>OY992538.1:135063463-136328463 GCA_963921195.1 Pegoplata infirma | reverse complement strand
TTAATTGTTGTTTTTTAACTGCCAATTCTCCGTTTTAATCCAAACGATGTTAAGTATACGTATACTTATTGTTGAATAAATTGATGTATTATTCATACGCCTGGTGTGTCCTGTCTAACATAGATGGGACTAATTAATAATAGGGACCATTTAATTGATGTCAACGGTAATGACATTTTTTCATTCCCATCGGTTGTATCAATGGAAATGGGTTTAATTGAAACAATTTAATTACCAATGAAAATACAAAAAAAATAATTACCGTTGGTATTACATCAATTAAAAAAAATATTTCTAGGGCAAGTTCTTTCATGAAAACGTATGTTTTTACTCGATACTTTAAATGTGTTACAAAATAAATATCTATCCGAATCAGAAAATTTGCAGTGAAATGGTATCGATTTATAAAAATAGATATTTTTAAAAATCTAAAAATAGATTTTTTTAATATGCTAGTCGCAAAAATTAACACGCTGGGCACCCTGCTGGTAAAGCTAATTCGGGTACGCTGAATTCAATGGTGCTAGCCGGTTTTCGAAGTTAGCGCTCGTATTCGCGATATTCGCGATTTTAAATTTTAAAGCCTTGGTATTACAAAATTTAAATTCTTATGCTATTGGGATAGTTTTTAAATATAAATTTAAAAAATACATTGTTTTTTTCGCCAAAAATTTTTTCCAGAAAAAAAAATTTCAACGAAAAAAAAAATCGCGAACAAATTTTTTTTTTTCGAATATTTTGTGGGTGTATTTTGTTGCATTTTACTCATTTTCATAAATTAATAGGCTACGAAAAAAAAATTTCGCGAAAAAAATACTCATTTTCATAAATTAATTGGCAAATAAAAAAATTTGGAAAAAAATTTCGCCAAAAAAAAAAAAAAAATCGTGAAAAAAATTTAAGCGAATAATTTTTTTTTTAAGCGAATAATTTTTTTTCCACGGTTTTTTATGTAGTTTTCATAAAGAAAACATAAGGGCGCAAAAAAAACATTAAAGGAGCATAAAATAGGAGGGGTCAAAAATAGTAAATTAGATTGAAACATGCTTATATCAACTAAAATAAATGAAAATATATTTAAAAGCAGTACTCAAGTCGTATTTTGAGAACGTCTGGCTATATAAATTTTGCGGTTTTATTCATTTTCAGTAAAAAATCTTAAATCAGCGATGCTAATAAAGCTCCTTTTTGGCTAGATTAAGGAATTTTGGATTGCCATTAGCTAGCAGATTTTTAAAAAGCGATAACATTATGCTGCTAGCTTTTAAAATATTGGCAACAAATTTGCTATGAATATTTTTTAAAAATCCTCAAAATTTTAATATAAACAAAAGTTTATGTTATAACATTGTTTAATAAAATAATTAAACATTTTTGATATTGTGGTCGATCACAGACGTTTAGCTTTTGAAAATATGGTGTTGCTGATCTCCTATCATTTCTCCTAAATGACCCTCGCAGGACTGTGTTTTACTATATGATTTAAAAACACAGAAAATGTATGTTGGAGTAGAAAAAAATTCCGTAATATATACAAATTCATAATACATACTTTACATTTACATTACATATACAATACAAGAAATATATATTGTTAACAAGACAAGAAAAAAAAATAGTAAAAAAAAATATATTTGTAAATCACACACTTGTTATTACATTAAAATATTATTTAGTAATTGGTTAAGACGAGAAAAAAAAACATATTACTATTTATTTAGTTTTTACTACCTTTTCAGCATTATTGTTATTACTGCCCATCCTATATTTCAAAGAAATTGATCTTTTCGCTTTAGCAAGAGGATTCTAGAAAATAAGTAGTAGTTACGACAGTTGTAGGCGATTTTGGTAGTATAAGTAGTAGAATATTAAAGAGTTATACAAACATAAATAGGTAGGTAGGTTGGGAAGTTAATACAAAAACAAAATTTAAAAAAAAAAAAATTATCAATACTTATGAAAAACTAAAAGAAATAGCTTAATTAATACAAAAAAAGAATATATAAACAATCAAAATTGTATATACTTAAAATATTTATGTACATTAAAATATACCAAAAAAAAAAATCATATGTAAACCCAAAATATCTCAATTCAAAATAGAAAAAAATAACACTAATATCAAATAGTAGAAAAATATTTCAATAGATTTTTTTTTTTTAGTAAAAGAAAATAAAACAAAATTTTTCTTAATTCTTGTTTAACTTTTAACTATAATTTACCAGCCATTTTTTCAATTATGAACTCATACTAACCTCGGCATCGGGATGTGAACGATCCGAATCATCATTATCTAAATTTTGATTTTCTAAATGTTCTTCTTCAGTTTGAGGCATTTGTTGTAGTTCTTCTTTTGATTTAAAATCCAAATGTTTAATATAAAGTGGCATAATAAGACCTAGTATAACCTAAAATGAAATCAGAAAAATATAAATGAAGGTATTCTTTTTAAATCTACCAAAAGATTTTTATAACTCTGATTAAATTTTATTAAAAAACAAAAAATTCTTTTTATTCGACCTTTAAAATATTATATTTTAACTTGGTTTATTCTAGCTCGAGGTCATTATTTCCTTTACTAATTTAAATTATTATATTCTTATTGAATAATTTTCAGGGAAATTATTTTTCTGTTTTAAATTTATTTATTTTGTTAATTTTTACAAGACTTAATTCTAATTCTAAGACTAATCTAATTCTCAATGAGGGTAGAGTTAAATATATATAAATGTTTTTGTTTGAACATTAGCGATTTGTCATTTAAATTCCTTTTGCTACTTGTAGTATAGGGTTTTTATATTTGCTAAATAGTCTGGACAGTGGAATCTGACAAATTCTGAAACACGTGTCGACAAAGTCTGGCAAAAATTACCAACATAAATAAATTTAAAACAGAAAAATAATTTTCTTGAAAATCATTCCATGAGAATATCATAGTTTTAAATATAAAAGGAAATAATGACCTCGAGCTATAATAAAACTACTCAAAATATGATTATCATAGATTTCACCTAGATAATCATGACAGATTTTCAGCAAACCGTGTCTTCTAAAATCAGCAGATTTTCCTGCTGATTGGACAGAGAATTTATTTTGAGTGTAGACAAAAAAATATTTGGTACACAATTATGGGCAATATAAAAAAAACTTAAAACAAACAAATTTTTAGACTTTTTTAACAAAATTCAAATTGCGATATTTTGAGCCGTTCGGTCGGTTTTACAAATTTTAAAGGGGTCCAAAATAAATTATTTTAATGCCCGTCTGACTGGCTGTCTGTCTGTGAAAATAACCCTGCACTCTTAAATAAAAGAGCAAGACTTCCGAAGTTTGGGACAAAGATGTTTGTATTATTAGGGCTTCATTTTGAGACTTGGGAGAATCAAATGTAAAAACACATTCAAACTTACCTTAAAATTAGTATTTTTTCGTGTACGCAATCCACCCATCCATAAATCTGCCAATATAACTTGACTACATGGATGTGCTAATAATGCTCGATGATTAGCTGCTACAGCCAACGACAGGCAACTTTGATTTGACCATGAATGCAATTCGCATGTTAGTAAACGTTGTGCCTTTTCACCATCCGTTCTATAGCTGAAATCAAGCAATTTGATGCCTAGTTGAAAGGAAAAAGTAGAAAACATTTTTTTTTTTAATTTTGAGTTTTGATAACTAGATAATAGATAGATTATGTTATAGCAAAGAAAATGATGAAATACCAGCAAATACTACACCATTCTCAATAATATTTCTGAAATATAATTGAGAATGAAAAAGAGTTTATTCTAGACCGAAATTAATAATTTTGTTTACTATACACTAGGATGGGCCGTTTTTTCATTTCTTTTTCTCTGATCGGAAACGGCTGCCCGGAAAAAGTGGTCCACCCATATTTGAAACATAACCGCAAAATCTTTTTCAAATCGGTCAATATCTTCCGTTCGTCTTTGAGGTTTAAGTAAGTGTAGGCTTAAAAAAGTTAACTTTTTTTTCTTTCCTAAAATAATGCTCATATAACCTTAAAATGCAGGATCCTTAGGAAAAAGTACTTTTTGAAAATTCCGTTTCAAAGGAGATAAAAAATGTATTTTTGTACTTTTTATATTTCCTGAAATAATGGTTCTAGACTCTTAAATTTTGCAAGGTAGGACCCTTCGGTGAAAAAACATTCTAGAAAAATTACTTTTTGAAAATACCGTTTCTAAGGGGAGAAAATAGGGTAAAAATAAATGTGTGTTTTGGTACTTTCAATATTTCCTGCAATATTGATCATAGACTCTTAAAAATTTAAAATGAAGGATCCTTTTATGAAAAAAAAACATTCCGAACAAAGTTCATTTTGGAAATTTACAAAAAGTTTTTGGAAAATTTAATTTTAAGGGGAAAAACTTATTTTTTATAATATTCTTTTTACGCGTTTTTTTGTAGGACTTACGGTTTCCGAATTAAAATTGTAAAAACTTTCTGAAAGTCAATATTAAAAAAAAAACACATCTATTTTCCACAATATTAATCTAAAAAAAAATATCGATTTTAATTATTTATCAAATAACCAAAAATAACCGCTGATCTGCCAGATAAATTTCCCATGGACTTTCTCATATTTACACCAATTTGATTTAGAATTAAACAATTTGTTGAAATTTACCTAATTTATAGTACACTGATAGAAAAGTGCTTCATATTACGAATAAATGAAATTTATTAAATGATTTTCATTATATAAATGAAGAATTTAACCTTCTGAACGAAATTTCATACATGTGAAAGAATTTCGTAAAATGTTCATTATATAAATTAACATATAATGTGAAAACTTTAAGGCTGAGTTTTTGACATATCGCTTTAACGAAGTTTAAACGGGAGTTTTATTAAAATTTATTAAATTAAAACCAAGTTTAACAAAGCATTCTGTTTTTCAGTTCAAGTTTAGCAAATGTCAATTAACGCGGTATTGCCATACCAAATATCGCATTTCCAATTAGAATAGTTGCCACCATTAAAATACCACAACATGGCAACACTAACCAGTATATTTGAAAATCAGAGGTGTTTTTTCGACATTTTTGTACCTTAGTTTAACTCTCCATCATTGGTGAGTTAAACTTAAAATAAACCACATCTCAAAAACAGAATTTGTGGTTTTAACTCAGTTTAAACCTAAAACCAATAAATTTTACAACTCAAAAACTCAGCCTAAGTGTCACACAGTCAAGATTTTCTTCCAGATCATAATTAATGAATTTTCTAAAAAAAATTGTTTGGCAAGTTCTAAATATGTTCTTATTGTTAGTGTTCTAAAACTAGAGAATTGGTATAATTGTAAAATTAGAGTGTTAAATTCGGCTGTGCCGAATCTTTTATACCCTCCAAAATGTAAAAAAGAATTAAAAACAAAAATTTGACAGGGGCGTTTCTTTTTTTATGGGGGGAGGGGGTTAATGGGGTCAGTAGGGTCAGCGGGGGGCGTCGAGAGGACTTTCCCATCGCGATTAATATACCAAATGTTTCATTTATTTAACAAAAATACAAATAAATATGTAAAAAAGTGTATTTTTTAGAGGTTGGTTTAGTTCTTCAAGGGGGAACTTTTTTCCCTCTGGTCCGATTTGGCCGAACTTAACCTGCCTATGAACATAAGACATATTTGTGCCAATCTTGGGGGGTCTAGCTCTTTTATTTTGGACTGCATCGTGTTAACTACAGACGGACGGACAGATAGACGGACGGACGGACATCGCTGGAATGTCTTAAAATCGATCACTGATCAATAATATATATACTTTATGGGGTCCCCGACCGATATTTCGATGCGTTACACACGGAATGACAAAATGAGTATACCCCCATACTGTTGTTGGACGGTATAAAAAATTCTAAGTTTAATTTAGATCTGAGGTCAAATTTTGGTTTTGTGGTAAATATATGAATGAAAAATTACCCTGTACTACAGTGAAAAAATACTTCTGATGTGACATAGTAAAGGTTGTTGGTTTTGTCAAATAGAACAGAAAAATGCCCATAAAACTTACCAGACACCCTAAAATTTTAGAGTTATTGTCAAAAAATGTTTTTTTTGGGACTTTTCTCACTAAACCTTGAGTAATTCAGAAAATTTTCAACCGATGCACTATAGGGAATTTTCTGGTATTTTCTGGCTAAAACTCCAAAAGTTGGGATATTGCCTCAAAATTTGGCAAGTTTATTTGGCGGTAAGTTTTAAGGCTCTGTATAAAAAATTGGCATGATCTGGCCTAATAAATCGTGTTTTTAATGCAATTTTGTAATATAATTTTGTCAATAATTTTTACATCCACGCCCACAAAAGGGGGCGGGCAAAAAAAAAATTTTCCAAGTGCCTTTGGTCCAAGTGCAGGGTTTTGAACTTCTTGTGGCGTATTTTTTTTAAATTTTTAAGCAAATGTACAAAAAAAATTTAAAATATGGGATTTTGCGTAGCTAGACTAAGTTATTTAAGGGGGAGCTTTTTTTCACATGTTCCAATTTTACCCATTTACGAACTTGAACATAGCAAGACTATAAGACATATTCGTGCCAAACAACAGGTGGCCAGCTCTTTTGGTTTGGACAGCATCGTGCATTCCCCAGACAGTCAGAGCGACAGACGGTCGGACGGACATCACTAAATATCTTTTCCCCATGGAGCCGCATGGCTTAGCGGATGAATACATCTTACTCACAAAGAGTTTCCCAATACCACATAGAGATATGGGAGTATGCAATTATATGCAAAAAAAGTAGCAGTCCACAAATATATTTGGTTTAAAAAAGAAAAAAATTAATTAAATAGAAAAATTAAAAAAATATATAAATCAGCATTTTAACGCTGTACTTTGTACAAAATATATTTATTTGCTCTATTGATAATTAAAATTAATTTCAAAAGATTTTAATACAGGATTTTAAGTACGTTAATTTTGTAATAAGTTATGTTCTCCAAAATTAAAAAAAAAATAATAAAAAATTAAATTTTGTTTTTGACGCCTCCGTACTAGCGGTAAAAGAGTTTGGTGTACAAAAATATGTGTGCTAGCTTACTTTTATATAGTTTACTGTATAATGGCATCCGAAAAAAGTTTTTTTGAACACATCAAAAATGGACTTTTGGCCAACAATTCCTTATAAATTCCCTATAGTGCGATGTTTAATTTTTTGTACTGTTTTGGATAGAAGAAGAATAGGGCTTTCCATGTATGTGAATTGGTTTATACATATAAAAAAGATATCTATTGATTTTTTCTATAAAATCTACTACTAATTTTTTTGTTATTTTTTTAAATTTTTTCGAGTTTATCGATTTTTGTCTGCTATAGTTCGTTCAACAAGAACATTGAATTCTGATTACAATTAACTTTAGCCTGAAAAATAATATGAACCAATAATTTCTAACCTATTGTGAGTTTGGTAAACAAAATTGCAGCAAATTTAAAAATATTTATGGGAGTTCGTTATAAAAAGGTAAATATACATGAAATTGTGTTCGTGGGACCATTATAAGTAGTTCGTTTTAACCAAGGATTCGTTATAACCGAGTTCGTTATAAAAGAGGTATTTTGTGTAAAATTGTTGCCAAAACGTCGGGACTTTAGAATTAGTTCGTTATAACCGAGAATTCGTTATAACCGAGTTCGTTATAACCGAGTTCGTTATAACCGAGTTCGACTGTATAATATTTTTAAAGGATTTTGGAGCGCTGAGTCCGAATCTGGCTTTAAAATGTTTCTATCGCGTCAAGTTTTTGAGATATTTAACATAAATTGATATATAAAAAACTTAATGAGATAGAACAATTTCAATGTCAAATTCGAATTCAGGGGGTCAAAAATCTTTAAAATGATATGCAACCTCTCATTATTCTCCGAATGGCGATCTTAATTTTCTTTTTTAGAAAAATTATCGCAACTCTGTCAATTGTTATCCGATTTTTCAGGATAAAACTCGTCGTATTTAGAATAACATTTTCTTTAAGAATACGTTTATAAAGGTTGCTGAAAAAACTATAGCAGAAAAATATCGATAAACTTAAAAATTTTTCAAAAAATAACAAAAAAATTAGATATTGTAGAAAAATCAATTTATGTATATTGTTCTTATTTGTGTATATTCTACACTGTGAATTGGTCACACACATGAAAAGTCTTCTATCCAAAAAAGCTAAAAAATTTAATATCAGCTGAAAAGGTTCTAAGTTTCTAAGTTTCAAATGGTTTAGCGAGAAAAGTCCCAAAAAAAACGTTTTTGTGATAATAAGTTTGATGGGCATTTTTGTGATATTTTCGACGAGACCTTCAACCTTTACTAGCTCATTTGAAAACTATATCCGTTTTTTTTTTTTTTTTTTTGTAGCATAGAAACTAATCATCAAAGGGACATTAATTATTATTTCATAAATTTATCGCAGAATCAGAATTCACCATTAGATTAACTTTAAAGTTTGAAAAAATGTTCATATAATACAACGTATATTCTCTCTGAACATTTTCATTAATATTATGAAAATGTTCATAAATTTTAACGTTAATGAAACCTATTTCATTTATTCGATGAAACCGGACATACATAGGTTCCTTTTTGAGATTTGCATTCTTGTCATGTACATATTTCTATCAGTGTAGGAATTAGTGCTCATTTTAATTAGAGTGCACTTTGTAAACTTGAATATACTCCAAATAATAGGAATTTTTACTGTTTAATAATATATAAAAAATATAATTTAAAATTTCTGAAATATAATTTGAAATTTTGAGGATGTTTATTCTGGCTCTAGGTCATTATTTTCTTTACTAATTAAAACCATGATATTCTCATAGCATAATTTTCAAGAAAATTATTTTTTGTTTTAAATTTATTTATGTTGGTCATTTTTGCAAAACTTAATCGACACGTGTTTCGGAATTTGTCAAGATTATTTAGCAAAAATAGAAACGATTTACTACAAAGTAGCAAACGAGTCTAATAACAAATCGTTTGTGCACAAACTAGCATATTAATACATATTCGCCTCTATTCGCAATGAGAATTAGAAAGACGAAGAAATTGTACCATACTAATAAGGCAACGATTGTCAATAACCAACAAAAATATTTAAAACAATTTTACATACGATAGTCCATTGGACTACAACAATTAGGGAATTCACATGGGTATCGTATTTGTTGTATATGTTGTATGTCCTATCTAAAAACAGGGTTAGTAAAAATTATTTATCGCTCATTTGATAATTTTCTCTTAGATTCTCTTCTTGTTAGCATACTTGAAAATAGCACACAAAACAGAGGTATAAATGTTGTATCGTCATATCGTGTAAGTGTCGTATTATTAATTTAAAGTTTAACCAACTCTGTTTTTAGATAGGACATACAACATACAACACCAAATACGATACCCATGTGAATTCCCTAAATATGTTTTTTGTGTTGTTGTTGTGAAAAAAAACTCCATATTAGGGTTATTCATCACATGGCGTGCCAACCATTATGTTCAAATTCTGATTAATTTTTATTAAAAAATAAAAAAAAAATAATTTTCTTGAAAATTATGCTATGAGAATATCATGGTTTTAATTAGTAAAGAAAATAATGACCTCGAGCCAGAATAAACATCCTCAAAATATAATATTTTAGAGGTCGAATAAAACAATTTTTATTTTTTAATAAAAATTAATCAGAATAATTTGAAATTTCTAAAATATATTTTGGTGTTCTAGATTTCACATCCGAATTTCTTTTTCGTTTTGTTTCACATAAATAAAATTTGGTGAAAGTAAAACAAATGCACTTTTTTCCCTATAATTTTTTAAATTTTAATTATTCGATTTCAACTTTGAATGAAAACGTCACCAATAAAACACTTAACTTGATTTCATGTGATTCGGAAATTTTCATGTGAATTGAAAAGTTTTGAAAGACAGAACAGAGGCCATAATTGGAAACTTTTAAGACATAATTTATATATTTTAAAATGCAATTAGAAATGGTGAATTAAAAGAGGAAGTTTGCTGTTTGCAGTAAAGAAAAGTTTTTTAACTTGTTAACAAAAAACTTTTAACTTCTAAACTTCAAAAAACAATCAATAGCAGAGTTAAATTAACAAATCCTTAAATGTTTCTATTATATCTTTATTACAAACTTGAAGCCTGAACAGAACAATCACGGCACAGCGATTTTTCTACGAGTTGGCCCATGACTGGCACGGCAAAAAAATAAATAAAATTGACCGTTTCTTGACGGTTTATTTTTCAATCACACTTTATCATTCCAAAGCTAACAAAGTTTTAAAATTTTTTTTTGTTAATTTTATTCGCTATAGCAGAAAACACAAACAATTACGTTCACTTTAGCTACCTTCAGACTTTAATATTTGTAAAATTATCTGTCCAAATTTTGTGTAAAATCTATTAAATAGTATGGTGTAAACACAAATCGGTATAAAACCAAAAAAAAAAAACAGATTGAAAAATGACAAGCGGATACCTTTTCTCATTTTTAAAATTTTTTCTAAAAATGAGAAAACGTATCCGCTTTTCAAAAAATTAGGGTTCTATTTGTTTTAATAATATTCAAGATATGATGGTGTTAATATGTACATAATTCATTTTCTTAAAGATTTTTTGACAATCGGACACAATTTCGAATTATTTAAGATATATTTTTTTCTTACGACTCAGAATTATAGTCTGAAGGTAGATTTAATGAAGTTAGAAGAAACCTTTCCTTAAATTTAGCTATTTTCATACCATGCCGTTCTATTATGTTCAGGCTCTTTAAAAATGTTTTTTTGTTTGTATATATCGCATCATACCTTTACTTTCAAATTCTTTGGCATAGGAACGTAACTCTTCATAAATTTCTGTATCCAAGTCATCTTCGGCTGCCTCATGTGCCATTGCTTTATAAAGTTTACATGCTACTAAGGATTTAGCTAAAGCTTCCTCACCATGTGTCCACATAAGCAAAGACATTTGTTGACGTTTTGTTAGCACAGCCCAAATCTGTGTTAAACAAATTGAAAAACACTCACATTTAGATTTCGTTTCAATTTGTATTGGTGAATGAAAATCAGAAAAATGCTGTAAATAACAGTAACTTACCAAAAGTTCATTAAACGGAAATTCAAAAAGTGCCATTTCCGATGTAAAGGGCAAAAGGCCCGTTACTAAACTTAATGAATTAGCACCAGCAAAACGTTGATAAGTAGAGGATTTTCGATGTGCATTAGCGTAACTATTCATTACTTTGGCATAAATAGGACGAAATTTCCGTCGTGTATAATAAGATCTGAAAAAAAAAAACAAAGTAAAACAACTGTAGTAGAGACAATAGGAAAATATGTTTATCTGCTGATTACACAGAGCAACAAACAAAATCGGAATGGATTGAAACCAAAAGCAAATGAAAGTTTCCATATTCCATAACAAAACCCACAAGGCTTTTTTTAGTTCAGCGATAGATTTTCAATCTCTACACCCCTCTGTGGTACAGCGTAAAGAGAGTTTGTGCTGATGTTTGTAACTATCCGAAATATTCGTCCTAGGCCCACCTTAAAGTATACCGATCGACTCAGAATCACTTTGTGAAACGATTAAACGATGTCCGTCTGTCTATCTGTCCATCTAAACGTTGTGAGCACAATACCGGTCTCAATTATCAATCCATTTAGCTGAAATTTGAAACTTAAGCTTCATTTGGCCCAAGGACGAACGCTATTGAAATTGGAAACAATCAGTTCATGTTTAGACTTAGCCCCCAAAGAAAGGCCCGCTTTATTTTGGTACAAATGACTCTAATAACCGTATTATTATCGGTATCCTTTCGAAACTTGGCAGGTAAACATATTTTTTATTCACAAATCATCGTTCCAAATTTTAAAGGAATCGGACCAGTTCACCTTGTAGTCCCCATACAAACCACCCTCCCGATGTTTACATAAATTGCTCAAAAATCATAAAAATTGGAAATATTTCATCAAAATTTTTTTTGTAGGTGTTAAAGGTGGTGTTGTTTGGTGGTCTAATCAAATCTGAATACAATTGGACCATTTTTGGACTTACAAGGGAAGTCTCCCTGGTGTCAACCTCCGATCTTCATGAAATTTAGATATCTTATTAAGAACGAAAACTAATTCGACACGTATTTTTTTTAGCGGCCTAAACTCATTTTTAGGGGGGGTCGATATGTATGGGGGAAATCGACCTTTTCCAGTTTTTTTACGATTTACGCCTATTTAAACCAAATTAATATAGGCGTGTGTGGTATCAGATTAAAGGTATTAAAAATACCTATCTCCTGGTGCTAACAACGGGCCAAAAAAGTTAATATTTTTCGACTTATTAACAAAAATGTCCTAAAATTTTGGTTTTTTACTCAATATGACGAAAAGTTGTGCACGTTTGGAAACGTTCTTAGTACACGTAGATTGGTTTTCCTAAGACCTTTCATGACTAGGTTTCTTTGCATAATATAGGAGATAAACGAAAAAAACTGAAAAATTGCCTTGTCTTCCCCCCTCCTTTTTACCACCTAAATTTGAATTTGGGTCGCTAAAAAAAATACGTGTCCCTTTATTTTTTTTTATCTACAAAATAAAACCAATTCCATAAAGATCCGCGGGTGACACTAGAGAGACTTCCCTTGTTAGACGCATAAAAAAATTTCGCCTGATATTCAGTAAAATCGGTCTATTGGCAACAAAAAAAAGGAAATTTCACTCAAATTTTATTTGTGTATGATTTCTATATTAATTAAATATCTAACGAAATATGGATCTAATCGGTCCATGTTTAGAATTGGGAACCATTTTCCGGAAAACACTGGTGTAGGTAATCATATGGTCGGTCTTTACCGTCTATAATTTTCATACTTGTTTTTACATGCATTTGATAATCTTTTATTATATTTATAATATTTGCTTGAAAACTGTGTAAGGCGTATGATTAATTTTGTAATTGCCTTTAAATAACAATCATACGCAACGGTGCACAGTGGATTATTTTTAATAATTGGACCACTTGCAGCGGAATTCATACCGGCTATAGCTAACGTAATGTCGAGTTTAAGTTTTAACACTGAACCCCACATGTCCAATAAGGGCACCACCAGGGGCCCCTAAAGTAGGACATGTTTAATACACAAAAATTTTAAATACATTAAAATCACCAACTTTAAATGTGTGCAATAATCTAGCGCTGAACTGAAAAAACGCATTGAGGGTTTTGTTATGTAAAATTTCAGCTTTCATTTGCTTTTGGTTTCATCCCATTCCGATTCGGAAAGTTAGATTTTGTATTACTGTGTTATTGTACAAAATATTCAAACTACATTTTGGATAACCCTCCATAAACTTTATGTAGTTTTTTGTAATTGAGTTGACAATATTATTATCACAAGGCTGTAATCTTTAATGAGTCTCCTCTTTTCTTCAATTTCGATGAAACTTTCATCACTTTGTCAACAAAAAAAGTTTTTTTGTTCTTATAACACACAAACTAAAGGAAACTAAAAAAAATCATTCCGTAGTTGTTATTTGCACTTTGATTCAAAGTAAAAGTCAAAAGTTTCTTAGTAAATGTTGATATAACTGTTTTTAGATGCTGTTAAGATACCAGTATTATTGAGATTTTTCGTCATCATCATCAGCATCATCGTTGTTCTCATCATGTTTTTCTTACAACTTTTTTTCTTACTATAAATTCGGATGAAGGCATTGTGTTGAAGAAAAAAATTGTACCAAAGGGATTTGATTATAACTTTTGGGTTCTTTTTTTCAATACAATAGCAAAAAAAAATCAATTAAAAGTTGTTTTTTACAAAGGACACTATTATTAGTTGTGTAGTTTGCTTTCTTTTGCAAATAACAAACTCCGTATTGGGAAATGGTTCACTTAAAAGTTGATCGCATTGAATTTAAAACCTGTGATATCCGTTAGGTTCTAGATTGAAAATAAATTTTAAAAATGACGCGTTTAATTGCAAATACCTTTAATATCACGATACTTTTCTAGGTACCTGGTACCTGACTCAAGTACTCAGATTAGTCAGCTTAAGTCTGTACAGATTTTGTTGGAATCATTTTTAAAATAACTTAAATCTTTTTGTTTTGTCTAGACCTAAATTTATACTGATTTATTAACCCTACGCCAATATGTGGCATACGGTAAAATGGCTTCGTGCTGATGTTTGTAACTACCCGAAATATTGCCCAGATTTATTTTTTTAGTCAATTTATCTATGTTTGTTCGTCCGTCTGTCTCTCCTTCCACGTAAATAGTTTCAACACGATACGTGTCGCAATTATCAATCGATTTGGCTATAATTTGAAACTTTAGCTTCTTTTGAAACAAACGTTCTCTTTTAAATTTGGTTTAAATCACTCTAATAACCATATTATAACAGCCATCCTTTCGAAAAACCATCACTCCAAATCTTCAGTTCTATTTGTAGTCCCCATTCCCCTCTTCCGATATTCACATAAATCTCTAAAAATTCATGAAATCAGAAATATTTGATTAAAATTAAGTTTTAGGTGGTAAATGTGTACTTTGGTAACCTAGTCATATCCAATTATATTTGTGTGATTTGTATGCTAATTAAAGATCTAACTAAATATAGATAAAAAAAAGTCCACTTTTTCTCTTGGGACCAATTTTTCGGCAAACACTGGTGTAGGGTATTATATGGTCGGAATTGACCGACTATAATTTTCTTATATTCGCTCTGTGGGTGGGTGTTTTTCTATTTTCTAATAAAAATGTTGTGTATCATAGAAAACAAATTTCCCTTTTTATGAAAACAAATTAGCATACATACTTAAGGCAGCCGACTTTATTTACCTTTAACTTAAAGACACTTTGCTGACAACTTAAAAGTTGAAAGTAAAATAAAATAAATTTACCAGCAGCAAATTTATATAGAATTTAATTACTAATCAAATCATGTTAAATTATATACACAATTTTATGGAATGTTTTCTTTTTATTATGTTTTTGTGTGTAACAAACACATTTTTTTTGCAAATAAATGTGCTTCATTAGGAATATGACATTTCTGACTAAAAAAAGTCCTATATTTAAGTTTTTAGCACGTACCGTTTTTGAGATACTCGCTGTTTAAAAGTCAAAACCCATTAATTTATCACTTTTGGGGTTCCACTGTTACATATTCCTACGTTTCTTACACAAAACAGGACTTGATTTTATATAAAATGGACCACCTGATTACAAAACTAGAATCCAAATTTTTCTAGCATGTTCCCTTTTCGAAATATAAGCGTTTGAAAATTTTAGACTAATTTATAAAGAATATAAGTGCGTAACAGTGGAGCTTAAATTTTCAAACGCTAATGTCTCAAAAACGGTACGAGTTAGAAAAATTTTAATAGCAGATTTGGAATGAAGAGGTAAAATTTATACAACTCTGTCATTCAATTTTTTCTAACGCGTACCGTTTTCGAGTTATTGGCATTTGAAAATTAAAACTCCACAGTTACGCATTATTATTCTTTATAAATAAGACTATAATTTTTAAACGCTAATATCTCGAAAACAGGTCCATTTTACGAGGTCCATTTTAATTGAAATCAAGTCCTATTTTTTGGAAGCAACTTTAAAATATGTAACAATCGACGCCCAAGAGTGGTAAATTATTGGTTTTTTGAGTTTTTAACAGCGAATATCTTAAATACGGTACGTGCTAGATAAATTTGGATAGCAGATTTGGAATCAGGAGAGCAAAATCTATAAGAATGAGTTGAGAATGTTATCGAACAGTGTAATTATACTGTGACACAAATGGTAGGGGTCAGTGATCGGCGGGGGTTTTGTTTACCGGTAAAAGATACATCGTTTGTTTTGGCATAAATGATTACCAAAACCATATAGCGCCAGAGAACCAAAAGCTTGCTTTTAAAATTTTCTGCATTAGGTCATATAAAAAATAATTCTTTCTTTTTCGTTAACTTATATTTTTTACAAAAACCGGTTAACCGACACAAAGAATTCGGTTTATCGAATATCGTAACTTGAAATTATTCGGAATCTTTGAGTTTTTGTAAATGAAAAACTCGTGTTGGAAAAACGTCTTCAAAAAACTTTATGATTTAACGGAACAGGTCTTGTAAAAATTGTAATTGCTAAAGTCCTTCTAGTTTTGTTGATATTAATTAATTTGAAGTTTTATCCCTAATGAAAACATATTTTAATACCTTAATGACTGGCTTTTGTAGCCTATAAAAAATAAAACTTTTTTGTTTAAACAATTAAAGAGCAATTAAATATTTAATAGCTCATTTAACCTTTAAATTTGTTTATTCACGGAGTTTATTTTATTACATCGACTATTAAATTATTCACCATTTTATTGAAGTGAAATTTGTTTAAGATGCTTAAGTGGAATTTGTTTAAGATAAAGTACTGCTGCACAGAAAAGATATTTGAAAAAATAATTTGAGTAATAAATTGTTTAAATTTAAAAAAATATAGTAAATTTTTAACAGAGACAATTATAAATTTACTCAAAAAATTTTGAAAAAAAGTTGAGTAAGTAATTCAATAAAAATTATATATTTTTTTTTTTTTTTCATTTTTAAACCGCCACTTTTTGGGAAAATGTTCGCTTCTTGGGATGGTTCAACGCATCTGAAAACGTGGATTTTGAGCTGATTTTTATGCAGAGCAAAAACGGCTGAATATACTGCTGTTCGGAATTCCAGCAAAAATGAATACAATGGAAGTTTTTTTAACTCTTTAAAAAGCTCCAAAAACCAACATTAGGGGCGGCAATATCGTTTTTAAATTTTTTTTAATTGTTATTTTAATACATAATAATACAATTTTTTTTGTGGATTTTTTTTTATCAAGTTTTCTTTTCGCAGAATTTTTTTTTTACAATAAATTTTCTAATTTTAATTTTCTAATTTTGTCAAATAAAGTTTTTTTTGGCAAGGCCGAATTTAAATTTTGTACACATAAAAACTTCGTAACAGTAATGAAAATTTGCATAAGCCTAATGAAAAATGACTGACGTTAAATTGAAAATAATGAAAATGTTCATTAATAACAATTTTTAGTTAGTGACATGTAACCGCCATTGAAATTTTATTTAATTTATGCTATTGTTGTACACGTGGTAGAAAAAATACACTTTCACATTAAGTATGGTTTTTATTAAGTTTTCTTGCAGAAAATTTTACTGCAACCTTGAATTATAATACAGTGGTAAAACCACGAAATAATTTAAACAGCGCGGATGTTAATAATTATAAAGCAGTGTTGACTACCGTTACCCTTTCAATACCATTACCGAATAAAAATCCTTTAATATTGCTGGCGCGGATCCACGGGGGAAAAGGTTATCCCCCCCTTGAGAAACTTTAGAATTTTGCTTTAGGAAAAATAAAGAATTTTGCTTCAGGAAAAATATAGAATTTTTCTATGGGAATAATTTTAAAATTTTTCTGCAGAAAAAAATTTAGAATTTTTCTATAAGAAATTTTTTGAATAGAAATTCTTCTTTGAAAAATATATAAAAATCTTGAAATTTGTAATAATTTTAAAATTTTTCTGCGAATTTTTCTAAAAGAAAATTCAGAGAATTTTTCTATAGCACCAATCTGACAACTTTTTATAGGAAAAATATGACAAAATTTGAGATTTTTTTATAGGAGAAATCTAAGAATTTTTCCTTTCAAAAAAGGAAAGCGACAAAGAAAAATAAATTATGTGAGAATTTTTTTCTTGAAAAAATTTACAAATTTTTCTAATCTTATAATTTTTGAATTTTTTTTTTATAGAAAAATTGTCTCGGAATCTTTAAATGTTTCTATAAGAAAATATTCTTTAGGGAAAATTTGAGAATTTTTCTATTAAAAAAATTAATTAGAATCTAAAATTTTTTTTATAGGAAAAAATGAAAATGTGAATTTTTCTTTTTGTTAGAAACTAAGACCTTTTTTAGGAAAAAACGACACAGAACCTGTAACTATAGAAAAAGTTCCTCAGAATCAAAGACTATTAGAAAAAATGTCTCAGAATCTAATACTTTTTCTGAAGGAAAATAAATGAGACTCAGACTCTGACAAGGAAGATATCCCATAGCTTACACTCCGATTGTCCTGCACTTTTTTTGTATTATAGAGGAACAAAATCTAAGATATACTGATTTTTTTTATTGGCTATCGTGATGGTTAAAGAGGAGGGTAAAAAACGTTTTTTTTTTTTCTTCCAAAGGAATTATTTGAACATTATAAATGGATGGAAAGGTTTTGTAATGCCTATCCAATGGTGTGTCGGACTTTGCAAAATTATTCTTTTTTGAGTTGGTTTTTGTCAAAAATGTGTAAATGTTGAACTACTTTATATGGAGAAGTATATACGTACGACCCTCAAATTCATATATAATAATCTCTATTAAGTTTAAGCCGACATGTGTTTTTGCTTTTGGCGAATTGAGGTTGAGATTGCTAGAAATAGAATTGTAGTGTTGGAAACTGTCAAAATTTATTCTGTAGAAACTAAAAATATTCACATATATAAAAAACAGTTTTCATTAACAAGACAAACCGACATTTAAAATCCTACTGATGATGACACTAACTGGGGTGTTTGAAACCGGTATAGGAAATACCAGAAATGTCTGTAATTTTTAGAAATTCAATTTTTCTTCTGCATTTTTTCAACTTGAACCCTTATAACAAATATAATTAGAGCCCGTGCTCGATCTGTACTTACAGAAAAAATCAAATAAAATTACTGACAAAATGTGTCGCCATTAGGCACGTCTCCGAAACAGAAAATGCAAATTCCTTCATTTGTGTCTGCAATTCCAGATCATGTTGGTAACCCTTGCGAAATAACGTAAGAGACAAAAAAGTTGAAAGAAAGTATGAAGTGAGGTTGAGATTGCTAGAAATAGAATTGTAGTGTTGGAAACTGTCAAAATTTATTCTGTAGAAACTAAAAATATTCACATATATAAAAAACAGTTTTCATTAACAAAACAAACCGACATTTAAAATCCTACTGATGATGACACTAACTGGGGTGTTTAAAACCGGTATAGGAAATACCAGAAATGTCTATAATTTTTAGAAATTCAATTTTTCTTCTGCATTTTTTCAACTTGAACCCTTATAACAAATATAATTAGAGCCCGTGCTCGATCTGTACTTACAGAAAAAATCAAATAAAATTACTGACAAAATGTGTCGCCATTAGGCACGTCACCGAAACAGAAAATGCAAATCCCTTCATTTGTGTCTGCAATTCCAGATCATGTTGGTAACTCTTGCGAAATAATGTAAGAGACAAAAAAGTTGAAAGAAAGTATGAAGTGAGGTTGAGATTGCTAGAAATAGAATTGTAGTGTTGGAAACTGTCAAAATTTATTCTGTAGAAACTAAAAATATTCACATATATAAAAAACAGTTTTCATTAACAAGACAAACCGACATTTAAAATCCTACTGATGATGACACTAACTGGGGTGTTTGAAACCGGTATAGGAAATAACAGAAATGTCTATAATTTTTAGAATTTCAATTTTTCTTCTGCATTTTTTCAACTTGAACCCTTATAACAAATTCCTTTTAGTTCGGCATTAATTTAGATTTTCCCGAAAGGCCATCATCTTTCATAAGATGGCAACCCTTTTTTAAACCACCGGGATAGTCGGTAAAAAAATAGCAGGTTAATCTTAGTTTTCGGTACTTATTAACATAAATAAATTGCAGAGCAATCGGAGTGTAAGCTATGGGATACCTTCCTTGTTAGAACAAAAACTCTTTTACAAGATTTTTCTGATAAAATGTATACTTTAACTAAATTTTCTGTCATTAAGTTTTAAAATATAACAGACATTTTTCTGTATTTTTACTGGCTCTGTTTGCTGATTTTATAATTTTTTTTTGTAAAATTTTTAGAAGATTATTTTGCAATTGTTCACACATTTTTTGTTGGCATTTCTTTTAGTTTCTGTCTAATGCAATGGTTCCCAACCTTTGATTCTCGCCCCACTGGGGGGCAATTAAAATGCTTTAAGGGGACAACAAGCTAATTTTTAAGATTTTATTTTGTTAAAAAACTAAAAAAAAAAATATTTTTTTAAACTATTTAGTTCATTGTTAAAATTTTTTTCTAAAAACTTTGTTTAAAAAATGATTTTAACAAAAAGTTTGCTTAACTACAAAATAATTTTTATTGAGTGTTGGAGAGACATTTTAGTTTTTTTACCTTAAAAGTGGGGCATGGCGCAAAAAGACTGGGAACCATTGGTCTAATGTAAATGATTAAAACTAAAAATTTTTCAAATGTATAAAAGATCAACTGACTATTTGGATAATTTTACAGAAATATTGAGTTGTTCTGTTATTAAGAAAATTTTCTTCAAAAAAATTAAAAATGTTTATTGAAAAAAAAATTTAAAAAATTTAATTAAAGAACAGCATAACTAAAAAAAAAATGTCACTTAAAAAAAATTGAATATTTCCTTTCTGCAAAATTATTGTGTTGCTAATTTGTTTTGCTCTGTTTTTCCCTTGCCGATTTTTTTTAACACCAGGCCACACATCCTCACAGCTGCTTCCCCATCTCCCCCTCCCCCCGAAAATGTCCTTGTTAATATTTGTATTTTTTTGTTTGGTTAAATGTTGGTAGGTATAAAGGATCCGGGAAAGCCAAATTTAACACTTCTACTAGTTTTTTGTTGCTTCTTTTACAACAGTTAAAAAACAAGTAAAAAAGTTATAGTCGGTCAAGACCGACCATATGATACCCTGCACCGAGTGTACCTATCTTTTGTTAGATCTTTATTTAGTGTACAAAACGCACACAGATCAATTTTTAGTGGGATTGGTTTATTTTTTTGCCAAAAGACCATTTAACTGAATATCGGTTGAAATTTTTATGTGGGGGACTAAGTCCAAAAATGGTCCAAATGTATTCCGATTTAATTTGGTTACCAAAGTACACGTTTAACACCTAAAAATAAAATTTTAATGAAATATTTTAATTTATATGAATTTTGAGGAAATTATGTGAATATCAGGAGGGTAGTTTGTATGGGGACTACCAGAAGAACTGACCCGATTCCTTTGAAATTTGGTATGATGGTTTCTACATACAAAGTTTTATTACCTGTAAACAGTAGCGCTTTAACCCTTAGGGCACACTGGGCACGTGCCCAGGGCTCCGACCTCAAGGGGGCCCCCAGAAGTAGAAAGTATAACATATTCGCTTACAAAAAAATTTTTTGTACACATGTGCTCTATAGAGCCAATTAAACATATCCATTTTCAGTTTTTTATATTTAAAAAAAATCGCGATTTTTTCGCGAATTTAATTTTCTTCAAAAATTTAAAAAATCAAAAAAGTATGCTACTTTGAATAGCCATATCTTCGGAAGTATCTATCGAATTTCTTCAATTCAAAAAGCATTCGATTCAGACGATAGTCTTACTTTATATTAATGTAATAAAAAAAAATATTTTTAAAAAAAAGTGCATTTTTGATGCAAATGCATTTTTTGGATGCATTTTTTAAAACTTTCTCCCCCTTCAATTTTTTTTAAACCTACATAAATCGAAAATATAGCATTTTTTACACAAAATTGCGTACAGCTTTTTTTGTGACGGAGTTTCGTAAAAATTTTGTAATTTTTTTAAAAATACCTTATTGGTTTTTCCATACAATTTTTTCATAAAATTCATAAAATAACAAAAAAAAATTTTAGTCTAAGGAAAAACTGCGTAAGCATTTTTTAAAAAAATCACTAAAATTTTGTGAAACGCCGTCACAAAAAAAATGTACCCAATTTTATGTAAAAAATTCTATATTTTCGATTTATGCAGGTTTTAGACAAATTGAAGGGGGAGAAAGTTTTAAAAAATGCATCCAAAAATTGCATTTGCATCAAAAATGCATTTTTTTAAAAAAATATTTTTTGTTAGTGCATTGTTATAAAAACGGATAATCAGTTGAATCGAATGCTTTTTGAGGCGTAGAAATCCGATAGATACTTTCGAAGAAATGGCTTTTTAAAGTTACATACTTTTTTGATAAAATTGCAAAATAAATATTAAATTGATTTTTTGTATGGAAAAATTCAAATAAGTAGTTTTAAAAAAATCACGAAAATTTTTTGAAACGCCGTCACAAAAAAAACGGTACTCAATTTTGTGTAAAAAATGCCATATTTTCGAATTATGCAGGTTTCAAAAAAATTGAAGGGGGAGAAAGTTTTGAAAAATGCATCAAAAAATTGCATTTGCATCAAAAATGCACTTTTTTTGGAAAAACTTTTTTTTTATTGCATTGGTATCAAAAAGGACGAACGTTTGAATCAAATGCTTTTTGAATCGTAGAAATCCGATAGATACTTTAGCAGATATGGCTCTTCAAATTAACATACTTTTTTGATTTTTTAAATTTTTGAAGAAAATTAAATTCGCGAAAAAATCGCGATTTTTTTAAAATTAAAAAAACTGAAAATGGATATGTTTTATTAGCTTTATGGAGAATGCATACCGTTAATATAAAGAAAATCGAAAGACCTAAGGTCAGAAAATAGCATTTTTGATGTGTTTTCTGGTGGATTTTGTGATATATATTATTGATCAGTGATCGATTTTAAGACATTCTAGCGATGTCCGTCCGTCCGTCCGTCCGTCCGTCCGTCTGTCCGTCCGTCCGTCCGTCTGTAGTTAACACGATGCAGTCCAAAATAAAAGAGCTAGACCCCTCAAGTTTGGCACAAATATGTATTATGTTCCTAGGCAGGTTAAGTTCGGAAATTGGCCAAATCGGATCAGGGGGAAAAAAGTTCCCCTTTGAAGAACTAAACCAACCTCTAAAAAAATACACTTTTTTACATGTTTTTTGTATTTTTGTTAAATAAATGAAACATTTGGTATATTTCGCGATAGGAAGGGGCTCTCAACCTCCCCCACTGACCATATCAACCCCCCCCCAAAAAAAATAGAAACGCCCCCCACCATTTTTTTTCTCATTTTGGAGGGTATAAAAGATTCGGCACAGCCGAATTTAACACTCTCACTTGTTAATTTTATTTTTTTGTTTTTTATTTATTTATTATACCCTACACCACACTGTGGTACAGGGTATAATGAGTTTGTGCTGATGTTTGTAACTACCCGAAATATTGGTCCTAGACCCACTTTCAAGTATACCGGTAGACTTAGAATAATTTTTTGAGTCGATTTAGCGATGTCCGTCCGTCTGTTCGTCCGTCTGTCCATGTAAACGCTGTAAACACGATTCAGGTCGTGTTTGACTTGAAATTTGAAACTTAAGCCTCTTTTGGCCCAAGGACGAAGCCTATTGAAATTGAAAAAAATCGGTCCATATTTAGACCTAGCCCCCATACAAAGTTGTGGCTCAAATGACTTTAGTTGTGGCTCAAATGACTCTAATAGCCGCATTTTAATAGGTATATTTTCAAAATTTAGCAGGTAATCATGTTTCATACACACAAATCACCATTCCGAATTTTAAAGAAATCGGACCAGTTCTTCTTTTAGCCCCCATACAAACCACCTTTTTCACATAAATCTCTCAAATTTCATGAAAATAGAAAATATTTAATTAAAATTCTGTTTGTGTATGTTAAACGCGTACTTTAATAACCTTATCAAATCTGATTATCATCGGACCATTTTTGGACCTAGGTCCCATGTGAAAATTTCGCCCGATATTCAGTTGAAGGGGTTTATTGTCAACAAAAAGAAGCCTATTCCACTCAAATTTGATTTGTGAGTGCTTTTTACACTTGTTAAAGATTTGCCAAAATATAGATCTAATCAGTCCATGTTTGAACTTGGGACCCATTTTCCGGGAAACTCTGGTGTAGGGTATTATATGGTCGGTCTTGACCGACTATAATTGTCTTACTTATTTTTTTTTTGTGTAGGTTCCGTTTCTTAAAACAGTTAATAACATGAATTGAATTTGTACCAATTAACTATAATAAATATAAATTTAAAAACTTTTTCTTGTCATTCGATTTTATTTTTTTTTTTCCAGTGGGGCCCCCAAATACTTGTGTGCCCAGGGCCCCCGGCATACCTTAACCCGGCCCTGCCTGTAAAATTTCAAAACAATATCTATTATAATACGGTTATTAGAGGTATTTAAGCGAAGTTCAAAGGGGCGTTTGTATGGGGGCTAGATCTTAACATGGACCGATTTTTTCCAATTTCAATAGGCTTCGTCCAAAAGAAGCTTAAGTTTTAAATTTCAAGTCAATTGATTAAGAATTGCGACCTGCATCGTGCTTAAACCGATAGATGGACAGACGGACGGACATCGCTAAAAAGACTCGAAAAGTAATTCTGAGTCGATCGGTACACTTGAAGGTAGGTCTAGGACCAATATTTCGGGTAGTTACAAACATCAGCACAAACTCATTATACCCTGTACCACAGAGTGATGTAGGAAGGGTTGCCAGTACTAGAAGTCAAATAACTGGATAATGGAAAATTTTCAGCTGGATTTTGAAAAAGTAACTGGACCCATACATATTTTTTTTTTAATAATTTGAAAAAAAAATCAACCGATTTTCATATGTGAGACACATATTTTTATTCTGGACTAAATGGCCGTCTCTTTTTGCCACGGCAAAATGTGACTTTTTTAAGCATTTCTATTAGTTTTTCGTCATCGGCCTGAGGATTGTTAGAGTATATTTTACTTTTTTAAATAACCCCACAAAATGAAGTCCAAAGTAGTCAAATCTGGAAATCTAGAAGGACAGTTAAATTTTCCGGGCGAAGTCAAAAAAAGAGCGACAACAACTGACCATCATTTGCAGATTTGACCCAAACAGACATATTTTTGTGGGGTTATTTTTAAAGCAAAATGTACGCCAAGAATTCTTAAATCATCGACGAAAACATTCGTGCCGAAATAAACGCTACACACAAAAAAAACTTGTCAAATTACTAGAAAAAGTCACGTAATCCCATTTTACCAATATTTGACAGTTTTCATTGTTTCTTAACAAAAAATTTTCGATCAAAATTTACATTTGTTTTCTAATTTTACAATTTTTTTTTGTAATTTTACAAATTTCCAACGTTTTTTTACAAAAAAATCTAGTAAATTCACGAGGTTTCTTTGTAAATTTACAATTTTATTTGTAAAAATCTTGTAAAATTACGAAAAACCTCGTAATTTGTACTAGGAATTCTCGTTAAATAGGAGGTAGCAAAAAATCTTGTATAATCACGAAACCTAATTGAAAATTTACAATTTTATTGGTAAAAAGCTTGTAAAATTACAAAATTATTGGTAAACAAGTGAGAGTGTTAAATTCGGCCGTGCCGAATCTGTTATACCCTCCAACATGCAAATAAATAAAAAAAAAAAAATGCAGGGGCGTTTTATTTTTTTTTGGGGGGGGGGGGGGGGTCGGTAGTGGTAATTGGGGGGGGGGGGCATTTCTTCTCGAATATGTATTTAAGAATTCTTTCGTATACTTTTTGCTCTAAAAAAATAAAAGTTTATCATTATTTTAAAAAAAAAAAATATTCCTCGCCCATAAAAGGGGGGGGGCGGACCGAAAAAACGACATTTTTTAATTCTGTGGGTCCGAATGCAGGACTTTGAACTTCTTATAGCATAAAAATGTTGCATTTGTTAAACAAAAACAAAGAAAATCATGTAAAAATATGTTATTTTTCAGAGGTTGGTTTAGTTCCTCAAGGGCGAACTTTTTTCCCCCTGGACCGATTTTGCTCCTTTACGAACTTAACCTGCCTAGGAACATTAGACATATTCGTGCCCTATGTCGGGAGTCTAGCTCTTTTATTTTGGACTGCATCGTGTTAACTACAGACGGACAGACGGACAGACGGACGGACGGACGGACATCGCTAGAATATCTTAGAATCGATCACTGATCATAAATATATATACTTTATGGGGTCCTAGACCGATATTTTGATGCGTTACACACGGAATGACAAAGTGAGTATACCCTCATACTGTAGTTGGAGGGTATAAAAGCTTGTAAAATTACAAGAAATTGTGGTAAAATAGGAGGTAGCAAAAAAAAAGTTACAAACTTATCTTGTTGTTTTACAAGTTTTTTTTTTAAGTGTAGACTGGCCGAAATGCTCGAAAAATTTTTAAAAAAAACTAGGGAAAATGCAGCAAAAAGGGCACTTTTTCCGTATATAATGTTTTATTAAAAAAGTAGTCCCAAAAAATTGTAAAAAATATTTAATAAAAAAAAAATAATTGTTAAAATAAAAGAAATCCTTTTTCAACTGGATAAATTATGTTTTAACTGGAAACTGGACCAGACCTCAAATAACTGGAAAATACAGGCCATTCCAGGCCGTCTGGCAACCCTACACCGTGTAGGGTATAATTATTATTTTTTATTAAATTCTGATTAAATTTATTGAAAAAAACTACCAACATAAATAAATTTAAAACAGAAATATAATTTTCTTTAAAATTATTCTATGAGAATATCATGGTGTAATCAGCAAGGAAAAATTACCTCGAGCTAGAATAAACAATTTTTACGTTTTAATAAAAATTAATCAGAACTTTATACAAAAAGATTTTGATAATTTTTTTAGTAAATTTTCGCTTGACACAATTAAAACAAATACTTAATAAAACAAACATTTTGAGTAATGTTTTAATTGTGTCAATTAAAAATTTACTCAAATGTTTTGGTTAACATTTAATAAATTTTTATTGAGGTTTTACTCAATACTGTTAAATAGTTTACAAGTGCAAAATTGAGTATTTTTTTATTTGATACTATAAAAAATTTACTCAATTATTTTTTTCTGTGTGGCTTGATTATAACAAACCACAATGTGTTTTCGGTTTTAGATTTTAAATAATTTATATTTAAAATAGATGTGATATAATTTTTGTTAATACTAACCACGAACATTATAATTGTTATAAATAAAATTTTTACATACCTATAAGCACCACCCATTAATTTATTTATAACTAAACCAATATCATGTAATGTATAAACATATCCCTTGGGTATATGAGGACGAACATCGCGTAGTATATAACTGAAATATGAAAAAAAGATAAACAAGATAGAAAAAATTTAAATAATTTTCAATAAATTAATTTCCGCATCCTTAGTTAACATTACAATAGACAGGAAAAAATAATAAACAACAACAATAACTAAATGGATGAACTTACCCTAAAGTATTTGCTGGACCGTGTTTTGTATTATAAAGTTCCTCAAGGCGTGGTATTGTCAAAAATTTTTTCATTGAAACACCGTTTTCTAAAAGTAATTTAACAAAATCGATTCTATCATGTTCAAGTGCCTGCATCATTGCTTCATCCAAGGCTCCTTAAAGGACAAAAGAAAACAAACAAAATAAGAAAACAAAAAAAAAACAGATGATTGAAATTTTATGCAAAGTTTATGCATGTAATTGAAAGTTATTCAAAAGAGATGACCAAAGATAGGTTAGAAACGAAATTGCTACTTAATTTCAGGATTGATTACACATTAGGGTGGATTTAATGTTTCTTTTTTCGTATTACAAAATCGTCTGTGTCGGTATAGTTGTTTTTTAGTGTCAATATTAACACAAAATATATTAAACCTGTAGTACAATGTCTTTGGGGTCCAATTTTGAGTTGACAATATGAAAGTTCAGAGCAAAAAGAAAAAAAAAAATAGTTTTGATTTTTTTTTTAAGCTTAGAATATAAGTTAATATTTGGATATTACAAGAAAAGTGTTTTGATGAAATTTTTTTTTGGTCTGCAATATTTCAAAAAAAAAAAATATTTTTAGTTTTTTTTTTGTCGAAAAATACATATATGAGGCATTCCACACCAAATGTCCCGCTACAGAGAAACAGTGGTCCCGTGTATTTCTGAATAGGTCATATGAATAGCCCTATATGAGTCATTCCATGTCAAACCGAACACTTTTTAGACCTCACTATTTTTATTTGTCTCCAATTTTTGCACACGTATTCTAAATGGAAGAATATTTTACACGAAAGAGTATTTTACGGACACTTTATTGCTTAAAATAAAAAATATTTGTTCAATTATACTATTTTTACTGTATAATTATAAAAGTCGTTATTTAAATAACACCCTTACATTAAAAATGTCAAACATTTTTTATTTGTATTTTTTTGAAAATACTTAAAAATATAATATAAATAAATAAATACACTGAAAAAAATAACCTTCCTGATATTAATGAAACTGATTCATTATTTTGTTTTCATTACTTAAATGAAGGAATTCATAAAATGATTGAAATTTCATTCATGTTATGAACAAATTTTATGAAACATGTTTCATTAGATTTCATAATTTCATTAAAAAATATCATAGATTTTTTAGAACTAAATACAACTCTGCGTTGCGAATAAGAGAAAGAAAACAGAACAAAAACATACGACGTTTTATTACACCACGCGTGTTTAGTCTAATTGTAATTTTTACATGTGTGTTAACTTTTTTCTAATAAAATAAAATAATTTTATATTTTTTTGCTTTGTTGTTGAAACTTGTGTGTGGGTGTTATGCTGGTTATATCTAATTGAAATTACAAGTGAAAAGTTCCGTATAAGTGTTTCTTTTGACTGTTTCTTATAAATTATAATATAATTTGCAACAAAAAATTAGTTTTTTAAGTCATTAAAATTTTGTGATGAAATTAAATTAAAATTTTGTGATGTTGTTCCATTGCTACGTTGTTGCTACGTTTTGGCAGCACGTGTTTTTAAAGTCATCGCGTTTTTGTCTTTTATAGTTTACCTTATATGACAATTCAGACCAATTTAAGTTTGGAGTAAAATTTTGTTGTTTGTAAAAACTAGGTGAAAACCATAAAAAGTGTGCAATTAAGGGTCATGTCACAGACTCAATTCCGTTGGGAAGTGGAATAAGTGGTTAACTCGTAAAACGCAAAGCAAATACTTTTTTTCGGAATGAAACCACTTTTAGCAATTCAATTCCACTTTGATTTTTGAAAGTGATTTCATTCCGAAAAAAAAAAAATGTTTTGCGTTTTATGAGTAACACCTTTTTTTTAAATCCGATCGGAATTGAGTCTGTGACATGCCAATAAATAAAATTTCAGTGACGGTTACATGTGACTTACCAAAATTGTTATTAATGCAAATTTTCACTTATGTGTGTATGATACGTGCTGTTTTTAGGTAACTTGTTCCTAACTTGATTAGGGGCTTTCTATGGAAATTTTGATAACTTTAACCAACATGAATTTATCGTAATTCCCATATCAAAACCTTAATAAAGTTAGCAACTAGTTACATGTAAAAAGCAAGTATCATACGCTCATTACCAACTACTATTCCACATTTAATCAATGGATATTTTCATACATTTTATGAAAAACTTCATAAAACGTTTCAAACAAGTTCTACGAATATTTTCATTATTTATATGCAAGTTTTCATTGAAAGGAACTTTAATGACACCAGTTTCATTAATCAAATGAAACCTGTCTTCGGTTGAAAACGTGAGTCATTTTTCATTAAGGTTAAGTCAATTTTCATTAATTTCACGAAGCTATTTTTTTCAGTGTAATAGTATAAATAATAAATAAATATAAATAAAACTTTAAAAAGAAAATATTTTAAAAGATTAAAAATTTTAAATAAATTTTCTTTGAAAAATTTAGTGACAAATTTACAAAAATTATTTTTAAAAATAGATCCAGAAATTTCTCCTCCTTGAAACTTTTATGGTATCTTCAGAATTAGAGTAAAAACAAACTGTATTTTTTTGAAAATTTTTACTGGAGGTCTAAAAAGTTAAAAATAAAAACAAATGTTAAAAATAAAAAAAATTTAAAAAACAAAAAAATTAAAAGAAAATAAAACGTATTTTTTAAAAGTAGGATAAAAGACCTTTAAAATGAGCTATTACTTTTTAAAATCCGTTGATTATTTTTTGAATAACAACGTTTTAAATGTTGGTATAATGGAGCGTTTTTCATGTTTTTATCGATTTTCAAATGCAAAAAACTGTGCAAAAATTTTTTTTTTTTCAATTTTTTCCTGAAACACGTGTTAAGTATTTTCAAAAGTAGAGTATATAAAAATAGTTTCAAACAAATTCAAATCATCAAAGTCAATTTTTTACCAAAAATCGTTCGGTTTGACATGGAATGACACATATGTAACTAAGAAAATTGAGTTTTTGGTTTTTCAATTTTCCAAAAACTGGGCTTAGGAGGTGTGGTCAAATATTGGAAAAATCTTCAAATTTGTGTCGAGCTACCCTGTTTAAATATTTATCAAATTAAAACGGGATGAACCACAATCTCAAAAATTTACATTCTTGTATAGTTTTGTATGGTTTATCGATTCAAATTTTTTTTTTGGAAAATTTTCAGAACCCGTTATAAAATTTTCCATTTTTTAAAAAAGTTAATTTATTTAATTTTTAAAAAAAAGGCAATTTATCAAAAATCTGGCCACTTTTTTTTTAATTTTTTTTTAAGACTAGATGTTTGCGTATCTACACAAAAAAACCAGACATGTGTTTTTCGTTTTTTTCAAGAAAATCGCATTTGAATATTAAACTTAATAACAATTTTGTAATTTGCTTGTATTTTATTGTTTCAACGTGGCGAATGATTATTAAATAGTTGCATAAATGTTACTCATACGCTATGTTGAAACAAGAAAATACAAGCAAGTTACTAAATTGTTATGAAATTAAAAATTCAAATGCGATTTTCTCCAAAAAAACGAAAAACACATTTTTTTTCGTGAATAGACAACCATCAAAACTTAAAAAAAAAAATTAAAAAAAAAAGTGGCCGGATATTTGATTAATTGACTTTTTTAAAAAATGGAAAATTTCAGAACGGGTTCTGAAAATTTTCCAAAGAAAAAATTTTAATCGATAGCCCATACAAAACTATAAAAGAATGTAAATTTTTGAGAATGTGGTACATTCCGTTTTAATTTGATAAATATTTAAGCAAGGTAACTCGACACAAATTTGAAAGTTTTTCCAATATTTGAACAACTCTCCAAAGCTCAGTTTTTGAAAAATCGAAAAACAAAAAAAAAACTATTTTTTCTTAGTTCCATAAAACCTATTCCGAAATTTACGGTACGCATGTTTTTTTCTCTGGACATTCGTTTACTAACACCATCTTCAATAATGGTCCAAATTCCAATTTTTATACCCTCCAACCACAGTATGGGGGTATACTCACTTTGTCATTCCGTGTGTAACACATCGAAATATCGGTCGGGGACCCCACAAAGTATATATAATATTGATCCATGATAGAATCTAAGACTTTCTAGCGATGTCCGTCCGTCCGTCCGTCTGTAGAAATAACGATGCAGTCCAAACCAAGAGAGCTAGACTCCTGAAATTGGGCAAGAATATCTCTTATTTTACTGGTAAGGTTAAGTTCGAAGATGGGCAAAATCGGACCAGGGGGAAAAAAGTTCCCCGTTGAAGAACTAAAACGACCCCTAAAAATTACGATATTTTTACCAGTTTTTTTTAATTTTTGCTCAACAAATGTAACATTTGTAAGGCATATTTTGTTCATATACCTGGGCTTGGACCAACGGGGTTAGGAAATTCAATTTTTTTCTGACCGCCCCCTTTTGAGGGCGTGGTTATCGAAATTAATTAAAAATAACGATAAAAAATTGTTATTTAAGCGTAAATATCACAAACAAATAATTTGTAAACATATATAGCGGGGGTATAGGTTCCCCCAACTACACCGAACCCCCCCCCCCCCCAAAAAAAAAGACGCCCCTGCGATTTTTTAATTTTAAACGCGTTGGAGGGTATAAAAGATTCGGCACAGCCGAATTTAACACTCTTACTTGTTTTTTTTAATTTTTGTTTTTTTAATGTACTTTAAAAAAAAAAAAAACATAAAAGTGTTCTATTTAAATTTAAATCTCATTTGTAAAATGTACTCTTTGATTTTTTTAATTTTTTTTTTTGTGGAAAACTTCTGTCGATATTACAAATTTTTTGCCCAGTAGGATCGTGGGATAACAATTATTACTATTTTTTAATTTTTGAAAAAAATGTTATTGTAATTTTTCAATCTTACACAGAGAAAAATAAATTTCCAACTGAATTTTTCAGTTGTATCAACTCAAAACTCGGTTGCTGCTACTAAATTTCGCTGTGGCATTCCAATTTTTTAGTTGTTTCAATTAAAAGACAGTTGTATTAATAAAAGTTAGTTGTAACTACCGATATTTAGTTGTTTTAACCTTAAAACAAATGCATCAACCGAATTTATGTTGCAACAACTGAATTTCAGTTGGAAATTAGCAAATTTGTTTTCTGTGTGTAGAATTATTTCTACTGCTCCAATGGAGCAGTAGAAATAATTTTTGTAGAAATAAAATAGAAATAAAAATAGAAATAAAATTTGTACGCCTAAACATTTTTTCAGAACAAGCTAATACTCTATATCTTATTTCTAAGGGGGCTCCCATACAAATATTTTTTTTTAATTTTCTCCAACCGGTCTAACTGCACTAAGAGTGCCCCTAAGGCAGTTAAAAGTATTACCGACCAACAAAATTTGTTTAATCCAAACATTTTCTTTAAACACACCTACCCTCTATCATTAACTCTTAAGGCGGTTCCCGTAAAGATTAATGGGGGACGGTCTTGTTATTGACCCCTCTATGTCTCACCATTGGAGCAGTAGAAATGATTTTAAGATTGCAAAATCACGATACATTTTTTTCAAAAAATTAAAAAAAAAATATTAGATTAGATTAAAGAGGCCCTATGCACTGCGACCAGAAAGATCTATTGTGCAGCCTAAAAAGGGTGCCCTAAATGTTCAGGCTTTTAATAAAGCCGAGAATCCTATTTGGCAGAGAGTTCCACACGTCGGTCGGAGATATTAAGTGTCCCCCTAGATGTTGAAGTCTTCTACCAGTCAGTCTTGGGCATGTACAAAGTATATGTTCTGCTGTTTCCTCCTCTATCTCGCAGAATCTGCACGTGTCCGTGTCAGATAGATTTCTCTTTCTAAGTTAGTAACGTAGGTTACAATGTCCAGTTAGGTAGGACGTTAGGATTCGAAGATCGTTTTTGTCTAAAGACAGTAATCGTTTAGATACAGTGTTGAATGGAATTATGAATCTTTTTGCCTGCCGCTGCCCAGCGCAATAGTTCCAATGTTCCATGAACTTAGATTCACTCCACAAAAAAATATTAATAAATCCGGCAAAAAATTTGTAGAATCGATTGAATTTTTCAAAAAAAAAAAAAAAAAAAAAAAAAAAAAAAATCAAAAAGTACAGACATTTTCAAAAATGAGATTTAAATTTTAAAACTTAAAAATCGCATACTAGAATACTTTTAAGAATTTTTAGGATTATTTTAAAAAATGTTAGTAAAAAAAAATTTAAATAAATGGATTTTGGATCATTATTGAAAAAGTTATGAGTAAAAGAAAATTGAGTAAGGGAACAAACTACCAATTTTTTTAATATTCGAAATCTTTGAAACGGGTCATCAAAAAAAATCGTAAACTTTACCACGAAGCGGTTTTCGAAATGTAATAAAACTGTAAACATATTGGGAAAATCTAAAATATTTCAAAGTGTCTGATTTGACATGGAATGCCCCATATATATGAAAAGTTGTATATTCTTAATTATCATTTTATTAGTTTATGCAATTAATGCAATTTAAAATTAATTTAAAAAAAAATAATTTTTGAAGAAAACGTTTTTTTTTAAATTTTGTAATGACCAAAAAATTTTGTTTTTATCAATAAAAACACAAATTCAGTAATGTCCAAATATTCACTAAAATAAAAAATAAACCAATTTTTTTTTAGTTTATTTGAAACTTTCCGATTTTCGAGTCGAAAAAAAACCCAAACCGATTTCCCTATAGGTACAATATTTTTTGTGTTAATACTTATTAACCCTGAAAAACAACTTTTCCAACCCCGACAATTTTGAAATTTAAAACAGAAAAATTTGCTCCACCCTTTTACACATAAGTAGTAGCAACAATAAGCAAACAAAAAACTTACCTAAAGGCCATTCTTGTCCATAGACAAAAATTTCACTGCGTGCAATATCCACACGATTCCATGTTAATGCTAAACTTAACTGTTCTGGCGGGCTTAAATGTTGTGATTTAAAAAGCGCTGTTAAAATGGTTTGATCTAATTCCTGGGCTTCGCCTTCGGGTTTTTCTTGTATACGAAATATTGTTATCTATTACAAATAATCATTTTTTTTTTAGCCGGAAGAGGGTCATTAAGTGTGTAGTAGTGGAAGACAATGAAAATAGAGTAAAGAAAATAAAATCAATGTTATTGTCATTAAACAAGTATTAAAGTAACAACAAGTAGCAGGAAAAATATTGATACAGGGATGTATTTTTTTTTATTATTAAGAAAATAATGGATTTTTATTAAAATGCTGTGTTTAGAGTCTAAACTGCAGAATTTGTTTAAATCTTAGGTTAGGTATGTATATATCAAAATAAAACTTAAGACCTGTGTTGTCACTTGAGTTTTTATGTCATATTTTCTTACGGTTAAACAGTTATTATTTCTCAGAAATAACACTACTCTACAAAAATATTTTTTTTTGCACAGACTTCTAAAGAACATTTTCTAACGTATTTTAGCCTCCTAAACACGAATCTATCTGAAATTCCTTATAATGTCCTGATGGTATCCTTGATCGTATCGAGTCAGGATTTCTTTCAAAAGTTATGTTATTTTATTGAGAATTCTAATAAAAAAAAAAAGAATAACTTCAACATACACTTTTCCAATATTAACAAATTTGTCGGTTCTGAGGGCTTGGTCCACAAAAATTGAAAATGCCTATATCTCGAGAAGGCGATTTGATACGATTTTTCTGATGTCAGATTCGTGTTAAGAAGGCAAAAATACTTTAGAAATTTAAATTTTTTTTTTTTATATTTTGAGTAGGTTTTTTTTAGCTTGTGGTCATTATTTCCTTTACTAATTAAAACTATGATATTCTCATAGAATAATTTTCAAGAAAATTATCTTTTTGTTTAAAATTTATTTTTGTTGGTAATTTTTTGCAAGACTTAAACGACACGTGTTTCGGGATTTGTCAGATCCCATTGTCAAGATTATTTAGCAAAAATAAAAACCATATACTACAAGTAATATTTGGTTTGTTGGTTAGTTGGTGATCGTGATCTTACTACGATGGTACAATTTTCGTCTTCTAATTCCCAATGAGAGTAGAGTCGAATATGTATTAGGGGGTTTTCGTGTCAACTGACACAACTTTTGAAAACGATGTCTTCCGATCGGGATGAAATTTACACCAAGGTTAGTCCTATTGGATAGTAGTTCAGACACATTTTGCTCAAAACAATAAGTAAGAAGTAACATGGATGAAAATAAACACCTCTTTTGCCAAAATGTCAAATTTCGACCCCCTCTAACTCAGAGAGTCCTTGACCGATCTCGTTGAAAATTTGTGTCTGAACTAATATCCAACATGACTAACCTTGGTGCAAATTTCATCCCGATCGGAAGATATCGGTTTCAAAAGTTGTGTCAGTTGACACGAAAACCACCATTAAAATTTTAGTTTGATCATTAATGATTGTCATTAGTATAGGGTTTTATTTTTGCTAAATAATCTTGATAATCAGTCTTGCAAAAAATAACCAACATAAATAAATTAAAAAACAAAACAGATAATTTTCTTGAAAATTATTCTATGAGAATATCATAGTTTTAATTAGTAAAGGAAATAATGACCTCGAGCTAGAGTTACCCTACTCAAAATATAGTATTTTAAAGGCCGACTAAACCAATTTTATTTTTTTAATAAAAACTAATCAGAATTTTTATTTTATTTTAACAAATTAGAAATTAGAACAAAAAAATGTATGAAAAAAATATGACAATTACATAGGTTCAAAATTTCGATTTCTTTTGAAAATATTTCTAAATATACTCAATGGATTTTGGATTTTAGCCCCAGGTTATCTTTATTGGAGTGTCTACTTTATATATCTGCTTTTAACAGGAAATTTCTCGCAAAATTCGGATACTTATAAGGACATAACCAAAAGTCAGGTAATTTTATTTGGAATTCGAATAAAAAAATATGAACAACTTTAACATACACTTTTCCAATATTAAAATATTTGTCCGTTTTGAGGGCTTGGTGCACAAAAAATGAAAATGCCTAAACATTTGAGTTTAGGAGGCAAAAATACTTTAGAAATGTATTCAAAATGTGCAAAAACCGTGTTGAGTAGTGTAATTAATTTGGACTCTAACTAAACTTAAATTCAGTTATAAAACAATATAAAAAATACAATTACGACACAACTCATAAGGTACAATGCAACTTACAAGGAAGGTCTTTTACAGGGCACCCACCGATTAACCTGAAACTTGTACAAATCGTGGCACAAAAGTTTTAGTTTTTCGGAATAATGGGTGATATAGCCGTGGTCAAATATGGTAAAATTTAGCAATTTTTCATGAAATCGCTATATATATAATTTTTTATACAGAAACTCAACCATTATGAAATATTCCAAACTAAGTATGTCTGAATTTTCCAAATTTAACCTAAAAAGCCATGTAGCAAAAAACACGAAATTTTTAATATGTGATTTGTTTTAAATTTTATTGAAAATTTTTTAAATTCTCTACAAAATGTCAAATTTTTAGAGAGCAGTTATTTTTGGTTTTCGACAAATATGACTTCGAACTTCAAAGTATCGTAAAATATGGTACAATTGATAAATTTTTGGATGAAAATTGATTTTTTTTGCAAGACAGGTCAGTTTAAATTTATCGAAATTTCATTTAATTCTATACAAAATTTCTAATTTATTGTTTTCTCGAAAACAAAAAATAACTGAAAATTTACAATTTTGTATATAATTTAATAAACTTTTATTTAAAAATTAAAACTGGCGTGTTTAAAAAAAAAATCATTTTCTATCCAAAATTTAAAAAATTCAGAACCAGTTTTGAATTTTTCCAAAAACAAATAATGCCAACCGATTGCCCATACAAAACTCTATAAATAGATATGTTTTGGAAACTTCAGATTTGTTGAGTTTCAGCAGAAAAAAACTAAATAAAAACCAATGTCAGCCAAGACGACAGACGAACGAACATTCATAGAACGTCATAGAATCGTTTATGGATAAGTAATATATGGGGCATTCCATGTCAAATCGAACACTTCAAATTTTTTTTTTCTAGATTTTCCCAATTTGCTTACAGTTTTCAGCTGACCCGATCAAAAGGTATTGAATTTTTAAAAATTGGTGGTATGTTCCTTTTCTTAAACTTATTTTACTCATAACTTCTTCATTGATGGTCCATAAAATTTAAAAGTTTAAATATCATTTTTGAAAATGAATGTACTCTTTGATTTTTTGGAAATTTGTTTCTGGAAAACTTCTATTGATTCCACAAATTTTTGGCCCAGTTGGGCAAATTTTTTTATTATATTTTTAAAATTTTTTTTAAAAAACTTTATTATAATTTTCCAACCTTACAACCATTTCCACTGGTACTTCGTAGAGGGGTCAATAGCAAGAACGGCCCCCACTAATTTTTACACCTAAACATTTTTTCGGAACAAACGAATACTCCAATACAAAATGAAATTTACATTTTTTAAAATGTTCTCCAATCGCAATAACTGCCCTAAGTGTGCCCTAAGTGTGCCCCTAGAGCAATCAAATGTATAGCCTACCCACAATATTTTTTAGTCCAAACATTTTTTCTGAACACACGTACTGTTTTTCCGTCTCTTAACGCGGTCCCTATAATTTTTTTTTGTATTTTTTATAAATTTGTTTTTTTTTCATCAGCTTCTACCTGTCCAATGGTGCGTCCTAGAGGGGTCATAAGTGAGACCGACCCCCTTTTTTTTACCTTCCAACAATTTTTTAAAACATGCCTATGCCCTATCTCAACTTCCGAAGTAGGCTTCCATTCAAAATTACATTTTTATAAAAGTCGCTCCAACTGTAATTCGTATGGGAGCCCACTTAGGGAGTTGAGATAGGGCATAGGCATGTTTTAAAAAAAAATTGGAAGGTAAAAAAAAGTAGGAAGAATGTTTTGAAAAAATATTGGAGGGTAAATATAAATGGAGGTCAGTCTCACTAATGACCCCTCCAGGACGACAAATTTACAAAAATATAAAAAAAATTGTATAGGGACCGCCTTAAGAATTAAAGATAGAGGGTAGGTATGTTCAGAGAAAATATTTTGGACTAAAAAAATAGTGTGTGTGGGTTATACATTTGACTGCTCTAGGGGCCCTCTAAGGGCAGTTAGAGCGGTTAGAGAAACTTAAAAAAAATTTCATTTTGTATATAAATTGCAAATACATATTTTTTAAAAATTAAAAAAAAAAATAGTAATAACACAGCTCAACAAGAAAATGCGTATTGGATTCTGTTTAGTGATTTTGATAGTGTCTGTTGCGCTGATTCCAAATCCGGAGCCCAAATTTGTCTATCACGTCAGGATTTTGAGTAATTCGCGGTTAAAGTACTGAAAAAGGGCATTTTTGACCATTTTTAAAAGCTTATAAAATAAGATCCTGACATGCAAATGACTTGGTATCAAGCTCATTTGAAAGCCAGTATTTTTCTCTTAAGGATAAAATAAAATGTTCTAAAAATTAAATTTTCTAAAATGGTAAAAAAATCATTAGCAAAAAACCTTCCATTTTTTCAATATTTAGTTTATATACACAGTGTTTTTTAACAAATTTCCATACAATTTCATACGTAAATTTTAGATTTAAAGCACTTGTGGCTATTGATTTTTTAACATTTTAGAAAATTAAATTTTAAGAAGATTTGATCTTGTCTGAAAAAGAAAATTACACACTTTCGAATGAGCTTGATACCAAGTCATTTGCATGTCAGGATCTTATTTTATAGGCGTTCAAAAATGGTCAAAATGGGCATTTTTTGACACTTTAACCGCGATTTTCTCAAAATTGTGACGTGATAGAAAATTTTGAGTGACTGTTTTGGAATCGGGGCACTTAACCCTATCAACTTTTTTTGGTTTCATCCAAAACGCAGCGACAAACCTCAGATTTGTAGAGTGGTGTAATTACTATCCGCCGATTCTCTACTGGGCAAAAACTTTGCCGATTTAAATTTTCAAAAAAATCAAAGAGTACACACATTTTTAAAAGTGCAATTTAAATTTGAGAACTTAAAATTTTAAAAATTGTTTAGGTTTTTTTTTAAGTACGTAAAAAACAAATCGTCGCTGCGCCTAAAAATGGAGTCATGTGTTTTTAAAATTTTTTGAAAGATGCCCAAGAAACAGCCTTTTCTGGTCCTTTCGCAGAATTTTTTCGAAGTTGACTTTTAATCAACATGAAATTTATAATATTAGTTTAATGTTTATGTGAAGTTATGTTCATTAAAGTACCGCGAAAGAACCAAATTTTACCGTTTCTTGTGCCTCTTCAAAAATAAAATTTTAACACATGGCTCCATTTTTAGGCGCAGCGACGAAATATTAAACTAAAAAAAATTGAATTTGGACCATAACAAGAAGTTTTGAGTAAAAAAAGTTTGAGAGTAAATGAACAAACTACCAATTTTTAGAAATTCGTTATCTTTGAATGGGTCATCAAAAAAATTTTAAAATTTATTACGAAAGAGTTTTCAATGGTACTAAAAACGGTAAACAAATTGGAAAAATCTAAAAAAAAAATTTCCAAAGTGTCCGATTTGAAATGGAATGCCCCATATATTGGGAAAATTAAAAAAAAAAAATATGTATTAAAATCTTCCTCCGCTATCAGTGCACAAAATTATATTAAGTAATTTCAGCAAATTGCTTTAATTTGGGATCTAAATTTTTCTCATTAAATTTACACACAAAAAAAAAACATACCAAATTTTTATTGCGGGTACATTCTAAAAGTTCTTGATATAGTTTTTCTGCTTGATCCGAACCAACTTCAAATGTTTTTTGTATTGTGCTAATTAAATAATCTCTCATAGACTCCAAAACAGGTTGTTCAACACCATCTGACGCATATCTGGAAGAGACAAAAATGAGTTGTATGTTAATTATTGTGTGTAAAACCAAAATGTCAAAAGGAAACATAATATTTTTATTGCGGTTCTTAAATTTTTTCAACAAATACATGTAAAAATCATTGCAAACGTAGCACAAGTGGTTGTAATGGGTTGGTAAGGGCGAATGGGGCAAAAAGGATTAACATTAAATACGTACAATACTCTTACTAGTAGAAATATGCAAGAAAAGGAAATTACAAAAACAAACGAATTGTGGCCACATGAAAAACAAACAATATCAAGAGGATAAAAAACGAGCAGTTTAATTTGTTCATACCGAGACAGACAAACAGTGGCCGCCAAAAGTCTACGAACGACTACATAGTAGATGTAATTCGTTAACGATTAAGCTAAAAATTGTAGACCTTACAAGTATTTTTGTAAAAATTGCTGTGTATGTATTTTATCAAGCTTTAATTTAAGCTTAATGGCGATCAGATTGAGTAGACATTAAATGTGCTACGAGGGTCAAAATTGTTAATGTTTGAGCTTGGGCAAAATCGACTTAAAAATATTTTAAAAAACTTCTCTCAAAAAGGTCATTCAATAATTTGCATTTCTATTTTGACCCTCGTTGCACATTTAATATCTACTCAATCTGAATGACATTAAGCTTAAATTAAAGCGTGATAAATTACCTACACAGCACTTTTTACCTTAATAATTGTTTGATAATAATTAGGTCTATTATTTTTAACTTTATCGTTATCGAAATACATCTACTATGTAGTCGTACTGTAAAGACAAAAGTCGCATAACGCTTGTTTTTGTCAACACAAGTTTTTTTCTTCATTCAACAAATTATTCTTATAAATTTAAATTTGAATTTAACGGAAAATTTTAAGACAACTGAACACAGCTCATCACAACAGCTGATGTGTACACAGTTGATATCTGCCATCTGACACACTACCTCTGCCAACGTCATAAGCAGAACGATGAAAGAAAAATGATATAAAAACAGAGCAACAATGAAGAAATGATCAGTCGGTCGGTAACCGGCAAAGTGAACAGTGCTCGTAGTGATTAGTGCGCGTAGTGAAGAGGAGTTCCGTCGTTAGGTACCTCCAGTGTTTGGTGGAGTAGTAAAGAGGTGTTCCGTCGTTAGGTACCTCCAGTGTTTGGTCGAGTAGTAAAGAGGTGTTCCGTCGTTAGGTACCTCTATTGATTCAGTGCGTGTTTTAAGGGAGTTCCGTAGCAGGTTCCCTACTGTGCTCTTTGGTTTTAAGGGAGATCCGTCGCAGGTTCCCTTTTGTGCTCTTTGGTTTTTAAGGGAGTTCCGTCGCAGGTTCCCTATTGTGCTCTTTGGTTTTAAGGGAGATCCGTAGCAGTTTCCCTTTTGTGCTCTTTGGTTTTATGGGAGTTCCGTCGCAGGTTCCCTATTGTGCTCTTTGGTTTTAAGGGAGATCCGTCGCAGGTTCCCTACTGTGCTCTTTGGTTTTAAGGGAGATCCGTCGCAGGTTCCCTATTGTGCTCTTTGGTTTTTAATGGAGATCCGTCGTAGGTACTCTTTTGTGCTCTTTGGTTTTATGGGAGTTCCGTCGCAGGTTCCCTATTGTGCTCTTTGGTTTTATGGGAGATCCGTCGTAGGTACCCTTTTGTGCTCTTTGGTTATAAGGGAGATCCGTCGTAGGTTCCCTTCAGTGCTCTTTGGTTTTAAGGGAGTTCCGCCGCAGGTTCCCATTTGCGCTCTTGGATTTTTTTAATAGAATTACTCATCGTTTACTTTGGATTCTCATAGTAACACTGTAGTTTAACTCTCTTCAATTGTAAGCAGAATTGCCATATCAACACTTGGTTCCAATCTAGCTAACCCGTCATCGGCTGTCCAGTGGGAAGCAAACCATATTTTAATTTATTTCGTATACAATACCATTTATCAATTTTTAATAGTTTTAAGTAATGAATTAATAAAAGAATTATATTAATTTTCAAAAAGAAAATAAACAACTCGTTTCATTTCTCATTCTCTGTCACTGCAAATATAAATTTCTGTGACGAACCTGGCCCCCGTGAGCTATACCCCAGCAACCGGAGGAAACTCGTCGTTACAGTACGTAGACTTTTGGCAGTCACTGTACTTACAAATAGGATAAAAGGAAAACCGCAAACATCAACTCAATTACGACCATGTGAAAACAATTTAATACAGTCGAACTCGGTTATAACGAACTCGGTTATAACGAATTCTCGGTTATAACGAACTAATTCTAAGGTCCCGACATTTTGGCAACAATTTTCACACAAAATACTTCTTTTATAACGAACTCGGTTATAACGAATCCTCGGTTAAAACGAACTACTTATTATGGTCCCAAGAACACAATTTCATGTATATTTACCTTTTTATAACGAACTCCCATAAATATTTTGAAATTTGCGGCAATTACGTTTAGCAATCTCACAAATGGTTAAAAATTGTTGGTTAATATTATTATTTTTATTAAATTTATTAATATTTTTAATGTTTTCTTCTCAATAAGTAGTTTACTTTCAAATAAACGTCAAATAAAACACAATTGGAACATTTTTTTTTTGTAAATAAAACTAGGTTGATTTAAAATATACCCCGCTTATAGCGAACTTCGCTTATAACGAACTATTTTTACTGGTCCCTCGGAGTTCGTTATAACCGGGTTTGACTGTATATATTTTCCTTTAATGTTTCTACATTCTTCATGAACAGTGGAATAAGTGATTTTGATTTTGAATAAATTTGTTTACTGTGTTAAAAATCTTGACCATTTATAAATTTTTCCACCAGCAGTGGAAGAGTTTGAAGAACAATTAGCCTGACGCGGATCCAGGGCGGAGGGGTCATAGAATATATATCCCCGTCCAAGACGAATTTTAGCATTGTGAATCCAAGTGCATCCCTTTGAACACTGGAAAAAATGTTTTCTTTTGTTTAACACTCAATCATAAGTCAAGTTTTTCCATGTGGTTGTTGTAAACAATCATAAAATGTTCAAATTTTTTTTTTACAAATTTCAAAATCAAAAGGACTAAGAACCTGAGAATTGTTCGTCTATCTGTGGAAAGCACAATGCAGTCCAAACTAAAGGAGCTAGACTCTTAAAGTTTGGAACGAATATGTCTTATGGTCATAGGCTGGATAAGTTCAGAAATGGGCAAAATTGGACGAGGGGTAAAAAAGTTGAAAAACTAAATCTACATCCATAAAAATCCATTTGTTACGTTTTTTTTTACATTTGTAAAACAAATTAACCATTTTTGTTGTAGAAGTAGTTAAAATGTTCCCCAATTTGCTTATATTTTCTTGTTGTAACGTAGCGAATGAGTAATAAATATTTGCATAATGTTACTCATACGCTATGTTGAAGAAAATACAAGCAAATTACTAAATTGTTATGAAACCCGAGTAAAAAAGATTATATATAATTTTACTTATTTTTATATAAACATATATTATTTGATAAATTTATACGTAAATTGTTTTGCTATCATATAAGATTATATATATTTGCACTTCGTATTTTTTTCTTATATAAAATTATATAAAAGAAAATGTTAAGTTATACATAATAACATATGATTGAAGTTAGTTTATATAATTACATATGAAATATAAAATTCTGTCTGTTTTTTTATATAATTTAATATAACAAAATATTTGAAGACATTTTATATAAAACTTTATGCAACTTTTTTTCTGAATCATATGTAATCTTATATGAGTAACATTAAAAAAAATCTAAGTCCTTTATATATAATTTGATATAACTTTTGAAAATTTTTCTAAGTCCAGAATTTTTTTTTTTTATGTTCCAAACCTAAACCTTAAACATTTGTTTTAAAAATTTTATATGTTATTATATATAATGCAAAATTTATGAAAAAAAATCTAAGTTTTTTATATATAATTTAATATAATTTTTTTTTTGGGTTTTTTTTTGGATTTTTTTTATTTAATTATATAAAATTGCATAAATTTTTCTAAAAAAGAGGCCAATTTTCGCATCAAATCATATAAAATTATATTAAAATCACATCAAATTATATCAAATTTAATGCAACTTTATATGGTTTTATCGACTCTTTTTTCGCATCAAATTCTATATGAATATATATGATGTCTTTATATAATTAAATATAAACATATATAATCTTTTTTACTCGGGAATTCAAAATTCAAATGCGATTTCCTCGAAAAAAAAAACGAAAAACACATTTTTTTTTGTATGGATAGACAAACATCAGCGTTTGAAAGGCTACGTTAGCTACCCGTTTTTTTGCTTTTGCTTTTCATATCACTTCAAACAATTTCAATATTATAAGATATAGCTTTTGTTTACTTTTCTTTTTTGTGTTTGCTTAAACTACAACAACATGAAAAAAAATTAAAACTCCAAACAGAGCAGTAGCGGAAAACAAATTTTATTGTTGTAGCCTACAAATATACTACAGCAGTATATTTGTAGGCTACAAATATACTACAGTAGTATATTTGTAGGCTACAGTATTACTACAGTATTACTACAGTAGTATTACTACAGTATTACTACAGTATCACATTGTAAACAAATGTTGCAATATAAAAACGTGATCATATTAAAAATTTCGTTAAGATGGTGTAAAATGAATACAACATCGAAAAAAGAATAATAATAATTTTTAATAAAATTCTTTTAATTTTGGTCAAAAAAATATAGAAAAATTTGGAATTTTGTCGAATTTTTCGATATTTTCGAATATATACGCGATTTTAATATTATCGGTCTAGACTAGAGATGCGCGCGTGACACGAATTTTTCGTGATTCACGTGATTCACGCGTGAATCACGCGTGATCGTGAGTGAAATTTATTTTTACTCACGTGATCGTGAGTGCGCGTGATTATGAAAAATAGTTTCGTGCGTGAGCGTGCGTGAGTAATTTTTGTTTCGTGAGTTTGCGTGATTTTTTTGTGCTGTTTGAAAAAGAAAACGAGTAAAAAAATCGTCATTGTATTGAATTTAGAGGGAAATTAATCCAAAATTGTGATTTTTATTATTGTTTTAAGAAAATTCAATACTTTTTGTGCAAGAAATCGAAAGAAGTAAAATAAAAATTCGCTAATTTTAATTTCGTGAGTCTTCGTGAGCGTGATTTTTTCGTGAGCGTGAGATAAAATTTTAGTTACTCACGTGAGCGTGCGTGAACGTGATCAGAAAAAATAATTTCGTGCGTGATCGTGCGTGATTAAAATTTTTATTTCGTGAGCGTGAGCGTGCGTGAGTCAAAATTCACTCACGCGCCCATCTCTAGTCTAGACGCTCAGAAGTTATGAGAAAAACCGTGACATTAACATTGGGTTAGAGATGGGCGCTGGTCACGTGATTTGCGTGATTCACGTGAATCACGCGTGAGTGATTTTCATTTAAATCACGTGATTGTGAGTGAGTGTGAGCTGAAAAAAATCTGAGTGAGTGTGTCATTTATTTTTTGCGTGATAAGATTTTTAGATTAGCCCAATTTTTTTTATTTTTTGTAAAAAAATTTTTTTGGAGTTTTTTTTTTGGTAAGAGAATTTTATTGCGTGAGTAGATTTTGCGTGACTCACGCGTGAGCGTGATTGAATCTGGCGTGAGTAAGATTTTTATTACTCACGTGAATAGTGAGTGAGCGTGAATAAAAAAAAATTGCGTGAGTGATTCGATTATTTTTGCGTGAGCTTGAGTGAGTGTGAGTCAAAATCCACTCACGCACCCATCTCTACATTGGGTTTTTCGAAAATTCACGTGGTGAAAAATACACAAAACATGGTTTTAATTAGAGATAGGCGCGTGAGTGATTTTTGACTCACACTCACTCACGCCCACGACAGGAATTTTTGAATCACGCACACTCACTCACGAGCAAATTTTTTCTACTCACACTCATAATCACGTGACTAAATTTAATACAACTAACACTCACTCAAGCTTTACTCACACTCTCGTTGACTCACACTCACGAAACTCTTACTCATACAAAAAAAAATTAAAAACTAAAATTTGAAAAATCTTTTAAAATTTTCAACAAAATTTAAAGTTTAGCGTAACTTAAAAAATCGACTCACGCACACTCACGCAAAAATCTTACTCACGCACACTCCACTCACACGCGCGTGAATAAAATTGAATTTAGTCACACTCAAGTGTGGTCACGCGTGAATCACGTTCTAATCTGCTCATGTGCCCATCTCTACTTTTAATGACAAGGGAACACCACAACAATGTTTGCCAAAGTTTTTTTTTTGAGAAGTTGAATTATAATTTTGCATTAAAACAATCCAACCCTATTCTTTATACACATTAAAATAAAACAGTTATGTTAAACAAGATAAGTGTGTGTGTGTGTTATAGTTTTATTAAATTTTTTCTTTGTAGGCTACAAAAACAATATTTGTAGGCTACCAAAAATAATTTGTAGGCTACAGGTAGGCTACCAAAAATAATTTGTAGGCTACTTGTAGGCTACACAATTCTAATGTTTTTGTTTTTTTTGCTACTTATTCATTTTTTAAAACAATCGTAAGCTATCGCTACAAAAACAGAAATGTGCAAGTATTAGTAGCTATAGCAATTGAATGATTTACATATTGTTTGTTTTTAAAACTACACATATCGTCAATTTTGGTTGTTTAAGCTACTTTCTTCGTAGTAATTTAAACGCTGACAAACATCAAAACTTAAAAAAAAAACAAAAGTGGCCGGATTTTTGATAAATTGACTTTTTTGACTTTTTCAGAACGGGTTCTGTAAATTTTCCAAAAAAAATAAAAAAATTTAATCGATTGCCCTTACAAAACTATACATGAATGTAAATTTTTGAGATTGTGGTGCATTCCGTTTTAATTTGATAAATATTTAAACAAGGCAACTGGACACAAATTTGACCATTTTTACAATATTTGACCACGCCTCCTGAGTCCAGTTTTTGAAAAATTGAAAAACAAAAAACGCAATTTTCTTAGTTCCATCTAGGGCTATCCATACAACATATTCCGAAATTTACGGTACACATGTTTTTTTTTTTCGCTTGACATTTGGTATGGAATGCCTCATATGTCAACCAGCAGCCGAATTAAAGCATTTTGTATTTTAAGGCTATGTGGATGTAACAAAATTTTACAGGTGTCCTTGCATTTTCATTCATAACTTTTGAACCGCTAAACCGATATCGCTCAATTGCAATGCCAAACCACTCGGGGCTGCAGCAAAAAAAAAATAAGTTTAAGTCATATCCCCTGCAAAACCTAGGTAATGTGTTGTGAAAAGTAATGACTGCCAATTACATTACTTATAACAACTACTCATTACCCACTGCATTACTTTAGTCCAAAAAGCAACTAGTGGCTTATATTGTAATATGTAAGTACTTATTTGCAATAATGTAAATAATAAGTTATTAAGAATGTTAAAAATAAATACTTATTTGCAAGTTCCCTTGGGAAATTAAGTCCAATCAGAAAAAAAAATATTTGTTTTACCTTTTTAGCTTAAAGTTTCACAAAAACGAATAATCTAATGATAAATAGTTATTTCAAACTCGGTTTGCATTTATTTATTTTATTCCTTATAAGTAACTACTTATTTTCTTCGTTATAGGTAAGTAGTTATTTATCTCCCTACTCGTAAGCTTGTAGGCACTAATTATTTTTGTCTCACGGCCTTTATAAAATAAGTACCCAGGCAGAAAAATACGAACGGGAGAGCGCTGGCAAAGTACCTTTTATGGTCGCTTGTGTGCTGGGAAAGCATCACAGTTTAGTACTCTCCCAGCGTCCAAAATGATAACCACGGTAAACGGTATGCCGTTGCTATTTTAAAGCGCTTTAAAAGCGCTTTAAAAACAAACAATATGGTACTATTATAGCACTTTTAGAACAAAAAAATGGGACGTATCTAAATTGTATACATAAGACACAACTTTTTTTGATTTTTATTTGAATAAAGAAATTTGTTAAATTAGGATAAAAAATTTATTGACTCATTTATTAGGATAAAAAAATTTTGAACAAACTTCGAACAATTTTCTAAGTCCCGGAAAAAAATTGTTTGCAGTTTTCTTTGCGTTTTAGAATAAAAAAATTTATTAAAAATGCTTTTAGGAAAAAATTTGGAAAAGTCCGAAAAAAGTGGTGTATTGAACCGAAAACGGGTATGTATCCGGAGTTTAAGGGTGATGTATCCAGAGTTTAAGACACTTCCTCACGAAAGAAACAGGTGTTTTTATATAAAAGGTGTCAAGTTTGTAATATGTAGGTCATTGTGTATAAGTGACATATCATGAGAACTATCAAGGACCGGCCACTTATCCTGCAGGGAAATAAAACATATTCCAATTGTTATGAAAATTAATAAATTTTAATAAAAAATGTATACTTTGAACGGATTTAAATAGAAAAACATTGGCAAAGCGCTTGCAAAGCACTTTTTCGAATTCATACTACCTTCTACACAAAAAATAAAGTGCCTTGCCGAGACTTTTTCTTTGGAACGGTTGGCAGTTTCTGCCTGGGTAGTGTTTCATGCAATGAGTAAGTACATACCAATAATCATTACTAATTACTATACTCATTACTAGTAATGCAAAAATTTTCTGGGATCTGTTTAATATTTTGGCCGTGATCGCCATTTAAACAAACAGATAAACTTCATTTAGCGAATTAGCAATTTTAAACAAAATTTGAACTATTTTTTTTTTTTGCTAAATTTAAAATTGAGTTGACCAAATTTTTACAAGCATTTTTGCTAATATTAGCAAAAATAAATGGTAAATTTTTTTTTTATTTTCAGAAAATTTTAAATGGCGCTATCTCGGAAACTAAGCCAGATAGAGCAAAATGGAGGCCATTTTTGGTTCTCGGGTCCTCTTCACATGTGTGGACCCTAATCGGTCCTAACTTTGGATCCAAAAAAGTTAGCATTCCCGACAATTTTAAAATGCAACAAAAAGTTCAAAAGCATTTTTGTAGCAAAATTATTAAAAGCTCTCCGAGTAATATTTTTGAAGTTATCGAGTTTTGTAATTCTCAAAATCCCGGTGGTCCCCTAAAATCACGTATCTCAAAAACTAAGCAAGGTAGAGCGAAACGGACACAAATTTTGGATCAAAAACTATGACGATTTATAAGGAACCCAACTAGGTGTAGGCCCATCGTGGTCTGGACCTATCGGGTCTGAACCCAATGGGGTCCTCAAATGTGTATGAACTAAGTTGAAATAAAAAAAATTTCAGTTAACAAATTTTTAGCAAAACACTTTTGCTAACTTTACCAAAAAAATTTTGGGTTCAAAATCAGCAAATTTTCTTGTAGGTTTACAAGCTTTTTTTTGCTAACATTACAGTTTTTTTTTAGTGTAACAAAAAAATTTAAAAGCTTGGATTTTTTTTTTAAATATTACAAACTATCAATAAAAAATGCAATTATTGCAAAAATATGCAAATATATGCAAATATATGAATTTTTACTAAAATATTCAAAAATATGCACTAATAATTCAATGCCATTTTAATGCAAATTTGTTTATTCGAAAAGATATCTCATTAACAGTGTTCTCAGACTAACGAGAAAAAACATGCACTTGCATGAAGTTCCAGTCTCTGTTTTTTTTTACCATTTTTTGTTTTAAATCGAAGATGTGTTTTTTAAACATTCGCAAAGAACTAATGTTTTTGAATTTTTGCAACACTTCTGAAAAAACCCCGCATGCTTTTGAAAATATTTCCTAAAAGAAGAAGAATTAAGCTTTTATATTAACCATTACTTATGATAATCGGGTTACTAGTTAAAAACTCAGAGCACGTTAAACGTGATGTATTTTTTTCAAGTTTCATAACAAATGGTTTTAGTAAAACATCTTCCTTGTCAGTATTAAAATAAAATCACACCTCATATTCAATTATATATTTTAGTTAATATGCCTGTTCAATTACTCGAACTTCAAACTATTTTTGTCATAATTTGAAAGCTTTTTTTAGTTTTTGTAGTACCTGCGAAATTTTTCGTTCCAAGAAAATCGGTTCTACAACGCATTATATTATCCTGCAATCGCTTTTGCCAATCATTTCAGAATCAATGAGTTTTGTTTGAAACTGTCCCAAAACCAATCCTTTTTAGATCAAGTAATTTTATTTTGAAAAACTATTGTACATTGAAAAATTTGTTGTGAATTTGTTATACCAAATTCATTTATCAACCACTTATTTTTTTTTTTTTTTTAATTTTCATTTAATTAAAATGTAGTTTGCAGGGTTTCATGACTAGCACAATAAAGTTTAAAGAAACCTTTATGATTTTTAACTTTTTTTTTTTTATATTCAAAACAAAAGCTCAACTAACTATTCGAAGGTTAAAATAATATAAAGAGTTGAATTTAAATTCACATCTAGACAAACACTCACATGAAACCAGTTACGAGTATACAGGATGTGCTATGTGCTGTTAAAGAACGATATGTATCCCATCAAAAAATGTGCAAGCCCTTTCCACGCTTTGTCGGCAACGACTTTAACTTCAAATCGCGAAAACTGTCTTTTTAGATTACACTCAAAAGTGTATTTTTATACCCTCCAACCACTGCACACTGGGCCGAGATGGTAGGTTTTTTGGCTAAAAGTCTCTACAGGTCGTAAATGTTAATCGATTTTTATTTTTGAAATTCAGAAAGAAGCCTATATTACGGTAATATATAAGTGACTGGAAACTTTTTGGAATCGGACCTACAAGGAAACTGTTTCAGGGTGGACACTTCATTTTTAATAAAATTTACGGATGTTATAGATGAAACAAATGAAGAGACACTTGTCTTTTGTTTATGTATTTGAATTGGAGATGGTCTCTGATACCGTGATTTGCGTGACTCATAAAAACATCGTGATTCACGAGTGAGCGTAAGTAATTTTCATTTAAATCACGTGATTATAGAGTGATTTTCATTTCAATCACGTGACTATATTAGGGTAATAAATAAGTGCCTTGAAACTTTTTGGAATCGGACCTACAAGGAAACTATTTCAGGGTGGACACTTAATTTTTAATAAAATTTACAGATGTTATAAATGAAACAAATGAAAAGACACTTGTCTTTTGTTTACGTATTTCAATCGGAGATGGTCTCTGGTCCCGTGATTTGCGTGACTCAAAAAAACAACGTGATTTACGCGTGAGCGTGAGTGATTTTCATTTTAATTAAGTGATTTAAAAGTTTTCAAAAATTGAATTGAAAAAAGAGTTTAAAAATAACGTGATTTACGCGTGAGCGTGAGTGATTTTCAGTTAACTCACGTTAATATACCGTTTTCCAAAATTGAATTAAAAAAAAAAAGTTTATAAAATATTAAAAAAAATTAAGTTTTGTTTTGAAAATCCCCTTTTTATACTCATCGTTATCAAAAGTTCCACGCCCTTTTAAAAAAATGTCTGGGCCAGAATTATCCTTTCTATCCACACTTTCCAAAAAAGTTGCCCGTTTTCAAAAATGGAATTTAAATAAAATTTATAAAAAAAAATGGAAAAAAATTGAAATAAGAGCTTATACAAAATGATTTTTTTTTTTTGAAAACCCCCTTTTTAACCTCATCGTCATAAAAAGTTCCACGCCCTTTCAAAAAACTGTCGGGCCAGAATTACCCTTTTTATAAGCACTTTCCAAAAAAGTTGCCCGCTTGTGCCCGTTTTCAAAAATTTAATTCTAATAAGAGCTTATAAAAAAATTGGAAAAAAATTTTTTTTTTTGAAAACTCCCTTTTTAAACTCATCAAAAGTTCCACGCTCTTTCAAAAAACTGTCTGGGCCAGAATTATTATTTTTATTCCCACTTTCCAAAAAACTTTCCCGCTTGTGCCCATTTTCAAAAATTGAATTGAAATAAGAGTTTATAAAAAATTGGAAAACATTTGTTTTTTTTTTTAAAACCCTTTTTTGAACTTATCGTCATCAAAAGTTCCACGCCCTTTCAAAAAACTGTCTGGGCCAGAATTAGCCTTTTTAACCCCACTTTACAAAAAACTTACCCGCTTGTTCCCGTTTACACAAATGGAATTAAAATACCAAAAATTAAAAAAATAATAATAAAAAAAGTGTGTGAAAACCCCCTTTTTTAAAACTCATTGTGATCAAAAGTTCCACGCTCTTTCAAAAAACTGTCTGGGCCAGAATTATCCTTTTTATTCGCACTTTCCAAAAAATTTGCCCACTTGTGCCCGTTTTCAAAAATTTAATTAAAATAAAAGTTAATAAAAAAATTTTTATTTTTTTTTGTAAACCCCGTTTTTAAAACCATCGTTATCAAAAGTTCCACGCTCTTTCAAAAAACTGTCTGGGCCAAAATCATCCTTTTTATTTCTACTTTCCAATAAATGTCCCCCTTGTGCCCGTTTACACAAATGGAATTGAAATATTAAAAATTTGAAAAAAAAAAATATTTTTTTATGAAAACCCCCTTTTTAAACTCATCGTTATCAAAAGTTCCACGCCCTTTCAAAAAACTGTCTGGGCCAGAATTATCCTTCCTATCCATACTTTGCATAATAGTTGCCCACTTGTGCCCATTTTAAAAAATGGAATTGAAATAAAATTTATAAAAATATTAGAAAATATATTTTTTTTTTTGAAACCCCTCTTTTAAAAACTCATCGTTATAGAAAGTTTCACGCCCTTTCAAAATACTGTCTGCACCAGAATTATCCTTTTTATCCCTACTTTACAAAAAACTTGCCGTTTACACAAATGGAATTAAAATACAAAAAATTGAAAAGAAAAATAAAAAAACTTTTTGTGAAACCCTAATTTTCGTGTAACCGGGTTTTTCTCGTAACCGGTTTTTTTGTGTATTCGGATTTTTGGGTATTAATCCCAAATTAATCAAAAAAAAAAAAAAACAGGGTCCCACCTTAATAATGTATAAATTTGCTAGTTTTTTTGATTACAGTATATTGAAATTTAAACATACATATTTTATCTTTGATGGATCTGTAACTTGGTAAGCCGGTTGAGCTTGGTTACAACTTGTTAAGCCGGTTGAGCTTGGTATTAAATTGATAAGCCGGTTGAGCTTTGTTTTTCAATTGACTTTATTCATTAAAATTGAACTTAATTTATAGTATAAAATTGCTTAGTTAGCACTTAAATTAACAGTGGGGAAATGCAGCAATGGACTAATATATTTAGTTAGATTCGTTAAGTACGAAACAACGATCATCGTACAATACCAGAAGGGTTGACTGTTCAATAAGATTTACAGTAGATGTTACCACAGTTTGACTGAGTATTCTCAGTTTAGTTTACTGTAACTTCAATAGTCATTGTACAATGCAAACAGTGTGTATAGTTTTGTACTTTGTATAATACTCATATTTCAGTTATCCAGAATATCGTCAAAATACAGTAAAATACAGTTATGGTTAATAACGCATTAAATTCATGCTACATATGCTACACCTCCCTTTTTATAGAAGAATGGTCATATAACAAAGTTGTATGAACATTCTTTTTACAATAAAGACAAATAAAACTTATGAATAACTTATAGTAATATTTCTTTTGTGTATTTCATTTTATTATTATTTTAAGTAGTATTATTTTGGATATCCAGTATATTATTTTGTCATTTTGTTATTATTATTGTTTATAAATCTTAAGCCTATTCTTATGTACAATTTGATCTTTCTTTGTTTTCTTATCAACTATGGTTACATTGTTTCTAAGATCTATTTTCTTAATTTTATATGGTCCCTTATACTGAGTATCCAGTTTATGACCTACCTCATTTTTAAGTAAAACTAAATCACCTATTTTAAAAGTATAATCTAAAGTTCCCTTATCATAATTAATTTTCTGTTTTAACTTAGCCTTATCTAACATTGTTTTTGCCCTGTTGTGAGCTACTTCTAACCTAAATCTAACTTCTTTAGCATAATCTTCTACATTATACAGTGGTGTTATTCTATCAACCTCATTAAATTGTTGGAATTCCGTTTGGAAGTTTACCAAAAACTAATTCATATGGACAGTAATCATGAACTGTCGATGGAGTGGTGTTAAAGCAATACGTGAAGTATTTGAGCCACTCATCCCAATCGCTTTTGTCAACAGATATGTAAGATCTTACATACTCGTTGAAAGTTCTGTGACTTCTCTCTATAGTGCCCAGCGTTTGGTGATGGTGAGCTGTTGATGTTAGTTTTTCTATTTTGAGGAGATTGCATAACTCTGTTAGAAGAGAGTTTTTATATTCTGTACCCATGTCCGAAATGAACGTCTTCATAGGACCATAGGTGAGAACAAAATGTTCGAAAATTGCTTTTGCAATTGTCTTAGCGCTTTTGTCTTGTATAGGTATTGTTACTAGATATTTTGTCATGTCACATATTATAGTGACTGCGTATTCATTGCCATTGTAAGATTTAGGTAATGGACCTATAGTATCCACCAGTACTCTATCAAATGGTTTCGCTGGCGTTGGCGTTAATACCATTGGACTCTTCAGGTGCTTTGTAGTCTTGGCTGTTTGACACTTTTTGCATGATTTAACGTATTTTGTTACGTCTTTTGTGATATTCTTCCAGTAGTAATATCTTTTAATTTTATTTAATGTTCTTGAAACACCGCAGTGACCTCCCTCTGCAGGGTCATCGTGGTATCGTTCCATTACATTTTGAATAGCTTTGGCATTTTTATCAATTCGGGTCACCTCATTTAGTAGCGCTACTTTAATATGATTCAAAATTTCGTTGCCCATTTGTTTGAATTCATTTATAGAGATAAATTCGAAAATTTTCTCACTAGGTGCCATTTGTAATTTCGTAATGCTATGTTTATCGGCCACTTCTTCGAGCCTTGGGAAAAATTGTCCTAAGTCAAGTTTCCCATTAATAAACAAATCATCGATTGGTATACATGCAATTATAGATTTGCCTCGTTTGATGTAACATCTTTCAGGGTTAATCTTCAATTTATAATATTTTCTGACGTCAGTGTTCTTAATCGGTACATATATACTGGGCTTTTCATTTAATTGATGCCGCTTATTCAAATTTTTGTTTTTAGCCATATTTTGTGCCTTATTTGTCATTGCTCTTGTAGTTACTTTTAGTATACTATTATTCTCTATATTTAATTCTTTTAAGTCATTTATCGTAATTCGCGATAAAGCGTCTGCGACGTAGTTATCTTTTCCCCTAAGATAATCAACTGTAAAATCATACTCTTCTAGATCAAGTCTAATTCTTGTTAGTTTAGAGCTTGGGTTCTTCATTGAAAATAGATAAGAAAGAGGTCTATGATCTGACCGAACGAGAAAGTGCTTTCCATAAATGTAGGGTCTAAAATGTTTTATTGCCCAATGAATTGCTGTTAGTTCCTGTTCAATGGTTGATTTATTACTTTCTCCTTTTGTAAAGCTTCTAGATGCGTAGGCTACTGGTAAATGTTTTCCGTCGTATTCCTGTGTAAGTACGGCGCCACATGCGTGTTTGCTTGCATCTGTTGTTATACAGAACTGTTTTTCAAAATCTGGATATTGCAGCAATGTTGGGTGCATTAGTGCCCTTTTTAAGATGTTCAAAGGCAATATCGCATTCCCTTGTCCACTCAAATGATACTCCTTTTTTTGATAATCTAGTAAGATGCCTTGAATATTCAGAAAAATTTTTAATAAATCGTCTGTAGTAATTGCAAAAAGCTACAAATCTTCTAGCACTATCTGCATCCGTAGGTTTTGGGTAGTTTTCAATTACTGAATATTTACTGTCATCTGGGAGTATGCCTTTGTTGGTGCATTTATGGCCAAGGTATGTAACCTCGTGCATGAAGAATGAACATTTTTCAGGATGTAATTTGAGATTGTGTCTGCGACATAACTCAAAAACATCTGTTAAATTTGAAAGCATGTGTTTCTCAGAACAACCTAGTACAACTAAATCATCCATGTATAAAAAAGCTTGATCAGGTCTCAAACCACTAAAAGCAATTGTCATCATTCTTTGGAATGAATTTGGTGCTACTTTTAGACCATATGGTAATCTGGTAAATCTATATGAACCTTTGGTAGTTGAAAATGAAGTTATATTCCTAGAATCTTTCTCTAATTCAATTTGATGAAATCCGGATATTAAGTCCAGACAAGAAAAATACTTTGCTCTGCCAAGTTGATCTAAAATATCATCTATTCTTGGTAATGGAAATTTATCTGCTATTAATTTCTTGTTAACTTGTCTGTAATCTATCACTAATCTCCATCTTTTTTCCTTTGAATTTGGCAAGGATTTCTTTGGAACTAATAAAATTGGACTATTATATTCTGAATATGATGATTCTATTATTCCATCATCTATCAACTTATTCACTTGCTCTTCAATTTCGTCTTTATGAGTATGTGGTATACGATAGTTCTTTATGTATACTGGTTCTTTATCCTTTGTTCTTAACTTTTGTTTGTAAAAATTGTTAGTTGTAACAGTTTCTGATTCTAATCCGAAGATATCGCTGTATTCGGAACATATTTCCGTTAATGTTTCATTAAAACGTTTTGGAAAATTTTTCTTCAATATGTTTAAAATTTCGTGTTTTCTATTTTTATTGTCGATGTTGTTCTTCATTATATCATACTCATTGACATCTTCTGTTATAATTTTATTTTGTTTTAGTGTAGATATTGTGTTGTTTGTGTTAAGTATCCTTATAAATGCATTTTTAGCTTTAACTAGTGTACTAGCGATGAATATTCCTGGTTGGGGTTCTTGATTAGGTATCAATATTTCCTCATTGCAAGATGAAACTTTTATTTGTCGTATTACTTCAGATCTAGCTGGTAAGGTAATTTCATCATCGCAAGTATTGGTCATCGGTATTACTATTTGTTGTGTTAAATTATGTGGTCTCAGGATAAGATAATCCTGGTCTTGATTAAATTCAAGTATGCAATTGTATTTTTTCATAAAATCCGTACCAATTATTCCATCACATGGTATTGGAAAATTGTCTTCTACCACTTGGAAATTGTGGGGTATCAAGAATTTATCAGTTCTTAAATCAAAAAATGTTGTACCAATGGATTTAATTGTACCCTTTCCTATACCAGTGAGTGTAGTAAAATGTGCCGTATTTATTTGTTTAAATGTGGATTGATGTTTTATTAAGGATATATCTGCTCCAGTGTCTACCAGTAATGTTACAATGGTGTTAATTATATCTATTTTAATTCGTATGAAACAACTAAAGTTAAGGTTGAGGTTGTATATTTTCCTGTTTATTGACTTGATCTTAGGGGAGCGTTCGAGTTTCCCGAACTATCTTCATTTGCAGTTATTGCTCTAGTGTGGTTTCTGTTACCATTATAGTAACCACGTCCTCTTCTATTTCTGTAGTTATTATTTGAATAATTATTATTATTGTTATTGTGGTTATTATTATTGTTGTTCCGGGAGAAATTACCTCTTCCACGGAATCTTCCTCTGCCTCTGCGGTAACTGTGGTGATTGGGTCTTTGCCCATAGTACAATATGGAATTCTGCTGACTAGTTGCCTCAGTGCAACAATTCACAAATTTGCTAATTGCGTCATTCATATTATTGAATTGTCCAGCTTCCATGATCAGTTTTACCTTCTCAATGTTGCAATTTTTAGTAAGTGCTTTTACAGCAACTTGAGTCGAGTATTTATTTGCCAAATCGCAAGTCAAACCATCTGATATGTATGCATTTTCAAGTGATTTTACTAGTGATTCTATCTCACTACAATATACATTTGCAGATTTATTGTTCTGTTTAATATTCATTATTTTTGCCGACAAGACCTCGACTGATTCTCCTTTTACTGAGATATTCAGTCTATTTATAATTTCAGAGATTGAAGATTCATTGCTAATCAGATTTCTAGCAGTTCCCTTTAGTCTAGTCCTTATTAGAGATACCGCTGCTTGTTCGTGTGTACCCTTAAGTGAATCTATTAATTGGAGCGAGTCCAGAAATGTACGTAGATTCTCAGGCTTGCCGTCGAAATCGCAAATCAGTTTTGAGGCTGTGTTAAGAAATTCTACTACCGTTTGTGTCATTTTGAAATTATATGAGAAATCTTCAAAGTCGGAATTGGTTTCTTCTTCGGCAATTGGGTCAAACTTCTGACTATTGCTAGAATCGAGTATAATCCTTGTATCGATCTTTAATTGTTGCTCAATTGAATGTGGCACTTTTTGGTTAATATTATATTTATCAAGTATTTTTACTAATCGATCCCTTAGATTCCAATAAATTTCTAAAACTTCGTTCCTGTGTTCCTCAGTGAATTTCCCTCTATTTCTGTATGCTGTTTCTCTAATTATCTCCAGAGAACCTGTTAATGTTACTAAGTGTTTTCTCACTGTTTCCGGTTTAATATAAATATTTTTGTTAATACATTTATAAGCCTGCTTGAAATTTTCCCTTTCTGTGTAAATAATTTTCCTTATTTGTTCCCATTTATCCATTTATATATATTCTTTTTCCAATTCTTTATGAAAACTGATTTATATTTTATCCAAATCATTCGCCCTACTATAATATTTCTTCTTGAGTCTCTTGTTATGCATTGCATAAATACCTAAAGCGAAATTAATTGAAAGAATTATAGTGATCAACAAAAGATAGAGTTTGATCGTATCTAATTCGGGTGTATTGTTCTCTACTACTACCTCATTCACTACATTCGCATTGGGTTTTACCACCTTCGATTGTTCTTTGCCCATAATTAAGTTTCCTTCAAAAATGTTGTAATCATGTAACGAATTTCTGCATATGGATCCCTAGTACCTACAGTTTTTGTTCTGGTAACTGGTTCACTATACTTCCAATCTATTGGGGTTTTATATTTACTCTTAATCTTTCTTTAATTCATAAAGGACCATTTACAAAATATTTAAATAGTTAATAGAAAAATTTTATTATAAATCTTTTTTTTTAACATTTTAAATTTAACGTTGAAATTATTATCTTATATTTCTGATTGTTTAAAAATTTTCATTTTCTGAAGAAAGTTCTTTAATTTATTTAAAATTATTATTTTTTTTTTTTATTTATTTATTTATTTGTTTATTTATTTATCGAGAAAAAAATAAAGGTGTGCTAAGAGCGAAATCGCCTTCTAGCCCTAACCCGTGCATTGGGGAGCACTGAGTTTTGTTTTTTTTATATGTTATTTTTTTTTAAATGTTTTTTTTTTTAAATGTTATTTTTTTTTTTTATTTATACCCTTTTTGTTTTGTTGTTGGAGGTGCCTTAGGTAGTTGAGGTGTGTTAATCTTCTCATGTTTTCTTCTAAGGAGAATCGATGTGGCCTTCCTTCATCATCATCATCCCATCTATTGGCCAGACGGGGAACCTCCTTCACGCGACTGGCGGATATTTGTGGCTAATCCGCCAGGACAAGAATAATTTTTTTTTTTATTTTCTTTTGTTTCCAGTGCTCTATTTAGAAGCACATTGGAAACACTGTCTCGGTCGCCATGTAACTTGGTAAGCCGGTTGAGCTTGGTTACAACTTGTTAAGCCGGTTGAGCTTGGTATTAAATTGATAAGCCGGTTGAGCTTTGTTTTTCAATTGACTTTATTCATTAAAATTGAACTTAATTTATAGTATAAAATTGCTTAGTTAGCACTTAAATTAACAGTGGGGAAATGCAGCAATGGACTAATATATTTAGTTAGATTCGTTAAGTACGAAACAACGATCATCGTACAATACCAGAAGGGTTGACTGTTCAATAAGATTTACAGTAGATGTTACCACAGTTTGACTGAGTATTCTCAGTTTAGTTTACTGTAACTTCAATAGTCATTGTACAATGCAAACAGTGTGTATAGTTTTGTACTTTGTATAATACTCATATTTCAGTTATCCAGAATATCGTCAAAATACAGTAAAATACAGTTATGGTTAATAACGCATTAAATTCATGCTACATATGCTACAGATCATTCCAAGAGAATGGGTGTACCGATTTTTACAAAAATTACAGACAAGGTGCAGCAAGTCATACTTAATACAATAGTGCATTCACTTTTTTTAATTTAATAATTTTGTTTTTTTAGTTTTGGCCAAAAAAACTACCATCTCGGCCCAGTGTGCACTGTATGGGGGTATACTCATTTTGTCATTCCGTGTGTAACACATCGAAATATCGGTCGGGGACCCTACAAAATATATATAATATTGATCCATGATAGAATCTAAGACATTCTAGCGATGTCCGTCCGTCCGTCTGTAGAAATAACGATGCAGTCCAAACCAAAAGAGCTAGACCCCTGAAAATTGGCAAGAATATCTCTTGTGTTACTGGTAAGGTTAAGTTCGAAGATGGGCAAAATCGGACCAGGGGAAAAAAAGTTCCTCCTTGAAGAACTAAAACGACCTCTGAAAAATACGATATTTTTACGAGTTTTTTTTAATTTTTGCGCAACAAATGTAACATTTGTATGCCATATTATGTTCATAGACCTGCGCTTGGACCAAAGGGGTTAGAAAATTCGATTTTTTTCAGGCTGCCCCCTTTGGGGGCGTGGTTAAAGAAATTAATTAAAAGTAACGATAAAAATGTATTATTTAAGCGTAAATATCATAAACAAATAATTAGTAAACATATATAGCGGGGGTACAGATGTCCCCCACCAACGTCGCCGACCCCCCCACACCAAAAAAAAGACGCCCCTGCGATTTTTTTTTTTTTAAACGTGTTGGAGAGTATAAAAGATTCGGCACAGCCGAATTTAACACTCTTACTTGTTTATTTTTAGTTCACTTGTCACGCAAAAGAAAAGTGAACTAAAACTTTTTCTCGTGTATTTACCGAGCTTAAACCAGTTAGTCTGTCTTCTTTTTTGTTAAAAACAATGAAACGAATGATAGACATATATTTGCGTAGAGTGATTGAACTAAGAATTCTTTCGACTGGGCAACATGCATATAGCAAGGGTATATCAAAGAAAACTGCTCTTTGGTACCATCGAGATACCGAAAAGGAGTAGCACCACATGGAGGTGCTCTTTTGCCTCTCCTTTGGAACCAGGCACTGAATTTAATGGTGCTCTCTCTAGAAGCACATTGTTGTCATGTTTTTGTTGTATTAGCGTCCACTGGAATTTACCATGCATGTAGAAAAGTTTTTTTTAAAAATAAAATATAATTTTAATTTTGTTATGGGATGGGGGAGGCAAGGGGGAAGTTGGGAATAGGAGACATTGGACCTTAACCCATCCAGTTCGAGGAAGCGAGCTGCATCGACTGGATTGGTCCACAATGCCAAGGGTGTCAGTTAGGGTGGGGCGATTAGTAAGGAAGGAAAAAAATCTTAATGGGCGCATCGCGTTTCTGATTCTTGGGATTATACTGAGCAAAAAAAGTCAACTAGACCATACGTCTACGGTGAAAACCGAGCCTCCCGATTTTGACTTGAAGTTTTTCTCAGACTTTATTTTTTTTTTTGGAAAATTTGCAAATTTTCTTGGGCTCATATTTCGTAAACTATTTGAAATTTTCAAAAGTAAAGTTGTAGCTATTGTCTCGGGCTACAATTTCTCTGAACAAATTACTTAGAAAAAACTTCGGTTTCATGGTCAAAAAGTCGAAAATGTAGAAAATTCACCACTTTTTGTAATTTTTTTTTGATATTTTGGCCTATAACAGCCAAACCCTTGAGATTTTCTATCCAATACTAAGACAAAAATTGTAGCTAAGACAATAGTTAAGAACTCTCTAGTACATCGCAAAAGCATTGGAAGGCTCCTTCAGGCAGTTTTGGCCTTGTGAAAATTTTTTGTGAAAATATTGATAAATTACCATTTTCAGTTGTTCATAGCGAAAAATAAAAGGTAAACAAAACATCCAGCTTTCCCAGACACCATATAAACAACTAACCCCACCTATAAACGTCAAAAGGAACGGTCCCATAATTAGTCTTTACTTATTATAGTTTTTGAATATAAGTTTTAGAAATAATTGTTTCGTGTATAAACTGTGCAGTGCTACTAAAAAAATTAAGAAAAAATATAAATATATATATAAAAAATATGGATAATCCAGTGGATTCTGATAATACAGAGAATGTGGAGATGGAGATGCAGCCAGAATCATCAGCGTCATCATCAAATCTATTGCCTTGGCTACAATTTTTGTCTTAGTATTGGATCGAAAATCTTAAGAGTTTGGCTGTTATAGGCCAAAATATCAAAAAAAATATTACAAAAAGTGGTGAATTTTCTACATTTTCGATTTTTTGACCATGAAAACGAAGTTTTTTCTAAGTAATATGTTCAGAGAAATTGTAGCCCGAGACAATAGCTACAACTTTCCTTTTGAAAATAAATCAAAATTTCAAATAGTTTACGAAATATGAGCCCAAGAATATTTGCAAATTTTCCAAAAAAATAAAGTCTGAGAAAAAACTTCAAAATCGGGAGGCTCGATTTTCACCGTAGACGTATGGTCTAGTTGACTTTTTTGCTCAGTACAATCCCAAGAATCAGAAACGCGAAGCGCCCATTAAGATGTTCAAATCGCCCCACCCTAGTGTCAGTGTTGTCGGCTGGAGCGGGCACGCGAAGATGTGTGTGGTGTCATGGAGTGTAGAGTTACGCAGGGGTCAGGTGTCCGAGATAACTCTGGCCAGGTAACTGTTTAACTCCCTTGAGGAGGCCTGCCGCATAACACTACATTGTCCCTCAGAGACAATATCATTAAGGACTCAGAGACAATATCGGAGTGGAGGCGGGCCTACGACTCTTTCAAATTGCCACTCTGCACCAAGTTGGTGAGGTGACCTACGGCCGATTTTTCGGAGCATAGGTCAGACCTCACTTGTCTTACCTTCGCTTCCGTCGTTCCTACGACGCTTGCATGGTTGGGGTGCTAGGTCATATAACACCCAAGCACGAACTGACGGGTGAGAAGGGAGCAGTGGCTCCGAACAGGCAGGATTTTGACCTCATCGTGTAGGTGGTCCTCGGTATCATGGAATGGCATCTCGTAACCACCCTGAGGGCCGTATTCTGTGCCGTTTGGAGCTTTCTCCACTGTGTGTCGCTAACGGACGGCGATCAGACCGGGGCAGCATAATCGATAAGGGAACAACCTATGGCTTTGTACGTTGTTAGGTTCGTCTCTATATCTTTGCCCCAGGTGCTACCCGTTAGCGCTGTCAGGATGGAGTTTCTCCATTTCACCCGCCTGGTCATCTCTTCAGCATGCCTCGCGAACATAAAGAGGCTATCAAAGTGAACCCCAAATATCTTGGGTTTTTTTACTGTGGGAACTCTCTGTCCACTGGATGCGGAAGAGTTCCCAGGTAACCTCTTTAGTCCACGTGGTAAAAAGAGTGGCCGTCGACTTGGGTGTTGAGAGCTCGAGGTTCCTGTCTGCCAAAAAGGTCTTCAATGTTGGCAGATAGCCGTGAAGCTGCTGCTCCAGTGCTTCGATATCCCTGCCTGTGCACAGAATTGTGCAGGCATCAGCATAGGATACCAGTTTCAGCCCTGGAAGTGGTGTCGGGATTTTGGAGATGTAGATATTTTACAGGATGGGGGAGAGGACCCCCTGGGGAACACCCTGTTTATTTTTCCTAAATCCCGACCTGGAACCTCTGAATTCTACGTATGACTGCCTCCCAGTCATGTAGTTCGCCAACCAACTTTTGTGGGCGTTTGAGAGTGTAGAGTCATATAGGTCTTGCAATTATTTGGTGTGGTAGACCATGCCGAAGGCCTTTGACAGATCGAGAGCAACCACTATGGTCCTCTTGTGTGGGCGTCTGATGTTAAGGCCTCCGGGTATGGCTGTAGTCATTTCGCACAGCGTAGTCGTTGTGCTGTTCCCTGAGCGAAAGCCATGTTGGTGTTCTGCCATGGGGAGATTCGCCCTAAGCGAAGGGAGAAGGATAGATTCCAGGACCTTAACCACTGGTGACAGTAAGGTCTGTAGGAGCTCCCCAGATTACTGGGTTTCCCAGGTTTGGGAACGGAAATAATCTTCCCGAGCTTTCACATGTCTGGAAGCTCCAAGGTGTTGACACACAGGCTAAAGGTTTCTGCCATGTATGCTAACCCTTTCTCCCCCACGTATTTGAGCATAATCGTTGCAAGACCATCGGAACCTATAGCCGTGGAGGCTTTCGTTTCCCTGATAGCCTTAGATACATCTTCCGGAATGATCTCTATCTCTTATGTTAGAGGTAGAGATCTGATCTTCCTTTGGATGCCTCTGTGGTCCCTGTTGGGTCTGGCTGGATGCTCTACGAACTGTCAGTTTAAGGCAGCACATCACCTTTGGGAGTCAATCGGCGTGCAACTCTCGAAAGTGAGAGTGGGTTTTCCGCTTCTACGGGGATTGGAGAGGTTCTTAATAGTAGACCAAAGACGTTTTGAACCTTTATCCGAGTCCTCAAGGTGTCGTAAACACAGGTCCTTGCAGTGAGCAGAGACTAGAGCATCAATCTCGGCGCTCAGTTGCCTTAAACGAGGATCCGCCGCATTTTCCTTCCCTGAGGCATTCCGTCTATCTGCTAGACGACATGCCTCAGTGGGAAATTCAGGCGCATTTTATGAATACGTCCCGCCGGAATGCAGCAGTTTTTCCCATGAACCAAGATCTTTCGTATGTTCTTCTCTCCCTCTGAAGTTGTTGAGGGGGAGGTCAATAGCCCGAACTGTAGTTCCGACATCTCCTCAAATCTGACCCAATCCGATTACCGAAAGTTCAGAAAAGTCCGTTCTTCAGCAGATATGAAGTCCGGACTACGACAGTTTGCGGTGATGCGAGTAGGGTGCCTCTCATTGATGACACAGTAGTTTGTGTCGTTGATTTGTTCGGCGAAGATGTTCCTTCTCGCATCATGTTCCAGCTCAGAATGCCAGCTATCATGGTAAGCATGTAGGTCACCGAGTATGACTCTATTGTCGCCCTCCGACAGCAAGCCCCTGTCGGATGATGTAGATATTCATAATGTCAATCTCAACCTCTCCAGATCGAACGGCGATCCCTTGGAGTTCCAAGTGATCGTCGTTCGATGTGATGGAAAGCGGACGGAAATTTACAGAGTCATGGACGAGAAAAGTAAGGCCGCCTCCTTTGTCTCTCTCGCGGTCTTGCCTTATGACACTATAGCCTGACGAGTAGGAGAGGGGATTCCTGCTTGTCGGCTTAGTTTCCTGGAGGGCCGCGGTCGGTATGCTCTCCTGTCCATGAAGTCCGCAACTTCCTCAATTTTCCAGCTCAGCCCGTTGCAATGTCTTATAGGAAAGTACGCGGAGAGGTTAAATGTGCCGACAAATGACTTTTGCCAGAGTTGCATCGATGAGGAGGAGTTGGAAACTATCGAACACTTTATCTGCCATCGTCAGGCCATTTCTGGTCAGAGAATTGCTTTACTAGATCTAGGGAGCTGCACGGTCTTTCCGGTTTGACGAATGTCAAAATTCATTGTCTTAGGAATTTCAAAAGGAGCCCAAATTAGTTTAACGGCAGGAACTAGTAGGGGAAGCTATTACGGTACAGTTATTTCGCAATGGACCTCATAGTGAATGTGCCACTTATAACATAAGCACTGGTGTAGGGTTTCATATCGTCGGTCTTGATCGACTACTATTTCTAACTTGTTTCTAGATGTTTGTTTTTTCGTATTTTGTTAAACAAATAAAACATTTTTATGTTAAAAGAAGTTAAAAATCCTGCACTTGTACCCGCCCCCTACCCCTTTTTGTGGGCACATATAAAGAAATTTATTAAATAGTGATAAAATTGTATTACTTTAGTTCAAAAAGCTAAATAAATATGTTAACATTTATCGCAAGAGGGAAGGTTTTTCCCTAACCCATAAAAACGTATCAGCCAATTTTTTTATCATTATTATTTTTACATATTGGAGGGTATGAAGAAAAAGCTCAGCCGAATTTCACACTCTCACTTGTTTTTCATTAAATTTTTAAAACATTTGATTAATTTTGTAATTATTTTGAAAGTTGTATTTTATTTTGTTGGGTATGATTTTGTAAAAAAAAAAATAGTGCGATTATATTGTATGTTAGTGTATGTTTGTGTGAAAATATATTTGCGTATGTTTGTTTAACTTACTTGTGAACAAAAGCTATTAAATCGGCAGCACGCCCAGAGCCATCGCACACTACCACAGGCACGGGTGGTGTATCCGTCACGTATTCTAAAACTGCACGTATTGTGTTTGTACCGCCCTCGATAACAAGACAAACTACGGGTGTACTGGAATGTGTAACTGTAAAATAAACACACAAAAAAAGACGAAGGAAAACCAAATAAATAAGAGAAAGAGAAAAAAGTGATAACAGTTAGACAAGTTGAAAAGACAGTAGTGTGAAAATTGTTTTTGTTTTTGTTGTTGTATATGCAAACCAGGACTCTATGCATGTCATTTCGGTCATGTCAGTGTGTATGAGTGTATGTTGTTCAGACGGCAGGGTGTGGGTGTGTTGGTGACGGTTAGTGTAGCATATAATTGTTCCTTAGAAGACAATTTGTATTATTTTGTAGTCATTATATGGAGATCCCATAGTGTGTTATACAGAGAATCTTTCCCCATTCTCAGATATAATTAAGTTTCTTTTCACACGATAAGGTTGATGTTGAATGTTTAAAATACCTTTTCCATTTTATATGCACAGGAAAGTAGTGGAGATGATAATATGTATGCGAATTTAACTTTGGTACCAACTAAATCTTACAAAATTTATTTTTTAAAGTCAGGTATTTTTATTGTTACTTAATTTGACAAATATGTATATTAAGGATCTAACCACATATAGATGCAATCGGTCCATGTTTGACGGGGGGACCTATTTCCCGGCAAGCACTGTTGTTTTTACACTGAAAGAATTATTGTTCATAATATCTATGAACAAATTTCGTAGATTCTACATATGAGACAATTCATTGGCTGAATGAATATTCATTAGTATTGTGAAATATTTCATAGAATTTTATTCATAGATTTTGGTAAATTCATAGAAAAAAATATTATCAATATGCCTTATAATTTTTTTAATAATTAAAATAATGTTACTATAATTAAAAAAATTTAATAAATTGATTAAAAAAAATAAATAAAAAACATAAGAAAAGTTTAAAAAAAAAAAAATATTGCTGCCCTGGGGGGATTCGAACCCAAGACCTACCGGCTGTGGAAATTATTGTCCACGCCTCAGCTATCAGCGCCACCAAAGGAGGAAAATCTCGCCAACTATCACTTAGTTTTATAATGTTCGTTTTTTTTTGCAAAACACAAAAATTTTGTTTTCTACAAACACACACACAGCTTTTGGCAGATCATTGTTGCAGAGCATTGATACAAACTCAATATGTTAAAGCAGAACATTAAAGAAAATGTATTTTAAGTTTTATAATTTGTTTGTATACTTCAGTGGGAATCAGGTTGGTTGGCTACCATTTAATTTCCTCTCTCAAAAAGTTGGTTCTCTTAGTGTTGCCTATGCTATTGCATGTAAAAACTCTCTTAAACATTAAGAGAACCAATTTATAGTGACATATTGTTTTGGCGCCTATCAAAATCTCTGATATATTCTTTACTCTATGGTATACTTTAGTTCAGTGGCTAGAGACTAAGCTTCACGAACAACTGGTTTTGTGTTCGAATCTCGGTGGGGATAAGTTAAAGTGTTTCTTCACAATACAGCAGCAGACAGCAAATTTTTAACATGTATTTTGTTGTTGTGAAGAAACACAAAAACATAAAATTTTTTAAAAATAAAAAATTGTAAATAAATAATAAAATAATAAATAAAAATGAAATAATAAAATAAAAATAAAATAAAAAAAAATTAGAATTAAAAATAAATTTTGTTCATAGATTTCTGGTTTCTATGAATTTGGTTCATAGATTCTATGAGGGGCATCATTGGCTCACTTCTAATGATTTTTTTCATAGAACCAATGTACGTTTTCATAGCCGTAGTGAACAAAATTCTTTTAGTGTATAATTGCTTGGAAAAAATTAGTAATTTTTATAGCATAACTTTTGGCAGTATGAAAAATATATGTGGCCATTTCACGTATGATTTTTTTAAAGTTATCGCATTCAAATAATACTCTTTAAACAGAGGGTTAAAATAATACTGCGGAACACTAAAAAATAAACAAGAGTTACGACCATCATTTCAATATATTTCGGACATGCTGATTCGAATGGCGTACTCCGTTTTTCGATGTATGGTACAGTTTTCTGCAAAATGTCGTTAAAGATTTGCTGATTTCGAGCCAGTTTTTTAACAAAAAAATTTGCAAAGTAAATGGTTTATAAATTTTATGACATGGAAAAACAAAGATATGACTTGTAGCAACATTTCTTATGCAGATTTGGTTTAAAGCTTTTCAATTTAAGCACTTAAATTCGCGAATTTCTTAATTTTTTAAGGTTTTCGCGAAATTAACAGCCAAATTGGTCTATGATAAAAAACTTGCTTTTAATGAATCAAAAATGCATCCCTAACAATACGAATAGTGGACAAAAGAGACTTAAGTTTCAAATTTCAAGTCAATTGATTAAAAATTGTGACCTTTATCGTGTTTACACCGTTTACATGGACAGACAGATGGACGGACGGACGGACAGACGGACGGACGGACATCGCTAAATCGACTCAAAAAGTAATTCTGAGTCGATCGGTATACTTAAAAGTGGTTCTAGGACCAATATTTCGGGTAGTTACAAACATCAGCACAAACTCATTATACCCTGTACCACAGTGTGGTGTAGTGTATAAAAAGTTAAAAGTTTTTTTTTGTAATTTTACAAGGTTCTTTTTTTATTTGAGTGTAAAATTTTAAAATTTTTCGTCAAAATTCTCCAAAATAAGTACTTTGGTACCATCTCAAGTATCACTGTTTTGTAATTTATAGTAGTCTAGTTGATGTTAAACGATTTAAATACCACTTACATTATACTTTTCCGAGCGTATTTAAAATGATTATATATAATTGATTGTTGGTTACGTGAATATGTAAGCATTAAAGTGGGCTGAATAAACGTCAAATTATAAAGCGGTCAAGTGTCAGCAACAAAATGTTAAATAAAATTTAAATTAAGTGTAACGATTTCTATGTAGTTAATATGTAACTTTCTGCTTTCGACTAAATTAAGAATAGATTTTTTTCTACCCACACTTAGATTACTTTAACCTATATGTGATTTTTTTTACATATATCCTAAGTAGGTACTTAAATTGATTACACCGTCGGACAAAAGAAAAGTCGTTAAACACGAACTGGATAATATATGTTTGAAAGTAGAGACTAAATGTAGTAAAACTGCTTTTACAGTTTTTCATTTCGTGACCCGGTTTCCTTTTAAAAGTACTTTAAAATTTTGGAGTATTAAATTTTGTAAAACATTTTTTTAAATATTAGTAATTGTCCTAGGGTATCACTACTGGTGACAAATGAAAGAGCAGGATCGCCACTAATTTTCCCATTTTATTATTTGACATATTAAGAAATAATCGAGGTAAGTATCGTCCTTTAAACTTTATCCTTTAATGTCATTTAAAAATGCTGAAAAATTATTTTGATAAAGTTTAAAAATTAAATTATTCACATTCTTTTTCATGATATGGCAAGATAAGAAAATGGATAAACTAGGGGAGATCCTCATCTTTCATTTCTAGGACAAGTACAAATATTTAACAAAATGGTATCCTTTAAAACTTTGAAGTCCTTTAAAAAGGAAACAGGATCACAAAATCAAAAACTGTAAATGCAGTTTTACTCCCTTTGATCTCTACATTCAGACGTAAATCATCCGGTTCATGTTTAATACTTATTTGCTACCGCACGGTTTTACATCTTTTTACCGTCAGTTGTCATTTTTTTTCTGTTTTTTCCATACACTGTATTGAGTGTATTGAGTCTGATATTCCTTGATGTGTCATCATTTTAAACAATTTCAATTATATTATTAGTCAGATCATGTTTGTTGCATAAATACTTACAAGGATGCAATTTTAGATTTGATATGAATTTTTCTAATTTTCTTCTTAATATTAATTCGGCACCATATTTGGCTTGAGTACCATTATCCACCAATAGAAAATACGCATGACGATTATTCAATACTGCTAGTTTTGATCTAAAATTAAAAAAGTACAAAAGGAACAAACAAAGGAAAAGAAAACAATTAACAAATTTTATACAAGTATATTAGACAATATTGTTATTAGAAAGTAGAAAACAAACATAAAGTTTATGTAGTAAACAGTCAAAGTTAGTACTAGCAGAGGAGGACATGCTGTTTTTTTACAGTCCAGGAATTTTATATAGACACACATTTAAATTTTACCACGTCACACCACGATATAAGTCCTTTCTAAATTTCAAATGGTTAAACAAAATCAGGCCGTCTTATCGGAAAAACTCAAAGATTCTAAAATATTTTCACATGGAAAAATATCCGACATCTGAGCCATTTGCTTCATTTAACATTTTTCTTATAGAAAATGCCTCAAATTCAAAATATTTTTTTCTATAGAAATAATATGATATTCTAAAACATTCTTTCCTTATAAAAGTTTCCAAATTCTAATGCACTTTTCTTATAAAAAAGTTCAAAAATAATTCCCAATCTTAAAGTAGTTCTAAGATTTTGAAAGGTTTTTTGTATACAAAAGTCCCCAGATCTTGAGATATTTTTCGAAAAGGAAAATTCTCAAAATCTAAAAAATTATCAGTTTATCAGAAAAAATTTTTATATAGAAAAAATATTAGGTTCTAAGACATTTTTGTAAAGAAAAATTCTAAGAAACTTTACAGATTCACATTTTCTATAGAAAAAATTTCATAATCTTCAAACAGAAACATGTTCAGATTCCAAAATAATTTTATTACAGATTCAGAGATACATTTTCTATAGAAAAATTCTCATAATCTTCAAACACAAACATGTTCAGATTCCAAAAGAATTTTAATACAAAAAAAATCTCAGAGTTGGAGAAATTCCGCTGTTTCCGCCGCCTGCATATTAAGATGGCACGAATAATGATTTTTTCTAATTATGGTTTGTTTTGGTCTAAAACCTCTGTATTTAAATTTTTAGACAAATCGAACAAAATGAACCCGTGACTCTGGGGGTTAAAGTTTTGCAGTAAAAAAAAAAAAATCCCCATACAAACCAAAAAAAAAAAATTTTTAATTTTTTTAAAATAATTTTTACTTGATTGCTTATTAACGACTAAAAATTTCATTTTGAAAAAAAAAATTAGGGCCGTTTGGGTCCTACGCTAAACATTTTTTTAATTTTTTTTTTTTTTTAGTTTTGACAATCAAGGATCTTAGCTGAGATGTGGCTTTTAATGTAAATTTACATATATTTGTAAAATGCATTTGATGCAAAAAAAAAAATTTACAGAAAAAACTCTGTGAATTTACAGAGTTTAGTTAAATGCATGTTATTTTGTAAAATTTTTATAAGATTTCTGAAAAAAAATTTTGATAACTTTTTTTGCTACTTTTTCAACTTTTTCTCACAAAAAAAATATACAGATAAAATTTTGATGTTTGGTAACAAAAACAAAAACTACTCAAAACAGAAAACTTTTTTGGTTATAAAAAAATACGAAGTATTTTGCTTAGATTTGTATTTTAGCAGAAAACTCTGTTAATTATCTGTTAAATTAAGATTACAAAGTAAAAAGTAATATAACAGAGGAAACTTTGTTTTTTTGTCACAACAAAATACAAAGTATTTTCATTAAATCTGTATTTTGACAGAAAACTCTGTCAAATATCTGTTGAATTGAGATTCCAGTAATTTTACAGAGTATTTTACAGAGTTATTATTTTTATTTACAGTTTTTCATTTCGTGATCCTGTGTCCTTTTAAAAGGACTTTAAAGTTTATTCACTTTATTCACATCCTTTGCCATCACTAGCTGCATCCTAGGACAAGTACAAATATTAAAAAAATATTTTATGAAAAAAAATTAAACATAGAGTTTTTAGCTCAAAACGTGCCGCCCTACTGCACATATTAACTGTATGTATCTTGAAACACAAAACCTAAATGTCGAAATTTCTAGAAAGTTTTAAATACCGTCTAATTGCTCCGTTTTTCGGAAAAAACACTTTTCGTGGAGATAAAAAAAAATAAAAAGATATTTATAGACTTGTAAAAATACGACTTTTGGCATTCGCTAAGCAATCGTGGGTAAATTTTTATTTTATAAATTGACCATGGAAATAAGTGGTTACTAAAAACTGTAAATTAGTGCGTCTTTTTAAATTCAACTCACTGTAATCTAATTTTAAATTCCATTTTCTTACTACCTCTAGGCGTATGATAAACATACAACAATATTTTATGTAGTATGTGTGTGTATTTGAAAAGACTAATAAAACACTAAATAAACGTACTCATACCCCTAAACATTATCGTAGACTGTAACAAGTAATGACCAAATCAGTGTTTTATAAACGAATGAAACCAAAAAAAAAAAAAACACAATGAATATAAACTACTGTTTTATTAACCTAACCAAAAACAAACAAAAAGAAAAAAAAAACACAACTGAACCCAAATAAAACAACAAAATCACTGTGAAAATAAATTAAAAGACTTACCTTGGTGAACTGATGCTGTGACATGGTACCTCACGGTTGTGACCCAACAGTTCATGATTGCGTTCAACAATACCCCAGGGGGCAATACCAATACTAACAACACGGCCGGTGCGTTGTTGACCTTCCAATAATAAAGCATCTCCAACTTGTTTCGTTACACCTTAAAAAAAATGAAAAAGAAACAACAAAAAAGGACATCAAATATATATAACGTTATATATCAACACATTAAAAGAAAATGAAATCACATCTCGCAAAACATATGAAACATTCTATGGTAAAAAATCTTACGATTTTAATGCCTTTTAATGTTTTGTACGGCAATTTTTTAGGTTCTGAAATATTTTTTTATAGAAAATTATTAGGTTTTAAAGATTTTTCTAAAGAAAAATTCTTAGACACTATTTCAAAAGAAAAATTTACATGTTCAGAGACCCAAGTAATATAGAAAAATTCTCCGAATCTTTCAACAGAAAAATGTTAAGAATTTAGAAAACATTTAGGTTAGGTTAGGTTGTTTCATCATAATTAGGTTGTTTCATCATAATTCTACTGTTTTTTTTATGTAGTTTTCATAAAGAAAACATAAGACCGCAAAGAAAACAGTAAAGAAGCATAAAATATCACACTTTGGGGTAAGCGGCCCAGCAAAAAATAATCGAGATTGTGGAAGCAGTTCTTAATTTTTCTGGCATACACAAGCGCTTTGTCTTCAGCACATAGATATGTCTACCTTACAGTAGTGCATACTAGATGCTCTACTGTAAGGCAGATATAGAAATATAAATTTTTCGAAAAATTACGAATGTAATCACACATTTTTAAATACATTCGCTTACAGTAGTGCATCTAGTATGCACTACCGTAAGGCAGAGAGAAAAAACTATACATTATACGACGACTTACGAACATTAAACACCAAAACGAAAATTTGGATGACACAATAAATAAAAATATTTTTAATTCAGTTGATATTCTGTTTTTTTTTTTTTTTGTGAACGGACGTGTACGCATGTGCAAAAGTTAAAACCAAAGTTTCGAGTACACACTATTTAGACATTAAAACTGTAGTATTATTTGTGTGCTTACGAGGAGCACTATCTTCATACAAACTTTTCAGGCATAAAGAATTTAGTGATGGTAATACATTATTTTTGTACTTTATTGGAGCAATGATTTCTGAGCATCCAATATGCTTACAAAAATGCACCAAGTAAGCTTCTAAGAAGGTATGATTTCATTACATTTTTATTGCGCTGAAATAAGCGCTCGGGTGAAATGCTCTAAAGTGGGACATTGCGACCAAATATCATGCCATACGTAAGCAGGTTTGTACGGGAATGTCAACTCAACATTCCCTTACAAACCTGCTTACGGCGAAGCAGTAGTTTTTGGTGGGGGGGGGGGGGGGGGGGGTCAAAAATAGTAAATTAAATTCAAACATGCTTATATCAACTAAAATAAATAAAAATGAAAATATATTTAAAAGCAATACCCCAGTCGTATTTTTCAGAGTACGTATTTTATCACCATGATCTGTTCATTTTTGTTCTTTCTTTCACCATTTAAGAATATTGAACAACGTTAGATGTTTTTTTTTCATGAGATTAAACGCAATGTATTTTGTTCAGTTTCATTTCGTTTCAGTTGAGAAAAAAACTATATTTTTTTAGTCCAAATATTTTCTCCGAACATACCTACACTCTATCTTTAACTGTTAAGGCGGTCCCCATACAATTTTTTTTTTATTTTTTGTAAATTTGTTTTATTTAATCAGCTTCTACCGGTCCAATGGTGCGTCCGAGAGGAGTCATTAGTGAGACCGACCCCCATTTATTTTTACCCTACAACATTTTTTCAAAACATACCTACTCCCTATCTCCACTCCCTATGTAGGCTCCCATACAAATAAGAGTTGGAGCAAATTTTACAAAAATGTAATTTTGTATGGGAGCCTACTTAGGGAGTGGAGATAGGGTGTAGGTATATTTTAAAAGAAGGTTAGGTTAGGTTGTAAGTGGCTGCTGACGTTTTACGTCAACACACGTAGACTCTGAGGTCCATTGTGATACCGCGGGACCGTAATAGGTCTCCCTACTAGTCCCTGTCGTTAAACCAGTTTGAGCTTCTTATGAAACTACTTAGATGTTGAATATTAACTTCCGATAAATCAGAAAGATCGTACAGCTCCCTAGATCCCAGTGAATCAAGTCTCTGACCAGAAAGTGCCGGGCAATGGCAAATAAAGTGTTCGATAGTTTCCAACTCCTCTTCATCCATGCAACTTCAGCAAAAGTCACTTGACGGCACATTTAACCGCTCTGCGTGCTTTCCTATAAGACAGTGTCCGGTAATTACGGAAACCGCCGTCGAAATCTCTGTTCTTGGAAGCGATATCAGCTCACTTGTGCGCCCCTGATTAAGAGAAGGCCAAATCAGTCGTGTTGTCTCACACGTCCATCCATTTGCCCACCTTTAATTGGTCTCCGTCGCAGAACAAAGCCGTAGGTTTTGCTTGCAAGTTTCCAATTCTGTTGGAACCTGTAAGGTAGTTCCTAGTCTTGCAAGCTCATCGGCTTTGCAATTCCCTGGAATGTCTCTTTGCCCTGGGACCCATATGAGTCGTATGTTAAACTGCTTGGTCATCTCATTTAAAGACGTGCGGCAGTTAAGGGCAGATCATGTTTTCAGAAACATTAAATCCAGGGACTTTACCGCGGCTTGACTGTCAGTATAGATGTTGACTACGGTTAGGTTAGGTTAGGTTAGGTTGTAAGTGGCTGCTGACGTTTTACGTCAACACACGTAGACTCTGAGGTCCATTGTGATACCACGGGACCGTAATAGGTTTCCCTACTAGTCCCTGTCGTTAAACCATTTTGAGCTTCTTATAAAACTCCTTAGATGTTGAATTTTGACATCCAACAAATCAGAAAGATCGTACAGCTCCCTAGATCCCAGTGAAGCAAGTCTCTGACCAGAAAGTGCCGGGCAATGGCAAATAAAGTGTTCGATAGTTTCCAACTCCTCTTCATCCATGCAACTTCGGCAAAAGTCATTCGACGGCACATTTAACCGCTCTGCGTGCTTCCCTATAAGACAGTGTCCGGTAATTATAGAAACCACCGTCGAAATCTCTCCTCTTGGAAGCGATATCAGCTCACTTGTGCGCCCCTGATTAAGAGAAGGCCAAATCAGTCGTGTTGTCTCACACGTCCATCCATTTGCCCATCTTTGATTAGTCTCCGTCGCAGAACAAAGCCGTAGGTTTTGCTTGCAAGTTTCTAGAGGCATACCAACACATTCCAATTCTGTTGGAACCTGTAAGGTAGTTCCTAGTCTTGCAAGCTCATCGGCTTTGCAATTCCCTGGAATGTCTCTGTGCCCTGGGACCCATATGAGTCGTATGTTAAACTGCTTGGCCATCTCATTTAAAGACGTGCGGCAGTTAAGGGCAGATCTTGTTTTCAGAAACATTGAATCCAGGGACTTGACCGCGGCTTGACTGTCAGTATAGATGTTGACTGCGGTTGTAGACAAGACATTGCAGCTCAACCAGTCAGCCACTTCTTTTATTGCCAGCATCTCTGCCTGGTAAACACTGCAATGATCTGGCAATCTACGAGCCAGGCTCAACCCAAGCTCTTCCGAATAGACTCCAAAGCCCACTTGTTCGTGCAGCCTCGATCCATCTGTGTAAAAATTTATTGTAGCTCCACTACCCGGAGTATCCCCCATCCAAGACTCCCTGGATGGTATCATAGTGGTAAAGTGGCGCTCAAAGAGGCTCAAAGAGGTAGCACAGTCCACATTTTGTGGTATTGTTATCTTTTTCAAGATCGCGCTATGGCCACAATCACTGCTCCTCCATTGCAGCGTGCTATTAAGTCGAATTGCCGACGCAGCCGCATACTGCCTACCCAATATGTCCAAGGGTATCAGGTGAAGGAGGATTTCTAATGCAGCCGTAGGTGTAGTACGAAGAGCACCAGTGATGCACATTGACGCCATTCTCTGTACCTTCGTGATAAAGACAAAGTTCGCTTTTGTTTCCAAAGCAGGCCACCAGACAATGATTCCATACAGCAAAATTGGACGCACCACTGCTGTATAGATCCAATGAACGACTTGAGGGCTAAAACCCCATCGTTTTCCAATGGCCCTTTTACAGGAATACAAAGCAATCGTTGCTTTTCTCACCCGTTCCTCAATATTACGCCTGAAATTCAGCTTCCTATCTAGAAATACTCCAAGATACTTGGCTCCATCTGAGAAGGTGATTTCAGTACCGTCCAGAGAAATAGGATCAAAAGCAGGAATCTTATTTTTCCTTGTAAACAGAACAAGCTCTGTTTTACTAGGATTAACTCCTAGACCACAGTCTCTTGCCCATTTAGACAGATCTTTCAGAGAACCCTGAAGAATGTCCCGCAATGTTGGCAGATGCTTCCCCTTTACCGCTATCGCGACATCGTCAGCATATGCGATAACATGACAACCACGTGCTTCTAGAGATAGTAGCATTGAATTCAGTGCCAGGTTCCAAAGAAGCGGCGAAAGAACACCTCCTTGTGGTGTGCCCCTATTGACAAATCGAGATATGACGGACGCTCCCAATTCAGACGTTATACGTCTATTGGCAAGTAGGTTTTCCACCATTAAAACGATTTCACGCTTTACTCCCAGACCCGACAATGCCAATATTATCGATTCTGGAATGACATTATTAAAAGCCCCCTCAATATCAAGAAAGGCCACCATAGTGTACTCCTTTACCGAAAGCGATCTCTCGATGGTACCAACGAGCTCATGAAGAGCTGTTTCCGTTGATCGTCCCTTGCTGTATGCATGTTGCTTTGTCGAAAGCAACCTCGGGTCAATCAATCTACGCAAATATGAGTCTATCATTCGTTCCATTGTCTTTAACAAAAAAGAAGACAGACTAATTGGTCTGAAATCCTTCGGAGCTGTGTGGGAACTTTTCCCAGCCTTCGGGATAAATACGACTCTGGTATCCCTCCATTTTAAAGGAATATACGACCAGTTGATGCATGCTGTGTATAGATTATACAGCAACGGGGCTATATAGTCCAACACTTGCTGCAACTCAGCCGGGATTATACCATCAGGTCCCGGGGATTTATAGGGCCTAAAGCTTTTTATCGCCCAGATTAATGTTGGCATATTTATTATTTCCGAAGCAATTTCAGATGCTTGGGCGTCAGAACGTTCCAAAGCTTGAAACGGCGTCATGGAATTGCCCGGAAAATGCGTGTTTAAAAGGAGATCCAGCGACTCTCCCCTGGAGGAAGACCACACCCCATTAGGATCTTTCAGGTATCCTAGGGTGCAAGGAGAAGAAGCCAGAACCTTGCGCAGCCTGGATGCCTCAGAAACGTCTTCTATGTTTCCACAGAAGTTTTTCCAAGAATCACATTTTGCATTTCTGATCATCTTTTTATAACTCTTAAGTTGCAGCCTGTATGCAGACCAGTCCTCGTCCGCTCTTGAAAATTTAGCCTTATTAAAGAGCTTTCTGCAGGAATCTCTGCTCGTCTGCAACTCATTAGACCACCAAGGTGGCTTTTTTTTCCCTCTAGGCTTTGCAGAAGGGCAAGACGCATCCAGGCACCTATTACAAACATTTGTTATATGGTCAACCAGACAGTCAATTTCCGCTAAACTATGCGGTTCAGATAGGGGTACTTCATCCAAAAGCAAAGAAAAAGTCTCCCTATATTTCACCCAGTTTGTTCTTCTCAGATTTCTAGAGACTGTCTCAACCGGGGCACGCTCCCTGAGTAAAAACTCAATGTAGCGATGATCTGAGAAAGAATGCTCTTCCAAAACTCTCCAGTCATCAATTCTATCAGACAATGTATCTGATACAAGTGTTACGTCAAGAACCTCTTGCCGCGTACTTGTAACGAAAGTTGGTTCACTACCCTTGTTACAAATATACAGGTTAGTGCTTAACAAAAACTCCAAAAGTGATTCGCCTCTATCATTTGTGTCTGTACTACCCCATATCGAATGATGTGCATTAGCATCACAGCACACTAGTAACTGGTGTCCCCTAGATTCAGACTCCCGAATCAGACCGCCAACCTTCTCCGGGGGTATTGGCCCCGGATTAGGAAAATACGCAGAGGCGAGCCAAATAGATTTCCCATGAAGCTCTAAGCTAGCCGCTGTAACATCCATATCACTAAAAGTTGATAAAAAGAATATATTTAAGCCATTTTTCGCCAAGATGCAGGCTCTTGGTGAGCCCTCACCTTTGGCAACCATCAACTTAAACCCAGGGGTTTTCAATCCGCAAACCCTGCCACCCCGCACCCAGGGCTCTTGGATAAAAACCAAGTCAACTGCTCCTGTCGTCAGGCGCAGCAATAGTGCAGCTGAGGCTGCCTTACAGTGATGGAGGTTTATTTGTAGGAACCGCAACATCTTGTTTTTTTTCCACCATCCTTTCCACCACCGTGTTATTGGCTTCATCCTCCGTGTTATCATAGAGGTCGCATTCGTCCCCAGATTCGGTTTCGAATAAGCCAGATATGTGTCCCATCTGTTCTGAATCGGAGGCAACAGAACTCTCCGAATTCCTCACTGCATGGGCCTCGTCCTGAATGTCACCCATAGTGGCATCAGCTTTATCCTCCGTGCCATCACAGAGGTCGCATTCGTTACCAGATTCGGTTTCGAAAATGCCAGATGCATCTCCCATCAGCCTAGAATCGGTCAGCTGAATATCAACCTTTTCCAGATTCTCCTCCCCAGCCGACTCTGCCACTGGCTTGTCTGCTTCCAAAATAGGCTTCTGGTCGCCCTTGTAGACATTGACTCTTATATGAAAAAAGCCAAATCTAATAATGCCGTCAGTCCTGGCTAAAAGCGGAAGCGATTCCTCATTAACCAAGACCACTGCTTGACGACGAGCGCCCTCCATCTCACCCAATCTGGCAATTTGCCAATTCTGAGTTGGAAGGTCAGGATTGCAGACTTTTATCATCTTTAGAATCACCGCAGTGTCACTTGTAGCCATTGGGATCCATGCATGAGCTCTGGGTTGCGAGGGGATATCATGTTTTTCCACAACGTCCAGTCTGGCTCCAGGCCATAACTCTCCCACTTGGCTAATGGCAACCTTAAACACGGCTGCGGATCTTTCGTTTCCAAAAGCAACGAGTTTTACTCGCCCCTGATACCAACCTGCGTTGACAGTAGTAGGGAGAAAATCAGGCATACTCTCAAGAAGCCTATAGTAGATTTCATTTAGTTTAGTTTCAACTAAACTCCACTTGTCCCTTGGAATACTACAATCCCCATTTTGCCTGTTTATCACAGCCCTAACGAAGTTACCTTTCACCACTTCACTAAAAGACTGAGTCCAGACGTTGCCGGTCACCTTAGATCTTTTAGGTAAAGGTTTCTCGTCGGGCGAGCGCAACCTTTTACCAGACTTCGATGACGAGGCCGAAACAGCGCTCTGTTCGTCAGATGCGCGCATTGCCGAAAGTTTGTCCTGTTCTTCAATGACTCCTTTCGCCCATGATAGCGACGCCCTCTCACGTTCGGAGAGCTTCGTTCCATCGAGTTGGCTTAGTCTGTTAATTATTTTCAAACAAAGCCTTCTCTGGTTGTGCCTGACCTTTGATGGCTTAAGTTTCTTTTTCTTTTTACCACCAATATTAGGCTGAGCACCCCTACCAGAATCAAGGCCGGACTTCAAGGTCGCAACCCTAAGACCAGTGCTAGGACCAGCACCAGTCGGTGAGGCAGAGCCTCGAACTAAATCGGTATCATTTGTGTCCATATTTTCATTTTCCTTGATGTGGTAATGAAAATATCACAAAAATACCTATTACGAACAAACCTATTACGAACAATTTTAGTAATTCAATTTATAGCACGGAGTTAAAATAAAACACGTCCACACTCGTCAACAGTTGAACGAAGAATCCTACGGTTGTAGACAAGACATTGCAGCTCAGCCAGTCAGCCACTTCCTTTATTGCCAGCATCTCTGCCTGCTAAACACTGCAATGATCTGGCAATCTTCGAGTAAGGCTCAATCCAAGCTCTTCCGAATAGACTCCAAAGCCCACTTGTTTGTGCAGCCTCGAACCATCTGTGTAAAAATTTATGGTGGCCCCACTACCCGGAATGTCCCCATACAAGACTCCCTGGATGGTATCATAGTGGTAAAGTGGCGCTCAAAGAGGCTCAAAGAGGGAGCACAGTCCACACTTTGTGGTATTGTTATCTTCTTCAGCAAAATTGGACGCACCACTGCTGTATAGGTCCAATGAACGACTTGAGGGCTAAAACCCCATCGTTTTCCAATGGCCCTTTTACAGGAATATAAAGCAATCGTTGCTTTTCTCACCCGTTCCTCAATATTACGCCTGAAATTCAACTTCCTATCTAGAAATACTCCAAGATACTTGGCTCCATCTGAGAAGGTGATTTCAGTGCCGTCCAGAGAATTAGGATCAAAAGGAATCTTATTTTTCCTTGTAAACAAAACAAGCTCTGTTTTACTTGGATTAACTACTAGATCACAGTCTCTTGCCCATTTAGACAGATCTTTCAGAGAACCCAGAAGAAAGCCCCTCAATGTTGGCAGATGCTTTCCCTTTACCGCTATCGCGACATCGTTAGCATATGCGACAACATGACAACCACGTGCTTCTAGAGATAGCAGCATTGAATTCAGTGCCAGGTTCCAAAGAAGCGGCGAAAGAACACCTCCTTGTGGTGTGCCGCCATTGACAAATCGAGATATGACGGACGCTCCCAATTCAGACGTTATACGACTATTGGCAAGTAGGTTTTCCACCATCAAAACGATCCCACGCTTTACTCCTAGAGCAGACAATGCTTAAATTATCGAGTCTGGGATGACATTATTAAAAGCCCCCTCTATATCAAGAAAGGCCACCATAGTGTACTCCTTTACAGAAAGCGATCTCTCGATGGTACCAACGAGCACATGCAGAGCTGTTTTCGTTGATCTACCCTTGCTGTATGCATGTTGCTTTGTCGAAAGCAACCTCGGGTCAATCACTCTACGCAAATATGAGTCTATCATTCTTTCCATTGTCTTTAACAAAAAAGAAGACAGACTAATTGGTCTGAAATCCTTCGGAGCTGTGTGGGAACTTTTCCCAGCCTTCGGGATAAAGACGACTCTGGTATCCCTCCATTTTAAAGGAATATACGACCAGTTGATGCATGCTGTGTATAGATTATACAGCAACGGGGCTATATAGTCCGACACTTGCTGCAACTCAGCCGGCATTATACCATCAGGACATAATTTTTTTTGAACTTTTACGTTTAAAGTAGAGGAGTTAAGCTTTTAATTTCAATTTTGATTATAAAAATAAAAATCCGATATTAACTTAAGAATTTATAGCTCTTCAAACTACACCACTTTTTAATTTTTTTTTTGTGATTTTAAAAAAATGAAAATCGCGAATGAAATCACGAGTTTTTGGAATTTAATTAAACTGTAAATGGGAATGTCTAAATGGCTCCATAGGGTATCTTTATATACAATATGAACACCTGGTCAAAAAAATATCCTTTTTATCGTGCTGTTCGATGGAAATGGCGATATTCATAAATAAAAAAATAAATTTTGATTAATTTGACATATATCTTTCTATAGTGGGACATTAACTATTGATTATCTTATATTATCATAAACATAAAAAAATATTAATAAATTTAAATATTGACCATAATTTTTGGCGAAAATATTATTCATACGCACACGCCGCCAGACTGTAAGGATTGCCGACTTTCAGGTCGTTAAATGTTTTCTAAAATACTAATAATAAAAATATTTATACGTATAATAAAGAAAATATGGCGATGATATTTTGGTTAAGTTCTTTTATATTTTTGGTCTATTAAACATTTTGTTTTTATTTTTTTATGTTCACAATTATATGCAAATTGAACAAGTTTTTATTTATATGAATTAAAGAAAAAAATCTAACCCAAAAAATAACATTTTAGATTGTTTTACATTATTCATAGTGTAACAGTTGCTTTAACACATTCAACGGACGATAAAAAAAACGTTGATGAATTGATCAATAACGAAATTAGAGGATACAATTTAAAATTACTTATATCAATAAAAACAAGTGAGAGTTATATTCGGCTGTGCCGAATCTTTTATACCTTCCAACATGTACACAAAAAATTCAAAAAAAGTCCAGGGTAGTTTTTTTTTGGGGGGCGGTTTGGTAGAATACGTTAGGGGACACCTTCACCTTGCGATACATGTTATCAAATGTAATTATTATGATTCTTGCATTTATTAAATCTTAGTAATCATAATTAAAATACATTATTTATATCCACGCCCACAAAAAGGGGGGGGGGTGAAATTTTTTTTTATTCGGGTCCACATGCAGTTTTTAAATTTGCTTAACAAAAGTACAAAAAACCCTGCAAAAAATGCCGTTTTTCTGAGGTTGGTCTAGCTCTCTAAGAGGGAATTTTTACCCCTTAGTCCGATTTTGCCCATTTCCGAATCTAACCAGCCTATGGTCATAAGACATATTCGTGCAAAACCTTGGAAGTCTAGCTATTTTATTTTGGACTGTATCGTGTCCTCTACAGACAGACAGACGGACGGACGAACATAGCTAGAATGTCTTAGAATCGATCACTGATCAAAAATATATATACTTTATAGGGTCCTATACCGATATTTCGGTGCGTTACACACGGAATGACAAAGTGAGTATACCCCCATACTGTGGTTGGAGGGTATATAAATTGAATTAAGAACTTTAGTCTATTTTTCTCAATTACACAGTTCATGATTGAATAATATTTAATTTTTAAATTTATTTAAATTGAACTGAAGTTAAAACAAAAAACATAAGATAAAACCTATTACAAATAAATGATAGCACCGCTCAACAAATAGAAGGTTTTTGACTCCGGTTTAAAGTTTGATATAAAATTTTTAAAGATTTTGATTCGCGGATTCCAAATCTCTGCTCCAAATTTTTCCATCACATCTACACCATTTACAGATGTAATTCGAAAAAGATCAATTGTAATTCGAAGATTCTATTTGTAATTCAAAGATTTCATTTGTAATTCGAGGATTCCATTTGTAATTCGAAGATTCCATTTGTAATTCAAATACTCCAATTCAGGGGCGTATCCAGGATTTTATTTCGGTGGGGGCCAAACATTTTTTTAAATTTTTTTTTTACAAAAAATTTACATAACATCACATGTTTAAGAATTTTTCTCCATCTTTCCTTGAACTGAATGTAGCACAATCAGATTCTTCATTTTTGTGTAAGTTTAAAACTTTTGGGGGGAAAAACAAATAATTTTAAGAGACTTAATCCTTTTTTTTTTTTAAATTGTGAATTGTATCAGATGCTGATACATTTTAACAAAGAAGATTATCAGAATCTGAATTTTTTTCAAAGAAAAGTATAAGATTCTAGAAAAAGTCAAAGACTCTAAATCATACATATTTCTAATGGAAAACGTTTCTCGGAAAAAAGTCACTTTAGAAAATGATTCTATAAACATATTCATAAAATATTTTTCTAAAAGAAAATGCTCCGATTTTAAGATATTTTCCCAGAATCTGGGATATTTCTAGTCTAGCGCATTTTCTCAGATTCTGAAACATTCTACACAAAGAATTTTAGATTCTGAGAAAATCTTCGCATTTTCTATAAGAAAAATAACTTAGATTTTTATACCTTTTTAAAACGACAACAGTATAAAAAAAGTCTTAGATCTGAGACATTTTTCCTATAGAAAGTCTCAGATTCTTCGACATTTTTTCTATAGAAAATGTCTCAGATTCTCAAACATTTTTTTTAGAGAAAATTTCTTAGATTCTGAGACATTTTTCCTATCGAAAAATTTCAGATGCTTAAACACTTTTCCTATAGAAGAAGTCTCAAATTCTGAGACATTTTGCCCATAAGAAATTGTGAGATTCTGAAATATTTTCAAAAAAAAATACTCAGATTCTGAGACATTATTCTTATAGAAAAAAATATTTTACAATAGAAAAAGTATCAGATTTTAAGCATTTTTTTATACAAAAAGTTTTAGCTTGTGTCTCTGAGACTTGTGTGTCTCTGAGACATTTTGAGATAATTTTCCTCAAGAAAAATTCGTTGATTCTGAGACATTTTTCGTAAAAAAAATATAAGATTCTGAGACATTTTCCTAGGTTGTAAGAAAAATTCAGAAAAATTATTCCTATAGAAAGTTTTCAGATTCTAAAACATTTTTCATATAGAAAAGCCTCAGATTCTAAGAATTCTTTAATAGAATAAAATCTCAGATTTTGAGACATGATTTAGATTCAAAAACATTATTCCTATTGAAAGTTCTCAGATTCTGAAAAATTTTTCATATAAAAAAGCCTTAGATTCTGAGAATTTTTTATAGAAAAAGTCTTAGATTCTGAGACATTTTCCTATAGAAAAAGTCTTAGATTCTGAGAAAAAGGCCAATATTTTAGACATTAGTCCTAGAAATTTTTCTTATAGAAAGTTTTAGATTCTGAGACATTTTTCTAAAAGACAAAGTCGCATTTTAAGATTTGACTACATTTTACTTACAATTATGTCCATTTTTTGTGGGCATAAAACTTCAGGTTTATTTTTTCACTAGAATCTTAAGTTGAAAAGTTTCAAATTCTAAGAAAAAATTTTCAGATTTTTGGATTTTTTTAACAGGAAAATTTTCAGTTTCAAAACATTTTTCTTCAAAAAACTTTAGATTCTTAATGTTTTTCGATTTTTTTAAGAAGTTTTTTAATATTGTACTTGTTATTTGATACCAAATCCTGAAATTTGTGAAATCATTTCGGGGGGGGGGGGGGGCCGGGCCCCCGGCCTCCCCCCCTGTACACGCCCCTGCTCCAATTGTAATTCGAAGATTCCATTTGTAATTCGAAGATTCCATTTGTAATTCGAAGATTCCAATTGTTATTCGAATAAGATCAATTGCAATTCGAAAAAGATCAATTGTAATTCGAAAAATATCAATTGTAATTCGAAAAAGATCAATTGTAATTCGTAAAAGATCAATTGTAATTCGTAAAAGATCAATTGTAATTCGAAGATTCAAATTGTAATTCGAAAAATATCAATTGAAATACAGTTGATATTTTTCGAATTACAATTGGAATCTTCGAATTACAATTGGTCTTTTACGAATTACAATTGATCTTTTACGAATTACAGTTGATCTTTTTCGAATTACAATTGATCTTTTTCTAATTACAATTGATCTTTTTCGAATTACAATTGATCTTTTTCGAATTACAATTGGAATCTTCGAATTACAAATGGAATCTTCGAATTACAATTGGAGTATTCGAATTACAAATGGAATCTTCGAATTACAAATAGAATCTTCGAATTACAATTGATCTTTTGCGAATTACATCTGAAAATGGTGTAGAATTTTAATTATTCGCGGTTAAAAATGCGAAAAAACGCGATTTTTGCATTTTTTGAAAGCATGCACAGCAGCCACTTGGTGGAATAAAAGTCTGGTATAAAGCGTTAAAGTAGAATTGAACTATGCTCTCAAATATATGATCAAACAAAATTTAAGATGTTGCACTATTATTGGCCAAACATGTATTTTTAAAAAACACTGTGAAAAAAATTTAAAAAAGTACCATTTTTAAAAGGCTCTAAAACAAAAACCAGATGGCCAATCTTTACTGTGATGAGCTCAAAACTTAGGCAAAAGTTCAATCTTTCTTATAGACTTTTAAACCTATTAAAGATATCTTCCGGTTTGTACGAAAAATAACACAGAAAAATTAAATTTGTAAAATATTTATTATTTAAGGTATCTACCCAGTCAGAAAAATACAATCGCAAAAGCGTTGTGAAAGCGTTTTAGACGGTTGTACGAGCGTTCTGTATACCAACTTCAAAGCGCCTTCAGATGATCCGAATGATAACATCGATCTACGGTAGGTTTAAAGCGTTTTAAAAGCGATGTAAAAAAATGCTTTGAGGACATAGAAAATTAAAAAAAAACAAAAATTTAAAAACATTTTTTATGATTTTTTTACTTAAAAAACAAAAAAAAAATTGGAAAAAATTGTTATTCAAAAATAGTTTTGGAATTTAAAAAAAAAAAAAAAATAAATATAAAGAACTCTTAAAACTTTTTTCGAATACGTTTGCAAAGCGTTGCAAAAAAACGTTTTGAGATTGCTTTTTTTTTGTTATAGAGCTTTCAGAACACTTTTCAAAAACGCTCGCAAAGCGTTTGAAAATAGCGTTTTGAGAATGCTTTTTTTTTGTTACAGTGCTTTCAGAACGCATTTTTTTTAGAACCGTCGTCAATTTCTACTTGGGTATCCCCCTTATCTTTTTTACAAAAATGATAATTTTAACAGAGTCATTATACCCTACACCACACTGTGGTACAGGGTATAATGAGTTTGTGCTGATGTTTGTAACTACCCGAAATATCGGTCCTAGACCCACCTTTAAGTATACCGATCGACTCAGAATCACTTTTTGAGTCGATTTAGCGATGTCCGTCCGTCCGTCCGTCTGTCCGTCCGTCCGTCTGTCTGTCTGTCCATGTAAACGGTGTAAACACGATACAGGTCGCAATTTTTAATCAATTGACTTGAAATTTGAAACTTAAGCCTCTTTTGGCCCAAGGACAAAGCCTATTGAAATTGAAAAAAATCGGTCCATATTTAGACCTAGCCCCCATACAAAGGTCCTCTTTAGTTTTGGCTCAAATGACTATAATAACCGTGTTATAATAGGTATCTTCTCGAAATTTGGCAGGTAAACGTGCATTGTCTTCACAAATCACCAATCCGAATTTTAAAGAAATCGGACCAGTTCTTCTTGTAGCCCCCATACAAACCACCTTCCCGATTTTCACATAAATCTCTCAAATTTCATGAAAATAGAAAATATTTAATTACAATTTTGTTTGTGTATGTTAAACGCGTACTTAAATAACCTTATCAAATCTGATAATCATCGGACCAGTTTTGGACTTAGGCCCCTTGTGAAAATTTCACCCGATATTTAGTTAAAGTGGTTTATTGTCAACAAATAGAAGCCTACTTCACTCAAATTTGATTTGCGAGTGTTTTTAACACGTATTAAAGATTTGACAAAATATAGATCTAATCGATCCATCGGACCCATTTTCCGGGATACTCTGGTGTAGGGTATTATATGGACGGTCTTGACCGACTATTATTTTCTTACTTGTTTTAAAACGCAATTGTAACCCAACCAAACGCAATAATTAGAAAAAAAAGTTTTCTATGTTGGAGACCAAAGAAAAATTATACTTTTGCGCTTTATACCAGATTTGTATTCCACTCAAGGGCTGCTGTGCAGGCTTTCAAATAATGCAAAAATCGTAATTTTTCGCATTTTTAACCGTGAATAACTTGAAATCTGGACGTGATGGAAAAATTTGGAGTACAGATTTGGAATCAGGAGATCAAAGTCTACTAAAATTGATCACCAGAATTCAAACCGGAAAATGACTGTTGAGCGGTGTAGTCAAAATAAACTTTCTGATTAATTTTTATTAAAAAATAAAAATTGTTTTATTCGACCTTTAAAATTTTATGTTTTGATGATGTTTATTTTGGCTCGAATCATTATTTTCTTTACTAACTAAAACCATGATATTCTCATAGCATAACTTTCAAGAACGTTTTTTTTTTAATTTATATATTTTTGCAGGACTTAATCGACAAACTTCATTTATCAAAAAACGTGCACAAATTATTTTTTTTATATGCTTAATAAAAACTTTAGGTATGCTTATATCCGTTCTGAAATTTTTAGAGAAGTTGTTTACCTTGTTTTGAGAAAAAAAAAAATTACACATTAAAAAAAAATTAAACACTGCACTACGCTACTTTTATACTACAAATGGAATATACATATAACGTATGCGTATGAGTAATAAAACCTCTTAAACAACATTTTAATTGGGATCGTGAGTGAGTTTTTAATAACGATAACGCACGCTTACGAAAGAAAAAGTTTAAGTTAAAAATAATGTTGGTGGGGGCTGGACAGCACCTTTGAAATTGTGTCCCAAAATTAAGTAAGATCGTTTTTTTTATTTTTGATTTTAGCACGGACATTTTTACTCTCCAAATATGATATTATTAAAAGTTAAATGACTTACAAGATATTTCAATGATTTTATTCGTAATCGAAATTTTATTAAAATTCGATAACGAGGTGTCATGGTATGATTGCCATTTTAAAAAAAGTATTTTTGTTTTTAATATCTTACCTGTGTTTGTGCCACCAGTAAATATCCACGCTCCCGTTGTTTTGGCTGCTTTCAGTAAGCCTTTGCGTATTTCCTGCAATTATTCATGGTGATACAATTAGATTTATAAAATTAACTCTTAGATTTTTCTGGTTAAATAAAAAATTGTGTAATATAATTCTTTATCAAAAACTAAAAAGTTTAAAATTCTTCAAACAAAACTACACTTAAAAAAACGTGTCTAGCTTCCTACTACACTCCAAAAAAAACCTTGTAAAACAACAAGAAAAGTTTGTAACTTTTTTTTTTTGCTACCTCCAATTTGACAACAATTCCTTGTAACTTTACAAGCTTTTTACCAATAATTTTTTAATTTTACAAGCTTTTTTACTAATAAAATTGTAAATTTACCAATTTTTTAACGCGATAAAACTTGCAAGGAGGTTTCGTGCTTTTATTAGATTTTTTTCTACCTCCTATTTTATGAGAATTCCTAGTAAAAATTACGATCTTTTTTGTAATTTTACAAGATTTTTACCAATAAAATTATAAATTTACAATTTTTTATCGCAATAAAACATACGTGAATTTACTAGATTTTTTTGTAAAAAAAAATTATGAAAATTTGTAAAAAAACAAAAAAAAAATATATAAATTTCAATCAAAATTTTTTTGTTAAAAAGCAAGGAAAACTGTCAAATATTCGTAAAATGGGATTACGAGACTTTTTTTTAGTAATTTGACAAGGTTTTTTCTGTGTGTATAAATTGCGTAAATTTCAACAAATTCATATAATATACTATAGTGTACTATAAATCGTGTAAATTTTCAATAAAATTTATGGTAGGTAACTGATATCATTTTAATAAGAGTGTATGTGTATTTTTCCTATAGAAAAAGTCTCAGATTCTTGGACCTTTTTTTTTGTATAGAAAAGGTCTCAGATTTTAAGACATTTTTTCCATAGAAATACTCTTAGATTCTGAGACATTTTTCCTATAGAAAATGTCCCAGATTCTGAGACATTTTTCTTGAAGAAAAATTCTTAGAAAGTATGAGATTCTGGGACATTTTTCCTTCTCAGATTCTGAAACATTTTTTGTATAAAAAAAGTTTCAGATTCTGAGACATTTTTCCTAAAGAAAAACTCTCAGATTCTGAGGCATTTTTCCTATAAAAAAGGTCTCAGATTCTGAGACATTCTTTCTTCAGAAAAATATCAGTTCTGAGAAATTTTTCTTATAAACAAATTGTAGGTTCTGAGACATTTTTCCCATAGAAAAAGCTTAAGATTCTGAGACAATTGGCCTATAGAAAACTTCTTAGATTCTGAGAAATTTTTCCTTTAGAAAAAGTCTCAAATTCTGAGATATTTTTCCTATAGAAAAAGTCTCATATTTTGAGACATTTTTCCTATAGAAAAACTCCCAGATTCCCAGAGACATTTTTCCAATAGAAAGCTTCAGATTCTGAGACATTTTTCCTATAGAAAATGTTTTAGATTCTGAGACATTTTTTCTAAAGAAAAAGTCTGAGATTCTTAGACATATTTCCTATCGAAAAAGTCCAGATTCTGAAAAATTTTTTCTTATAAAAAAGATTTAGATTCTGAGACATTTTTCCTATAGAAAAAGTTTTAGATTCTGAGATATTTGTCCTATCGAAAAAGTCTCAGATTCTGAGACAAGTTTTCCATAGAAAACGCCTAAGATTCTGAGCCATTTTTCCTATAAAAAAGCCAAATGTATCAGATTGTGAGACATTTTTCCTATAGAAAAAATTTCACATTCTGAAAAAAAAATTCTATAGAAAAAGTAATTTGAAACATTGCTTTTTACAGAAAAATTCTAAGATTCTGAGAAATTTTTCCTATAGAAAACGTCTCATATTCTGAGACATTTTCCTATTAAAAAGTCTCAGAATTTGAAATATTTTTCCTATAGAAAAAGTCTCATATTTTAAGACATTTTTTACTTGATAGTTCATAAAATCGCTAATTGTAACGAAACTTACCTTTTTCAATTTTGGTTGTAATTCAAAATTTGCTTTACCACCTTGTACTGTTATCAGGAGTTTTGGTAATTCTAAATTCCATTCTTTGGTAAAAAGTTGCACCAACAATTCTGGACGGGTGTCAAATGATAAACGAACATACTGCATGTGGAAAAAGTAAATAAGACAAACATTTTCTATTACTTAAAATCATCCAAGTGAAAAAAATAAAGAAACAAATTCAAAACTTAAAAAAATTAAATCCTGTTCTAAAATTAAAAAAGTTTCTTTCTTTTCTCTAAAGAATCAAATTAAATTTGACAAAAGTTAAAAAAATTTTAACACATAGTAAACTACATATGTGTGCAGATGAAAACTACACAGCGGAACATAGATTTTGGTATCAAAGAGATATTTAATGATTTAGGAATATTTTGAAAAACGTCACTTAAACTTCTAGATGACCAAATAGGAGTCATAGAAAATAAATTAACATAAAACAACAACGGTATGAGATAACAAATTGATTTTTGAAGCTACAATTATGCCATTTTGTATGGCAAAGCAATTCATATTGCCGCCTTGGCTTTGCTGGCACTATTTTAATTTTTGATGACTCGAATCAATATGCACAGTAGCCTGTCCCGAAAATGAAAAATTTTTGGGCATACCCCTAGAACGATGCTTATTAAAGAGCTGATTACGGGAAAAATTATTTAAAAAACTTTGGAGGTCATCTTCAGGGCGCAACCAGCGCTTAAAGTTTGCATCCGTAGTGCATTTGGTCAAAAAAAAATATTTTTTTTTATTTTTAAAATTGGTGCCAAAAGTTTCGTTAGGTAGAGTACATTCTGAAAAAAATATTTGTAAAGTTTTCATGGAGCAATTTTGGTCCAGCACAACGTTTTGAAATTTTGAAAAGGTGTAATTTATTATGTAGTTTATGAAGTTTTTGTAAAAACTGGAGTTTGTAAGACTTCTTTAAGATTTTGTATAAAACGAAGTTTATGTTCAAGCCTTTGTATAAAAAGCTGTTTTTTTACGAAAACTTAAAAAAATATGTAATAAATTATGCATCTTCGAAGCTTCAAAACGTTGCGCTGGACCAAAATTGCTCCATGAAAACTTTACAAGTATTTTTTCCAGAATGTACTCTACCTAACGAAACTTTTGGCACCAATTTTAAAAATAAAAAAAAATATTTTTTTTTGACCAAATGCACTACGCTGGTTGCGCCCTGAAGATGACCTCCAAAGTTTTTTAAATAATTTTTCCAGTAATCAGCTCTTTAATAAGCATCGTTCTAGGGGTATGCCCTAAAGAAATTCCAAAATTTACTGATTTCGGGACATGCTAATGCACAGAGAATACAGTTTAGTTGCGCCAGCCGAATTTAGAGCCAACTGCATTGTTTAATAACAACAACCGAAATTTTTGGTTGAGATTACCGAAATTTATTTGAACTAACAGAAGTTAAGTTGTAATAAACAAATTTCGATTATCGCAACCGAAAATTTCGGTTGTTGTTATTAAACCATGCAGTTGGCTCTTAATTTGGCTGGCACAACTAAACTGTTTTCTCTGTGTGTCCGGCAATATCCTCCTAAATGTTGGATTGATCCAAAGTAGTTTTCTTTTTAGCGTAGAAGGTCTTGACGTAACTCCAAAAAAAAAAATAATTGTGGAGTATCAATTCACATTATAGTGGGGGCTAATTGATGCAGTCTTGTCCTGGGATGACCAAGTAGTAAATTCTTCCTTCACAACTTCTAGCGTTGCGTCGCTTGCATGGCATGTAGTGCCATCTTGTTGGAACTACTGATCGAATATAGTATGTGTATAACGCTGTTTTCGATATTTAACCACAGAAGGTCTGTTAACATCGTTCTTTTAACGGCTACGATGTCTTAAGGCATAATTACTTGAGCGAATACGGTTCGGAGAAGTGTCAGCTGATACGTTAGCTTGTATTAAAAGAAATAGAAATAGGTACTTAAACGAATATGTGACGGTGCTGTAGCGGCCGAACCTAAAAAATTTTGATTTTCCGTACGTCTTACGTGTCAGCTGATTTTATTTTTTATTTTGTGTTGAAATTTTTTCATTTGTGTGGCAGAATTGACAAATATATATAAATAAACGAAAAAAAAAATGTTTTTCTGTAAATATAGATTAAAAAAAGTCGCAAATAACCACTTTTTAAAATAAAATTTGTAAATTAATATGACACGTTTAAACGGAATCAGTAAGTGCTTGAAAAATACAACAGCCCGTCACGCTACAGCACCGCTACAGTAGCGCTCAAGTGCCTAGGCCTTTATTCGCTATTTTTTAAGAAATAAGGTCCGATGATACCGTCGTCTCGTAAACCGCACAAAACTTTCGATCTTTGTTAATACAGTCATGCTTGGCCGAACAATTGACGTAGCAGTTGAGCAAAAAATGGGATTTATCCGAAATTTTTTTTTCCAAAATCATTTAAAATTGGACAGACCGCTTGAAGCACTACCAGCGAAGCCAAGGCGGTTATTCTATTCTACACAAAATGGCATAAGCGCAGCTTCAAAATAAACTAAGACTCAATTTGAGATCTCACAACTTTGTTTAAAGTAATTTTTTTGGTCACCCCAAAAAAAGAGTTATGCAATTTAAACTTACCTGTGCTTTGGTAGGATGAGCACCACCTTGAAACTCAATTGTTCCGTAAGCATCTGTTGGTTGAGGTCTGGTATGTTTTGTGGGCATCCATAAATCACCTGGTGATCCTTTTTCGATGCCGGCTATAGTTTGATGTGTTTGTCGCGCTTGTCCACAACAACATCTGAAATTGCAAAAAAAATAATATTTTTGAATAATTAATTGGTACACTCAAAAAAATAAAACTGTAAAGTTAACAAATTTTTTTTTTTGTTAACTCGAGTTTACTGGCTTTTAACAAATTTTTAGTTAAAATCAGCGTTTTAACTACTTTTTATACCCTCCATTTAGTGATAGAGGGTATATATAAGTTTGTCATTCCGTTTGTAACTCATCGAAATATCGGTCTGGGACCCCATAAAGTATATATATTCATGATCCCCGATCGATTTTAAGACATTCTAGCGATGTCCGTCTGTCCGTCGGTCCGTCTGTCTGTGGAAATGGTGATCACGTCCAAAATACTACACGGGTATGACTGAAACTTAACACATTTATTGGAAGTTCTCCTGAGAGGTTTGGTATTGCATTTGAGCGATATCGGTTCAGCGGTTTAAAAGTTATGAACGAAAATGTAAGGACACCTCAAAAATGTAAGTACATTAGACCACCCAAATTTGCAAAAGTATTTTTTTGTTCGCTCCACCGGCAGTTTCTGATAGATTGGCCATAAAAAATAATATCTGTGCAAGAACTGGATCTCTCGGTTGCATACAGGCCAGTCGATTTGACCTTTTGACCCTAAAAGTGACCTAAAAACACTACAAAGCTTTAAAGTGCCATAACTCTTAAAATATGCGTTTTTCCAAAAAATGCTATATAAGTTTTATTTTGCAGAATAAGAAAGCAAACATTTTCTTCATACAAATTTTTAGTCTAAGTCTAAGATGTCGTGGTGTTATTGGCGGTTAAAGTAAAAATTTATGTGAAGACTTAATTTAAAACGACCCTCGTTAAAATTTGGATGGAGACTTAAATAGTCGGTGCCCATTATTTTGTAGAGTAAGATATGTAGTTTTCATAAACCAATTACATTTGGAATTTATATGGGTAATTTCATTACAGAAGAGCCCAAAGCTGACTTTGAAGTTTCGATTTTCCAAAGGCTGTATACAAATTTGTGAAATTACTTTGTTTTAAACGACCCTCGTTAAAATTTGAATGGAGACAATTGGTTTCCATGATTTTGAAGAGTTAGATGTGTACTTTTTGGAAAATATTTGGGGAATTCCAGGCCAAATCACTCTTTTTTAGACCCGACCCCCTTCGATTATTTTTTTGGGTATGTTTTAGTACGTATTAAATGCAACTTGCACTCAAATTTTCAGGTTTTTATACCTAGTTGGTGTTGAGTAATCAATTTTTTAAAATGGTGTTTTTTTCAAAAAAAATCAAAAATGGAAATTTCCAATTAATTTTGACCAGTAAAAAATATAGATATCTTAGGCTGGATAACTCAATGCTCCGTTATAAAATAACTCTCCGTTAAATTTAACTTTTTCATACAAATTTTGACATAAGGCTCCGTTAAATCGGCAGTTAGCAGCTAACTTTTCATTGAGTAATCCGCCCTTAAAAAAAGTTGGACGACGTTTTGTTGGTATTTAAATGTGGCTTTAGAAAAAAAATATGAAAAAATTATTCGAAGTAATTATCGCTTATTTTTTAACGTTTAAAAATTAAATTGAATTTTTGAAAAAGTCGGAAACCTTAGATTTTTTTTTTAGTCTAAAAATTCTACTCTAAATTACACAATTTTTAAGTCGTAATTCGAGATATGAGCACACTTCGTTCTATTTTTTCAAATTTTGAAATTGCATTTTTTTTTAGACTCTGGTATATTTTATATGGTGCCCTAAAAGAATTAAATTGGTACATACTGACCCTAACTTACCATAGATACATTCATTTGTGGGTTAAAATATATCTCATAAAAATTTAGGTTGATCGGACATGGGTGATGCGTGCCGCATCTGCCTTGAATTTTAAAACACGGATTACAAGAAAAAATAAGATTTTTTCCTGTTTTCTCAATTTTTTTGGTATTTCAAGTTAAATTTGAGTTCAGTTGGTTACGGAATTTTGATTTGGAGTAAAATGCCTCTCTAATAAGGAACTAAAAACTAAAATCCGTTAAAAATCAGCCAAGTTATTAAAACTTCCCCAGGCATCTAACGTGTGGCAGACCACTTGAATAAGGAATGCAATCCGATTCATGAAATTCATTGAAATTTTCTACTGTAATAACATTTTTTTATTCTTCAAGTTCAAATGTAATTAGATGAAAGGTATTTTTCATATTGTATTTTGCTAACCTGTTTTAAATTAATGCTAAAAATGCCTGTAAATTTCAACACTCGTTTGAAATCTCCATTTTTTAACTCTTCAAAATCATGGAAACCGATTGAATCCATTAAAATTTTAACGAGGGTCGTTTAAAATAAAGTATTTTCACAAATTTGTATACAGCATTTGGAAAATCGAAACTTCAAAGTCAGCTTTGGGGTCTTCTGTAATGAAATTACCCATATAAATTCCAAATGTAATTGGTTTATGAAAACTACATATCTTACTCTACAAAATAATGGACGCCGACTATTTAAGTCTCCGTCCAAATTTTAACGAGGGTCGTTTTAAATTAAGTCTTCACATAAATTTTTACTTTAACCGCCAAAAACACCACGATGTCTTAGACTTAGACTAAAAATTTGTATGAAGGAAATGTTTGCTTTCTTATTCTGCAAAATAAAACCTATATAGCATTTTTTGGAAAAACGCATATTTTAAGAGTTATGGCACTTTAAAGCTTTGTAGTGTTTTTAGGTCACTTTTAGGGTCAAAAGGTCAAATCGACTGGCCTGTATGCAACCGAAAGATCCAGTTCTTGCACAGATATTATTTTTTATGGCCAATCTATCAGAAACTGCCGGTGGAGCGAACAAAAAAATACTTTTGCAAATCCCATACATTTTTTGGGTGGTCTAAAGTACATTCAACATAACCTAAAAATACAAAATGCTTTAATTCGTCTGCTGGTTGACATATGTGAACATAATTAATTTCCTTTTAAAAAAAAGTTTTGTGCAATAATCTTTTTGAAATTGTGGAGGGTATCACTACATTCGGCAAAGCCGAATTTAACTTTTTTACTTGTTTTAGTTAAGATCAATTTACGAAAATACTAGTTTTGAACAAATTTTGAATTATTTTTTTTTGTTGACTTCAAAACTGAGTTTACGAATTTTTACTAATTAATTTGCTGATTTTTCGTAACAAATTTGTTAAGTGAAATTTGTTATGCCTCCTATGCAAATCTCATAAGTTCTACTTAAGCTGACGAAAAAACAGAAAAAATAAACTTACAATTTTTTACAAAATATTTTGTAAATTTTAGTTTACGAAAAGTAACAAAAAGTTTAGCTGAATTCAACTAATTTTTTTGTTAATATATGTACATAAAAACGTTACGAAATTTCAGCTAAATTTTTGGTTAAAGTTACGGTTTTTTTTTTGCTACATTCATTCTACAAAAAGTTAGCTAAATATTTTTAGTTAAATTAACTAAAAATTTAGTAGTAGTTAAATTTAACTAAAATCTTTGCTAACTTTACAGTTTTTTTTTTTTAGTGTATATTTAAATTTTAAAAATATTATGTTAATAATAATAACTTTTGGTCAATGCTTAGACCTGAGATCTGAGTAGGTAGTACGTTGTTAAAACACATACCACTCTAGTTTAAGTTTAAACAAAAATATTTGTCGATTAAATTCCCTATGCTACTTGTAGTATGTGGTTTTTATATTTTCTAAATAGTCTCGACAATGGAATCTGACAAATTCCGAAACACATGTCGGCTAAGTCGTGCAAAAATTACCAACATAAACAAATTTAAAACAGAAAAATAATTTTCTTAAAAATTATTCTACACTCAAAATAATTACTCTGTTAAAAACTCTGTAAAATGACTGTAATCTCAATTCGGCAGATATTTGACAAAGCTATCTGTCGAAATACAGATTTTAAGAATAAACTTTGTATTTTCTTGTAACCGAATAACAAAATTTTATCTGTAATTTTACTTTTTACTTTGTAATCTCTATTTTACAGATAATAAATAGCTTTTTTGTTAAAATACAGATTTTATCAAAATACTTGTTTTTTTCTCGTAACCAAAATACAAAATTTCAACTATAATTTTACTTATTGCTTTGTAATAATAAAACCTGGTACATTTTACGAGGATGTCGTATAAAATTGCAGGTACTCGTAAAAAAACTTTCACAAAAATAAAAAAAAGTAAATTTACAATTTGGAAGCATTAAAGCGGGCAAATTTACTCGATGGCATTTTCCAATTGTCAACACTACTTGCACATTAAGGAAAGATAAATTGATCAGAAATAAAACAGAAAATAAAATAGTCAAATTCTGGCCGATTTTATCAATGTTTTACATATAATTCTGAAAATTAACTTTTTTTTTATCGAAATCATTTTACAGAGTTTTCTTCGTAAAATAACAAAAAATCTTGCTGGTTGGAAATCTATGGTATTTTCTGCTGGCTCAGCAGAGTATCTCTGTAATTTAACAGAGTGATTATTTTGAGTGTATAGTATCACAGTTTTAATTATTATAAACAAAATTAACTCGAGCTAGAATAAACTTACTAAAAATATAATATATTAAAGGTCAAATAAATCATTTTTTTTTTATTATAAAAATTAATCGGAATTGGAACTGAAATTACCTACCACGATACACTCAAAATAATTACTCTGTTAAAAACTCTGTAAAATGACTGTAATCTCAATTCGACAGATATTTGACAAAGCTATCTGTCGAAATACAGATTTTAAGAATAAACTTTGTATTTTCTTGTAACTGAATAACAAAATTTTATCTGTAATTTTACTTTTTACTTTGTAATCTCTATTTTACAGATAATAAATAGAGTTTTTTTGTTAAAATACAGATTTTATAAAAATACTTGTGTTTTTTTTCTCGTAACCAAAATACAAAATTTCAACTATAATTTTACTTATTGCTCTGTAATAATAAAACCTGGTACATTTTACGAGGATGTCGTATAAAATTGCAGGTACTCGTAAAAAAACTTTCACAAAAATAAAAAAAAGTAAATTTACAATTTGGAAGCATTAAAGCGGGCAAATTTACTCGATGGCATTTTCCAATTGTCAACACTACTTGCACATTAAGGAAAGATAAATTGATCAGAAATCAAATAGTAAATAAAATAGTCAAATTCTGGCCGCTTTTATCAATATTTTACAGATATTTCTGAAAATTTACTGTTTTTTTATCGGAATCATTTTACAGAGTTTTCTTCGTAAAATAACAAAAAATCTTGCTGGTTGGAAATCTATGGTATTTTCTGCTGGCTCAGCAGAGTATCTCTGTAATTTAACAGAGTGATTATTTTGAGTGTACAAAATATTTCACCTTGGCTACAGTCGCTTGTAAAATTGCCCAGGAAAACTTTTTGCAACAAATTCCTGGTTCAATAGATTCTTTAATATATTCTACGACAATCACAACAAAATTTTCTTTATAAAATTATTTAAAAAAAAAAAAAACTACTTGCTCTAACAACGATTGCTTTCTGGAATGTTAAGTAGAACCGGTTGCAGGGTAATATGATGCGTTCTGGAACCGATTATTTGGAACAGAAAATTTTGCTAAGTGATAATCTGAATTGTGTTATATTTACTGTTACTTGTTCGAAAATTTTACAATTACTATAAAATATTTGTATTTTTACTCATTGTGCGTATTATATTTGAATAAATGAATAAATTGTGTAATTTTCTATGTTTAAGTGCATTGAAATTGATTTACACATTTTGTGCTTATATAATTTACTTAATTTATAGTAGTAAATTTAAAAACACTTTTTAGAGAGAAACTTATTGCCGGAGCATGTTGTACAGCAAAATAATACAAAAATATTTATACAAATTTCAAACGGGTATCCTATTTTAGACACATTCGCTGCCTTTGGGTTATGGGTTGTTCACAAATTGTCTATAGGGTATTTAAACTTAGTCTGGCAATTAAACTGCCAACATGTGTTGCTTTTCTAAACAATATCAAAATATAGACAGAAAGTTCTGATAGTGACTTAAATTAGGGTACTGCGGATTTTCGATTTGAAAAGAAAAAACTTTCGAACCGAATGACAAATACATACTAAATACTGATCTCAAAAGTCTTCGAATCGAAATACGCAGTAACTTCCTGCTCTCCAAAGTTTTACTTACTCGTACCGGTTTTCAGATTTTGGCGATTGTAAATTAAAACTCCACTGTAACGAACTTATATTCTTAATTTTCTCTATAAATTAGAATTAAAATTTCAATAGCAAACCACTCTAAAAAACTCAATTGCTGATTTAAGAACGCATAATGGAGGAGCCCCAAAAAGTGATAATTTATAGTTTTTTTTTTGACAATTACTCAATGACATTTTGTTTCGAAACCGTTACTTGCTAGAACAATTTGCAGATTCAGAATTAGGATAACAATATCTATAAGGTTTATGTTTTACAGAGAGATTTTAACTGCCGAACAGTGTATTCAGCTCATTATTCTGCATCATTTGGCCGCTATTTTGTCACGAAATACGATAGGAAAAACTATTCGGGACACCGTAGTGTATGTGCTGCGATGAAGTTATATTCATTCCAAATTGCACGTGTGTGTATTGTAAATTTCTGTTATACTCAAATATAGACTAACACTAACTAATACAAACAGGTGACCCTCTATTTAACGAGTAAACGTGATTAAGATTTAATTCAATTAAAAGGTGCATTACTTAATTGGTAAACTAAGCAAGTAACAAGTAAGACCTGACAATTTTTACGTAAGATGTTATTTGATGGTCTTGTTTTCAAGATTGAGAAGGGCTTTAATATACAAAATTACACTTTGAGTGTATTTGTACACTGAAAAAAAATTGTCAATACAATTAATTTCATGGTTAATACAATTAAACATTTAATTAAAACTGAGCCTACATTGGATTTTGTCAATACTACACTGACTTTTGTAACTTTTGAAAAAAACTAATTTTTGTCAATTAAATTCATTGTTGTATCAACAATGAAATTAATTAAAAAGTTTGTAATAAACTTTAATGTCAATTTATTTTAAAAAAATCTAAAAATAGAACTAAATAAATCAAAAAAATAAAAAATTAGCTGGCAGCTGCAATTGAATCCGCAACTAACATGATACGAGTCTAGCGCACTACCACCATGCTATTCCTTATATGCACTTGTAGTTGACTATACGCGTATATTAAAGGAAAAAATTGCTTAAAAAAAACATCTAACGGCAGCTGGAATCGAACCGGTACTATCACCGTGCTATTCCTCATATATATTTGTAGTTGACTTAACGCGTATAACAAATTATTTTGATTTCACGATATTTTTTTCTGTGTAGATATTGAGGGGGGCCTTTGATAATGTTACTTTTGACTCAATGAAGGCTTCAGCTGAAGAACATGGTGTGGATCTCTAAGAGATTGTTGACCACTGAAAGTCAGTGGGGCACAAGGGTCAAGGTTGAGGTAAACAGAGCTGACCCCAAAGGGGTTTACCCTCTCTGTGGTCGACTGACTGCTGGTGGCTCTAGCTGTTTAACATATACGCCATATGGGCATTAGTTTGTGGAAAGTGTTTTGAAATGATCAAATATAAAATGCACACTGTTAAAGAATTGATGGACAACGAGTGCAACAGACATGGTTTGTCCGTGAATCCCGCTTAGACAATACTTGAATTGTTTACGCAAAGGACCACACAAGGGTCTTAAGCGCTCTTCAAATGTCCACAGATGAAATGTATTTTGGTGTTTCTCTGGATAGTAAGCTAATGAAGGTAAAACATATTGAACTTAAAGTATCTGGGGGGCAGTTTTGTCATTGAGTGCAATGAAGACCGACATGCATCTGAGAGAAAATTTGAATGCCAGGCTTTCTGGACTCGCAGTGAAAAAAGTGATTTTTTTGAAAGCTTATTTAGAAAAGGTAGAACTGATCAGAGATGTTGTGTGAGGCTGGTGTGGGGACGAATCTACATATCCAAGTGGTATCCCTGAAATCTCTGTGCTTCTTCTTCTTTTAAAATTATTTCCTTGCGGAGCACAGCGCCTCTACAGAATTTCTCCATGATATTCTGTCATTCACCAAAGTTTTTATTTTACTCTAATTTTTTACACTGTTTTCTATATCTTTCAAGAGGGATATTTTCCACGTGGTTCTTGGCTAACCTTTTTTTCTAATTTGTTAAAGTGTTTGCTATTTTTTGACGTAGCGACATGGAAAATTAAAAATAGATAGAGGGATATGAGAATCAGTATCTGTAATGACAGTCACAACATCTAAAATAATCTAAGAGTATTGGCGCAGACTCAATAAGGCCTCATGCAAGAATATTGTCTATCTTGTATATTTTCCGGGTCATAGAGAATTCGGGGACATGACCAATATTTTGGCAAACATTGGCTCCAATACAATTCTTTACATTCCAGAGCCTTATATTAGTATAGGTTTTTCATGGATAATGCGTTGGATTTACTCTCACATGAAATCAATTTTCATGGAAAGATTGTGAATTGAATAGACATTCAAGAATACAAAATGTTTCCTTGATAAGACCAGACAAGAAAGTGAAAAAATATTTACTCAGTCTGAGTAAAAAAAGCTGTCCCAAACTTACTTCCCTAATTACTGGAGACAATGCCTGTGCTCGTCAGATGACGAGATAGGGTGTCTTATGGGACACTCTGTGTCTTGCCATGAGGATGAAGACACAACAGAATACTACGTCTGTTGTTGCCCAGCGTCCTCAAGAGCAAGATGGGCGTTAGTATTCTGTCCATAGACTGTTATTGTCTGACTTTCTTGGGATTGTGAGAGCAACTGAGAAGTAGTGAGCTAGCACATTGTACTCTGCACTAAGAAAATTATGTCATTAACTCAGGGTTGCAAAAGTTGGTACAATTGTACTTTTTTTGGTACAATTCAAAACTTAAAAGTACAATGGTACACCAATGACTCATTTGGTACAATTAAAGAATCTTCTCAGTTTATCTCTTTTTTAATGGGACTTCCCCAGTATATCGTGTTGATTGATTTAAGGTAGCATTTTGTCCTTCGCTAGTATTGTCTTATTTTCAAACAACTACAGGACAATTCCATCTCCAAACGATATTGTAAATGGCGTTTTCAAAATTGGAAAAAAACGTCAAAATTCCCATAAAGTTCTATACAAAGTCGCTCTGTACTTTAAAATATTTTGTTCCTACATATTTTATGTTTCATAATATTTCAGGTATCCTCTGGTTTCCAATATATTTATATCATAATTTGAAGGTTGACATTCATTTGGTTTCAGAGTTATGGACAAAAATTGTGAAAAAAAAAACCTTACACACACATAGCAATTCGATTCCACCATAAAAATTGAATTGTACCGTTAGATTTTATTATTTTCTTACATGATAGTTTTGAAAGTGAACTAAAGCAGTTTTAAAGGGTTAAAAGGGGGTCAAAAATGACCTACAATATATAAGATTTATCGCGAGTACCTTCCGCGGACCCCTTACAAAAACGATTTTTTTACATATTTTTTTTTAATTTTTTAAAACAAAATTTTTTTGGTACAATTCGGGTTGAAAAAGTACAATTTTATGAGCTTGTTGGTACAATTTTAAAGTTCTCATTTTGCAAACCTGCATTAACTGTTTGTAGGTTATTTTAAAAATTAATCAGTAAAGTTATTTTAAAAGAAAAATTATTAATTTTATTATGGATTTCTTGTTTTTTACTGTTTCTGTAGTTTAAAAAAAATAATTTACTGTATTAAAAACGAATTTTCTGTTACATTTAATTTCGGCAGTAAAAAATTTCTTCTATAGTTTTACTGTTTTTCAATACAAAATAACTGAATATTCACTAGTTTTTTAATGTTTTGGTTAGTCATTAAATTAACATTTAAAATTGACTGTAATGTGTTTTTATTTTAAATGAAAAAAATAGTGGAATGGTTTTTAAATAAAATTTCATTTGTTTTAAGTGAACATTCACTGGAATTTACATACATAATTTTTTGAGTGTGTTTAAAATTTTTCTGCTTCCTTTTCAGTGTACGGTACAATGGACTATTTTAAGTCTGACTGGCTTTCTTTTTGTCCTGTACAACCCACCTTTAATCCAACAAGATGTTATTTCATTCAATCGTTTACATGTATGGCCAGATAACTAAAAAGAAATAGCTGATTTGTAACTGAACAGAAATCAAAAGTAACTAAACAAATTGTTAGCAACTAATTTCTAGTTCAACAACGTTTTTTATTATATCAACAGTGCACTCAAAATATTTTGTAGACAAAAACAAATGAAAAACACACTTAAAACCAGTGAATAAACAATTGAAAACCATCCCAGTAATTATTCATTTGTTTTAACAAACATCAACATTTATTTTTAACTGTTGACAAAATTTTCTAAAATAAATGACATTAAAAAATTACGTTTTTTTCACTCTTTTTTACCAATAAATTCGAAAAAAATAACCAACGAAAACATTAAAAATTAATGATAGTTCTGTTATTTTTACCAACAAATTTCAAAAAAATAACCTACGAAAACAATAAAAATTAATGATTTCGTAGGTAATTTTTTACAATTTTTTATTGAAATATTTTTTTAAAAATTTTTAATAAAATTTTTGGGGAATCGATCTCGCAATCAACTACATTCTGGCCAGACACTCTACCCATCGTGCCAAAGTCACTTGATACAAACATGTTTTTATATTTCTACAAATAATTTTTTGATTTTTTTTTTCTACAAAAAAATAACTGACTTGTGTAGGTAAAAACTAATGATATATCATTAAAAAATTCCAACAATTAAAAAAAAAAATTACTTACACAAATCATTAAAAATCAAAAGAATAATCAGTAGGTTTTACATACAGAACAAAAATAAATGACTTTAAAAATTAAATGTTAATGAAAGTCTTTATTTTTTAGAGTGTTATTTTTGAAACAAAGGACTGAAGTAGTCATTAATAAAAACTGAACATCAAACAAATGTTTTTTCTTTTAAAAACGACTAAACGGAAAACTTTTTAAATAAACTACAAACAGTTAATGACATAATTTTTTGAGTGCAGACACGAATAATGAACATTGCGGGTTTGCGGCCAGTTGGCGGAAATTTGTTTTTATTTTTTATTTTTTTTTATTTTAATTTTTTTTGCTTTTCTACAGATACGCGTTTAGTCAAGTATAAATACCCAGGCAGAAAAATACGAACGGGAAAGCGCTGGCAAAGTACCTTTTATGGTCGCTTTCGTGCTGGGAAAGCATCACAGTTTAGTACTCCCCCAGCGTCCAAAATGATAACCACGGTAAACGATATGCCGTTGCTATTTAAAAGCGCTTTGAAAGCGCTTGAAAAACAAAAAATATGGTACTATTGTAGCACTTTTAGAACAAAAAAAAAGACGGGACGTATCAAAATTCTATGAGTCCATAAGACACAACTTTTTTTGTGTTTATTTGAATAAAGAAATTTATTAAATTAGGATAAAAAATTTATTGACTAATTTATTAGGACAAAAAAGTTCTGGACAAACTTTGAAATATTTTCTACGTCCCAGAAAAAATTTGTTTGCAGTTTTCTTTGCGTTTTGGAATAAAAAATTTATTAAAAATGGAAAAGTCCCGTAAAAAAGTTGTGTATTGAACCGAAACGGGTAGTGTTCCAAAGGGATAGCCAGTGACATTTCACATGTGATGTATCCGGAGTTTTAGACACTTCCTCACGAAAGAAACAGGTGTTTTTATATAAAAGGTGTCAAGTTTGTAATATGTAGGTCATTGTGTCTAAGTGACATATCACGAGAACTATCAAGGACCGGCCACTTATCCTGCAGGGAAATACAAAATATTCCAATTGTTATGAAAATTAATAAATTTTAATAAAAAATTTATACTTTGAACGGAATTTAATAAAAAAACCTTGGCAAAGCGCTTGCAAAGCACTTTTTCGAATTCATACTACCTTTTACACAAAAAATAAAGTGCTTTGCCGAGACTTTTTCTTTGGAACGGTTGGCAGTTTCTGCCTGGGTATATATTAGGAATAGCACGGTGGTATTGTGCTAGACTCGCACCATGTTCGTTGCCGGTTCGATTCCAGCTGCCGCTAGATGTTTTTTTTTTTTGAATTTTTTGGTTTTTATTTTTAGATTTTTTGTTCTTTTGTTAGTTTTTTTATTTTGTTTTGAAATAAAAAGGCATTAAAACCGGTTTATTTCCTTTAATATACATGCTTAGTCAACAACAAATATATATAAGGAATGGCACGGTTGTTGAGTTGAGGGTGGGTTGTTCAAGCCTAAAATAAACAAATTTTTAGGCAAGTCAATGGCGCTCAGACTTAAAATAGTCCATTGTACCGCACGGTTGTAGTGTGCTAGACTCGTATTATGTTGGTTGCGGGTTTAATTCCAGCTGACAGTTAATGTTTTTTTTTTTAATTTTCAGATTTGTTTTTTCTATATTTATATTTTAATTTTTAAATAAAATGACACAAAAGCATATTTATTTCCGTTAATATAATTTATTACAAACTTTTCAATTAATTTCATCGTTGATACAACAATGAATTTAATTGAAAAACATAAGTTGATATTTTTTCAAAAGTGACAAAAGTCGTTGTTGTATTGACAAAATCCAATGAAATCAATTAAATGTTTAATTGTATTAACCATGAAATTAATTGTATTGACATTTTTTTTGTGTGCTTCTTTTGTTGCATTACTTTTGAAGTAACGAGACCTTAAAATACGATATCCTACTTATTTTGTTTCCAATTAACCTCGTTAGTCGATGTTTACCTGTGCATAGAAAATATCATACTTTCAATATTCAGGATATTCTATACGGCAGGTATGTTAAGAATTTTATATGTTCGGAATATGGATTGTCGGTTAGAAGACGGTTATTGTTTGTTTGTTTTCATCTCTATTATATGTTTGTGTGTAATTAAGACACGTTTAAAAGGTGTATAAATTTGTTACTGACAGCTGTTGTGTTCATGGCAAATAATGAATTTCAATTACATACTTTGTTATGAAATTCTGTCGAATGTATGAAATTGTAAAATTGTTTAATGTAAAACTTTATAACAAAAAAATTAAGAGATAAAGATTTTCTTGATATAAGAATACATTTTTAAAAAGAAACACCACACTCAAAATAAATACTCTGTTAAATACTCTGTAAAATGACTGTAATCTCAATTCGACAGATATTTGACAAAGCTATTTGTCGAAATACAGATTTTAAGAAAATACAGTCAAACCCGGTTATAACGAACTTCGAGGGACCACACGCAGAGAAAAAATATGGTTGCGACATGATCGCAGCAACTATACTATGATCTCTAAACCCAGTTTTGATTGAAGCAATCAAGTTATTGTTTTAAAAATTGTATTTAATCATTTATATGGTTGTTTTAGACATTTAATAGTCGCTTCAATCATGATAAAGTAATTGCAACATCCAAAAGTACAATATGGTTGTTGTAACAATGTTATAGTTAATTATATTCTCGACACACCAAAAATTTGAACATAACATGATTATAACAATCATTAGATAATCACAACTTAATGAAAATTGATTTTTGCAAACATTATCAGGTTTATTCACCAGTTTAGTGTTTTGCCAGCAAGCAGTTAGTTGCAAAGACGCCACTTGCAATTAATTCTTTAAAAAATTTAAGGCAATTTGAGTTAAAAATTGGATCAACGCAGAAGAAAATTAAATACAAAAATCTACTTTATATAATTTATTTATTGTGCGGTTTAAAAATAACTTTCCATTTTAAATAAAAACTTCAAATCGAAAATATTAAAGTGTCTTTTTTGTATTTTTTGTTTGCTGAATGTGTTATAATTGCTGACAATAATTTTAATTTTGTAACAAATACGTTATGATTGCAGCAAATATGTTATGATTTTGTCAATAACTTAATGGTTTATACAATCATTCAATGTTAGCTGACAAAAATGTTATAGTTGATGAAATTTTTTAGAAAAATGCCATAAGTTTATTGCACATCATTGATGTAAAACGCAGGTTGCCAGTAAATTGAACCAAAATTAATAAAAATGGTTTCATATTTATAAAAACAACATTTAAAAACAAAAAATAAATTATTGGTGTGAACTTTATCAACAAAAAAAATAAAGTAATGAAGAATTTCTATAAACGTGTGGTATCAAAGCATAATATATTTTCTCAATTAAAAAAAAAATATATGTATATTATGAATCATATTATGATAATTATATAACATTTAAGCCATTATTGCCGCAATCATATAATGATTAACATTCCTTGTTGCCTTCAATCATATTAACATTATTGCTACAATCATATTTCCAATCATAATATGACGCTCTTAAATCATGATCACCGCAACCATGTTTTTTTTCTGCGTGCAGTAAAAATAGTTCGTTATAAGTGAAGTTCGCTATAAGCGGGGTATATTTTATATCAACCTTGTTTTATTTCCAAAAAAAAAGTTCCAATTTTGTTTTATTTGACGTTTTTTTGAAAATAAACTACTCGTTGAGAAGAAAACATTAAAAAAGTAAAAAAAATTATCAAAATTATAATATTAACCAATAATTTCTAACCTTTTGTGAGTTTGGTAAACAAAATTGCCGCAAATTTCAAAATATTTATGGGAGTTCGTTATAAAAAGGTAAATATACATGAAATTGTGTTCGTGGGACCATAATAAGTAGTTCGTTTTAACCGAGGATTTGTTATAACCGAGTTCGTTATAAAAGAGGTATTTTGTGTGAAAATTGTTGCCAAAACGTCGGGACTTTAGAATTAGTTCGTTATAACCGAGAATTCGTTATAACCGAGTTCGTTATAACCGAGTTCGACTGTACTTTGTTTTTTCTTGTAACCGAAAAACAAAATGTTATCTGTAATTTTACCTTATACTTTGTAATCTCTATTTCACAAATAATAAACAGAGTTTTTTGCTAAAATACAGATTTTATAAAAATATTTTGTTTTTTTCTAGTAACCAAAATACCAAGGTTGGCAATCGAAACAAATAACGGTATCGGTATTGGTATCGTTTTTTTATTTATTTCGGTATCGGTTACGGTATTTGGGTTGAATCGGTTACGGTATTACCGATACCGAAACGTCGATACTGGTACGTACCGGTATTAACGAAAAAAAAAAATGCTAAAAATATAAAAAACGCATAAAAACTTTAAAAAAAATATTTTTTTTTTTTTCAATTTTAATACTAAACACGTATTTACGTATTTATTTTTAGCATTTTTGCTAAAATGTCCTTTAAAATGTGAAAAAAAAATATTAAAATAGCGTTTTTAGGGGATCGGCGGGGACGTTGCCGGACCACACCTACAAAAGGGGGCGGGCGAGAAAACTGTAATTTTCTTATCCCCTTCATCAAAGTGCAGGACTTTGAAGCTATTCTGACATAAAAATGTTTCATTTGTTTAACAGTACACTCAAAAAAATACGTTAGTAGATTTACTAATTTTTTTTGCTAATGCTAGTTAGCTAACTTTTAGAAAATTTTTAGTTGATATTAGCATGTTAGCAAAAAATTCTTGTAAACTTCATTTAGCACATTAGCAATTTTAAACAAACGTTGAACTAATTTCTTTTGCTAAGATTTGAAATTGAGTTGACAACATTTTTACAAGATTTTTTGCTAACATTAGCAAAAATAAATGGTAATTTTTTTTTTATTTTCAGAAAACTTAAAATGGCTCTATCTCGGAAACTAAGCCAGATAGAGCAAAATGGAGGGCATTTTTGGTTCTTAGAATCTGCATACTTTCGTGGGTCCTCTTCACATGTGTGGACCTTAATGGACCCTAACTTTGGATCCAAAAAAGTTGGCATTCCCGAAAATTTTTAAATGCTCATATCTCGGTAAATATTGCCGACACAACAAAAAGTCCAAAAGCATTTTTGTAGCTCTCAATACGTAGAATAAGACCGCAAAATAGTCAAAAGCTCTCCGAGTAATATTTTTGAAGTTATCGAGTTTTTTAATTCTCAAGACCCCAGTGGTCCCCTATAATCACGTATCTCAAAAACTAAGCAAGGTAGAGCGAAACGGACACAAATTTTGGATCAAAAACTATGACGATTTTTAAGGATCCCAACTAGGTCTAGGCCCATCGGGGTCTGGACCTATCGGGTCCGAACCCAATGGGGTCCTCAAATGTGTCAAAAAAAAAAAAAATAGTTAACTAATTATTGGCAAAACATTTTTGCTAACTTTAGCAAAAAAATTGTGGGTTCAAAATCAGCAAATTTTCTTGTAGGTTTACAAGCTTTTTTTGCTAACATTACATTTTTTTTTTTGAGTGTAGAGAACACCTTTTTCAAAAAAATATTTATGTATGAAAAAGGTGGAATTTCGGGTAAATATAGTTACGAACATGGACGTATACAAGGGGTAGGCACAGGGGGCACGTGCCCCCCCTTTTCGATTTGAAAATTTTTAAAAAATTAATACACTGCAACGCATTGTACAAAAAAATACACAGGAATCAAAATATTTTGTGTATAAAAAAAATTTAAAACTACAAGATTCTAAGATTAAATTGTGAGATTCTGAAATATTATATCTATAGGAGATTCTCAGATTCTGAAAGCATTTTTTTAGAAACATTTTCAGATTCTAATACATTTTTTCGTCATGGAAATTGTTATATTTTGGGAATTTTTTTTTTTCTTATTGAAAAATTGTTAGATTCTGAAACATTTTATCTAAAGAAAATTTTGAAATTCTTATTTTTTTTTTTAAAGACAAACTATCAGATTCCAAACTATATTTTCCATAGTAAAATTTTCATATTCTCAAATATTTTTATACAAAAATATATCAGATTCTGAAAGAAATTTTATATAAAAACTTTTTAGATGCTGATACTTTTTCTATCAAAAAAATCTTAAATTTTGAATATTTTTTACAGCAAAATCATCACATGGTACTACGGAACAAGCTAAAATCTAAAACAGCGCGATCATCAGACTTTTTACTGAATATGAATTTGGAATATATAACATCAATTTTTGGATATAAATCTAAAATTTTCAATCTATCACTTTTTCTGGGTTAAAATTGCACAAATGAACAAAGTTTTCAAACTATACTCAAAAATATCAAAAAATTAAACCTCAAAAATCTGCCCAAAATACACCCATTTTGATCCATATGAGGATCTGCTGATTTCTGTCTGGATAATCTAGGTCGAGTCAGCAGAAAAATCTGTCAAAACAGACATTTTTATGGCTCTCGCTTATGACTCTTACGTGAAGCAATAAATAGGGGGGGGGGGGGGGTAAATAGGGCGTGTAGTCATAGTTAAATCGGCGATGACTAAAAAAAATTTGAAAGTTGTGCCCCCCCCGTTTTCAAATTCCTGGATACGTCGCTGGTTACGAATGTTAAGTCTCATCTTTCTGCACACTGAAAAAAAATTTTACCATTTTTAAAGCATGTTGAACTTAATTTAAAAAAAGAAGGGTATGCGAGGGCTCCAAAGATTTTAATTCTTCTTCCAAGTATATTTTTTCCTAAAACATAGTAATGCATTTACTTAAATATATCTTAAAAGTAAGTAAAATTGTACTTATTATAAGTTTAATTGTTTTTATCCAGAGGAAAAATATTTTTTTAAAATAAGTAAAAATTTTCTTAAACTTACGGATTCTGTGGGCCCTATGGAGTCCCAATGTGAGGACCCTACGGGCCCCCAATATATGGGGTCCGCCCATGAGTATATGCGTACACTATTATAGAGTCACTATTGATTTTGATCCAAAATTTTGGTCAGAATCGCTCTATCTGGCTTAGTTTTCGAGATCTGGGAATGGGGTCTTGAGAAATTTGATCATGAAATAACTCGAAAACTATAACTCGGAGAGCTTTCGGGTCTTCGGCGGTCATATTCTACAAGTTAAGGACTACAAAAATTCCTTTAGAATTTTTTTCGTATCTGCAGTATTTGCAGAGTTATAGGCATTTGAAAATTCCGCGAAAATCGAAATTTGGATTTAAAGTTAGGGTCTCATGGGGTCTTTAGATGGGGCCCCCAGATGGGGTTCCCAAAATACCTCAAGTATTTTTTTCTTAAGTTAAGTCAATTCCTTCTTAAACTGATGAAGATATGGATTCAAATAAAGTCAATGAAATCAATAAAATAAAGGTTACTTTTTCTTAACTTAAAACAAAAATTGATTAAATTAAAGAAAATGCGTTTTGGAATTAAAGATTAGTACTTATTTGATTCAATGTCTTGAAAATGTCTATACTATTTTTAAGTAAGTTACGTACTTATTTATTTTTTTTGCACACAATTTAATTTTTTTTCTTTTAAGTAAAACAAAATTTTTTAATAAACCCTTTTTTTCTTAAATGGAATCAATTCGCCATTAATGTAAAGAATATTTAACTTAATTTAAAAAAACAAATTAAGGAAAACTTTTGTGCTTTTTTAAGTATTTGCATGTACTATCTTCAAGTTTATTTTCTTTGTTTTAAGTAAAACCACCTTATATTAAGTTAAGTTGAAGTAAATTATAAAAAAAATTGTGTACTTAAATTAATAACAGTGTTTATTTAATTTCAGTATAGTTATTTTTTTCAGTGCAACTAAAAAAAAATATCCCCACTTGACCACCGCAATTTATATGTCCATGAAATGCAATGCAAATCAGCACAAAAATTGTTTGAAGCCAAAACGAAAATTTACCATTTTTTGATTTTCGGCTTTTAATTTTTATGATTATTTTTAATTTTTTTTAGATTTAATTTATTACACTCAAAATATTTTGTAGGCAAAAACAAAAGAAAAACACTCTTAAAACCAGTGAATAAACAATTGAAAACCATCCCAGTAATTATTCATTTGTTTTAAAAACATCAACATTTATTTTTTACTGTTGGCAAAATTTTCTAAAATAAATAACACTAAACATTAAAAAATTACGGTTTTTTCATTCTTTTTTACCAACAAATTCGAAAAAAATAACCTACGAAAACATTAAAAAATAATGATAGCTTGTTATTGTTACCAACAAATTCCAAAAAAATAACCTACCAAAACATTAAAAATTAATGATTTCGTAGGTTATTTTATACAATTTTCTATTGAAATATTTTTTTTTAAATTTTTTAATAAAATTTTGGGGAATCGATCCCGCAATCAACTACATTCTGGCCAGACACTCTACCCATCGTGCCAAAGCCACTTGATACAAATATGTTTTTATATTTCTAAAATAATTTTTTGAATTTTTTTTCTACAAACAAATAACTGACTTGTATAGGTAAAAACTAATGATATATCATTAAAAAATACCAACAATTTAAAAAAAAATTACTTACACAAATCATTAAAAATTTAAAGAATAATCAGTAGTTTTTACTTACAGAACCAAAATAAATGACTTTATATATTAAATGTTAGTGAAAATCTTTATTTTCAGTAATCAGTAGTTTTTACTTACAGAACCAAAATAAATGACTTTATATATTAAATGTTAGTGAAAATCTTTATTGACTGAAGTAGTCATTAATAAAAACTGAACATCAAACAAATGTTTTTTTTTTTAAAACGACTAAACGGAAAACTTTTTAAATAAACTACAAACAGTTAATGACATAATTTTTTGAGTGTATTAAATTCCACTTATTTCAATCATTTTGAAACTATTTATTTTGAAAATAATGAAATAATTTAATAAAATAGCAAATAAATCTAAACATTAAAATTGCATTAAAAGTTGAAACGCAGGCTTTTTTGGCCTGAACATTGAATTTTTTTGACAAGATTTTTGAGATCAGCGGGTGCTAGTTACCTTAAAAAAGTACCATTTTCAAAAAAAGTATAACAAAACTGTGCCTTGGTCCAAAATGGGTTAAGAAAAGTAAACAAAATATGTAAAAAAAAGTAGAAAAGTTAAATTCGACTTAGCCGAATCCGTTAATACCCTCCGCAGTGCCCTTTTAAAGAGATAGTTAGTTTTCTAACGTGAAGAAAAATTAACAATTTTGATTAGAAATATTTTATTTTGAGTAAAAAACATTTTTTTAGTAATTTTTGAAAAAAAAAATACAACATTTTTTTTTGAGTTTAAAATTTTTTTCGAGTGTAAGTTTTTTTGTTTAATTGTAAAAATATTTGTGAGTGATAAAAATACTTTGTAAAATATTTTTCTGACTCTTCAATGTTTTTAAAGCTTGGTTAACGGGTTTTTCAACTAAACTCCAAAAAACTAAACTATACTAAGGGGTTCAGAAAGTTTCTAGTTTAAATGACTCCAAAAAAATTTCGTGAAAATCAATAATTTTCTTCTGCTTCCGCATAGCGGTTGAAGTATGACTTTTTTTTTTTGAAAATTTTTACTCAATCCACGATTTGGGTGCCCAAAGATTTTTTTGATTTTTATGAGACTTCGGAGAAGCATTTGGTGTACGATTTTTCATTTACAAAAACCAAAAAAATTAAAAATTTTCTATTATTTTTTTTTTTTTAAACATGGTTTTTTAGGAAAAACCGTTTCAATACCGGTACCGAAGGAAAAGGTTTTTGGATACCGGTATCCGATACCAAAACTAAGTTTCGGTGTTGGTATTGGTACCGGTATTCAATTTAAAGGGTTTTGAAACGGATAACGGTATTGAAATTTTTTTAATTTTTTTTTTTTAAACATGGTTTTTTAGGAAAAACCGTTTCAATACCGGTACCGAGGGAAAAGGTTTTTGGATACCGGTATCCGATACCAAAACTAAGTTTCGGTGTTGGTATTGGTACCGGTATTCAATTAAAAGGGTTTTGAAACGGATAACGGTATTGAAAAGGTATCGATTGCCAACATTGCAAAATACTAAATTTCATCTGTAATTTTACTTAGTGCCTTGTAATACAGTTTTCAAATAAAACTGTCTTCAAAGAACTTCCAAATATTTCAACCCCATTTTAAAAAGCGTCTTAAATTACAATAAAACCTGGTAAATTTTACAAGGATGTCGTGTAAAATTGGAGGTACTCGTAAAAAACTCGTAATTTTCACAAAAATGAAATAAAAGTAAATTTACAATTTGGAAGCATTAAAGCGGGAAAATTTACTCGATGGCATTTTCCAATTTTCAACACTATTTGTACATTAAGAAAAGAGAAATTGATCAGGAATCAATTAAAATAGTAAAGTTCTGGTCGCTTTTATAAATATTTTACAGATGATTGTGTAAATTTACAGTTTTTTTATTGAAACGATTTTACAGAGTTTTCTTTGTAAAATAACAAAAAATCTTGCGGGTTGGAAATCTATGGTACTTTCTGCTGGTTCAGCAGAGTATCTCTGTAATTTAACAGAGTGATTATTTTGAGTGCAAAGTTTCTCTAGTCAGGGCAGCTTTTGTATATCATTATTTAAACTTTTTTTTATATCCACGCCCTAAAAAGCAAAAAAAAAAAATTTTTTTTTAATCCCCCGGGTCCTAGTACAGGGCTCTGAACTTTTAGCAAAAAATGTTTCATTTGTTTAACAAAAATAGTTTAGTTGGTTTAGTTCTTTATGGGGGAATTTTTCCCTTTAGTTGGTTTAGTTCTTTATGGGGGAATTTTTCCCTCCTTGTCCGATTTGGCCCATTTACGAACTTACCTTGCCGAGGATATATATTTTTGCCAAACTTCAGGAGGCTAGCTCTTTTATTTTGGACTCCATCATGCCATCTACAGACAGACGGACGGACGGACATTAATAGAATTTCTTAGAATTGATCATGGATCAATAATTGCTTTATGTGTTAAAAATGGAATGACAAGTGAGTATACCCCGTACTGTGGTTGGATGGCATAAAAATTGTTTAACCTTAAATTTAAGTTTTCATAGTGCACCGTCATCATCGTCACACATTGTTAGAGTGTATTTAATGTTTTAATGGAGCTCATCTATTATGGATTCAAACTTACAAATATACTGACATTTTACTAGGGTCACTTGAATGTTATGGAAACTGAAAGACGACGAAATACTACCAAAAGAAGTAAATAACAATAAAATCATTGAACATTATTTACTTGATGTAACTCGGTACAAATTTAAAGGTTATTAACTTAACTGACGATGAATAATATGTGTCTGGTTTTTTGTATAATTGTTACTCATTAAAATATATTGATTGGTTCTTGTGTTTAGAATTTGCTTTATTGAATCAGATTCAACTTGAGATGTTGTCAGTTACATTAGGAGAAGTGTTTTTTTTTTGTAAATGCATCTGACCACATTTTGGGAGGAATGTTTTTACCCTTCACTTATTTACAATTGAGTTATATAAATTCATCATTTTATTTCCGAAAGTAGACCTTGATGTAAATAAATAGGATTTCTTGATATCCCATCGATTTCAAGCCCAACAGACTGTTGAAATGTCTTTTCAGACAAAAGTTATGGTCTGGAGGATCAATTATGGACTTTAAGATCTCAAAACTTCGATAAAGTTTTCCCTTCATTTTAAATTTTTTTTATTTAAAAACTTTTAGTTTAATTTTTTCAAATTATTTAGTAGAGAACAAATTTATTTTAACATGGTTTTTACAGAGTGAATTACCTTATACGCCCCAATATAATGATAGATGGTATATATAAGTTTGTCATTCCGTTTGTAACACCTCGAAATGTTGGCCTAGGAACCCTTAAAGTATATAAATTCATGATCCTCGGTCGATTTTAAGTCGATCTAACGATGTCCGTCCGTCGGTCTGTAAAAACACACTAACTTTTGAAATTCTGAGGCCGGTGAGGCAAATATGTTTGTCATTTACCTCGGCAGGTTGGTATTGCAATCCATCGAAATCGGTGCAGTGGTTCAAAAGTTATAAGTAAAAGAGTGAAATTCGGCAAGAGTTTTTTTGCGAATTTACTAGTTAGAAAACACGCTAACTTTCGAAAGACAATATTCAGGCTGCTAAAGCTTAGCATATATATTTGTCGTTCCCTGGTCTTGTAGGAATTGAATTTCAGATTATTCGGTCCAGTGGTTCAAAAGTAATTAAGAAAACTGTAAAATTCAGGTTAGTTTCAGATTGGTAAGTCAGAAAAATATTTTGCAAAGTATTTTTGTCACTCACGACTATTTTTACACCAAAAAAATGAGTAATTTTCTCAAAAATTACAAAAAAAAGTTTTTTACCAGAAATAAAATATTTCTAATTAGTGTTTATAAAAAACCGACATTTTGGAAAACCGGTTTCTCGGTTAACCGAAATTCAGCTTTTTCGGTTAACCGGTTTTCTCGGTTAAACCGGAATAAAAAAACCGGTTATCCGGTTTTTTTTCTTTAACTGACATACCCAAAAAATACTTTAAAATTGCTAATTTTTATTAAATAAAAAATCAAATGTAACTAAAGTTAACATATTTGTTTCTTTCAGCAAAGTTAGCAACTGTTATCCTTTGAAAATAGTGGTATTTAAATACTTTGCTTTATTTTCCTATATTCACCGGAGCTTTATTTAAATTTTTATAGGTTTTATTTAAAAAACAAATACATCAATTCGTTATAAATTGTAGTCCGTATTTTATATTAATGTTCTTTTATTGACATTTTCTCCATTAATAAGAATTTTAGTACCTGGTTAACAGTCACTTATTAAGTTTTCAATGAAACTGTCCAAAAAACGCTCATAACGGGGATAATTCAAACATTTACCAGATTAAAATTCCTATTTGGAAAATTGTTTTTTGAAGACAAAAAGAATTTTATACTTCCTTTCTCACGGATTTTCAAGGTCTTTTTAATGAAACTTTGAAAATATCATAAAAAAAAGTGCAAACCCTTAATATTTGCAAAACATTCCGTTTGAATGTATTTAAAAAAACCGGTTAACCGACAGAAAAAAACCCGGTTTTCGGTGCACCGGAATTTTTCAATTTCGGTTAACCGGTTTGCAAAAAAACCGAAATTTTGGGAAAAAACCGGTTTTTCGGTTAACCGGTTAACCGGTTTATAAACACTATTTCTAATCAAAATTGTTATTTTTTTTTTACTTTAGAAAATTTATTACCACTTCAAAAGTGGGTAGTGGAGGGTATTCAAGGATTCGACCAAGTCGAATTTAACTTTTCTACTTGTTTTATTAAGATTTTTCAATTTATAGATTTCTTTGCAGAGCTTTTCTTTTGAATTGGAATCTTAGAATAAATTATTAGAATTTAATGGTTAAGATTCATGCAGATATGAAAAGTTTCAATTTTAATTTGAGTGACAATTGACATTAAACATTTTGAGTATTCATAATAAAAGTTTTTTTTGTAAAGGTTAAAGTTTAAACTGATGTACGTCAATTATAGAACAGGTCATTTTAAAATTGATTACCCAAGTAAAAATGTGAAGGATCAGTACTGATCCGAAAAATGGATCGCTAAGATTAGATCAGTTTTAATCGGACGGATACAATTTCATCCGAAAAGTGGGTTTATCTAATTATATAAACCCATTTTTCGGATAACATTGTATCCGTCCGATTAAAACTGATCTAATCTTAGCGATCCATTTTTCGGATCAGTACTGATCTTTCAAATTTCGGATCAGTACTGATCCGAGTAAGATCTTTTAAATCTCGGATAAGACGTGATATATAAAAATATATCTAAACATTTTTACTCGGGTATGGTAGACTGATAAAAAGGCATACAAAAAGTGTTTGGTCAGCGTTTACATAACAGGCTCCTAACGAAGTAATAATCACTAAAGGGGAAGCATAAAATCTTTCTGGCAAAACTTAAACTCACATAATTATCTATAATAGGAAGCGGTAAAAGAGTTCACATCTATAGGCAAAAAAATCCTCTCATCTATGAGCTATTGATTAAAAATTTTTATTTTGGAAAATTTTCAATACAACCTATGTTTTTTTCGCTGGACATTTGTTGTAGAAAAAGTTATTGCAAAATATACTGACTAGCTAATATTTCTTCAGCAACTCAAAAAATACATAAACAAATCTGCCCACTTTCACGTGTAAATTAGAACTGTCAAAATACATAATATGAAAGATGGTCGATAAAAACAAATCTGCCCACTTTCACGTGTAAATTAGAACTGTCAAAATACATAATATGAAAGATGGTCGATAAATACACAGTGAACTCACTTGTCACAATTATATACCTTTATTAGTTTTAGAGATAATTGCATGTGCTCCACTGGCGAATGTGCCCTCTCTACCCTATTCGTCTTAGTTGATATTTTTTGGTTGATTTTATTGGCCCAGCACATAAGGCTGAACTTTTCCCCATATATTCTGTTTTAATTTTATATTTTTTAACAATTAGTTTTTATTCGTCCTAAAAAAAATTTATTTTGAAAAAGATTGTGCTAGCTCAATGTTATATTTCTGTATTAATCTAAACGATAATAATTTCAAAGCAATAATTTTCTTGATATCATCGTAATGATGAGTAAAGAAATGTGTCCTCGAGCTAGATAATTTTTTCTTAAAATAATGTTTTTTTCCAAAATATCTAAAACCTTCCCACCGTAATGAACATATCTTATAATTAAAATATAAACACTTAAATTCTATCTAAATTTAATGTCATAAATGAATTGGGTCACTGGGTAAACCAAACTAAATAACTGCCTTCATAAAATTGTACATAATATGAATTTATCAACCTTGATATTAAGATAACAACTACTAGCAGTAGCAGTGACAATAACAACAACCATGAATGTTATACCCATAAATATTTTTCTTTTTTTTTGGGAGTACATGTAGCGAAATTAAATGGTGTTAAAAATTAAAACTAGTCGGTTTTTTATACATATAATTTAAACAAGGACTTTCGTGGAATTTCAATTTAATTTTCCGGACTTAAAAACTATGGAACTTTATTTTTTTTAGCGGCCCACCCATTTCTAGGAATATTAATTTCTATAAACAAATGTTGCATATAGGAATGGTAACGAAAGCACTTTCAGAAGGCAGCTGCACCATACACATGCTAACAAAAAGCTTACATAAATTTATTTGAATATGGAGTATCTGCACTCAAAAAAAATTTCCTACAATTTACTAAAATTTAACTAAAAGTTTGTAAAGCTTTAGTTCATGTCCTGCTAAATAGATGATAGTTTCCTTAAATTCACTAATACATGAAAGAAATTCTTACAGTCAAAGAAATTTTCCTAAATATATTGGAACTTATTTTGGTAACCATGTTGTGAAACAGCGTTTCGAAAAAAAAAACACCTGGAATCCGGTTTATTTTCGAGCCCGACTAAATCAAAGCCACTTGAAGAAATGCCTACTATCTGAATCCCTTCCAGTCCACAATTCCCACAACACTCTAAAGTGGTTTTACGAAAAGTTATATCCACATTCTATGATAAGACTGGTATTCAATTTTATAAGACTGGTTTTCAAGTGTAGCCCAGCAAAACTTTGATTACCAAATAATGTATAAAATAAGGTATAAGAAAACTTATTTTTTACATTGCAGCATTGATGATTTTAACATGGGATAAGACTCAAAGTAATGCATTCACATTATGACAAAGAATACCAGTAAGATATAAAATAACACTGCGTGACAAAACAAACCACTATTTTAGAAAACAAGAGGTACGACCATCATTTCAATATATTTCGGACATGCTGAATCGAATGGCGTACTCCGTTTTTCGATGTAAGGTACAGTTTTCTTGTAAAATGTCATTAAAGATTGGCTGATTTTCAGCTGCTTTTTTAACAAAAAAATTTCGAAGCTAATGATTTTTAAATTTTATGGCATGGAAAACAAAGATATAACTTGTAGCAATATTTCTAATATAAATTTGGTTTAAAGCTTTTCATCTTAAGCCTTTAAATTCGCGGATTTCTTCATTTTTTTAAGTTTTCGCAAAATTAAACGCTAAATTGGTCTCTGATAAAAAACTTGCATTTAGTGGATCAAAAAGGCGTCCATGACACTACGAATAGTGGACAAAAAACATCTACTATGTTATATGGACCATCATGATGAAAATCGCGAAAAACCGTTTCTTTGTATATGGCAGCATCACTTTAGGAGATGATTTGAGGCTTCATCTTTTAGTATATAATGTGGGAACCTTAAACAATGAACTGACCCAAAATTTGTCCAAAAAAGTTTTCATTTGCAAAAGTTATCTTAACAAAAACTATAATTACACTGTGCTACAGTGAAAAAATACTTCTGATATGACATAGTATAGGTTGTTGGTCTTGTCGAGTAGATCACAAAAATGCCCATTAAACTTGCCAGACACCCTCAAATTTTAGAGTTATGGTCAAAAAACGTTTTTTGGGACTTTTCTCACTAAACCTTTTGTAATTCAGAAAATTTTCAACCGATTTTAAATTTTTTAACTGTTTTTGATAGAAAAAGGATGGGGCTTTCCATGTGTGTGAATTGGTCTATACATATAAGAAAGATATTTATTGATTTTTTCTATAAAATACTTTTTTGTTATTTTTTGAAAATTTTTCGAGTTTATCGATTTTTTTTTGCTATAGTTCATTTAACAACCTTTATATTTATAAAAGCATTTTTAAAGAAAATTTGATTCTGAATACGATAAGCTTTATCCTGAAAAAATCGGATAACAATTGACAGAGTTGTGATAATTTTTCTAAAAAAGAAAATTAAGATTTTGCAGGAAATCGCCGTTCAGATATCCCAGGCAAAAAAAATAATTTTATCATAAGAGGTCATGTACAATATTTTTAAAGGTTTTTGGCGCTCTGAATCCAAATCTGGCCTTTAAATTGCTCTATCTCGTCATGTTTTTGAGATATTTAACATAAACTGATATATCAAAAACTAAATAAGATAGCGCAATTTCAAGGTCAAATTCGAATTCAGGAGGCCAAAAACCTTACAATAATGATACGCGACCTCTTAGTATGTTCGTTTATTTTTTTATTTTTTTTTGCCTGGGTTATCCGGATGCCAATTTCAAGCAAAATCTTAATTTTCTTTTTTAGAAAAATTATCACAACTCTGTCAATTGTTATCCGATTTTTTTGGCATAAAGCTCATCGTATTCACAATTAAATTTCCTTTAAGAATACGTTTATAAATATAAATGTTGTTGAACGAACTATATCAGAAAAAATCGATAAACTCAAACAATTTTCAAAAAATAACAAAAAAATTAGATATTGTTGAAAAAATCAATACATATCTTTCTTATATGTATAGACCAATTCTAACACATAAAAAGCCCTATCCTTCTTCTATCCAAAACAGTTGAAAAATTGAAAATCGGTTGAAAATTGTTTAAGTTACACGTGGTTTAGTGAAAAAAGTCCCAAAAAATCGTTTTTTGACAATAACTTTAAAATTTGAGGGTGTCTGGCAAGTTTGATGGGCATTTTTGTGATCTTTTCAACGAAACCTACAACCTTAACAACATCGTTTCAAAAGTATATTCGATTTTGTGTTTTTTGTAGCACAGTGTTATTGTATCGCAAACACTGAAATAATAGTTTTTGTTGAGATAACTTTTGCAAATGAAAACTTTTTTGGCCGAATTTTTGGTCAGTTAGTTGTTTAAGGTTCCCACATTATATACTAAAAGATGGAACCTTAAATCATCTCGTAAAGGGATGCTGGCATATACAAAAAAAAGGTTTTTCGCGATTTTCATCATGATGGTCCATATAACATAGCTGTTTTTTGTCCACTATTCGTATTGTTAGGGATGCATTTTTGATTCATTAAAAGCAAGTTTTTTATCAAAGACCAATTTGGCTGTTAATTTCGCGAAAACCTTAAAAAATGAAGAAATTCGCGAATGTAAGGGCTTAAATTGAAAAGCTTTAAACCAAATTTGCATAAGAAATGTCGCTACAAGTCATATCTTTGTTTTCCATGTCATAAAATTTATAAACTATTTACTTTGCAAATTTTTTTGTTAAAAAACTGGCTCGAAATCAGCAAATCTTTAACGACATTTTGCAAGAAAACTGTACCATACATCGAAAAACGGAGTACGCCATTCGAATCAGCATGTCCGAAATATATAGAAATGATGGTCGTAACTCTTGTTTATTTTTTAGTGTTCCGCAGTGTAATTGATCAAATTTATAGCAAAGCATACTAGTAAGGTATAAAATATAGCATAACAGAACATAATATATAAGGCGTTACGAGTAGTGAAAAAGAAATTTTGTATTAAATTTACTCACGCGAATGTAAGTGAGTGTAAGTAGATAAAATATGCTCATGAGTGAGTGTGTGCCATTAGAAAATTCCTGTCGTGAGCCCATCTCTAGTTTAAACATATGCATTTTTTTATAAAATATTTATTTTTTTATGTTATTGTAATGCATTATGCATCCAACTATAAATATTGCATTATTTAAAATTTTGAAATAATACTTAATGTAACCAATTATAATTCATCCATGATTTAATGTTTAGAAATAATAAATATGAAATACATTTTTTGCAACAATCATGCATTACGTAGCAAGTTATTAGTAATACATTATTTTTCACTTTCCAATAATACGTTGTTGAACAAATGTTTGGTAAGACATCCCAAAATAATGCTACAAATAAGTGATATACATTACCTGGTAATGTGTTATATAATCACCACCCATTACCATAGTTTGGTGATTATGTCACTTCGTGTGTTTATCGGGTATCATAATTTTTTTTAGGGATTTGGGGAAACTAAAAAGAATGCCGGTTTTTTATTTTTTTTTTTTTTTTTTGAAAAATTGTCGCAGCTGAAAACGAGGATTTTGAGCTGATTTTTCTGCAGAAAAAAACGGTTCAATATTGAATATTGCAAATCTGATTACGCCAGTCGATTATACAGCAAAAATTAATACAATGGCAGTTTTTTAACTCTTGAAAAAAGTTCCAAAAACTCACAGCGATTTCGATTTATAAAAAAATGTTAACTATTTTTTAGTCGTTCATGATGAAGAGGCAGTTTTTGCTAAAAAAAATGGTACAAAAAGCTTCTTTTTATCACAACCCATTAAAAAGTTATAAGGCTTCAAAGTATTTTTGACTGAATTATAAATCACTGAGCGACATTTGAAAAATGGGTCAGCAGTCTGGACACTCGTTTTCGATTAACCTCTTAATGCTGATTGCAAATCTGGTTTCCAAAGTTTTCCATAACCTCAGGTTTTTGAGAAAATTCAGGTCAAAGTTTACAAAAAACTTATTTTTGTGCATTATTGAGAGTATCTTTTGTGATATTTCTGGATGATGTTCTGGAATCGTACCACTCGTTTTCAATTAATATTTCGATCCTCTGTCTTAATATGGTTTTCAAATTTTTCTATCACGTCATGTTTTCGAGAAAATTGAGGTCAAAGTTATCAAAAAAAGTGTTTTTGGTAATTTTTAGAGCTTATAACTTTTTAGCGGGTTGTGATAGAACGGAAATTTTGTTACCATTTTGTTAAGCTGAAAATGCCCTTTAATCGGGCATATTTAAAAAAAAATTATTAAAAAAAATTAAAAAATCTTATATTTTTGCCCTTTGTGGTGGGTTATTGGTATTTTTTTTTTAAGAGTTCAAAAAATGTTTCCAAAAAAATGCCGGCATTCTTTTTAGCTCCCCTAAATCATTTAAAAAAGATAAAATTTTCAAAATTAACTCTAATGTATATAAAAAGCAACAAGTATTTAAAAAAAATACTTTCCTAAAAAATGTATTTAACTTTATATAATTTATCATCTCATATTTAACAAGTATTTCAGTTTTTATGTTTGTAAGTATCTGTGCGTCATGTAGACAAAGATTTTGAAAAACAAACTTTTGGCTTTACTATAAAAATGATAATGACTTTGATGATGCTGCTGACGATGATGACGTTGTTTTTCAAAATAAACAAAATCTGTTAAGAGCTGGATTAAAACGCCAAAAAAAAACTATGTCACAAAGGGAATAACATTTTTTCTTGTTAATTTTTTTTTTTTTTGATTGACAACATTTGTTATTTTTGTGTTTTTTTTTTAACTTTTTTTGTTGTACTACATTTAAAAAAAAATATGTAAAAGCCGTTCTATCATCATTATAATAATAAAGTGTTGTTATTCATGGGTGTAGTTTGACATCTTATTTAAATTTTTGAAGATAAATTGCATTTTGTTGACTATGGTTGAGTAATCTCATGCAACAAACATTATGTTTACCAATGTAAAATAGTTCAAAAAGTTTTATGTTTGAACTACAACAAAGGAAACAAAAAATAAAGTACTTTGTGTATCAGTGAACGCTACCAGTCAATTGAATAGAGGGAGGATCTTATTTTTACTAAATAGCCCAGGAAAATAAAGGGGTCATCTGCGGAAAATCGGATAGGTTCTCTGAAAACTTGCACAGACCTTTGTTTTGACAATCTAAATAAGAAAAAAAAATTCCCAAGAAATCACCCGTGTCCTTGCTGAGATATTGAGGTCAAAGGTAACAAAAACCGTTTTTTTACAGTTTTTTGCTAATATCGCGCTTGATATGCGTTATACGCTTTAGGACTCTTTTATAAAATTTGTAGAATATAAAATTATCTACAATATGTTTCTTAATACTTTTTTCGTATCTCTCACCGTTTTTGAGATATTAAGGCCAAAACTCACAATAACCAGATTTTTTACAGCTTTTTGCTAATATCTCGCTTGATATGAGTCTTACGATTTAAAAGTTTATTAAAGAACTTATCGAATATTAAATTATGTACAAATTTCTCTTAATAATTTTTTTCGTATTCCTCACCGTTTTTGAGATATGGGCGAATTAATCTTTAATTTATGAATATAATAGGGACACAAAATAATGACACCAAACATGAAAACTGAAAAGGGCATATCTTTAAAACGAAATCGTGTATTACTAAAAAAATAAATAGTGCTACGTAGATAATTAAACTAACTTTTATTTGAGTCTGATCTAGAGCAGATTGTGTAATTAATGAATACACGCAGGAAAAAAAATTTTGTCAAAAAATCTGTAAACAACTTTCAGCTTCAAACTTATAGCAGATTTTTCTGCTGAAATGGAATTTTTTACTAAGTTTTCAGTCATTTAGTAAAGAAAATAATAGAAATCAGCAGATTATTTTTCTAATTTTACAGAAATATTTAGCAAATATCTTTAAAAAAAGTTTTTTTTCAACCAATCATCAGATTGGTTAGCTGAAATCAAGAGATTTTTTCTGCTAAAATGAGCTGATTTTTCTGCTAAAATCAGGAAATTTTCAGCTGAAATCAGCAGATTTGTCTGCTGTCTTGATAGATTTTCTCATTTAGCTCAAAATGGGCAGATTTTTCTGCAGCTTTGACATAGGTTTTATTTTAAGTGTATGCTACGAGAGTCGAGCTAGAAAATAAAATTATATTAAAATATTTTTTTTTGGAAGTTCAAAATTTTGTATTTTTAGTAATAATTTTTTTGTTTATCTTCAGGTATCATATAACTTACCGATTAATAAAAATTTCAGACCAGGATTGTCTGAAACTTTTAATTAATGACCTCCAACTTTTTTTTATAACACAAGAAATATTTGTTGTTGCTTTTTTTAATTACTTTACACTTAGTTACCTGTATCTAAAAAAATATTTTAAAATAACTTAATTTTACAATTCGACCTTCGTAGCATTTTCATTAATTACACAATCTGCTCTAGAACAGACTCAAATAAAAGCTAGATTAATTATCTACGTAGCACTTTTTATTTTTTAGTAATACACGATTTCGTTTTAAAGATATGCCCTTTTCAGTTTTCATGTTTGGTGTCATTATTTTGTGTCCTCCTTTTATATTCATAAATTAAAGATAAAGTCGCCCATATCTCAAAAACGGTGAGGGATACGAAAAAAATTTTAAAAAGAAATTTGTATCAAGCGAGCTATTAGCAAAAAACTGTAAAAAATCTGTTTTTTGTGAATTTTGGCCTTAATATCTCAGAAACGGTGAGAGATACGAAAAAAATATTAAGAAGCAAATTGTAGATAATTTTATATTCTACAAATTTTGTAATAGACTCTTAAAGCGTGTGACGCATATCAAGCGAGATATTAGCAAAAACTGTAAAAACCCGGTTTTTGTGAACTTTGACCTCAATATCTCAGCAAGGACACGGGTGATTTCTTGGGACTTTTTTTATCTTATTTAGATTGTCAAAACAAAGGTCTGTGCAAGTTTTCAGCGAACCTATCCGATTTTCCGCAGATTGCCCTTTTTTTCTCCTTATTTCCCTGGGCTAAAATAGGATATACAACTAAATGTCATTTTTAAATCTTTTCAAAATCAAAAACTTGAAATTGTTAAGAAATTTTGATCATTAATAAGGGTAGAAAACACACACAACCCAAATTTGAGTGAAATAGAATTCAATTTGTTGTCACCTTGCCGGTACAATAGTGGCATGTCATATGTATGACACAACGTAGAAATACTACAAAAAAATTAGCAAAAAGTTTTTGTATCCGGAACATAACAAATTTTTGAGGGACATAGAAGATTTTTTAAAATTGGTCAACATTTTTCTAAAAGCTTTTAAACGCTAAAATAATACCAAAAAATTTTGTGTCCAGGACTGTGATCACGTAAAAGCATTGCTCATTAGAGTGGCACTTAAAAATTAAATTTTCGAATTTCAAAATACGCGGGTCGGAATATTGTGTAATTGCGTCTAAAAATGATTGTGTAAAAATTTCAGGAAAATCGAATAACTTTAACCCGTGTCGCATTGAGACCAAAGTTTCGGGTTTTTGAAGAAAAAAGGGCGAAAAAAATGGTTTTATGAAATTAATTAAAATATATTTTTTTTTATTTAGCTTTTACTCAAAACTACTTGGAAAAAATTATGTCAACTTTGTATGACATCATTAACCCGTTCAAAATTTTAAGCTGAAAACTACCATGAATTTAGGAGGGTACTTCAAATGAGTATTTTCGATTTTTTAAAAATTTTATTAAACAAAATTTTTAAATTCAACATTTCTACACAAGTCACTTATAAAAAACATCCTATAGATTAAATATTAAAAAAAAATCGGCCTGTATTCGGCTTCGGCTACATTTTTGCCAAATATGGCCTTAACCGAATAATTATATAAAACTTGTACGAACGTGTTAAAAAATGTTTTTGTGGAGTGCACATTTTTTCGAGTGTAAAACCTTTTATGAGTAAATTTTTTTTTTTTTTTTTTGAGTGCAAGACTTTTTTTTAGTGTTTGTTTTTTCCACAAAAACATTTTTTAACACGTTCGTACAAGTTTTATATAATTATTCGGTATAAGGCCATATTTGGCCAAAAATGTAGCCGAAGCCAAATACTAGCCGAGTGCTGCTTTTGGCCAATGCCGAAGCCAAATATTCGGTCGGACACTACAAATTAGTATGTTATAGACCACCAAAATGATTTTGAAACAATAAAATTCTTAAAATTCTAGAAACAAACATTGAATTTGCTGCTTGGGTCACATTTGCCCCCCCCCCCTGCCAATATGGGTTAACGATGTCAAATAAAGTTAATAGTTCTTAACTGAATTAATTTGATCAAAAGAAGCAAAAAAAAAATTAAATTTGGTCAGTTTATTCGAAAATCGCTTTTCATAAAAAAAATTCTAATTTCCTTGAAATCCACAAAAATCAAACGGCTCCAAAAAAAATTGAGTCGATGTATATCCCCAATTTTTTTAATATCACAGTGCAACACCCAAAATCGGAATGGGATGAAACCAAAAGCAAATGAAAGTTGACATATTCCATAACAAACCCCTCAAGGCTTTTTTCTAGTTCAGAGCTAGATTTTGTTTTACACGCATTTGAAGTTAGTGCACTTTTATTATAATTACAATAATAAATGCTTGAAAACTGTATTAGTGGCGAATGATTAATATTGTAATTGCCTTTAAATAACAATCATACGCAACGGTGTCCAGTGATTTATATTAATAATTGCCTTTAAATAACAATCATACGCAACGGTGTACATGGTTTATTTTAATAATTTGGCTATTCAGTAAATAGGTACTGGACCGATTGCAGCAAAATTCATACCAGTCATAGCTGAAGTAATTTTGAGCTTAAGTTTGGAAACTGGACCCTACATGTCCAATAAGGGCACCACCAGGGGTCTTTAAAGTTGGACACGTTTAGTACACAAAAACTTTAAATGCTTTAAAATCACCAACTTTAAATGCGTGTAAAATAAAATCTAGCTCTGGCCTAAAAAAAGGCCTTGAGGGTTTTGTTATGGAAAACGTCAGCTTTCATTTGCTTTTGGTTTCATCCCATTCCGATTCCGAAAGTTCGATTTTGTATCACTGTGTATTCAATCTTTAGGATGTTTTTTTAAGTGACTTGTATAGAAATGTTGAATTTAAAAATTTTGTTTAATAAAATTTTTAAAAAATCGAAAATACTCATTTGAAATACCCCTAAATTCATGCGGGTTAATGATGATACAAAGTTGACATAATTTTTTCCAAGTAGTTTTGAGTAAAAGCTAAATAAAACAAGTGAGAGTGTTACATTCGGCTGTTCCGAATCTTTTATACCCTCCAAAATGTAAAAAAAAAACAATATAAAAAATATCCAGGGGTCTTTTTTTTTTGGGGGGGGGGTTGGTGGGAGACGTTTGGGGGCACCTTCCCCTTGTGATTTTGAACTTCATCTGAGATAAGAATGTTGCATTTGCTTAGCAAAAGTACAAAAAGCCCTGCAAAAAATGCGATTTTTCTTGGGTTGGTTTAGTTCTCTAAGGGGGAACTTTTTTCCCCTTGGTCGGATTTTGCCCATTTCCGAACTTAACCTGCCTAGGAACATAAGACATATTCGTGCCAAACTTCGGAAGTCTAGCTCTTTTATTTTGGACTGTATCGTGTCTTCTTGCGTTACACACGGAATGACAAAGTGAGTATACCCCCATACTGTGGTTGGAGGGTATAAAAATATATTTAAATTAATTTCATAAAACCATTTTTTTTTTCTAGTCATCGCCCTATTTCCTCAAAAACACGAAACGTGTTAAAGTTATTGGATTTTCCTGAAATTTTTACACAATCATTTTTAGACGCAATTACACAATATTCCGACCCGCGCATTTTGAAATTCGAAAATTCAAATTTTAAGTGCCACTCTATTGCTCATGATCTAAAAGTTTTTTGAGATTGTTTTATATTTTTAGAAGGTTGCGAAGAACTCGCCCAAATTATTGTTTCCGAACCGCAAAATCCGTTTTGTGTAAAATCTTGACTGTAAAACTTATTACTAGGGCAAGTACTTTCATGCATCTAAAAATCGAAAATATGCGCCTATAATATGCATCTAAAAATCAAAAATATGCACTTAAAATTAAAAAAAAATGAACTTAAAATTTTAAAATATGTATTAAAAATTAACAGCTTTTACTTAAAAAAGAGCTTTGTTAACATAAATTAGATTTTTTTCAAATACTTTAATGCCCTTTACAAAATTAAACAAATGTTTTTTTGAGTGGACTCAGCTTTTAATTAGAAAATATTTTTTATTGACACATTTTGTGATAAAAAATTTTAAATGTACAAATTTTCTTTAGAAGTCGAAAAATATTTTTAGGTGTAAATTTTTTTTGAGTTTAAAAAATATTTGAAAAAATATTCACAAAAACACTTCGTAAAATATTTTTGTGGCTACCAATCTCTATTGAAACGTGTAAAGCGTTTTATCCAACACGTAAATTCAGGATTAATCCAATCTTATTTTCACGGATTTGTTCATAACTTCTTAACTACTGTGCAAATTTCGCTAAAATTCAATACCAATCTGACCTGGAGAACAATAAAAGCTTTTGTATAGGCATTTCTGAGTCCATTTTCCTGTAAGAATTTTTAAATTTAAAGCTTTTTTTAAGAATCTAAAAATTTTATTCTCGGAATCAAAATTTCTATAAAAACGTCTCCGAATATCATTTCTATAAGAAAATATTTTTTTAAAAAATTTTGATGAAAATTAAAAAAATTGCAATTTATATGAAAATATGCAAAAATATGCATTTATACCAAAATATGCAAAAATATGCAACTACAAATCGATGCCATTTTATTGCAAATTTCTTGATTCGGATAGATATTTAATTTATGTTATGTTTAAAGTAAGGAGTAAAAATATGCATTTTCATGAAAGTACTTGCCCTACTAATTACAATCTAGAAATAGTCTTTAAAGTTTATTTTTTCAACTCTATAAAAAAAAACTAAATAATGAATTCCGTTAATTTTCGATAAAATGATTGGAAAATGAGTTTTTCTCAGTTTGTCTTTTTTTTTAATATTTCTACTAAAATGAAAATTGTCAGATCAGTTTCAAATGATAGGTGTTTTAAAGACATATTTAACGGATTCTACGTCACGTCCACACGTTGCTTATTACACGAGTTTTGAGGTTTGAACTCGGCAAGTTCTGAATTTTTACATTTATGGACATCTTAGTGACCCTTGAACTTATTATATTTATAGCGGATAATTTTTTTAAAGTAGGCTAGCAATATTCAGAAGTTATTTATCCGATTTTGTAAAAAAACACAAAAGAAAACAATAAAAAAATATTTTATAACCTTCCGTGTAAAAATCAATTTAAACTGACCTGATCTGCTTTGATCAGATAATATGTAATTGTATCTGATTATACATAATTTTATCTAATCAGATTTAATTTGGGCCAATGTTGACCAAGTCCAAGATATAATTAGATCTCGATTTTGGCCATTTCATATAAAGTACTGCTCAAAATTATAGCGCACTTTAAATTATTTTTTACAACTTATTGTTTCTATTCAAAATATCAAAAAAATGTCAAGTTTTTATACCCTCCACTTAGTGATAGAGGGTATATATAAGTTTGTCATTCTCTTTGTAACTCATCGAAATATCGGTCTAGGACCCCATAAAGTATATATGTATATTAATGATCAGTGATCGATTTTAAGACATTCTAGCGATGTCCGTCTGTCCTTCTGTCTGTGGAAATGGTGGTCACTACCAAAATAGTACACGGAGATGACTGAAACTTAACATATTTATTGGAAGTTCTCCTGAGCAGTTTGGTATTGCATTTGAGCGATATCCGTTCAGCGGTTCAAAAGTTATGATCGAAAATGTAAGGACACCTCAAAAATGTTGGTACATTCAACATAACCTAAAAATACAAAATGCTTTAATTCGGCTGCTGGTTGACATATGAGAACATAATTGAACACCGAAAGGTACTTAAACAAGTACGAACACATTTTTTAACAAAAAAAGAAAAAAAAATCGCGAATTTTTTTTTTCAAATTTTTTTTTTCGCGGAAATTTTTTTTCAAATTTCTTTTTTTAAGTATTTTGCAATAATTTTTTTGATATTGTGGAGGGAATCAATACATTCGGCACGGCCGAATTTAACTTTTTACTTGTTTTGTGTCAATTAAACATTTTTATTCAAATTTATTTAATTAAAGTCACAATTCAGTTTTAAATAACACAATAAAATATCAGAGGTGGTTTTATAAAAAAAGTCTTAAATAGACTGTTCATAATTATAAACAAGTGAGAGTGTTAAATTCGGCTATGCCGAATCTATGATACCCTCCAACATGTTAAAACATATAAAAAATCCAGGGTCGTTTTTTTGATGAGGGATACTTTCCCCATCGCGATAAATGTTAACTAATTTATTTATTATGCTTTTCGAAATTTAGTAATACCATTTTCTCATTATTTTAATGGTTTTTTTAAATCCACGCCCACAAAAGGGGGCGGGTAGAAAAAAACTAAATTTTCCAGCCCCTTGGGTCTAAGTTTAGGAGTTTAAACCCCTTCTGACATAAAAATATTTCATTTTGTTTAAAAATAATGGCAAAAAAAGATGTAAAAATGGAGTTTTTTAAGAGGTTTTTTTAGTTTGTTAAGGGGGAACTTTTTTCCCCCTGGCCCGATTTTTCCCATTTCCGACCTTAACCGGCCTATGAACATTATACATATTCTGACCAATTTTCAGCCTACTTAGGGAGTGAAGATAGGGCGTAGGTATGTTTTGAAAAAATGTTGTAGGGTAAAAATAAATGGTGGTCGGTCTCACTAATGACCCCTCTCGGATGCACCATTGGACCGGTAGAAGCTGATTAAATAAAATAAATTTACAAAAAATAAAAAAAAATGTATGGGGACCGCCTTAACAGTTAAAGATAGAGGGTAGGTGTGTTCAGAGAAAATGTTTGGACTAAAAAAATATTGTGGGTCGGTCATACATTTTGTTGCTCTAAGGGCACTATTAGGGCAGTTAGAGCGGTTGGAACAAATTTTAAAAAATTTCGTTTTGTGTGGGAGCCCCCTTAGAAATTGGAGATATGGTATTAGTTTGTTCCAAAGAAATGTTAAGACGTAAAAATTAATGGGGGTCGCACAGTGTTGCGTCTTCATGTAAAGAGTGGCCAAAAATAGAAGGAGTTAAGTTAGAGCGTTAAAATTTGGAACACTTGTTAAGATCGATAAGATCAAGAAAAATTTTGAATTTGGTCAATATCAGCCCAAGGATTCGTATCCTTCCCATATATCCTGAAATTAAAATACGGCATAAAACGAAAACTAACGCTCTAATCTTCATGTTATTTTTTGTAGTTATTACCTATAATGCCATTAATTATTCTACAAAATTTTGTCCAATTCGGAGCAAGGATACGCCTAGCTCAAAAATGTCCTTATTAAAATAACGTTCAGAAAAATTGTAAAAATTTAAGTTATTTCATGAAATTTTGAAAATCCAACTGTTATAATATGCTCAATGTATTTACCAAAATTTGTGCAAATCGGAACAAGGATACGCCCTCCTCGAAAATGTCCTTTTTTAAAAAAGTCAAGAAAAAGTTCAAAATTCAAATTCCTTCATGAATTTTTGCATCCGCAACACTTAGAATATACCTTAAAATTTAATGAAATGAAAAAATTGAAACAAGGATGTAATACATAAATTAAAAATGTCCTTAAAAAATTTAAGAAAAAGTTTAAAAAATCCTTCGTACTACATGAAATTCTGTTCTGATAATGTTGAAAATACCTTATTTTAGTATAATTGAAGCAAGGATTATCCTTAACCTATCCTTAGGATATTCTTAGCGCATAAATATCCTTTTTTAAAGACTTGAGAAAATTCAGGGAAATCCTTTGACCTTAAAACTATCAATAATTCACAACATTTTTGCACGTAGTATTTACAATACGTTGAATATTGTTTTTAAGTTTAAGCAGGGATAAGCCTATCTCAAAAAGACCGTTATAAAATAAGCAAGTAACGTACTTCCTCAACAAAATCTTTCTAAATAAAAGTCTGCATCTGTTAATGTACAACTGGTGTCTAGCCAAGCAAATAATGGTTCTTGGACCAATTTATGGCAAATAATGGTTCTTGGACCAATTTAAATAAAATTTAAAATTTAAACGACCAATTCATTTTGCATTCCGATTTATAATATGTGTTCCATAACTATTTTTCGCAAAACATTTCAAATTATCAAGGACAACTGCTGCATCTTGGTGTTTTCGATAAAAAAATTTCCAAATTTATATTCGGGTTCCAACAAAAAAAAATTGATTAAAAAAAAAAGTGGAAAAACGTGGACGAGTTCTTTTGTTATTTGTAATCTACATACTTATACCAATATTTTCTGCAAAGAACTAAGCGCGCCAATGAGGGCCACAAAAATGGCTGACTATCAAATATGAAATTTGCAAAATAAATTAGTATTTTCTTTGGAACTCAATTTATAACAGCGTTACTTGCCATATGATTAACTTATGTCGACCAAAATAGCATTATCATACAAGCAACATATCTAACTTAAAACTTCATTACCAAAAAGGTCGAATTTTAAATGCAATATAATTATTTAACCGTTACAAGTACATGTGGATTTCAAAGATTTTAAAACCAAAATATGATATATTTCAAAAAGTTCAACTTTAGAGACATGTAACTTAAAAACTATTAAAGATATCTATAAATTGTTTTGGATTTGTTTTATTTATGATGTTGTCTTAAAATAAAATTCATATAACCTTAAGTTTTAAGACATTTAGTTTGACCATTTATGGCCAAGGTCACAACACTGTGGGTCGGTCTTATAAAGAACCCCTCTATGACGCACCATTGGAGCAGTAGAAATGATTTTAAGATTGGAAAATTACAATAAAATTTTTTCAAAAAATTTTAAAAAATAGTAATAATCGTTATCCCACGATCTTCCTGGGCAAAAAATTTGTAGAATTGATAGAAGTTTTACACAAAAAAATTTCAAAAAAATCGAAGAGTACAAACATTTTCAAAATTGCGATTTAAATTTTAAAACTTAAAAATCGCATACTAGAGCGCTTTTAAGAATTTTTTGGGATTTATTTTTAGAAAGTACGTAAAAAAACAAAAATTTTGAAAAAAAAAATTTGAAATTTGGACCATTATTGAAGAAGTTATGATTAAAAGAAGTTTGAGTAAAGGAACAAACTACCAATTTTTAAAAATTCGATATCTTTTGAACGGGTCATCAAAAAAATTTGAAAATTTACCACGAAGCAGTTCTCGAAGGGTACTATAAACTGTAAACAAATTGGGAAAATCTAAAAAAAAAGTTTTTCAAAGTGTCCGATTTCACATGGAATGCCCCATATATACTTTATGGGGTCCCCGACCGATATTTTTATGCGTTACAAACGGAATGACAAAGTGAGTATACCCCCATACTGTGGTTGGAGGGTATAAAAAAATTAACTCATTAAATGAAAAGTTGATCAAAATTTAAACACAGCCTGATGAAAAACTTGTTCCATTAGCTTTTAAAAATACATATAATCCTATTTGAAATTTATTTGACCGAATTTGAGCAGTCATTTATGGTTGCTTTCGATTAGATATCCTTCATAGCGCTGATCAATTCACTTTTATAGTTATTTGGTAGATTTAAGGGGCACGATCGGTAGTAGACCCAATGTTTTCAATTGGGTTAATGTCTGGTGACTATCTTAATATCTTTTGTCCAATATAATTGGGGAAAATTGTTGTTTCCGAACCAGTCCATCGAGAATTTCGCCTTATGACAGGGGGCATTATCACTATGAATGCAGGCCTGGGTCGATTCAGACACAAATATTTGATCAAAATATGATGGAAATTCTTCGGAAATTGAATTGATATAGCTGCTAAAAGTTAAAAGTCCTTCTCAAAAGAGTAATAAGGCGGTACCATGGGCTGTAAAACATTTGCATACGCTAACAGAACCACCACCACGTTGTGTGCTTGGCTGGAACCATTATGATTGATCCTTATCTTGCATTGTACATTGAAAAAATGAAAAAAGATCAACTAATCAATTATTCGTCATGAATAAATTATTATAATTAAGTAATAAATGGTTAAAATCCATCATTTGTTCGATGTACAATGCAGAATAAGGGTCAACCATATTGGTTCCAGCCAAGCGCACAACGTGGTGGTGGTTCTGTTAGCGAATGCAAATGTTTAACAGCCCATTGTACCGGCTTATTACTCTTTAAAGAAGGACTTTTAACTCCTAGAGGATATATCAATTCAATTTCTGAAGTATTTTCTTCATACTTTGATCAAATATTTGGGTCTAAATCGACCCAGGCCTGCATTCAAAGTGATAATGCCCCCTGTCATAACACGAAATTCTTAATGGACAGGTTCTGAAACAACAATTTTCCCCAATTATATTGGCCAAAAGATATTAAAACAGTCACCAGACATTAACCCAATTGAAAACCATTGGTCTACTACCAAGCGTGCCCCTTAAATCTACCAAATAACTATAAAAGTGAATTAATCAGCGCTACGAAGGATTTCTGGTCTAAAGCAACCATAAATGACTGCTTCAAATCGGTCAAATCGATTTCAAATAGGATTAAATGTATTTTTAAAAGCTAAAGGAACAAGTTATTCTTCAGGCTGTGTTTAAGTTTTGATCAACTTTTCATTTAATGAATTCATTTTTTTTAGTGCGCTATAATTATGAACAGTCTATTTAAGACTTTGTTTTTATAAAACCACCTCTGATATTTTTATTGTGTTATTTAAAACTGAATTGTGACTTTAATTAAATAAATTTGAATAAAAATGTTTAATTGACTTGACATTTTTTGATATTTTGAATAGAAACAATAAGTTGTAAAAAATAATTTAAAGTGCGCTATAATTTTGATCAGTACTTTATAATAATATGCAATCAGATACGATTATATATGAATAGATATAAATAGTCCTAATCTGGTCTAATCCAAAAACTCTAAAAAATCAGCTAATTTTTGGAAAAAGTCGATTTGAGGGAGTTCTTCACGACCTTCCAAAAATCTAAAAACTGTTTTGGGCCCTAAGAATTCAGATTCCGCTTCAATGTCTAGGCATAAATTTGTGAAATTTTAGATCAGTTATTTTTTTCAGTGAAAGCATTTTGTAATTTTAAAGAAAAATTTCTCGAGAAAAAAAAGCGATTTTATATATTAATTTTGACTGTTTTAAAAATGTTTCCAATATAAGTATTTTAACAATTTTCAAATAACTCACAGTATAAATTTATTTACTTACTTTGTATCGTCTTTGGGGCATGGTACAAATTTGATGCACTCACGCTTTTGAAAATTTGTTTCAATCCAACTTCGAGGCTGATGCTGTTAGTGTTTTGTTGTATTGAAGTCGATTTATTTAACATAATCAAATTGTATGCAGTTTCCAATGGAACACAAATAAAAATACATGGAAAAAGAAATAAAATTTTCAAGTTAATACAAATAGATCAACAAAAAAAGAAAAAATAAATACGTGTTTATAAAGACAAGGTTATTTGGTTAAAGCTAAAGTTATTCAATTTTATTTTTACATTTTTATATATAATTTTTTATTTATATTTTCATAAGCACACTTCAAAACAAAAAAAAAGGAAACACTTTACAAATGTTAGAGAATTAAAAAAGAAAATATATTAAATCAAAAAAAATTAAAAAAAAAATCATGATGATAAAGGCAAATATGAATAAAACACAGTTAAGTACGCAATTCAAACTCATAATTAAATTTACAGTATTAATGGTTTAAATAAATTTTAGTAAAACTTTGGCAAAACTAATTTAAACAAGACCAGACTTTAATTTTCGTTTAGAAAATTAATATCAATGGCCACATTTTATGTTAGTTAAATATTAAGCAAACGCAACGATATATTTATGTTTTTTACATTGTTTGGTAATGGAAACTCCTTACCTTTTATATTACTTAAATGCAAAATGTAATAACTCTCTGAGTAAAAATTTTCGGATGAAATTGTATCCATCCGATTAAAACAGATCATCTAAGCGATTCGTTTTTCGGATCGGTACTGATCTTTCAAATGTCAGATCAGATATGATATACATATAAGAAAATTAGTGTGTTCGTTATTTTAGAAATGTTAGAAATATTTTCCATTTGACTTCAAAATAACTCATGTTGTGTTTTTCAATAACTGCATTTATTTACGGACTAATTTTTATTAGTTTAAATAATTTATTTTAACATGCCAAAACAAATTTGGAATATTTTTTCCGTAATCTACGTTAAATTAGCAAGTATAATCCGAAAAAATTATAAAAAAATTTGGAATATGAAAAAAAGATATAAAGGAATCAAAATTAATCCAAAATGGACTTACTAAAATTTAGTTGGATTAACTTTGATTTATTTATATCTTTTTTCATTTTCAAAAGTTTTTCATTATTTTTTTTTGGATTATAATTGCTTATTTAACGTAGATTATAGAAAAAAATATTGCAAATTTGTTTTGACATGCTAAAATATGTTTTAAGCTAAATAAGAATAATCCTAAATAAATCCACTTTTTGAAAAACACAGCATCATACATACAAAAAAAAACCTTGTCAAATTACTAGAAAAAGTCTCGTAATCCCATTTTACCAATATGAGACAGATCTTCTTGTTTTTAAATAAAAAATTTTCGATCGAAATTTACATTTTTTTGTAATTTTCAATTTTTTTTTGTAATTTTACAAATTTTCAAGGTTTTTTTACAAAAAAAAAATCTAATAAACTCACAATAATTTCTTGAAAGTTTTATTGTGCCAATTTTATTGGTAAAAATCTTGTAAAACTACGAAAAATTTCTTAATTTTTACTAGGAATTCTCGTAAAATAGGAGGTAGCTAAAAGACTAGTAAAGTCGCGAAACCTCCTTGTAAGTTTTATCGCGTTAAAAAATTTGTAAATGTACAATTTTATTGGTAAAAAGCTTGTAAAATTACAAAATAATTGGTGAAAATCTTGTAAAATTACAAGGAATTGTTGTCAAATAGGTGGTAGCAAAAAAAAAGTTACAAACTTTTCATGTCGTTTTACGAGGTTTTCTTTAGTGTAGTAATTTAACACCCCTAAGACAGCGCCTTCCCTAAGCGAGGGAGCCTTACAGAGCGGGACCTTAAAAATAATTTTTCCATACAAACCAAACTTTTTTTTTTGTTTGTTTATTATTAAGTCTTTATTCATTTGAAATTAATAACACCGCTCAACACTCATTTTCCGGTTTGAATTCTGATGATCAATTTTAGTAGACTTTGATCTCCTGATTCCAAATCTGTTCTCCAAATTTTCCCATCACGTCCAGATTTTTAGTTATTCACGGTTGAAAATGCGAAAAATGACGATTTTTGCATTATTTGAAAGCCTGCACAGCAGCCATTCAGTGGAATACAAATCTGGTATAAAGCGCAAAAGTATAATTTGTCTATGGTCTCAAACATAGAACACAAATTTTTTCAAATTATTTCGTTTGGTTGGGCTTTACTTGCGTAAAATGATACTGTTAAAATTACCATTTTTGTAAAAAAGGTAAGATACCTTAGTTTTTTTTGATATTTTTCAAAGAAAAACTAAAAAAAATAAATATTTTACAAATTTAAGATTTCTGTGTTATTTTTCGCATACACCGGAAGATATATTTAATGGGTTTAAAAGTCAATAAGAAAGAATGCACTTTTGCCTAAATTTTGAGCTCATCACAGTAAAGATTGATCATCTGGTTATTGTATTAGAGCCTTTTAAAAATGGTGCTTTTTCTAATTTTTTCGACAGTGTTTTTTTAAAATGCATGTTTGGCCAATAATAGTGCAACAACTTGAAATTTTTTTGATCATATTTTTGAGATCATAGTTAAATTCTACTCTCACGCTTTATACCTGATTTTTATTCCACCCAGCGGCTGCTGTGCAGGCTTTCAAAAAAGGCAAAAATCGCGTTTTTTCGCATTTTCAACCGCGAATAAATAAAATTCTAGACGTGATGGAAAAATTTGGAGCACGAATTTGGAATCAGCGTGTCAAAATCTTTAAAAATTTTATATCAAACTTCAAACCGGAGCCAAAAACCTTCGATTTGTTGAGCGGTGTAATTCATTACAATTTTGTTTTTATTATTTTTTAATAATAGTTTTACTTGATTTACGACAACTTTTTTTTTGTTTGTTTATTATCAAGTCTTTATTCATTTGAAATTAATAATTCATTACAATTTTGTTTTTATTAATTTTTAATTATAGTTTTACTTGATTTACGACACAAAATGTGATTTTGGTGGGATAAGGATTTCAGCTCTAAAAAATTTTTCGAAAAAAAATGTACATCCGTTTTTTTTTTAGTTTTGACAAAAAATGTTTTTATTTGAGATGTTGCTTTTAATGATACGTATTCACAAAAAATATTTTTCCTATCTGTAACATCTTTACAATGTACTCTCAAAGAAAAAGCTTTCCCGAGTAAAAATAATCATATATGACAATATATAACTTGATGCAAACATAATAAATCATATATGATTATACATCGCGTGAGATATTTTCTAAATTTTTTAAATGCAGTCATATGTAGTTATATATAATTTAATCATGATTCGGATTAAAAGGTGTACGGTTTATATAATTATATAAAATTATATGAGGGTCAATACAAAATTTGATTTTCTGTATAATTTAACATAAAATTATATATAGGTTATTCTGTTCCATATAAAACTATATATGTTTCCAATTAACCAAAAATTTTCTAAGTTTTTTAGACAAAGTATAAGAAACTTTTTAAAATGTTCCTAAACATTTCTTTGTTAGGGTTATGTATATCACCTATCTGGTTCGAAGCGTACCCAAACATTTTTTTGTTTTAGAAAATTATATGTTTGGTGAATGTATCGTTGACCTGTGGTGTATCTCAACCCAAACCCAAAAACACCAGGATTTTATAAGTTTTTATGCAATTATATCTAATTAGATCCACCAATATATGGGAATGTCTGGTCAAAACTCGGATGAAATCAAATCATATTTTATACAATTTGATCTTTTTTAATGCAAAAAGATCCACCATTATTCGGATCAAATTGCGTATAAATATATATTGTGTTACATATCATTATATATTGCATCATATAAAAATTTTTACTCGGGTTATTATATTTATGAAAACTGTCATAAATATAATGAAAATCTTCATTAAAATTCGTCCAATGTAACAGTTTCATAAATACAATGAAGCAGCTTCATAGTTTTTCATAGGGTCAATATTTATTAAATATTTCATTAAATTATGAAATTTTTCATAAATGTAATGAATAAAATGTCATAAAATAGTTTTTCATAGGATCAATATTTATTAAATATTTCATTAAATTATGAAATTTTTCATAAATGTAATTAATAAGATTTCATAAAATTTTATGAATTTTTTTTTTTTATTATATTTTCAAAAATTTTATGAAATGTTTCATAAATACTATGCACCATTTCATAGATTTAATTATATTTTTTTTAATATTTGATCATATTTATGAGATGAAACACTTCATTTGTATTAGTGCCCCTCATTTCCTGGTTCTTGGTATTCCCGGGAAAACAAGTATTCCCGGTTCTAGATATATTCCCAGGATCAGAACCGGTATTGCCGGTTCTGAGCCTGGTACCGGTTCTCAAAAAAACAAAAAAATACTATACCATTAAATATTTAAATTACACCATTTAATCAGTATTTCAGAAAATAATGTAACTATTTTCTTCTTAAATTCATAAAAAAATGGAAATGGTAAAAGCGAAGAAAAAAAATTTAATTATACCAAATTTTACAAAATATGCATACCGGTAGTCCCGGGAATACCGACAGAACCGGAACCGGGAATACCGGTATTCCCGGGTATACCGGAAATAATTCAAGAACCGGGAAACCGATACCATTTCCCGGTAATACCGAGAACCAGGAATACGGGTATTCCCGGTACTACGGTACTGACCGCAGGTACTAGTTTGTACTATGAAATAGTTCCATGAATATAACAAAATACATATTGAAAAAATATTATTATTTTTATGAAATATTTCACAGTATTTGTGAAACATTTCATAATTTATAATTTATGAAACAGTTACATTGGATGAACTTTAATCACAAGTTTCATTATATTTATGAAAAATTTTCGTAGAATTCATGAAATGTTTCATAGGTCGAACGGTTTTCGAGATATCGCCATTTAAAATTTATCAAAAAATTGCAAAATGGGGGGTTTTTTCCTACGTTTAAGAATTTTTTTTAAAAAAACTCTCAAATTTTTTTTAACCCTTTTATAGAGCTTTATGCAATTTTTCATTTAAGCTTAATTGGAGCCAAATCCGATCATTTTAACCCGTGGCACCCTTCGATCAAAGTTTAGGGTTTTTGGTAAAAAGTTTCTAAAAAGCCAAAACTTTGATCGATGGGCGCCACGTCTTAAAATGATCCGATTTGGCTCATATTAGTTTTAAATGAAAGATTGTCTCAAGCTCTACAAAAGGGCCGGCGGAATGAAATTTTAAGATTTTTTTTAAAAAATTTCTTAATCGTAGGAAAAAACCGCCATTGTTTACAAATTTGAAATGGCGATATCTCGAAAACCGATCGAGCGATTTTAATTTTTTTCATATTGGTGCTCAGCGCATTGAAATTAACAAATATGATGTGTCGAAAGATAATTTTTTTTTTAATTTTATTTTTAAAAATTTTTCAATAATTCAAAACTTTAACCGCCGGGCGCCACGGGTTAATTTAATCCGATTGATCTCAAATTTGTACCACGTAAGTTTTAGACCTAGGACAATAGAAAATTGCCCGGACACTTGGGAAAATCGCAAGATGACAAAAAAATGCCAGTCTAATGTACATATTAAACACTAGTGATACATGTTATAATTAAGTGTCAATCTTTCGCCACTGAATAGTGTCACTCCTATATTAAAATCATCAGTGTTTCAGATCATAAGTTGTGGTAGTAATTGGTGAGCTCTTATTTTGGTGGGCACCTTTAAGTATACCGAACGATTCAAAATCACATTTTATTCATTTAAGCGAAGCCCGTATGTCCGTACATGTAAACTGTGTAAGCACGATACAAGTCGCATTGATCAATCGATTTGGCTGAAATTTGAAACTTAAGCTTTCTTTAGTCCAAGGAAGAAAACTATTTAAATTGGTTATCATGTTTAGACTAAGCCCTCCTAAAAAGGTCCCCGTTAAATTTTGGGTCCAAAGGAATCTAACAAACGCCTTAAAACAGATATCCTTTTGAAATTTGGTAAGTAAACGTAATTTACGTCAGATTAAATAGACTCTGAGGTCCGTTGTGACACCACGGTACGGTAATAAAGAAGTGGCCACTTCAAATCGGTACGCACTGTTGTAATCGTAACAACGCCCCCTGTTATCAAAATGGAAAAGCATTTCCACTTGTTGTTAAAAACATACATTTGTTGTTAAAAACATACGTTTTTAACAACAAATCTATCGTTAATATACAATGAATTGCGAGTCACTAAGTTTAATTTTAAAAAGTGTAGACACAATGGAAAAATAAGCTATAAATAAAATTGTGCACAAATATCTAGAAAATCCGACTTTGGCGGGTTCAAATATAGCCAAATTACTTAAAATGGCTACATCTACAGTGTGTTAAGTTTTAAAAAAAGTACAATAATAAATTATCCACTGAAAAAAGATCAAAATTGTGAAAAAACAGGAACTCGAGACAAAAAATTAAGGCAGAAAGTGCTAAGGTCTCTCAAAAAAAAAAAAAAAAAAACCCTAGGCTTATCAAACAATAATCTTGCCAAAAAAAGTCAAACTAGCAGAAGTCTTGTACGTCGAATTTGTGAAAATGTTGGATTAAAGTCCTACCGTGCTAATTAATATCCAAATAGAACAGAAAGAAAGAATCAGTAGCAAAAAAGTGTACCAGATTGCTGTGTGATCGGGATTTTACCAATTTTAAGGGATGCATTGGTATGGATGATGAAAACACACCAATCCACCAAATTGCTCAAATCTTCGTCCAATCAAGAAATATTGGGCAATTTTTAAACGCAAATTGAAAAAGTGTGCAGGAACAGTAAATAACCATATTTTGATGAGAACAAAGTGGAATAAATTAGCTTGAGAGTGGAAAGAAAAGTTGCGCAGAAGTTGATAAGAGGCATTAAAAGAGAAGCCAGGAAATTTATACGAAACAAGGACCCATAAACTTCCAATTACATTTTTTTAAAGGTTAATAAATTACCTTTAATTTGATGTATAAAATGTTAATATATGTTGTTTCATTTAAAATTTATGGTCGCTTTAATACGTCCCGATTTTAAGTGGCTACTTCTTTAGAATTCCGCTACTAGATCCTCCTGTCACACCTATTTGAGCTCCTTATGATACTCCAAAGATATTGAATTTTGACATTAGATAAATCATAAAGATCGTGCAGCTCCCTAGATCCCAGCAAAGCAAGTCTTCGAACAGAAAAAACCAACAATAGCAGATAGTTTTCAATTCCTCCTCAGCCTTGTAACTCTGGCAAAAGTCATTTGCCGGCATATTTAACCGCTTTGTAAACAATCATAACAAAATTTAAATTTTGTTTGAAATTTAAAAAAAAAAAAAGAAAAACAAATAATATGCTACCCAAACGGTCTTTAAATTGACAAATAATTTTGAATTTTGAGACTTTTTATGATTGTGTTTACCACAAAAACATTGAATATGAACTTTAAAAAATAATGACCTCGAGCTAGACACTTCTCCATTATAAACATACCTCATCATTATCACCCGCATCCGGAACACGCAATAAATCGCGCACATTTAATATTAATACTTTAGTTAGAGTCGACGATATCGAGGAACGTTTACGAACATGTTTGCGAGAACGTATACCACGTATTGATTGTATTCGCTCGAGAGGTGTGGAATTTTTTAAATCCACAGGTGTTGAACTATAACGACGTACCGTTGAAAAATCTTTCGAAACACGCCGCAAATATTTTTGTGTTAATTGTGGGGAATCAACAACCATTGTGCAATAAAAACAAACACAAAGATATCAGATTAACAAGATGATTTAAATTTAATTAAAATTTATGAAAAAACTTTTTTAATTTATTCAAAATGCACAATAACACTGGCTATAATGCATATTTTCTCTTTGCATAAATTGTCTATAGAAACGCATCAAAAACAAATTTCTGGATAATAATAATAATATAACAATTTTGTTTTTATTTTTTAAACACTTTTATGAAAATTCCGTTTATGTTGTCGTTTAGGAGAATGTTTTTTTCTAAACCGCAATATTATAACGGTATAAACTAATGCGTGTTGTGGCCAAGAAACGAATGCAATGTTGCCTATACACAGCTGATTCTGGGTGGTTGACTGGTTGGCTGGCTGGCAATGCCATTTAAAAAATTTTATTATTATTTTTTTGTATGCACCCTATATTTGTCTCATAATGCAGTTCAGTTTGAGCTTAGATTGGTAACATCGTTACTTTGAAACTTGATATTAAGGTGGCTAAAATTTCAGAACGATCTGTCTGTTAATTTGATATGTAAAATCCTTCCGAAGCAACTATTTGATTTACGCTTCCTGAAGATACGTGCCATAAAACTTTAGAGCGGCTTTCAACTATGGGACATGTCTGAAAGGGCTATGTTAAGTCGTAGAGTGATACAAAAGCAACGAAGAGTTAAATATTCGGAACAACTCATCTGTGTAAGGCATTATCTACGCTGCTTTTGTCTACTTCTATTTTATTAGTTGATGATGTGTTTTTTTTGTTTTTGTTTTTTATTTTAATTTTTCACACACTTTCATAGAGATAGTAAATCTCTGCTCCAGCATGGAATAGATAAATTTGTTTGCACTGCAAGTGTTTGTTTGTGTATTTCATAGATACTATTTCAAAACAGTTCAAAAATGGTTTATCTTCTGGCAACTTGTGTTAATTAACCTCATAGGCGTAGTTACTAAAAAAAGGTCGTAAACAATATACAGGCAAAACTCGGTTTTCCAGCAATGGTTAGATGATTTTTTAAAACATTAACATCAATAAGATAACGACAAGTAAATTTTTAGCATATTATAATTTTACATCTAAACTGGTCAACGCCAGAATTCTCCCGCCAATATTTTGACTTATATTTGGCTTATTGACCTTAAATAAAACATTTCTATGTCATAAGAAGCTTAACATCCTGCAGTTGTACCCAGAGGATCAAAAAAAAATTTACATATGGATTTGTTAACATTTTATACCTCGTATTTTACGAGAATTTCTAGTGAAAACTACGAACTTTTTGTAATTTTTCAAGATTTTTACCAATAAAATTGTAAATTAACAACTTTTTTGGCGTAATAAAACTTACAAGAAATTCTTGAAAATTTACTAGATTTTTTTTTTGTAAAAAATCTTTGAAATTTGGAAAATTACAATAAAAACTGTAAAATTACAAAAAATAATGTAAATTTCAATCGAAAATTATTTGTTAAAAAACAAGGAAACTGTCAAATATTGGTAAAATGGGGTTACGATACTTTTTCTAGAATTTGACAAGATTTTTTTTGAGTGTAGGTATTACCGGGATATGGTGCCGGTTTCCCAGTTCTAAAATAATACCCGGTACTCCCGGGAATACCGTTATTTGCGGTTCCGGTTCGGTCGCTATTATCAGAATTTCCGGGACTACCGCACAGTGCGTTAAGCCCATATAACGAAGGGACAAGTCAGATATTTTTTGAAATTTGGTACACTAGCATAAAATACCTTAGTTAAGAAAAATTTTAATTTTTGGAAAATTCGGTGCAAGGACACGCCTACCTCCAATTTGTCTTGAAATTTAAAAAATTTATTTTAGCTACAATATTGTCCGCAAATCATGTCATGCTGATACACATACAACTAACAACGTGTGCGTAAATTTTCATTTAAATCGGAGCAAGGATTAAAGGTCCTGCCATATATCGTTTGTCTTAAAAGGAAACCTACAGAAATTGTACGATCGTCATAAAACTTGGTACGTAAATTGATATTTATAAGGTTTATATTAATGCCAAATTTAGATAAAATCGGGTTATTAATGTTAAAAATTAGGCATGTCGCGAATATTCGTCACTATTCGGTATTCGGCATATTCGGCATGTTTTTTGAATATTCGGTTAAATAAATATTCGGTAACAGTTTGCCGAATATTCGGCAAAATTTAAATTTGTTTAAAAAACACTTTATTTAAGTTTGCTTCTTTTTTGTAGTCATTTTAGTTTGTTTTTTGTACAATAAAAACGTGAGCACTTGATTCAAATTCGAATTGTTAAGTCAACAGAAAAAATAGTGTCAACAAAAGCGTTGTTGTTTTTTAGACTGGTACTTTTTTTAAATTTTTTACATAGATAAAATACACGCGTATGAATAATCAAACTATTCGGCAATATTCGTATTCGGTTCAAGCCGAATACCGAAAAGTAAATATTCGGTAAAATGCCGAATACACTATTCGCGACATCCCTATTAAAAATACAAAAATCGTTTGCAAAACGATTTTGCAAAAATTAAAAATATTAGGAGTAAAAAATACGCAACTTTTATTTTTGTAGTTCAAAAGATTACATATTAAACTGCCAAAATTAATTAAAAGAAAAAAAAAATCCGAGATGACGGATTTGAGAAATAAAATCTTAAACTTTAGTAATATTTGAATTTGAACAAAAATTATGTAAATGTGCTAAACTGCACTGTGCAAAAAGATTATAAATCTTGAGTGGCACCAAAAAATTAGAGTATTCCATTAGCACCCCAAAACCACCAAAGAGTTTTGAAAATATAACTAAAGTTTTTTTTATGGCCCACTGTAGTTTCAATTTTTTTTTTATGGCGTTGGAATAAGTAAAACAATATAAAATAAATAAACTTCTAAGCTAAATAGAGTTTCAGTGAAATTTGATGGCGGTTCTTTTCTTAGAACATATTAACCCTCTATCTCCTATTTTTGGGGGTCATTTTAGTCCCTTTTTTAAGTATCGTCGTAGAACGTCATTAAGACGTATTTTTTTTTTGCAAAGGGTTAAAATGTTCTACAACATTGTTTTGCATCAAATTTTACTAATGGTTGCCAAAAGACAAAAATTCGTGCGATATAAGCAAAATGCGTAAAATTGTTAAGTACCATATATTGTGAAATTGTGTTTTACCAGAGCAGCGTAAAATAGTCCTAACAAATTTATAAAATCTACATCTGAGATAAAGCGAGCACAATTGTTTATATGAGGAGTTCCGGCTAAGACTTAAATTTTGAGGTAGAAAAAGATGTGATTTTGGTTTTGATGGCACATCAATGAAAGTTGGCATAAATATTAGAAGCTATTTAAGAATAAGAAATTCGTTCGCGTCAATTAAATCGCGCAAGGGGGTCAAAAGTTATGGCGGTTTTAAGATTTAGCGGTTTTAAAAAATCTTAAAAACATTTTAAATATTTTTTTTCTACACATTTGTTGCATGCGTTATTAAAACATGCCAGGATATATCATTTCTTCTAAAATATATGATACAAATTTAACCCTTTAATGACCAAACGATTTAAAAAAAATATATCTAAGTACCTAAAATCGCGATTAATTCGCGGTAAAAGAAAAGTTTCACAATTTTTTATAACATATTTAGGCAATGCGCGTTGGTTTTACTGAAAAAAAAATCACGGAAAATCGTATCATTGTACCAGTGTTTAAAAAAATCGGTAATGCTTTTTTATAACAAGAAAATTTAATATGGTCCAAAAAATCTATAATCATCAAAATTTTTTAACCCGCCTCTGATTTTATGATGACACATCAAGTGGGCTTTCATTTAAAAAAAAAATCATCCGATTTCGTGTAAAGCCTTGGATGTGCCAGATCAAAACAGGTTTAGATAAAATAATCGCGCTTTCCGCTCAGAATGGCTTAAAGTAAAAAGTCAAAAAGCAAATCAGTTCTACTCGTTAAGGCACGTCTTTTGGTGTATTAAAATGAACATGATGCATTAATTGCTACTAAAAAAAAATGGAAACAGATTTGCAAATTTCGATCAATTTTCAAAAATGCCATAAAATTTTTGCAATTTATTTTTTATAAACCCGCCAGTGATTTTTTTATGTAAACTCCTAAAAAACTCGGTTTACGCAAGAGTCCACCAAATTTCGAATGAAACCGCGAATGTGCCTCGCTAAAAACTGGTATTTTAAAAAAATTACGTTTTTTCTTTCGAACTTTGATTTGCTGAAACTCCTTAACTATTCGTTGCACATTAACGGGATTAAATCCAAAATGTTAAGAATTACAACAGCTACTAACTCTAGTTCAACTTTTTTCATTTTATAGAGGGGGCCGAAATCCCTGATCAAAAAACCTCGAAAATTTAAAAACTCTAAATTTTTGGTTTCAAAACTTAACCGTCTTATAACTTCTTACCAAGCGATGAAGCATCTATCAAGCCAACATTAAAATAATCTCTTATATGTACTGACTTTGTGTTATGCCGGAAAAAATTGAAATATAAGGAGAACTTAAAAAAAATGCGAAAGAAGGTAAAAACTATGGAATATTTCAAGCCATTTTTATCGATTTTTCAACTTTAACCCTCTGTAACTTTTACGGATAAAGTGATGTAATCCTTAAACATTGCTCAGTGATGGTTTAAGGTCTTGTTTACACAACTGCATTTACAGTTTTTCTAAATTCCAAAAACTGCCGGTTTTTTTAAACATTTATTTCAGTTTCACTGAGTTGAAATTTAAAAAAGATTTCATGATATACATATGTCTGCGATAACATTTAAGGGCGGTTCTTTCCTTACAACATATTAACCTTCTATCTCCCATTTTAAGGGGTCACTTTAGTTCCTTTTTCAAAAATTCTTATTGAAAACCATTAAAACCTGCGTTAAATGGGTTAAAATATTCTTTAAATTTTTACTAGAGCTTTTTAAAAGCCACCAGTTTGGGACAACAACTTTATTGAAATTCAATGCTAAAAATTATGTTGGAACATTTTAACCCTTTAAACGCACGCTTTATTGATGTGCAATGATGATATTTGAGAAAAAGGTCTAAAAAAATCCCTTAAAATAGGAGATAGCGGGTTAATATATTCTAAGAAAAGAGCCGCCATCAAATTTTACTGAAGACATGTGGAAATAATATTTATCTAAGAAGTTCATTTAATTCATTTTGTTTTACTTATTTCAACGCCATTGAAGAAAATTTAAAGCTACAGTGGGCCATAATTTTTTTTTTTTTAATTTTTATTTTGATTAAAGAGAAAAAGTATTGTACAAAAAAAATAATCAATTTTTTTTTGAAAAAAGGGTTTCCCATAAAAGTGCACTTTTGTCAAAGATAGCCATTATAACCACAACAAATTTTTTTCTCATAGCAGTAATGAAAAATACACAACTTTTCTTTTAATTATCAAAAAGATGTAGCTTTGAACTACACCAAAAGAAGTTTTGGGGAAAATTTAAGATGACGGATTTTAGATTTATTCCATCAAACCTGACGGTTTTTAACTTTTTACCCAAAAAAGGTCACTTTATTTTTGTATTTACAACTATTTGGCCCCTGTGCAAGTCGCAACCTCTAGAATAGAGCATCCCGTCAAATTTCATGTCGTAATACCTGCCAAACGATGGCCACATTAGAGCTGATTGTGGAAAAATTTATAAAAAAATTTTGTAAGGTCATCTTCAGTCGGCAACCAGCGGTCGAAGTTAAAAAAAAATCGTATTTATGATAACATACTTAACGGTCGAAGTTAAAAAAAAATCGTATTTATGATAACATACTTAACATTTTCCAACTTTTGAGACGAATTTGGATAAAAAAATAATTTTAGTGTTAAAAATTAACATCTGTGGACCAAAATCGCCGGATTTGGTCAAAAAATTCTGACATGAATTTTAATCGAAAAACGTATTTTTTCCAACTTTGACCACTGGTTGCCAACTGAAGATGACATTGCGACGTTTTTTCATAAATTTTCCCATAATCAGCTCTAACGTGGCCATCGTATGGCAGGTATTACGACATGAAATTCAAAAATATAAATTTGACGGGACGCCCTACTCTAGAACTTTTTTGAAAATTTTGAAAAATGTGGCCTCATGAATAAATCTTAAATTTTTTTAAGGACCACCCTAGTAAATGCTACATCAGATTTAAGTGCTTACTGTAAAGTCCAGCCTAAAAATATTTTTCTATTTTTTGTAAAGTTTTAGAGTTTCTTTATTCTCTTTCTGGTTTGACAAACGAAGAAAAGTTTCATTTATTTTCGTATCCCAAAATAAAATATTATAAATGAGCCTTAAGGTAATCATAATTATTAAATATATACTCATAGAATTTCTATGCTAGAAAAGCCTTAAGTATATAATTAATTATGTATGGAAAATCTTTGTATACATATGTGAAGTAGACTGGCATTTTTTTCTCAACTTTCGATTTTCCCAAGTGTCCGGGCAAATTTTTATTGTCCAAGGTCTAAAACTTATGTGGTACAAATTTGAGGTCAATCGGATTAAATTAACCCGTGGCGCCCGGCGGTCAAAGTTTTGGATTTTTGAAAAATTTAAAAAAAAAATAAAAAATTTCAATTTCTTTCGACACATCATATTTGCTAATTTTGGTGCGGTGAGCACGAATATCAAAAAAAATTAAAATCGGTCGAACGGTATTCGAGATTTGAAATTTGCAAAAAATGACGGTTTTTTCCTACGTTCAAGAAATTTTTTAAAAAACATCACAATTTTTTTCCCCTCGGCCATTACATAGACCTTAAGACAATCTTTCATTTAAATCTAATTTGAGCCAAATCCGATCATTTTATCCCGTGGCGCCCTTCGGTCAAAGTTTTGGATTTTTGAAAAACTTCCACCAAAAAAAAATATATTTTTTAAAAATTTAAAAAAAAAAAAAATGTTTTTGATACATTATTTTAATTAATTTGGGCAATTTCTTGAATTTCTTGAATCGGTCCAACGGTTTTCGAGATATCCACATTTGAAATTTTCCAAAAAATGCCCAAAATGGTGGTTTTTTCCTACGTTCAAGAAATTTTTTAAAAAACATCACAATTTCTTTTTTTCCTCGTCCATTTCATAGATCTTAAGAGAATCTTTCATTTAAATTTAATTTGAGCCAAATCCAATCATTTTATCCCGTTGCGCCCTACGGTCAAAATTTTGGATTTTTGGTGGAAATTTTTCAAAAATCCAAAACTTTGACCGAAGGGCGTCACGGGATAAAATGATCGGATTTGGCTCAAATTAGATTTAAATGAAAGATTGTCTTAAGTTCTATGAAATGGCCGAGGAAAAACAAGTAGAAAAGTTAAATTCGACTTGCCGAATCTGTGAATACCCTCCACAATGCATTTTACTTAAAGGGTAGTACATTTTTTAACGTGAAAAAATTAACAATTTTGATTAGAAATATTTTATTTTGAGTAAAAAACTCTTTTTTTGTAATTTTTTTTTTTTTTTAAAGAAAAATTACTAATTTTTTTTTTTTTGAGTGTAAAATTTTTTTTGAGTGTAATGTTTTTTTACTGTAAAAATATTTCTGAGTGAATGCATGTACGTAAGTACACAAAATATTGTCCTTTTTGTAAAAAAAAAAAAAAAACTAATTTTTTTTTTGCGTAAATTTTTTTTTGAGTGTAAAATTTTTTTGAGTGTAAAATTTTTTTTGAGTGTAAAATTTTTTTCGAGTGCAATTTTTAAGTTACCAATGCTTTTAAAACTAAACAAGTTTAAAAAGCATTGCTTTAAAATTAAACAAGTTTGAGAAGCATTGTTTAGTTACCACCAATGATTTTAAAACTTGTTAAAACACGTGGCATTTTAGATGAAACTAATATGAAATTCAGGGTTTTGCTTATAACTTTTGAACCACTGGACCGATTGAGCTGAAATTTAATTCCAAATAGACCCGGGGAACGGCAGAGATACGTGCCAAGCTTCAGCAGTCTCATTAATGCCATTCGAATGTTATCGTGTTTTTTATCTCGTAAATTCGCGAAACACCCTTGCCGAAATTTACTCTTTTGCTCATAACTTTTGAACCACTGGACCGATTTGGCTGGATTGCAATACCAACCTGACCAGGTAAATGACAAACATATATGCCAAACTTCAGTAGCCTCTGTAAAGTCTTTCAAAAGTTAGCGTGTTTTCTACGGACAGACAGACAGACGGACGGACGGACGGACGGACGGACGGACGGACATCGCTAGATCGACTTAAAATCGATCGAGGATCATAAATATATATACTTTATGGGGTCCTAGACCAATATTTCGAGGTGTTACAAACGGAATGACAAACTTATATATACCCTCTATCACTAGAGTGGAGGGTATAAAAAATGTGATTTTTTTTTAAAAATTTCTTGAACGTAGGAAAAAAACCGCAATTTTTGCTAAATTTCAAATGGCGATATCTCGAAAACCGTTCGACCGATTTTAATTTTTTTTTATATTCGTGCTCACCGCATCAAAATTAACAAACGTGATGTGTCGAAAAAAATTTAATTTTTTTTTTTGTAATTTTTCAAAAATCCAAAACTTTGACCGCCGGGCGCCACGGGTTAATTTAATCCGATTGACCTCAAATTTGTTCAACATCCGTTTTAGTCCTAGTAGAATAAAAAAATGCCCGGACTTTGAAAATTGGAGAAAAATTTTTTTGGCCATACAGAAAAATGCCAGTCTAATGTGAAGCTTATATAAACACACACGTGTAAATTTTTATATCCAATCATAGTCTTGTTGCATTGTTTAATGAGATTTCAGGATTCTCGTATATGAAAATTAACTATGAAATTCAATAATAGAATTTCAAGTTAACGGTAATTTTATGTTAAATCTCTTTAGCATCAGCAGCACCAATTTATACATACGAGGCATTCCACACCAAATGTCCAGCGAAAAAAAAACACGTGAACCGTAAACTTCTGAATAGGTTGTATGGATAGCCCTATATGGAACCTAGAAAATTGCGTTTTTGGTTTTTCAATTTTTTAAAAACTGGCCTTAGGAGGCGTGGTCAAATATTGGAAAAATAGTCAAATTTGTGGCGAGTTGCCTTGATTAAATATTTATCACATTAAAACGGAATGCACCACAATCTCAAAAATTTATATTCTTATATAGTTTTGTATGGGCTATCGATTAAAAATTTTTTTTTGGAAAATTTTCAGAACCCGTTCTGAAATTTTCCATTTTTTAATTTATTTTTTTAAAAGTTTAGATGTTTGTCCATCCACACAAAAAAAATCAGAAACACGTTCTTAATTTTTTTCGAGAAAATCGCATTTGAACTTTAAATTTCATAACAATTTTGTAATTTGCTTGTATTTTCTTGATTTAACGTTGCGAATGAGTATTATTAATTGCATAAATATTACTCATTCGCAACGTTAAAACAAAGAAATACAAGCAAATTACAAAATTGTTATGAAATTTAATGTTCAAATGCGATTTTCTCGAAAAAAACGAAGAACCTGTTGCTGTTTTTTTTTTGTGTGGATGGACAAACATCTAAACTTAAAAAAAAAAATAAAAAAGAAAGTGGCATGATGTTAATTAAATTGACATTTTTAAAAAATGGAAAATTTCAGAATGGGTTCTGAAAATTTTCCAAAAAAAAAAATTTAATCGATAGCTTATACAAAACTATATAAGAATTTAAATTTTTGAGATTGTGGTGCATTCCGTTTTAATGTGATAAATATTTAATCAAGGCAACTCGCCACAAATTTAACCATTTTTCCAATATTTGACCACGCCTCCTAAGCCCAGTTTTTGAAAATTAGGAAAACCAAAAACGCAATTTTCTTAGTTCCATATAGGGCTATCCAAACAACCTATTCAGAAATTTACGGGACACATGTTTTTCTGTAGCGGGACATTTGGTGTGGAATGCCTCATATATATATAAACACACAAACACGACCACAGATAAACAATATTAAACACTTGCGTGTATAGAAATGTATCTGTGGAGATGTGTTTGCAATACACCTTTATTTGTTCAGTGATGTTATTGGCAGGAAGCTGAAAATTATCTGTGTATGAGTGTTCACACATGTGTATGCGGTTTATAAAATTGTCTAATATAAAATTTTAGTAATGAATCCAATTTTGTTGAATCGATTTTGAAAATGGCAATAACAAAAGTTATTGCAAAAACACACCAGTTGCTTAAATTCCAAAGATGTATATGACATTTATAATGAACATCTACATAGATAAAGTTTTATAAAATAAACAAAATGAAGAAAACAATATTATAAAAATTTAAAGTTTAATTTTAGGCAAGGTTGGGTACCAGTACCTTTACAATGAAATATCCATTAATATCACAGTGATAGAAAATCAAACTTTCCGAATCGGAATGGGATGAAACCAAAAGCAAATTACAGTTTACTTTTTACTTAACAAATTTCTCAAGGCTTTGTTTAGTTCAGTGCTAGAATTTTTTACACGCATTTAAAGTTGATGATTTTAAAGCATTTAAAGTTTTTGAAAACTAAGTATGTCCTTCTTTAGGGGCCCCTGGTGGTGCCATTATTGATCATGTGTGGTCCAGTATCTAAACTTAAGCTCGAAATTACGCTAGCTATAACCGGTATGAATTTTGCTGCATTCGGTCCAGTACCTACTTACTGAATAGCCAAATTATTAAAAACAATAAACAGCCCGAGTAAAAATAATTTAATATGATCTTATATACTTTTATATAGTCATATTATTTCATATATGATCATGTGTGACACTATGTCTTGCGAGATAAATTTATATAATAAATTTTGATGTGCGATTTTTTCAAGATATCGCCATACATAACTATATATTGTAACATCTGGTCCCATGCATCATTCCAAATTTCTAAGTGTTTTATATAAAATTTTATATTCCTCCATTATTTTTTAATTTTTCTAAGTTTTTTCCAAGAACATATTTTTATTGCAAATATTTGCAACGTGTTTTATATAAAATTTCATATGACTTCATATTATTTTATTTTTCTAAGTTTTTTCCAAGCACCACTTTTTATCACGAATATTTTCTAAGTGTTTTATATAAAATTTTATATGACTCCATCTTTAAAATTTTTTCAAAGTTTTTTTCAAGGAACATTTTTTTATCGCAAATATTTTCTAAGTGTTTTATATAAAATTATATATGACTCCATTTTTTAAAATTTTTCTAAGTTTTTATAAGCCCGAGTAAAAAGGAATTTATATAAATGTATATTATTTTATATGTTTTCATAAAACCATATACAACTATATGAGTCAAAGTATAAAAATATATCTCACTTTGAAATTTTCCAATTTTTTTAAATGATGTCATATAAAATCATATCTAATTATATTGTTCATAATATATTAATATAAATGGTAGATGTAATCATACGTTGCACATAAAACTTAATCCGATTTCATACATTATTATACGTGACTTTATATCTAATTATGTATAGGACTTTACTAAACAAAAAATCCAGTATCAATTTATGTATAATTATGTATGACTAATATAATACCATTTAAAACTATATATGGTTCCATACTAAAAAAAATTCCAACAAAAATAATAGATATAATTATATGTGTCTTAAACGATAACATATCTGTGTTTGTATGGTACTATATATACGCAAATTTCGTCTAAACTCAATATATATTTATAAATGGTCGCATATGTAATGGAATATATATTTTGATATAATCATGTATAAAAAAAATATTGTTTTGACCAAACAACTAGCCATATATAATTATATATGCCAGTATTTCAAAATTTATTTTTGTGTGTCAACATATATGGTTATACAAAACTTTTTATTGTATCATATAAGATTACATATGATTTTTGGAAACCCGACCCGAGTAAAAAAAATTGTATGGTAAAACATGTTATCTTATAAAATTATATATAATTTACTGGATCTGATTTTGCTAAATTTCATCCGAAAATTGGCCGCGCCAAAGTTATCTCATAACATCATATAATATATGAAGTTACAGTTTAATATTTGATTGTATGTGATTCCAATTGGCCGCGCCAAAGTTATCCCAAATTATCTATTATCATGATTTTGTATTAAATATGATATAAAATGATGTAATTTCATCCGGAATTGGCCGCCAAAGTTATCCCAAATTATCTATTATCATGATTTTGTATTAAATATGATATAAAATGATGTAATTTCATCCGGAAATTGGCCGCGCCAAAGTTATCTTAAAATATCCAATATCATGATTTTATATTAAATTGGATATTATATAATGTAATTTCATCCGAAATTTGGCCGCGCCAAAGTTATCTTATAATATCTGATATCTTGATTTTATAAAAAAATTATTGGATACATTTTTATCCAAAAAATGTTTCTGTTTTTAGATTTATTTTTAGATATAATAATATCAAACTGAAAATAAATAAAAAAAAAAACTTCGAACGGACGGGGATTAGAACAACAAGTCTTCCGTTTGTAATCGCAATCTCTACCCTCTAGACCAGCGGACGTTGTTAGCAAATAACAACTTTAAAAGACTTGGTTTTAAATAAATTGATCGTACCTAATTATATCAAATTGATCTAACATATAGTAATATATGATAATATCCAATTAAATATGTTATTCACTTGTACACAATTTTCAAAAAGACTTAGAAAATTTTTGATAAAATTTGCAAAAAAAAAAAAAAAAAATTGGAATGACGTACAGCGTTATTAGGGGCTTCCATGGTAAGCTTAAACAATAATTTTAATGTAGCGGTATGCCTTATTTCCAAGTCATAGGCTTCCAAAGTGAAATAAGACTTTGGCATGAAAGTTTTCATGGAATCAGGAAATCAGAATTAGATTTGAGATCGGGTTCCAAAAATCATTGATAATTTGATAATTTAAACCAAATATAGCTATTATTAACTATATAAATGCAATATAATTTTTTAAAAATGATTGCAAAAATTCAAAAAGTAAAATTTTTTAAGTTCTAAAAAAACAAATGCAATAAAAAAGCGTTTTCCATTTAAAAAAAAATTAAAAAAATATATTTTTTTCTGGAATCGAACTCGGGTTTCCAAAAATGATAGATAATTTTATAATAAATTAAATATAGTTATATATAACTATATAACAGCAATATAATTTTTTTAAAAATGATTGCAAAAATTCAAAAAAAGAAAAATTTTTAGTTCTAAAAAAAAATAAGAGCAATAAAAAAGTGTTTTCTATTTAAAAAAAATTAAAAAAAAATATTTTTTTTCTGGAATCGAACTCGGGTTCCCAAAAATTATAGATAATTTTATGATAACCCGAGTAAAAATAAACATATATAACAATATATAACTTGATACAAACCTAACGAATCATATATGATCATATATTCCGTGAGCTATTTTCTAAATTTTTTAAGTGCAGTCATATGTAGTTATATATAATTTAATCATGATTCGGATTAAAATGCGTACGGTTGATATAATTATATTTAATTATATGAGGGTCAATACAAAATTTGCTTTTTTGTATAATTTAATATAAAATTATATATTTCTCATTCTGTTCCATATATACCCAGGCACAAACTGCCAACCGTTCCAAAGAAAAAGTCTCGGCAAAGCACTTTATTTTTTGTGTAGAAGGTAGTATGAATTCGAAAAAGTGCTTTCCAAGCGCTTTGCCAATGTTTTTCTATTTAAATCCGTTCAAAGTATACATTTTTTTATTAAAATTTATTAATTTTTATAACAATTGAAACATTTTTTATTTCCTTGCAGGATAAGTGGCCGGTCCTTGATAGTTCTCATGATATGTCACTTATACAGAATGACCTATATATTACAAACTTGACACCTTTTATATAAAAACACCTGTTTCTTTCGTGAGGAAGTGTCTTAAACTCCGGATACATCACCCTTAAACTCCGGATACATACCCGTTTCGGTTCAATACACCACTTTTTTCGGGACTTTTCCAAATTTTTTCCTAAAAGCATTTTTAATAAATTTTATATTCCAAAACGCAAAGAAAACTGCAAACAAATTTTTTCAAGGACTTAGAAAATTGTTCAAAGTTTGTTCAAAATTTTTTTATCCTAATAAATGAGTCAATAAATTTTTTATCCTAATTTTATAAATTTCTTTATTCAAATAAACACCAAAAAAAGTTGTGTCTTATGGACTTATGTATACAATTTAGATATGTCCCATTTTTTTGTTCTAAAAGTGCTATAATAGTACCATATTTTTTGTTTTTAAAGCGCTTTCAAAGCGCTTTAAAATAGCAACGGCATACCGTTTACCGTGGTTATCATTTTGGACGCTGGGAGAGTACTAAACTGTGATGCTTTCCCAGCACACAAGCGACCATAAAAGGTACTTTGCCAGCGCTCTCCCGATTGTATTTTTCTGCCTGGGTAACTATAAATGTTTCTAATTAACCAACAATTTTCTAAGTTTTTTAGGCAAAGTATAAAAAACTTTTTAAAATGTTCCTAAACATTTCCTTGTTAGGGTTATGTATATAACCTATCTGGTTCGAAGCGTACCCAAACATTTTTTTGTTTTAGAAAATTATATGTTTGGTGAATGTATCGTTGACCTCTGGTGTATCTCAACCCAAACCAGAAAACACCAGGATTTTATATGTTTTTATGTAATTAGATCTAATTAGATCCACCAATATATGGCAATGTCTGGTCAAAACTCGGATGAAATCAAATCATATTTTATACAAGTTGATATTTTTTAATGCAAAAACATCCACCATTTTTCGGATCAAATTGCGTATAATTTTATATTGTATTACATATCATTATATATTGCATCATATAAAAATTTTTACTCGGGAAATCAAATATAGTTATATATAACTGTATAAAAGAAAAATATTTTTTTTTAAAATGATTGCAAAAATCCCAAAAATGAAAATTTTTTAGTTCTAAAAAATTAAACGCAATAAAAAAGTGTTTTCTATTTAAAAAAAATAAAAAAAAAAATTTTTTCTCGACTGGGCCGGGAATCGAACTCGGGTTTCCAAAAATCATATGTAATCTTATATGATACAATAAAAAGTTTTGTATAACCATATATGTTGACACACAAAAAAAAATTTTGAAATACTGGCATATATAATTATATATGGCTAGTTGTTTGGTCAAAAAAATATTTTTTTTATACATGATTATATCAAAATATATATTCCATTACATATGCGACCATTTATAAATATATATTGAGTTTAGACGAAATTTGCGTATATATAGTACCATACAAACACAGATATGTTATCGTTTAAGACACATATAATTATATCTATTATTTTTGTTGGAAATTTTTTTAGTATGGAACCATATATAGTTTTAAATGGTATTATATTAGTCATATATAATTAAACATAAATTGATACTGGATTTTTTGTTTAGTAAAGTCCTATACATAATTAGATATAAAGTCACGTATAATAATGTTTGAAATCGGATTAAGTTTTATGTGCAACGTATGATTACATCTACCATTTATATTAATATATTATGAACAATATAATTAGATATGATTTTATATGACATCATTTAAAAAAATTGGAAAATTTCAAAGTGAGATATAATTTTATACTTTGACTCATATAGTTGTATATGATTTTATGAAAACATATAAAATAATATACATTTATATGAATTCCTTTTTACTCGGGGAGTTCAATTCCCGGCCCAGTCGAGAAAAAAAAAGTTTTTTTTTTATTTTTTTTAAATAGAAAACACTTTTTTATTGCGTTTAATTTTTTTAGAACTAAAAAATTTTCATTTTTGGAATTTTTGCAATCATTTTAAAAAAATTATTTTTCTTTTATACAGTTATATATAACTATATTTGATTTATTATAAAATTATCTATAATTTTTGGGAACCCGAGTTCGGTTCCAGAAAAAAAATATATTTTTTTTTATTTTTTTTAAATAGAAAACACTTTTTTATTGCATTTTTTTTTTAGAACTAAAAATTTTTCTTTTTTTGAATTTTTGCAATAATTTTTAAAAAATTATATTGCTGTTATATAGTTATATATAACTATATTTAATTTATTATAAAATTATCCATCATTTTTGGGAACCCGAGTTCGATTCCAGAAAAAAATATATTTTTTTATTTTTTTTTTAAATGGAAAACACTTTTTTATTGCATTTGTTTTTTTAGAACTTAAAAAATTTTACTTTTTGAATTTTTGTAATCATTTTTAAAAATTTATATTGCATTTATATAGTTAATAATAGCTATATTTGGTTTAAATTATCAAATTATCGATGATTTTTGGAACCCGATCTCAAATCTAATTCTGATTTCCTGATTCCATGAAAAATTTAAAATTTATAAGCCAAAGTCTTATTTCACTTTGGAAGCATATGCCTTGGAAATAAGGCATACCGCTACATTAAAATTATTGTTTAAGCTTACCATGGAAGCCCCTAATAGCGCTGTACGTTATTCGATTTTTTTTTTTTTTTTTTGCAAATTTTATCAAAAATTTTCTAAGTCTTTTTGAAAATTGTGTACAAGTGAATAACATATTTAATTGGATATAATCTTATATTACTATATGTTAGATCATTGATATAATTAGATACGATCAATTTACTTAAAACTAAGTCTTTTAAAGTTGTTATTTGCTAACAACGTCCGCTGGTCTAGAGGGTAGAGATTGCGATTACAAAACGGAAGACTTGTGGTTCTACTTAATCCCCGTTCGTTCGAAGTTTTTTTTTTTTTTTATTATTTATTTTCAGTTTGACATTATTATATCCCTATTAATATTATAAATCTGATTGTTGGTTTGTCTGTCTGTCTGTCTGTCTTTCTGTCTGTCTGTCTGTCTGTCTGTCTGTTCCGCAATAAGTACAGAACGGCTTAACCGATTTTCATGAAATTTTCACCACAGATAGTACTAACCGAGGCGGGAACTATAGGCCATAAGCGACCGCGATCGGACAAAGGGGCGTAAAATGCCACGCCCCTTTGTACCATTCTAAAGCTATATCTGCCTGTATGACAATGACGGAAAAACGGCTGAAGCGATTTTCATGAAATTTTCACCACAGATAGTACTTACCGAGGCGGGAACTATAGGCCATAAGAGACCGCGATCGGACAAAGGGGCGTAAAATGTCACGCCCCTTTGTACCATGCTGAAGCTATATCTGCCTGTCCGGCAATAACAGAAAAACGACTTAACCGAATTTCATAAAATTTTCACCCCAGATGGTATTAACCGAGGCGGGAACTATAGGCCATAAGCGACCGCGATCGGACAAAGGGGCGTAAAATGCCACGCCCGTTTGTACTATGCTGAAGCTATATCTGCCTGTTCCGCAATAAGTAAAGAACGGCTTAACCCATTTTCATGAAATTTTCACCACAGATAGTATTAACCGAGGCGGGAACTAAAGGCCATAAGCGACCGCGATCGGACAAAGGGGCGTAAAATGCCACGCCCCTTTGTACCATGCTTAAGCTATATTTGCCTGTCCGGCAATAACGAAAAAACGGCTGAACCGATTTTCATGAAATTTTCACCACAGATAGTACTAACCGAGGCGGGAACTATAGGTCATAAGCGACAGCAATCGGAAAAAGGGGCGTAAAATGCCACGACCCTTTGTACCATTCTAAAGCTATATCTGTCTGTCCGGCAATAACGGAAAAACGGCTGAACCGATTTTCATGAAATTTTCACCACAGATAGTACTAACCGAGGCGAAAACTATGAGCCACAATAGAGGGCGATCAAAAAAAAAGGGGCGTAAAATACCACGCCCCTTTTTGTTACACTGAAAGCTAATTCTGCTTTTTGTGCAATTACGCTTAAACAGCTGAACTGATTTTCATCATGAAATTTTCACCAGATAGTATTAACCGAAGCGAAAAGAATGATCCAAAATAGAGGACGATCGAAGAAAGGGGGCGTATAATGCCACGCCCCTTTGTGTTACATTGAAAGTTATTTCTTCCTGTTTCGCAATCACGCATAAACGGCTAAACCGATTTTAATGAAGTTTTTACCAAAGATAGTACTAACCGAGCCGAAAACTAGAAATTATAATAGAAATAATGTCACACCCCTTTTTACTATACTGAAAGTTTTTTCTGCATGTTCCGTAATCATGCTTAAAAAAATAAAATAGATAATAAATAAATAATAACATATATAAAAAACAGTTTTCATTAACAAGACAAACCGACATTTAAAATCCTACTAATGATGACACTAACTGGGGTGATTGAAACCGGTATAGGAAATACCAGAAATGTCTATAATTTTTAGAAATTCAATTTTTCTTCTGCATTTTTTCAACTTGAACCCTTATAGCACGCCCCTTTTTATTTATTTGAACGCTATTTCTGTCTGTTCCGTAATATACCATAAACTGCTTAACCGATTAGAATGAAATTTTTACCACAGATAGTAAGTACTTACCGAGGATGGAACTATAGATTAAAATAGAGCGCGTTCGGACAAAGGGGCGTAAGTTGACACGAGCCTTTGTACTATACTGAAAGTGTTTCTGCCTGTTCCTTAATAACGCTTAAACGACTAAACCGATTTTAACAAACTTTTTTCCATAGATAGTACTTACAGAGGCGGGCACTTTAGTATGTATCAACTGCCACGCCTTTTGCAATGTACTGAAAGTTCATTCTGCCTTTCCGTAATCACGTTTTAAACTGTCATTTTAATTTTCACCACAGTTAGTTAGAACTTATTTAGGCGGAAACTATAAACACGACCAGACAAAGGCGTGAATTGCCACGTCCCTTTGCAATACATTGAAATTTATTTCTACCCGATCCGTAAACACGCGTTAACGGTGAAACCAGTTTTAATTAAATTTTCACCACAGATGGTATTTACCGTGGTGATCGGGAAAAGGGGCTTAAAATGCCGCAACCCTTTGTATTAACTTAAAAAAAAATATTTTTTCCTGTTGAACGATATGCCATATTAGCCCACGATTAGACAAATGGGTGTAAAATGCCACGTCAATTTGTAATATACAGAACGCTATTTCTGGCTTATTTGCTATAATGCAAAAACGACTTAACCAATTCCTTTAAACACTACTGTTAGAACTAACTGAACGCGAACTATTTGCTATATCAGAACCTGAAAACAGTTGAGCCGATTTCAATGAAATTTCCAACACAAATAGTGATATAGCCAATATTAAACAGCGATTGATAAAAAGGCATATAATGACACGCCCCTTTGTACTTTAGCGTGAGTTATGTCTGCTGAGTAAATTTAATGGCAATTTTCTTCACGTGCTAACTAATAGCGGAACTATAGGTCACATGACACCAAAATTGAACTAAATGCGTTAAATGCCACACCCACTTGAACTACAGTGAAAGTTATGTCTTTATTGATGCTTTCACTACATAAAGTGCTAACCGAGGATGGAAATATAGGTTCCTTTTAAAGGCCATTAAACAAATACATTAATATTAGGTCTGTTACCACGACGGAGGAAAACGTACACACCATGTTCCCGACGCTAAGCGAAATCGAAAAAAAATCGACCAAACCTCATGAATAGGTTTATATTCACCAATGAAAAGCTACGAAGAAGTAGATAAATTGACTAATAAAAAACTCATTCATTTCATAATATTTTTTTCAACCCGGGCAACGCCGGGTGCAAAACAGCTAGTCTAAAAATAAATCTAAAATCAGAAACATTTTTTGGATAAAAATGTATCCAATAATTTTTTTATAAAATCAAGATATCAGATATTATAAGATAACTTTGGCGCGGCCAAATTTCGGATGAAATTACATTATATAATATCCAATTTAATATAAAATCATGATATTGGATATTTTAAGATAACTTTGGCGCGGCCAATTTCCGGATGAAATTACATCATATTATATCATATTTAATACAAAATCATGATAATAGATAATTTGGGATAACTTTGGCGCGGCCAATTTCCGGATGAAATCACATACAATCAAATATTAAACTGCAACTTCATAACATCTTATAATATATGAAGTTACAGTTTAATATTTGATTGTATGTGATTTCATCCGGAAATTGGCCGCGCCAAAGTTATCCCAAATTATCTATTATCATGATTTTGTATTAAATATGATATGATATGATGTAATTTCATCCGGAAATTGGCCGCGCCAAAGTTATCTTAAAATATCCAATATCATGATTTTATATTAAATTGGATATTATATAATGTAATTTCATCCGAAATTTGGCCGCGCCAAAGTTATCTTATAATATCTGATATCTTGATTTTATAAAAAAATTATTGGATAAATTTTTATCCAAAAAATGTTTCTGTTTTTAGATTTATCTTTAGATATAATAATGTCAAACTGAAAATAAATAAAAAAAAAAAAAAACTTCGAACGGACGGGGATTAGAACCACAAGTCTTCCGTTTTGTAATCGCAATCTCTACCCTCTAGACCAGCGGACGTTGTTAGCAAATAACAACTTTAAAAGACTTAGTTTTAAATAAATTGATCGTATCTAATTATATCAAATTGATCAAACATATAGTAATATATGATTACATCTAATTAAATATGTTATTCACTTGTACACAATTTTCAAAAAGACTTAGAAAATTTTTTATAAAATTTGCAAAAAAAAAAAAAATTGGAATAACGTACAGCGCTATTCCATGGTAAGCTTAAACAATAATTTTAATGTAGCGGTATGCCTTATTTCCAAGTCATAGGCTTCCAAAGTGAAATAAGACTTTGGCTTATAAGTTTGAAATTTTTCATGGAATCAGGAAATAAGAATTAGATTTGAGATCGGGTTCCAAAAATCATTGATAATTTGATAATTTAAACCAAATGTAGCTATTATTAACTATATAAATGCAATATAAATTTTTAAAAATGATTGCAAAAATTCAAAAAGTAAAATTTTTTAAGTTCTAAAAAAACAAATGCAATAAGAAAGTGTTTTCTATTAAAAAAAAAATAAAAAAATATATTTTTTTCTGGAATCGAACTCGGGTTCCCAAAAATGATAGATAATTTTATAATAAATTAAATATTGTTATATATAACTATATAAAAGCAATATAATTTTTTAAAAATGATTGCAAAAATTCAAAAAAAGAAAAATTTTTAGTTCTAAAAAAATAAATGTAATAAAAAAGTGTTTTCTATTTAAAAAAATAAAAAAAATATATTTTTTTCTGGAATCGAACTCGGGTTCCCAAAAATTATAGATAATTTTATAATAAATCAAATATAGTTATATATAACTATGTAAAAGAAAAATATTTTTTTAAAAATGATTGCTAAAATTCAAAAAATGAAAATTGTTTAGTTCTAAAAAAATTAAACGCAATAAAAAAGTGTTTTCTATTTAAAACAAAATAAAAAAAACTTTTTTTTCTCGACTGGGCCGGGAATTGAACTCGGGTTCCCAAAAATCATATGTAATCTTATATGATACAATAAAAAGTTTTGTATAACCATATATGTTGACACACAAAAATAAATTTTGAAATACTGGCATATATAATTATATATGGTTAGTTGTTTGGTCAAAAAAATATTTTTTTTATACATGATTATATCAAAATATATATTCCATTACATATGCGACCATTTATAAATATATATTGAGTTTAGACGAAATTTGCGTATATATAGTACCATACAAACACAGATATGTTATCGTTTAAGACACATATAATTATATCTATTATTTTTGTTGGAAATTTTTTTAGTATGGAACCATATATAGTTTTAAATGGTATTATATTAGTCATATATAATTATACATAAATTGATACTGGATTTTTTGTTTAGTAAAGGCCTATACATAATTAGATATAAAGTCACGTATAATAATGTATGAAATCGGATTAAGTTTTATGTGCAACGTATGATTACATCTACCATTTATATTAATATGTTATGAACAATATAATTAGATATGATTTTATATGACATCATTTAAAAAAATTGGAAAATTTCAAAGTGAGATATAATTTTATACTTTGACTCATATAGTTGTATATGGTTTTATGAAAACATATAAAATAATATACATTTATATAAATTCCTTTTTACTCGGGAGGACAAAGTTTTTATGCGAATATTTTCTAAGTGGTTTATATAAAATTTAACATGACTCCATTTTATGAAATTTTTTTAAGTTTTTTTCAAGAACAACTAATTTTTATTATTTTAATTTTTCAACTTTTTATTAAAAACTAAATAAAACATCCGATTTATAAATTTGTATAAATTTAAATATAATTGGATATAATTTTATATCATTGGATTAGACCAAAACTCGTATCGAAGTCGATATAAAGTTATAAAAACTGATATTATTATATAATATTCGATCAAATCTTATGAAACCATTTTTCGTATAAGATTATATCAAAATAGACACGAACCCATATTAAATTATATATTGCGTCATATCATTTTTTTTACTCGGGCGCTGAGCACCGTTTCGTATGACCGTTATTTAAAAACAATTAAGTATACGCCCCTTATACAGTTTTCGATTAATTACACTGTGCTACAGTGAAAAAATACTTCTGATGTGACATAGTGTAGGTTGTTGGTCTTGTCGAGTAGATCACAAAAATGCCCATTAAACTTGCCAGACACCCTCAAATTGTAGAGTTATTGTCAAAAAACTTTTTTTTGGGACTTTTCTCACTAAACCTTGTGTAATTCAGAAAATTTTCAACTGATTTTAAATTTTTAAACTGTTTTGGATAGAAAAAGGATAGGGCTTTCCATGTGTGTAAATTGGTCAATACGTAAAAGAAAGATATCTATTGATTTTTTCTATAAAATCAATATTTTTTGTTATTTTTTGAAAATTTTTCGAGTTTATCAATTTTTTTCTGCTATAGTTTGTTTATCAACCTTTATATTTATGAGGGTTTTTTGAAGAAAATTTAATTCTAAATACGATAATCTTTATCCTGAAAAGTTCGGATAATAACACAGTGATACAAAATCGAACTTTCGGAATCGGAATGGGATGAAACCAAAAGCAAATGAAAGCTGACGTTTTCCATAACAAAACCCACAAGGCCTTTTTTTTAGGTCAGAGCTTGATTTTATTTTACACCCATTTAAAGTTGGTGATTTTAAAGCATTTAAAGTTTGTGTGTACTAAACATATCCTACTTTAAAGGCCCCTGGTTGTGCCCTTATTGAACATGTAGGGTCCAGTTTCCAAACTTAAGCTGAAAATTACTTCAGCTATGACTGGTATGAATTTTGCTGCAATTGGTCCAGTACCTATTTACTGAATAGCCAAATTATTCAAATAAACCACAAAACACCGTTGCGTATGATTGTTATTTAAAGGCAATTATTAACATAAAACACTGGACACCGTTGCGTATGATTGTTATTTAAAGGCAATTACAATATTAATCATTCGCCACTAATACAATTTTAAAGCATTTATTATTATAATTATAATAAAAGTGCACTAACTTTAAATGCGTGTAAAAAAAAATCTAGCTCTGAACTGGAAAAAAGCCTTGAGGGGTTTGTTATGGAATATGTCATCTTTCATTTGCTTTTGGTTTCATCCCATTCCGATTTTGGGTGTTGTACAGTGTAATTGACCAAAAAAATAAATTTTTCATAAATGGTCATGTATAATAAAGGTTAAAGGTTTTTGGCGCGCTGAATCCGAATCTGGCCTTTAAATTGCTCTATCTCGTAAGGTTTCTGAGATATTTAACATAAATTGATATATCAAAAACTTAATAAGATAGCGCAATTTCAAGGCCAAAATAATGACACGCGACCTCTCAGTATGTTCGTTTATTTTTTATTTTTTGCCTGGGTTATCTGAATGGCAACTTCCTGCAAAATCTTGATTTTCTTTTTTAGAAAAATTATCGCAACTCTTTCAATTGTTATCCGATTTTTTTGACATAAAACTCATCGTATTCACAATTAAATTTCCTTTAGGAATACGTTTATTAGTATAAATGTTGTTGAACAAACAATAGCAGAAAAAAATCGATAAACTCAAAAAATTTTCAAAAAAATAACAAAAAATTAGATATTGTTGAAAAAATCAATACATATCTTTCTTATATGTATAGACCAATTCACACACATGAAAAGCCCTATCCTTCTTCTATCAAAACAGTTGAAAAATTTAAAATCGGTTGAAAAATGTTTAAGTTACACGTGGTTTATTGAGAAAAGTCACAAAAAAACGTTTTTTGACAATAACCCAGCAAAAACTTCCATTACCAAGTAATTAACTTACAGGTTTATACCGAAAATGCGTAACTAGTTACGTCCCAATTTCATTGTTAATTACTTTAACAAGGCGATGTCATTGGAGGCAAGGCCTTCCATTTTCGCTTACGAAAAAGCTAACAAATAATAGCCCATTCCTAGCTCGCTTACGAAAAGTTGAAAAAGTAACTGCATTTTTTGTTTAGTTGCTCTTATTAAATGAGAGAAAAAAATTAACAGTAAAATTGTTTTTAATATATTTTTATGAAACTTAACTGGTTTTTAAAATTCAGATTTCAAATCTATTTACATAGTAAGTTAATAGAAAGGCCTTTTTTTGGGGTATAAAGTAACGCAGCGAGTATTTAGTGCTCATTACCAGGTAATCCAATTGGGAATGAGTACTCATTACCTAGTTTTTGCTGGGAACTTTAAAATTTGAGGGTGTCTGGCAAGTTTGATGGGCATTTTTGTGATCTTTTCGACGAAACCTAAAACCTTATCTACCTCACTTTTAAAGTATATTCGATTTTGTGTTTTTTGTAGCACAGTGTTATTAATATTATTTTAATAAAAGTACACCAACTTCAAATGCGCATAAAATAAACTAATCTCTTCCCTAAAATATTTAAAATATTTAAAATTTTAGTTTTTTTCTTTTAAAGATTAATACTTTTTCATCAAATTTAACACAAAAGTTGTTCAGACATAATATGTGTAATTAAAATAGATTGCACCTCATTTCTCATTTAGATTATGATTTTGCTTTCGGAAGCATTATTTCTGTCTATTCATTAGTAGAAATAATTTTATTTTTACAGCTTAGAAAATGAATAATTAATTTAAATAATAAAATAACCATGTTTAGACACGATGAACAAGTACATAAGTTGTATTATAAAAACTAAAACAAAAAGAAGGGAAACTACTGCCACTTGATTACCAAAAGCGTTAACTTTTTATTTTATTTAAAATAATTTAGGCTAGGTCTTTTATGGTTGCCGAGAACCGTAGGATGGCAAATAGGTGGCGTCACAAATGAAAAATCCTTATGATTCTTTAAAGTTCCAACCTTCAGGTGATACCTGTCAAAATTTCATTACAATTCAATCATTAGTGAACAAGTTGCGATTTTGAAAACAATGGATTCAAAACAACTTCGTGTCATGATTTATCATTGCTTTTTAATGGGGAAAAACACCGTTCTAGCAAAAGTTTGGCTTGATTATTTGGAATATGTTCCATCGAGGCAAATGGTAGTGAAGTGGTTTGCTGACTTTAAACGTGATCATACAAACACCGATAACGCCGAAAGAATTGGACGCCTAAAGGAGAATGTTCACAAAAACGTTTTGGCAGACCGTCAAGTGAAGTTGCTTGAGATAGCTGATACCTTAAAGATATGTAAGGAACATGTCGGCTTTATTTTACATGAACATTTGACCATGAGAAAGCTGTTTTTGAAATGGGTACCGCGTTTGCTCTTTCACCAAGACAAAGCGACGTATCACAAGTCGTTGGTTACCTTGGTCAAATCGAGATAGTTACACTTGCAATTGGTTCCGAACCCTCCGAATTAACGGGATTAGAATCTTACCTGTTTTCAGACCTCAAAAAAATGATCGCATGAAGTGATGATGGCTTAAACAGAGGCCTTTTTTGAGGCCAAAGATAAAACATTCCACAAAAAAAGTTTTCGAAATGTAAGAAAGGCATTGGAGAAGACAATATTGATAAATAAAGTCAAATTTTTAGAGTACTGAAAAATAGGATTTACTTACTTACTTTGTTATGTGCCATCTTAGGGGGGTTAAGGGGACACATTTTTTTTAACTTTTGTTATATTTGTTCCAAAGGAACCATAACACATATAATTAGGGTTGCCAGATACTAACAGTCAAATAATTGGACAATGGAAAATTTGCAGCTGGAATTTTAAAAAGTAACTGGACCCATGCATATTTTATTTTAATAATTTGAAAAAAAAAATCAACCGATTTTTATAAATGAGATACATATTCTTATTTTGGACTAAATGGCCGTCTCTATTTACCACGGCAAAATGTGCCTTTTTAAGCATTTCTATTACTTTTTCGATGTTTAGCTCGTCATTGGCCTGAGGATGGTTAGAGTATATTTTTGTTTTTAAATAACCCCACAAAAATAAGTTTAAAGTGCTCAAATCTGGAAATCAAGAAGGAGAGTTAAAATTTCCCGGACGTGAGAAGTTAAAAAAGGGCGACAACAATTGACCATCATTTGCAGATTTGACCCATCCAGACATATTCTGTGGGGTTATTTTAAAAGCAAAATGTTTGCCAAGAATCCTTAAATCATCGACGAGCGAAAAAGTTGCTCGAAAAAGTTGTAAAAAAAGTAGCGAAAATGCAGCAAAAAGAGCACATTTTCCGTATCCAAAAGAGGCATTTATGTTATATTTATGATTAATGTTTTATTCGAAAAGTAGTCCTTGGGGTGGTTCAACGCATCTGAAATCGTGGATTTTAGCTGATTTTTCTGCAGAGCAAAAACGGTTAATATAATCTGATTTCACCAGTCGATTCTACACCAAAAATAAATACCGCAGGTGGCGGAAATTTTGTTATTTTTAAATTTTTATACCCTACACTACTCTGTGGTACAGGGTATAATTAGTTTATACTGATGTTTGTAACTACCCGAAATATTGGTCCTAGACCTACATTTAAGTATACCGATCGACTCAGAAATACTTTTGAGTTGATTGACTCTAAATTTCAAATTTAAGCGTCTTTTGGCCCAATGTAAACTTACAAGAAAAAATGGTAAATATGTTTAAAAAAATGGTGAATTTACAAACCAAAATGGTAAATTTACAAAAAAAATAATAAAATCATTTTTGTAAAATAACTGTTTTTTTGTAAATTAACTAGAATCCTCGTAATAAATTTTTCAAAATTTTGTCAACTTTTTTTTAAATATTTTTCAATACAAAAAAAAACAAGTAAGAAAATTATAGTCGGTCAAGACCGACCATATAATACCCTACACCAAAGTTTCCCGGAAAATGGGTCCCATCAATCGATTAGATCTATGTGTTGTAAAACCTTTAATAAGTGTAGAAAACACTCACAAATCAAATTTGAGTGAAATAGGCTTCTATTTGTTGACAATAAACCGCTTTAACTGAATATCGGGCGAAATTTTCACAAGGGGCCTGAGTCCAAAACTGGTCCGATGATTATCAGGTTTGATAAGGTTATTTAAGTACGCGTTTAACATACACAAACAAAATTTTAATTAAATATTTTCTATTTTCATAAAATTTGAGACATTTATGTGAAAATCGGGAAGGTGGTTTGTATGGGGGCTTCATGGGAAATCTATTTGGCTCGCCTCTGCGTATTTTCCTAATCCGGGGCCAATACCCCCGGAGAAGGTTGGCGGTCTGATTCGGGAGTCTGAATCTAGGGGACACCAGTTACTAGTGTGCTGTGATGCTAATGCACATCATTCGATATGGGGTAGTACAGACACAAATGATAGAGGCGAATCACTTTTGGAGTTTTTGTTAAGCACTAACCTGTATATTTGTAACAAGGGTAGTGAACCAACTTTCGTTACAAGTACGCGGCAAGAGGTTCTTGACGTAACACTTGTATCAGATACATTGTCTGATAGAATTGATGACTGGAGAGTTTTGGAAGAGCATTCTTTCTCAGATCATCGGTACATTGAGTTTTTACTCAGGGAGCGTGCCCCGGTTGAGACAGTCTCTAGAAATCTGAGAAGAACAAACTGGGTGAAATATAGGGAGACTTTTTCTTTGCTTTTGGATGAAGTACCCCTATCTGAACCGCATAGTTTAGCGGAAATTGACTGTCTGGTTGACCATATAACAAATGTTTGTAATAGGTGCCTGGATGCGTCTTGCCCTTCTGCAAAGCCTAGAGGGAAAAAAAAGCCACCTTGGTGGTCAAATGAGTTGCAGACGAGCAGAGATTCCTGCAGAAAGCTCTTTAATAAGGCTAAATTTTCAAGAGCGGACGAGGACTGGTCTGCATACAGGCTGCAACTTAAGAGTTATAAAAAGATGATCAGAAATGCCAAATGTGATTCTTGGAAAAACTTCTGTGGAAACATAGAAGACGTTTCTGAGGCATCCAGGCTGCGCAAGGTTCTGGCTTCTTCTCCTTGCACCCTAGGATACCTGAAAGATCCTAATGGGGTGTGGTCTTCCTCCAGTGGAGAGTCGCTGGATCTCCTTTTAAACACGCATTTTCCGGGCAATTCCATGACGCCGTTTCAAGCTTTGGAACGTTCTGACGCCCAAGCATCTGAAATTGCTTCGGAAATAATAAATATGCCAACATTAATCTGGGCGATAAAAAGCTTCAGGCCCTATAAATCTCCGGGACCTGATGGTATAATCCCGGCTGAGTTGCAGCAAGTGTTGGACTATATAGCCCCGTTGCTGTATAATCTATACACAGCATGCATCAACTGGTCGTATATTCCTTTAAAATGGAGGGATACCAGAGTCGTATTTATCCCGAAGGCTGGGAAAAGTTCCCACACAGCTCCGAAGGATTTCAGACCAATTAGTCTGTCTTCTTTTTTGTTAAAGACAATGGAACGAATGATAGACTCATATTTGCGTAGAGTGATTGACCCGAGGTTGCTTTCGACAAAGCAACATGCATACAGCAAGGGACGATCAACGGAAACAGCTCTTCATGAGCTCGTTGGTACCATCGAGAGATCGCTTTCGGTAAAGGAGTACACTATGGTGGCCTTTCTTGATATTGAGGGGGCTTTTAATAATGTCATTCCAGAATCGATAATATTGGCATTGTCTGGTCTGGGAGTAAAGCGTGAAATCGTTTTAATGGTGGAAAACCTACTTGCCAATAGACGTATAACGTCTGAATTGGGAGCGTCCGTCATATCTCGATTTGTCAATAGGGGCACACCACAAGGAGGTGTTCTTTCGCCGCTTCTTTGGAACCTGGCACTGAATTCAATGCTACTATCTCTAGAAGCACGTGGTTGTCATGTTATCGCATATGCTGACGATGTCGCGATAGCGGTAAAGGGGAAGCATCTGCCAACATTGCGGGACATTCTTCAGGGTTCTCTGAAAGATCTGTCTAAATGGGCAAGAGACTGTGGCCTAGGAGTTAATCCTAGTAAAACAGAGCTTGTTTTGTTTACAAGGAAAAATAAGATTCCTGCTTTTGATCCTATTTCTCTGGACGGTACTGAAATCACCTTCTCAGATGGAGCCAAGTATCTTGGAGTATTTCTAGATAGGAAGCTGAATTTCAGGCGTAATATTGAGGAACGGGTGAGAAAAGCAACGATTGCTTTGTATTCCTGTAAAAGGGCCATTGGAAAACGATGGGGTTTTAGCCCTCAAGTCGTTCATTGGATCTATACAGCAGTGGTGCGTCCAATTTTGCTGTATGGAATCATTGTCTGGTGGCCTGCTTTGGAAACAAAAGCGAACTTTGTCTTTATCACGAAGGTACAGAGAATGGCGTCAATGTGCATCACTGGTGCTCTTCGTACTACACCTACGGCTGCATTAGAAATCCTCCTTCACCTGATACCCTTGGACATATTGGGTAGGCAGTATGCGGCTGCGTCGGCAATTCGACTTAATAGCACGCTGCAATGGAGGAGCAGTGATTGTGGCCATAGCGCAATCTTGAAAAAGATAACAATACCACAAAATGTGGACTGTGCTCCCTCTTTGAGCCTCTTTGAGCGCCACTTTACCACTATGATACCATCCAGGGAGTCTTGGATGGGGGATACTCCGGGTAGTGGAGCTACCATAAATTTTTACACAGATGGATCGAGGCTGCACGAACAAGTGGGCTTTGGAGTCTATTCGGAAGAGCTTGGGTTGAGCCTGGCTCGTAGATTGCCAGATCATTGCAGTGTTTACCAGGCAGAGATGATGGCAATAAAAGAAGTGGCTGACTGGTTGAGCTGCAATGTCTTGTCTACAACCGCAGTCAACATCTATACTGACAGTCAAGCCGCGGTCAAGTCCCTGGATTCAATGTTTCTGAAAACAAGATCTGCCCTTAACTGCCGCACGTCTTTAAATGAGATGGCCAAGCAGTTTAACATACGACTCATATGGGTCCCAGGGCACAGAGACATTCCAGGGAATTGCAAAGCCGATGAGCTTGCAAGACTAGGAACTACCTTACAGGTTCCAACAGAATTGGAATGTGTTGGTACGCCTCTAGAAACTTGCAAGCAAAACCTACGGCTTTGTTCTGCGACGGAGACTAATCAAAGATGGGCAAATGGATGGACGTGTGAGACAACACGACTGATTTGGCCTTCTCTTAATCAGGGGCGCACAAGTGAGCTGATATCGCTTCCAAGAGGAGAGATTTCAACGGTGGTTTCTATAATTACCGGACACTGTCTTATAGGGAAGCACGCAGAGCGGTTAAATGTGCCGTCGAATGACTTTTGCCGAAGTTGCATGGATGAAGAGGAGTTGGAAACTATCGAACACTTTATTTGCCATTGCCCGGCACTTTCTGGTCAGCGACTTGCTTCACTGGGATCTAGGGAGCTGTACGATCTTTCAGATTTGTCGGATGTCAAAATTCAACATCTAAGGAGTTTCATAAGAAGCTCAAACTGGTTTAACGACAGGGACTAGTAGGGAAACCTATTACGATCCCGTGGTATCACAATGGACCTCAGAGTCTACGTGTGTTGACGTAAAACGTCAGCAGCCACTTACAACCTAACCTAACCTAACCTAACCTAACCTATGGGGGCTACAAGAAGAACTGGTCCGATTTCTTTGAAATTCGGAATGATGATATGTGAAGACAAAACATGTTTACCTTCCAAATTTCAAAGCGATACCTTCTATAATACGGTTATTAGAGTCATTTGAGCCAAAACTAAAGAGGACCTTTGTATGGGGGCTAGGTCTAAATATGGACCGATTTTTTCCAATTTCAATAGGCTTCGTCCTTGGGCCAAGAGAGACTTAAGTTTCAAATTTCAAGTCAATTGATTAAAAATTGCGACCTGTATCGTGTTTACACCGTTTACATGGACAGACAGACAGACAGACGGACGGACGGACAGACATCGCTAAATCGACTCAAAAAGTGATTCTGAGTCGATCGGTATACTTAAAGGTGGGTCTAGGACCAATATTTCGGGTAGTTACAAACATCAGCACAAACTCATTATACCCTGTACCACAGTGTGGTGTAGGGTATAAAAATTACAAAGAAAAAAATTGTTTTGTTTTTTTTTTTTGTTCAACAACACATAATTTTTGTAATATAACAGTTTTTTTTGTAATTCAACTAGAATCCTCGTAATAAAAACTTTGTTGTAAAATTACAGTTTTTTTTTGTAAAATAACCTTTCAAAATGGTACAGTACAATTACGAAAATGAACTTGTAAAATTCCCAAAAATAAAACTGTAGTTCTCGTTTGAGCAAAGTACAAGATTTTTTGTTAAAAAACAAGGAAAATTGTTAAATATTGGTAGAACGGCATTATGTGGCATTTTACCAGGCGTTTTACCAGTTTATTTTTTTGAGTGTATCGTTTTAAAATTTTACAGGTAATCAAATTTTGTATGCACAAATCATCATTCTAAATTTCAATGGAATCGGATCAGTCCTTCTAGTACAATTAAAACAAAACCTTGTAAAATTACAAGAAAAACTTGTAACTTTTTTTGTTTGCAACCTCCTATTTGACAAAAATTCCTAGAATCTTAGGAGCATTTTACCAATAATTTTGTAATTTTACAAGATTTTTACCAATAAAATTGTAATTTTACAAATTTTTTGACACGATAAAATTTACAAAGAGGTTTCGTAATTTTACTACATTTTTTGCTACCTCCTATTTTACAAGAATTGCTTGTAATTTTACAAGATTTTTAGCAATAATTTTGTAATTTTACAAGCTTTTTACCAATCAAATTGTAAATTTACAGTTTTTTTTGGCGCAATTAAAGGAATTCTCGTGAATTTACTAGATTTTTTTTGTAAACTTATCTTGGAAATTGTAAAACTAAATAAATAGGTTTTAATTTGTTTTTAACAAAAAAAGGAAAAAAATAATTGTACACAATTCATTCTTATTAAATAAATCAAATTCAAAGCTTAAAACAACAAAATATACATACATTTTTTTTTATGTAAGTTAATAAAATGTTTTTAATTTATAGTAATAGAAATTATAGGGTCAGTCACTATAAAATGGAACTATGTATTTTTAATCAGTACAATAAGGACTTAAAAACATTTAAAAAATACATTTAAAACACAACATTTTTCTTGTCAGTGTTTCTTCACAACCGCGTCTTTTAACCAGAGTTATAGAGAAAGGAATCGACAGTTTTGTAGATCTGGCATCGCCAAAAATAATTGGAAAAATCTGTTAATACCACACTAAAGTTTAAACGTGAAGCAAAAAGAGACAAAAAGCAATCTGCATTCTTACTGTATAACTGGTATCTTCCATTTCGCTAAGATTTCGATTTGTGATAAAATTTCTTAAACAATACCATATGGTTTTTGTTTACTACTTTTTCAAACGCCATTTGTTACCCTACTCTATCCCGTTGTCATTATGGACCGACCCAGTCGAAGCTGCTCGTTTTTTGGGCTTAAATCTGCAAGACTCTACACCTATTATTTCTTAAATATTAACACATTTGAAATTAATATGTACCTTAAGGGTGTTCTTAACAGTAAGGGAAAAATTTAAACTGTTTTAATTGCTTGGCACTGGGCAGAATTTTGTTCCTTTGTACTAAAAACTTACACTCAAAAAAAAAAGTTTGTAAAATGACATAAAATCCCCGTGATTTTACGGGGCAGGTTTTGTAAGATATGTACTAGCAAGAATCCCCGTAAAGTTACGGGGATAATTTGTAAATTGATTTAACAAAAGAAAATGTAAATTTACAACTTTTTTTGTAAAATATCATCTTCGAGGTGAACACTTTTTTTGTAAATTTGCAAAAAAAATTGGTAAATTTACAAAAAAAAATTGTAAACTTACAGAAAAAGGTTGTTATTTTACAAGAAAAAATAGAAAATGAAAAAAATAAATTGTAGATTAACAAATTATTTGGTTAAACTACTGTTTTTTATGCAAAAAACTTGTATTTTTACAATAAAAAGTGGTAAATTTACAATTTTTATTGTATATGTACCATTAGGGCGTTTCATCAAAAACTTTTTTTTGGATTTTTGCAACTCTTGAAGCGGAATATGAATTCTTATGGCCTAAAAGATTTTTGAGATTTTTTTCAGATTTTTGGAATGTCGGGATCAACTCGCTCAAATCGATTTTATCAAAAAAATGAGGTTATGAAACATAATTTTTTTTATTTTTTGTTCTCTGGTGCCTTTTTTAACAAAACCGGATATAATACTTCTTAATGTTGCTAGCCTCCTAAAAAAAAATATTCGCGGTCAAAATAATAACTTCAAGGGTCACTAAAATGACCTTTAAAGTAAAAATTCAGAATTTCCCGTGTTCCAACCTTAATAATTTGAGAAATATGCAATATATGAACGTAATGATGAATCCGTTAGATAGATCTTTTTAATACCTTTAATTTAAAACCAAAATGACATTTGTCACTTTAGTAGAAATATTAAAAAACTAAGATAAACTCATTTTTTCCCCCATTTTACAGAAAATCGAAGGGAATCCATTAGTAGTTTTTTTGTAAAATTGAAATAATAAACTTAAAAGAAGTTTTTTTGATTGCAATTAGTGTTTCCAAACCGGAAACCCGGGTTTTTGTCAAACCGGTTTTTTTTACAAAAAACCGGTTTTTTGGTTAACCGGCTTGGAAACACTAACTACAATCTATAAAAAGCATTTAAAAGTTATTATTTTAACTTTACAAAAAAAACTACCTAATGCACCAGTTCAATTTTCGATAAAATGGGGGAGAAAATGAGTTTTTCCCAGTTTTTTATTTTTTTTTTAACATTTCTACAAAAGTGACAATAGTCAGATTGGTTTTAAATGAAAGGTGTTTTAAAGACCTATCTAACGGATTCAACATGACGTTCATACATAGCTTATTTCTCGAATTATTGAGGTTAAAACACGGGAAATTCTGAATTTTTACTTTTAAGGTCATCTTAGTGACCCTTGAACTTATAATTTAGACCGCGAATATTTTTTTTAGGAGGCTAGCAACATTAAGAAGTATTATATCCGGTTTTGTTAAAAAAAGGCACCAGAGAACAAAAAATAAAAAAATTATGTTTCATAACCTCATTTTTTTGATAAAATCGATTTGAGCGAGTTGATCCCGACATTCCAAAAATCTGAAAAAAATCTCAAAAATCTTTTAGGCCATAAGAATTCATATTCCGCTTCAAGAGTTGCAAAAATCCAAAAAAAAGTTTTTGATGAAACGCCCTAATGTACCATTTTCCTTATTTTTTTGCCGTAAAAACAGTAGTTTAACCATAAAATTTGTAAATTTACAATATTGTTTTTGTATTTTCTATTTCATTTTTGTAAAATTACAACTTTTTTCGTAAGTATACAATTTTGTTTTTTAAATTTTCATATTTGTTTTGTAAATTTATAAAAAAATTGGTTTATTTACATATTTGTTTTGTAAATTTAAAAGTTTTTTCCATTGGTGCATCTTATTTTTCCTTCTTCGGCAGCTGGAGTAGCACTTCAACAACCTGAAAAGATTTTTTTTCACTTGAGCACTTTTAACAAACTTTTTAATGCACTTTTTTATTTTTTTTCGACATTTCATTTTTCTTAAGTAGAATATATGAGAATTGCGAAGGAGGCTACACAAGAAATTTCTTATATTTTCAGGAAAAATTAGTCAAAAAATAACATTTTTTTTTGAATTTTTAATTATTTTCACAAGTATTTTTAAAAAATCGGAAAAAAAATTTTGGATATTGTAGATTGGATGTTTAAGTACCAGTTAAAATAAGAAAAATTTGATTTTTCATAATTGGCAGCTTTCTATTGACATTTTACGTACCAAATTTAAAAAAAAAAATTACCAAAAAAATATGGTAAAATCACCAAAAAAAATGGTAAAAATACAAAAAAAAAAAAACTAGAACAATTATATAGTAGAAACACATAAAAATTGTGGTATTTTACTTAACGCAAATTACCAAAAAAATTGTGTAAAAATTATTTATAAAAAATTATTTTTAACTAAATTTTTTATTCCAAAACGCCAAAAAAAATCTGAACTTAGAAAATTTTTGCGTGTCCTATTGTTGAATAATTAATTTTTTTTTGTAAAACAATATTAATTCTAGTAATAAAATAAGTTTTGTAAAATTATATTGAAATTTTGTACTTTTCAATACATACATTTCAAACTGAAAACCTTGTAAACGATCTTAAAAAAAAAATGTTTGTAATAAAACATTTTTTTGGTAAAAAGACTAAATAACATCAAGTAAAATTATGTTGTACAATTACAGTTTTCTTGTGTAAAAAAACTAAACACCTTGTAATATTTTTTTAATTTGTAAAATAATTCACTTTTTTGTAAATTTACCTAAAAAATTTGTAAAATAAATTTGCCAACATATAATAGTAAAATTACAAAGCAAACTGTAGTTTTCGTTTTATTAAATATACAACAATTTTTGTAAAAAGACAAAAATATTAGTAAAATAGAATTACAAGACCTTTTACTTGTAAATTTACAAACTTTTTTTTTTGAGTGTAATAATAAAAAATTTGAAGTTAATCCGATAACTTTAAGTGGACGCGGAAACGACCTGAAGTTTGAATAACGGATTACAAGGGGAAAAAATGACTTTTTACTCATTTTCTCAATTTTTTCGATATTTAAAGTTAAGTTTGAATTCAAATGGTTACAGAATTGTGATGTGGAGTACATTACCTTTGTAATAAGGCAACAAAAACTAAAATCGGTTAAAAATCAGCCAAGTTATTACAACTGCCCCAGGCAACTAGCGTGTGGCAGACCACTTGATCAAAGATTTCGAGTTCAATTTTTGAAATTGATTGAAATTATCTACTATAGAAACATTTTTTTATTCTTTACTTCCCAATGTACTAAGGTGATAGGTATTTTTCATATTGTGTTATGCTAACTTGTTTTAAATTAATGTTAAAAAGGTCTAAATTTTTCAGCCCTGTTTTCAAATCTCCAATTTTAAATTTAAATTTTTTTAGGCAAATAAAATTTAAAAAATCGACCATTGGACCATAGGATTTTGTTAAGCACATATAAGGGAATAAAAATTACAAAAATTGTAGACATTCCTTTTTTCATTCGGCTAGTTTAGCGATTTTATTTCGGCGGATTTCGAGATAATAGTGATTTTGGTAACTTTTTTAGCTTCTAGTTAATTTTTTTATTTTTTTTTAACAAACTTCATATGTTTTCTACCGAATTACTACAGAATAATATAGAACACTTCAATTCCTTTAATCAGGGCAAAATTGAGATATGAAAAATTGACCCAGTTAAGGGTCAAAGGTCAAATTTGAGAACAATTTGAATTTTTAAAGATTAACAATTTTTTTGAGCGGATATTTATGAAACTCCTTGATGTTATTTTAATATGACTAAACATAAATGGTTTATTATTAAAATTCGGAAAATTAACCCATAAGTGCTATTGGGGTCTATATTTTTTTTTATTTAATGGAGAAAATATAAGTATATTATTTCATAGGGTCATATAGACCCCAACAGCACTTAAGGGTTAATGTTCTGAATTTTTATAATAAATTAATTTTTACATCTTATTAAAATAACATTTAGGAGTTTCATTAATATCCGCTCGAAAAATCTGTAAATCTTTAAAAATTCAAATTCTTCTAAAAATTGACCTTTGACCTTTAACTGGGTCAATTTTTTATATCTCAATTATGCCCTGATTAAAGGAATTGAAGTATTCTATATTGATCTGTAGTAATTCGGTAGAAAACATACGAAGTTTGTTAAAAAAAATAAAAAAATTAACTAAAAGCTAAAAAAGTTACCAAAATCACTATTATCTCGAAATCCGCCGAATTAAAATCGCTAAACTAGACGAATGAAAAAAGGAATGTCTACAATTTTTGTAATTTTTATTCCCTTATATGTGCTTAACAAAATCCTATGGTCTAATGGTCGATTTTTTAAATTTTATTTGCCTAAAAAAATTAAAATTTAAAATTGGAGATTTGAAAACAGGGCTGAAAATTTGGACCTTTTTAACATTAATTTAAAACAAGTTAGCATAACACAATATGAAAAATACCTATCACCTTAGTACATTGGGAAGTAAAGAATAAAAAAATGTTGCTATAGTAGATAATTTCAATCAATTTCAAAAATTGAACTCGAAATCTTTGATCAAGTGGTCTGCCACACGCTAGTTGGCTGGGGCAGTTGTAATAACTTGGCTGATTTTTAACCGATTTTAGTTTTTGTTGCCTTATTACAAAGGTAATGTACTCCACATCACAATTCTATAACCATTTGAATTCAAACTTAACTTTAAATATCGAAAAAATTGAGAAAATGAGTAAAAAGTCATTTTTTCCCCTTGTAATCCGTTATTCAAACTTCTGGTCGTTTCCGCGTCCACTTAAAGTTATCGGATTAACTCCAAATTTTTTATTATTAAGTTTTTAGTACAAAGGAACAAAATTCTGCCCAGTGCAATACAAAAATCCGAAATAAAAAAATAAGAACACCCTTAATGTACCTATATATTCCATTTATTGTATTATTTATCTTTTTGACTGTTACAGCAACAACAACAGTGGAGTGCTTTAAAACTATAACAAATGTAATGAAATACAACAAAAATAACAAAAAACACAACTCATTACCTATCGCGACACCTCCATACAAATGTAAGTAGATATTCAGTAGATAAGAACTACTCCAGGGAAGTAGTTGGAAGTTGTTTGAAAGCTCGGAGTACTTCTTATCTACTGAATATATACTTACTTTTGTATGTGAGTGTCGCGGAAGGTAATGAGTTAAGTGCTGAATAACAACTTTTTATGGAGAAGAAAAAACTGTGTGTTTTTTTCTTGTGTTTTTTGTTATTTTTGTTGTATTTCATTACATTTGTTATAGTTTTAAAGCACTCCAAATAGAAGTACTCCGCACTTTTTTTACTGGGATAACTCTGCTTTTAAACTTCTTATTTATTACTGAATTAAGAAACAAAATTTCAAATACAGAGTTGTATTTTACAAAATTTGTAACAAATGATGACAAAAAATGAAGTATTATATATTCGAAAATGTCGAATAATTCGACACAAAAAAACCGGTTTTTCGAATATATAGAAAGCAACCGGTTTTAAAAAACCGGCTTGGAAAAACCGGGAAAAGGCGAAAAAACCGGTTTTTTGAATAATTCGGAAACCGGTTTTGACAACTCTATGTAAAACTACAAAAAAAATGTAAAATTACAAAAAAAATGTAAATTTTGATCCAAATTTGTTTGTTAAAAAACAAAGAAAACTGTCAAATATTGTTAAAATGGGATTACGAGACTTTTCCTAGTAATTTGACAAAGTATTTTTTGTGTGTAGTTCCCATACAAACTGTCGTCCCAATATTCACATAATTCCCTCAAAATTCATAAAAATGGTAAATATTTAATTAAAATTTCATTTGTAGGTATTAAACGTGTATTTTGGTAACCCTATCAAATCTTAATATTATTGAACCATTTTTGGACATAGTCCCCATATAAAATTTTCGGCCGATATTCTTTAAATCGGTTGGCAACACAAAAATATTCCTTTTAATGGAATAAATAGAGGCTCGTAACTTTTTACGAAAATATATGAAACCGATTGGCCTCAGATTTGTACCATATAAGTTTTTGACCTAATAGAATAAAAATTTTCGACGTTGAAATTCGGAAGAAAGATTTTTATTTGCCACACAAAAAAATGGCGATCTTAGCGTATACGCTATAAAGGTTATACTATTAGTTCTTGAAAATAATTTGGATAATTTAAAATAGCATGACCACATTGGATCTTAAGTTTTAAACTGTTAAAACACTGGCCGCATAGATAAGCAGAAGGACCATCAGACCATCAGAGTTAGGGCACAGCTGATTTCCAGACATTTCCGATATGTAACCATTCGAAACGTGAAATTTAAAATTTTGCCCGATTCTGGCAAAGTTTTTCTCAAATAGCGGGATCACAAAAGACCGATTAGTTTGAACTACATTTATTAGCTACGGTGCACAGTGCGACATTTGGCCAATCTAGGTGGACAAAAATCGGAAAACAAAGGTTGGCGGATTGTTATAATTTAAATAAATGTGACAGCAAACAATCCATATACTATGGAAATAACCATAATATGACGAAAAAAGTGCTGTTTCATTTGATACAGGAGTTTAAAGTCACATCTTATAACAGACTTTTGAGAAATAAAATATATTTTTGAGCACCACCCCAACTTCAAACACATATAACTTTTTTGTTGTTGGAGTTATAAGTCCATTTTTTTTTTTAAAAATACAGCATTTTTAATCTAGTTTTTAAATCCGTGCTCATTTTTCAATTTAATCGAAAACTTATTGTTGTAATTTATTAAAAACAAAAATTTAAAATTAAAAAAAAGAATAAAATAAAAACGGAAACTTCGTTGGAATAAAACTATAGTTTCCTCACGCTCCCTCACACGACCTATGCATATGGCAGGTGTTGGAATGTCTGTAGTAAGAGATTAAACCATGTTTGCTGGCGATTTTTTGCGATTTATAGAGAATTTTAAAGTTTAGTGAACGTCTAAAATGGACTTTTTGCTTGATTTTTTTTTTATTCCAGAGATTTTTAATTTTAACTATTTGAAAAATACACTTATATTGCACATAAAATTGAATGATTATGTAAGAATACATTGTAATATAAAATGTAATGTGTTATTACACCAAACCCTTGTTTTACGGCATTACATTTTTTAACGATGTTTAGTTTTTGTATAAAATATGGGAAAATTTGATAACTGTTAAATTCGTAGAATTCGCAATGAAATTAAAATAATGAAAACCAAATAACTTATATTTTTTTGTTTGAAATTCTAAAATATGAGTGATACAAAGCCCACGATTTCAATAAATTACACTACTGATATTTCTATTTTAATTTTAAAAAGCTGCAACGCGTTTTTTTTTATTTAAATAATAAATGTACAGTTAGTAAAATCTTTTTGTGTGTAATAAATTTATAAAAACTGCAAATAGTGGGTGGACCACGCCCCCTTTTTGTTACAGTATAGAGTTAATTTTACAATGTACATAAGTCAAAAAATGAAATCTAGCCCAAGGTTGTTAAACACAGTTTAAATATCTGTTATAAAAAAGTGGGCGTACACCGCCCATCAATAATTATCTTCGAAGTTATTGTGTACAATTTTTTTACAAAATGGTACACAAATAATAATTTTTTTTACAAAATTTCATAAAAAATTTTTCAAATTATTTAAGCAATTTCTTAAATAATAGTTAATTTCCCAAAAAATGGGCGTGGCAATTGTTCGATTGTTCCAAATTTTGTTGTCAATATTAGTTATGTCCTACATTATTATTAAACCAAATTTCAAGCCAGGATCTTTTAAATTAGATTTTTGTCCACCTAGATTGGCCAAATGTCGCACTGTGCGGTGGCTAGCAGCTTATTTCGTGTGAAAGATATTAGTTAGCAATCCATTCAAGACAAAGTTAACCAATATAGATAGACCTAATTATTATCAAATAAGTATTTTTGTAAAAAGTCCTGTGTATGTAATTAATCAAGCTTTAATTAAAGTTTAATGACGTTCAGATTGTCTAAAAATTAAAAATAGGGTCAAAATAGAAATTGAAATTATTGAAAGACCTTTTTTATAAAATTTCTTAAAAATATTTCTGGGTCGATTTTATCCAAGCTCAAACATAAAAAATTAAAAAAATAGTCCAATAGTTAATATTTATTTATTAAATAATTTTTCCAAAGACCCAAACAAAAACCAAAATTTTTAAAACACAGTAGAAGAAATCCGAATTTTTTGACTTCTCTTTCTTTTGACCGCCAATTTTTGGTAAAAGATTTAGTTGTTTAATAATTTTAGTACACCTAAGTGTATAGTAATGAGATATAAAAATAATTGAACATTTCCTTTGTTTACAAAAAATTGGTGGTCAAAGAATTGGAGGTCAAAAAATTCGGATTTCTTCGACTGCATTTTAAAAATTTTGATTTTTGTTTGGGTTATTGGAAAAATTATTTGATAAATGGCTGTATACTACTGGACTATTTTTTAAATTTTTAATGTTTGAGTTTGAGAAAAATCGACACAAAAGTATTTTTAAGAAATTTTCTAAAAAACGTCTTTCAATAATTTCTATTTCCATTTCGACCATCGTAGCACGTTTAATATTTACTCAATCTGGACGCCATTAAGCTTAAATTAAAGCTCGATAAATTACCTACACAGCACTTTTAACAAAAATACTCGTTTTATAATTATTAGGTGTATTATTGGAAACTTTGTCTTAAGTTGATTGCTAACAGGTATCTAACACACGAAATAAGCTGTGAGTCATTGTATTTAGCTAATATCCTTATTTATTGTTCATCTGTTTTTGGATTAAGTGTATATTGTTTTCCCTGTACTGAATTAATTATCTATTTTGTGGTATTTGGAAATAAATCAAAATAGCCTAAATACATACAATCATGTCTGTAATATAATTAAAAGAGTGTAATTACAATTAGTCTTCTATGTATATCAACACACTCTCTGTTCATTTTTGGTTTTAGTTATTTGCATTTAACATTTAAATAATGAAATGATATTATGTTCTACATTAACATTGTCATTATTACTTGCTGTGTACAAGGACACCAACACTTCATCCTGCCATGCAATTAATTTATGTAATGCCACACATCACTATCTTGGCCACAGCATTCATTCATTAGTAAATTAGTGTTATTAAAAGAGTATTTAGATAACCGCAGGATTTCTTTTTCCTTAGAAAAATTACAAACAGACATGCTGGTCATTGACTTCTTACACAAATAAGTAATCCTTGTTAATCCCAAAAGGAAAACTTGTGGGAATTACTTGAGGTTAAGATCAATATTATCAAAGGCAAAATCAATTTGTATTACATACAAACAATGTCTAAAACTAATTTATTATTGAACCAAGTAGGAGAATATTTATAAACCAATTAAGTTAATACAATGCCAATGAAAGCCAACCCACTGTAAAAACACAAACAACAACATGCATGCAACATGTCAGAAACAAAAATAAATTTCAGGTATTTTTTTTACAGGTTGAATTTAATTTAAACTGCATTTACACTTATAAAAGTTTTGAAATTAAAAAAAACAAGTAGAAAAGTTAAATTCGACTTGGCCGAATCTATGAATACCCTCCACAATGCCCTTTTTAAGTGATAGTAAATTTTCTAACGTGAAAAAATAATATTTTTGGTTAGAAATATTTTATTTTCTGTAAAAAAACTTTTTTTTATTAATTTTTGAAAAAAAAAAAAATTACTATTTTTTTTTTTTTAGTGTAAAACTTTTTTTGAGTGTATTTTTTATTTTGTTTTAGTGTAAAAAAACTTTTTTTTTGTTAATTTTTGAAAAAAAAAAAAAATAATTTACCAATTTTTTTTTTTGAGTGTAAAATTTTTTTTTAAGTGTAAACTTTTTTTTTGATTGGAAATATTTTATTTTCTGTAAAAAAACTTTTTTTTATTAATTTTTGAAAAAAAAAATAAAATACTAATTTTTTTTTGAGTGTAAAAATTTTTTTAAGTGTATTTTTTTTTGTTTTAGTGTAAAAAAACTTTTTTTGTTAATTTTTGAAAAAAAAAAAAATAAAATAATAATTTACCAATTTTTTTTTTGAGTGTAAAATTTTGTTTGAGTGTAAACTTTTTTTTTAAGTGTATTTTTTTTTTTGGTTAAGTGTAAAAATATTTTTGTGTGACAAAAATACCTTTTAAAATATTTTTCTGACTTACAAATGTTTTTAAAACATGTTTAACGGGTTTTCAACACGTGAATTCAAGGTGAACTAATCTGAAATTTACTGTTTTGCTTATAACTTTTGAACCGCCGGACCGATTTGGCTGAAATTTAAAACGAACCCGACCAGAGGAACGGTAAATATATATGCCACACTTCAGCACCCTCAGAATTGCCGTTCGAAAGTTACAGTGTGTTTTATCTCGTAAATTCCAGAAAATCCCTTGCCGAAATTCACTCACTTGCTTATAACTTTTGAACCACTGCACAGAGAGAACAGTTTAGTTGTGCCAGCCGAATTTAGAGCCAACTGCATAGTTTAATAACAACAACCGAAATTTTCGGTTGCCATAACCAAAATTTGTTTTGAAAATTTAACTTCTGTTGGTTCAAATAAATTTCGGTAATCGCAACCGAAAATTTCAGTTGTTGTAATTAAACCATGCAGTTGGCTCTTAATTCGGCTGGCACAATTAAACTGTTTTTTCTGTGTGGACCGATTTTGCTGGATTGCAATACCAACCTGACCAGGTAAATGTCCAACATATGTGCCAAACTTCAGGAGCCTCCGTAAAGTCTTTCAAAAGTTAGCGTGTTTTCAACAGACAGACAGACAGACAGACAGACAGACAGACAGACAGACAGACAGACAGACAGACAGACAGACAGACAGACAGACAGACAGACAGACAGACAGACAGACAGACAGACAGACAGACAGACAGACAGACAGACAGACAGACAGACAGACAGACAGACAGACAGACAGACAGACAGACAGACAGACAGACAGACAGACAGACAGACAGACAGACAGACAGACAGACAGACAGACAGACAGACAGACAGACAGACAGACAGACAGACAGACAGACAGACAGACAGACAGACAGACAGACAGACAGACAGACAGACAGACAGACAGACAGACAGACAGACAGACAGACAGACAGACAGACAGACAGACAGACAGACAGACAGACAGACAGACAGACAGACAGACAGACAGACAGACAGACAGACAGACAGACAGACAGACAGACAGACAGACAGACAGACAGACAGACAGACAGACAGACAGACAGACAGACAGACAGACAGACAGACAGACAGACAGACAGACAGACAGACAGACAGACAGACAGACAGACAGACAGACAGACAGACAGACAGACAGACAGACAGACAGACAGACAGACAGACAGACAGACAGACAGACAGACAGACAGACAGACAGACAGACAGACAGACAGACAGACAGACAGACAGACAGACAGACAGACAGACAGACAGACAGACAGACAGACAGACAGACAGACAGACAGACAGACAGACAGACAGACAGACAGACAGACAGACAGACAGACAGACAGACAGACAGACAGACAGACAGACAGACAGACAGACAGACAGACAGACAGACAGACAGACAGACAGACAGACAGACAGACAGACAGACAGACAGACAGACAGACAGACAGACAGACAGACAGACAGACAGACAGACAGACAGACAGACAGACAGACAGACAGACAGACAGACAGACAGACAGACAGACAGACAGACAGACAGACAGACAGACAGACAGACAGACAGACAGACAGACAGACAGACAGACAGACAGACAGACAGACAGACAGACAGACAGACAGACAGACAGACAGACAGACAGACAGACAGACAGACAGACAGACAGACAGACAGACAGACAGACAGACAGACAGACAGACAGACAGACAGACAGACAGACAGACAGACAGACAGACAGACAGACAGACAGACAGACAGACAGACAGACAGACAGACAGACAGACAGACAGACAGACAGACAGACAGACAGACAGACAGACAGACAGACAGACAGACAGACAGACAGACAGACAGACAGACAGACAGACAGACAGACAGACAGACAGACAGACAGACAGACAGACAGACAGACAGACAGACAGACAGACAGACAGACAGACAGACAGACAGACAGACAGACAGACAGACAGACAGACAGACAGACAGACAGACAGACAGACAGACAGACAGACAGACAGACAGACAGACAGACAGACAGACAGACAGACAGACAGACAGACAGACAGACAGACAGACAGACAGACAGACAGACAGACAGACAGACAGACAGACAGACAGACAGACAGACAGACAGACAGACAGACAGACAGACAGACAGACAGACAGACAGACAGACAGACAGACAGACAGACAGACAGACAGACAGACAGACAGACAGACAGACAGACAGACAGACAGACAGACAGACAGACAGACAGACAGACAGACAGACAGACAGACAGACAGACAGACAGACAGACAGACAGACAGACAGACAGACAGACAGACAGACAGACAGACAGACAGACAGACAGACAGACAGACAGACAGACAGACAGACAGACAGACAGACAGACAGACAGACAGACAGACAGACAGACAGACAGACAGACAGACAGACAGACAGACAGACAGACAGACAGACAGACAGACAGACAGACAGACAGACAGACAGACAGACAGACAGACAGACAGACAGACAGACAGACAGACAGACAGACAGACAGACAGACAGACAGACAGACAGACAGACAGACAGACAGACAGACAGACAGACAGACAGACAGACAGACAGACAGACAGACAGACAGACAGACAGACAGACAGACAGACAGACAGACAGACAGACAGACAGACAGACAGACAGACAGACAGACAGACAGACAGACAGACAGACAGACAGACAGACAGACAGACAGACAGACAGACAGACAGACAGACAGACAGACAGACAGACAGACAGACAGACAGACAGACAGACAGACAGACAGACAGACAGACAGACAGACAGACAGACAGACAGACAGACAGACAGACAGACAGACAGACAGACAGACAGACAGACAGACAGACAGACAGACAGACAGACAGACAGACAGACAGACAGACAGACAGACAGACAGACAGACAGACAGACAGACAGACAGACAGACAGACAGACAGACAGACAGACAGACAGACAGACAGACAGACAGACAGACAGACAGACAGACAGACAGACAGACAGACAGACAGACAGACAGACAGACAGACAGACAGACAGACAGACAGACAGACAGACAGACAGACAGACAGACAGACAGACAGACAGACAGACAGACAGACAGACAGACAGACAGACAGACAGACAGACAGACAGACAGACAGACAGACAGACAGACAGACAGACAGACAGACAGACAGACAGACAGACAGACAGACAGACAGACAGACAGACAGACAGACAGACAGACAGACAGACAGACAGACAGACAGACAGACAGACAGACAGACAGACAGACAGACAGACAGACAGACAGACAGACAGACAGACAGACAGACAGACAGACAGACAGACAGACAGACAGACAGACAGACAGACAGACAGACAGACAGACAGACAGACAGACAGACAGACAGACAGACAGACAGACAGACAGACAGACAGACAGACAGACAGACAGACAGACAGACAGACAGACAGACAGACAGACAGACAGACAGACAGACAGACAGACAGACAGACAGACAGACAGACAGACAGACAGACAGACAGACAGACAGACAGACAGACAGACAGACAGACAGACAGACAGACAGACAGACAGACAGACAGACAGACAGACAGACAGACAGACAGACAGACAGACAGACAGACAGACAGACAGACAGACAGACAGACAGACAGACAGACAGACAGACAGACAGACAGACAGACAGACAGACAGACAGACAGACAGACAGACAGACAGACAGACAGACAGACAGACAGACAGACAGACAGACAGACAGACAGACAGACAGACAGACAGACAGACAGACAGACAGACAGACAGACAGACAGACAGACAGACAGACAGACAGACAGACAGACAGACAGACAGACAGACAGACAGACAGACAGACAGACAGACAGACAGACAGACAGACAGACAGACAGACAGACAGACAGACAGACAGACAGACAGACAGACAGACAGACAGACAGACAGACAGACAGACAGACAGACAGACAGACAGACAGACAGACAGACAGACAGACAGACAGACAGACAGACAGACAGACAGACAGACAGACAGACAGACAGACAGACAGACAGACAGACAGACAGACAGACAGACAGACAGACAGACAGACAGACAGACAGACAGACAGACAGACAGACAGACAGACAGACAGACAGACAGACAGACAGACAGACAGACAGACAGACAGACAGACAGACAGACAGACAGACAGACAGACAGACAGACAGACAGACAGACAGACAGACAGACAGACAGACAGACAGACAGACAGACAGACAGACAGACAGACAGACAGACAGACAGACAGACAGACAGACAGACAGACAGACAGACAGACAGACAGACAGACAGACAGACAGACAGACAGACAGACAGACAGACAGACAGACAGACAGACAGACAGACAGACAGACAGACAGACAGACAGACAGACAGACAGACAGACAGACAGACAGACAGACAGACAGACAGACAGACAGACAGACAGACAGACAGACAGACAGACAGACAGACAGACAGACAGACAGACAGACAGACAGACAGACAGACAGACAGACAGACAGACAGACAGACAGACAGACAGACAGACAGACAGACAGACAGACAGACAGACAGACAGACAGACAGACAGACAGACAGACAGACAGACAGACAGACAGACAGACAGACAGACAGACAGACAGACAGACAGACAGACAGACAGACAGACAGACAGACAGACAGACAGACAGACAGACAGACAGACAGACAGACAGACAGACAGACAGACAGACAGACAGACAGACAGACAGACAGACAGACAGACAGACAGACAGACAGACAGACAGACAGACAGACAGACAGACAGACAGACAGACAGACAGACAGACAGACAGACAGACAGACAGACAGACAGACAGACAGACAGACAGACAGACAGACAGACAGACAGACAGACAGACAGACAGACAGACAGACAGACAGACAGACAGACAGACAGACAGACAGACAGACAGACAGACAGACAGACAGACAGACAGACAGACAGACAGACAGACAGACAGACAGACAGACAGACAGACAGACAGACAGACAGACAGACAGACAGACAGACAGACAGACAGACAGACAGACAGACAGACAGACAGACAGACAGACAGACAGACAGACAGACAGACAGACAGACAGACAGACAGACAGACAGACAGACAGACAGACAGACAGACAGACAGACAGACAGACAGACAGACAGACAGACAGACAGACAGACAGACAGACAGACAGACAGACAGACAGACAGACAGACAGACAGACAGACAGACAGACAGACAGACAGACAGACAGACAGACAGACAGACAGACAGACAGACAGACAGACAGACAGACAGACAGACAGACAGACAGACAGACAGACAGACAGACAGACAGACAGACAGACAGACAGACAGACAGACAGACAGACAGACAGACAGACAGACAGACAGACAGACAGACAGACAGACAGACAGACAGACAGACAGACAGACAGACAGACAGACAGACAGACAGACAGACAGACAGACAGACAGACAGACAGACAGACAGACAGACAGACAGACAGACAGACAGACAGACAGACAGACAGACAGACAGACAGACAGACAGACAGACAGACAGACAGACAGACAGACAGACAGACAGACAGACAGACAGACAGACAGACAGACAGACAGACAGACAGACAGACAGACAGACAGACAGACAGACAGACAGACAGACAGACAGACAGACAGACAGACAGACAGACAGACAGACAGACAGACAGACAGACAGACAGACAGACAGACAGACAGACAGACAGACAGACAGACAGACAGACAGACAGACAGACAGACAGACAGACAGACAGACAGACAGACAGACAGACAGACAGACAGACAGACAGACAGACAGACAGACAGACAGACAGACAGACAGACAGACAGACAGACAGACAGACAGACAGACAGACAGACAGACAGACAGACAGACAGACAGACAGACAGACAGACAGACAGACAGACAGACAGACAGACAGACAGACAGACAGACAGACAGACAGACAGACAGACAGACAGACAGACAGACAGACAGACAGACAGACAGACAGACAGACAGACAGACAGACAGACAGACAGACAGACAGACAGACAGACAGACAGACAGACAGACAGACAGACAGACAGACAGACAGACAGACAGACAGACAGACAGACAGACAGACAGACAGACAGACAGACAGACAGACAGACAGACAGACAGACAGACAGACAGACAGACAGACAGACAGACAGACAGACAGACAGACAGACAGACAGACAGACAGACAGACAGACAGACAGACAGACAGACAGACAGACAGACAGACAGACAGACAGACAGACAGACAGACAGACAGACAGACAGACAGACAGACAGACAGACAGACAGACAGACAGACAGACAGACAGACAGACAGACAGACAGACAGACAGACAGACAGACAGACAGACAGACAGACAGACAGACAGACAGACAGACAGACAGACAGACAGACAGACAGACAGACAGACAGACAGACAGACAGACAGACAGACAGACAGACAGACAGACAGACAGACAGACAGACAGACAGACAGACAGACAGACAGACAGACAGACAGACAGACAGACAGACAGACAGACAGACAGACAGACAGACAGACAGACAGACAGACAGACAGACAGACAGACAGACAGACAGACAGACAGACAGACAGACAGACAGACAGACAGACAGACAGACAGACAGACAGACAGACAGACAGACAGACAGACAGACAGACAGACAGACAGACAGACAGACAGACAGACAGACAGACAGACAGACAGACAGACAGACAGACAGACAGACAGACAGACAGACAGACAGACAGACAGACAGACAGACAGACAGACAGACAGACAGACAGACAGACAGACAGACAGACAGACAGACAGACAGACAGACAGACAGACAGACAGACAGACAGACAGACAGACAGACAGACAGACAGACAGACAGACAGACAGACAGACAGACAGACAGACAGACAGACAGACAGACAGACAGACAGACAGACAGACAGACAGACAGACAGACAGACAGACAGACAGACAGACAGACAGACAGACAGACAGACAGACAGACAGACAGACAGACAGACAGACAGACAGACAGACAGACAGACAGACAGACAGACAGACAGACAGACAGACAGACAGACAGACAGACAGACAGACAGACAGACAGACAGACAGACAGACAGACAGACAGACAGACAGACAGACAGACAGACAGACAGACAGACAGACAGACAGACAGACAGACAGACAGACAGACAGACAGACAGACAGACAGACAGACAGACAGACAGACAGACAGACAGACAGACAGACAGACAGACAGACAGACAGACAGACAGACAGACAGACAGACAGACAGACAGACAGACAGACAGACAGACAGACAGACAGACAGACAGACAGACAGACAGACAGACAGACAGACAGACAGACAGACAGACAGACAGACAGACAGACAGACAGACAGACAGACAGACAGACAGACAGACAGACAGACAGACAGACAGACAGACAGACAGACAGACAGACAGACAGACAGACAGACAGACAGACAGACAGACAGACAGACAGACAGACAGACAGACAGACAGACAGACAGACAGACAGACAGACAGACAGACAGACAGACAGACAGACAGACAGACAGACAGACAGACAGACAGACAGACAGACAGACAGACAGACAGACAGACAGACAGACAGACAGACAGACAGACAGACAGACAGACAGACAGACAGACAGACAGACAGACAGACAGACAGACAGACAGACAGACAGACAGACAGACAGACAGACAGACAGACAGACAGACAGACAGACAGACAGACAGACAGACAGACAGACAGACAGACAGACAGACAGACAGACAGACAGACAGACAGACAGACAGACAGACAGACAGACAGACAGACAGACAGACAGACAGACAGACAGACAGACAGACAGACAGACAGACAGACAGACAGACAGACAGACAGACAGACAGACAGACAGACAGACAGACAGACAGACAGACAGACAGACAGACAGACAGACAGACAGACAGACAGACAGACAGACAGACAGACAGACAGACAGACAGACAGACAGACAGACAGACAGACAGACAGACAGACAGACAGACAGACAGACAGACAGACAGACAGACAGACAGACAGACAGACAGACAGACAGACAGACAGACAGACAGACAGACAGACAGACAGACAGACAGACAGACAGACAGACAGACAGACAGACAGACAGACAGACAGACAGACAGACAGACAGACAGACAGACAGACAGACAGACAGACAGACAGACAGACAGACAGACAGACAGACAGACAGACAGACAGACAGACAGACAGACAGACAGACAGACAGACAGACAGACAGACAGACAGACAGACAGACAGACAGACAGACAGACAGACAGACAGACAGACAGACAGACAGACAGACAGACAGACAGACAGACAGACAGACAGACAGACAGACAGACAGACAGACAGACAGACAGACAGACAGACAGACAGACAGACAGACAGACAGACAGACAGACAGACAGACAGACAGACAGACAGACAGACAGACAGACAGACAGACAGACAGACAGACAGACAGACAGACAGACAGACAGACAGACAGACAGACAGACAGACAGACAGACAGACAGACAGACAGACAGACAGACAGACAGACAGACAGACAGACAGACAGACAGACAGACAGACAGACAGACAGACAGACAGACAGACAGACAGACAGACAGACAGACAGACAGACAGACAGACAGACAGACAGACAGACAGACAGACAGACAGACAGACAGACAGACAGACAGACAGACAGACAGACAGACAGACAGACAGACAGACAGACAGACAGACAGACAGACAGACAGACAGACAGACAGACAGACAGACAGACAGACAGACAGACAGACAGACAGACAGACAGACAGACAGACAGACAGACAGACAGACAGACAGACAGACAGACAGACAGACAGACAGACAGACAGACAGACAGACAGACAGACAGACAGACAGACAGACAGACAGACAGACAGACAGACAGACAGACAGACAGACAGACAGACAGACAGACAGACAGACAGACAGACAGACAGACAGACAGACAGACAGACAGACAGACAGACAGACAGACAGACAGACAGACAGACAGACAGACAGACAGACAGACAGACAGACAGACAGACAGACAGACAGACAGACAGACAGACAGACAGACAGACAGACAGACAGACAGACAGACAGACAGACAGACAGACAGACAGACAGACAGACAGACAGACAGACAGACAGACAGACAGACAGACAGACAGACAGACAGACAGACAGACAGACAGACAGACAGACAGACAGACAGACAGACAGACAGACAGACAGACAGACAGACAGACAGACAGACAGACAGACAGACAGACAGACAGACAGACAGACAGACAGACAGACAGACAGACAGACAGACAGACAGACAGACAGACAGACAGACAGACAGACAGACAGACAGACAGACAGACAGACAGACAGACAGACAGACAGACAGACAGACAGACAGACAGACAGACAGACAGACAGACAGACAGACAGACAGACAGACAGACAGACAGACAGACAGACAGACAGACAGACAGACAGACAGACAGACAGACAGACAGACAGACAGACAGACAGACAGACAGACAGACAGACAGACAGACAGACAGACAGACAGACAGACAGACAGACAGACAGACAGACAGACAGACAGACAGACAGACAGACAGACAGACAGACAGACAGACAGACAGACAGACAGACAGACAGACAGACAGACAGACAGACAGACAGACAGACAGACAGACAGACAGACAGACAGACAGACAGACAGACAGACAGACAGACAGACAGACAGACAGACAGACAGACAGACAGACAGACAGACAGACAGACAGACAGACAGACAGACAGACAGACAGACAGACAGACAGACAGACAGACAGACAGACAGACAGACAGACAGACAGACAGACAGACAGACAGACAGACAGACAGACAGACAGACAGACAGACAGACAGACAGACAGACAGACAGACAGACAGACAGACAGACAGACAGACAGACAGACAGACAGACAGACAGACAGACAGACAGACAGACAGACAGACAGACAGACAGACAGACAGACAGACAGACAGACAGACAGACAGACAGACAGACAGACAGACAGACAGACAGACAGACAGACAGACAGACAGACAGACAGACAGACAGACAGACAGACAGACAGACAGACAGACAGACAGACAGACAGACAGACAGACAGACAGACAGACAGACAGACAGACAGACAGACAGACAGACAGACAGACAGACAGACAGACAGACAGACAGACAGACAGACAGACAGACAGACAGACAGACAGACAGACAGACAGACAGACAGACAGACAGACAGACAGACAGACAGACAGACAGACAGACAGACAGACAGACAGACAGACAGACAGACAGACAGACAGACAGACAGACAGACAGACAGACAGACAGACAGACAGACAGACAGACAGACAGACAGACAGACAGACAGACAGACAGACAGACAGACAGACAGACAGACAGACAGACAGACAGACAGACAGACAGACAGACAGACAGACAGACAGACAGACAGACAGACAGACAGACAGACAGACAGACAGACAGACAGACAGACAGACAGACAGACAGACAGACAGACAGACAGACAGACAGACAGACAGACAGACAGACAGACAGACAGACAGACAGACAGACAGACAGACAGACAGACAGACAGACAGACAGACAGACAGACAGACAGACAGACAGACAGACAGACAGACAGACAGACAGACAGACAGACAGACAGACAGACAGACAGACAGACAGACAGACAGACAGACAGACAGACAGACAGACAGACAGACAGACAGACAGACAGACAGACAGACAGACAGACAGACAGACAGACAGACAGACAGACAGACAGACAGACAGACAGACAGACAGACAGACAGACAGACAGACAGACAGACAGACAGACAGACAGACAGACAGACAGACAGACAGACAGACAGACAGACAGACAGACAGACAGACAGACAGACAGACAGACAGACAGACAGACAGACAGACAGACAGACAGACAGACAGACAGACAGACAGACAGACAGACAGACAGACAGACAGACAGACAGACAGACAGACAGACAGACAGACAGACAGACAGACAGACAGACAGACAGACAGACAGACAGACAGACAGACAGACAGACAGACAGACAGACAGACAGACAGACAGACAGACAGACAGACAGACAGACAGACAGACAGACAGACAGACAGACAGACAGACAGACAGACAGACAGACAGACAGACAGACAGACAGACAGACAGACAGACAGACAGACAGACAGACAGACAGACAGACAGACAGACAGACAGACAGACAGACAGACAGACAGACAGACAGACAGACAGACAGACAGACAGACAGACAGACAGACAGACAGACAGACAGACAGACAGACAGACAGACAGACAGACAGACAGACAGACAGACAGACAGACAGACAGACAGACAGACAGACAGACAGACAGACAGACAGACAGACAGACAGACAGACAGACAGACAGACAGACAGACAGACAGACAGACAGACAGACAGACAGACAGACAGACAGACAGACAGACAGACAGACAGACAGACAGACAGACAGACAGACAGACAGACAGACAGACAGACAGACAGACAGACAGACAGACAGACAGACAGACAGACAGACAGACAGACAGACAGACAGACAGACAGACAGACAGACAGACAGACAGACAGACAGACAGACAGACAGACAGACAGACAGACAGACAGACAGACAGACAGACAGACAGACAGACAGACAGACAGACAGACAGACAGACAGACAGACAGACAGACAGACAGACAGACAGACAGACAGACAGACAGACAGACAGACAGACAGACAGACAGACAGACAGACAGACAGACAGACAGACAGACAGACAGACAGACAGACAGACAGACAGACAGACAGACAGACAGACAGACAGACAGACAGACAGACAGACAGACAGACAGACAGACAGACAGACAGACAGACAGACAGACAGACAGACAGACAGACAGACAGACGGACGGACGGACGGACATCGCTAGATCGTCTTAAAATCGATCGAGGATCATGAATATATATACTTTATGGGGTCCTAGACCAATATTTCGAGGTGTTACAAACGGAATGACAAACTTATATATACCCTCTATCACTAGAGTGGAGGGTATAAAAATAAAAAACTTTTTATTAAACTGTGTAACACGATTTTGCATCTTGGATGGGACAAAAAAATGTTTTAAAAGCAGATTTATAAAATTTGTAAGACTTATTTCACACGACTTTGATGAAAAACAATTAAATAGTATGTGATAATTTACAATTTTACTTTTTTAAGCATTTTGCACTTTTCGAAAGAATTTTTGAACTTCCACAACCCCTAGTAAAATTTGATGCAAACAATTTTTGTAGACCATTTTATTCCTTTAAACGAACGTTTTATTGGTGCTCTGTGACATTAATTGAGAAAAGGACCAAAATCACCTCTAAAAATAGGAGATAGAGTGTTAATATATTCTTAGAAAAGAACCGCCATCAAATTTTACTGAAGATATGGCTTAAAATTATTTATCTCAGAATTAGGTTCAATACTTATTTTTTGACTTATTTAAAACGCATTTGAAAACAATTCAAAAATTTCAGTGGGTTAAAAAAAAGAACTCGAGCTAAGTTTTCTAAACCCTTCGGGGGTTTTTGTTCTTCTATTAGTATACTTTTATTTTTTTGGTACCGTTCAAGATACACTCGAAGACCCCAAATTTGTTGCACAGTATTATCTTTTTTAAGTGTTCAACAAAAATTGTTGTAAAAACGTTCTCATTTTCTTTACACTAGTCTGTAAATTAAGAAAACTTGGCACTTTTGAAAAAAAATATATGTCAGAGTTCAACCTCCTAATTTCAAATGGGCAAAATCTAAATTTTAAATTCAAACAAGTACACTAAGAAAAAAAATTCTCAAATCAAGCAAAAACAATCTCAAATTAAAAATAAAACAGTGACAAAAGTCAACAAACTTTGTTTTTTTCTCAAATTGAAAATGTTTATCGACACTTAATATGGCTTCAGTAACAAACAAAATTTTAAAAATGAACTGAAACAACGTTGATTTGAGAATGTTTTATGTTCAAATCAAAAGTGCACATAATCAAATTAAATATTAAAAATTATTTATATAATTTTCTTTCTGTTTCCTAAAATTTTCAATGTAAATAAAACAATTGGAATTTTTTATATTTATATACAAATTTTATTTATTTTTCTTTACCACAGAAATATAGAAACAAAATAATATATCGTCGCTGCTCTGACGAAAACACCCATGTGATTTTCAAAAATTTTTGAAGACGTCTACGAATTAGATTATTCTGTCATTTCGCGTTGTTTTAAAGTTACACCTCTTACGTTTATATTTAAAAAATATTGCAAATCTACTTTTTCCATTAAGATTACCTTAAAACTCAACGCAAAAGTTCACAATTTGTGCTAATTTAGTCAGTCTCTTCAAGAAATACACGTATGTGTTTTTGTCAGAGCACCGACGATAAAATAGACATCAAATAACACAAAAATTCCGGGATTGCTGTCATAAAATGTTAATTTTCTTCTGGATTATACAGTGACTCGCAGCTTATTTCGTGTTTTAGATATCAGTTAGCAATCCATTTAAGACAAAGTTTCCAATGAAACACTTAATAATTATCAAACGAGTATTTTTGTTAAAAGTAGTGTGTTAGTAATTTATCGAGCTTTAATTTAAGCTTAATAGCGTCCAGATTGAGTAAATATTAAATGTGCTACGAGGGTCGAAATGGAAATTGAAATTATTGAAAGACGTTTTTTATAAAATTTTTTAAAAATACTTTTAGGTCAATTTTTCCCAAGCTCAAACATTAAAAATTTAAAAAATTATCGAATAGTATACAGTCGTTTATCAAATAATTTTTCCAATGACCCAAACAAAAATCAAAATTTTTAAAATGCAGTCGAAGAAATCAGAATTTTTTGATCTCCATTTCTTTTGACCACCAATTTTTTGTAAACAAAGGAAATGTTCAATTATTTTTATATTTCATTACTATACACTTGGGTGTACTAAAATTATTAAACAATTAAATCTTTACTTTGTTTACCAAAAATTGGTGGTCAAAAGAATTGGAGGTCAAAAAATTCGGATTTCTTCTACGGAGTTTTGAAAATTTTGGTGTTTGTTTGGGTCTTTGGAAAAATTATTTAATAAATGAATATTTACTATTAGAATATTTTTAAAATTTTTTATGTTTGAGCTTGGATAAAATCGACCTAAAAATATTTTTAAGAAATTTTCTAAAAAATGTCTTTCAATAATTTCAATTTCCATTTCGACCCTCGTAACACATTTAATATTTAAACAATCTGAACGTCATTAAGCTTTAATTAAAGCTTGATTAATTGTATACACAGGACTTTTTACAAAAATACTTATTTGATAATAAATAGGTCTATTTTGGTTAATTTTGTCTTGAATGGATTGCTAACTAATATCTTTCACACGAAATAAGCTGCGAGCCACCGTAGGTACTCCACATTAATTTCCACAAACTCCAGATTAATTTCCGCAAACTCCACATTAGTTTCCACACCGTTTTTTTTATTTATGTCAGTACATATGTATTTACTTTTGTCACTTATTACAAAAATTTAGTTCATTGTTTTACTTTAAGAAAATATTAATTATTTTTCGTTTATTTAATTTTTATGGAAATTGAAAAGTTTTCCCTTATGATACGCCACGAAACTTTTCTAAAATAATTGCGTCATTTATGAGGCGTCGTTTTTAAAGTTGTTGAAAACTCATTTTGCTATTGTTTACACTCAAAATGATTATTTTCATCATGACAGACAGACAGACAGACAGACAGACAGACAGACAGACAGACAGACAGACAGACAGACAGACAGACAGACAGACAGACAGACAGACAGACAGACAGACAGACAGACAGACAGACAGACAGACAGACAGACAGACAGACAGACAGACAGACAGACAGACAGACAGACAGACAGACAGACAGACAGACAGACAGACAGACAGACAGACAGACAGACAGACAGACAGACAGACAGACAGACAGACAGACAGACAGACAGACAGACAGACAGACAGACAGACAGACAGACAGACAGACAGACAGACAGACAGACAGACAGACAGACAGACAGACAGACAGACAGACAGACAGACAGACAGACAGACAGACAGACAGACAGACAGACAGACAGACAGACAGACAGACAGACAGACAGACAGACAGACAGACAGACAGACAGACAGACAGACAGACAGACAGACAGACAGACAGACAGACAGACAGACAGACAGACAGACAGACAGACAGACAGACAGACAGACAGACAGACAGACAGACAGACAGACAGACAGACAGACAGACAGACAGACAGACAGACAGTCAGACAGACAGACAGACAGACAGACAACAGACAGACAGACAGACAGACAGACAGACAGACAGACAGACAGACAGACAGACAGACAGACAGACAGACAGACAGACAGACAGACAGACAGACAGACAGACAGACAGACAGACAGACAGACAGACAGACAGACAGACAGACAGACAGACAGACAGACAGACAGACAGACAGACAGACAGACAGACAGACAGACAGACAGACAGACAGACAGACAGACAGACAGACAGACAGACAGACAGACAGACAGACAGACAGACAGACAGACAGACAGACAGACAGACAGACAGACAGACAGACAGACAGACAGACAGACAGACAGACAGACAGACAGACAGACAGACAGACAGACAGACAGACAGACAGACAGACAGACAGACAGACAGACAGACAGACAGACAGACAGACAGACAGACAGACAGACAGACAGACAGACAGACAGACAGACAGACAGACAGACAGACAGACAGACAGACAGACAGACAGACAGACAGACATACAGACAGACAGACAGACAGACAGACAGACAGACAGACAGACAGACAGACAGACAGACAGACAGACAGACAGACAGACAGACAGACAGACAGACAGACAGACAGACAGACAGACAGACAGACAGACAGACAGACAGACAGACAGACAGACAGACAGACAGACAGACAGACAGACAGACAGACAGACAGACAGACAGACAGACAGACAGACAGACAGACAGACAGACAGACAGACAGACAGACAGACAGACAGACAGACAGACAGACAGACAGACAGACAGACAGACAGACAGACAGACAGACAGACAGACAGACAGACAGACAGACAGACAGACAGACAGACAGACAGACAGACAGACAGACAGACAGACAGACAGACAGACAGACAGACAGACAGACAGACAGACAGACAGACAGACAGACAGACAGACAGACAGACAGACAGACAGACAGACAGACAGACAGACAGACAGACAGACAGACAGACAGACAGACAGACAGACAGACAGACAGACAGACAGACAGACAGACAGACAGACAGACAGACAGACAGACAGACAGACAGACAGACAGACAGACAGACAGACAGACAGACAGACAGACAGACAGACAGACAGACAGACAGACAGACAGACAGACAGACAGACAGACAGACAGACAGACAGACAGACAGACAGACAGACAGACAGACAGACAGACAGACAGACAGACAGACAGACAGACAGACAGACAGACAGACAGACAGACAGACAGACAGACAGACAGACAGACAGACAGACAGACAGACAGACAGACAGACAGACAGACAGACAGACAGACAGACAGACAGACAGACAGACAGACAGACAGACAGACAGACAGACAGACAGACAGACAGACAGACAGACAGACAGACAGACAGACAGACAGACAGACAGACAGACAGACAGACAGACAGACAGACAGACAGACAGACAGACAGACAGACAGACAGACAGACAGACAGACAGACAGACAGACAGACAGACAGACAGACAGACAGACAGACAGACAGACAGACAGACAGACAGACAGACAGACAGACAGACAGACAGACAGACAGACAGACAGACAGACAGACAGACAGACAGACAGACAGACAGACAGACAGACAGACAGACAGACAGACAGACAGACAGACAGACAGACAGACAGACAGACAGACAGACAGACAGACAGACAGACAGACAGACAGACAGACAGACAGACAGACAGACAGACAGACAGACAGACAGACAGACAGACAGACAGACAGACAGACAGACAGACAGACAGACAGACAGACAGACAGACAGACAGACAGACAGACAGACAGACAGACAGACAGACAGACAGACAGACAGACAGACAGACAGACAGACAGACAGACAGACAGACAGACAGACAGACAGACAGACAGACAGACAGACAGACAGACAGACAGACAGACAGACAGACAGACAGACAGACAGACAGACAGACAGACAGACAGACAGACAGACAGACAGACAGACAGACAGACAGACAGACAGACAGACAGACAGACAGACAGACAGACAGACAGACAGACAGACAGACAGACAGACAGACAGACAGACAGACAGACAGACAGACAGACAGACAGACAGACAGACAGACAGACAGACAGACAGACAGACAGACAGACAGACAGACAGACAGACAGACAGACAGACAGACAGACAGACAGACAGACAGACAGACAGACAGACAGACAGACAGACAGACAGACAGACAGACAGACAGACAGACAGACAGACAGACAGACAGACAGACAGACAGACAGACAGACAGACAGACAGACAGACAGACAGACAGACAGACAGACAGACAGACAGACAGACAGACAGACAGACAGACAGACAGACAGACAGACAGACAGACAGACAGACAGACAGACAGACAGACAGACAGACAGACAGACAGACAGACAGACAGACAGACAGACAGACAGACAGACAGACAGACAGACAGACAGACAGACAGACAGACAGACAGACAGACAGACAGACAGACAGACAGACAGACAGACAGACAGACAGACAGACAGACAGACAGACAGACAGACAGACAGACAGACAGACAGACAGACAGACAGACAGACAGACAGACAGACAGACAGACAGACAGACAGACAGACAGACAGACAGACAGACAGACAGACAGACAGACAGACAGACAGACAGACAGACAGACAGACAGACAGACAGACAGACAGACAGACAGACAGACAGACAGACAGACAGACAGACAGACAGACAGACAGACTGACTGACAGACAGACAGACAGACAGACAGACAGACAGACAGACAGACAGACAGACAGACAGACAGACAGACAGACAGACAGACAGACAGACAGACAGACAGACAGACAGACAGACAGACAGACAGACAGACAGACAGACAGACAGACAGACAGACAGACAGACAGACAGACAGACAGACAGACAGACAGACAGACAGACAGACAGACAGACAGACAGACAGACAGACAGACAGACAGACAGACAGACAGACAGACAGACAGACAGACAGACAGACAGACAGACAGACAGACAGACAGACAGACAGACAGACAGACAGACAGACAGACAGACAGACAGACAGACAGACAGACAGACAGACAGACAGACAGACAGACAGACGGACGGACGGACGGACATCGCTAGATCGTCTTAAAATCGATCGAGGATCATGAATATATATACTTTATGGGGTCCTAGACCAATATTTCGAGGTGTTACAAACGGAATGACAAACTTATATATACCCTCTATCACTAGAGTGGAGGGTATAAAAATAAAAAACTTTTTATTAAACTGTGTAACACGATTTTGCATCTTGGATGGGACAAAAAAATGTTTTAAAAGCAGATTTATAAAATTTGTAAGACTTATTTCACACGACTTTGATGAAAAACAATTAAATAGTATGTGATAATTTACAATTTTACTTTTTTAAGCATTTTGCACTTTTCGAAAGAATTTTTGAACTTCCACAACCCCTAGTAAAATTTGATGCAAACAATTTTTGTAGACCATTTTATTCCTTTAAACGAACGTTTTATTGGTGCTCTGTGACATTAATTGAGAAAAGGACCAAAATCACCTCTAAAAATAGGAGATAGAGTGTTAATATATTCTTAGAAAAGAACCGCCATCAAATTTTACTGAAGATATGGCTTAAAATTATTTATCTCAGAATTAGGTTCAATACTTATTTTTTGACTTATTTAAAACGCATTTGAAAACAATTCAAAAATTTCAGTGGGTTAAAAAAAAGAACTCGAGCTAAGTTTTCTAAACCCTTCGGGGGTTTTTGTTCTTCTATTAGTATACTTTTATTTTTTTGGTACCGTTCAAGATACACTCGAAGACCCCAAATTTGTTGCACAGTATTATCTTTTTTAAGTGTTCAACAAAAATTGTTGTAAAAACGTTCTCATTTTCTTTACACTAGTCTGTAAATTAAGAAAACTTGGCACTTTTGAAAAAAAATATATGTCAGAGTTCAACCTCCTAATTTCAAATGGGCAAAATCTAAATTTTAAATTCAAACAAGTACACTAAGAAAAAAAATTCTCAAATCAAGCAAAAACAATCTCAAATTAAAAATAAAACAGTGACAAAAGTCAACAAACTTTGTTTTTTTCTCAAATTGAAAATGTTTATCGACACTTAATATGGCTTCAGTAACAAACAAAATTTTAAAAATGAACTGAAACAACGTTGATTTGAGAATGTTTTATGTTCAAATCAAAAGTGCACATAATCAAATTAAATATTAAAAATTATTTATATAATTTTCTTTCTGTTTCCTAAAATTTTCAATGTAAATAAAACAATTGGAATTTTTTATATTTATATACAAATTTTATTTATTTTTCTTTACCACAGAAATATAGAAACAAAATAATATATCGTCGCTGCTCTGACGAAAACACCCATGTGATTTTCAAAAATTTTTGAAGACGTCTACGAATTAGATTATTCTGTCATTTCGCGTTGTTTTAAAGTTACACCTCTTACGTTTATATTTAAAAAATATTGCAAATCTACTTTTTCCATTAAGATTACCTTAAAACTCAACGCAAAAGTTCACAATTTGTGCTAATTTAGTCAGTCTCTTCAAGAAATACACGTATGTGTTTTTGTCAGAGCACCGACGATAAAATAGACATCAAATAACACAAAAATTCCGGGATTGCTGTCATAAAATGTTAATTTTCTTCTGGATTATACAGTGACTCGCAGCTTATTTCGTGTTTTAGATATCAGTTAGCAATCCATTTAAGACAAAGTTTCCAATGAAACACTTAATAATTATCAAACGAGTATTTTTGTTAAAAGTAGTGTGTTAGTAATTTATCGAGCTTTAATTTAAGCTTAATAGCGTCCAGATTGAGTAAATATTAAATGTGCTACGAGGGTCGAAATGGAAATTGAAATTATTGAAAGACGTTTTTTATAAAATTTTTTAAAAATACTTTTAGGTCAATTTTTCCCAAGCTCAAACATTAAAAATTTAAAAAATTATCGAATAGTATACAGTCGTTTATCAAATAATTTTTCCAATGACCCAAACAAAAATCAAAATTTTTAAAATGCAGTCGAAGAAATCAGAATTTTTTGATCTCCATTTCTTTTGACCACCAATTTTTTGTAAACAAAGGAAATGTTCAATTATTTTTATATTTCATTACTATACACTTGGGTGTACTAAAATTATTAAACAATTAAATCTTTACTTTGTTTACCAAAAATTGGTGGTCAAAAGAATTGGAGGTCAAAAAATTCGGATTTCTTCTACTGAGTTTTGAAAATTTTGGTGTTTGTTTGGGTCTTTGGAAAAATTATTTAATAAATGAATATTTACTATTAGAATATTTTTAAAATTTTTTATGTTTGAGCTTGGATAAAATCGACCTAAAAATATTTTTAAGAAATTTTCTAAAAAATGTCTTTCAATAATTTCAATTTCCATTTCGACCCTCGTAACACATTTAATATTTAAACAATCTGAACGTCATTAAGCTTTAATTAAAGCTTGATTAATTGTATACACAGGACTTTTTACAAAAATACTTATTTGATAATAAATAGGTCTATTTTGGTTAATTTTGTCTTGAATGGATTGCTAACTAATATCTTTCACACGAAATAAGCTGCGAGCCACCGTAGGTACTCCACATTAATTTCCACAAACTCCAGATTAATTTCCGCAAACTCCACATTAGTTTCCACACCGTTTTTTTTATTTATGTCAGTACATATGTATTTACTTTTGTCACTTATTACAAAAATTTAGTTCATTGTTTTACTTTAAGAAAATATTAATTATTTTTCGTTTATTTAATTTTTATGGAAATTGAAAAGTTTTCCCTTATGATACGCCACGAAACTTTTCTAAAATAATTGCGTCATTTATGAGGCGTCGTTTTTAAAGTTGTTGAAAACTCATTTTGCTATTGTTTACACTCAAAATGATTATTTTCATCATGGCAGCATTATGAAATAAAAAGGAGTTTTTTTATATTTAATTCAAAAAATATACTTTTAAAATCAAGTACGAAACGAAACATATTTAATTTTTTAAAATTTCATTTCATTATTAAAATTTTTTTCAAAAATTTGAGAATTTTAAAAATGAGTGCGAAAACTTTTGATTTGACGACGATTTTTTCCCTCAGTTTAAGACAATTATAGTCGGTCAAGACCGCCTAATAATATCCTACACCAGTGTTTTCCGGAAAATGGGTTCATAGTCCAATCATAGACCAAATTAAATCAATTTTTTAATTAGTGTAGAAAGCAAACGCAAATAGTCTTTTTTTTGGTAGACCGATTTAACTAAATGTCAAGCAAAATTTTTATATGGAGTCTAAAAATTGTTCAATTATGACCAGATTTGAGTAATTTTCCAAAGTACACGTTAACCACATGCAAACAAAATTCTAAACAAAATATTTTCGATTTTTATTAATTTTGAGTGATTTGTAAAAATATTGCACAGAAAAAAATAAAAAAAATGTTGAGTAAATATTTAATACTATTGAGTAAAAAATTATTCAATTTTGCACAAGTAAACGATTGAATAATATTGAGTAAGCTTTTAATAAAAAATTATTAAATGCTTAATAAAAAATTTGAGTAAATTATTAATTCACACAATTAAAACTTTACTTAAAGTTTTTTAAATATTTTTAAGTAACTTTTTAATTGTGTCAAGTAAAAATTTAGTCAAAAAAAAGTTTCGAATTTTTTTTTAAAAAAAATTTTTTTTTCAAACTTTACCAAATATACTTATGTCTTCAAGACAATGGAAAATTTTATAAAGATGATTTTAAACTTTCATATGCATATGGGGCATTCCATGTCAAATCAGACTCTTTGAAATTTTTTTTTAAATTTTCCCAATTTGTTTACAATTTTAAGTACCCTTCGAAAACTCCTTCATGGTAAATTTTCAGATTTTTTTGATGATCCGTTCAAAACATATCGAATTTTTAAAAACTGGTAGTTTGTTCCTTTACTCAAACTTCTTTTACTCATAACTTCTTCAATAATGGTCCAAATTTAAATTTTTTTTTTTAAATTTTTGTTTTTTTACTTACTTAAAAAAAAATACAAAAAAATCTTAAAAGCGCTCCAGTATGCGATTTTTAAGTTTTAAAATTTAAATCTCATTTTTGAAAATGTTTGTACTCTTCGATTTTTTTTTAAATTTTTTTGTGTAAAACTTCTATTGATTCTACAAATTTTTTCCCAGGACGATCGTGGGATAACGATTATTACTATTATTTTAAATTTTTTGAAAAAATTTTATTGTAATATTCCAATTTTAAAATCATTTCTACTGCTCGAATGGTGCGTTATAGAGGGGTCTTTGGAACAAACGAATACCCTATCTCCAATTTCTAAGGGGGCTCCCACACAAATATGCTTCAACCGCTCTAACTGCCCTCAGAGCAATCAAATGTATAACCGACCCACAATATCTTTTGAGTCCAAACATTTTTTCTGAACACACCAACCCTTTATCTTTAACTGTTAGGCGGTCCTCATACAATCTTTTTTATTTTTTGTAAATTTGTTTTATTTAATCAGCTTCTACCGGTCCAATGGCGCGTCCGAGAGGGATCATTAGTGAGACCGACCCCCATTTATTTTTACCCTACAACATTTTTTTAAAATAAACCTACGCCCTATCTCCACTCCCTAAGTGGGAGAAAATATTTTCAACTTTTGAATAAATTTTTAATTGCGTTAATTAAAAAATTACTCAAATTTTTTTTAAAAACTTGTAACGTGGCAAATGGCCAAACTGGCCTCATTGCTACTAACATAATTATTCCTTATAATTTTTGGCTTAATATTTGTATATTTTACATAATATTAAAGCTTTATCATAATTCAACTATTTCTGCTGTATTTCGCGTAACTTCTAATCCATCACTTGCACCCTAATACATTATTTTTTATATATATTGGGGTTTTCGTGTCAACTGACACAACTTTTGAAACCGATATCTTCCGATCGGGATGAAATTTGCACCAAGGTTAGTCCTATTGGATAGTAGTTCAGACACAATTTTTCAACGAGATCGGTCAAGAACTCTCTGAGTTAGAGGGGGTCGAAATTTGACATTTTGGCCAAAGAGGTGTTTATTCTCATCCATGTAACTTCTTACCTATTGTTTTTAGAAAAATGTGTCCCAAAAAGTTTAGAAAGCTATTTCTTCAGTCTTTCGAAAAAAAAAATATAAAAAAAATAAAAAAAAAATTGTTGATTTTTTTTCTTAAAAATCCAAAACTTTTTTAACTTTTTCCTCAAATTGGGCCCTTTTTTTTTTTGATTTAACAGAAAGCTTATGTGATTTCCTTTAAGAACTGTGGGGTCGCTTAGTGGGATGCGAGTGGGATATCTATGAAAAATTTTTTTTTTTAACTTTGGAACACAAAAAACCGTTCTTCAATTTGCACTATTAGGCGTGGGATAGCTAACCAGTTTTCGATTTCGATCCGCGATACCCTCTAATTTTTTTAGGTTCGAAAAAGAAAGCACGAGCCAAAAAATGGGGGCGGTGGGGAGGGGCCATATGGCCCCTCATTGGGGTCAAAGTTGGGCGTAAAGAGGTAAAAAGCCCCAAAACTCCCCTAGAAACGGCCCTGGAGGGGTGCAATGTGAGACCGACCTCCAATAATTTTCTGCCCCCAATATTTTTCTTGAACATACCTTACCCCTATTTCCACTTCCTAAGGGGTTTTTAACATTTTCGTGCTCGGAAACCGTAAGTCGTACGAAAAAACTTATACAAACCATATTTTTTTTATACCCTCCACTCTAGTGATAGAGGGTATATATAGGGTATATATTCTAGCGATGTCCGTCTGTCCGTCTGTCCGTCTGTCCGTCTGTCTGTCTGTCTGTCTGTCTGTGGAAAATGCTGTCGCGGACAAAATATTGCACAGAGATGACTGAAACTTAACATATTTATTGGAAGTTCTCCCGAGAAGTTTGGTATTGCATTTGAGCGATATCGGTTCAGCGGTTCAAAAGTTATGAACGAAAATGTAAGCACACCTCAAAAATTTCAGTACATTCAACATAACCTAAAAATACAAAATGCTTTAATTCGGCTTCTGGTTGGCATATGTGAACATAATTGAACACCAAATGGTATTTAAACAAGTGCGAACACAAAAAAAAAATCGCGGATTTTTTTTTATCAAAATTTTTTTTCGCGAAAAAATTTTTTTTTTTCAAAAGTAATTTCCTTTTAAATAAAGTTTTTTCCAATAATCTTTTTAAAATTGTGGAGGGTATCACTACATTCGGCAAGGCCGACTTTAACTTTTTTACTTGTTTAAATTATAAACATTTAAAATTAAGAATTTTTTTTTTTAAATTTCAACAAAAATTTTTAAAAACCATATTTGAATGTCCTTTTTTCCTGGGAAGGACACCATGGACTTCCAAAGTCAAAAAGTTTTATTTAAGCAAAATTTTTTATTAAAGTTAAAAATTCCCTTTAAACGCTATTAAAATTTCAGAGAGGTGTTTTTTCGTATTGTTGAGCAATAAATTTTCAATTTTTTTTTAGATAGGCAAATATTTGAGTTTTTTTTTTTAATTTTAGCAAAAAATTAAAATTTAGCTTTATCACCAACGTTTAAAATTTATGGCTCGGCAACACGAAAAAACACCTCCCTGAAATTTTAACAGCGTTAAAAGAACATTTTAAACTTTAATACAAAATTTTGCTTTTAGAAATCCATGGTGTCCTTTCCAGGAAAAAAGGACATTCAAATAGGGTTTTTAAAAATTTTTGTTGAATTTTTTTTTTGTTTCTAAATTTTAAATCTCTATAATTTTATCAATAATATTGTCACACAAAGTTTTTTCGTAAAACTTACGGTTTCCGACTAAAAAACCTCAAAAAACTTTCTAAATCCAACTATTTGATTTTTTGCCAACATTTTGAAAAAAAAAATCAAATATTTGGCTATCTTTTAAAATAAAAGTATGATAAAATACATACCTTCAAATTCATAAAAGTTGCAAGAGGCTTATAAAAGGTTTATAAAGAAAATTTCGTATGGAAATTCGATTAATAAACCAGTTATTAAACGCTTTTGTTTTTTATGAATTTGGATAAGATATGGGGCCAAAAACGAGGAGACCGACTTTTGGCGTTACAGTGCTTTAGCAACGCATTTGCGATTGACTTTGTCTGCCAGGGTTTATATGTACGTTTATAAGCATTTTGCGCATGTCGCACAATTTTTAAACCTTTGACAACCCCCACAGAATTTTACTAGGAAAAATTTTTTTAGATCAGCAGACTTTAGAGAATCATCGTTGGTCAATCAAACATCAAGAAGATTCCTTAGTGGGGATGAAACTGATCAGTACAGACATACTATGAGATGAGTAACTTTTTTAAAGCAATAAATTAAAAATACTCTATTATGACAATATCATAAATAGAAATATTTTTGGGCCTCGAACTAGAATAAAACTCTAATCGAATATTTTTAAAATATTTAATTTTAGTTTTTCTTAACCTTTCCCAGTTGGAAAATGTGTCACTGAGGAAATTTCCACAGTGATTCCTTGAGGAAATGTCTTCAGGTTCTGACAAATCATAGGCAATCCTTGATGACATGTCCTAACATTGTCAGCACTGAATGTTTGCTTTAAGAGTGTGGACAATTCCTCTAAGACGTCTAAAAGGAAATGTCTTCAGAATAGCAGTATATTAAATTAGAATTTTAAATCTGGGCAACTCTTCAATTTCCAAGAAAAAGATGGCAATATTATCGACTTAATTAAAATAAAATAAAAATCTAACAAGTAGAATAAAAGTAATAAATAGACAAACAATTTTAAAAATAAAGTTTGGAACAAGTGGTTAGGTGTGGGACTAATAAACTGGAGGTTCCAGGTTCAAATCCAGTTGGGACTAAAAAAGGCGAAAAGTTTTTTCTAAATATGAGAAAGATAATTTATAAAGGAAAATGGATAAAAGTAAAAACTAAAGGAAATACGAATTTTTTTTGTATTTTCGCATGACCTATGTCACACATTTCCCCAAGGAAGTCTTAGGTGAAATGTCCCCAGAAGGTCAGCCCTGACCCCTGCTGACTTTGAGTGAGGACATTTTGAAAATTTGTATGAAACTGTCCTCAAACCAGTACATAGAGATGTCTTGTGGATGTCAGGTGTGACTCTGACATGTCATCGCTCCGTCACTGAGGATGGCTCGAGGACGTTGCCAACTGGGTTATTTTTTACTAAAATATTTTTTAAAATTTTCACAATTCTCGGAAAAATTTTTGATAATAACAGTCTTACCACAATCTAATGAAAACTTTTAATTTCAAAAAAAAAATTTTCATATTACGAATTTTTTGTTACATACAACTTTTATATAATAAGGAGTATAAAAACACACACACATACATATAATATTTAATCAATTTAATTAAAACTAATTAAAAGGATTAACTAACAATAAGATTAAAGACTCTTTATATACATTCTATACAGGGGGATATCAGGGTTTAACATCTTGATTTTTACACAAAACACAGTAGTGGAAGTACACAAGTATTTTGCAAAATAAATTTTAAAAAGTAATAATAAATAAAATATACACTAGAGGGGGAAAAATGTAAAAAAAAACATAAATAAAGTTATAATTTAATGAATAAATAAACAAAAACACATCTACACAAGTTTAAACAAATTAAATTTAAGATAAACACAACATTATTAACAAAAATAACATTTAAATAAACAATCAAAAAATATACATTAAATCACAAAGTCAAAGAAAAAAAAAAAGCAAAAATAAATAAGTACATGAATAATAATGCTGTTAGTCAGATTTTTAAAGGAATTCATTCACTAATGTAATGTTCCAATAATACACGCACAGAAAAAAATATGGAGGAAACAAATTTGAGTAATCACTTGTTTAAATTTAAAAACAAAAATTGAGTAATTTTTTAATTGACGCAATTAAAAATTTACTTAAAAATTTTAAAAACAATTTAAGTAAATAATTTAATAAAAATTTAATAGTTTTTTTAAAATTTTTTTTTTTTTTAATTCTCATAGTTTTTTGAAATCTCGTTTAGTTTATAGTATTTTGTGTATGGATATGAAAGTTTGTAATCGTCTTCATAAAATTTTCCTATGTTTTTGAGACATAAATATGTTTGGTAAAGTTTGAAAAAACAAGTTTTTTGTTTTTTTTTTTTGTAAAAAAAATTAAGCTTTTTTAAACTTTAAAATAAAATAAATGGATAAATTTTGGGTAAATTTTTAATTGTGTCAATTAAAAATTTACTAATTTTTTTTTTAAACACTTAATAAATTTTTGTTAAAAATTTACTCAATACTATTAAATCGATTACTGGTGCAAAATTGAGTAATTTTTTACTCAATAGTATTAAAAATTTACTCAAATATTTTTTTTATTTTTTTCTGTGCGCAGAGAGAGATATGATTGAGGCAACCATAATTTAAGAGCTTCATATTATGATTGGAAATTTTATCATAACTTGTTTGTAGCAACCATAAATTTTTTGCAGAAATCATGTTATGATCCTAAATATTCGAACAATATGATTGCACCAAAAATTTAATGATCGCTATAATACAATTTTCAATCAAAATATGACACTCTTAAATTATGATTGCCGCAATCATATCTCTTCTCTGAGTGTATTTAAAAGCTACGAAAAAATATAATACCCCGTGATATATATAATAAATGATGTCATTAAGTTTGAATGTGGACAGATATTAGTTTTTATACATGTATAAAATTTTTTGAATACTTTTGGTTTAAAAATCACCAAAATCGTAGAAGGGCCTCCAAAATTCGAGTGACAAATTCAAACTATGCTTAAAGCGTTTCGCTAAATTTAAAAAAAAAAATTAGAATTGCTAGAAACTGAAAACTTAAATAGGAATTTAAATATCACAGCGTGACAAAACTGACCACTAATAGAAAACAAGAGGTGTGGCCAACGTTTATATTTAATTAAGACATGCTGATTCGAATGGCGTACTTCATTTTCCGATGTATGGTACAATTTTCTTGCAAAATGTCATTAAAGATTGGCTGATTTCGAGCCAATTTTTTTTTTTTCAACAAAAAAAAAATTGATGAAGTTAATGATTTCTAAATTGTATGGCATGAAAAACAAAGATATGACTTGTGGCAATATTGCTTATGCAAATTTGGTTTAAAGCCAAATATTTAATATTTCATCTTAAGCCCTTAAATTCGAGAGTTAACCGCCGAATTTTTCTTTGATAAAAAACTTTCTTTAGTGAATCATAAAGGCATCCCTAACAATACGAATTGTGGACTAAAAAGGTTTATGTGATATGCACCATCATGATGAAAATCGTGAAAAACCTTTTTGTTTTGTATATGGCAGCACCATTTTACGAGATGATTTAAGGGTCCATCTTTTAGTAAGTAATGTGGGAATTTTAAACAATTAACTGACCCAAAAATTGTCCAAAAAAGTTTTCATTTGCAAAAGTCATCTTAACAAAAACTATGATTACACAGTGGAACAAATTCAGATTAGCAAAAGTTAGCTCGATTCTGAAAGTGAGGGGTTAAAAAAGAGGTTAAATTAGAAGACCCGTATCACGGCGTTTGTTTATGTTAGTTCGTTTTTTTTTAATCGACCTTCGAACTTTCGAACGTCGACTAATTGATATTTTTTCAATCTGAAAAAAAAATTGTTGTTTATTTGGTTCGGCTTAAGGTCATAAGTTAGAGAAAAATATTTTTAAATAAAAAACACTGCTTTTAATTTTTCAATTTTTCACTAAATTTTTTTTTTTTTTATTTTCAAAAAGCATGAAAAAAATAATTTTTCCAACATTTTGCTTCATAAGCTCCACAAAAATTTTCCAAATCAATTTTTTAAGAAATTTTAATTGTTGGACAATAATTTGGCTTTTACAGATTGAAAAAATATCAATTAGTCGACGAGTTATAGCCAAAAAACCATATAAACAACACTCTAATTAAAATGATTTCAGTTTCCTACACACAGAAAACAGATTCAGTTGCAACAACCGAATTGTTTGCCAACTGAATTTTTGCGGTTCTAACAACTATCACTCAATTCAGTTGCCTCTACCGGTAAATTCTATCATAAGCACCGAATATTTTTAAGTTAAATTTGACATTGGTTGGAGTGATCGAATTTTAAAAAGCGTTATATGGTGGCCCCAATCAATATTTTTTATACACTGTTTCCATACAAATAAAATTTTTATTATTTTTTTTAAACAATTTTATTAAATACAAATATATAAAATTTTAAAGTGAAATAAATACATCTAATACAATACATAAATTAGTAATCAGACGATAATTATTACTACTGAAAAATATAAGAGAATTTTTCTATAAAAAAATTGTCAGAATGTGAGAATTTTTCCAATGAAAAAAATCTGAGAACTTTTCATTAAGAACAAATCAGACAATTTTTCTATAAAAAAAAAAATTAAAAAAGGTTCAGATTCTGAAACATTTTGTTCTAAAGAAAGAGTCTCAGAATATACAATTTTTTTTTTTTTTTTATAAAAAATTATATTTTTTCTGTAGAAAAAGTCTAAGATTTTCAAAATTTTTTCTATAAAAAAGTACTCAGGTTATAAGACATTCTTCCTATAGAAAAAGCTTCAGAATCTCAGAAATTTTAACTATAGAAAAAGTCACATATTCTGAGACGTTTTTGATATAGAAAATTTCTCAGACTCTGATTTATTTTTTCTATAGAAAAAGTCTCAGATTCTAAAACATTTTTTCTATAGAAAAAGTCTCAGATGCTGATACATTTTTCCTATAGAGACATTTTTTCAATAGAGACATTTTTTCTTTAGAAAAATTTCAGATTCTAAAACATTTTTTCTATAGAAAAAGTCTCAGATTCTGAGACATGTTTTCTATAGAAAAAGTCTCAGATTCTGAGACATTTATAGAAAAAGTCTCAGATTCTAAGACATTTTCTCTATAGAAAAAGTCTCAGATTCTAAGACATTTTTTCTATAAAAAAATGTCTGAAGAAAAATTTTCAGATTCTGAGACATTTTTTCTATAGAAAAAGTTTCAGATTCTGAGACATTTTTTGTATAGAAAAAGTTTTAGATTCTGAGACGTTTTTTCTATAGAAAAAGTCACAGATTCTGAGACATTTTTTCTATAGAAAAAGTTTCAGATTCTGAGACATTTTCTCTATAGAAAAAGTCTAAGATTCTAAGACATTTTTTCTATAGAAAAACTCTTAGAGTCTGAGACATTTTTTCTATAGAAAAAGTGTCAGATTCTGAGACATTTTTTTTATAGAAAAAGTCTCAGATTCTGAGACATTTTTTCTATAGAAAAAGTCTCAGATTCTGAGACATTTTTTCTGTAGAAAAAGTCTCAGATTCTGAGACATTTTTTCTGTAGAAAAAGTCTGAGATTCTGAGACATTTTTTCTATAGAAAAAGTCTCAGATTCTGAGACATTTTTTCTGTAGAAAAAGTCTGAGATTCTGAGACATTTTTTCTATAGAAAAAGTCTCTGATTCTGAGACATTTTTTCTATAGAAAAAGTCTCAGATTCTGAGACATTTTTTCTATAGAAAAAGTCTCTGATTCTGAGACATTTTTTCTATAGAAAAAGTCTCAGATTCTGAGACATTTTTTCTATAGAAAAAGTCTCAGATTCTGAGACATTTTTTCTATAGAAAAAGTCTCAGATTCTGAGACATTTTTTCTATAGAAAAAGTCTCAGATTCTGAGACATTTTTTTTATAGAAAAAGTCTCAGATTCTGAGACATTTTTTCTATAGAAAAAGTCTCAGATTCTGAGACATTTTTTCTGTAGAAAAAGTTTCAGATTCTGAGACATTTTTTCTGTAGAAAAAGTTTCAGATTCTGAGACATTTTTTCTGTAGAAAAAGTCTGAGATTCTGAGACATTTTTTCTGTAGAAAAAGTCTCAGATTCTGAGACATTTTTTCTATAGAAAAAGTCTCAGATTCTGAGACATTTTTTCTGTAGAAAAAGTCTCAGATTCTGAGACATTTTTCTATAGAAAAAGTCTCAGATTCTGAGACATTTTTTCTGTAGAAAAAGTCTCAGATTTTGAGACATTTTTTCTATAGAAAAAGTCTCAGATTCTGAGACATTTTTTCTATAGAAAAAGTGTCAGATTCTGAGACATTTTTTCTATAGAAAAAGTCTCAGATTCTGAGACATTTTTTCTATAGAAAAAGTGTCAGATTCTGAGACATTTTTTTTATAGAAAAAGTCTCAGATTCTGAGACATTTTTTCTATAGAAAAAGTCTCAGATTCTGAGACATTTTTTCTGTAGAAAAAGTCTCAGATTCTGAGACATTTTTTCTGTAGAAAAAGTCTCAGATTCTGAGACATTTTTTCTGTAGAAAAAGTCTCAGATTTTGAGACATTTTTTCTATAGAAAAAGTCTCAGATTCTAAGACATTTTTTCTATAGAAAAAGTCTCAGATTCTGAGACATTTTTCTATAGAAAAAGTCTCAGATTCTGAGACATTTTTTCTATAGAAAAAGTCTCAGATTCTGAGACATTTTTTCTATAGAAAAAGTCTCAGATTCTGAGACATTTTTTCTTTAGAAAAAGTCTCAGATTCTGAGACATTTTTTCTATAGAAAAAGTCTCAGATTCTGAGACATTTTTTCTTTAGAAAAAGTCTCAGATTCTGAGACATTTTTCTATAGAAAAAGTCTCAGATTCTGAGACATTTTTTCTATAGAAAAAGTCTCAGATTCTGAGACATTTTTTCTATAGAAAAAGTTTCAGATTCTGAGACATTTTTTCTATACAAAAGTCTCAGATTCTGAGACATTTTTTCTATAGAAAAAGTTTCAGATTCTGAGACATTTTTTCTATAGAAAAAGTCTCAGATTCTGAGACATTTTTTCTATAGAAAAATTCTCAGATTCTGAGACATTTTTCTATAGAAAAAGTCTCAGATTCTGAGACATTTTTCTATAGAAAAAGTCTCAGATTCTGAGACATTTTTCAATAGAAAAAGTCTCAGATTCTGAGACATTTTTCTATAGAAAAAGTCTCAGATTCTGAGACATTTTTCAATAGAAAAAGTCTCAGATTCTGAGACATTTTTTCTATAGAAAAAGTCTCAGATTCTGATTCTAATCGAAAGCTGCTAATAAATGGATTATACTAAAATAATAATTTTGTTGTAAATTAATACCCGACTGACTTTCAATATAAATATGATGATTTTAAGGACCCATCCCTTGAGTAGTTGCTGTTCCAGATACCTCATTTGTTGTGGAATTTTAAAGATCCATTAGTAAGTATCAATAATAAGAGTCAGTTTTAGATTCATATAAAAAGCCGGCGTATCACACATGTGGACATAAATTCTATATTGATTTGTTGATATGAAGCTGTCCACAAAAATCATATTGAGGGAAATTTCACGGGAATTGTAGACCAAGAAACTGCAATGTAAAATAGTTTGTATATCAAATAAATGCTATATTTTATATTTATTACAATACTTACATGAATATTCGATTATTTTTGAAGTTTTATTTAATGACCGTCTTTTTAAATTAATTTAATTTTATAGGTTTTTATGAAAATTAAAATTACATTTTTATTTTTTTATTGAATATATTTATTTTTTTTGACATTCCAAATGCAGGGAACGGAAAATATTTTCTTGTAACGAATTGTTGACTTTTGTGACCAATTAAAATTTTTTTAACGGTTGTGGTGGCTAATTATTTTAATAACGATTTTTTAAAATTGGTTTTAGTTAAGTCAACTGATAATTGTATTGTTAGGACATTCATTTTGTTAAAATGCAATTCCTTCGGTTATTATAATACTTTAACACTTTTAGTTAAAGAAATTTTACAATTACAAATGAATTAGTATTTTAGTAATCGACTTTTTATAGTCTTAATTGTTTTCCAACTAACTTGTTTTCTGTGTGTACTATTGGGTAATTTTACACAAAATGCGTAATTCTACTTAAAAATATTGGAACTTTACTCAATTTATAGTAGTATATTTTTTGAATTTGTTGAAATTTACCCAATTTATAGTAGGAAACTGGATTCATTTTTTTAGAGTGAATATGCTGAAAATCGGCATTTGACAGCAAAGTTGAAAGGTCGATTGAAAAAAAATCGAACTAACATAAACAAACGCAGCGATACGGGTCTCTAATTTAGCCTCTTTTTTGACCCTTCACTCTCGTGTGGTGGAAAGTAGTGGATAAAAAAACCATTTCTCTGCAATCTACAACGACTGACATGTGTGGGTACCAGCTAGGGAATACTGGGAGGAAAACTCTGTTATGAAATCGAATGCAATCTTAATTTTTACAGACGGATCGAAGATGGAAATGGCTTACATGTTTGGGTGTATATTCTGAATGCCTTGAAATCCGCGCCTCAATGAGATATCAGGACAAGTTTAGTATTTTCCAGGCAAGGTACTTGAAATTTACAAAGCCACGCAGAAGATTAATCAACTGAATTTTTTAGTTTTATCAAATCAAAATTCGGTTGGCGCTACTATATTTGGTTGTTTCAATCAAAATCCAGTAATATCAACCGAATTTAGTTGTGTCTACCAATATTAAATTGTGACGACTAAAATGCTAATGTATCTACCAAATTTTTGTTGCATCAGCTGAATTTCAGTTGAAAATTATCAAATTCGTTTTCTGTGTACGTACACAGAAAAAAACGAATTGTTATATTGACCCCCAAATTTGTGAATCCAATTAACATTTTCACTGAAAGTGCTCCTATACGGAAATTTGTGATATCAACTAACGTTTGTAAATATTGATTGTTGAAAAAAAATGTAAAAAAATTGATAAACGAGTTAGTACTAGTTCTCTAAAATTATTATTTGTATTAATAAACGTACAAAATCTTATTTTTTTTTAACAAAGAAATTCAACAAACACAAACACAATTTGTTGATCTGATAAACGTAAAAAAGCTTATTTTTTTTCAACAAAGAAATTCAACAAACACAAAAACTATTTGTTGACATAATAATAATTTTGAAATAAAATTATTTGACTAACAATAAGTTTGTTGAAAACAAAATCGAAATTTTGTATTATGGTATAACAGGCCGCCGTTTTTACTAAATGTTTGGTTGATATCATGTTTGGTTGGTTTACAATTGATGTTTGTTGATTTAAATTTGGCAATTTTATTTTCTGTGTATGGAAATCTCTGACAGGGAGTTATGCTGGAGGAGCTATGCAGAATTGAAGGAGAGGTGTCCGTGAAGCATTTGTTGTGTGAATTTCAAGGAATGCATAAATCATGTCTCATTGACTTCTCTAGCAGAATATCTTAGGGAATCGGGGTGTCTTAAGAACTTTATCATTGTAATAGAGGGGCAGTAGAGATTTGATAATTAAGGGAATCACAATTGGCCTTAAAGCCTCCGAGTAAATTCGCTTAATGGCGGACACCTATCAAAGCTAACCTAACTGTCGTGAGTTGTATGGCTAGAATAACGTGGCAAGGATAAATTATGGGCATAACAGTAGCAACCTCTCCGTTTCCATGTTAGGGCTTCTGTAGAGTAACCTGAAGTGGAGAAAATGATATATTTTTTGGATTATATACCATAGGGAGTTAAATTCCATATCCGCATTTTCCCGAATTATCATTACAATGTCGCGTTGAAAAATAATAACACAGACATACAATATCGAACTTTCCGAATCGGAATGGGATGAAACCAAAAGCAAATGAAAGTTGACATTTTCCATAACAAAACACTCGAGGCTTTTTATACCCTCCAACTACAGTATGAGGGTATACTCACTTTGTCATTCCGTGTGTAACGGATCAAAATATCGGTCTAGGACCCCATAAAGTATATATATTTATTATCAGTGATCGATTCTAAGACATTCTAGCGATGCACAGTGCTTCGTTCCCATATAACGAAGGGACAAAAATAGAAGGAGTTGTCACATATTTTTGAAATTTGGTACACGTGCATAAATCGTTTTAGTTAAGAAAAATATGAATTTTTGGAAAAATCGGTGCAAGGACACGCCTACCGCCCATGTGTCCTGAAATTGAAAAAATTAATTTCAGCTTCAATAATGCCCACAAAATTACAAAAAGTGGTCATACTGATACACATTCAACTAGCAACTTGTATATAAATTTTTATTTAAATCGGAGCAAGGACTCAAGGTCCTGCCATATATCCTTTTTCTTTAAAACGCTATAACACCTACGAAAATTGTCCGATCGTAAAAAAACTTTGTAAGCAAATTAATATTCCTTAGATATATATTATTACCAAATTTGGGCAAAATCGGATTAGTAGTGTGGAAAATATAAAAACATCCTTTTTTAAAAAATAAGTTGTTTTTATTTTTTATGTCGTCTAGAATAAGTCAAAGAAATGTATTAAATCAACTTCTGAGCTACACAATGTTTATACATGTCTTAAGTAAAATTTGATGGCGGTTCTTTTTTAAAATACATTAACCCCCTATCTTCCATTTAGGGGTCATTTGTGTCCTTTTTTTTTATATCCTGGTAGAAAAACACTAAAATGTGCGTTTATATAGTTAATATGTTCTACAAAAATGTTAAGCATAAAATTTTACTAGGGGTTGTCAAATGCCAAAAGATCGTGCGATATAATCAAAATGCTTTAAATAGTAAAATTGTTAAGTATCACATATTGTTAAATAGCGTTTACCAAAGTAGATTGAAATAAGTAGAAAAATGTACTAAAAAAACTACTGAGATAAAAAATATTTATACTTGTCTACAGTGAAATTGAATGGCGGTTCTTTTGTTAGAACATATTAACCCTCTATCTTCCATTTTAGAGGGTCATTTTAATCCCTATTTCAAATATTCTTATAAAATTCAATAAAACGAGCGTTAAAAGGTTAAATTGTAATACTAAATTCCTTTTTTTAATGTTTCTTATAATTTATAATTTAAGAGTTATTTACAAGGTTGGTTACCGAAACGAATAACGGTAAGGGTAACGGTAACGGTATCTAATTTTTATTTATTTCGGTAAAGGTAACGGTAAGTGTTTTCAAATCGTTTCGGTAACGGTATGTACCGGTACCGAACCAACCAAACCGGTACGTACCGGTATTATTAATTTAGTTAAAATTTTGAAAAAAGATAGAACTGAAAGCTAAAAATATTTTATAGACCCAAAAACCAGTATAGATTTGATATGATTATTATTTTTGTCATTTATTTTATGATAATTTGCAAATTATAAATTTAAAATTATGTTAGCAATTTAATTTTATTTTTTTGTTCGTTAAAATCCCTTAAAACAGGTAAAATTTTTAATACAGGTACAATACCGGTAACTTCTAATAATTATAACGGTAAGGGTAACGGTATTTTAAAAATATTTTTAGCGGTATCGGTAACGGTATTCGATTTGAAAGGGTTTTGAATCGGTAACGGTATAATAAGGGTAACGGTAACCAACCATGGTTATTTAACATAACTTAAAGCTTCAGTGGAATACACTACGCAATAAATTTGAAAAAAAAATTTAAAAAATCTACTAAATGTTTGTAGAACATTTTAACACTACAAACACACGTTTAAGTGGTTTTCTATAAGAATATTTTAAAAATGGACTGAAATGACCCCTGACAATATGAGATAGAGGGTTAATATGTTCCAAGAAAAAAGAAATATCGAATTTTACTGAAGACATCTATTAACAGTAAGCTTAGAAGTACATTAGTTACATTATTTTAAATTATTTCACACGATTTTGGTGAAACACAATTTAACAATTCAAAATAAAAAGTTTTACTTTTTTAAGCATTTTGCTTTTATCTCATGAACTTTTGGTCTTTTACAACTAATAATGAAATTCTATGCAGAAAATTTTTGTATAATATGTTAACCCTTACAACGAAAGTGTAAGTGTTATTCTACGAGGATATTTGGAAAAGGGACTTAAATGACCCCAAAAATGGGAGATAGAGGGTTAATATATCCTTAGAAAAGAACCGTCATCCAATTTTGCCAAAGACATCTATTAACCTCATTTAGCACAAAATTAAATTTAATATTGTTTTACTTATTCTGAATGACTTCTTCTGAACGCTTTTGAAAAAAAAATAAAAAACTTCAGTGGGCCATGAAAAAAACTCGAGCTAAATTTTCGAAATTCTTTAAGGGTTTTGGTCTACTAATAATATACTTTCATTTTGATTTTTTTCCCATTTAAAACATAAAATCGCGTTGCACAATGATATTAAATACTGTTAAATGCCTGAATTTTGAGTAAAAATCATGAATTTAAGCATTTAAAAAATCGCATTTTTTTAAATTTGTGGTCAAAAGTGGGCCCTAATTTTTGAATACGCTGTTAGACAAGAGTATAAACTAAGAAAAAATCGACAAAAAAAATATATAATTTTATATAATTTTTTTTAAAACTCCATCAAACTTTAGTAATTTTTGGATTTTTAACAGAAAAATTTTCTTTTCTACGCAATAAAAAATATTTTTTTTTGTAAATATATGCAAAATCCTATATTTTAATTTAATTACAAATATATCAAAGTACATAAAAACAAAATTTCGAAACATTTTATTAAAAAATGTATTTTTGAGAATTATTTTTGTGAAACAACTAAAACACATTTTCCTGTTAAGTCATTTTTGCATAAAATTCTCTGAGTTTAGCGCCCTCTCGTGGTGGCAAAAGCAATCAGAAAAAATATTTTTGTTAATATTTATTTGAGATACCTTATTATCTTTAAAAAAATCTGTATTTAACCACAATTTGAGACAAAATTTTTTTTTTTGATTTTTGTCCATGGGTCAAAGCATAGTGCGATGTCCGTCCGTCCGTCTGTAGTTAACACGATGCAGTCCAAAATAAAAGAGCTAGACTCCCGACATTGGGCACGAATATGTCTAATGTTCCTAGGCAGGTTAAGTTCGTAAAGGAGCAAAATCGGTCCAGGGGGAAAAAAGTTCCCCCTTAAGGAACTAAACCAACCTCTGAAAAATACCATATTTTTACATGATTTTCTTTGTTTTTGTTTAACAAATGCAACATTTTTATGCTACAAGAAGTTCAAAATCCTGCATTTGGACCCACAGAATTAAAAAATGTATTTTTTTCGGTCCGTCCCCCCCCCCTTTTATGGGCGAGGAATATTTTTTTTATACCCTCCAACTGGGGGTATACTCACTTTGTCATTCCGTGTGTAACGCATCGAAATATCGGTCGGGGACCCCATAAAGTATATATATTATTGATCAGTGATCGATTCTAAGACATTTTAGCGATGTCCGTCCGTCCGTCCGTCTGTCCGTCCGTCCGTCCGTCTGTAGTTAACACGATGCAGTCCAAAATAAAAGAGCTAGGAACCTCAAGTTGGGCACAAATATGTCTTATGTTCCTAGGCAGGTTAAGTTCGGAAATTGGCCAAATCGGACCAGGGGGAAAAAAGTTCCCCCTTGAAGAACTAAACCAACCTCTAAAAAAATACACGTTTTTACATGTTTTTTTGTATTTTTGTTAAATAAATGAAACATTTGGTATATTTACCGCGATGGTAAGGTGCTCTCAACGTGCCCCACTGACCCTATCAAATTCGCCCCCCCCCAAAAAAAAAAAAAGAAACGCCCCTGTCAATTTTTTTTTTTTTACATTTTGGAGGGTATAAAAGATTCGGCACAGCCGAATTTAACACTCTTACTTGTTTTTAAATAAACTTGTATTTTTGTACAGCAAAAAGTATACGAATGAATTCTTAAATACATATTCGAGAAGAAATGCCCCCCCACAATTACCGGACCGACCCCCCCCAAAAAAAAAATAAAACGCCCCTGCATTTTTTTTATTTATTTGCATGTTGGAGGGTATAACAGATTCGGCACGGCCGAATTTAACACTCTCACTTGTTTTAGTTAGTGCTAGATTTTTTTTTACACAAAATTTAAAGTTGGTGATTTTAAGCATTTAAAGTTTATGTACTGTGGCTTGCAGCTTCATACGAAAGATATTAGTAAGCAATCCATTCAAGACAAAATTAAACAAAATAGACGTAATTATTATCAAATAAGTATTTTTGTAAAAAGTTCTGTGTATGGCATTAATCAAGCTTTAATTAAAGCTTAATGGCGTTCACATTGTGTAAATATTAAATGTGCTACGAGGGTCGAAATGGAAATTGAAATTATTGAAAGACCTTTTTTTAAATTTCTTAAAAAATATTTCTTGGTCTATTTTATCTAAGCTCGAACATTAATAATTTAAAAAATAGTCCAAGGCCGCTGTTCCAAAAAAAGTAATTCACATAAAAAATGTGAAAATGAAAATTTCCGAATTTTTTTGGTGTTCTAGATTTCACATCCGAATTTCTTTTTCGTTTTGTTTCACATAAATAAAATTTGGTGAAAGTAAAACGAATGCACTTTTTTCCTAAAATTTTTAAATTTTAATTATTTGATTTCAACTTCAAATTAAAAAGTGATCAAACAAACACAAATCTTGATTTCATGTGATTCGGAAATTTTCATGTGAATTGAAAAGATGTGAAAGACAGAACAGAGGCCCAGTACTTAATATTCATTTATTAAATATTTTTTTCCAAAGACCAAAACAAAAACCAAAATTTTTAAAACACAGTAAAGGAAATCCGAATTTTTTGACCTCCAATTCTTTTGACCAACAATTTTTGGTAAACAAAGAAGATATTTGATTGTTTAATAACACTATGCTAGTCGCAAAAATTAACAAGCTGGGCACCTAATTGGTAAAGCTAATTCGGGTACGCTGAATTCAATTTTTCGAAGTTAGTGCTCGTATTCGCGATATTCGCGATTTAAAATTGTAAAGCCTAGGTACTACAAAAAATTAATTTTTATGATTTTGGGATAGTTTTTAAATATAAATTGACAAAATCCATTGTTTTTTATTTCGCGAAAAAAAAAATTATGCAAAAAATCCGCGAAATTTTTTTTTTTTAATTTTGTGTCTGTAATGTATCGTATTCTACTTATTTTTATAAATTAATAGCAAAATAAAAAAATTGGAAAAAAAATTCGCAAAAAAATTCGCGAAAAAAATTTCCGCGAATAATATAATTTTTTTTTTTTTTGTATATTCAATAGAATTTAGATGATAAAAATTCAGCAATTGTCTAAATAATATGAAAAAAATTGTTTTTTTTTACTTAAAAATGAAAAAAAATATAATTGCGAATATCGCTAATACATACGCTAGCTTTACCAGATGGTGGTCGTAAATTCAAATCAAACTAAAAATATTTGTAATGAACCAGTTTTTTCACGAAAATAAGGATTTTTCGCGAACAAAATTTTTTTTTGCGAAAAAATTCACGGTATTATGGTTTGTTGTTGTTTTTCGCGAACAAACAATTTTTTTTGCGAAAAAATTCACGGTATTATGGTTTGTTGTGTTAGTTTAACAGACTTTAATGGTTTTAAATTTAAAAATTATCGCAAAAGTTTACAAATATCGTTTTTATTGTACAAAAGCATCAACATTTAAAATCGCGCATATCGCGAATACGAGCGCTAACTTCGAAAAACGGCTAGCACCATTGAATTCAGCGTACCGAAATTAACTTTAGCAGTAGGGTGCCCAGCTTGTTAAAAAAAAGTGTCAAATTCAAGCACAGTGTAATTTTAGTACACCTAAGTGTATAGTAATCAGATATGAAAATAACACTGTGCTACAAAAAACACAAAATCAAATATACTTTTAAAATGAGGTAGTTTAGGTTGTAGGTCTCGTCGAAAAGATCACAAAAATGCCCATCAACCTTGCCAGACACTCTCAAATTTTAAAGTTATTGTCAAAAAACGATTTTTTGGGACTTTTCTCACTAAACCACGTGTAACTTAAACATTTTTCAACCAATTTTCAATTTTTCAACTGTTTTGGATAGAAGAAGGATAGGGATTTTCATGTCTGTGAATTGGTCTATACATTTAAAAAAGATATGTATTGATTTTTTCAACAATATCTAATTTTTTGTTATTTTTTGAAAATTTTTTGAGTTCATAGATTTTTTTCTGTTATAGTTCGCTCAACAACATTTATATTTATAAACGCATTCCTAAAGAAAATTTAATTGCGAATACGATGAGCTTTATGTTGAAAAAATCGGATAACAATTGACAGAGCTGTGATAATTTTTCTAAAAAAGAAAATTAAGATTTTGCTTGAAATTGCCGTTCTGATAACCCAGGCAATAAAAATAAAAAATAAATGAACATACTAAGAGGTCGCGTATCATTATTTTAAAGGTTTTTGGCCTCCTAAATTCAAATTTGACCTTGAAATTGCGCTATCTTATTAAGTTTTTGATATATCAGTTTATGTTAAATATCTCAAAAACCTGACGAGATAGAGCAATTTAAAGGCCAGATTCGGATTCAGAGCGCTAAAAACCTTTAAAAATCTTGTACATGACCTCTTATGATAAAATTATTTTTTTTTGCCTGGGATATCTGGACGGCGATTTCCTGCAAAATCTTTATTTTCTTTTTTAGAAAAATTATCACAACTCTGTCAATTGTTATCCGATTTCTTCAGGATAAAACTTATCGTATTCAGAATCAAATTTTCATTAAAAATACGTTTATAAATATAAAGGTTGTTGAACGAACTATAGCAGAAAAAAATCGATAAACTCGAAAAATTTTCAAAAAATAACAATAAAATTAGATTTTATAGAAAAAATCAATAAATATCTTTCTTATATGTATAGACTAATTCACACACATGGAAAGCCCATCCTTCTTCTATCAAAAACAGTTAAAAAATTTAAAATCGGTTGAAAATTTTCTGAATTACAAAAGGTTTAGTGAGAAAAGTCTCAAAAAAAAGTTTTTTCACTATAACTCTAAAATTTGAGGGTGTCTCGCAAGTTTAATGGGCATTTTTGAGATCTACTCGACAAGACCAACAACCTTTACTATGTCACATCAGAAGTATTTTTTCACTGTAGCACAGTGTAATTAAGCATTTCCTTTGTTTACAAAAAAATGGTGGTCAAAAGAATTGGAGGTCAAAAAATTCGGATTTCTTCTACTGCATTTTATTTTGATTTTTGTTAGGGTCATTGGAAAAATTATTTGATTAATAAATATAAACTATTAAACTATTTTTTAAATTTTTAATGTTTAAGCTTGGACAAAATCGACCTAAATGTATTTTTAAGAAATTATCTTAAAAAAGGTCTTTCAATAATTTCAATTTCCATTTCGCCCCTAGTAGCACTTTTAATATTTACTCAATCTGGAGGCCATTAAGCTTAAATTCAAGCTTGATAAATTACCTACACAGCTCTTTTAACAGAAATTGTTATTTGATAATAATTAATAATTATTGTGAGCTATGTCTTATATGGATTGCTAACTGATATCTAACACATAAAATAAGCTGTGAGTCTCTGTATACTGAATATGTCCTACTTTAGGAGCCTCTGGTGGTGCCACTTACACTGCGAAACACAAAAAAATAAACAAGAGTTACAAACATTATTTTTATATATTTCGGACATGCTGATTCGAATGGCGTACTCCGTTTTTCGATGTATGGTACAGTTTTCTTGCAAAATGTCGTTAAAGATTTGCTGATTTTGAGCCAGTTTTTCATCAAAAAAACTTTCCAAAGTTAATGATTTTTTAATTGTATGGCATGGAAAACAAAGATATGACTTGTAGCAATATTTCTTATGCAAATTTGGTTTAAAGCTTTTCATCTTAAGTCCTTAAATTCGCGAATTTCTTAATTTTTTGAGGTTTCGCGAAATTAACCGCCAAGTTGTCTTTGATTAAAAACTTGCTTTTGGTGAATCAAAAAGGCATCCCTTACAATACGAATAGTGAACAAAAAACAGCTATGCTATATGGACCATCATGATGAAAATCGCGAAAAACTAGGTTTTTGCATATGCCAGCATCACTTTACAAGATGATTTAAGACTCCATCTTTTAGTACATAATGTACAATATGGCAGCATCACTTTACGAGGTGATTTAAGGGGTCATCTTTTAGTATATAAAGTGTGAACCTTAAACAATTAACTGACCAAAAATTTGTCAAAAAAGTTTTCATTTGTAAAAGTTATCTTAACAAAAACTATTATTTCAGTGTTAACTCTACAATAATTATAGATTTTGTTAAGATACCTAACTTTAGCAAATGAAAACTTTTTTCGCCAAATTTTTGGTCAGTTAATTGTTTAAGGTTCACACTTTATATACTAAAAGATGACCCCTTAAATCATCTCGTAAAGTGATGCTGCCATATTCCAAAAACGGTTTTTCGCGATTTTCATCATGATGGTCCATATAACATAGCTGTTTTTTGTCCACAATTCGTATTGTTAGGGATGCCTTTTTGATTCACTTTAATCAAAGACCAACTTGGCGGTAAATTTTGCGAAAACCTCAAAAAATTAAGAAATTCGCGAATTTAAGGGCTTGAGAATAAAAACTTTAAACCAAATTTGCACAAGAAATATTGCTACAAATCATATCTTTGTTTTCCATGCCATACAATTTAAAAATCATTAACTTTGCAAATTTTTTTAGATGAAAAACTGGCTCGAAATCAGCAAATCTCTAACGACATTTTGCAAGAAAACTGTACCATACATCGAAAAACGGAGTACGCCATTCGAATCAGCATATCTCAAATATACAGGGTGATTCAGTCATGACCCGCCGAATTTTACCAGCGTATTTCTTGGCTCATTTCATGAAAATATGTCCATTACGACCATCCCAGAAAATGCAAGTGTGCCAAATGGCAGCGGTTTGAAAATTTTCGGATTGGTGGTTGGAGGGTATTACGGTAAAATTGATAACTTCTGAACTAGGTGTCCGATTTGTTGTTGGGCTTGTTGGAAATTTCATTGGGAGGCCTTTCAGAATCAATAACCAAAAAATTAAAATAAAGTAAAATCGTCGAGATAGAGAGCTTTTAAAAATAAAATTTAAAAAAAGACATAAAAATTTGCACATATCCTCAATTTGCTCAGCCAGATGGCAGGTAACTGTAGGGACCTGATAATGTTTCTACTTTGTTTTATATTTGTAAAATTAAGTATTCATTTAATATTTTGTTTTGGTTTTGAATTTTGTAAAAAAACATTTTGTATCATTTACATTTGTCAACTCAAAAATAAAAGTTCCCAATTTTTATAAATATTTTTATAATTTTAATTTGTCATTTAAATATCCACCAACCCCACAGTAACTTATGTTTTTTCTTCTCTTAAAAGATAGCCCTACCTCTTACCTTTCCAAAATACCCTAAAAGAAGCCCACAGGTCTTACCGTTCCAAAGTAATGACCATTTGACTTCCAACAATTTTAATAAAATAAAATCTTAAACTTGTTAATTTACAAAAACAAATTAATGTGTGCTGTTATTTTGCCTCCAAACCGAAAAAAAATTTTTTGCATTTAAGTCAAATGGTCATAACTTTAGAACAGAAAGACCTCTGAGCTTCATTAAGGGCATTTTGGAAAGGTAAGAGGTAGGGCTATCTTTTAAGTGAAAAAAAAAAACATAAGTTACCTGCCATCTGGCTGAGAAAATTGAGGTTAAGTGCAAATTTGTATGTCATATTTTTCAAATTTTATTTTTAAAAGCTCTGTATCTTGATTGTAATTGATTTTGAAAGGCCACCCAATGAACTTTCCAACAAGCCCAACAACAAAAAAATCGGACCCCTAGATCCGAATTTATCAATTTTACCCTACTACCCTCCAACCACCAATCCGAAAATTTTCAAACCGCTGCCATTTCGCACACTTGCATTTTCGGGGATGATCGTAATGGACATATTTTCATGAAATGAGCCAAGGAATACGATGGTAAAATTCGGCGGGTCGTGACTGAATCACCCTATATAGAAACGTTGGTCACACCTCTTGCTTTCTACAATAGTGGTCAGTTTTGTCACGCTGTGTTATTGGACATGTGGGGTAGGGTGGGTCGATGAAATGCATATTTGCGAATCTCGTTAACTAATAGCAAAAACTCGACGTGCATTTTCGAGCTAATAACGGGAAAAATCACGAAAAAATTTTAGGAGGGTACTTTTAGGCCTCTACAAGCGGTTTTAGTTCGCGGTTTTTGGAAAAAAAATATTTTTTTTAATTTTTTAAAAATAAATGTTGTTTTTTTATTTTTAGTACCAAAAGGTACATAAAAATAAAATGTATTTATTCGGCCTTTATATATGTATATATATTCGATCAGAGTTTTGTTCTAGTTCGAGGCCCAAAAATATTTCTATTTATGATATTGTCATAATAGAGTATTTTCAGTTTATTGCTTTAAAAAAGTTACTATCTCATAGTATGTCTGTACTGATCAGTTTCATCCCCACTAAAGGAATCTTCAGCAGACTTTAGAGAATCATCGTTGGTCAATCAAACATCAAACCAGACATAATATTTGATATATTTCCCAAGTTATATGAGAAGTACTATTATGAAGGTCCGAAATCTGTTTTCCAACAAAAATAACTCTTTTAAAGCAAAAATTGTATATATTAAATCACCGTCGGTAACTATTAATATATGTGTTGCTGTTATTTTACAATAACAACAGTGCCTAACCAAACAATAGTGTTGGTAGGATAAGTCGTACTAACCCTTGTGTTAAATGTTGTTTTTTTTATTTTTAGTACCAAAAGGTACATAAAAATAAAATGTATTTATTCGGCCTTTATATATGTATATATATTCGATCAGAGTTTTATTCTAGTTCGAGGCCCAAAAATATTTCTATTTATGATATTGTCATAATAGAGTATTTTCAATTTATTGCTTTAAAAAAGTTACTATCTCATAGTATGTCTGTACTGATCAGTTTCATCCCCACTAAAGGAATCTTCAGCAGACTTTAGAGAATCATCGTTGGTCAATCAAACATCAAACCAGACATAATATTTGATATATTTCCCAAGTTATATGAGAAGTACTATTATGAAGGTCCGAAATCTGTAATAAGTAATAGTACTTCTCATATAACTTGGGAAATATATCAAATATTATGTCTGGTTTGATGTTTGATTGACCAACGATGATTCTCTAAAGTCTGCTGAAGATTCCTTTAGTGGGGATGAAACTGATCAGTACAGACATACTATGAGATAGTAACTTTTTTAAAGCAATAAATTGAAAATACTCTATTATGACAATATCATAAATAGAAATATTTTTGGGCCTCGAACTAGAATAAAACTCTGATCGAATATATATTTTTTAAAAATATTTTAAAAATTAAGTAAAATAATGCTTATTACACTCAAAAAAAAAAGTTTGTAAATTTACAAGTAAAAGGTCTTGTAATTCTATTTTACTAATATTTTTGTCTTTTTACAAAAATTGTTGTATATTTAATAAAACGAAAACTACAGTTTGCTTTGTAATTTTACTATTATATGTTGGTAAATTTATTTTACAAATTTTTTAGGTAAATTTACAAAAAAGTGAATTATTTTACAAATTAAAAAAATATTACAAGGTGTTTAGTTTTTTTACACAAGAAAACTGTAATTGTACAACATAATTTTACTTGATGTTATTTAGTCTTTTTACCAAAAAAATGATTTATTACAAACATTTTTTTTTAAGATCGTTTACAAGGTTTTCAGTTTGAAATGTATGTATTGAAAAGTACAAAATTCCAATATAATTTTACAAAACTTATTTTATTACTAGAATTAATGTTGTTTTACAAAAAAAAAAATAATTATTCAACAATAGGACACGCACAAATTTTCTAAGTTCAGATTTTTTTTTTTGCGTTTTGGAGTAAAAAATTTAGTTAAAAATAATTTTTTATAAATAATTTTTACACCATTTTTTTGATAATTTGCGTTAAGTAAAATACCACAATTTTTATGTGTTTCTACTATATAATTGTTCTAGTTTTTTTTTTTTGTATTTTTACCATTTTTTTTTTGGTGATTTTACCATATTTTTTGGTAATTTTTTTTTAAATTTGGTACCTAAAATGTCAATAGAAAGCTGCCAATTATGAAAAATCAAATTTTTCTTATTTTAACTGGTACTTAAACATCCAATCTACAATATCCAAAAAATTTTTTCCGATTTTTTAAAAATACTTGTGAAAATAATTAAAAATTCAAAAAAAAATTGTTATTTTTTGACTAATTTTTCCTGAAAATATAAGAAATTTCTTGTGTAGCCTCCTTCGCAATTCTCATATGTTCTACTTAGGAAAAACGAAATGTCGAAAAAAAATAAAAAAAAAGTGCAGTGTTATACATTTAAAAGTTTGTTAAAAGTGAAAAAAAATTCTTTTCAGGTTGTTGAAGTGCTACTCCAGCTGCCGAAGAAGGAAAAATAAGATGCACCAATGGAAAAAACCTTTAAATTTACAAAACCAATATGTAAATAAACCAATTTTTTTGTAAATTTACAAAACAAATATGAAAATTTAAAAAACAAAATTGTGTACTTACGAAAAAAGTTGTAATTTTACAAAAATGAAATAGAAAATACAAAAACAATATGTATTGTAAATTTACAAATTTTATGGTTAAACTACTGTTTTTACGGCAAAAAAATAAGGAAAATTGGTACATATACAATAAAAATTGTAAATTTACCACTTTTTATTGTAAATATACAAGTTTTTTGCATAAAAAACAGTAGTTTAAGCAAATAATTTCTTAATCTACAATTTATTTTTTTCATTTTCTATTTTTCCTTGTAAAATAACAACCTTTTTCTGTAAGTTTACAATTTTGTTTTGTAAATTTACCAAATTTTTTGTAAATTTACAAAAAAAAATGTTCACCTCAAAGATGATATTTTACAAAAAAAATTGTAAATTTACATTTTCTTTTGTTAAATCAATTTACAAATTATCCCCGTAACTTTACGGGGATTCTTGCTAGTACATATTTTACAAAACGTGCCCCGTAAAATCTCGGGGATTTTATGTCATTTTACAAACTTTTTTTTTGAGTGTACCCTCCAACTACAGTATGGGGGTATACTCACTTTGTCATTCCGTGTGTAACGCATCGAAATATCGGTCGGGGACCCCATAAAGTATATATATTATTGATCAGTGATCGATTCTAAGACATTTTAGCGATGTCCGTCCGTCCGTCCGTCCGTCTGTCCGTCCGTCCGTCCGTCCGTCCGTCCGTACGTCTGTAGTTAACACGATACAGTCCAAAATAAAATAGCTAGACCCTTCAAATTTGACACAAATATGTCTTATGGTCCTAGGCAGGTTAAGTTCGGAAATTGGCCAAATCGGACCAGGGGGAAAAAAGTTTCCCCTTGAAGAACTAAACCAACCTCTAAAAAAATACACTTTTTTACATGTTTTTTTTGTATTTTTGTTAATTAAATGAAACATTTGGTATATTTATCGCGATGGGAAGGTGCTCTCAACGTCCCCCACTGACCCTATCAACCCCCCCCCCCCCAAAAAAAAAAGAAACGCCCCTGACAAATTTTTGTTTTTAATTTTTTTTTTTATATTTTGGAGGGTATAATAGATTCGGCACAGCCGAATTTAACACTCTCACTTGTTATATATATAAATCGAACTTTCCTGGGTATAAAAATGCATCCACGGGCTAAAATTGGCGAGATAAATTTTTTTTGGAACTTGTTTCGTACACTCAAAAAAAAAAGTTTGTAAATTTACAAGTAAAAGGTCTTGTAATTCTATTTTACTAATATTTTTGTCTTTTTACAAAAATTGTTGTATATTTAATAAAACGAAAACTACAGTTTGCTTTGTAATTTTACTATTATATGTTGGTAAATTTATTTTACAAATTTTTTAGGTAAATTTACAAAAAAGTGAATTATTTTACAAATTAAAAAAATATTGCAAGGTGTTTAGTTTTTTTACACAAGAAAACTGTAATTGTACAACATAATTTTACTTGATGTTATTTAGTCTTTTTACCAAAAAAATGTTTTATTACAAACATTTTTTTTTTTAGATCGTTTACAAGGTTTTCAGTTTGAAATGTATGTATTAAAAAGTACAAAATTCCAATATAATTTTACAAAACTTATTTAATTACTAGAATTAATGTTGTTTTACAAAAAAAAAAATAATTATTCAACAATAGGACACGCAAAAATTTTCTAAGTTCAATTTTTTTTTTTTCGTTTTGGAGTAAAAAATTTAGTTAAAAATAATTTTTTATAAATAATTTTTACACCATTTTTTTGGTAATTTGCGTTAAGTAAAATACCACAATTTTTATGTGTTTCTACTATATAATTATTCTATTTTTTTTTTGTATTTTTACCATTTTTTTTGGTGATTTTACCATATTTTTTTGGTATTTTTTTTTTTTAAATTTGGTACCTAAAATGTCAATAGAAAGCTGCCAATTATGAAAAATCAAATTTTTCTTATTTTAACTGGTACTTAAACATCCAACCTACAATATCCAAAAAATTTTTTTCCGATTTTTTAAAAATACTTGTGAAAATAATTAAAAATTCAAAAAAAAATTGTTATTTTTTGACTAATTTTTCCTGAAAATATAAGAAATTTCTTGTGTAGCCTCCTTCGCAATTCTCATATGTTCTACTTAGGAAAAACGAAATGTCGAAAAAAAATAAAAAAAAGTGCAGTGTTATACATTTAAAAGTTTGTTAAAAGTGAAAAAAAATTCTTTTCAGGTTGTTGAAGTGCTACTCCAGCTGCCGAAGAAGGAAAAATAAGATGCACCAATGGAAAAAACCTTTAAATTTACAAAACCAATATGTAAATAAACCAATTTTTTTGTAAATTTACAAAACAAATATGAAAATTTAAAAAACAAAATTGTGTACTTACGAAAAAAGTTGTAATTTTACAAAAATGAAATAGAAAATACAAAAACAATATGTATTGTAAATTTACAAATTTTATGGTTAAACTACTGTTTTTACGCCAAAAAAATAAGGAAAATTGGTACATATACAGTGACTCAAAGTAATAATGGAACAGCATATATTTGTTAGAAGTTCTTTAAAGCAAAAGTTATCAATACTAAACCTGATTATTATCAATCGACTATTTTTGAAAAAAGTACTATATAGGAAATTTTCCAAGCTTTAATTTAAGCTTAATATCGTCCAGACTGAGCAAATATTAAATGAGATACGAGGGTCGCACTGGAAAATGAAATTATTTTAGATGTTTTTTTGAAATTTTTTTAAAAATATTTCTAAGTCGATTTCTTCCAAGTTCAGACATTAAAAATTTAAAAAATTATCCAATAATTTTTATTTAGTTATTAGCTAGTTTTTACAACAACCCAAACAAAAAATGAAATTTTTTAAATACAGTGGAAGAAATCCGCATTTTTTGACCTCCAACTCGTTTGACCACCAATTTTTTGTAAACAAAGAACAATTTTAATTATTCTTATATCTCATTACTATATACTTAGATGTACTCAAATTAATAAACAATAAAATATTTTCTTTGTTTACAACAAATTGGTGGTCGAAAGAGTTGGAGGTCAAAAAATGCGGATTTCTTCTATTGTATTTAAAAAATTTCATTTTTTGTTTGGATTGTTGGAAAAACAAGCTGATGACTAAATAAAAATAATTGGGTAATTTTTTAAATTTTTAATGTTTGAACTTGGAAAAAATCGACTTTGAAATATTTTTAAAAAAATTTCAAAAAAATATCTACAAATAATTTCATTTTCCATTGCGACCCTCGTATCTCATTTAATATTTGCTCAATCCGGACGCTATCAAGCTTAAATTCAAGCTTGGAAAATTTCCTATGTAGCACTTTTTTCAAAAATAGTCGATTGATAACAATCAGGTTTAGTATTTAAAACTTTGTCTTTAAAGAACTGCTAACAAATATACGCTGTTCCATTATTACTTTGAGCCACTGTACAATAAAAATTGTAAATTTACCACTTTTTATTGTAAATATACAAGTTTTTTGCATAAAAAACAGTAGTTTAAGCAAATAATTTCTTAATCTACAATTTATTTTTTTCATTTTCTATTTTTCCTTGTAAAATAACAACCTTTTTCTGTAAGTTTACAATTTTGTTTTGTAAATTTACCAAATTTTTTGTAAATTTACAAAAAAAAATGTTCACCTCAAAGATGATATTTTACAAAAAAAATTGTAAATTTACATTTTCTTTTGTTAAATCAATTTACAAATTATCCCCGTAACTTTACGGGGATTCTTGCTAGTACATATTTTACAAAACCTGCCCCATAAAATCACGGGGATTTTATGTCATTTTACAAACTTTTTTTTTGAGTGTAATAAGCATTATTTTACTTAATTTTTAAAATATTTTTAAAAAATTAAAAAAATATTTTTTTTTTTGCAAAAACCGCGAACTAAAACCGCTTGTAGAGGCCTAAAAGTACCCTCCTAAAATTTTTTCATGATTTTTCCCGTTATCAGCTCGAAAATGCACGTCGAGTTTTTGCTATTAGTTAACGAGATTCGCAAATATGCATTTCATCGACCCACCCTAATGTGGGGTCCAGCGTCCAAACTTACGGTAGATATAACCGGTATCAATTTCGCTGCAATCGGTCCAGTACTTTCTGAATGGCCAAATCATTTAAAACAACTGTGCACCGTTGCGTATGATTGATATTTAAAGGAAATTACAAAATTAAGTATACGCCTCTTATACAGTAATCAAGTAATTTATAGTATAATTTTAATAATATTTCACTAACTTCAAATGCGTGTACAAAAAATGAGGACTAAACTGATGTATATTTGTAACAACCATACTATGATCCCCATAAATCTGTCATGTGTTAGCAAACTATGATCGCTACAATCATAAACAAAAAAAATTGTTCAATCATAGCTTGGCGATCTTCCATTGTATTTACCACAATCATTTAAAAAAGGAAATGTATCAATTTAAATATATTTCATTGATGACTGACATTGCATTACCATTAATAAAATTTTAAAAATAAAAAAAAACAACAAAAAGTTAATATTTAAAAAAAAAATATGTATGAATAAATAAATTAAGTAAAATAAAATACACAACACAATACAAAAAAAAATTATGAATTTTATATTATAAAAAAATAGCTTACCCTGGGCACAGTTATATTTATCAGTCCCCAACAGATTTTTTTCAATCCCCATGGTATCTAATCATATCATAATGTATCATGTATGATACATTTGGAGTAATTGAAAGTTGGTGATGGTGGTTCGTGGTCATGGTGGTTGTGATGGTAGTAGTAAAAATATTTTTTTTTTTAAATATGGACGCATGTGTATGTGTGTGTTATATAGACAAATATATATAAGAGACAATTTTTTTTTTTGTTAAATATTGATTTGAATTTATTTACACAATTATTTGTGGAATTTTTATATTTTCAATATTTAACAAATTGAAGGAGTCGAGTAAGTATTTTCATTCATAAATTGATTGGTGGGTGGTGCAAATTAAACGGATTGATTGGGGTGGGTGGGTTGTTGTTTTAGTTTTCAATTGATTTGTTTGTATGCGTGCACAAAAATTGTTTAAATATTTGCATTTTTATTTGTATTTTATGAAACACAAACACACATACTCAGGCAACAAGTGCATTTGAATATATATATTTTTTTTTAAATATAATTTTTTATATATTTATTTTATTATACAATAATTTGTGATTGATATTGTTTTTTTTTTCAATAGAAGGAAGAATGAATTTTGTTTCATATTGTTTGATCGCGTATTCAGGATATTTGTTTTATGAAATTAAAAATAAAATTTATAAAAAAAAAAATAATAATAATAATATATTGCAATATTTGTTTTAAAAAAGGTATTTCAACAAAATAATTCATTAATAAGAGGAAATATTTCAAATATGAAAATTTTGGTTTTAACGAAAATGAAAGAATAGTTGGGTATAATGAATGAAAATAATAGTTATAGTAGAGTAGAGTAGGGGGGAAATAGTGCAAAATAATATTTTGTTAGAAGAGAAGAAGAAAAAAAGAGAGAAAAAAATAGAAGAAACAAGAAATTATTAAACGTTTATTTAAATTATTAAATAAATTTTAAGTTTAGGTAGGGGAATTGAAAGTTCAGATAGGTGTTGGGAGGAAATTAACTCTTTTTCGGGTGACTGACTTTTATACCATTGATGCCGTTTTGACCTGCAACCAGTTCACTTTTATGTACAAATTTACTTAAATTCTATAATATTTACAAATACGGTGTTCTTTTTAATTTTTTTTATACAATTTTAAAATATATACTTATTCTAAAATGTTAATTGCAAAACAAAAAAATATAAGCATTTTCAAGTAAACTTAAAGGCCCAAAAAGAGAAATACAAAACTTCGCCCAAAATAAACAAGAACAAGATACCTTCCATCATGAAAAAATCTTAAAAAAATTATAAGTTGTTTAATTACATAAATTTTGGCATCATCCAATCTCGTTCTGATTTGTGTTTATTATATGGCAAATTTAGTTTTACTAAATGCTTTAAAGTGGCGCCCACATTAGGGTCCATATTATATATTTTATATGTTTACATATAATAGGTGTGTTCCAGAACTTTCCGGGTGAAGTTCGGTAAAATGAGAGAAAATCAAAAAACCTCTCACGATACCACAAAAATGCATAAAAGTACGGGAACGCTAAAAACCACATTTCAAGCCCAAAATAATAGAAAATGTAAACAAACCAATAACGCTAAAATATTTTCGTAAGAAAAATTACTTTAAAATTTTGTTACACATGTAAATGGAAACCAATAATTCTAAAAGGTTCCAGATCAATTAGCGTTTTTGCGAAAAACGTGAATAAAAGAAGTTGTATTTATCCAAAGAAGTGTCAAATAAGTCCAAAATGTATAAAATTTACTTTTTAGCTAAGCCTGTGGCGGGTACAGCTTTTGGGTTTGGGGGGAATTTTTTTTTTACTTCGAAAAAAGATTATAAATTTAACTTTGTTGACGAGCAAAAAAAGGGATACGTTTTTTTTTACAAAAAAAAGTGATGGGAAAGCTATAAAATCATCAATTTTATTAGTTTTTTTCATGATCATATTTCGTTTAGATATTTTTTTTTTTAATTTATTTTAAGAGAAAATTGTATATTTTTCGTATACAAAAGAAGAGAATTTTTAAATAGAAGAAATTTCCCTACATAGAAAACATAAGATGTTGAGACATTTTTCGTGAAAAAAATATTTTTTATAGGGAAAATGTCTCAGAATATAAGACTTTTCTTTACGAAAACTGTTTCAGAATCTGAGACTATTTTCGTATAGAAAAATTGTCAGATTTTTAAAATAAGAAAAGTCTAAATCTTAGAATTTTTTAATAGAATAAATAATTTCTTTACTAAAAATGTGTTTTTCGTATAGAAAAATTTTTAGATTCTAATATTTTTCCACAGAAAAAGTCTCAGATTCTGGGACATTTTACTATAGAAAAAGTCTCACATTTTAAAGCATTATTGAGACATTTTTTCTATAGAGAGGTCTCTGATTATTAGATTTGTTTCGTACTGAAAAAATTTTAGATTCTGAGACCTTTTTTCTATAGAAAAAGTCTTAGATTCTTCGATTCTTTTCCAATAGAAAAAGTCTCAGATTCTAAGACCCTTTCCCTAAAGAAAAAGTTTCAAATTCTGAGATTTTATTCCTAAAGAAAAAGGCTCAGATTCTCAGAATTTTTTTCTAAACAAAAAGTCTCAGATTCTGAGAGCCTTTTCTTATATAGAAAAAGTTTAAAATTCTGGATCTTTCCTCTAAAGAAGTGACAGATTCTAAGACCTTTTTTTGATTCTGAAATCTTTTCCGATTCTAATACACTTTTCCTATAGAAAAAGTCGGATAGTCTGCGACCCTTTCCTAAAGACAAAGTCCCAGATTCATAAATGTTTTGCCTATAAAAAACGGCTCAGACTTTAAGACCTTTTTCCTATAGAAAGGTCATAGATTCTGAGGCGTGTTTCCTATAGAAAAAGTCTGAGATTTTGGTTATTTTGCGGTTTTTTTGTTCATGTTGAGACCCAGCAAAAATAAATCGACATTTTGGCGACACAGCATCTTTCTATAGCATACCGAAGAGCATCCAAAGAGCGCTCTTGAGGATGCAGTAAAAGTAAGGGGAAAAAATTTAAATATTTTCTTAAGATTTTTGATATAAAACTTATAATATAAATTATTTTTCGATAAAAATTTACACTTGCTTTCCTTTTTAATATATTCAGCACTTTTTGAATGAAAAACCATGAGTTTTGGACAAAGACACATGATTTGACTGCATCATTATTGCGCAATTATCGGCGCTGCAAAAAGTGCTTCAAACATAACATCTTTAACACATTTTGAATGATGATAATAAATAGGCCAGATTTTAAAATATTTTTTAGTATTTAAAAAAAAATGTGAGTACCTACACATTTTCCAATTTCATAAAATAAATATTTTATTACAAAAAATGTCAAATCATATTTTAAAAATTCCAATTTTATTTAAAAAATGTCCAATTATATTTTAAAAATTTCCAATTGAATTTCGGAAATTTCCATTTATACCAAAAAAATTTGCAATTACATTTCAAAAATTTCCAATTATATTTTATAAATTCCCATTAATAATTCAAAAATTTCCAAAAATATATTTGGATGTGCTCCTTGACTCAAGTTTCCTTTCCAAAAGCTGCTGCCAGTTCAGCAAAATTTCTGCTGGGGAGCTACAAAATGCTTTTGGACTTTTTGTTGTGTCGGCAATATTTACCGAGATATGAGCATTTTAAAATTTTCGGGAATGCTAACTTTTTTGGATTCAAAGTTAGGACCCATTAGGGTCCACACATGTGAAAAGGACCGGCGATACTATAGCGTTTTTTTTTTTGTTTATTTTTATTGCAGGAACATTAAATTTTCTAATATTATTTTCCTTTTTATTATTTTTTTTGACAATTTTAATTTCCATTACGCATTAAATGTTTAATATAAAAAAAAATGTGTAATTTTAAAAGTTTTGTGTTCATTTTTTTAAAAATATATTTATTATCACACAAAATACTATCTATTGTGCGTAATTTTAAAATTTTTGTGTGCAAACAAAAGTTTCAAACACTTTGTGCTTAATTTTAGGCGTTGTGTGTTATTTTACATAAAAATTTACCCACTTGATAGTAGTATTTTTACAAGCATTTTTTAGAGTGTAATAAAATGTAAACTAAAATACCAAAAAAATTGTGTTTTAATTAAAAGTAAAACAGCTTAATTTACCATATTTTTTTTTAAATAACAGCACGAAAACGTACCGTTTACGGTCCGTTTACTCCGTTTTTTACCCAGCATATCGGTCCGTAAACGGTCCGTAAGTGTCGTACTCTCAACGGATTTCGAATCAGATTTGATGTTTCTTATAGTCCGTTTTCTGGTCCGTATACGGAGTCGGATTCCGTTTTAGACGGACCGAAAGCGGACCGTAAACGGACCTTTTTGTTTGTTGGGAGTAGAAAAACACGAAGACACGGGTAAAGATTCTAAGACATTTTTCGAATAGAAAGAGTCTTATCGTATGGAAAAAGTCTCAGATTCTGAGACAGTTTTGGTATAGAAAATGTCTCGGATTCTGAGACATTTTTCGTATAGGAAAAGTCTAAGAGCTGAGACATTTCTCGTATGGAAAATGTTTCAGATTCTGAGACATTTTTCGTATAGAAAAAGTCTCAGATTGTAAGACATTTTTCGAATAGAAAAAGTTTCAGATTCTGATACATTTTTCGTTTAGAAAGTCTAAGAGTCTGAGACGTTTATCGAATAGAAAATTCTCAGATTCTGAGAATTTAAGAATTTAAGAAATTAACCATAATAAATATATAAATAAAAAATTTTTTTTTGTCAAACGACTTTTTACATTCCAGCGGATCCCTAAATTCTTGTGTGCCCAAGAGCCCCGCCGTATCTTAAGACGACTCAGCTTGCAATCACAGGTTTAATTCTATTAAAGAATTAAACCAACCTCTGAAAAACTAAATTACATATAAATTTAACTTTTTCAGGACCGCCCCTTTTCAGGGCGTTGAGATATAGCTTTTTAAAAATTCAGATGTTAACAAAGACCTTTGACATGTAAAAAAATTATGAGGCCGCAAGAAGTTTTAAAGGTAGTGTCATTACTTATTATTAGAAACCTCAATGAGAACTGTCTCTTAAATACTTGTTGAGATAACTGAATTGATGTCAAATATTTTTTTTTTGTTAAAACAAGCCCCAGAACTAAGTTTCATTTAACTTAAAGTGGGTGAGGTTTTATCGTTTATTTAATTTTTTTTTATATCCACGCCCACAAATGGTGGCGGGCCAAAAAAAAATATTTTTTTATTCTCTGGGTCCAAAAATGTTTCATTTGCTAAAGAAAGTTACAAAAAACGTATTAAAAAACTTGATGTATTTCTGTGTCTATTTTATTTCTTCAACAGGGAGCTTTTTCCCCTGGTTAGGACAGAAATTGTAATATCGGATCCAATACCAATATTTTAATGCATTACACATAGAATGACAAAGTGAATATATCCCTATATTGAGGCTAGAGGGTATAAAAAAAACTAATAAGTTTGTTTAACCAGAGACGTCAATACGTCTCAAAAAAAAAAAAAAGTTTTTACAGTAGAACATAACGATTTACAAAACACCAATAGCGGCATTGAAACAGTAACGATTACCATCCCTGGTTTAAATATATTGTTAAAAAGTTAACTGCAATTTAATTTTCTATTTTATTGTTGCATGTTTTCTATTCCCTATGATATGGTTTTTTTCTAAATGTTATGAGTGTGTGAAAAGTGAAAAGTTTACAATCACTTTTTCACTTTGAAATACATATTTGTTTTAAAACTTTATTTGTAAGATTGAATATGGTTTAATATCCGTAAGTACAAAAGTGTTAAAACGCAATATCCTTCATACATATCGTCACCCGAAATTCAAACTGGGACAAAAATAAAAGGACTTGCCAGATATTTTCGAAATTTGGTACACTAGCATAAAATACCTTAGTTAAGAAAAATATGAATTTTTGGAAAATTCGGTGCAAGGACACGCCTACCTCCCATGTGTCCTTAAATTTAAAAATTTCGTTTAGCCGGCTAAAAATAAATGTGTATGTTCATATATGGCTATGTATTGATCTTTATATGATCATATATGACATATAAGGAAACATATTTGTGACCATATATGCAAAAATCGATCCCATATATGAGGTCGTATGTACCATATATGATATCATATATGGAACCATATATGTTATCATAAAATGTTAAATCTTAGTTAATGTGTATTCAAATTTGAACCAGAATTACAAAAAAAAAGTTTTTTACGAATAAAATTATATTTTACTAGCTATACCCGGTCCGCGTTGCTGGCCCTAAGAAAAAAATGTTTTATATTTTATCTTAATTTAAATAAAGTGTCCAAGGATCCAGCTAGTAACCTTTGGTTCCACCCTCGGTTAGCACTATCTAAAGAGAAATCTCAACAAAATCGGTTCAGCCGTTTTTGCGTGATTTCGAAATTGACAGACATAACGTTAAAAATAATACAAAGGGGCGGGTCATTTAACGCATTTTTATCGAATCGTGATAGTCTAAAGTTCCATGGTGTATCCTCGATTAGTACTATCGGTTACGCTAATTTCACTGACATCAGTTTTGCCGTTTTTGTGTGATTGCGAAAGAGGAGGAAATAACTTTCTATTTATGAAAAACGGGAGTGACATTTTATGCCCTTTTGTCGAATCGCGCTCTACATATGACCTACAGTTCCCGCTCGGTTAGTTCTATCAGTAGTGACAGATTCGGCTTATCCGTTTTTGCGTGATTTCAAAACAGGCAGATATAACGTTCAATATAAAACAAAGGTGCTTGGCAATTTACGCCTCTTTGTTCAATCGTGGTCAGTATAGTACAAAAGGCGTTGCAATTTTGATCCCTTTGTACAATAACGATCTTATATGGCCTACATATGCACTTGGGTAGCGCTGTATGTAGTGAAATTGCGTGATTGCGAAACAGGCAGACAAAGTCCAGTATAGTAAAAAGGTGCGTGGCATTAATGCCCCTTTTTCCAATAGTAGTATAATGTAGCCTATAGTTCCGCACTCGGTTAACACAATCAGTGCTGAAAATTTATTCAAATCGAATCAACAGTTTTTGCGTTATTGCGGAGATGCAGAAATAACATTCAATTCAATACAATGGGGCATGGCATTTTACGCCCATTTGTACGATCACGCTCTAATTTGGAACATAGTTAGTACTTGGTTAGTACTATCGTTGGTTTAAATTTCATCAAAATCGGTCCAGGCATTTTTTATATATAGATGTCATTAGTGGAGCATAGTAAAAACTCGATTTTGCCCACCCCTCCGCCCACTGGCAAAAACGCATGGCATTTTACGCCCATTTGTCCGATCACGCTCTAATTTGGCATATAGTTAGTACTCGGTTAGTACTATCTTTGGTTTAAATTTCGTCAAAATCGGTCCATCCGTTTTTTATATATAGATGTCATTATTGGTGCAATGTAAAAATTCGATTTTGCCACGCCCCTCCGCCCACACTATAAAAGTCAAAAATCTGACCGCACAGTGTTACTCCCTGGGCTATTTTGAATATTCCCTGGAAATTTCATCAAGATCGGTCCAGCCGTTTTCGAGTCCATACGGAACATACATACATACATACATACATACATACCCACATACATACACACATCCATTTTTATATATATAGATTACCATCGATTAACTTATATATGGGCACTTCCACCGAAAGGTCTACCAAGACCAAAAAACAAAAAGTTCTTGAAACGATTTTGTTTTAACATATTTTCATAGGAAAACAATCAAATTTAACTAACGTGAACAAATTTTACATTTATTCATATTTTGAGATATTCGAATGTAAAGTCGAGCAAGCCAATTTTTTCTCATTGGGACATTTCTATTGCACCTTTTGTTTTGTTAAAAGTTCTTAAAGAGAAGCATTAAATATTGACTTTTGCTTTTATAAAATCTTTCTGGAGATACAAAGAGCAAAAAAAAAATGCATAACATATACAATTCAATACAATTCAAAAAATAACGGTTAGTTTTTGCTATTCTTTATCACATATTTCGATGTCCCGTGCGACATTGAAAAACAACATTTGTAATTAGTGCGTCAAGTGGACATGACGAAAGTTCATCAAATATTGAGAACAAACACAGATTTTTATTACAATTAAAATAAAAAAAAAATTAAAAAATATTAAAATCTGTGATCTTGGTTCTTATATAAAGTTGGTCACGTGCGACATGGTAAGTGTGGATTTTAAAATTTTGAAAAAATATTTTTTTCTTAAATAAATGATTTACTTATTTTAATACATTCTTTTAAATTATTTAAATATAGATGAGTATAAACGGCGAAAAAAATAAAGAGAGATGCAAACGGCGGAGAGAAAAGTTTAAGGAAGATGAAATGAAATTACAAGACAATAAATTAAGCAAGTTAAAAAGTTAAATTCGACTAGGCGAATCTGTGAATACCCTCCACAATGCCCTTTTTAAGTGAAAGTAAATAACATTTTGGATTAGAAATATCTAATGTTATGTTAAAAAAATTTTTTTAAGTAATTTTTGGAAAAAAAAAAAATATTTACTAAATTTTTTTTTGAGTGTAAAATTTTTTTTTAGTGTAAAACTTTTTTGAGTGTACTTTTTTTGTGACAAAATTTTTGAGTGACAAAAATACGTTGTAAAATAGTTTTGTGACTTACCAATGTTTTAAAAACATGTTTAACGGGTTTTCAACACGTGAATTTAAGGTGAAACTAATCTGAAAATCTTCAAAATCAAGCTGAGCAACAATTATAGAGCTAGTAAAGAGCTATAAGTTTCCCCTTTTGTCAAGAAAACAAATCTTTTTATTTTGACTTTTTTTTTTCAACTTTAATGTGTGCAACGGTCACGTTCGACATGATGGAATTGCCCATATACGTAAACATAACTGCAATACCGGTGCATATAAATAATTTAACAAATATTGTCCTACTTGCAAAATATTCGGTTTAAAAAAATTACTTTTACATAGAAAAATGTTGGAAAAGGTAAGTTTTCATTAATATATATAAAGAATTTTTTCATGTTTTCATTTTTTTCCAGTTCATCGTCATAACAAGTATAAGCGTGGACATTTTATTCCCAAACAAGATGAACTGAATATTTTCGTATTCAAAATGTCGAAAAAACAATACTATTGAGTACTTTGATGTTGAAGAAAATTAAACTACGCAGCTACGTTAAGCTTTCGCAACTTGGAGGAGAGGGCATATGCACCACCATAATGTTATCACTACGATTCCAATATTACAAACTTTTTACAAATCCCTTAATGTCGCCATATCAAATTGCAAATAAAAAGATCGTATAAGCAGTTTTGATACCGAGTTACGAGTTGAAGAAATTCAACTATACGCAGCTACGTTAAGCTCTTCTACTTGGAGGAGAGAACTTATGCGCCACCATAACGTTATCACTACGATTTCAACACTACAAACTATTTTGAAATCCCTTACTGTCGCAATAGCAAATTGGAAATGGAAAGAATATATATGCAGTTTGAAGGTCGAGTTGCGAGTTACAGAAAATTCAACCATGCGCAGCAACGTTCAGCTCGCTCAACTTGGCGGAAAAAGCATATGCATCACCATAACGTTATCACTATTTCAACACTACAAACTTTTGACATCCCTTACTGTCGGAAATGAAAAGAACGTATAATCAGTTTTAATGTTAAGTTACGATTTGGGAAGGACAACGTTTTTACTAACAATCACAAGAAGACTGTCACCTTACCTACATGGAAAATATTGTCGGCATGATGTAAGTATTAATAGTTTATTTATCCCTCTCCTTCAAATATCCTAACATAACCCAGTAAGATAATATACATACTAAGTACTAAATATATTGCTTTTAATAAAAGTTTTAAGTACTCACTTGCTTATTATGAGTAAAAAATGCTTTTAGTACTAGCAAGTTATTTTTTGCTGGAATAAAAAAGGAATGTGGAATTATTTTTAATATTTTTTCAGTTGGAATTCCGTAAAAAGTATTCGATGGTCTTAAGCATCCCATGGTCTTAACAAAATACACTCCGTTAACATGTATCTAAGAAGACAATATTTAAAGGCACATGGTTGTTTCTTTAAATGATATCAGTGTTATCATTAAAACCCATCAGCACCAAATGCTATTGTTGGTAATACTTAAGGGCCTGCCACAGAGTCAACTCCGTTCCGAAGTGGTTTGAAATTTTTCCTCTAAAAACGTAAAACAAAACATTTTTTCGGAATAAATCGACTCCTATGCAATTCAATCCCACTTTGATTTTTGAAAGTGATTTCATTCCGAAAAAAAATATTCGTTTTGCGTTTTACGAGTAAACCACTCATTACAATTCCGAGCGGAATTAAGCCTGTGACATGCCCTTTAATACAATAAAACCAAGGATGGGTACCAATTCGATAAAAGTATTGGTATTGGTATTGGTTTTTAAAATTATATTAGTATTGGTATAGGTATTGGTTTTCATTTTTTGTTGAATTGGTATAGGTTTCGGTATTGGTTTTGAACTATTTAGGTATTGGGTATTGGTATTGGTTTTAGCCTCGAATCGGTATCGGTTTTTAATAAGTATTGGTATTTATCTTTTATCGGTTTTGATATTTGTATGCAAAAGGTTTTGTCGTTAATATTAATTAATTTAACGTAAGTCGTCCTTCTGTCCCTCCCACAGTGCACACTGGGGCGATATGGTAGGTTTTTTGGCCAAAAGTCTCTACAGGTCGTAAATGTTAACTGATTTTTTGAAATTCAGAATATAAGCCTATATTAAGGTAATAAATAAGTGCCTTGAAAGTTTTTGAAATCGGACCTACAAGGAAACTATTTCAGGGTGGACACTTAATTTTAAATAAAATTTACAGATGTATAGATGAAACAAATGAAGAGAAACTTGTCTTTTGTTTATGTATTTGAATTAGAGATGGTCTGTGGTCCCGTAATTTGCGTGACTCAAAAAACCCCGTGATTCAGGCGTGAGCGATTTTTATTTAAATCACGTGATTATAGAGTGATTTTCATTTAAATTAAGTACTATATTAGGGTAATAAATAAGTGACTTAAAACTTTTTGAAATCGGACCTACAAGGAAACTATTTCAGGGTGGACACTTCATGTTTAACAAAATTTAGTAATTTTGGTACCAAGGATGGGTACCAATTCGATAAAAGTATTGGTATTGGTATTGGTATTGGTTTTTAAAATTATATTAGTATTGGTATAGGTATTGGTTTTCATTTTTTGTTGAATTGGTATAGGTTTCGGTATTGGTTTTGAATTATTTAGGTATTGGGTATTGGTATTGGTTTTAGCCTCGAATCGGTATCGGTTTTTAATAAGTATTGGTATTTATCTTATATCGGTTTTGGTATTTGTATGCAAAAGGTTTTGTCGTTAATATTAATTAATTTTACGTAAGTCGTCCTTCTGTCAGCCCCACAGTGCACACTGGGGCGAAATGGTAGGTTTTTTGGCCAAAAGTCTCTACAGGTCGTAATGTTAACCGATTATTTTGAAATTCAGAATATAAGCCTATATTAAGGTAATAAATAAGTCCCTTGAAAGTTTTTGAAATCGGACCTACAAGGAAACTATTTCAGGGTGGACACTTCATTTTTAATAATATTTACAGATGTTATAGATGAAACAAATGAAGAGAAACTTGTCTTTTGTTTATGTATTTGAATTAGAGATGGTCTGTGATCCCGTAATTTGCGTGACTCCAAAAACCAAGTGATTCAGGCGTGAGCGATTTTTATTTAAATCACGTGATTATAGAGTATTAAGTACTATATTAGGGTAATAAATAAGTGACTTGAAACTTTTTGAAATCGGACCTACAAGGAAACTATTTCAGGGTGGACACTTCATTTTTAACAAAATTTACAGATGTTATAGATGAATCAAATGAAGAGACACTTGCCTTTTGTTTAAGTATTTGAATTGGAGATGGTCTCTGGTCCCGTGATTCACGCGTGAGCGTGAGTGATTTTCATTTAAATCATTTGGTTATAGAGTGATTTTCATTTAAGTCAAGTGACTATATTAAGATAATAAATAAGTGCCTTGAAACTTTTTGGATTCAGACCTACAAGGAAACTTTTTCAAGGGTGGACACTTCATTTTAAATAAAATTTACAGATGTTATAGATTAAACAAATGAAAAGACACTTGTCTCTTGTTTATGTATTTGAATTGGAGATGGTCGCTGGTCTCGTGATTTGCGTGACTCAAAAAAGTAATTTTCGTTTAAATCACGTGATTGTGAGTTGAAAAATTCTGAGTGAGTGTCTAGACTCTAGAGAGTGAGTCGAATTTTTGCGTGAGGGATGTTTTTTTTTTTTTTTTTTGAAAAACCCCTTTTAAAAAAAAATATATTTTTTAGCAGTATTTGCATTCAGAATTAAGTGAAACTTTAAACTAAATAGTACCTGCTTAACCCATTTTGGACAAAGATTCATTTTTTTTTTTTTTGGAAAAAGGTACCTTTTTAGTAAAATTAGCACCGGCTGATCTCAAAACTCTTGTAAAAAAAATTTTAATGTTCCGTTATTCCAGAAAAGCCTGTACTTTAACTTTTTATGCAATTTAAATATTTGGATTTATTTGCTATTTTATTAATTTATTTCGTTATATTCAAAATAAATAGTTTCAAAATGTTTCAATTATTTGTTTCAAAAAATTTGATAATAAATTAAATCTAAAAAAAAATTAATTAATTAATAAAAAAATTAAAAGTCTAAACTAAAAAAATACAAATTTTTCGTTTTTGCTTGAAACAATTTCTGTGCTGATGCACATTGCATTTAATGCACATATAAATTCCGGTGGTCAAGGGGAGATATTTTTTAATTGCAGAAAGATGAGACTTAACATTTGTAACAAAATATACCTGAACTTCATCCTTTTCATACATAAATATTTTTTTGAAAAAGGTGATCGAAATGGGTTATCATGCAGGGGGCCCCTTTTTCGATTTTAGATCTTTTGCCAATTGCGATTACACGGATCAATTTTTTTCTTATATGGGGTTCACACTTACGACCTTAAACAAGTTGTTTAACAAAACACCAGTAACAGAATAAAAACGTAATGGATACAGAAAAAATAATTTTTTAAACACGTAGCCCTTAAACTCTCAAAAATAGCAAGTGTGAACTGCACATTATGCGTTCTTAAATTCTTATATAATACTAGTCGAATAGCCTGTCAATGCCAGGCGGAACACCAAATCACTTATCTCAAAAGTTCTAATTTTTTACCAGACTTTATAAAAAATTATGTTTGTGCTTCAAAAATTTAATCTTGCTAGATTGAGTTACATCAATATATTTCCTAAACTGGAAAAAAATTTAATGAGTATAAAAGGTTTTATTGATAAAATTTTAGAACTAAATTTAGCACACCCAATTCGTTTCTCCATCCATAAACCGGATATCAAAAATCCATCGTATGGATCTGTCCCATGGTAATTTTTATCTATCTTAATCATGAAGGGTTTAAAAATTAGCTAAAATGTTAAAAAACACAATTTTACTACTTAAATTTTTTCTTATAATTCTCCGTACACAGTCTAAATATTAAATCTGACTTCATAAGGATATGATCCATTGTCAATACTTTATGCTTTACAATTTTCTGCTTCCTTAATCATTAGGGGTTTCAGAAATAGTTTAAATGTTTAAAAACAAAATTTCGCCGTCTTCCGCCACTCACTCTGTCTTAAAGGCCGAAAATCCGGCTACGTTTCAGTTTATATATAAAAACTGAACAAAATTCACAACGATTTTTTTTTGTATTTCCGCCCTTTCACTGGATATCCAGGTCATCCCAATTTTCATCTCTCAAGGTAATAAGGTGTTTTCAAAATTAGGTAAGATGTAAAAACATAGGCCCTTACCACAAAAAAACAAAAAGTCTATTTTAACAAAAGTTTTATTTTAAATTTCAAATTTTCAATACATTTTTTGAAAGTCGATTTTAAAAACAAAAACAATTTGTATGGAAATAAAATTAAAAGCTCATTTTAAATTTATTTTATTTTCTTGTGGTAAGGATGTTAATTTTTCCACCCCCATTTCTTTTCTTAATTCTCCTTCCCTATTTCAAAAATTTTAAATTTGACTACTTTAGGATAAGCTCCATCGTTAGTACTTTACTCGTATCCACGCCCCTTTTCTCTCTCAATTCTCCGTCCACAGTCCAACAATTTTAATTCTGCCTACTTTAGGATATGCTTGTCAATTTTCGGTTGCGTAGGCCATTTAGGGCTTTAAAGTTAGTCAAAAAAAAAAAAAAAATAAATCACAATATTGCCTTGCACCTTTTTTCTCTCAACTCTCCGTCTACATTCCAAAAATGTTAAGGTGGACTACTTTAGAATATACTTCATAGTTAGGACTACACGTAAGGGATTTTCAGCTTCCGTATTCATTGGGGCGGAGCTTAAAAATACTCTAAAATGTTTAAAAAAAATAATTTTGTCAAGTCTCCTTTTTCTCGTAATTCGCCGCCCACAGGCCAAAAATCCGGCTTCGTAAGATTTTTCGGTTGCGTAGGCCATTTAGGGCTTTAAAGTTAGTCAAATAAAAAAAAATAAATCACAATATTGCCTTGCACCTTTTTTCTCTCAACTCTCCGTCTACATTCCAAAAATGTTAAGGTGGACTACCTTAGAATATACTTCATAGTTAGGACTACATGTTAGGGATTTTCAGCTTCCGTATTCATTGGGGCTTAAAAATACTCTAAAATGTTTAAAAAAAATAATTTTGTCAAGTCCCGTAATTTTTTTTCTCGTAATTCGCCGCCCACAGGCAAAAAATCCGGCTTCGTAATAATCTGTCCCTGGTGTTTTACTATATACATGCCAATTTTAAGCTTTTAAGTCCATCAATGAGATTCAAAAGGCGCTGGATACACAAAAAATAGTAGAAACACAAAAAAAAATAACATATGTATTCAGAAAATAGATGGAAATAAATTTACCACGCCCTTTGTCTTTCTTATTCTCCACCCATACACTGGATATCAAAAATCCAAGGCTCGTGTTGATCTTCCACATGAAACCTTCTATATACATGCCAATTCCGTGCATTTTTCGCTTCCTTTGGGGGCTTCAAAAGAAGTTAAAAATGTTAAAAATCTAAATTTTGTCACTCCCCATTTTCCTTTGAATTCTCCGCCACAGTCCAAAAATTTAAAATTTGATTTCTTCAGGATATGCTTCATGGATAGGACTATACGCTAGAAAATTTTCAGCTTCCTAAGTCATTAGAAGACTTTAAAATAACCAAAAATGCCAATTTTTCATTTTCATATATCATTTGGGGTCTTCAAATTAAATATTAAAAAACACAATTTTGCCACGCCCCATTTTTCTCTTAATTCTCCTTCCACAGTTTAAAAAATTTAAATCCAATTACTTCAGGATATGCTTCATTGTTAGAACTAAATGCTATGCAATTTTCCGCTTCCTAAGTCATTTGGGGCTTCAAAAGAACTAAAAATTTTAAAAAATCCCAATTTTGTCACGCCACTTTTCTCTCAATTCTCCGCCTACATTACGAAAATTTTGAATCCGACTACTTGGGGATATGCGCCATCGTTAGGACTATATTCTTGGAAATTTTCAGCTTCCTAAGTCATTTAGGGGCTTCAAAAGAAGTAAAAATGTTAAAAAAATCTAAATTTTGCCACTCCACTTTTCCCCTCAATTCTCCGCCAACATTGCGAAAATTTTAAATCCGACTACTTGGGGATATGCGGCATCGTTAGGACTATATTCTAGGAAATTTTCAGATTCCGAAGTCATTTGAGGGCTTTAAATTAAGCAAAAACGTCAAAAAATTGCAATTTGCCACGCCCACTTTCCCGCTTATTTCTCCGCCCACAGGCAAAAAATCGAAAATCCGGCTACGTTAGGATCTGCCCCAGGTGCTTTACTATAAGCATGTCAATTTTCAGCTTTGTAGCTCATCAGTGGGCTTCAAAAAGCTCTGGATAGACAAAAAAAGAGGAACACACAAATAGGGAAATTATATATATAGATGACTGTGCCTCAAATAAAACAATAAAATTTTTTTTCTGGATTCTGGTGTTGTGACATAAAATTTTGTAACGTCTGCTTGATTAAAATTTTGGAATTTCCATAAAAGGACATTAGTATTTTTTTTACAACGCAAAGAAGAGTGCAGTGACATTCAATGTACAATGTACATTGTACATATATCAAATATTAACTATATTTGCGAAAGAAAAAATTTCACAAAAGAGGTCTAAATTTTTTAAGATCTACTTTTATTAGGGGTCATAAAAACCGTGACAAAAAATATTTCTTTTATGTTTTTATGACTTTTAAAATTCAAGTAGCTAACTCCTTTTTGTTACACTGAGGGAAAAACGCATAGTTAAATCAAAAATTTGTATTTTTGATTTAAAAATACTACATTATTTTCAAAAAATTTTATTATTAATGCTGAAATATGTTGATTTAAAAATAAATATTTTTGTTTTAAAGTTGTGAACCTCTTAATTTAAAAATGAGTAATCTTAAATTTATTATGCTGTCATAAAAAATCGTTAAAAATTTGAATTATTGTGAATTCAAATTTTCATTATAAAAACAACACTGTTTCATTTTCAATTTGATGTTAAACAATTTTAATTTTATTTGTGAATTGACATTTCGAAATCATATGTCAAACTTTAAGATGAAAACATTTTCAATTTGAACATATTCATTTTAAGAAAATGTATTGCGTAATTTTGCAAAAAAAAATGGAAGTTTTTGTTAAAATTAATAATAATTTAATTTCTAAGATATATATGTATGTGTAAAAAAATAAATTTGTGGAAAATATCTATAAAGGGTATATGACACTACATTTTTTTTGTATTAAATTGAAATTGACGGCATACTAATCACATTAGAGAACAGCATTACCGGAGTCGGTAATACTGTGATCTAATGTGATTAGTATGCCGTCAATTTCAATTTAATAAAAAAAAATGTAGTGTCATATACCCTTAAGTAATGGTAAGTTGTAAAGTTTAATATGTTTTTTTTTTGTTATCTAAAATGATTTTGTTCTTCTTTGGTTTAGGAGCTTATTTTGCTTACGGGTGTTGTCATGGAAAAAATAATTGATGAGAATTATAAAATTAACTTTACAGTTCAATTCCCGGAGAGGAAAATAAATAAGTTTAAAGAGGTTAAGTATAATAGTGAAATTTTTAAGCAATATAAATTTTTACCCCAGTCCATATAGTCTGATTACAGAGTTCATCATTTTACGGGGCCACATAGACTGGGTTTCACATAAAAAACAAATCACAAATATTATACAAAACTGCATATTATTTTTTTAATTTTAAATAAATTGTTAAGTTTAAAAATTAAAAAAAAAAAAACATTGTTTTTATTAATAAATTGAAATGGTATGGAACAACATAAAAATAAAATTATATCAACCTTAAATCAAAAATTTCTCAACTTTAAATTAAAAATGAATCAACTTTGATTTTAAAACGTTTGTTTTTATTCGCCCATTTTAAGAATGAAAATAAACATTTTCAAATTAAGCAAAAACAAAGTTTGTTGACTTTTGTCACTGTTTTCTTTTTATTTTGAGATTGTTTCTGCTTGATTTGAAATTTTTTTTTTCTTAGTGTATGTGACATTGCATGCAAACGATTACTGATCGATGTAACATCTTTTGCAATTCGTTAGTCAGGTAAAACCTAATAATGTGATGGAAAGAAAATGTTTGACGTCACAATTAAAACAAATGAAAATAAGAATACAAAAAACCGAAACAAAACCGATACGAAAGTAGAAAAAAATGAATTGGTATTGGTTTTTTATTGGTATTGGTTTTGAAGAATAAAAGTATTGGTTTTTAATTGGTATTGGTAGTGGGGAATCGGTATTGGTTTTTTATCGGTATTGGTATCGCACGAATAAAGGTATTGGTTTTTAATTGGTATTGGTTTTCAATTTGAATTGGTATTAACGGGTATTGGTATCGAAAAGGTATTGGTACCCATCATTGAAATTTACAGATGTTATAGATGAATCAAATGAAGAGACACTTGCCTTTTGTTTAAGTATTTAATTTGGAGATGGTCGCTGGTCCCGTTATTCACGCGTGAGTGATTTTCATTTAAATCATTTGGTTATAGAGTGATTTTCATTTAAGTCAAGTGACTATAAGGTAATAAATAAGTGCCTTAAAACTTTTGGGATTCAGACCTACAAGGAAACTTTTTCAAAGGTGGACACTTCATTTTAAATAAAATTTGCAGATGTTATAGATTAAACAAATGAAAAGACACTTGTCTCTTATTTATGTATTTGAATTGGAGATGGTCCTAGCGACCATCGTGATTTGCTTGACTCAAAAAAGGGATTTTCATTTAAATCACGTGATTGTAAGTTGAAAAATTCTGAGTAAGTGTCTAGAGAGTGAGTCGAATTTTTGCGTGAGGGATGTTTTTTTTTTTTGAAAAACCCCTTTAAAAAGAAAAATATTTTTTAGCAGTATTTGCGTTCAGAATTAAGTCAAATTTTAAACTAAATAATACATGCTTAACCCATTTTGGACAAAGACTCATTTTTTTTTTTTTTGGAAAAAGGTACCTATTTAGTAAAATTAGCACCGGCTGATGAAGTTTCGATTTTCCAAATGCTGTATACAAATTTGTGAAATTGCTTTGTTTTAAACGACCCTTGTTAAAATTTGAATAGAGACAATCGGTTTCTATGATTTTGAAGAGTTAGATGTGTTCTTTTTGGAAAATATTTGGGGAATTCCAGGCCAAATCACTCACTTTTAGACCCGACCCCCCTTCGATTAATTTTTTTTGTTGGATATGTTTTAGTACGTATTAAATGCAACTTGCACTCAAATTTTCAGCCTTTTAAACCAAGTTGGGGTTGAGTAATAATTTTTTTTAAATGGAGTTTTTTTTTCAAAAAAAAATTAAAAAAGGGAAATTTTCAATTAATTTTGACCAGTAAAAAACATGGATATCTTAAAATAAGTTGGACGACGTTTTGTTGGTATTTAAATGTAGTTTTAGAAAAAAAAATATGAAAAAATTATTCGAAGTAATTATCACTTATTTTTTAACGTTTAAAAATTAAAATCGAATTTTTGAAAAAGTCCAAAACCTTCGATTTTTTTTTTTCAAAGTCTAAAAATTCTACACTAAATTACACAATTCTTAAGCCATAATCCGAGATGTGAGCACAATTCGTTCTATTTTTTTTTCAAATTTTGAAAATTGTATTTTTTTTTAGGCTCTGGTATTATATGGTGCTCCATAATAATTAAATTGGTTGATATTGACCCTAACTTACCATAGATACATTCACTTGTGGGTAAAAATATGTCTCATAAAAATTTAGGTAGATCGGACATGGGTAAGGCGTGCCGCATCGGCATTGAATTTAAAAAAACGGATTACAAGGAAAAATATAATTTTTTCTGTTTTCTCAACTTTTTTGGTATTTTATGGTAAACTTGAATTCAGGTGGTTAAAGGATCCATGATCAATTTTAAGATATTCTAGCGATGTCTGTCCGTCTGTCCGTGGAAAGCACGATGTAGTCCAAACCAATAGAGCTAGATCCCGGAAGTTTGACAAAAAAAATTACTTATAACTGGCTAAGTTTGTAAATGGGCTAAATCGGACCTCGGGTTAAACAATTTCCCCTTAAAAAAAAAATAAAAACAACCCCAAAAAACATTTTTTGCATTTTTTTTAGCATATTTGTTCAATAATTGAACAATATGTTGATTACTATAAGAATTAAAAAACCTGCGCTTGTCAAAGAGACTGAGAAACGTATTTTTTTTTGTCCGCCCCCCGTTTGGAGGCTGTTGTGTGTTTTAATTAATGCCAATAAGAATGACATTGTTCTTTATTGTTCTTAACTTAACGAAGGCAGTGATGCCATATAAACATAGTTATAACATATGAATTACTAATCATATGTTATAACTATGGCACTATGGGCCAGAGGTTTATATATGCAACATCTCCCTTTTTAATATACAAATCATTTAATTTAAATAATAGTGTAATACTACAGATAAAGATGTATATTATAATTTTTATACTATTATACAAAAGTAAATTATAAAAGAATATTTTGTATTTAATTACAAATTAAATATAGGTTACAAAATTTATTTTATATAAAACAAATAAGTTAATAATATGAGATTTACAAATTCAATTTCTTGGGTTGTTTTATAGTTCTACCCTTTTTTGTTACATAGTTTTTATTTTCATAATTTTCAATTTCTTTTTCTTTAATTTCATTTTCAATTGCCCCTTCAATACTTGATTGAATGGTTTCCTGTGTGATTGTATCTTGGATTTCATTTGCTTTATTTTCCGGTGTTTTTCGTATATGATCTTGATTTCGCCTGTAAATAGTTCCATTGTTATCTTTTACTACAAATGATCTTGGTTCTTTACAAGTTTCTATAATTTGCCCTTGAAACCAACAACTTGTGGGTGTTTTCTTAAACATTACGATATCGCCCTCATTAACTGGATCTACCTTTTTCGCAGTTTTGTTATAATAATCTGAATATTTTTGAATTTTTGAGTTTAAGTTATCTTTATACTCATTCGCGTCAACAATTTTTGGTTTATAATTATCTGTGATAGAAGGGATGTTGGTTCTTAATGACCGTGACATAAGCAATTGAGCCGGACTGGGTAAATTACCCTTGGGCGTTGACCTATATTGAAGTAAAGCCAAATAGGGATCGGAATTGCTTTCCTCACATTTTATCAAGATCTTTTTAATTGTCTGTATGGATCTTTCAGCTAGTCCGTTAGACCTCGGCAAATATGGACTTGATGTTTTATGATCAATATCCCAATTTTTACAAAACTCTTTAAATTCTTGAGAATTAAATGGAGGACCATTATCTGTTATTAGAATAGATGGAATTCCATGTCTCGAAAAATTTGACTTTAATTTACGTATGACTTGTGAGCTATTATAACCCGAGTTAAGCAACTCAACTTCAATATATTTTGAATAATAGTCAACGACGAGAAGATACATTTTCTTTTTATATTCGAATAAATCGCAACCCAGTTTGAACCATGGCAAATCAACAATTTCATGCGATAAAATTTCAGACTTTGTATTTGAATTTTGGTATCGCATACAAATTTCGCAGTTTGAAACTACATTTTCAATATCATTGTAGATATTTGGCCAATAAATAGTCTGACGAGCCAAGTCCTTACACCTTTGCATTCCCATATGCCCTTCATGAATCTTTTTCAAAATAGTTTTACGTAAATCTTTTGGAATTAATATTTGATGATTTTTTAATAAAATGTCATCTAAAATTGAAATTTCATCCTTAATTTTAAAGTAAGGCATTACATTTTCATCAATATCTTTCTTGTTTTTCGGCCACCCGTTCTTAACATACTCAAAAATTTTATTAAAAATTTTATCATTTTTCGTGAATTCCTTTAAAACTTCCATATTCGAAAATGGAAGCTCTAAATGAGAAGCTACAAAATTGCAATGAAGAGATTGTTCCTTATCCATATCAGTCAACGCTGTTTCCGATAAGGGGGCTCTTGACAGAGTATCGGCAATTTGTAAATATTTTCCAGGCTTGTACATGACCGAAAGATTATATGATTGTAAACGCAACATAAATCGTTGAAGTCTCGCTGGAATTTTGTAAAGTGGTTTGTTAAATAAAGTGACTAAGGGTTTATGGTCAGTTTCGACCAAAATTTTTGAGCCATAGACAAATTGGTGAAATCTTGTGCAACCGAAAAGTATCGCAAATAATTCTTTTTCTATTTGTGCATAATTTCTTTGTGTTTCTGTTAAAGAAACTGACGCATATGCAATTGGTCGTTTGTCGTGCATAATTGTTGCACCTAGTGCAAATTTAGAAGCATCAACAGACAACGTTAATTGCTTATTTGGGTCAAAATATGTTAAAACGGGAGATTTAGTTATCTCATTTTTAAGATTCTCAAATTCTTTTTCATGACTTGACGACCAGTGCCACTCTATCTCTTTTTTTAACAATTCCCTTAAACTTTTATTCTTTGAAGCCAAATTCTCTATAAAGGAACCTAGATAGTTTACCATGCCTAAGAATCTTTGTAGTTCTTTCACATTATTTGGTTTTGGCATATTAACAATTGACTTTATTTTGTCATCATCCGGTTTAACCCCAAAATTACTAAATACATGACCTAAAAATTTAACCTCAGTCTGTAATATTTTGCATTTGGATTTGTTGAATTTTAATCCAACATCCTTAGCCCTTTGAAAAACCGATTCTAAAATTTTAATATGTTCTTCCATTGAAGATGAATATATCAAAAAGTCATCAATATAAATGATTAACCCTGGTATGTCACCAAATAACTTTACCATTTCAGCATGAAAAATTTCTGGTGCCGCGTTTATACCAAAGGGAAGCCTCAAGAACCGATATCGACCAAATGGTGTATTGAAAGTACATAATTTCGAAGATTGTTCACTTAAAGGAATCATCCAGAAGCCACTGTTAGCGTCCAGTGAAGTAAAATATTTTGATCCACTTAATTTAGCCTTGCAGTCCTCCACATTTGGGAAAGGATAATGTGGCCTTAGGATAGCCTGATTTAAATTTCTTGGATCCAAACAAAGTCTAAGACTTCCATTAGGTTTAGTAACGAGGACAATAGAGCTCACCCACTCTGTTGGTTCACTAACTTTTTTAATAACGTTTAAATCAATCATTCTATTTAATTCAACTTTTAATTTATCATATAGTTTAAATGGAATTTTTCGTGGTGGATCAACCACAGGAGAAACTTCGTCCCTAACCTTCAAATCACATTCACCATGTAAAAGACCAAGACCACCAAAAACATCTGAATATTTTTCAATCATATTATTTACTGAAATAGCATTTACATTTTTAACCAAATTCATTTTTATAGCTGACTGAAGGCCAATAATATTTTTACAATCAATATTTACTACAAAAAATTTCAAAATAAAAACTTGATTATTAAAAAAAACTTTTAAATCTACTGATCCTAAGACCTGCAATTTTTCGCCACTAAATGTAAAAATTTTTACGTTAGTTTGTTTCAAGCTTTTTTTTACGTTTAACAACACCGCTGTTTTTAAAGATATTATATTGGCTTGTGCCCCTGTGTCTATTTGAAGAATCAGTTTGTTGTTGTTGATTTTTACCTCAATATTCCATTCTGCTGCTGTTGTTGTTGTTTTTGAGAGCGCCCCTATGAACAAATTCTCCTCTTCTTCTTCATCATCACTATCTTCTTCTTCCTTAGCTAGCACGTTTTTTACCATTCGTTTCTTCATATAGCATAATTTTGCAAAATGGCCGACTTTTCCACAATTATGGCATTTAGCACTTTCTGCCGGACATTTATTTCGATGAATTTGACCACAACGACTGCAGTTTACTTGTGGTTTATAATTCACTGTACGATTAGATTTAAATTTGTTTTTTCTTAACGTGTTGATCATTGGTTCAGATTCATAGGAGTCTTCAAGCTTTGAAGCATTTTCCTTTGCCATTGCCATAGCATTTGCAATACCAACAGCCTTGTCCAATGAAATACCACCCTCAGCCAACAATTTTTCCCGAACATTTCCCATCTTAATAGATAAGCCACAAGTGAAAATATCTCTCACCAAATCCTCACGTAACATCCCAAACTCACAGGTTAAACTTAAATTTTTTAACAAAGTCACGTACTCATCAATGGTTTGTCCTGGTTGCTGTTTGCAGACAAAAAATTTATGCCTCTCCATAGCAATATTTACTTTTGGTATGAAGTAACCATCAAATTTTTTTATTAAATCCGCATATTTAATAGTGTCCACATCTTCGTCAAAAGAATTGAAAATTTCCAACGACTCTGGGCCAAGATGATGAAGCAGTAATGCTACTTTACGGCGGTCAGACTGGGACTCCAAACTGGATGCTGTCAAAAATATTTTAAATTGCGTGAACCATGACTTCCATTCCTTGGCTAAGTTGGTAGACTTTAGGTTGATTGGCTGCAGTGACGTTGCGAAAAATTGATTGCCTTGCATTTTCATTTGATTTGCTGTTGTTGGCTTTTCTTCAGTTTCCGGCATTGTTAGGTTATGTTGAATTTTTTTTTTTTTTTTTTTTTTAAAGTTAACAAATAACTCGACTTTATTTTTTATTTTTTAATAGACCCTTTATTGAAAGACTTTTTTTTTCAATAGACTTGTTTTTTTTTTTTTTTTAAAATACAATTTAATTTCAATTTATAACTTTTTTTTTAAGTTTTCACTTCTGACACCATGTTGTGTGTTTTAATTAATGCCAATAAGAATGACATTGTTCTTTATTGTTCTTAACTTAACGAAGGCAGTGATGCCATATAAACATAGTTATAACATATGAATTACTAATCATATGTTATAACTATGGCACTATGGGCCAGAGGTTTATATATGCAACAGAGGCGTGGCTATAACAATAAATGATAAAATTGTGTTATTTTTGCGTATTATAATTAATGAGTTTGTAGACATTTATTGCAAAAAGGTAGAGGTAGTCCCCGCCGACAAACCCGCCCGCCCCCCCTTACTCCATTTCCCAAAAAAAAAGACAATTTATTTATTTTTTTCACTTTTTGGAGGGTTCTGGAAAGATTTGGCAACAGCCGAATTTAACACTATTTTTTTTATCTTGGCAACCTTCATACGATTTTTTTATTATAACTTCCTTATTTTTGTCGTATTACAATAAAATATCAGTTAAATTTTATATTTGACACCAATGAAAATCTATATGAATCCGGTAATTTTTTTAAAAATTGCAACATTTGGCCCTTAAAAGTCTATGGGGCTAAATGTTGACCTTTTCTGAAAAACTTATCTACAAAATTACTTATTATAAATATCTGTTGCAAAATTCAATTGAAAATAATTAGAAAATATAAAAAATACCTATTTAACTTGTCCTAACATTTTACTTTTATACTAAAATTCAACAAAAATATCGAAAATGTATTTTTAACCCTTCACAACTTTAGTTCTCGTCAGTCGATTTTTATGATTAAAAGCACAAATTAAATCCTAAAGTCTCACCTATTCAACAAAAAAGACGGCATACAAAAATATTGATCCAATCAAAAGTTACAGATTTTTGATCCGGAAATGACCAAAATTGTCCACTGTGCAGTGGTTCAATAGTTGTAAGCAAATGAGTGAATTTCGGCAAGGGTTTTTCTGGAATTTACGAGATAAAACACACGGTAACTTTTGAACGGCAATTCTGAGGGTGCTGAAGTGTGGCATATATATTTGCCGTTCCTTTATTCCGGTTCTTTTTAAATTTCAGCCAAATCGGTCCAGTGGTTCAAAAGTTATTAGTAAAACCGTAAATTTCAGATTAGTTTCACCTTACACGTGAATGTTGAAAACCCGTTAAACATGTTTTAAAAACATTTGTAAGTCAAAAAAATATTTTACAAGGTATTTTTGTCACACAAAAATATTTTTACACTTAAACAAAAAAAATACACTCAAAAAAAATTTTACACTCAAAAAAAATTGGTAAATTATTATTTTTTTTTTTTTCAAAAATTAATAAAAAAAGTTTTTTTTACACAAAATAAAATATTTCTAACCAAAAATGTTATTTTTTCACGTTAGAAAATTTACTATCTCTTAAAAAGGGCATTGTGGAGGGTATTCATAGATTCGACCAAGTCGAATTAAACTTTTCTACTTGTTTATTCTTCAAATTCAAATGTAATTAGATGACAAGTATTTTTCATATTGTATTTTGCTAACATGTTTTAAATTAATGCTGAAATTGCCTGTGCTTTTTAACACTCGTTTGAAATCTCCATTTTTAACTCTTCAAAATCTTGGAAACCGATTGTAGCCATTAAAATTTTAACGATGGTCGTTTAAAATAAAGTACTTTCACAAATTTGTATACAGCATTTGAAAAATCGAAACTTCAAAGTCAGCTTTGGGCTCTTCTGTAATGTAATTACCCATATAAATTCCAAATGTAATTGGTTTATGAAAACTACATATCTTACTCTACAAAATAATGGTGACCGACTATTTTAATCTCCGTCCAAATTTTAACGAGGGTCGTTTTAAATGAAGTCTTCATATAAATTTTTACTTTAACCGCCAAAAACACCACGATGTCTTAGACTTAGGCTAAAAATTTGTATGAAGGAAATGTTTGCTTTTTTATTCTGCAAAATAAAACTTATCTAATATTTTTTGGAAAAACGCATATTTTAAGAATTATGGCACTTAAAAGCTTTGTAGTATTTTTAGGTCACTTTTAGGGTCAAAAGTTCAAATCGACTGGCCCGTATGCAACCGAGAGATCCAGTTTTTGCACAGATATTATTTTTTATGGCCAATCTATCAGAAACTGCCGGTGGAGCGAACAAAAAAATACTTTTGCAAATTTGGGTGGTCTAATGCAGGGGGCACCTTTTTCGATTTTAGATCTTTTGCCAATTGCGTTTACACGGGTCAATTTTTTTCTTATATGGGGTTCACACTTACGACCTTAAACAAGTTGTTTAACAAAACACCAGTAACAGAATAAAAACGTAATGGATACAGAAAAAAGATTTTTTTTTAAAACGTAGCTCTTAAACTCTCAAAAATAGCAAGTGTGAAATGCACATTATGCGTTCTTAAATTCTTATATAATATGACTGTGCCTCTAATAAAACAATAAAATTTTTTTTCTGGATTCTGGTGTTGTGACATAAAATTTTGTAACGTCTGCTTGATTAAAATTTTGGAATTTCCAAAAAAGGACATTAGTATTTTTTTTTACAACGCAAATAAGAGTGCAGTGACATTCAATGTATATATGTATATCAAATATTAACAATATTTGCAAAAGAAAAAATTTCATCACAGAAAAGGTCTAAATTTTTCAAGATCTACTTTTATTAGGGGTCATAAAAACCGTGACAAAAAATATTTCTTTTATATTTTTATGGCTTTTAAAATTCAAGTAGCTAACTCCTTTTTGTTATGTGACATTGCATGCAAACGATTACTGATCGATGTAACATCTTTTGCAATTCGTTAGACAGGTAAAACCCAATAATGTGATGGAGTTTGACGTCACAATTAAAACAAACGAAAATAAGAATACAAAAAACCGAAACAAAACCGATACGAAAGTAGAAAAAAATGAATTGGTATTGGTTTTTTATTGGTATTGGTTTTGAAGAATAAAAGTATTGGTTTTTAATTGGTATTGGTAGTGGGGAATTGGTATTGGTTTTTTATCGGTATTGGTATCGCACAAATAAAGGTATTGGTTTTTAATTGGTATTGGTTTTCAATTTGAATTGGTATTAACGGGTATTGGTATCGAAAAGGTATTGGTACCCATCATTGAATAAAACGTTTAGAAATACCTTATATAAGTATTAATATTTTAAATCTTTTTTTTGTAGATTTTGACTTTAAATATGCTAAAATGAGGTTTATATCATAACAAAAACGCTAAGTCTGAAGAAAATCTAAATTAACAATAAAACAAGAAAACAACAAGGAAATCATCCTTCCTTTAATGAGCCCTTTGCTCGCTTCTTGATATTTTAAATCCTTTATGTTAATTTTTTTTTACTATCAAAATGTGTTCTAATATCTGGAAGTTAAATTATATATTTTTATATGGTCACCAAAAATGCAAACGGAGTAAGTAAAAAATCAAAACCATCAAACTAAAGGTTTTCATTGAAATATATGAAAAACACCATTATGAATAAAAAAAAAAATATTTTTAATTATACTTATGTACACCGTTTGCAATTCTGGTGAATATATACATAATAATCTATTACATATAGTTTAAGATGAAAAAATAATTAAAAAATAAAAAAAAAAGAATGTAAAACAAATTGAAAACAAGATCATATATGATGCAATATATGATCCAATATATGATACAATATATAGTACAATATATGATACAATATATGATCACATATATTGGATCATATATGATCGTGTCTTATATAAGCGCCAATTTTGGAATATGTTCATATATGAGACCATATTTGATACTATATATGATACTGTATATGGCCTCATATATGATATCATATATGATAATATACAACATTTTTAGCCGGGTAGCTACAATATTGTCTGTAAAATTACAAAAAAGTGGTCATGCTGATACACATACAACTAACAACGTGTGTGTAAATTTTCATTTAAATCGGAGCAAAGATTAAAGGTCCAGCCAGATATCCTTTTTCTTAAAAACGCTATAAAACCTACAGAAATTGTGCGATCTTAATAAAACATGAAGGTCTATATTAATGCCAAATTTGGGTAAAAATGGGTTATTAATGTGAAAAATACACAAACATCCTTTATTGAGAAATGGATTGAAAACGCATAAAATGCTTTTGCAAAAATAAAAAGTAAAAATATAAGGAGTGAAAAGTACGTAACTTTTCTTTTTGTACTTCAAAAGATAACATATGGAACTACCAAAAGTAATGAAAAGAAAAAAATTCGAGATGACGGATTTGCGAAAAAAAATTCTTAAACTTTAGTAAAATTTGAATTTGAAAAAAAAAATAAATGTGGCACCAAAAAAATTAGAGTAAACCATTAGTACCCCAAAACCACTAAAGAGTTTTGAAAATATAGCTAAAGTTTTTTTTTTTATGTCCCACTATAGTTTTCAATTTTTTTTAATGGCGTTGGAATAAGTAAAACAAGACGAATTAAATCAACTTCATAGATAAATAGAGTTCCACATGTCTGCAGTGAAATTTGATGGCGGTTCTTTTCTCAAAACATATTAACTATCTCCTATTTTTGGTGGTAATTTTAGTCAATTTTTTAAATATCGTCATAGAACGTCATTAAGACGGGCGCTTAAATGGTTAAAATGTTCTACAAAAATAATTTGCCTCAAATTTCATTAAGGGTAGCCAAATTCCAAAAATTCTTGCAATATAAGCAAAATGCGTAAAAATGTAAAATTTTAAAGTACCATAAATATATTCTGAAATTGTCTTTGACCAGAGCAGCGTAAAATTTATAAAATCTACATCTAAGCTAAATATGGTTTACACATGTCTTCAGTAACATTTAATGGCGGTTCTTTTCTTAGAATATATTATCTTTCTATCTCCCATCTTAAGGGGTCATTTTAGTCCCTTTTTCAAATATTCTTATTAAAAACCAATAAAACTTGCATTTAAAGAGTTAAAATATTTTACAAATATTTTTTGCTTCAATTTTTTACTAGAGCTTTTTAAAGCCACCAGTTTTTTAACTCTTTAAACGCATGTTTAATTGATGTGCTATGATGATTTTTGAGAAAAAGGACTAAAATGACCCCCTTAAAATAGTAGATAGCGGTTTAATATATTTTAAGAAAAGAACCGCAATCTAATTTCAGTGAAGAAATGTGGAAATATTATTTATCTTAGAAGTTCATTTAATTTATTTTGTTTTACTTATTCCCACGCCATTGAAAAAAAATTTAAAACTACAGTGGGCCATACAGTTTTTTTTTTTAATTTGTATACCCTCCAACCACAGTATGAAGGTATATTCACTTTGTCATTCCGTTTGTAATTGATCCATGATCGATTCTAAGACATTCTATGAATGTCCGTTTGTCCGTCTGTCCGTCCGTCTGTCTGTAGATAATACGATGCAGTCCAAAATAAAGTTCGTGAATGGGCAAAATTGTGCCAGGGAAAAAAGTTTCCCCTTGAAGAGCTGAACCAACCTTTGAAAAATACACTTTTTTTACATATTTTTTTGTATTTTTGTTAAATAAATGAAACATTTGAAATATGTATCGCCATGGGAATCTCATTTTCTTAACTATGACGAAAAAAGTTTAGTTCATTAACTTATAATTAGTTCATAGTTTTCTTTAAATGGAATTTTTTAATATTAGGAAAAAATTTCTAACTGCCAAACGAAATTTTTCACAAATCTAAGAAACGTATCTTTATTTTTAAGACATATTTCTTAAAAAGTTCAAGTTTAGTTAAAATTTACTAAAAAAAACATCATCTTATTTCTCATCTTTGAATTGAGGAAGTGTACTTCTTAGAATTTACCCACCAAAAACTACTGCTTCGCCGTAAGCAGGTTTGTAAGGGAATGTTGAGTTGACATTCCCTTACAAACCTGCTTATGTATGGCATGATATTTGGTCGCAATGTCCCACTTTAGAGCATTTCATCCGAGCGCTTTTTTCAGCGCATTGAAAATGTAATGAAATCATGCCTTCTTAGAAGCTTACTAGGTGCATTTTTGTAAGCATAATGGATGCTCAGAAATCATTGCTCCATTAAAGCACAAAAATAATGTATTACCTTCACTAAAGTCTTCATGCCTGAAAAGTTTGTATGAAGGAAGTGCTCCACGCAAGCACACAAATAATACTTCAGTTTTAATGTCTGAATAGTGTTTTTTTGATTTCACTTTTGCACATGCGTACACGTCCGTCCACAAAAAAACAGAATATCAACTGAATTAAAAATATATATTTTTAGTGCGTCATCCAAATTTTCGTTTTGCTGTTTGATGCTCGTAAGTCGTCGTATAATTTATAGTTTTTTCTCTCTGCCTTACGGTAGTGCATACTAGATGCACTACTGTAAGCGAATGTATTAAAAACTTTCTGTTTATATTCGTAATTTTTCGAAAAATTTATATTCCTATCTCTGCCTTACAGTAGTACATCTAGTATGCACTAATGTAAGGCAGAAATATCTATGTGCTGAAGACGAAGCGCTTGTGTATGCCAGAAAAATTATGAACTGCTTCCACAATCTCGATTATTTTTTGCTGGGTAGTTAATAACTTCTGAGAATTTAGTAAATAAATTCTTAGAATTTAGTTAAAAATTCAAAATGGCGATATCTCGAAAACTAAGCGAGATAGAGCGAAACGGATGAAATTTTCAAAAGAATGACTACCAAGAAGAATATAGAATAGCCTAGATCTGCATATCTGTCGGGGTCTCAAGAGCCTAATTTTAGATCTAAAATTTAAAATTCCCGAGATTTTATATATGCAGATATCTCGGTAAATACTGCCAACACGAGAAAAATTCTAACGGCATTTTTGTAGCTCTTGACTCTTGAAACACTTCCGCAAAATACCCGAAAACCCTCCGATTAACAGTTTTTGAGTTATCCAGTTTTTAAGATTCTCAAGACCCTACCAGACCACTTATTACCGTATCTCAAAAACTAAGCATGGTAGAGCGAAACGGACACAAGTTTTGGGTCAAAATCTATGGCGACCATTAAAAGATCCCACGGGGTCACGAGTTAACAGGGGCTGGACCCATGGGTCCAGGGTCTAGACACAATCTAGTTCTAAAATGTGAATAAACTAAAGTGTAATATAAGTTTTCCCATTTTCTAGTTAAAATTGGCTTAAAATTAAATAACTTTGTTTTCCTTATGTTTGGGAAAATTATGAACTAAAACCAAGAAAAAAATCTTTGGAGCCAAATCATCCCTCTTTTTCTCAAAATTTTGTTAATTTTCCCAGATTTTAGTTCACTTTTTTTTTGAGTGTACACAGACTCCAAACAACCCGAATTTCCATATGAGAACCCCATAATTTGTTTGGTGTAGCACAGTGTTATTATGCAATAAATATTATTGCAAAAAACTTTATTAAAAAGAAAAATAGTTATGAATAAAATTATTGTGAAAAAATATTGTTAAAAGAAATTTATTTTGAGAAAAAACAAAATTTAAATAATTTCCGCGGAAAAAAGTTAGTTCAAAAAAAATTCCACGAAAAAAACTTTTGGTAAAAAATATGTTTGTACTTGTTTAAATACCATTGGATGTCCAATTCAGTTTGCATATGTTCACACCAACCGAAGTATAATACTTTGAATATTTAGGTTAGGTTAAATCAACTAAAATTTTGGAGGTTTCCTTATATTTTCGTATACCGCTGAACCTATATCGCTCAAATGCAATACCAAACTGCTCGGGCCACTAATTGTAAGTGGAGTGTATAAAAACAATTTTTTTTTTCACAAACCTAAAATTACAAAACTGAAATATATGTATATTAGACTGCCCAGAAAAAAAGCGAAGTTTTTATTTTCTTGGGGGATACCCGCAAATTCTGTTCCTTTTTGTGCAAAAAAATTTCGGCTTTTTTTTGGGATTTTTAAAATAATATCTAGAGGTCGCGAACTCGCGTTTTATAACGATTTATTTTTTTTGAGTTTTTTATTATTTTAAATTGTTAAATATGATTAATATGATAAAATATTAATAATTTCAGACAAAAAAAAATTTAAATTAAAAATTAAATATCGCTCATTCCATGAGATGTCTCCCAGCATCTAATCAAATGTTCCTTAATTTATTTGGAATTTTGCACACATGAACACTATGAAGCTATTAAAATAAATCAGTTGTTAGTTCCGAGAAAATCCGTGAATTCGCGAATATATTCGCGTTCGCGAATTCGTGGATTTTCGCGAAACTAAAAACGAATTTATTTTAATTGCTCCATAGTGTACCTGTGTGCGAAATTTCAAATAAATTAAAGAACATTTTATTAGACGCTGGGAGACATCTCATGGAATGAGCGATATTTAATTTTTAATTTATTTTTTGTTGTCTGAAATTATTCATATTTTATCATATTAATCATATTTAACAATTTAAAATAATAAAAAACTCAAAAAAAATAAATCGTTATAAAACGCGAGTTCGCGACCTCTAGATATTATTTTAAAAATCCCAAAAAAAAAACCGAAATTTTTTTGCACAAAAAGGAACAAAATTCGCAGGTATCCCCCAAGAAAATAACAACTTTGTTTTTTTCTGGGCAGTCTAATGTATATTTATTTTTCTGGACAACACCATTGTAAAGTTTTTGTAAAACTATCTTTTAGAGATTTACAAAAACTTCACAATTGTGGTTATGGACATCTAGAACAGAAATTTTTCTAAAATATATTTGTTAACAACCATTACTATCTGCAAAGTTTGCATTACTCAAGGAATTTTGTTATACTACTCGTTAGAGTGTCCCTTATTTTGGAAATGTTGGAAATGTTGAGACGGTACCCGCTCATTTTTTTCCTTTTAAAAATAACTGATGAAAAATTTTACGCCCCTACGACCACGCCTTCCCTACGCGACGGGGCCTTAAAGAGAGGGTCCTAAAAAAATCATTTTTCCATACAAACCAACAATTTTATTTTTAATTTTTTTGTTATTAATTATTATATTACTTGGTTATCTTATTCACGACAAAAAATTTGATTTTAGTAGGCTCTAAAAAATTTTTCGAAAAAAAAATTTTAGAGCCGCAGGGGTTTTACGGTAAAAAATTTTTAAAAATTATTTTTTTTTAGTTTTGACAAGCAACGGTTTTAGCTGATATATTGCTTTAAATGATATATATTCATAAAAAAATATTATTTCAATCTGTGACATCTTTATCGTGTTCTAAAAAAGGATAAAAAATGCATTGTTGATGTTTTTCGATACACGATAAAGATGTCACAGATATGAATAATATTTTTTTTTTAATATACATATATCATTAAATGCAACATGGCAACTATGTAGAACCGTTGCTTGTTAAAACTAAAAAAAAATATTTTTTAAAAATTTTTTATCGTAAGACCCAAAGGGGTCTAAATTTTTTTTTTCGAAACATTTTTTAGAGCTGAAAGCCTTATTCCACCAAACTCAAATTTTTTGTCGTGAATAAGCTAACCAAGTAAGTAATATAATAATTAATAACAAAAAAATTAAAAATCAAAAAAATTTTTTTGGTTTGATGGAAAAATGATTTTTTAGGCCCCGCTCTTTAAGGCCCCGTCGCGTAGGGTAGGCGTGGTCATAGGGGCGTAAAATTTTTCCTAAGTTATTTTTAAGTCAAATGAAAAAAAAGAAAGGGTACCGTCTCAACATTTCCAACATTTCCCAAATAAGGGACACTCTACTACTCGTATATAATAACTTATTTAAACTAGTCAAACATTTCCAACATTTCCAAAATAAGGGACACTCTACTACTCGTATATAATAACTTATTTAAACTAGTCAAATATAATGATATAAAAATAAGAAAGAAAAAGTTTATAATTGATATCGTACACTCAAAAAAAAAAAAACTATAATGTAAGCAAAAAAGGAAAAAAGATGGGCAAATGGATGGACGTGTGAGACAACACGACTGATTTGGCCTTCTCTTAATCAGGGGCGCACAAGTGAGCTGATATCGCTTCCAAGAGGAGAGATTTCGACGGTGGTTTCTATAATTACCGGACACTGTCTTATAGGGAAGCACGCAGAGCGGTTAAATGTGCCGTCGAATGACTTTTGCCGAAGTTGCATGGATGAAGAGGAGTTGGAAACTATCGAACACTTTATTTGCCATTGCCCGGCACTTTCTGGTCAGCGACTTGCTTCACTGGGATCTAGGGAGCTGGACGATCTTTCTGATTTGTCGGATGTCAAAATTCAACATCTAAGGAGTTTCATAAGAAGCTCAAACTGGTTTAACGACAGGGACTAGTAGGGAAACCTATTACGGTCCCGTGGTATCACAATGGACCTCAGAGTCTACGTGTGTTGACGTAAAACGTCAGCAGCCACTTACAACCTAAAACCTAAACCTAACCTAAGCAAAAAAGGGACATTTGAGAACTGCATTAGGCTTGAACCCGATAGGTCCAGACCCCGATGGGCCTAGACGGATTTTGTTTCCTGAATTTCATTATTTTTTCAAGAAATTTTTTTATATAAAGAAAAAAAGCAGAACAGATTGTTCTGCTGAAATCAGCAGATTGCTCTGCTGAAATCAGCAGATTGTTCTGCTGAAATCAGCAGATTGTTCTGCTGAAATCAGCAGATTATTCTGCTGAAATCAGCAGATTGTTCTGCTAAAATCAACAGATTTTTCTGCTAGAATCAGCTGATATTTCTGCTAAAATCAGATTTCTCTGCTGTCGAACAACACACATGTTTAATAACTAAAACGCCAGATAAAAGTATAAGCTTCCGTAGCATAGTGGTTAAGAAGTGTACTTTCAAATCGGAAGGTGGCGAGTTCGATGCTGGCTGGCGGCGTATGTTTTTTTTTTTTTTTCTTGTTATATTTATTCACCTCTTATGACAGATATTTAGCAAACCGTGTCTGCTAAAATCAGCAGATTTCTCATATGGCTCAAAATGGGTGTATTTTCAGCAGATTTTTCTGCTGATTGGACAGAGAATTTATTTTGAGTGTATGGAGAGGCCGAGAACCAAAAATGGCCTCCATTTTGCTCTATCTGGTTTAGTTTCCGAAATAGCGCTATTTTAAGTTTTCTTAAAAAAAAAATTATAATTTATTTTTGCATTAATTTTTATTAGCAAAAAAGCTAGTAAAAGTTTGGTCACCTCAATTTTAAATTAAGCAAAAAAAATTAGTTTAAATATTGTTTAAAATTACTAATGCGTTAAATTAAGTTTACAAGATATTTTTGCTAACGTGCTAATCTGAACTAAAAATTTGCTACAGGTTAGCTTACTAGCAATAGCAAAAAAAATTAGTAAATCTACTAATGTATAATTTTGAGTGTATCAAACGAGTATTATTAAAAAAATGATATGTAGGTAAATTATAAAGCTTTAATTTAAGCTTGGTGGCGTCCAGATTGAGTAAATAATAAATGTGCTACGAGGATCGATCTAGAAAATGATATTATTTATGGACATTTAAAAAAAAAAAAAGTAGATTGTTTCGAAGTTCGAACATTAAAAATTAAAAAAAGTCTAATAGTTTCTTTGCTTACAAAAAATTGGTTGTCAAAAAAATGGAGGTCAAAAAATGTGGATTTTTTCTATAGTACTTAAAAAAGTACTATACAAAGAGAAAATTTAATAAAGCTATAACACACACACTTATTTTGTTTAAGATAACTGTTTTATTTTAATGTGTATACAGAATAGGGTTGGATTGTTTTAATGTAAAATTATAATTCAACTTCTCAAAAAAAACTTTGGCAAACATTGTTGTGGTGTACCCTTGTCATTAAAAGTAGAGATGGGCACATGAGCAGATTAGAACGTGATTCACGCGTGACCACGCTTGAGTGTGACTAAATTCAATTTTACTCACGTGAGTGTGACTGGAGAAAAAAATTGCGTGAGTGAGTGTGCGTGAGTAAGATTTTTGCGTGAGTCGATTTTTTAAGTTACGCTGAACTTTAAATTTTGTTGAAAATTTTAAAAGATTTTTCAAATTTTAGTTTTTAATTTTTTTTTTGTATGAATAAGAGTTTCGTGAGTGTGAGTCAACGTGAGTGTGAGTGAAGCTTTACTCACGTGATTGTGAGTGTGAGTAGAAAAAAATTTGCTCGTGGGTGAGTGTGCGTGATTCAAAAATTCCTGTCGTGAGCGTGAGTGAGTGTGAGTCAAAAATCAATCAAGCGCCCATCTCTAATTAAAACCATGTTTTGTGTATTTTTCAACACGTGAATTTTCGAAAACCCAATGTGGGGATGGGTGCGTGAGTGGATTTTGACTCACACTCGCGCACGCAAAAATAATCAAATCACTCATGTAATTTTTTTTTATTCACGCTCACTCACTATTCACGTGAGTAATAAAAATCTTACTCATGCCAGATTCAATCACGCTCACGCGTGAGTCACGCAAAATCTACTCACGCAATAAAGTTTTCTTACCAAAAAAAAAACTCAAATTTTTTTTTTTTTACAAAAAATAAAAAAATTGGGCTAATCTAAAAATCTAATCACGCAAACTCACGTAAAAAATGAATGACTCACTCACTCAGATTTTTTCAGCTCACACTCACTCACAATCACGTGATTGAAATGAAAACCACTAACGCGTGATTCACGTGAATCACGCAAATCACGTGACCAGCGCCCATCTCTAACCCAATGTTAATGTCACGGTTTTGCTCATAACTTCTGAGCGTCGAAAATATCAAAAAATTCGACAAAATTCCAAATTTTTCTATATTTTTTTGACCAAAATTAAAAGAATTTTATTTAAAATTATTATTATTCTTTTTTCGATGTTGTATTCATTTTACACCATCTTAACGAAATTTTTAATATGATCACGTTTTTATATTGCTACATTTGTTTACAATGTGAAGGTAGTAATACTGTAGTAATACTATAGCCTACAAATATACTACTGTACACTCAGAAAATTATGTAAGTTACTACATGCTAGTTGTTTGTATATTTTACAGTAGTTAGTTGTTTTCAACTACAAAGTCAGTTGTTTTGGTATGAAAAATATCAAACAACTATTTCTGTTAGTTATTTTAAGTAGTTTTTTTGAATAACTAACAAAAAAGTACTGTGATGTAGTAACAGTTATTTAAATTAGTTAATTTTATTTTTTTTATCTCTGAAAAATTTTCAACGTTTTTTTCCAAAAAAAAAAAAAAAATTTCGTTTTTTTATTTTTCACAACTTTTTTTTTTAAAAAAATAAACTTTAAAAAAATTTGGTCTTCAAATTTTTTTCTGAAAAATTTTTTTAAAAAAAATTATTTATTGATATTTTTATTTTTACTACATTTTAGTTGTTTTGACTACAAATGTAAGTAGTTTTTACTACATAAGTCAGTTGTTTTTTTGTCAGTTAAAATAACTAACATTGTTAGTTGATTTAACTGAAAAAGTAGTTGACCCCAAAACAACTTACAAAGTAGTTATTTTAAATGACATTTTCAGTTGATTTTACTAACATAATTTTTGGAGTGTAGTATATTTGTAGGCTACAACAATAAAATTTGTTTTCCGCTACTGCTCTGTTTGGAGTTTTTGTTTTTTTCATGTTGTTGTAGTTTAAGCAAACACAAAAAAAGAAAAATAAACAAAAGCTATAACTTATAATATTGAAATTGTTTGAAATGATATGAAAAGCAAAAAAACGGGTAGCTAACGTAGCCTTTCAAACGCTGAATAATACTAGTTTGAAAATAATTACGTTTAGTATTGTTAACTTTGTCTTTAACAAATTGCATCTACTATAGAAAAGTTTCCAATATATTGTCGCCCACTGTATATTTTAAGTTTCAGTCAAATGGTTAACAGAGGTTGGAGTACTTCCCTTGTATGTAAGTCACTTTGCATTCAAATTTATTTGTTTTAAAAATGTTTTGGGCAGTATTTAGGTTATTCGTGCAATCGGCCAACTAAATGTGTACTCAAAGGTGTACTAAAATTTTTAAGGGACCTATATAAAATTCCGCTGGTAACCCTAAACAAATCAGCTGATTTGAAAAAAGAAAACAAACAAATCATAATAAACATAATAACTACATATGTATCTTATTTCACCACCACAGCTGATCATAGTAAGAGAACTCTATAAAATAACTCAAACTTGTTTTAATTACTGATACTCAGATAAAATAATGTTTATAAGAGAACCCAGCGTTGCCAGGTACATTTTCCGTTATCCCCAAAAATATAGCAAAATATCCCAAAAAAATCTCCAAACCAATAACACCAAATTTTTTGTCAGACAGAATTTTTCTTCTTCATAAAAAAATATGAATGTTAATTTAGTCGTTTTGTTTCTCAGATTTAAAAAAATAAAAAAAAAACAAAAAATCCCAAAACGCGTAAATATACAGTTTAATCCGATTAATGCTCGTATTACTGACTGCGCTTCGTAAATACATGCCAGAGAGTGGTTATCGCTAAAACTTGTTTTCTGAAGCGTTGACAACATAAAACTTAGCTTGTAATATTAAATAGATTCAATTTGGAACATCCCCAAAACTTTTTTTAAAATCCCCAATCCCTTAATTAAATTTTCTTCCCTTTTTGCTTGCTTGAATCCCCAACTTGCGTTATAAATTCCAAAAACTGGCAGCCCTAAGAGAACCAAAAAAATAAATACCTACTCATTTAAGAGAATAATAAATAAAATATTTTTTTTATAAAAAATAAAAAAAAAAATAAAACATTTACTTTAACCATAATAAAACAACAACGTAAATATAAATGCGATACATATTTTTACATACATGCATATTTTCAATTCACTCTTTATATTTCAGTTATTTTTATTTCATGAACGCACTATAAAAAAAATAAGAACCACTTTACTAATTTTTTATACAATTTTAATTGGAGCAGTACATTGTTTAAACAAAATATGAAAAAAAATGAAACCACAAACAAAAGCAATAATTTACATGTGGAGTACCTTGATAAAATATATTTAATTTTTTTATTATAAAATATTTTTATATTTTTTTGCACTTACAAAAACCCAATTTGTTTGATAAAACATTTTATTCACTTGCAAGAAAACCGGATTCGCCGATAAAACACATTTACACCACAATTATTTTTTTATTACGATTTTTAATATTTTTTGGGTTGTATCAAAGTTTTCACTTAATTGAAAGCATTAAAAAAAGGTTTTCGTTCAATTTTTGTAATTAGATTTTTGTTGTTAATATTTCTATTTTTATCTGACCGTCGCGACTTTGTCTGAATTGTATTACTATTCAAAGCACTAAATTCTTTTCAATATTTTTTATTTCTCTTCTAATCGATTTTGTAACTCCCAAACACGAAACGTCAAAAAATATACATTTAAAAGTCATTTATTGTATGAGTATTTGGGAGATACAGATAGATAACAAACTGATTAACCAAACAAATACAACTTTTTGAGTATAGCTCTGTAGTAGGGTTACCATCATTTTTAATGCGATATTTTTTTAAAAGGTTCCTGTGATTTTGGGTTTTGGTGTGACGTAATAAGATTTTGAGATCAAAGATAACTTTGTAAAGCTTTTGATAATAACTTTTGAATCACTAAACCGATTTGGCTGAAATTCAATACGAATCAGGGGCACGAAAAATATATATACCAAGGTTTAGAAGCCTCAGAATTGTCTTTCGAAACTTAGCGTGTTTTTTATTTACTCTTTTGCTTATAACTTTTGAAGAACTGGACCGATTTCGCTGAATTGTAATACCAACCTGACCAGGACAATGTCAAACATATTTTAATGTCAAACACATATTAATTGTTATTCAAAGATTCCAATTAAATTTCATAAAATATCAATTAAATTTCTATTGTTATACCAAATTTCAATTTTTCATGTACAGATGGGCGCGTTAGTGGATTTTGATTCACACTCACTCACGCTCACGCAACCAATAATCGAACCAATCACTAATCTCTCACGCAAACTTTTTTTACTCACGCTCACTCACTATTCACGTGAGGAAAAAAAGTTACTCACGATCACGCGGGACTCATGCCAGATTCAATCACGTTCACGCGTGAGTCACGCAAAATCTACTCACGCTATAAAATTTTCTTACAAAAACTCCTATTTTTTTTTTTGCAAGAATAAAAAAAACAAGTAAGAAAATTATAGTCGGTCAAGACCGACCATATAATACCCTACACCAGAGTTTCCGGAAAATGGGTCCCAAGTTCAAACATGGACCGATTAGATCTATATTTTGTCAAATCTTTAATAAGTGTAAAAACACTCACAAATCAAATTTGAGTGAAATATGCTTCTTTTTGTTGAGAATAAACCGCTTTAACTGAATATCGGGTGAAATTTTCACAAGGGGGGGCCTAAGTCCAAAAATGGTCCGACGATAATCACACTGAAAAAAATAACTATACTGAAATTAAATAAACACTGTTATTAATTTAAGTAAACATTTTTTTGAATCTACTTCAACTTATCTTAATATAAGGTGGTTTTACTTAAAACAAAGAAAATAAACTTGAAGTTAGTATATGCAAATACTTAAAAAAGCACAAAAGTTTTCCTTAATTTGTTTTTTTAAATTAAGTTAAATATTCTTTACATTTATGGCGAATTGATTGCATTTAAGAAAAAAAGGTTTATTAAAAAATTTTGTTTTACTTAAAAGAAAAAAGTTAAAATTGTGTGCAAAAAAAATAGATAAGTACGTAACTTACTTAAAAATAGTATAGACATTTTCAAGACCTTGAATCAAATAAGTACTAATCTTTAATTCCAAAACGCATTTTCTTTAGTTTAATCAATTTTTGTTTTAATTTAAGAAAGAAGTAATCTTTATTTTATTGATTTCATTGACTTTATTTGAATCCATATCTTCATCAGTTTAAGAAAGAACTTACTTAACTTGAGAAAAAAATACTTTAGGTATTTTAGGGACCCCATATGGGGGCCCCATCTGGAGACCCCATGAGACCCTAACTTTAAATCCAAATTTCGATTTTCGCGGAATTTTCAAATGCCTATAGCTTTGCAAATACTGTAGATACGAAAAAATTTCCAAAGGCATTTTTGTAGTCCTTAACTTGTAGAATATGACCGCTGAAGACCCGAAAGCCCTTCGAGTTATAGTTTTCGAGTTATTTCATGTTCAAATTTCTCAAGACCCCATTTCCATATCTCGAAAACTAAGCAAGATAGAGCGATTCTGACCAAAATTTTGGATCAAAATCAATAATGACCCTATAATAGTGTGCGCACATACTCATGGGCGGACCCCATATATTGGGAGCCCGTAGGGTCCTCACATTGGGACTCCATAGGGTCCACAGAATCCGTAAGTTTAAGGAAATTTTTACTTATTTAAAAAAAATATTTTTCCTCTGGATAAAAACAATTAAACTTATATTAAGTACAATTTTACTTATTTTTAAGATATAATTAAGTAAATGCATTACTATCTTTTAGGAAAAAATATACTTGGAAGAAGAATTAATATCTTTGGAGCCCTCGCATACCCTCCTTTTTTTAAATTAAGTGCAACATGCTTTAAAAATGGTAAAATTTTTTTCAGTGCAGATTTGATAAGGTTATTAAAGTATATACGCGTTTAACATACACAAACAAAATTTTAATAAAATATTTTCTATTTTCATGTAATTTGAGAAATTTATGTGAAAATCGGGAAGGTGGTTTGTATGGTGGCTACAAGAAGTACTGATCCGATTTCTCCGGAATAGTGATTTGTGAGGACAAAACACGTTTACGTGCCAAATTTCGAAACGAAACCTATTATAGTACGGTAATTAGAGCCATTTGATCCAAAACTAAAGAGGACCTTTGTATGGGGGCTAGATCTAAATATGGACCGATTTTTTCCAATTTCAATAGGCTTCGTCCTTGGTGCAAAAGAGGCTTAAGTTTTAAATTTCAAGTCAATTGGTTCAAAATTACGATCTGTATCGTGTTAACACCGTTTACATGGACAGACAGACGGACGTTCAGACGGACGGACATCGCTAAATCGACTCAAAAAGTGATTCTGAGTAGATCGGTATGCTTGAATGTGGGTCTAGGACCAATATTTCGAGTAGTTACAAACATCAGCACAAACTCATTATACCCTGTACCACGGTGTGGTGTAGGATATAAAAACAAAAAAAGTAATTAAAATCTAATAATCAAATCACGCAAACTCACGCAAAAAATAAATGTTTTAATCACTAATCACTCACGCAGATTTTTTTCAACTCACGCTCACTCACAATCACGTGATTGAAATTAAAATCACTCACACTCACGCGTGTTTCACGTGAATCACGCAAATCAAGTGACTAGCGCCCATTTCGATATTAAAGATTAATTAAAGTGCTTATTGTAAAACTTTGATAAGCCACATTTGACTTTCTGGTGGTTTTCGCCTTTTAAGTTTAAAAATAACGCTGAACTTTCTGGAAGGCCAATTGAGGTCAATGCACCCGAAAATGTCGAAAAAATCCACGATATGATATTGGCCGATCGAAAAGTAAAAGTGCGTGAGATTTTTGATGCCATAGGCATTTGATATAGCAGTGTGGTTTCGAATTTTATTGATCAGTTAGGTTTAAGAAAGCTATCTGCAAGATAGGTGCCGTGTTTGCATTCAATTGTCCATAAACGTAATCGTGTGACAACTTCAAAGGATTGTTTGGAGTTGTTTAACCGCAATTATAATGAGTTTTTGCGGCGTTTTGTAACTGTGAATGAAACATGGATCCATTACAACACTAAGGAGACCAAGCAGCGTCTAAACAATGGGTGTCTCCGGGTAAACCGGCTCTGAAGAAGGCCAAGGTAAGTTTGTAGTCCAATAAGGTTGATGCCAACGGTTTTTTGGGATTCACGCGGGATAATCCACATAGATTACCTTCAAAAGGGGGAAAAAAGTAAACGGAGAATATTATGCCAACTTATTGGACCGATTTACCGATCAATGGAAATTTAAAAAGATCAAATTAATAAATTTAAATCCGTAAAAGATTTTCGCAAAAAGAGTTTGAAAAATTAATTGCAAAAGATCTGATGATCAAATAAAATTCGGAAAAAATTGATAGTTTAAAAGACTAACTGAAGTTCGAGAAACATCAGTTGTAATGCGTCTAAAAAGATCAATTGTAATTCGCAAAAGGTTAATTGCAAAAGATTATTTTTTAAGTTTAACACAAAAAAAAATCAAAAAAATCGAAGAGTACAAACATTTTCAAAATGAGATTTAAATTTTAAAACTTAAAAATCGCATACTAGAGCGCTTTTAAGAATTTTTGGGATTTTTTTCTTTTTAAAGTACGTAAAAAACAAAAATTTTGAAAAAAAAAAAATGAAATTTGGAATATTATTGAGAAGTTATGAGGAAAAGAAGTTTGAGTAAAGGAACAAACTACCAATTTTTAAAAAATCGATATCTTTTGAACGGGTCATCAAAAAGATCTGAAAATTTACCACGAAGAAGTTTTCGAAGGGTACTAAAAACTGTAAACAAATTGGGAAAATCTAAAAAAAAAATTTTCCAAAGTGTCCGATTTGACATGGAATGCCCCATATATATATCGTACATTAAGTTCGTAAATGGGCAAAACCTAGAAATTAGTCACAGTTCATACATTAAACGATTTAATCTATACATACATTTTTTTGTTTGTTAGAGATACCGTTCAAAAGTTACAACAAACAAGTAAAAAAGTTAAATTCGGCCTTGCCGAATGTAGTGATACCCTCCACAATTTCTAAAAGATTATTGCAAAAACTTTATTTAAAAGGAAATTACTTTTGAAAAAAAAAAATTTTTTTTGAAAAAAAATTTTCGTGAAAAAAAAAATTTGGTAAAAAAAAATCCGCGATTTTTTTCTTTTTTGTCAAAAAATATGTTTGTACTTGTTTAAATACCATTTGGTGTTCAAATATGTTCACATAAGCCAACCTGCAGCCGAATTAAAGCATTTTGTATTTTTAGGTTATGTTGAATGCACTAAAATTTTTGAGGTTTCCTTACAATTTCGTTCATAACTTTTGAACCGCTGAACCGATATCGCTCAAATGCAATACCAAACTTCTCGGGAGAACTTCCAATAATAATTTGATCCAATGATCAGTTTTTATTTATTTATCCAATTTAATTACAAATCATTTATAATAATTTAAACCTAAACGAGAACTGGTAGCAATGACCGTCGTCTCGTTGTAGCGAAATCGACCAAGGGTTTTTGTGGGAATCGAACCCACGACCCCCTGTTTCATATGCTAGCACGCTACCAACTAACCTACAGGGGCCCCAAATAAATATGTTAAGTTTCAGTCATCTATGTGTAATATTTTGGCCGTAATCACCATTTCCACAGGCAGACGGACAGATGGACAGACGGACATCGCTAGAATGTCTTAAAATCGATCGGGGATCATGAATATATATACTTTATGGGGTCCCAGACCGATATTTCGATGAGTTACAAACGGAATGACAAACTTATATACACCCTCTATCACTAGAGTGGAGGGTATAAAAAGTAAAACCACCAAAAATCGGTTTTTGAGCTTATTCAGCAAGAATAAAAACAATATTTTTTCTGTTTCACAAATATTTTACATATTTAATATAAATGGCAACACTGATAACAAATTTATGTACGCGAGTATTTAATACGCTCACATGAGTTGTATCTTGGATCGTAATTCTCTTAAATTTTATTTTGTTAATTAAAAATGTAAAATAAAGGGAATCCAAAAAATAATATATTTATTAGAGTTAATTTTGAAAATTTGATGTGCGGATATCATCATTTTTTTGAAGGATTTAGGGGAACTAAAAAGAATGGCGGTATTTTTTAGGAAAAAAATTAGCTCCTTGGGGTGGTTCAACGCATCTGAAAACGCGAATTTTGAGCTAATTTTTCAGCAGAGCTAAAACGGCTGAATATATCGCAAATCTGATTTCATCAGTCGATTCTACAGCAAAAAATAATACAATGGTCATTTTTCGAACTCTTAAAAAAAGTTCCAAAACCCCACCACAGAGGGCGGAAATATAAGGTTTTTCCATTTTCTTTTTAAATTAATTTTTTAAATATGCACAATTAAAGGGCATTTTCAGCTTGACAAAATGGTACTAAATTTTTCGTTCTATCACAACCCGTTAAAAAGTTATCAATTTTCAAAAATGGACAAAAACACGTTTTTTGAGAACTTTGACCTCAATTTTCTCGAAAACATGACGTGATAGAAAAATTTGAAATCTAGATTCAGAATCAGCATCGAAATGTTAATCGAAAACGAGTTTTATGATCCCAGAATATCATCCTAAAATATCACAAAAAAATGCTCTTAATAATGCACAAAAAATGCGTTTTTTGTGAACTTTGACCTCAATTATCTCAAAAACCTGACGTTACGGAACATTTTGGAAACCAGATTTGGAATCAGCATTGAGATGAAAATCGAAAACGAGTGTCCAGACCGCGGACCCATCCAAAAAATTTTCAAATTTCGGTCAGTGTTTTATAATTTTGCCATTAGAAAAAAAAACTTTGAAGCCTTATAACTTTTAAATGGGTTGTGATAGAAATGTGCTTTTGGTACCAAATTTCTTAGCAAAATCTGCCTCTTCATCGTGCATGATTAAAAAAATAATTTAAATTTTTTTTTAGAAAAATCGATTTTTACGCCCCCTGTTGGAACTTTTTTTAAGAGTTCAAAAAACTGCTATTATTTTAATTTTTGGTGTAGAATCGACTGGTGCAATCAGATTTGCAATATATTCAGCAGTTTTTTCTCTGCAAAAAAATCAGCTCAAAATCCGCGTTTTCAGATGCTTTGAACCACCCCAAGGAGTGAAAATTTTTCCAAAAAAATACCGGCATTCTTTTTAGCTCCCCTAAATCCTTTAAAAAAATGATGATATCCGATAAACAGATGAAGAGATATAGTCACGAAACGAACTCTAATATTTATGTTTTATTTTGTTTTAATATTTTTTTGTTTGTTGTACACACATTCATGGGTACGAGTGTATTTGAATTCTCATGTGTCGTAGCTGTCAATTGATATGAAAGTGATAGATTGTAGTTATTTGGCATGTTTATATCTGCTAATAAACTAAATTTTAGGGCCTTATTCTATAAATAATTGCTACTGAGTAGGTACAATCTAATTAAAAAGAGAGCGGTTACTTACACTCCAATTAAAATGATTTCAGTTTTCTTACTATAAATTTGGTAAATTTACACAAATTGCGTAATTCTACTTAATAATATTGGAAATTTACTCAATTTATAGTAGTATATTATTGGAAATTTACTCAATTTATAGTAGTATATTTTTGGAATTTGTTGAAATTTACCCAATTTATAGTAGGAAAACTGGACTCATTTTGTTAGGGTGAACTATAAATAAAGTAACCTCAAACATATTGTGTAATTTAACTTGAAATTTATCAAATTTATAGTAGTAAATAATTGATATTTGTTGTAATTTACCTAATTTATGGTTGGAAACTTTAGTGTTTCTTCACAATACAACAGCAAGCAGCAGACAGCAAAAGTTAAAAACGCGGCAGTTAATTATAATTAAGTACCAGACTGCTAAGTTCTAAATAGAGATACTGAAAACTTATTTCTTTAGAAAATCCCTTAAGATTTTTTAATTCTACGATTTGTTATATTGACCCCCATATTTGTGAATACAATTAACTTTTCCACTGAATGTGCTCCTATACGGAAATTTATAATATCAACTAACGTTTGTAAATAATAATTGTTGGAAAAAACAATTGATAAATGAGTTTGTAATAGTTCTCCTAAATTATTATTCAAAATTACATTTTTATAAAATTTGCTCCAACTGTTATTTGTATGGGAGCCTACCTAGGGAGTGGAGATAGGGCGTAGGTATGTTTTAAAAAAATGTTGTAGGGTAAAAATAAATGGGGGTCGGTCTCACTAATGACCCCTCTCGAACGCACCATTGGGCCGGTAGAGGCTGATTAAATAAAACAAATTTACAAAAAATAGAAAAAAATTGTATGGGGACCGCCTTAACAGTTAAAGATAGAGGGTAGGTGCGTTCAAAGAAAATGTTTGGACTAAAAAAATATTGTTGAAATATTTCAAAAAAATCGAAGAGTACAAACATTTTCAAAAATGAGATTTAAATTTTAAAACTTAAAAATCGCATACTAGAGCGCTTTTAAGAATTTTTTGGGAATTTTTTTTAAAAGTACATAAAAAAACAAAAATTTTGAAGAAAAAAATTTGAAATTTGGACCATTATTGAAGAAGTTATGAGTAAAAGAAGTTTGAGTAAAGGAACAAACTACCAATTTGTAAAAATTCGATATCATTTGAACGGGTCATCAAAAAATTTTGAAAATTTACCAGGAAGGAGTTTTCAAAGGGTACTGAAATTGTAAACAAATTGGGAAAATCTAAAAAGAAATTTTCAAAGTGTCCGATTTGACATGGAATGCCCCATATGAGGCATTCAACACCAAATGTTCAGCAAACAAAAAGTTGTGTCGTGTCAATATGAAATCATTTGCAAAGTATTCGCTCTTAGGGTACTATTAAATAACAAAAATAAAATTCAAGTTTTTTCAAAAAGTGGGCCTTGTTTTATCTAAAAATTTGCTAAAAGTTAGCTAACTAGCATTAGCAAAAAAAAATTAGTAAATCTACTAACGTATTTTTTTGAGTGTACTGATTTTTGAACATTTCAACATAAAAAATAATTTTATTCATACAAGTTGTCAAAGTAGTTTTTCATAATTTAAGTCTGAAAATGAGATAATTTAAAACCAATCAATTCTAAGGAGCTTAAAGATCGTGAATCAGGAGGTTTCTTTACGCAAAAGTGTATCTGAATATGAGGTTATTTTGATCTTCATACAGTGAAAAAAATAACTATACTGAAATTAAATGAATGCTGTTATTAATTTAAGTAAACAAATTTTTTTGAATTTACTTTTTCTCTTTTTCTCAATTTTTTTTTTGATATAAAAAGTTAATTTTGAACTAAAATGGTTACAGAATTTTGATTTGGAGTACATTACCTTTGTAATAAAGCACACTGAAAAAAATAACTATACTGAATTTAAATAAACACTGTTATTAATATAAGTAAACAAATTTTTTTGAATTTACTTCAACTTATCTGAATATAAGGTGGTTTTACTTAAAACAAGGAAAATAAACTTGAAGATAGTACACGCAAATACTTAAAAAATCACAAAAGTTTCCCTTAATTTGCTTTTTTTAAATTAGGTTAATTATTCTTTATATTTATGGCGAATTGATTGCATTTAAGAAAAAAAGGGCTTATTAAAAAATTTTGTTATACTTAAAAGAAAAAAATTTAAATTGTGTGCAAAAAAAATAATAAGTACGTAAGTCACTTAAAAATAGTATAAATATTTTCAAGACTTTAAATCAAATAAGGACTATTCTTTAATTTCAAAACGCATTTTCTTTAATTTAATCAATTTTTGTTTTAATTTAAGAAAAAAGTAATCTTTATTTTATTGATTTCATTGACATTATTTAAATCCATATCTTCATCAGTTTAAGAAAGAATTTACTTAACTTAAGGAAAAAATACTTTAGGTACTTTGAGGACCCCATCTGGGGCCCCATCTGGAGACCCCATGAGACCCTAACTTTAAATCCAAATTTCTATTTTCGCGGAATTTTCAAATGCCTATAACTCTGCAAATACTGCAGATTCGAAAAAAATTCCAAAGGCTTTTTTGTAGTCCTTGACTTGTAGACTATGAACGCCGAAGACCCGAAAGCCCTCCGAGTTATAGTTTTCGAGTTATTTCATGATCAAATTTCTCAAGACCGCATTCCCATATCTCGAAAACTAAGCAAGATAGAGCGATTCTGACCAAAATTTTGGATCAAAATCAATAGTGACCCTATAATAGTGTACGCGAATACTCATGGGCGGACCCCATTTATTTGGGGCTCGTAGGGTCCTCACATTGGGACTCCATAGGGTCCACAGAATCCGTAAGTTTAAGGAAATTTTTACTTATTTAAAAAAACTATTTTTCCTCTGGATAAAAACAATTAAACTTATATTTACAATTTTACTTACTTTTAAGATATATTTAAGTAAATGCATTACTATGTTTTAGGAAAAAATATACCTGGAGGAAGAATTAATATCTTTGGAGCCCTCGCATACCCCTCTTTTTTTAAATTAAGTTCAACATGCTTTAAAAATGGTAAAAAAAATTTTCAGTGTAAATTTATATGAAAAGGCGCACTGAATTTTTGAGGTTGTCTGTAACGAAAAGATCACGGGATGATAAATTTTCTATATTTTTCGAAAGATAAAGTACACTAAAAAAACGTGGGTATTCTATACTAAAAATATTACTAAAGAACTAATGGTTTAGTTTAAAAGGACCTAGTCCCCTTTTCTGTCTTTCACAACTTTTCAATTCACATGAAAATTTCCGAATCACATGAAATCAAGTTAAGTGTTTTCACCTTTTCATTTGAAGATGAAATCAAATAATTAAAATTTAAAAAATTATAAGGAAAAAAGTGAAACAAAACGAAAAAAAAAAAATCTAGAACACCAAAAAAATTCGGAAATTTTCATTTTCACATTTTTTATGTGAATTATTTTTTTTGGAACAGCGGCCCTAGTGCAGGAATTGATAATCAATACTAAATTTTTTACTAATGTTTTTCAAAACCAGTAAAAATTACTAATTTTAGTACTTCAAAATTATTAAAAAATTTCAGTACTACTGGTAATTACTAGTTACTTATAAGTGGAATTGGGTACTAAATCACTTACTAAAACTTTTACTGAAGAATTATTTTTAGTGTAATTGCATGAATTCAAAGAGCTAAAGCCCTCAGAATCTCAGGGATTTTCTTATTTTCGAATCCTGATGGTTTTTTGTTATATTTTCTGTTCTGAAGCGAGCAAAACATTCCAATAAAATTGTTTAAAGTCAACTTAATTTTATGCAAAATAACGAAAAAAGTTTATGGCATTATTTTTTAACAGTTGTTTTTACTGAAATGCTAATTGACCCCAAATTTGTTAGTTTAACAGAAATTTTTTGAAAAAATCATCAGTGTTTCCCATAGACAAGGGGTTTCAGAGAGTTATTTCTAGAAAAAAAACATAAAAACTTGGGCGTACTGATTTGAGTTCAGAAAAAAATGGTCACCCTAATTATTGTATAAAATTAGCGTATTGCAATCTTTGACATTTGATTTCTCGAAAACATAGCAAAAAATATCTCTGAAAATTTCAGAACAGATAGAAAAGCACTTTAACTTTTTTTTTTTTAAATTAAAAAAATAAATTTTGGTATGTTTTTTTTGATAAATAAAATTTAAGTTTAAATTTGAAAAATTCAGATTTTCTTCTGAAAATTTTCCAATTTTTATACCCTCCAACCACAGTATGGGGGTATACTCACTTTGTCATTCCGTTTGTAACGCATAAAAATATCGGTCGGGGACCCCATAAAGTATATATATTATTGATCTATGATCGATTCTAAGTCGTTCTATGAATGTCCGTCCGTCCGTCCGTCCGTCCGTCCGTCCGTCTGTATAAAACACGATTCTGTCCAAAATAAAAGAGCTAGGCCCCTGAAAATTGGCAAGAATATGTCTTATGTTCATAGGCCGGCTAAGTTCGGAAATGGGCAAAATCGGGCAAGGGGGAAAAAAGTTCCCCCTTAACGAACTAAAAAAACCTCTTAAAAAACGACATTTTTACATCTTTTTTGGGCATTTTTGTTAAACAAATGAAACCTTTTTATGTCAGAAGGGGTTTAAACTCCTGCACTTAGACCCTGGGGGCTGGAAAATTTAGTTTTTTTCTGCCCGCCCCCTTTTGTGGGTGTGGTTGTAAAAAATCATTAAAATAATGAGAAAATGGTATTACTAAATTGCAAAAAGCATAATAAATAAATGATTTAACATTTATCGCGATGGGGAAAGTATCCCCCACCACCCCCACAGACCCCCCCCCCCTCCCAACAAAAAAAACGACCCTGGATTTTTTATATGTTTAACACGTTGGAGGGTATCATAGATTCGGCATAGCCGAATTTAAAACTCTCACTTGTTATTTTTTTAATCGATAGCCCATACAAAAATCTATAAAAAACTTTTGTCTTAAAGACTTTACTGTGCACGGTGCCCTGGAGAGGATTTAAATAAAATTTTGGTGTTACTCCAATTTTTAAGCGGATTATGTTTTTGGACTATAAAAGAAAGAAAATGAGCAAAAAAAGAAAAAAAAGTACTAGGCGCTTTTTTTTTGGCGGGCAAAAAGATGAATTTCAAAAAAACAAAAAAGAATTTATTCTTTCAAATGCATTAAAAAATTTTAATACAGATGTAAATTCATCACATATTCACTTGTCAGTGAGATTTAATTATATATGTGACATATTTTTTCAGATATGAGACTTAAAAGAATAATTTCACTATTTAGTGAGACTAAATCAAATTTCTTCTTTAATTTAATGAAAATTTTAGCTCTAGCAGTTACTTCACATTTAATAAGTATTGATCCTGTTTCTAGATTTTGAAAGGGGGAAAGTAACCCCAACAATACAAACAAAATTTACAAAGGATTTTTTGCGAAATAAACAAAATTAAAAAAGGATATTAAGTCCATCCATAGGTTTCGCAACAAACAAATAGTCCAAACCACTTTCTGTATCTCTTTTTAAACTATTTACTTTATTTTACTCTTCCTTAGGCATTGCAAACACATTTTTAATGATTTTTACTATCGTTTTCTGATTTTTCTTAGTTTTGAAAAAACATTTTTAACAAAAAAGTATTAATTCTTTTAAAATTATATGACTCACTAAGGTCTAAACTGAGGCAACTTTGTGTTCTGCTGTCCGTCTGAGTAGTACACTGAAAACTTTTAAGAACTTACATTTATAAATAATTTACAAGGACATATTTCATTTAGTTTCAATTAATAGTGAAATTATTCTTTTAAGTCTCATATCTGGAAAAATATATTACATATATATCTAAATCTCACTGATAAGTAAATATGTGATGAATTTACATCCGCATATACAAATTTTAATGTATTTGAAAGAATAAATTCTTTTTTTGTTTTTTTGAAATTCATCTTTTTGCCCGCCAAAAAAAAAGCGCCTAGTACTTTTTTTTCTTTTTTGGCTCATTTTCTTTCTTTTATAGTCCAAAAACATAATCCGCTTTAAAATTGGAGTAACACCAAAATTTTATTTAAATCCTCTCCAGGGCACCGTGTGTGTTTCATTTAATTTGCATAAATATTGAAGTAAAGATACTCAGGCAAAAAAGTTAGATATTTTCAATATTTGACCCCGCCTACAAGGCCCACTTTTTGAAAAAACTTAAATTTTATTTTTGTTATTTAATAGTACCCTAAGAGCGAATACTTTGCAAATGATTTCATATTGACACGACACAACTTTTTTTTGCTGCACATTTGGTGTGGAATGCCTTATATGTATATGAAAGTTTGAAATCATCTTTATAAAATTTTCCTATGTCTTTAAGACATACGTACATAAAAATATTTGGTAAAGTTTGAAAAAACAAGTTTTTTTCTAAATGTAAAACTTTTTTTAAACTTTTTAAAATATAAAGTGATAAATTTTGAGTAAATTTTTAATTGACACAATTAAAATATAACTATAAAAAATTTTAAAATTTTAAGTAAAGTTTTAATTGTGTCAGTTAAAAATGTACTTAAATTTTTTGGTGAGCATTTAATATTTGTTTATGATTTTGTTAAATGGAAAAATAGTTTTGTATTTATTGATATTGTTGTTATTATTAACAATTATTTTATTAAAAAATGCGTTATTTGAAATTAAAAAAAATAAAATCTTATTGGCAAATTGCCCCAAATGTTTTGTTGAAAATTTTCCTCAATTTTGAAATAAAATTATTTGATTTTGTTAAAAACAAAATAGATTTTTTTTTGTATTATTGACTTACGTTATGCCGTTTTACTAAATATTTGTTTGATATTAGCTTAAAACATTTACAACTGCTGTTTGTTAAATTACATTTTATGATTTTATTTTCTGTGTCTAAACCCTCTTTAATTTTTTATGATTTTACCTTTAATTTAATAAGCCAAATTTTTTATTTTGATTATACGCAGAAAAAAAATTATTAATTTTTAGTTCTATTGAGATAAATATTACACGATTTTGAATTTTTAATTGACACAATTAAAACTTTACTAAAATTTTTTTTTTTTTTTTTTTTTAATTAAGTTTTTAATTGTGTCAAGTAAAAATTTAGTCAAAACTTATCAATTTATTTTTTTAAAAAGTTTAAAAAAATTTCACATTTAAAAAAAAAAAAAATCAAACTTTTAACAAACATATTTATGGCTTAAAGACATACATCCTTACCAAAGAAAAATAAAATAAATTTAAAACCGACTTTTAAATTTTATTTCCATATAAATTGTTTTTGTTTTTTAAAATTGACTTCAAAAATTGAATGGGAAATTTGAAAACTTTTGTTAAAATAGACTTTTTGTTTTTCTATACTACGGGCCATAGAAAAATTTCAGTAAGATATACAAAAAACTATAAACTAAATGAGAATTCAAAAAACTAAGAGAAAAAACTCATTAATTTTTATTAAATGATTCACATACATTTTGAGTAAAATTTTACTCAAATTTTTTATTAAAATTTAAACAACTGAATCTCAAAATTGTTTCCCCCATATTTTTTTCTGTGTAACAACTAAGATATTGAGTTGGGTTTGGTACGCCAGTAATTTACACTGCCAGAAACCTTAACATTTAATTATTAAAAATATTTGCATTAATTAAATAGAAGTAAGTAAAATATATTAAATACTATTAACAAAATTCATATGTAATAAAAAACATGACAGAACTATTTACTTTTGTCCAAATAATATTGTATTATTTACAGAATTAATTATCAACACTTTAAGGCTTATAAAATAAGCAAACAAATAATTACTACATAGGAGGAAATAATAAAAAACTTAATTTCTATATAAACAAATTAATAATAATTATTTTTTGTGAGTACGAGCACTTATACGTTCATGAACAAATGTACAAATGTAAGAAAAAACCATTTATTTAATATAAAAACAAATTGAATGCATAGTTTTAGGCTGTACGATAAGATTTGTTAACTATTTTTCTACTTTGTCAAAATTAGGAAACAGCAAGTAGTAGAATCTATTTTTAAAACAAAAAGATTTAAAGATAAAGTTTATTTAACATAAAATAATGTAAGCCTTAAAGTAGGCAATACAATTGAATTTGTATTAGGTATATGCAGCGATGCCAATTTAGCGCTTTTCGCGCTAGATTTAGCGCTTTCTGACCTCTCAAAAAGCGCATTTTTTAAATCTAGCGCGTTTTTAAAAAAGGCGCTAAACTGGCGCGTTTTCACTTTTTCATTTAGCGCCTTCAGCGCTTTCTTTCTACAACTAATCATTTTGAGAAAAAAATGCATATTTTACAACAGAAACGTCCAAATAACAGTCTAAATTCCATATTTTTCACGTAATTGTTGTAGTACATCCAAAGAAATGTAAAAATTTGTTAAAAATTAAAAAAAAAAAAAAATGTTTTTTATAATAAAAACCAGAACAAATTTAGTTTAAAATTTTTTTTTAACAATTTTTTAGACTTATTCTGCAAATTGGCCTGATGATTTTATAAAAATTTATATTAAAACCGTTAATTCAAAATAATTTTTTAGCGCTTTTTGGCGCTTTTTACTTTATTCAAATTTAGCGCTTTTTAGCGCTTTTTGAGTCACTGTTTTGCGCTTTTTGCCTGTAAAAAGTTGGCATCACTGGGTATATGACATAACAAATTTTAAATCAATCTTGTCCAACCTATTTTTTACGTGGGCCATTGATCTATGTACTTATTAATACGTAAAAATTTAATTCTGTTTAAAATTACGTAATTTCCAAAAACATACAACGAAATTAAAAACAAGTAGGGTGATATAATTTCTGCAGTGACGAATCTTTTATTGCCTCCAAAATGTAAAAAGCAAAAAAGTTAAATTCGGTCTTTACGAATGTATGGTATGTCTGTTGACAAGGCCAGGGTATTGCTTCTATGGCAATACCGGAAAAAAAGTTGTCTACTTTTGCATGCGCGGGTACAAGGGGGGGGAAAGGGGGAAATTTCCCCCCCCAGACCAAATTTTGAAAAGAAAAAAAAAGGAAAAAAAAGAAAAAAAAAGAAGAAAAAAAAGAAAAAAGAAAGAAAAGAAAAGGAAAGAAAAAGAAGAAAAAAAGAAAGAAGGAAATTTTCTAAAAAAAATTTCGAAGTTCAAAAATTTTTCATAGAAAAAGATCTGAAAATTTAAAAAGGTAACATTTTTAAATTTTTTAAGGAAAAAGTGAATCAATCTGAAAATTAAAAATGTTGATAGTCGAACTTACATTTGTAAAACTATTTTATTTTTTTTTTCTAAAAAATAAACTTTTTCTATAGAAAACATTCTCAGAATCTGAGTCTTTTTTATGTGAAAAAGGTCTCAAAACTTATTTAAAGGAAAAAGTTTTCAGAAGAATTTTTTTATGGGAAAAAAGTCTCAGAATTTCTGAATTTGAGATATTTTTTATGAAGAAAAAGGTCTCAAAGTCTGAGACTTTTTATTGTTGAAAAATAGTCTCAGAAGCTAACTGAAATGGTAGAAGGTCGCAGAATCTAAGACTTTTTCAACGGGAAAAGGGTCTTAGAATCGAAGAATATTCTCAGAAAAATGTCTCAGAATCTCAGACTTTTTCTATAGGAAACAGGTCTCAGAATCTTTGACCTTTCTTTAGGGAAAAGGTCTTAAAGTCTGAGACGTTTTTTATAGGAAAAACATTTCCGACAAGGACGTTTTCTATATGAAAAGTGTCTTAGAATCCGAAAAGATTTCAGAATCAGAAACAGGTCTCAGAATCTGTCACTTCTTCTTTAGAGAAAAAGTGCAAGAATCTTAAACTTTTTCTATATAAGAAAAGCTCTCAGAATTTGAGGAAAAATGGGTGCGATTCTGAGCCTTATTCTTTAGGAATAAGATCTCAGAATTTGAAACTTTTTCTTTAGGAAAAAGGTCTTAGAATCTGAGACTTTTTCTATTGGAAGGTCGAAGAATCTAAGACTTTTTCTATAGAAAAAAGGTCTCAGAATCTAAAATTTTTTCAGTACTTATATTATTTTTATATTTTGTTGACCTTTTTGTTGTAATTATTTATTTTTATTTCGGCTTAAGGTCAGAAAAACAATAAAAAACTAAAAAGTTATTTTTAATTTTATTATTTATTTTATTTTTAATTTTCCGACATTTCGGTCAAATTCTTTGACCATCATCTGGGATATTTTAAAAAGAAAAACAAATAAAAACTCCGTCTCGACTGTTTATTGTTTGAGATCTTGTCCTTAACTTTTCAGTACGTAACAAATCTAATAATCAGAGACCTTTCTATAGGAAAAATGTCTCAGTAATGCTTTAAAATATGAGACTTTTTCTGTAGTAAAATGTCTTAGAATTTGAGACTTTTTCTGTGGAAAAAAATTCTTAGAACCTGAAAATTTTTCTATACGAAAAAAGTCTCAGATTCTGAGACATTTTTCGTTAAGAAGAAGTCTGATATTCTGAGACATGTTCCCTATAAAAAAAAAATTTTTAACGAAAAATGTCTCAAAATCTGATATTTTCTATGTAGAAAATTTCTTCTATTAAATTCTCAGATTTAGACTCTTCTTATGTATACGAAACATATACAACTTTCTTTTAAAAATCCGAAAACTTTTCTATACGAAAATAGTCTCAGATTCTGAGACATTTAGTCATTCTAAGACAGTTTCCCTATAAAAACTATTTTTTTCACGAAAAATGTCTTAACATCTGAAGTTTTCTATGCAGGGAGAATTTCTTCTTTTAAAAAATTCTCTTCTTATGTATACGAAAAATATACAATTTTTATTAAAAACAAATAAACAAAAAAAAAATATCTAAACGAAATATGATCATGAAAAACAAACCTTATTCGGCAAAAAATAATAAATTTGATGATTTTATAGCTATCCCAGCACTTTTTTTTTTGTAAAAAAACCCCTTTTTTTTACTCGTCAACAAAGGAGAATTTATGATTTTTTTTTTTTTGAAGTAAAAAAAAAATTTCCCCCCCCCCCCCAAACCCAAAAGCTGTACCCGCCACTGACTTTTGTCACGATGGCAGCACCTGCTAGTAAGACTTTAGTATCATACTAAATTTTAAAAACTCTGTAACTTACTTTTGCGTGCAAATTTTTCAAATTTTATTTTATATGTAAGATATTGGATAGTTGCTACGAGTGTATGGAAAATTACATAGTTATCTGAGCAGTATTTCCTAAATTATTTGAGCCCTTACTAAGTTTTAGTATTACCTCAAGAATATTCTTGAGTTATTATTAAGACATGCGCCCCCTAGAAGGTAGTAGAAGAAATAAATTTGTCTTATCTCTATATTATAGAGTCTCTGGACAAGGCTATCACGACTAAGATATTTTACAGATAAAGCTGTAGCTCACCATATTTGTAGTGTTGTATTGCATTTGAGCGATATCGGTTCAGCGGTTCAAAAGTTATTAACGGAATTGTAAGAACACCTCAAAAATTTTGGTATATTCCCCATTACCTAAAAACTTTAAAAGCTTTAACTCGGCTGCTGGTCCACATTTTTTCACTCAAATTTTTTTGCTATTGTTTTTTCTCAAAATTATTTTGTTTTAGCAATTTTTTATCAAAATATTTTTGCAACAGTTTACGTGGCTTATTAATTTAAATTTTTTTTTATATTTTTTTTTTTTGAGTTTTAGTTTTCTTTGTTATATATGTACACAAAATATTGATCATATATTTTAGGGTTATATTGAGAGAACCTGGACTTTTTTGCGTTTTCGGTGGGAAACGGTGGGAGATTAATGTTTTTAAACTGATTTAATCCAATTTTTCCGTTATTTAATGCAATTTTTGCATTACTTAAATATTTTTTTATCCACAATCTCAAAAGAGAACGTGCCGAAAAAGTTAAGGTTTTAAGTCCCATGGGTGCAAGTGCAGGACTTTGAACTTCTTGTGACATAAAAATGATCCATTTGGTTAACAAAAGTACAAAAAAAACATTTAATTTTTTCCCCTGGGACGTCCTGCCCATTTTGAACTAAACCAGCCTAAACTTTAGGTTTCTGTCTGTCTCATTTTGGACTGCTGTGTGTTTTCCACAGATGGACGGACTTACGGACATCGCTGGAATACCTTAGAATCGATCGCTACTCAATAACATATATTCTTTATTGGGTCATACAATTAAAAAAAACTTGTAAAATTACTAGAAAAAGTCCTGAAATCCCATTTTACCAGTGTTTCTTGTTAAAAAAAAAATCAATCGAAATTTTAAATTTTCTTTGTGATTTTACAATTTTTTTTCGTAAATGTCCAAATTTCCAAGGTAATTTTACAAAAAAAAATTATTTTAGTCACGAGAATTCCTTGTGAGTGTTATCGCGTGAAAAATGTTGTTAAAGCTGTGTTTATATCATACCACTGAGTATTAAGACCTGTCAAAAAATCGTGTGTAATATGATTTTGTTGACAGTCCAATAAGACTTTTGATTTTATGAAATATTTCAAAAAATGGCTGTGTGTTATTAGATTTGCATACAAACAGCTGTTTTTAAAAATGTCTTTTGATTTTGTTTATGATTTTTTGGAAGTATTAAGACTTTGGTAATATTTTACTTTCTTAAAATCTAAAGACTCGGTGGGATGGTATAAACACACCTTAACTTACAATTTTATTATTTAAAAACAAAAAAAAAATACTAGAAATTCTCGCAAAATAGGAGCAAGCACAATATCTAATAAAGTCATGAGAAGACCCTCGTCAAAAAAGTTGTCAATTAACCAATAAAACTGTAATTTTTACTAATTCGCGTCAAAAAAGTTGTTATTTAACCAACAAAATTGTAATTTTTACTAGGAACTTTCGTAAAATAGAAAGTAGACAAAAATTATTTTACGAGGCTTTTTTTTGGCAATTTTACAAGATTTTTTGAGTGTAGACCAATGCATATGAGAAGGGTTGTTAATGCATATGAGGCATTCCTCAAATGTACCGCTGCAGAAAAACATGTGTCCCATGAATTCCTGAATAGGTATTGATTGAAAAATTGCGAATTTGTGTCGAATTGCATTGATGAAATATTTATAAAATTAAAACGGAATGCATCATAATCTTAAAAATTTTCGTTTATACATATTTTTTTTATGGGCTATCGACTAAAAATGTTTATATTTATTAGAGTTAATTTTGAAAATTTGATCTGCGGATATCATCATTTTTTTGAAGGATTTAGGAGAACTAAAAGGAATGGCGGTATTTTTTTGGAAAAAAAATCGCTCCTTGGGGTGGTTCAACGCATCTGAAAACGCGAAGCAGAGCTAAAACGGCTGAATATATCGCAAATCTGATTTCATCAGTCGATTCTACATTAAAAAATAATACAATGGTAATTTTTCAAACTCTTAAAAAAAGTTCCAAAAACCCACCACAGAGGGCGGAAATATAAGGTTTTTCCATTTTCTTTTTAAATTAATTTTTTGAATATGCACAATTAAAGGGCATTTTCAGCTTGACAAAATGGTACTAAATTTTCCGTTCTATAGCAACCCGTTAAAAAGTTATCAATTCTCAAAAATGGACAAAAACACGTTTTTTGAGAACTTTGACCTCAATTTTCTCGAAAACATGACGTGATAGAAAAATTTGAAATCTAGATTCAGAATCAACATCGAAATGTTAATCGAAAACAAGTTTTATGATCCCAGAATATCATCCAAAAACATCACAAAAAAATGCTCTCAATAATGCACAAAAAATAATTTTTTTGTGAACTTTGACCTCAATTATCTCAAAAACCTGACGTTACGGAACATTTTGGAAACCAGATTTGGAATCAGCATTGAGATGAAAATCGAAAACGAGTGTCCAGACCGCGGACCCATCCAAAAAATTTTCAAATTTCGGTTAGTGTTTTATAATTTTGCCATTAGAAAAAAAACTTTGAAGCCTTATAACTTTTTAATGGGTTGTGATAGAAAGGTGCTTTTCGTACCAAATTGCTTAGCAAAAACTGCCTCTTCATCGTGCATGATTAAAAAAATAATTTAATTTTTTTTTTTTAAATCGATTTTCCCCCCCTGCTGTGGGTTAATGGAACTTTTTTTAAGACTTAAAAAAACTGCTTATATTTTAATTTTTGGTGTAGAATCGACTGGTGCAATCAGATTTGCAATATATTCAGCCGTTTTTTTCTCTGCAGAAAAATCAGCTCAAAATCTGCGTTTTCAGATGCTTTGAACCACCGCAAGGAGTGAAAATTTTTCCAAAAAATACCGGCATTCTTTTTAGCTCCCCTAAATCCTTTTAAAAATGATGATACCCGATTAACAGATGAAGTGACATAGTCACCAAACGAACTCTAATATTTACATAAAAAATTTCAGAACCCCTTTCAAAATTTCCTATTTTTTAAAAAAGTCAATTTATTTAAAATCTGGCTTTATTTTTTTTTTTTTTTTGTTTTCGTTTTTAGTTTATTTTTTAATATTTTTTAATAACGTATAAGTAACATTTTTGCAAATATTTATTACTCATCCGCTATGTTGAACCAAAACAACAAAAAATTACAAAATTTTTTATGAAATTTTGGGGATGGGGGGTTGGTGGGAGACTTTAGAGGGCACCTTCCCCTTGCGATTTTGAACTTCTTCTGAGATAAGAACGTTGCATTTGCTTAGCAAAAGTACAAAAAACCCTGCAACAAATGCGGTTTTTCTTAGGTTGGTTTTTGCGATTCTGAACTTCTTCTGAGATAAGAACGTTGCATTTGCTTATCAAAAATACAAAAAACCCTGCGGTTTTTCTTAGGTTGTTTTAGTTCTCCAAGGGGAAATTTTGTACCCTTGGTCAGATTTTGCCCATTTCCGAACTTATTCTGCCTAGGAATATAAGACATATTCATGCCAAACTTCGGAAGTCTAGTTTTTTTATTTTGGCCTGTATCGTGTCCTCTACAGACGGACAGAAGGACGGACATCACTAGAATGTCTTAGAATCGATCACTGATCAATAAAATATATACTTTATGGGGTCCTAGACAGACATTTCGATGCGTTACATACGGAAAGACAAAGTGCGTATACCCCCATATTGTGGTTGGAGGGTATAAAAAAGAAAAACAATTGGCCGGATTTTTGATAAATTGACTTTTTTAAATAAAAATTTCAGAATGGTTTCTTAAAATTTTCGAAAAAAATGTAATCAGTAGCTAGTGCCTGACCGAACGCACATTTTCAGACCGAACGCGTACCTGAACCTGAATTTCGTCCAATTTTGGTAAGTTGGACCGAACTTAACCCCGTAGCCGAACTTTTTTTATTAAACAAAAAAGAAAGTTTTTGAGACTAACACTTGTTTACAACCAAACTGCGCACTGACCGCGACTATTTTGTTCTGTATGTCATATGGACCGCTAAACTCAAAAATATATTTGAAAATATTTTTCATGGATAATTTTTTTTTTTAAATATTTTTTTAACGTTTTTTTTGAGAAGCTTTCACTATATTTTTTTATTTTACGTTCTGTATCTCCGATCTACTAGTGATAAAATCAAATTAAAGTTAATCAAATTTGCAACAAATCCTACTCACAATATTTTCACATCAGATCATAAGTTAACGAGCGATAGACATATTCCACAACTGCGTTTTTTTTATTAAAAACCTGATTTTTTTTTTTTTAAATATAAATCGCTGTTAATTAATCTTGCAAATATGATACTCTTTAACATGATTTTTATTGCGAGTAGATCGGATGTATACAACGCGAGATATAATAAGAATAGTAAAAAAAAAACTCCAAAAAAGAACTAAAATATTTTTTTTTTTAATTACTGAATCCGTGAAAAAATTTTTTGATAATTTTTTTGAGTTCAATGGTCTACGATACATAAAAAAAATGGTAAAATTTCGTACGCAGATTTTTTTTATTTTGCAACTCGTGCAACATTTGAAGTAGTTTTAAAGCACTCCTCTAGGAAGTGGATTGATTTTTTTTTGCAATAATAAAATTCTGATTTTTGTTAAGTACGTATTTTTATAAATGCCTCAGTTCTGTTTTTCACAACTTTTCAATTCACATGAAATTTTTTAGTTGTTCACGTTTTCATTCGATGTTGAAATCAAACAACTAAAATTTAAAAAAAAATATAAGGAAAAAAGTGCATTCGTTTTAGTTTCAGTAAACTTTATTTATATAAAAGAAAACGAAAAAAAAAAAATCAGAAGTGAAATTTTAATTTTTAAATTTTGTGAATTACTGTTTTTGAAACAGCGGTCTAAATTTCGAAAATCATCGCTATCCACTGTGGATGCTACTTTGACCCCTCTGTGTTGCGGGCCACCATTTGACAAACGTTGATCTAAAAGGTTGGTTAAAGCTGATAATAGACAGTAAAGCAGTAAAGTAATCAAATTTTATTCTATACAATATATGCGATTTAATACAAATATACCTACACATAAATAAATATATATGTATAAATGTATAAGGAGTATAAAACAATAGACATCAAAATTGAATTGAACCTACAATTTCTAGCTGAATATACTACAATCATCATAAATACATACAGAGTTCGTTTATATACTTTTCATTGTTATATACATTTCGAATAACTTAAATAAAAGCGAATTGGCTGGCAGTTAGTCAAGTTGCACATCAATAAAAAAATAAATTAAAGTATTGTTTAAAGCACATTTAAAGTACTTTTAGGTATTAAAGTCTACCGCTAATATAAAATACATACAAATATAGAAAAAGTATTAGTTACTACACCATTCACAATTTAATTTCCGGAAAGTTTTATTTAAGTTTTTAAAAAAGTTTTATTTAAGGTTTTTGAAAGATGACGCTAGGCTGCAGGCTGGTTTAAAAAAACTATCATATGGTTACCATTTATTAGCCCCATGTTATAAGGGATGACACTGGTGACACTCCTGAGATCGCAGTGTGACGAAATACTACCCAGTCGGCAAAAAACCACACTTGACATACTGCTGACTCTCCCTTTATAAAATTGCTGACATTTTAATAAAAATTTAAATTAAAAATTAAATGTCCCCCAATGACATGTCAGCAGTTGGTCAGCGATTGTTTAAACGAATTATTTGTGGCCACCGATACTGGTGGACACTGCTGACATGTAATGGGGACATTTTGAAAAATTGTATGAAGGTGTGAACGATTTCATAAAGGGAGAGGCAGCCAACGTTTTTCACCGACAAAATTTCACTAAAACTTTAAATGCCTCAAATCGTAATAAAAATGTATAAATAAACACCTTTTCTTTTTTCTAAGAAAGAAACTATCAAAACAACTCTGAAATGTCACTTCAATTTAAATTGTCTTGTATAAACAAAATACGTGAAAACTTTTTTTAAGAATTTTCCTATAATTCCTCGCGTTGCCAAAAAATTTTTTTTTTTTATATATATGGAGTTTGACAGATTTTTTACCGTTAAAAGGAACATTGTAATATGCTTTACAATTTAACGAATATTAAGAATACAAGTGTGCGACAGTGAAGTTTGAATTGTGGAACGCAAATATCTCAAAAACGGCACGCGTTAGAAAAATTTGGATATTAGATTGGAAATCTAGAGGTCTCATTTATAAAATTTAATCTTATTCGCCTAAACCAGAAATCGAGAAACCACACACAAAATTTGGAGAAATCTGTTAGTTTAGTGACGAAGCTTTTCTTAAAACCTGTCCAGAGCGCTAGCCTCCAAAGAAGACGCGTGGTGGACGCCGGAACTCAAGTTTCTCAGAACAAATAAGGCATTTAATAAGGCATAGAAAGATAATACGATGGAAGACTGCGGAATTATCGTCCCGATTTCAAGAGCGAAACCAGAAAGGCGAAAAGGAATTTTTGGTTCATTTTCTGTGGAGAATTGGTAAGAACTCGGGAGGCAACTGGGGTCCTTAAAATTCTTTCCAAATATCCCAGTGGACCAAGTTATCTAAGTAACTCGGAAAGCAGTCAGGAAACCATCGAACTTCTTAAGGACAACCATTTACCGAGGTTGACGAGGTGAAGAGAGATACTCCCTTGGGTACACTTTCACCAAATGCAGTTTCGTTAAATTAACTATTCAGAATAATGGTGGACGAACGTAACATAACGTGGGCGTTTCGTTGAAAATCGGCTAGTAGGTTAAGTGAATCGCAATTGCTTATGAAACGCTATTGGTGATACTAGATCATATTAAGTGCGGTGGACGGGACGGAAAAGGTACAGAAAACAGACTATGTCTCACCACATACAAACTTTAACAGAACCTTAGAAGTCCAAATACCAACTAGACTAGGGAAGACTGGGCGGAAATGAATGTTATCTCAATCTTAACGGACTGATCAGTACACAGTCGAACTAATCTGGGTCCCTGGACATAGCCGGGTCCATTAGAAGGAGTAGGCTGGTGAATATGCGAGAAATAGGTGGGATAGGTGAATATCACTGACTACGTGCAGGATAATCGATCGCAAAACCTGTGGCCACTGCCAAATCCTGAGAGGAAAAAAGTCTTCTTACTGTTGGCAAACAAATGGTTAGCCTACTAGTGAGAGTACTGACAGGACACCGTATAATCGGCCGAATGGCCGTGCGTATGGTAGTTTCTGATAGGGACTATTGTAGGAATTGTAAAGGGGTGGAGGAGAAATCTGTAAAGCACTTGTTATTTCAGTGTCTGGGTCTGATGAGGAGCCGCCTTGAGTATTTGGGGCAAAGATTTTTCGATGACCTGTATTGCCTAAACGGAATCGGGGTGTTTTAAGAAGTAGAACTTTCTATCAGGGGGGAATAGAAAAATAACAATTATGGGAATCATAATGGGCCCTATAGCTTCCGAGTGAATTCGCCCAACCATGTCCTATTTTAAGGGAGGAACTTTAAAATACTTTACAGGGGAGATCAAAAAAGTGTTAAATCTCTGAGATTTTTTCAATATTCAATAGTGAATATTTTCAAAACGGTATATTATTGAAAATTTTGGAAGGCTGACTTGGAATCAGGAGGCCAAAATCTATCTTATTCGTGTATTTTGATTTACTGGAATACGAATTAATTTAGTTCCTTAGTCGGAAACTCTTTTCCCATTTAAGAACTTAATCAGCCTACGAGCACAAGACATATTCGTGACAAACTTTGGGAGTCTATCAATTTTGGGTTTGACTACAGTGTGATTTCACAGACGAACATGGCTCAATATAGCCAGGTTTTAAGTAGATTCTGATGCTTTACATCAGCCAAAAAGACTCTGAAGTCTATTGTAACACCACGGACCGATATTTCCATGCGTTACATACGGGATGAAAAAGTGAGTATACACCCTCATTGTGGCTGGAGGATATAAAAATCTTAAAATCGAAATTTTTTAAAGGTTGAAACCCGTTCAGTACAGAACGCGGAAAGTTTTGTTACCTCAGATTCAGAGCTGATGGGTGTTATCTGCTGTTATCTGGTGTCCAATGCGAACTACATGATAACACGGATGAACTACATGATAACAAGGACACAAAGAGATACAGGGAAATGAAAAGGTAGATAAACTCATGAAACTTAGAGCTGATGGTATAGGTACCATAGTGCCAGTTTTACCACCGTTTCAACACTAACAACTTCGACGAAATTTCATCAATGTTGCAAAAACAAACGGGAAGTGGAGAGAACTAAGCACAACTTTGGGGCCAACTTATGAACAAGGGGAAACTAAATCACTTATATCACTTACGAGAAGGGAATGTAGAGCTCTGACTGGGATAATAACAGGTCATTGTCTTATCGGCTTTCACACCAAGAATGTTGGACTTTTTTAGACGCTAGCTGTAAAAGATGTGCTTCACTAGAAGTGGATCAAAAGATGGAACACATAATTTGTCACTGCTCAGCGATGGCAAGGAGTCGAAAATCCATTCCCGATCAGACAAGGTTCGGTTCTTTCGAAGATATGACGGGAATGGATCTACGAATACTGAAAAGATTCGCAATGACTTTGAACGTGCTTAACTTGCGCCGCTAGCGGAAAAAGTTGTATTGTATCAATCAGGCTCCACAACCCGTCTGTTGGCCAACAAGATACAACATTGTATCTTGTTGGCTTAAAATCGACCTTATTCGAACTTATTTGCAAATGTTGCTGTCATCTGCAAAAGTGTAGAATATGATTGAAGGTCTGACCATTAAGGTCATTAATAAAAATGAGGAATAAAGTAGGAGAAAGAACAGAACCTTGTGGTACCCCTGAATTTAGTTGAAACTCGTTTGATGAGCTACACTCATGATCATAATAATAGGTACACCACCTGAACTATTTTTGAAATGCCAATAACTGTCAAATTAAGATATTTTTAATGAGCAAATGTGTTTTTTGTTTAGTATTCGATGCGGCAAAGATATTATATATCAAAGCACGGCAAGTCCATCTTTATTTATTGTTTGCCAGTTAACGGTTTATAAAAAGTGCTTCCAGCAGGTGATCATAATAATAGGTACACTCGAAATTTTTCCTATTTTTTTCAATTTAAAGGTCATATTTTGCAATTATTTATATCGATTCAAATAGTTTGGTAAAAATACTTGAAAAATACAATTAATTATCCAATAATAAGTGTCCATTTTGTTAGAAAATGACTAGAAAAAGCACTGTTCTTCTGATGAACGGACCATAGCTAAAAACTTAAAAAAATCTGGAAAATCTATATCAAAATGCTTAGTCCGGTACGTGAACTTCGTTCAAAATACCAGGGTGTGTACCTATTATTATGATCATGAGTGTAGATACCCCATCTAAAACAACACGTATAGTGTGGTCTCTGAGAAAATTCGTTATAAATCGAAAGATGTCATTATCGACACCAAAAGCAACAAGCTTAGCAACGAGTGCCCAGTGCCAAACACGATCGAATGCTACGGAAGCCATACTGTCGATCATTAAAAAGTGAATTGGTATCTAAATATTTTACAAGATGGTAGTTAACCATGCTTTCTATCACTTTGGAGAGCGCAGAGCAAATTGTGATTTAGCGGTAATTTTCAGGGTTGTTAGCCGGTACGAAAGAGCTGAAAAAGTTTGCCAATATACGTGCTAACGCCCTGGTGAATTGTTCACGTTGAGATCCGCAAAAACCCTTTTGACTGCTAGGGCCCGTAAGAAAATCAAAGGCTTACAATTAGTATGGGATACCCTTTCGCGAACTGGCTGTCGGTGATCGCTTCCGGCAAGAAATAACTTCTTCTACCGTTCGTTTAGAACCTTTTTGCGTCTAAGCACTTGGCACTCTCGGTTCTTCTCTTTTTGCGATGCGGATCAGTAACGACGTTCTTATTCGAACGTCAATTACTGAAACCTTCCGCTATGAATCTGACTGCATTTTTGTACGTCTGGTTAAATCAACATTTGTGTTTTGATTTACCTGAAATATGCGTCGTTGGAATAAATAGTTTCATTCTTAGCATAAAAATATTTAAAAATATGCTGCTGCAGAAATGTACTAAATATTTGTTTTCTCCACGGCTGTCGTCGAGAAAACAAAGTTTCCAGTTTTGATGCAACAAGAAATCTTTAAGCTTGGCCGAACTAGCTTTTTAAAAGAGGGAGATAGAGCATATCGGCGGCAAATTAGAAACGCTACGAAGAACAGAATATGAAAAAGATGCAGAAAAAATACTGTGATCCGAATTTCCAAGAGGTACAAGTATTTTTACTTCGTACTTTTCAGGGTGGGAAGTGACCAAGAGGTCGACAACACACGCATTGTGTGTTGGCTTATTCACAAGTTGCGCAAGATCTTCATGCGTCGCCAAAAGTTTAGCGTATTGGCCCCGGAAACTGTATGGCTCGAATGCCGAATACAGGATAAGCTGTGGATATTAAAATCACCAGCAACTACGACTTTAGTATTCTGACAACTCTCCAATATTTTTGAAATTGAATCGGTTTCCATTCATCTGATGAAACCCCATCTATAACAACACGTATAATGCGGTTACAGAGAAAGCTCGATATAACTCTAGAAAATTCACTACCGACACCAAAAGCAATAAGCTTTGAAACGAGGGCACCGTGCCACACACGATCGAATGCTTTGGAAATATCCAGAGCAACCACTTTGCTCTCACCAAATTGGTGGATAGAATGACTCCAACGTTCTGAAAGAAACGTTGTAGAACGACTTCTACGAAAGCCATACTGCCGATCGCACAAAAGTGAGTTGGACTCCAGATAGTTAACCAAGTGATAATCATGGTCTCCATCACCTTAGAGAGCGTAGAGCAAATTGCTATTGGGCGGTAGTTATCTGGATTAGAGGCTTCACCCTTTTTAGGGATTGGCTGAACGTTAGCCACCTTTCAGCATGAGGGGAAAACTCCTATACGGTACGAGTAGCTAAAAAGTTTTGCCAAGGGACGAGACAATGACGAAGCACAATGCTTCAACACCAGTGCCGAAATACCATCCGGCCCCGGGGACTTATTAACGTTGAGATCTTCAAGGACTCTTTTAACTGCTCGTGCTCGGAAAAATATCTTGGACATAGTAAAGGATACTCTCTCGAGATCGGGCAGTGGTTGATTGCTTTCCGGCAAGAATGAGTTTCTTACTAACATTTCAGCCTTATCAACCGAGTCTGTTAATATTTGGTCATTCCTTATAAGGGTTGGAATGGATGAACAAGTATTATTCTTTACCCTTTTAACAAATGACCAAAAGGTCTTGCTGCCCCGCGGAGCAGCAAGGACCTTAGCACGCAAACGCTGTTCGTACAGAAGCTTTTCGCGTCTGAGTACTCTGGCACATTCATTTCTCGCCTGTTTGCGTAACGCGTCAGTAACCGGATTTTTGTCATTACGCCAATTACTAAACGTATCCTCTCTGGATCTGACTGCATTTCTGCACGTCTGGTTAAACCAGCACTTATGTTTTGGTTTAGCCGAAATTTGCTTAGATGGAATAAATAATTTTATTCCTAGCATTACTATATTTACTATCATTTCTGCTGCAGAGTCAACATTATTGTCTAGAAAGCAGAGCTTCCAGTTGAAATGATGAAAAAAATCGTTGAGCTCAGCCCAACGGGCCTTTTCATAGACAAAAATAGAGCGCTTCGGTGCTGTTGCTGATACTGGTACAAGCTCCTGAGTAGAGAAAACTGGCTATGTGTGAATCCTGAACAGTCCAGTCGCGGTGAAGTATTCGAAGTCAATGTTACTAAAAACAAAATCTCCCTTTAACTGACGATCGTCTTTAGATGAGAGGACATGCTGTTTGACATTCTACTCACAAGGCATAGAGACATTTCTGAAAATAGCAAAGTCAATTAGCTTGCAACAATAGAGACTTCCTTACAGGTTCCTTTGGAATTAGAATGTGTTGACATGCCTCTAGAAACTTGCAACCTTAACTAAACCCCTTTATGTAGAATGTTTCGTTCGGTAAATCTAAAAATATTAAATTTAATTCCCTGAAATTAAATTGTAAATGGTGTAATAGTAGCGGTAGTAGTAACAAGAGTAAGAGTTAAATATATTAAATTCAATAAAAAGTGAAAGGAAAGACAGATAGATTTAATAGACCAGAAAAAAAAAATAAGATAAACTTAGAAAATGAAAACTTAAGAAAAAGAAAAAAACTCAAAGAAAAAGAAAAAAAAACAGGAAGTAGATTTTTCTTATCTTGGGATAGAGGAAATTTCATTAAATTTTCGTTTGGTAATAGGATGGGATTTTCATAGAAAAAGGAGGTATAGAAAAACTAGGAGGTAATATGATTGAAATACTATTTTATTTTTTTGTTTTTCTATTTTTTTTTTGTTTTTGCTAAGCTTACCGGTTTTGCTTTAGGTTTCTGTTTAGCTTGTCGTTTTGGCTTCAACATATTCCGGTATTGCGGAATTTTTGTAATTTTTTTGTTTACAAAATTCCACCGAGCGTTTATTAAAAACGCTAAAACACACACAAACACTACGTTTTTGTTGACGTCGTCGTAGTCGATTTTGTTTAACTGACAGACTGTCAGTATTTTACATGTGATGTCCTTGTTATTTTTTTTTTTGTAAGATGCTGGCTGATTCGTTGTTTTTGTTTTTAAAATTTCTTTGGAGGGTTTTGCTGAATGGATTTCGGCACGTTGTTACTGTTTCTTTTTTTTTTTGTTTTTGTTTTCCAGTATTTGTCCTTGTTTTAAGCAAAAAGTATGCAAACTTTCCTTTTTTTATAAACTGATTCTATTTACTTTCTGGTATTTATGTTGCACTTGACAACAGTTGTTCTTTATTTGTCTAAATGAAATTTTCATAAAAAAATAAAGAAAGAAGAAGAAAAATACAATGATGGAGTAAATTGTAAAAATTGCAAATTATTATAATTTGTATACTCATGCATAAATATTTACTACTTTTATTTTTTTTTATATAAAAAACAAAAAAAAAAACTCAAATGGAAAACCAACTAAAAATAATGTTAAAAAAAAGATTAAAAATTTAAATTGTGTTAACTGGGGGAAAATTTTGCTTAAAGTTAACGATAAATCATAGCAGCAGTTTGTGTTTTAAAAACTGACTTGACTAACAATATTTAAAAAATAAAAATATTTTGGACAAAATTTTATTGTAAAAATTTTGCAAGTGGGTTTTATTACAATAAGAATAAATTTATTTATTTTCGGTTTTATTATTATTTTTTTTTTTTTTAAGATTTCGTATGGTTGGGTCTCTTGTTTTGTCAGGTGCTGCTAAAATAAATCTTTGTATTTGCCTAATAAAAATCAGAATTTGTCTGTTTGTATGATTTTATGACAATCTTATTTCATTTAAATGTCGTAAAAATATACATACATAAATAAATTATTTGTTTTTAAAAACAAGTATAAACAATTCAAATAAAAAGTTTATACTCTCACGCCTAGTATATACACTCAGAAAAAAAATTAACTAAAAAATGGGAAAACTAACTGAATTCAAGGAATATTGATAATGATTTAGCTCCATTGCCATGTTTTCCTTCTTTTAAGTTCATATTTTTCTTAAAAATAAGGAAAGAAAACAAATTTTAATATTATGCCAAATTGAACTAAAAAATGGGAAAAAATTTATTTCAATTTAGTTCATACACATTTGAGGACCCGATTGGGTGAAGGCCCCATTGGGTTCGGACCGATAGGTTCAGACCCCGATGGGCCCAGACCCAGTTGGGTTCCATAAGAATCTTCATATTTTTTAACCAAAATTTTTGTCCGTTTCGCTCTACCTTGCTTAGTTTTTGAGGTACGTGAATTTAGGGGACCACTGGGGTCTTTAGAATTTTAAAAACTCGATAACTTTAAAACTATTACTCGAAGAGCTTTTCGGTATTTGGCGGCCTTGTTCTCCGTGTTAAGGGCTACAAAAATGCTTAGGAACTTTTTGTTGTATTGGCATTATTTAGATATGAGTATTTAAAAATTTTCGGGAATGCTAACTTTTTTAAATCCAAAGTTAGGACCCATTGGGGTTCACACATGTGAAGAGGACCGGCGATACTATGTAGTTTCAAAGAACCAAAAATGGCCTCCATTTTGCTCTATCTGGCTTAGTTTTCGAGATATCGCCATTTTAAGTTTTTGAAAAAATTTTACTAAAATAGTGGAAAAAACTTTCTCAAATCTAAGAAAATGAACTAATTGGTAGAAAACTACGTCCTAAAACTAAAAATAAAGATTTTTTTTTCTTAAAAATAAAGATTTTTGTGATATATTTAGGGAAAATTTCTTTGGAGGTAAGAATTTCTTCCATGTAGTTGGGAATTCTATTTAAGAAAAATAATGGACAATTTAACAGTACACGAACTTAAATTTTTTCCTAACACTTAAGAAAACTTCCCAACTTTTAGTGTAATAATATTCTTTTGGGAAGTTCTGGATATTAGGGTGACCCGAATGCCTTTTTTAAATTTCATCGATTGCACTATGGTTCCAAATCCATTTTTTTTGGCAGAAATTAAAAAAAAGAAAATTAACAAATTTTCAAAAGCTTATACATTTCCTCAATGGCAACACTATAAGCTATCAAGAAAGTATTGTATATTGAAAAAAATTTGGTGCCAATACTGTCAGTTTGCTAGGCTTTCAATGTTCAAAGATTTAAGGCGTATAATAAAACCGGAGTGAAATCAATATTACAATTAAACAAACAGCAAATGGGAAAAAATAAAATTATAAAGAAGCTAAAGGGACAAATTGAAACCTAAAGATACTAGTTCTTATTAAAAATTCCTATTTTACTGTTAATGCATCATCCTTGGCGTTATTCTTGGGTGTTTTGATTATGAGAATTTTGGAGCCAAAACAGCATATATCTTTCGTGGACAAAAAGTTGTGTTTGGGCACGAACTTGCATGAGTCTTTAAACGTGAAAGTGTTTTCAATATTGTATATTTAATTTTAAAATTTACATCTTGCCAGCATTTTTTGGCAAACTCCCACAATTTCCATTTTAGTTTAGCACAAATTTCGGGCAAATTTGCTGTTTTTTGCGTGACACGTTTTCAAATTATTTTTTTTTTATAATTTTATTACCTTCCCTTAAGCTAATTAATTAAGAAAAATATTTTTTTTTTCAAAAAAAAATTTTTTTACAAAAAAAAATATTCGAAAAAATTTTTTTTAAAAAAAAAAAAAAAAAATTCAAAATTTTTTTTTTTTTTTGACAATTGATTTTTGATTTCGCTAAGATATAAAAATCATCACAGAATTAGTCTAAGTGACCTTGCTTCATTTTCTGAATTTATGCCAAAAAAAATGCATTTGGAACCATAGTGGATTGCCGAGACAAATATAGTTCCTTTTGATTTAAAAACTCTGTGTATAAATTTTTAACCAAATCGGACAATTTTAACCCATTCCGATGAGGGGTTAAAGTTGGGTAGTAAAAAAAAATTTGGTTTGTAATTTTTTCACTGCCAAACTTTAGCCTCCTAGCGCTCAGTGGGAGATTTGGCAAATTCTTTTGGAAATAATTCAGCCATTCAGTAAGTACTGGACCGTTAGCCATGAAATATTTGTTGTTTGTTATCAGATTTCTTAAAAATTATATGTGAACAATGTGCTAGTAGAGACCTAAAAAAAACGTACTTAAGTGTGTGATTATCTCTTATACTTTCCAAGATAGAGCCATTTTAAAAAGGGAAATTTCAAATTTCAACCGATCTGGGTCCAGTTTTTGCCAATAGCGCAACTGCATTTAGTTCGATTTATTTCAAAACAATTTTATTTGAAAGCTAGATAGATTTCCGATTTTGTTTTTAAAAACCGATAACTTGTTTCAGTCAAAAGTTACACTATTTTAAAGTTAAGATTTAAAAAAAAATAAAAAAAATACGATTATTTTCGTAAAAAGTGCCAACACTCTTTTGACTGTAGATAAAAAGTTTTGTTCTGAACATATTGATTATTTTTAGTCGTTTGAAAGATGGCATACGTTGATTACACTGTGCTACAGTGAAAAAATACTTCTGATGCGACATAGTATATGTTGTTGGTCTTGTCGAGTAGATCACAAAAATGCCCATTAAACTTGCCAGACCCCCTCAAATTTTAGAGTTATTGTCAAAAAACGTTTCTTTGGGACTATTCTCACTAAACCTTGCGTAATTCAGAAAATTTTCAACCGATTTTAAATTTTTTAACTGTTTTTGATAGAAGAAGGATGGGGCTTTCCATGTGTGTGAATTGGTCTACACATATGAGTCATTCCACACCAACTGTTCCACTACAGAAAAACCAAGGTGATTTCAATAGGATATCATATGCAAAGTATTCGCCCTTAGGGCACTATTAAATAGCAAAAATAAAATTTAAGATTTTTCAAAAAGTGGGCCTTGGAGGCATGGTCAAAAATTGAAAATTTCAGCATTTTTTGCCTAAGTATCTTTATTTCAATATTTATGCCAATAAAATGAAACACAGTGATGTCTTTAAAATAAAAGTTTTTTTATAGATTTTTGTATGGGCTATCGATTAAAAAAATAAAAATTGGAAAATTTTCAGAAGAAGTTCTGAATTTTTTAAATTTAAACTTAAACTTTATTTATCAAAAAACATGCCACAATTTTATTTCTTTTTTAAATGTTTAAAAATTAGTTAAGGTGTATATCTATCTGTTCTGGAATTTTCAGAGATGCTTTTTTCCTTGTTTTCGAGAAAAAAAATGTTGAACATTGCACTATGCTAATAATTTACAATGATGGGGTATATTACATATGCGAATGAGTAATATTAACTCTTAAAAACATTTAAAATAGAGATGTGATCGTGGGTAAGTTTTTTTTTTACCATCACGCACTCTCACCAAGGAAATTATTTTAATTACGCATGATAATTTATTTCGCTCACGGTTAGTCACGCTCACGTGAGTATCGTGCCCGTGACAACATTTTTTCTACTCACGTGAGCGTGCGTGAACGTGAGGAAAATTAAAAATCGTGCGTGATTAAAACATTTCATTCGTGAGCGTGAGTGATCGTCAAAAAAAACTCACCCACGAAAACATCTCTATTTTAAATGTTTTTTAAGAGTTAATATTACTCATTCGCATACATAATATACCCCATTATTGTAAATTATAAGCATAGTGCAATGTTCAAAATTTTTTTTCTCGAAAACAAGGAAAAAAGCATCTCTGAAAATTTCAGAACAGATAGATATACACTTTAACTAATTTTTAAACATTTAAAAAAGAAATAAAATTGTGGCATGTTTTTTGATAAATAAAGTTTAAGTTTAAATTTTAAAAAATTCAGAACTTCTTCTGAAAATTTTCCAATTTTTATTTTTTTAATGGATAGCCCATACAAAAATCTATAAAAAACTTTTATTTTAAAGACATCACTGTGTTTCATTTTATTGGCATAAATATTGAAATAAAGATACTTAGGCAAAAAATCCTGAAATTTTCAATTTTTGACCATGCCTACAAAGCCCACTTTTTGAAAAATCTTAAATTTTATTTTTGCTATTTAATAGTGCCCTAAGGGCGAATACTCTGCAATTAATTTCATATTGACATGACATCACTTTTTTTTTTGCTGAACATTTGGTGTGGAATGCCTCATATATGAAAGATGTTTATTGATTTTTTCAATAAATCTAATTTTTTTGTTATTTTTTGAAAATTTTTTAAGTTTATCAATTTTTTTCTGCTATAGTTCGTTTAACAACCTTTATATTTATAAACGTATTTTTAAAGAAAATTTAATTCTGAATTCGATAAGCTTTATTCTGAAGAAATCGGATAACAATTGGCAGAGTTGTGATAATTTTTCTAAAAAAGAAAATTAAGATTTTGCAGGAAATCGCCGTTCAGATATCCCAGGCAAAAAAAAAAAATTATCATAAGAGGTCATGTACAATATTTTTAAAGGTTTTTGGCGCGGTGAATCCGAATCTGGCCTTTAAATTGCTCTATCTCGTCAGGTTCTTGAGATGTTCAACATAAATTGATATATCAAAAACTTAATAAGATAGCGCAATTTCAAGGCCAAATTCGAATTCAGGGGGCCAAAAACCTTTAAAATAATAATACGCGACCTCTTAGTATGTTCGTTTTTTTTTATTTTTTTTTTGCCTGGGTTATCCGAACGGCAATTTCAAGCAAAATCTTATATTCTTTTTTAAAAAAATTATCACAACTTTGTCAATTGTTATCCTATTTTTTTGGAATAAAGCTCATCGTATTCACAATTAAATTTTCTTTAATAATACGTTTATAAATATAAATGTTGTTGATAGAACTATAGCAGAAAAAAATCGATAAACTCAAAAATTTTTTTAAAAAATAACAAAAAATTAGATATTGTTGAAAAAATCAATACATATCTTTTCTATATGTATAGACCAATTCACACACATGAAAAGCGCTATCCTTCTTCTATCCAAAACAGTTAAAAAATTGGAAACCGGTTGAAAAATGTTTAAGTTACACGTGGTTTAGTGAGAAAAGTCCCAAAAAATCGTTTTTTGACAATAACTTTAAAATTTGAGGGTGTCTGGCAAGTTTGATGGACATTTTTGTGATCTTTTCGACGAGACCTACAACCTTAACTACCTCATTGTAAAAGTATATTCGATTTTGTGTTTTTTGTAGCACAGTGTTATTTAAAAATAAAATGGAGGTCGAACTGTTAATATTGTGCCCTCCAGCCCCATCCAAAACTGGCCTATTTTTGGTCCGAAAATCGAAAACCCAATGGAAAAAGAAACGGACGCCCCCGATCAGCCTATAAAGACAGGCGTTGGTGCTCTATCATCATAGGCGTAGATAGCCCTGTCTGGGGGGGCTTAGCCCCCCCCAGAATAATTTTAGCCCCCCCCAGAATTTTAATCATTCACAATTATTTTGTTTAATAATTTAATGATTTCATTAATTTTTGCAACACTAAATAATAATGATATGTAATGAGTCTTTAGGACTCGTTATGATTATCCAATGAGTCTTAATGACTATTATACAAAATCTAATAGTTTTTCCCATTGAAAAATAGTCTGAATTATTGAAAAAAGTTTTTATATGAATCTGATGTTTTTGTCAGTAATAAAAACTTCACCGAATCTTAGGGTTTTACCTTCAGGAAAACATTTTAACTTCTTTGAATTAAAAAAGTTTCTAAATTCTAAGGGGTTTTTTTATAGACAAAAATTATTGAAAGAAAGAATCTGAGAATTTTGACTAATAATCATCAACTTTTGCAATCATCAGAACTTTTTCTTGAAAAAAATCATAGTAATCTAATGAGTTAACTATTGGAAAAACATTAAAAATCTTTCATTATCAAAACATATCTAGGAGTTCTAAATTTCCGAAAAATCTACAGAATCAAAATTAAAAAAAAAAAAATATGAATTTTTAACTGCTTTCGGGGGGCATTCGTTTCTAGGACAATTAGACGCATGTTAAAGGGAACGCTTCAGGAATAGGTCTGGGTTTTTCTATTAAAAAAATACCAAAAAATTAAAAAAATCTATGGGGGCTTTAGCCCCCCCCAGAAATGTTGGCTTCCTACGCCAATGTCTATCATGTTAGTAGTTTACACATTGCGGAAATTTTTAACACCGCCTTTATTGTGAGCGTAGCAGCAAAAATACGTATTTTTGGAAATTTTAAGAATGGAAATTGGGGATTCGGGTATTTAATGCATCAAATCTTAAATTTTTTTGCTATTTTTTTCGCTGTGCCTAAACACAAAAATTTTGTTGCCTAATGAAAATTTGAATTTTAAAATTTTGCTCGATTTTTTTTTATATCATAACTTTTGTATGGAAACTATCTTAGGAAGTAGATATAGGGGGTAGGATTGTTCTAGAAAAATGTTGGGGGGCAAAAAATAACAATAAGGCTGCATGGGAGCGGTAGGAGCTAATTTAACAAAAGAAGTTTATAAAAAGTAAAAAAAATTGTATGGGGAATGCCTAGGCGCGCCTTACGGATAAAAGATAGAGGGTAGATATATTTTGAGAAAATATATCTAACCTTTACCTTTGAGGTTAAAAAAAATACTTGGGGTCGGTCATACATTTGATACTTCGAGGGGCATCCTGGGGACAGTTAAAGCGATAGGAGCTAATTTCTTAAAAATGCCATTTGAACCGTTTTGGTGCTTAAATAATATTTTTACATTTTCGAAAGCAAATTGTTTTCAAAAACGCAATTTTTTTTGCTGAAAATAAAACAAAACAGATTTACAGGTGATCCAGCTGATTTTTCCAGCTGATTTTTCTGCTGAGAGGTAAAAATATTGGCTAAAATCAGCAGATTACACTGTGCTATAGTGAAAAAAATATTTTTGATGTGACACAGTATAGATTGTTGGTTTTGTCGAGTTGATCACAAAAATGCGCATTTAAGTTTCCGGACACCCTCTAATTTTAGAGTTACTGTATAAAAACGTTTTTTGGGACTTTTCTCACTAAACCTCGAGTAGTTTAGAAAATTTTCAACCGATTTTCAATTTTTTAACTGTCTTAGATAGAAGAAGGAGAGGGCTTGTCACGTATGTAAATTGGTCAACACACTCAAAATTCTCAAATTCTACAGTACACTAAAAAAAAACTGTAATGTTAGCATAAACAGCTTGTAAACCTACAAGAAAATTTGCTAATTTTGAACCCACAATTTTTTTGGTAAAGTTAGCAAAAATTTTCAACTAAGATCATACACATTTGAGGACCCCATTGGGTTCCGACCCGATAGGTCCAGACCCCGATGGGCCAATTACAAAGTCAGTTGTTTTTGTATGAAAAAAATCAAACAAATATTTCTGTTAGTTATTTTAAGTCGTTTTTTTGAACAACTAACAAAAAAGTACTGTGATGTAGTAACAGTTATTTAAAGTAGTTAATTTTATTTTATTATCTCTGAAAAATTTTCAAAGTTTTTTTTCCAAAAACTAATTTTCGTTTTTTTTTTTATTTTTCACAACTTTAAAAAAAAAAAAAAAATTGGAAAAAAATTTTCGAAAAAAAAATTATATGTACATGCCCGAGTAAAAAAATTGATATGACACAATATATAATATAATATGGGTTCGTGTCTATTTTGATATAATCTTATACGAAAAATGGTTTCATAAGATTTGATCGAATAATATCTAATAATATCAGTTTATATAACTTTATATCGACTTTGATACGAGTTTTGGTCTAATGCAATGATATAAAATTATATCCAATTATATTAAAATTTATACAATTTTAGAAATCGGATGTTTTTTTTTTTTAGTTTTTAATAAAAAGTTGAAAAATTAAAATAATAAAAAGAAGTTGTTCTTTGAAAAAAACTTGGAAAAATTTTAAAAAATGGAGTCATGTTAAATTTTATATAAAACACTTAGAAAATATTTTCAAAAAAATTTGTCCTCCCGAGTAAAAAAGATTATATATGTTTATATTTAATTATATAAAGACATCATATATATTCATATAGAATTTGATGCGAAAAATGAGTCGATAAAACCATATAAAGTTGCATTAAATTTGATATAATTTGATGTGATTTTAATATAATTTTATATGATTTGATGCGAAAATTGGCCCCTTTTTTAGAAAAATTTATGCAATTATATATAATTAAATAAAAAAAATCCAAAAAAAATCCCAAAAAAAAATTATATTAAATTATATATAAAGAACTTAGATTTTTTTCATAAATTTTGCATTATATATAATAACATATAAAATTTTTAAAACAAATGTTTAAGGTTTAGGTTTGGAACTTAAAAAAAAAAAAATTTTTCTGGACTCCCGAGTAAAAAAAAATTGTATGGTAAAACATGTTATCTTATAAAATTATATATAATTAATTGGATCTGATTTTGCCAAATTTCATCCGAAAATTGGCCGCGCCAAAGTTATCTCATAACATCATATAATATATACAGTTACAGTTTAATATTTGATTGTATGTGATTTCATCCGGAAATTGGCCGCGCCAAAGTTATCCCAAATTATCTATTATCATGATTTTGTATTAAATATGATATAACATGATGTAATTTCATCCGGAAATTGGCCGCGCCAAAGTTATCTTAAAATATCCAATATCATGATTTTATATTAAATTGGATATTATATAATGTAATTTCATCCGAAATTTGGCCGCGCCAAAGTTATCTTATAATATCTGATATCTTGATTTTATAAAAAAATTATTGGATACATTTTTATCCAAAAAATTTTTCTGTTTTTAGATTTATTTTTAGATATAATAATGTCAAACTGAAAATAAATAAAAAAAAAAAAACTTCGAACGGACGGGGATTAGAACCACAAGTCTTCCGTTTTGTAATCGCAATCTCTACCCTCTAGACCAGCGGACGTTGTTAGCAAATAACAACCCGAGTAAAAAGGAATTTATATAAATGTGTATTATTTTATATGTTTTCATAAAACCATATACAACTATATGAGTCAAAGTATAAAATTATATCTCACTTTGAAATTTTCCAATTTTTTTAAATGATGTCATATAAAATCATATCTAATTATATTGTTCATAATATATTAATATAAATGGTAGATGTAATCATACGTTGCACATAAAACTTAATCCGATTTCATACATTATTATACGTGACTTTATATCTAATTATGTATAGGACTTTACTAAACAAAAAATCCAGTATCAATTTATGTATAATTATATATGACTAATATAATACCATTTAAAACTATATATGGTTCCATACTAAAAAAATTTCCAACAAAAATAATAGATATAATTATATGTGTCTTAAACGATGACATATCTGTGTTTGTATGATACTATGTATACGCAAATTTCGTCTAAACTCAATATATATTTATAAATGGTGGCATATGTAATGGAATATATATTTTGATATAATCATGTATAAAAAAAATATTTTTTTGACCAAACAACTAGCCATATATAATTATATATGCCAGTATTTCAAAATTTATTTTTGTGTGTCAACATATATGGTTATACAAAACTTTTTATTGTATCATATAAGATTACATATGATTTTTGGGAACCCGAGTTCGATTCCCGGCCCAGTCGAGAAAAAAAAGTTTTTTTTTTATTTTTTTTTTAAATAGAAAACACTTTTTTATTGCGTTTAATTTTTTTAGAACTAAAAAATTTTCATTTTTGGAATTTTTGCAATCATTTTTAAAAAATTATTTTTCTTTTATACAGTTATATATAACTATATTTGATTTATTATAAAATTATCTATAATTTTTGGGAACCCGAGTTCGATTCCAGAAAAAAAAATATTTTTTTTTTAAATAGAAAACACTTTTTTATTGCATTTATTTTTTTTAGAACTAAAAATTTTTCTTTTTTTGAATTTTTGCAATCATTTTTAAAAAATTATATTGCTGTTATATAACTATATTTAATTTATTATAAAATTATCTATCATTTTTGGGAATCCGAGTTCGAACTCGGGAAAAAAATATATTTTTTATTTTTTTTTAAATAGAACACATTTTTTTATTGCATTTGTTTTTTTAGAACTTAAAAAATTTTACTTTTTGAATTTTTGCAATCATTTTTAAAAATTTATATTGCATTTATATAGTTAATAATAGCTATATTTGGTTTAAATTATCAAATTATAAATGATTTTTGGAACCCGATCTCAAATCTAATTCTGATTTCCTGATTCCATGAAAAATTTCAAATTTATAAGCCAAAGTCTTATTTCACTTTGGAAGCCTATGACTTTGAAATAAGGCATACCGCTACATTAAAATTATTGTTTAAGCTTACCATGGAAGCCCCTAATAGCGCTGTACGTCATTCCAATTTTTTTTTTTTTTGCAAATTTTATCAAAAATTTTCTAAGTCTTTTTGAAAATTGTGTACAAGTGAATAACATATTTAATTGGATATAATCATATATTACTATATGTTAGATCAATTTGATATAATTAGATACGATCAATTTATTTAAAACTAAGTCTTTTAAAGTTGTTATTTGCTAACAACGTCCGCTGGTCTAGAGGGTAGAGATTGCGATTACAAAACGGAAGACTTGTGGTTCTAATCCCCGTCCGTTCGAAGTTTTTTTTTTTTTTTATTTATTTTCAGTTTGACATTATTATATCTAAAAATAAATCTAAAAACAGAAACATTTTTTGGATAAAAATTTATCCAATAATTTTTTTATAAAATCAAGATATCAGATATTATAAGATAACTTTGGCGCGGCCAAATTTCGGATGAAATTACATTATATAATATCCAATTTAATATAAAATCATGATATTGGATATTTTAAGATAACTTTGGCGCGGCCAATTTCCGGATGAAATTACATCATATTATATCATATTTAATACAAAATCATGATAATAGATAATTTGGGATAACTTTGGCGCGGCCAATTTCCGGATGAAATCACATACAATCAAATATTAAACTGTAACTTCATATATTATATGATGTTATGAGATAACTTTGGCGCGGCCAATTTTCGGATGAAATTTAGCAAAATCAGATCCAATAAATTATATATAATTTTATAAGATAACATGTTTTACCATACAATTTTTTTTTACTCGGGAACTTTAAAAGACTTAGTTTTAAATAAATTGATCGTATCTAATTATATCAAATTGATCTTACATATAGTAATATATGATTATATCCAATTAAATATGTTATTCACTTGTACACAATTTTCAAAAAGACTTAGAAAATTTTTGATAAAATTTGCAAAAAAAAAAAAAAAATGGAATGACGTACAGCGCTATTAGGGGCTTCCATGGTAAGCTTAAACAATAATTTTAATGTAGCGGTATGCCTTATTTCCAAGTCATAGGCTTCCAAAGTGAAATAAGACTGGCTTATAAATTTCAAATTTTTCATGGAATCAGGAAATCAGAATTAGATTTTAGATCGGGTTCCAAAAATCATTATTTTTCCAATTTTTATTTACAACTCATTTTAAATAATTTTAACCTAACCGAGAACTGGTAACAATGACCGTCGTCTCGTTGTAGCGAAATCGACCAAGGGTTTTGGTGGGAATCGAACCCACGACCCCCTGTTTCATAGGCTAGCACGCTACCAACTAGCCTACAGGGGCCCCCACTATTATTAACTATTTAAATGCAATATAAATTTTTAAAATGATTGCAAAAATTCAAAAAGTAAAATTTTTTAAGTTCTAAAAAAACAAATGCAATAAAAAGTGTTTTCCATTTAAAAAAAAAAATTAAAAAAATATATTTTTTTCTGGAATCGAACTCGGGTTCCCAAAAATGATGGATAATTTTATAATAAATTAAATATAGTTATATATAACTATATAACAGCAATATAATTTTTTAAAAATGATTGCAAAAATTCAAAAAAAGAAAAATTTTTAGTTCTAAAAAAATAAATGCAATAAAAAAGTGTTTTCTATTTAAAAAAAAATAAAAAAAAATATATTTTATTTCTGGAATCGAACTCGGGTTCCCAAAAATTATAGATAATTTTATAATAAATCAAATATAGTTATATATAACTGTATAAAAGAAAAATATTTTTTTTAAAATGATTGCAAAAATTCCAAAAATGAAAATTTTTTAGTTCTAAAAAAATTAAACGCAATAAAAAAGTGTTTTCTATTTAAAAAAAATAAAAAAAAAACTTTTTTTTTGTCGACTGGGCCGGGAATCGAACTCGGGTTTCCAAAAATCATATGTAATCTTATATGATACAATAAAAAGTTTTGTATAACCATATATGTTGACACACAAAAATAAATTTTGAAATACTGGCATATATAATTATATATGGCTAGTTGTTTGGTCAAAAAAATATTTTTTTTATACATGATTATATCAAAATATATATTCCATTACATATGCTACCATTTATAAATATATATTGAGTTTAGACGAAATTTGCGTATATATAGTACCATACAAACACAGATATGTTATCGTTTAAGACACATATAATTATATCTATTATTTTTGTTGGAAATTTTTTTAGTATGGAACCATATATAGTTTTAAATGGTATTATATTAGTCATATATAATTATACATAAATTGATACTGGATTTTTTGTTTAGTAAAGTCCTATACATAATTAGATATAAAGTCACGTATAATAATGTATGAAATCGGATTAAGTTTTATGTGCAACGTATGATTACATCTACCATTTATATTAATATATTATGAACAATATAATTAGATATGATTTTATATGACATCATTTAAAAAAATTGGAAAATTTCAAAGTGAGATATAATTTTATACTTTGACTCATATAGTTGTATATGGTTTTATAAAAACATATAAAATAATATACATTTATATAAATTCCTTTTTACTCGGGCTTAGAAAAATTTTCAAAAGTTATATCAAATTATATATAAAGGACTTAGATTTTTTTTTTAATTTAACTCATATAAGATTACATATGATTCAGAAAAAAGTTGCATAAAGTTTTATATAAAATTTCTTCAAATATTTTGTTATATTAAATTATATAAAAAAAACAGACAGAATTTTATATTTCATATGTAATTATATAAACTAACTTTAATCATATGTTATTATGTATAACTTAACATTTTCTTTTATATAATTTTATATAAGAAAAAAATACGAAGTGTAAATATATATACCCGAGTAAAAAAGTTCATATATAATTTTATATAGTTTTATATATGCATATATTATTTTATAAATCTATATGTATTTTTTGTTGCATCATATATGATTTTATATATTTGCACTTCTAATTTTATTCTTATATAAAATTATATAACAGAAAATATTGACTTTTATATAATAACATGTGTTTTAAGGTTGGTTTATATTATTACATATGAACTTCAAAATTCTGTCTTCTTTTTTTATATAATTTGATAAAACAAAATATTTGAAGTAGTTTTATATAAAACTTTATGTAACGGTTTTTTAAATTATATGTTATTTTATATGAGTAAAATTTAAAAAAAAAAATCTAAGTCCTTTATATATAAATTAATATAACTTTTGAAAATTTTTCTAAGTCCAAAAAAACTTAAAATTTTCTAAGTACCAAAATTCTAGGAGAGATGCAAAATTAAAACAAAAAAAATCATATAATTAGATATAACTTTCAAAAAATTTTCTAAGTCCAGACTTTTTTTTTAAATTTTTAAGTCCTAAAAATATTTTTGAAAATTTTTAAGTCCTGGAAACATTTTTTTTCAGTTTTTTTTGCGTTTTTTGGGGAAAACATTTTTTTCTTATATATAAATATATTTAATTATATATAATTGCATCAATTTTATACAAAAAGGGTCCAATTTTCGCATATAATTATATAAAATTATATTAAAATAATATCAAATTTGATCAGATTTGATCAAATTTGATAAGTTTTTATATCGTTTTATCGACTCATTTTTCGCATTAAACTATATATGATTATATATGATGTCTTTATATAATTTTATATGAATATATATAATCTTTTTTACTCGGGTAATCTTATACGATAGCAAAACAATTTACGTATAAATTTATCAAATAATATATGTTTATATAAAAATAAGTAAAATTATATATAATCTTTTTTACTCGGGCTTGGAAAAAACTTAGAAAAATTTAAAAAAATGGAGTTATATAAAATTTTATATAAAACACTTAGAAAATATTCGTGATAAAAAAGTGGTGCTTGGAAAAATCTTAGAAAAAATAAAAAAATATGAAGTCATATGAAATTTTATATAAAACACTTTGAAAATATTAAAAAATAATGGAGGCATATAAAATTTTATATAAAACACTTATGGTGTTTTCTTTTCTGAACAAAAAATTGTGCGTTGTTAAAATGTTAAATTTTAAAATGTTGACATGGCCCTGAAACGATGTTGCATTTTTTTCACTCAGAAAAGAACACAAAAAATGCTGTTTTGTACGCAAATTTTTTATACCCTCCAAAATGTAAAAAAATATAAAAAAAAATCCAGGGGCGTCTTTTTTTTTTTTTGGGGGGGGGTTGGTGGGAAACGTTAGTTGGCACCTTCCCCTTGCGATTTTGAACTTCATCTGAGATAAGAATGTTGCATTTGCTTAGCAAAAGTACAAAAAACCCTGCAAAAAATGCGGTTTTTCTTGGGTTGGTTTAGTTCTTCAAGGGGGAACTTTTTTCCCCTTGGTCCGATTTTGCCCATTTCCGAACTTAACCTGCCTAGGAATATAAGACATATTCGTGCTAAACTTCGGAAGTCTAGCTCTTTTATTTTGGACTGTATCGTGTCCTCTACAGACGGACAGACGGACGGACGGACGGACGGACGGACGGACGGACATCGCTAGAATGTCTTAGAATCGATCACTGTTCAATAATATATATACTTTATGGGGTCCTTGACCGATATTTCGATGCGTTACACACGGAATGACAAAGTGAGTATACCCCCATACTGTGGTTGGAGGGTATAAAAAATAATATGTAATTGAATAAAAAAAAAAAAAACAGAATAAAAAAAAAAAAACAGAATAAAAAAAAAAAAAAAAAAATTGTCCATACCGGGATTTGAACCCCGGACGTCCAGTGTCACATGCCACGACACCATCCTCTGCACCACAACAGCACCAGTTAACTTGTTCGCTTAATTTGAGTTTTGCTACATGAGAGAATATCAGGGCAGTTTTTCACCCCGTCATTTGATTTCGGGGTTGAAAATATGCATTTTTTTACCTCACGGGCAGGCAATAATTTGAGAAAAGAACATAATATTTTTTCAAAAGTGTGCATTTTTTTTAGAAAAGAACACAAAAAGTTCAAAGAATAAAAAAAATGTTACAAAATGCTACATTTTTTGCCAGAAAAGAAAACGCCATTAGAAATTTAAAATGATGCATGGGACCAGATGTTGCAACATATAGTTATGTATGGCGATATCTTAATAAAATCCCACATCAAAATTTATTATATAAATTTATCTTGCAATACATAGTGTCACACATGATCATATATCAAATAATATGACTATATAAAAGTATATAAGATCATATTAAATTATTTTTACTCGGGATATATTGATTATTTTATTTTGAATACATTTTAGTTGTTTTGACTACAATTGTAAGTAGTTTTTACTACATAAGTCTGTTGTTTTTTGTCAGTTAAAATAACTAACATTGTAAGTTGATTTAACTGAAAAAGTAGTTGACCCCAAAACAACTTACAAAGTAGTTATTTTAACTGACATTTTCACTTGATTTTACTAACATAATTTTTTGAGTGTTATTATTAAGGGTTTGTGATTGAAGAAGAAAACATTGTATTTCTAAGGATTATTTTTAATGTGGATTTATCTGTAGCCACCTCTACGTCTTCAGTGGAGAAAATTACATTGAATTTAAATTGTTTGATTTTTGTAACACTGTTTTTACTATATGTTTTTTCATCAACAGACTTGACTCTGATTGGAATCGAACCCACGTTCATGAAATTTTCCATCAGTTTGCAAAGCTAGCACTTAACCATCTGGGCTATCGCTCTGCTTGACAAACTAACAGCAGAAGTTAGTTCGTATTTCATTACAGATGTCATGTGTGTGACGTCAACAGAAGATTTTTATTTTACACAAACAATATTACGATCCTTAAAAACAATAACATTCCTTAATCTCTCTTTGTCACGTTTTTGCACATTACAATTTTAATTTTACTAGTTAAAGATGTATTATTTTGAGTGTAAAAGTTTTAGTGAGTGATTATGTGCCCAAATCTGCTAATAAGTTACTAATTTTAGTATCTTAAAAGTACTAAAATTAATAATATTTACTGGTTTTAAATAATATTAGTAAAAAATTTTAGTATTGGTTAGCAATTCCTGCACTAGGACCTTTTGGACTAAAATATTAGTTCATAGTTAAATTTTAAGTATTGAACACCGGCGCTTTTTTTTGGGTGTACTTTAGCGTGGGGCGATTAGTATGGAAGGAAAAAAATCTTAATGGGCGTTTCTCGTTTCTGATTCTTGGGATTGTACTGAGCAAAAAAGTCCACTAGACCATACGTCTACGGTGAAAATCGAGCTTCCAATTTTTGACTTGCAGTTTTTTCTCAGACTTAATTTTTTTGGAAAATATTGTCTCGGGCTAGAATTTTTTTGAACATATGACTTAGAAAGAACTTCGTTTTCATGGTCAAAAAGTCGAAAATGTAGAAAATTCACCACTCTTCACGAAAATTCACGTTTTTTTTTTGGCCTATAACAGCCAAACCATTGTGATTTTCGATCCAATACTAAGACAAAAAATGTAGCCAAGACAATATTTAAGAACAAATTTTTGCACTTTTGCACTTTCACAAAGGAGCGTTCCAATGCTTTTGCGATGTACTAGGGAGTTCTTAACTATTGTCTTTGCTACAATTTTTGTCTTAGTGGTTTAGTGAAAAAAGTACAAAAAACAAGTTTTTGGCAGGTTTGATTGGCATTTTTGTAATCTTCTCGACGAGACCTACAACATACACTAGCTGATTTGAATGATTTTTTTTTTTTTTTGTATTTTCGATTCGATTTTGTTTTTTTTTTTGTATCACAGTGTTATTTAAGTAACGTAATTTAAGGAAAATTATCTTCCCCTTACACTGATTTTTCTTTTCAAAATTTGAAATTTGATTTTATATAATATGAGTGGCCTTAAAGTTATTTAACCTTAAAAAGGGTCATGACTCCTACAAGATTGGCAAAAATTTATTAAAAGTTACGATTTGTGTGCTAAAAAACTAAACTGTTTCTTCTATATTTATCCTCAACAAGTGATTTCAAAGTTATTTCTAGAAAACTTTTGAAAACTGTGCATCATTCTCTTTCAGCGTTCCAATCAGTGGGATTTCAGTCAAATATGAAAACTTTTTTTATCCAATTAATAAATTTGGGTTTGTTATCTGTTGGGAAAATATATGCATGTACTTTCACCAATACAAAATAGTTGTATATACTTAAAATAGCAAACTTATTAACATCAATTATAATAATAATTAAAAACCAACACCAGATGATAATTAACTATGTCAAAGATGACATAAAATCACTATCCAGAAGCAAAAAACAACAAAAATATAATATAATTTATGCTTGAAAATAACAACACACTGACAAAACAATATATGAGTTTCACACACCCCTTTTTGAAACAACTTTAAATGTCAGGTCAATGCAGATGACATGTTTCCGTTAATTTTAGTAGTATGAACCCCACAAACAATTTAAGAACAAAATAAAAATAACATCCAATGCGAATATCTCAAACGCGAATATTTCGAAAACGGAACATGCTAGAAATATTTGTATTGCAGTTTTTGAATCAGAAGGTAAATTTTTTTAAATCAAGTCCTATCAACGTGCAAAATGCTGAATTACACAGTGACACAAAATCGAAGTTTCCGAATCGGAATGGGATGAAACCAAAAGCAAATGAAAGTTTACATTTTACATAACAAAACCCTCAAGATTTTTTTTAGTTCAGGGCTAGATTTTTTTATACACATTTAAAGTTGGTGATTTTAAAGCATTCAAAGTTTTCGTGTCCCACTTTAGAGGCCCCTGGTGGTGCCCTTTTTGGACATATGGGGTCCATCGTCTAAACTTAGTCTCGAAATTACGTTAGACATAACTGGTATGACTTTCACTGCAAACGGTCCAGTACCTACTTACTATATAATAGCCAAATAACTCTGTGCTCGAATTTGACCCTTTTTTTAACAAGCTGGGCACCCTACTGGTAAAGTTAATTCGGGTACGCTGAATTAAATGGTGCTAGCCTTTTTTCGAAGTTAGCGCTCGTATTCGCAATATTCGCGATTTAAAATGTTGATGCTGTCATCCCATTCCAAATTTGGTTGTTGCACTGTGTTATTGTTTTTTTTTTTGACTTTTTATCGGCGAATATCTCTATCTCGCTTAGTTTTCGAGATATCCCCATTTTGAAATTTTATTTACTAAATTCTAAGAAGTACACTTCCTCAATTCTAAGAAGTACACTTCCTCAATTCTAAGAATTCTAATACGATGAAGTTTTTTTAATATTTCTTAAAAATAAAGATATGTTTCTTAGATTTGGGGAAAATTTCTTTGGTAAGATTTTTTTTCCTTATATTAAAAAACTCCATTTAAGGAAAACTATGAACTATTTAGAAGAAAATTATCTTAACTTTCTTCCTCATAGTTAAGAAAATTTCTCACTTTTTAGTTAAATTTAACTAAATTTTAGGAAAATATATGATAAACTTTCAAATGCATTTTTTCCTAAATTTTAGTTACACTCAAAGAATTATGTAGGTAAATTCCAGTGAATATTCACTTAAAACAAATGAAATTTTATTTAAAAACCATTCCACTGTTTTTTCATTTAAAATAAAAACACATTACAGTCAATTTTAAATGTTAACTTAATGACTAACCAAAACATTAAAAAACTAGTGAATATTCAGTTATTTTGTTTTGAAAAACAGTAAAAATATAGAAGAAATATTTTACTGACGAAATTAAATGTAACAGAAAATTCGTTTTTAATACAGTAAATTATTTTTTTTAAACTACAGAAACAGTAAAAAAATTAAATCCTTTATAAAATAAGTGATTTTTCTTTTAAAATGACTTTACTGATTACTTTTTAAAATAACCTACAAACAGTTAATGACAAAATTTTCTTAGTGTATGTATTTTTTTTCAGTGTACCATATGAATACAAAATAATCTTTATTAAATTTAAGTCGACACGTATTTTTGCTCTAGGCGAAATTCCTGTTAGTTCTGGTGCAATCGGAATTTTCCTAAAGGTCCATATCGTTCATAAGGGGTCAACGAAATTTTTATAATCGTCTCATTTATATATCGGTCAAAATTACGATACAAAACCACAAAAAATCTTCAGATTTTTTTTATATTATGAACACAGATGCTCTCTGGTGCCATTTACAGATTACCATTTACAGTTCAATTATATTCCAAAAATCGCCATTTTATCTAAAAAGTGGTGAAGTTTAAAGAGCTATAACTTCTTAAGTAAATATCGGACTTTTATAATCAAAATTTAAATTAAAAACTAAACTCCTCTTCTTGAAAAGTAAAATTTCAAAAACAATTGCGTCATTAAAAACTGCATTTTATATGCAAATGCATATTTTTAGTGCACTTCCGTCAACTTTTACCCCTTTTGATTTTTTTAAATCTATATATTATTAAAATGTGGCATATTATAAAAAAATTCAATCATCATTTTCATGGGACACAAAGTTCTTCTATTTTTATTATTTTTTTTTTTTAATTTTTGCTAATTTTTTTCCATACAAAAATGAACAAATACAGATTATTTTGTTTTTTTTTTTTTTAATTTTGTAAATATATATTTTCTAAATTGTTTTGCAATGTATTTTTGAAGATCCATAACTCCTTAAGTAAATATCGAATTTCTATAATCAAAATTTAAATAGAAACCTAGAAGCCTCCACTTTAAACGTAAAAGTTCACAAAAATTGTCTGAACATAAAAATGCAATTTAAATGCAAATGAAAGATTTTTAATGCATTAAAAATGCATTTTTTAATAACACAATTTTTTTTAAACTTGTTTGTTGAAAGAAGTGGATTCCCAGCAAAAACATGGTAATGAGTTGTGAAAAGTAATCATTACCAAGTACATTATTTATAATGAGTACCCATTACCACTAACAGTATTTTAAGCCCCAAAAGTAACTACTTCTCAGTAATATGTTATAAAAGCACATCTAAGTACACTCAAAAAAATAAAACTGTAAAGTTAACAAATTTTTTTTTGTTAACTCGAGTTTACTGCATTTTTAGCAAATTTTTAGTTAATATCAGTGTTTTAACTACTTTTTTTAGTTAAGTTCAATTTACGAAAATACTAGTTTTGAACAAATCTTGAATTAATTTTTTTTGTTGACTTCAAAACTGAGTTTACGAATTTTTACTAATTAATTTGCTGATTTTTCGTAACAAATTTGTTAAGTGAAATTTCTTGTGTAGCCTCCTATGCGAATCTCATAAGTTCTACTTAAGCTAATGAAAAAACAGAAAAAATAAACTTAAAATTTTTTACTAAATATTTTGTAAATTTTAGTTTACGAAAAGTAACAAAAAGTTTAGCTGAATTCAACTAATTTTTTTGTTAAAATATTTACATAAAAACGTTTCGAAATTTCAGCTAAATTTTTAGTTAAAGTTACGGTTTTTTTTGCTACATTCATTCTACGAAAAGTTAACTAAATATTTTTAGTTAAATTAACTAAAAATTTAGTAGGCCCAAAATCAGGTGCTTTTTTTGTTAAATTTAACTAAATTTTTTGCTAACTTTACATTTTTTTTTTTTGAGTGTAATAATATATCCTTGCACTTGCAGTTTTTAACCTTTACAATTCAATTAACTTTAAAAGTACTTAAAAACTTAATAAAAATTACGCAATTTTTAAGTTTTAGTAAAAACAAGTTAAATTTTAAATGTTTTAATTAAATAATTATTTTACTTCTTATTGGTAATGGGGTTTTACTCCTCTTTCAATAAGTAACTACTTATTAACATCTCTTTCGGATTACAAAACCCATTAATAGTAATGCCAATTTTTGTTGGGTTCTAGCTTTCCATTTAAATTTTGATTATACACCTTTTCTAATTGAAATTCAGAAAAGATAAATTGTAGTTCAGAAATCACAATTGAAATTCAGAAAAGCACAATTGAAATTCAGAAATAATAAATGAAATTTAGATAAGCCAAATTGAAATTCAGAAATCACAATTGAAATTCAGAAAAACCCAATTGAAATTCAGAAATCACAACTGAAATTCAGAAAAGCCCAATTAAAATTCAGAAATCACAATTGAAATTCAGAAAATCCTATTTAAAATTCAGAACATACCAATTGAAATTCAGAAAAGCACAATTGAAATTCAGAAAAGCACAATTTAAATTCAGAAAAGCCCAATTGAAATTCAGAAAAGCATAATTGAGATTCAGAAATCGTTATTGAAATTCAGAAAAACCCAATTGAAATTCAGAAATCGTAATTGAAATTCAGAAAAGTACAATTGAAATTCAGAAAAGCACAATTTAATTTCAGAAAAGCCCAATTGAAATTTAGAAAAGCACAATTGAAATTCAGAAATCGTAATTCTGAATTTCAATTGTGATTTTCTAAATTTCATATTCGATTTCTGAATTTCAATTGGGCTTTTCTGAATTTTAATTTGGCTTTTCTGAATTTCAATTGTGCTTTTCTGAATTTCAATTGTGATTTTCTGAATTTCAATTGTGCTTTTCTGAATTTCAATTGGGCTTTTCTGAATTTCAATTGTGATTTCTGAATTTCAATTGTGCTTTTCTGAATTTTAACTGTGATTTCTGAATTTTAATTGGGCTTTTCTGAATTTCAATTATGATTTCTGAATTTCAATTGGGCTATTCTGAATTTCAATTGGGATTTTTGAATTTCAATTGTGATTTCTGAATTACAATTGATCTTTTCTGAATTTCAATTGGAAAAGGTGTAGAAATCCGATATTAATTTAAAAGTTGACGAAAATGCAATCAAAAAAAGCATTTGCATTTAGAATGCATTTTTTGACATAATTTCTATTAAAGTTTTACGTTTAAAGAAGAGAACTTTCGCTTTTAATTTCAATTTTGATTATAAAAATCCGATATTTACTTTAGAAGTTATATGTAGCTCTTCAAACTATACCACTTTTTAGTTTTTTTGTGATTTTTAAAAAATGAAAATCGCAAATAAAATCGCGTGTTTTTGGAATTTAATTAAACTGTAAATGGGAATGTCTAGATGGCTCCATAGGGTATCTCTATACACAATATGAAAAAAATGTGAAGACACCAGGTCAAAAAAATACCATTTTCCTCGTGCTGTTTGATGCAAAAGGCGATATGAATATTTAAAGTTTCAAGAAAATCAGTTCATAACGGTTGGAATACTTCGCTTGTTAGACCAATTTAACCCTCAGTCACCCATATTAACCCTTTAACGACAACAGGGATGTATACTAGCCAAATAGTTTTTGGCGATTATTTTTGTTCAGGTAAAGGATAGGGTAAATGTTCAGGTAAAGGATAGGGTAAATGAGTTCGGGCAACAAAACGGCAGTTTACAGTAAGTTTCTAATTTGATACACTTACTCACTGTGACTCCTCAAAATTTGTAAAATAATAGTCTCTATTTTTGGGACAAAAGGATCTTTACTTGTCGATCAAAATCAGGGATGGGGGTTTAGATGTCCAAATTCTTGCACACAGAAAAAAATAAAAAAATATTTGAGTAAATTTTTAATACTATTGAGTAAAAAAATTACTCAATTTTGCACCAGTAAACGATTTAATATTATTGAGTAAATTTTTAATAAAAATTTATTAAATGTTTGAAAAAAAAATTTATATATTTATTTTTTTTTAAGTTTAAAAAGTTTTAAATTTTTTCCCAAAAAAACAAAAAACTTGTTTTTTGAAACTTTACCAAACATATTAATGTCCAGGGGCGTATACAGGATTTTATTTCTGTATGGGCCCAACATTTTTTTAATTTTTTTTAACAAAAAATTTACATAACAGCACATGTTTAAGAATTTTTCTCGAATGTAACTTAATCAGATTCTTCATTTTTGTGTAAGTTTAAAACTGTTGGGGGAAAAAAAAATTAAAATTTTTTTATGTTTTAAAATTTTTTGAGAGACTTAAGACTTTTTTTAAAGTGTGAATTGTATCAGATGCTAGGACATTTTTACAAAGAATATTATCAGAATCTGCATTTTTTTTTCAAAGAAAAGTCAAAGCTTCTATGACAATTTTCAGTTGAGGCAGTATATATATCCAATGGAAAACGTTTCTCGGGAAAAAGTCACTTTAGAAAATGATTCTATAAACATACTCATAAAATACAAAAAGAAAAGACTCCGATTGTGAGACATTTTCCCAGAATTTGACATATTTCTAGTCTAGCACATTTTCTCAGATTCTGAAACATTCTACACAAAAAGTTTTAGATTCTGAGAAAATGTTCGATTTTTCTATAAGAAAAATAATTCAGATTCTGAGACCTTTTTAAAAAGAAAACAGTATAAACAAGTAGAAAAGTTAAATTCGACTTTGCTGAATCTATGAATACCCTCCACAATGCATTTTTTTAAAGGGTAGTACATTTTTTTACGTGAAAAAATTAACAATTTTGATAAGAAATATTTTATTTTGAGTAAAAAACTCTTTTTTTGTCATTTAAAAAAAAAAAGAAATATTACTAATTTTTTTTTTGAGTGTAAAATTTTTTTCGAGTGTAATGTTTTTTTACTGTAAAAATATTTCTGAGTTAATGCACGTACGTATGTATACAAAATAATGTCATTTTAAAAAACAAAAAACAAATTTTTTTTTAGTGTAAAATTTTTTTTGATTGTAAATTTTTTTTGGGTGTAAAATTTTTTTCGAGTGTAATTTTTAAGTTACCAATGCTTTTAAAACTAAACAAGTTTAAAAATCATTGCTTAAAAATTAAACAAGTTTGAAAAGCATTGTTTAGTTACCACCAATGCTTTTAAAACTTGTTAAAACACGTGGCATTTTAGATGAAACTAATCTGAAATTCAGGTTTTTGCTTATAACTTTTGAACCACTGGACCGATTGAGCTGATATTTAATACCAAACAGACCCGGGGAACGACAAAGACACATGCCAAGCTTCAGTAATCTTGTTATTGTCTTTCGAAAGTTATCGTGTTTTTTATCTCGTAAATTCGCGAAACACCCTTGCCGAAATTTACTCTTTTGCTCATAACTTTTGAACCACAGGACCGATTTGGCTGGATTGCAATACCAACCTGACCAGGTAAATGATAAACATATATGCCAAACTTCAGTAGCCTTTGTAAAGTCTTTCAAAAGTTAGCGTGTTTTCTACGGACGGACAGACAGACAGACAGACGGACGGACGGACGAACGGACGGACGGACATCGCTAGATCGACTTAAAATCGATCGAGGATCATAAATATATGTACTTTATGGGGTCCTAGACCAATATTTCGAGGTGTTACAAACGGAATGACAAACTTATATATGAGGCATTCCACACCAAATGTCCCGCTACAGAAAAACATGTGTCCCGTAAATTTCTGAATAGGTTGTTTGGATAGCCCTATATGTAACTAAGATAATTGCGTTTTTGGTTTTTCAAATTTTCGAAAACTGGGCTTAGGAGGCGTGGTCAAATATTGGAAAAATGGTCAAATTTGTGGCGAGTTGCCTTGATTAAATATTTATCACATTAAAACGGAATGCACCACAATGTCAAAAATTTACGTTCTTATATAGTTTTGTATGGGCTATCGATAAAATTTTTTTTTTTTGAAAATTTTCAGAACCCGTTCTGAAATTTTCCATTTTTTAAAAAAGTCAATTTATCAAAAATCCGGCCACTTTTTTTTTTCTTTTTTATTTATTTTTTTAAAAGTTTAGATGTTTGTCCATCCACACAAAAAATATCAGAAACACGTTCATCTTTTTTTTCGAGAAAATCGCATTTGAACTTTAAATTTCATAACAATTTTGTTATTTGCTTGTATTTCTTTGTTTTAAAGTTGCGAATGAGTAATATTAATTGCATAAATATTCGTCATACGCTCTGTTGACACAAGAAAATACAAGCAAATTACTAAATTGTTATGAAATTTAAAGTTCAAATGCGATTTTCTCGAAAAAAAAGATGAACGTGTTTCTGATTTTTTTTTGTGTGGATGGACAAACATCTAAACTTTTAAAAAAATAAATAAAAAAGAAAAAAAAAAGTGGCCGGATTTTTGATAAATTGACTTTTTTAAAAAATGGAAAATTTCAGAACGGGTTCTGAAAATTTTCCAAAAAAAAAAATTTTAATCGATAGCCCATACAAAACTATATAAGAACGTAAATTTTTGACATTGTGGTGCATTCCGTTTTAATGTGATAAATATTTAATCAAGGCAACTCGCCACAAATTTTACCATTTTTCCAATATTTGACCACGCCTCCTAAGCCCAGTTTTTGAAAAATTAAAAAACCAAAAACGCAATTTTCTAAGTTCCATATAGGGCTATCCATATCACCTATTCAGAAGTTTACGGTACACATGTTTTTTTTCGCTGGACATTTGGTGTGGAATGCCTCATATACCCTCTATCACTAGAGTGGAGGGTATAAAAAGTCTTATGTTAAATTCTGAAATCTCTTTTCTAAAGAAAAATTCTCGGATTCTGAGAAAATTTTCTTATAGAAAAAGTCTAAAATTCTTAGACATTTTTCCTATAGAAAAAGTCTCAGTTTCTTAGACATTTTTCCTATAGAAAAAGTTTCAAATTCTGAGACATTTTTTCTATAGAAAATGTTAAAGATTCTCAGAAATTTTTTCTACAGAAAATTTCTTAGATTCTGAGACATTTTTCCTATCGAAAAAGTCTCAGATGCTTAAACACTTTTCTTATAGAAAAATATATTTTTACAATAGAAAAAGTATCAGATTTTGAGCATTTTTCTATACAAAAAGTCTCAGCTTGTGTCTTTGAGACTTGTGTGTCTCTGAGACATTTTGAGATAATTTTCCTTAAGAAAAATACGTTGATTCTGAGATATTTTTCGTTAAAAAAGTATAAGATTCTGAGACATTTTCCTAGATTGTAAGAAAAATTTAGAGAAATTATTCTTATAGAAAGTTTTCATATTCTAAAACCTTTTCTTATATAGAAAACCCTCAGATTCTAAGAATTTTTTTATAGAAAAAATCTCAGATTTTGAGACATGATTTAGATTCAGAGACATTATTCGTATAGAAAGTTCTCAGATTCAGAAAAATTTTTCATATAGAAAAGCCTCAGATTCTGAGAATTTTTTTAGAAAAAGTCTCAGTTTCTGAGACACTTTTCTCAAAGAAAAAGTCTAAGATTCTGAGAAAAAGGCCAATATTTTAAGACATTATTCCTATTAGAAAAGTCTTAGATTATACATTTTTCTTATAGAAAGTTTTAGATTCTGAGACATTTTTTTTTAGAAAAGTGTACGACATTTTTTTTTAAGAAACTTCAGGTTCTAAGATATTTTTTCATTAGAATCTTAAGTCGAAAAGTTTCAAATTCTAAGAAAAAATTTTCAGATTTTGAGATTTTTTTAACAGAAAAATTTTCAGTTTCAAAACATTTTTTTCCAAAAATTGTAGATTCTTAATGTTTTTCGATTTTTTTTAAGAAGTTTTTTAATATTGTAACTGTTATTTGATACCAAATCCTGAAATTTGTAAAATCATTTCACTGTTTATGTCTCAAAAACATAGGAAAATTTTATAAAGACGATTAGAAACTTTCATATACATACACAAAAAACTATAAACTCAACTAGAATTAAAAAAATTTGAGAGTTTAAAAAAAAATTAATAAAACTATTAAATTTTTATTAAACTATTTCCTTAAATTGTTTTTAAAATTTTTAAGTAAATTTTTAATTGCGTCAATTAAAAAATTACTCAATTTTTTTTTTTAAATTTAAACAAGTGATTACTCAAATTTGTTTCCACCATATTTTTTTCTGTGTAGAGTAGGGCTGTCAATCCCGAAATCCCAAATCCCGAAATCCCGGGATTTTTGTCATAAAATGAATCCCGAATCCCGGGATTTTTAAGCTCAAATCCCGGGATTTTTGAAATATTAAAAATGTATGAGAATTTATTTTGAAAAATACAACTTTGTTCAATTATTGTTACATTTACATCAACAAATTAAAACTAAAACTTTTTCTGAATTTTCAACGTAGATGGCCACGAATTTTGCTGAGCTGAGAATTCTACCCAAGCTTACTAAATACTAGTCCAACGCACTAACCATTAAGCCACAGTCACGGAGCCCTTTGACCAAAGTTTGCAGGTTTTGGCGAAAATTTTCTAAAAACCAAAACTTTGATCGAAGGGCGCCACGGATAAATTTAATCCGATTGGCCTCAAATTTGTACCACATAAGTTTTAGGTCTAGGAAAATAAAAATTTTCCGGGACGTTTAAAATTGGAAGAAAAGCTTTTTTTATACAAAAAAATGCAAGTCTAATGTATTATATTATTACATTTCCCCCTTAAATGTTTTTAGTATTTTAAAATTATACAGTGCAACAACCAAAATCGGAATGGGATGAAACCAAAAGCAAATAAAAGTTGTCATTTTCCATAGCAAACCCCTCAAGTTTTTTTTTAGTTCATTGCTAAATATTTAATATTAATAATTACTTAAAAATTGCATAAGTGGCGTATACTTAATTTTTTAATTGCCTTTAAATAACAATAAAAATAATTAGAAATCATTTTTTTTTAATAATTTCGTTGTAGCTAAATCCCAAGGGTTTTCGTGGGAATCAAACCCACGACTCCTTGCTTAATAGGATAGCACGCTACCAACTAACCCACAGTAGCCCCCTTAATATGCACAATAAAATTGAAACATAAAGAGTCTACTATTTTTTTACTTTTAGAATCAAAGAAATTTAATCTCGAAAAATCCCGGAATCCCGAAAAATCCCGGGATCCCGAAAAATCCCGTGATCCCGAAAAATCCCGGGATCCCGGGATTTCGATTTTCAAATCCCGAATCCCGGGATTTTAAAAAACCGATCCCGTTTGACAGCCCTAGTGTAGAGTAATTAATATTAAGTTGCAGATCTTAAAAATCATAGCGAAAGCAAATAGCTTTGGCCAGAACTGCGTAATCGTCAAACGGTAAAGAGGGATGGAGTGGTGTTAGGGATCCAATTTTTTGTTTCATAACTTTTATTATGACAAGGACAAGGTCGTCAAAGGGTTAAGGGGTCATTTTTGACACCTGAACAAAAACAAGTAAAAAAGCAGAGTAAGTAAATGGTGATTTTGATTTTATCAATCTCATTGAGAAAAAAATTTTTTGTTTGTTTTCATTTTCTTTGCTCTGAAATGATTGTGTTTCTTGTTTGCTCGTTTTGTGTTTTTTCGAAAAATGAATTTCATAGCAAAGCTCAACATCGTGATAAATCAAATGGTGTTCGGTTTTCTTTGAACAGAAAACGAGATGAGCTGAAATTGAAAATGAAAAATAAAATGAGCTGATAGATGAAACGAGATTGAGATGAAATGAGCTAGCAATGAGATCTCGCGAGATTGATATGAATTGAGCTATCAATGAGATCTCGCGAGATTTCATGTCAAACAAAATCATATTTTTTTTTTTTGTTTGCAAGCATGAATGGAAATGTGGTTGTTTATTGCTTATGATGTGTAGGAATCAGACAAGGAAAAAATTCGAATTTTATTTAAAATTCATAAGGTATTTGAAATTAAATTTTTATTTAGAATAGAATAGAATTTTATTTTTGGTTTGAATTTTATTTTTGAATTTTATTTTTGGTTTGATATTTATTTGTTCAAAATTAATTTGTTATCAAGGTAAATTTATGAATTTACCTTGTTTGTTATTATGAAAATAAAATTCTTTTTTTTATTAATAAAATTCTTTAAAGAATTTTAAATAAAATTTTTTTGAATTTTATTTCTTCTAAGAATTCAAAATAAAATTTTTAAGAATTTTATTTAAAATTCATTCTTGAATTTTATGAAAAATTTAAATTTGAATTTTATCAATTAGGAATTTTAAATTTTATTGTTTTTCCTTGTCTGGTAGGAATACATATAAAAAAAGCAAAAGACAAGTAAATTCTAATAATGAATTAGAATTTTTGCAGAATTATTTATTAAAATAAATGCCGTTTAATGTTAAATTGTGTCTAACCATTTTTTGGGTTTTTTTGTACGTAACACGTAATAAGACAATAGTGGTGTTTTTGGTTAACTGTACATTAGGGTGGAGCAAATATAGCTTTTTTCGAATTTCGAAAACGTCGGGGTCGGGAAAGTTGCCTTTTGGGGTCGATATTAACACACAAAAATATTGGACCTGTAAGGCAATGGCTTTGGGTACCTTTTGGACTTGAAAATCGGAAAGTCCCGAACAAAGTGAAAAAAAAAAATCGAACTTTTTTTTTGTTTAAAATATTAGTTTACTTTTAGACATTACTAAAAAAGTGTTTTTATGGTAAAAAATTTTTTTTTGGTCTGTAAAATTTTTTTTGTTTCTTGTTTTGCAAAAAAAAATATTTTTTATTAGTTTTTAACTGAAAATATAACGTAATATTAACTCAGTATTTAAAAGATGTATATTTTTAATTATTGTATTATGTTGTTGGCCTTTTTACCGCAATTTGAAATTAATCTTTAGAAAATTAAAAAAAAATAAAAAAAATTTTATTGACAAAAAAAAAATCTTTTACCATCAAAACAGTTTTTCAGTAATGTCCAAATATAAACTAATATTTAAAGCAAAAAAAAAAAAAAAGTTCGAACATTTTTTTCACTTTGTTCGGGATTTTCCGATTTTCAAGTAAAAAAAAAAACGAAACCAAAACCATTGCCCTATAGGTCCAATATTTTTGTGGGTTAATATCGACCACAAAAGGCAACTTTCCCGACTCCGACGTTTTCGAAATTCGAAAGAAAGCTATATTTGCTCCACCCTAATGTACAGTTAACCAAAAACACCACTATTGTCTTATTATACCATATTCGCCTTCGTTTAAACTAGTTTAATTTTGTGCTTTCCCCATACAATTTTTAACACTTTATCTGTTAAAATTAAACGCCATTTAATTTTGACGTTTAAAATGTATGGCGAAAACCAATAATTAAACTAGTTAAAAATTAATGCGAACACCGTTTTACGTGTTACGTGAAAAAAAAATACAAAAAAATGGTTAGAAACAATTCAACATTAAACGGCATTTATTTAATAAATAATTCTGTAAAAACTCTTATTCATTATTAGAATTAACATGCCTTTTGCTTTTTTTATATCCCTACGTCCCAATTTATACAGGGCAATTTTAATTGCCGCAATTCTTAGTTTATAGGAGAGAGAGGTAAGAGGAATGGAAAGGGGAAAAAACTTGCTCGTACTGGCAATTCGTTTTGTTTTTTCATTCGCAACTCTCACTCTATAGAGTATTTTCACATTCCTTTTTGGAATTGCCGAACAGAATTGCCAGTGTGTAAACATATACGGCAAGTTCAAAAGAGAAACACAAAAATTGCCGCAATTAAAATTGCCTGTTGTGAATTGGGACTACACATCATAAGCAATAAACAACCACATTTCCATTCATGCTTGCAAACAAAAAAAAAATATGATTTTGTTTGACATGAAATCTCGCGAGATCTCATTGATAGCTCAATTCATATCAATCTCGCGAGATCTCATTGCTAGCTCATTTCATCTCAATCTCGTTTCATCTATCAGCTCATTTTATTTTTCATTTTCAATTTCAGCTCATCTCGTTTTCTGTTCAAAGAAAACCGAACACCATTTGAATTATCACGATGTTGAGCTTTGCTATGAAATTCATTTTTCGAAAAAACACAAAACGAGCAAACAAGAAACACAATCATTTCAGAGCAAAGAAAAAAAGAAGCAAACACAAAAATATCAATTTCTGTTAATGATAAAAGAAAGAGATGAAATGAGCTGTTCATGGTGAGATAATACTTACTCTGTAAAAAAGTTAAATTCGGCCTTGCCGAACCTTTTTTTTTTTTAATTAAAAACTGCAGTGTGGGCCATCTTTGGGGTTTTGGTCTACTTAGTCTTTTTTATTTATTTTTTGTCTCATTTAAGATACAATCGATGACCTTAAATTTGTTGCACAGTTTGCTATTATTACTAGAAACATGTCATTTGCATTGATATTGTATTAAAAGTTGGCTCTAATGAATTTATTTATAGTTATGAGATATTTACAAACATATGAGGTAGTCCACAACAAATGTTGCGGTACTTTATACACAACCTCAACAATTTTTTTCGGAATTGTTAGAATATTAAAAGGATTTAAACAATAAATATCGTCACTTCCTTAAATGAATGACCAATATAACGGTTAGATTGTCGTAATTAATGCCAATATATTTTTAATTAAATTTCAGTCATGTCTCAAAATTAAAAAAATTGTTTATTTAAACTTTTCAAAAGAAACATTTAATTTAACTTTTCATTGTAATTCAACATCCTACACTAAAACAAGTGTCATCATTGGTCATTCCTTCGCGGAAGTTACGATACAAAAACTAATTAACTTATAAAATAAACACAAAAAATACAAAATTAACTAAACATATGAATGTCTTACCTTTTTCGGTTTCTTTATTGAAACAGTACGTGAATACTGATGATAAACCTGCACATGATTTGATGTAAATTTACCCAACATGGAGAAAGTGTTTAATTAATTTTATCTCTTGAAACACTTTAAAATTAATTTTCAAAAGGATTTTTGTTTTAACAAATTGTTACAAGGTCTGTAAAGAAAGAGATATAAAGAAACAAATAATAATTAGTACTTCATTAATTAAAAGTTTTATATATAAGCATATGAATATATAAGTTGAATTATAAAATGTGTATGTTACACCAGAAGCAATTATTAAGACGATATTGTCCAATTACACTACTCTACACGGTCTTTGCACATGTTGAATACATTCCTTGAAGTATTTTGGTCCCTTATACGCACAAATCTGTCAAGAGAAATGTTGTATCAAATCTCCTTCTCGAGATATAAGCATTTTAATTTTTTTGGACCAAGCCACTGTGGGCCAGCATTCCTGAATTTTGGCCATAAATAGACCGCTTAACCTATATGTCAAAAAAGTATTGCATATGGGTGTTAAAGCATCGATGATCACGATTCTGGAAAAAAAATTTAAATTCAAAATGGCGGATCCAATATGGCGACAAATTTAAGTTTATGATTTTTTATATGTTGTCTCTTTTGGCCAAAAACTTCGATTTTATTGGTTTTTCGGATGTTAAAACTGATTTTGGAATTAAAGATTTGAAATTCAAAATGGCGGATCCAATATGGCGAATATGCTTTTGTAATTCTTAGCTAATTTTACTTAAATTAGAAATTTTTGATGTATTTAGGGTCGGTAATAACGAATATGAGCTCCAATTTTTTAAATTCAAAATGGCGGATCCAATATGGCGTCAAATAAAACATTAAGATTTTTCTATGTTGTCTGATTTTGATGGTTTTTGGAATGCCAAATCTGATTTAAGAATCAAATATTCAAAATAGCGGATCCAATATGGCGGACAAGATATTTAAATTATTGATTAATGTTTCAAAATATCACTAGGAAATGATTGCGTAACACAAATACGAACTCAGATTTTTTAAAATCAAAATGGCGAATCCAAAATTTAGGACATAGCTTTTTAATAAAATGTACATTGTACAACTTTTACATTTCTAAGATTTTAAAAATCCCTCTTTTTTTAATAAAATATTCCTCTTTTAAATGCGTCAAAAAGTTCATATATTCAGTGGCTCATTTAAGAGAGAACTTTTTTATTTCCAATTAGCATTTGCCATCCTAAATGTACAAATAATGCTACTAGCTTACAATTTCGTAAAAAATATTAAAAATGCTATTGCCAAAATATGCCCGCTTAAATGTGTTACCAGCTTTAGTATTTAGCACTAGAGATGGACGCTGGTCACATGAATTACGCGTGTTCGAAAGTGAGCGTGATTAAAATTTTTTGAGTGAGACAACTTTTTGCGAGAGTGATTCGTAGTGAGTGCAATTTTTTTTTGCGTGAGTCAAAATTATTTAATTGTATTGTTTCACTTTTTTTCAATTTTTTTTGTGTTTTAAATGTTTAGCGTGATTTACGTGTGAGCGTGAGTCACACGTGAATGGTGTTTTGTTTACTCACTTAAATAGTGAGTAAGTGTGAGGAAAAAAACGATTGAGTAAATTATGTTTTTTTTTGCGTGAGCGTGAGTCAACGTGAGTCAAAATTCACTCACGTGCCCATCACCAGTTATCACGCCAATGTTGTCAAAGTGGGACATTTTTATTAGAAATCAATAGAAACAAAAATATCAAGAAATGTTCCATTTTAGGGCATTTCTAAACGTCATATTTTGGTTTATTGGCTCTAGATCAAAATTTTATGAACGGTCGCACAGGGTCGCAAAAATGTGAATAGAATACATTGTCAGAGACACACCGTAATTCGAGGTTTGTCAATATCGTTTGGACTTTTTTGGACTTTGGTGTTGAAAAAATGCGAATTTCAACAAAAGTATGAATTTCCATAATTTATTTAAAAAAAATAAGCTTATAGCTTACTTTTTGGCAGTTTATCTCATGTGTTGGACACACAGGTATGTCTTTAGTAGAACTTCGCCGAAAAATTGAAAAAATATTATGTCAAAGTACAAAAAAAAAAATATTTGTTTCATAAATAAAAAATATAAAAAAAATCTCAAACTTTGACTTTAACCTCATGCAAAAAAAAAACTTTAAGCTATAATGAAAAGATATTAAAGATGGACAAAATTCAAGATGTCGACATTCCGAAAAAATATTTTTTAATATGTGTTGCCTTACAGACCTTATTGGCCAAAAAATGGAAATCCTGGCCCACAGTGCAAGCCTTCAAAACCTACAACTTTTTATACCCTCCAACTACAGTATGGGGGTATACTCACTTTGTCATTCCGTGTGTAACGCATTGAAATATCAGTCTAGGACCCCAAAAAGTATTTATATTTTTGATCAGTGATCGATTCTAAGACATTCTAGCGATGTCCGTCCGTCTGTGGAAGACACGATACAGTCCAAAATAAAAGCGCTAGACTCCTGAAATTTGGTACATATATGTCTTATGTTCATAGGCTGGTTAAGTTCGGAGATGGGCAAAATCGGACTAGGTGGGTGAAAGTTCACCCTTGACGAAGTAAACCAACCAATGAAAAAAGGTAACTTTTTATAGGTTTTTTTGTTTAACAAATGAAACATTTTTATGCTTGAAAAAGTTCAAGATCTTGGACTTGGACCCAGGGGATTTGAAAATGACTTATTTTTTGGTCCGTCCCCTCTTGTGGGCGTGGATATTAGCAAATAATTTATACAATGATAAAATTGTATATCTTTTGTACAAAAAGCAAAGTAATTAAATTTGTAAACATTTTTGACCAGAGAGAAGGTGTCCCCAAGGACCTCCGACAAGCCCCCCCCCAAAAAAAAAACGCCCCTGCAATTTTTTTTTTTTTATTTTTTTTAACGTTGGAGGGTACTTATACAAGATTCGGCACAGCCGAATTTAACACTCTCACTTGTTTAATATGGAAAAGTATATGTTAAACATACATGGGAAATTACAATTTGATTCAAATTATAATTTGTATTTTAATTACAATTTTTTATGCAAATGGTAAATTATATTTTTTTTAATTTTCATTTATACAACAAATGGAAATTAAAAAAATTTAATTTTCATTCGAATGAAAACCCTTCGTCACATTTTTTAATTACGTTGCCATAAAAAATCAAAGACTTAAATCTTTATCATTGACTTTTTAAAAACAATAGTTTTTTAAAGAAGTTGGCAATGCAAACAAAAATTCAAACAGTTTAAGCAAAGACACAAACCTCAAACAAAAATATGAAAACTATAGAGGGCAACAAGCCATCAAATTGTACCCTACTCATGGCAACGTAAATTTTATTTTAGGTTTATAAACGATGACATAAAAGACTTATAAAATAAAACACATTTTTTAGACCCGATTCCTAAATTATCAACGGTTAAAAATATCACAAAACTACATTGATTTCCATGCAACATTTTAATTTTTTTGATTTTTTTTAGTCACTGACAATTTTTAGGATCGGGCTGTTGTCTCCAAAATATTACTAACAATAGCGTTTTAAACAATTATGTGAGGAAGAATTTTACTTGTAGTGATTTCCCAAAAAAACTGTTAAAATAACATAATGCATTCAGTTTAATGGTGTTAAATAGTAAAACTGTATAAAATTACTTTTAATATTTTTATACATTTGTAAAAGCGAACATTTTGTATATAAACCATTTTGCATTCAAGACAACAAACAAAATTATTTTCCAAAAGCTCAAGCATTAAAAATGTATTCACTTATTCCAAACTGTTTTGCAATTAAGTAAATACATTCCTAAGCTAGGCTACCTCCGGGCATAATAATTTGTGACCAAGTCAGATATTTTCAGTTAAATACTCCTGGAGAGTATTATTGGAGGGAACACCTTAAACGTTGCATATAGCGCTATTGGCAAGCCCACTAGGTGTCCACTGTTTCCCAACTGAAATAATCAATGGAAATTGTTGCAAGTATGCAAATGGAGAATAAGAAAATATATATTTTAATTGCGAAAAAGTACTACAAAATTTCAAAAACTATATAAAAATTGCAGTAATTATTTTTAACATGTATGAAAATTGCAATTTTTCAGAAATCATTACCAAATAAATTCCATTCTTTTCACACATTGAAACTCTATTGTTTTTAATATTTGGAATCGAAATGAATCTGAAAATGGATTCATAATTTTTTTATTTTTCGTTCACCAAATAATGCATGAAGTATAAGATTTTAATTTTATTTTTATGTTGACAGTGCGTCATAGTAATTTTTCCAACACCGGGCCCCATCGATTACGTCACAGCGCTGCTTTGCGAATGGAATCCTGAAATTGATTGAAATACAATTTAATTCTTAATTATATGTAAAAAATATAAATTCTTAGTCACAGAATGCTATATTATTATTCAAATTTAGAAAACATAAATTAAAAGTGCACAATTTCCATTTTTATTTCAGAAAACAAGATAAAATTTAAAAAATTTCCAAATTTATTTTAGAAATTTCAAATTATATTTTAAAAATTTCCAAATATAGTTAAAAACAAAATATGCATATGTTTATATTTCATATTTTCCAAATATATTTCGAAACATTTCCAAATATATTTCCAAAATTTCGAATTATATTTCAGAAATTTATTTCGTTTTACAGTTTTTCTTGTAATTTTACAAATTTCCAAAATTTAAAAAAAAAAATTTTTTAATTTTTTTTTCGCCAAAAAAGTTGTAAATTTGCAATTTTATTGGTAAAAATCTTGTAAAATTACGAAAAAGTTCGTAATTTAACTACACTCAAAATATTTTGTAGGCAAAAACAGATGAAAAACACACTTAAAACCAGTGAATAAACAATTGAAAACCATCCCAGTAATTATTCATTTGTTTTAACAAACATCAACATTTATTTTTTACTGTTGACAAAATTTTCTAAAATAAATGACATTAAACATTAAAAAATTACGTTTTTTTCACTCTTTTTTACCAACAAATTCGAAAAAAATAACCAACGAAAACATTAAAAATTAATGATAGTTCTGTTATTTTTACCAACAAATTTCAAAAAAATAACCTACGAAAACAATAAAAATTAATGATTTCGTAGGTAATTTTTTACAATTTTTTATTGAAATATTTTTTTTTTTCAATTTTTAATAAAATTTTTGGGGAATCGATCCCGCAATCAACAACATTCTGGCCAGACACTCTACCCATCGTGCCAAAGTCACTTGATACAAACATGTTTTTATATTTCTATAAATAATTTTTTGATTTTTTTTTTTTCTAAAAAAAAAATAACTGACTTGTGTAGGTAAAAACTAATGATATTTCATTAAAAAATACCAACAATTAAAAAAAAATTACTGACACAAATCATTAAAAATCAAAAGAATAATCAGTAGTTTTTACTTACAGAACAAAAATAAATGACTTTAAAAATTAAATGTTAATGAATGTCTTTATTTTTTAGTGTCTTATTTTTGAAACAAAGGACTGAAGTAGTCATTAATAAAAAGTGAACATCAAACAAATGTTTTTTCTTTTAAAAACGACTAAACGGAAAACTTTTTAAATAACCTACAAACAGTTAATGACATAATTTTTTGAGTGTAGGAATTCTCGTCAAATAGGAGGTAGCAAAAAATATAGTAAAGTTACAAACCCTCCTTGTAAGTTTTATCGCGTCAAAAAAATTGTAAATCTACAATTTTATTAGTAAAAATTTTGTAAAATTACAAAATTTTTCGTAAAAAGCTTTGTAAAATTACAAGGAATTCCTGTCAAATTGGAGGTAGCAAAAAAAATTACAAATTTTTCTTGTAATTTTACAAGGTTTTTTTTTTGAGTGTAGATTACGTTTTTGTTACACTCCTATTTACTAAAAAATTTACCCACCCTAATTATTATATCATTTGACTATTTTCAATGCAAAAATTTTGTAAATTATATGAAATTATTGGGTTAAAAAGAGAGGTTATCAAGAAAGCTTAAAGCTATTTCTCGTGGGCAAATGCGGGTGAAAGGCTTTATTTCTGTTCGTATTTTATAAATTACAGCGTTCCACAATAAAAACGTTCGTACTTATTAAAAACAATGGCCTTGTTTTTGTATCAGTTACAAACCAAATCAAAATATCATGGTATCAACAACATGGTGTAGGGTATTAAAAAAAAAAAGATCCACCGATTTCGTTTAGTAGTTAATGCTTAATTTTCAAATGAAATAACGCGGTTTAGATATTAAACACTTACCATCTCTAACATGCATCTTGAGTTTTATCCAATATTATCGAATGGATTGGTTTTTGTTGATGTAATCATTGCTAAAAAAGTAATTTTGTTATCCACATACATACATACATAATTTCTTTCAAAATATCAAAAACTTACTCAATCCTTTGGCTAAAATCCACGGGTACGTTGCATTCATTTATTTATTTTCTTTCGTTTTGTTATTATTAAAAAAAAAAGAAATTCAATATTTACATATTTATTTTTGTATTTTTTTTTCTGACACATAATATAAGGTTCGGAAACATACTAAAATAAAGTTGTTGGCAAATCGAACATATTAAAAAAGTTACAAATTAATTTCCAAATTCAAAATCATTTTGAAATTTAATTACCATTTGCATCTAATTCAACAACCATACATTTCCATTTGCAAAGGAAATGGAAATTCAAAAATTTATAATTTTAATTTTGATAAATGGAAATTGTTTGTTAATTTCCATTTGATATGCAAATGGAAATTAAAATTTAATGGAAATTAAAAAATCCCATGTATGATGTTAAAGTTATTCATACTTTGTTTTAATTGGAGTTCCCAATAAAATTTTTAAGTTTTGCAAAAAATCCAAACTCGATAAGATCAAGGATACCATCAGGACTTTATAAAGAATTTTAAAATGTCAATTTTTGGTTTTATCCTTATTATTATCCGAATTTTTCAAGAAATTTACTGTTGAAAGCAAATATGTCAAGAAGACACTCCAATAAACAAAACCTGGGGTTAAATCTAAAATCCAATGAGTATATCTAGAAATATTTGCAAAAAAAAAATCCGTTTTTGAGTGATTGGTCCACAAACATTGAAAATTCCTATGTCTCGAGAATGCGATCTGATGCAATTTTTCTGATGTCTGATTCGTGTTTAAGAGCCAAAATTTTTATCGAAAAAATCATAAAAATTGGTACGAAAAAATGTATGACAAAAATATATCCGAATTTGGTTCAAAACTTTGATTTCTTTTGCACATACTATTTCTAGATATACTCAACGGATTTTGGATTTTAACCACAGGTTTTCTTTGTTAGAGTGCCTTATTTACATATCTGCCTTGAACAGGTATTTTATTCCAAAATTCGGATACTTATAAGGATATAACCGAAAAACAACATGTTGATATTCCATCCCAGCAAAAACATGGTAATGAGTTGTGAAAAGTAATCATTACCAAGTACATTATTTATAATGAGTACCCATTACCATTTACATTATTTTAAGCCCAAAAGTAACTACTTCTCAGTAATATGTTATGAAAGCACCTCTAAGTAATAATATCACCTTGCACTTGCAGTTTTTAAGTACTTTTTAACAGTTTAAATTAACTTAAAAAGTACTTAAAAACTTAATAAAAATTACGCAATTTTTAAGTTTTAGTAAAAACAGGTTAAATTTTAAAAGTTTTAATTAACTAATTATTTTACTTCTTATTGGTAATGGGTTTTTACTCCTTATTAGTAATCCGAGTCAGTAACTACTTATTTATCACCATACTCTTCACTACTTATTTTTGTCTCACGCCCTTGTTAAAATAATTAGTGTTTCATTCAATAAGTAACTACTTATTAACATCTGTTTCGGATTACAAAACCCATTACTAGTAATGCCAATTTTTGCTGGGATACAATGCACTTTGGTTCCGATGACCACTTTTCTTGGCCAAAATTACCAAAACGAATTTTATTTTTTTTTATTTTTGAAATGGGATTTGTTTTGAAAATTATTATCATTTTAATCATTATTTTTAAATATTAACATTTTAGGGCACTTTACTAATTTTTGGTTTCGTTATATTAATGCGTTTTTGGGTTGAATTTTAATGGAAAAAATGTTCTGGAACTTTTCTTTCAGTACACTTACTAGCAAAAACTAGCATCATCTGACAATGTGGAAATGTGGTCCTGATCCCAATCTATAATTCTGAGTTGGTCTGATAGCTAAATTTTGCTAAAAACCTTTTGTAGGCCCATCTAAAGTTATATTTTATTTACAACTATTTTTTTCTGGTTTGCATGAAACAGTTAATTTTTTTTTAAATGGCGCCAATTTTTTTACACTATTTGAAATTATAATTATTGTAAAAATAATCTCCAGCTTTGTTTTCCATGTATAATGTTATAAAAAACTTTTTGTAATTAAACTCTAAAAAAATTATTGGAAAGTTTAAAAAAATAAGTTTATTTTTTTCTTGTCCTAGATTTGTTGTTAAACTTAAACTTTAATCGGTTGTATTATAACGGTAAATGAGTATATTCAAAAACAAAATATGTTTTCTGTTGCTTTGAAGTGTTTATTGTTAGATCACAAAGCGATTTCCCGGCCAAAATTTAATTTTGGCCGGGAAAAGTGGTCTGCGAAACCATAGTGCAATGGCCTAACTAGATGTAACTATTCGACATATTTCAAAAACCTATTTTCGAATAGTTAGAAAAAACACCTTTTTTAAAACCCGGATTTTGTGTTTTTTTTAGTAAAAGACCGGTTCGCTAACCGGTTTTTCACAAAAGCCTTTAAAAAATAAAAAAATAGCTTTAGACTTTTCTTGAGCTAAAAATTATTTTTAATAAGTATTTTCTAAAATCTGGGAATACTCTTTACTACACTCAAAAAATAAACTTACCAAAAAATCTCCCGCATTTACTAGGGTACACTCAAAAAAAAGACCTTGTAAAGTTACCAAAAAATCTCTTGATTTTACGAGCCTATTCTCGTAAAATAGGAGGTAGGTAAAATTATCGTAAAATTACGAGGATAAAATAAATCTTAAATTGTAAATAAGGGTTCAAGTTGAAAAAATGCAGAAGAAAAATTGAATTTCTAAAAATTATAGACATTTCTGGTATTTCCCATACCGGTTTCAAACACCCCAGTTAGTGTCATCATCAGTTTCTGGTATTTCCCATACCGGTTTCAAACACCCCAGTTAGTGTCATCATCAGTAGGATTTTAAATGTCGGTTGCCTTGTTAATGAAAACTATTTTTTATATACATATGTGAATATTTATAGTTTCTACAGAATAAATTTTGACAGTTTCCAACACTACAATTCTATTTCTAGCAATCTCAACCTCACTTCATACTTTCAACTTTTTTGTCTCTTACATTATTTCGCAAGGGTTACCAACATGATCTGGAATTGCAGACACAAATGAAGGAATTTGCATTTTCTGTTTCGGAGACGTGCCATATGGCGACATCTTTTGTCAGTAATTTTATTTGATTTTTTCTGTAAGTACAGATCGAGCACGGGCTCTAATTATATTTGTTATAAGGGTTCAAGTTGAAAAAATGCAGAAGAAAAATTAATTGCTAGAAATAGAATTGTAGTGTTGGAAACTGACAAAATTTATTCTGTAGAAACTTAAATATTCACATATATAAAAAACAGTTTTCATTAACAAGACAAACCGACATTTAAAATCCTACTGATGATGACACTAACTGGGGTGTTTGAAACCGGTATGGGAAATACCAGAAATGTCTATAATTTTTAGAAATTAAATTTTTCTTCTGCATTTTTTCAACTTGAACCCTTATAACAAATATAATTAGAGCCCGTGCTCGATCTGTACTTACAGAAAAAATCAAATAAACTTAAATTGTAAAATAAATCTTATTGAATCTAAAAAAAAAATATGTTTAAAAAATGGTAAAAAACAAACCAAAATGGTAAATTTACAACAAGAAAAAAATTTTTTTGTTAAACAACATAAATCCTCGTAATAAAATCATTTTTGAAAAATAACTGTTTTTTTTTGTAAACTTTTCAAAATTTTGTAAACTTTTTTAAAAACATTTTTCAATAAAAAAAAAAATTGTCCGGGACTTGGAAAATTAAAAAAAAAAAATAGAAAATTTACAAAAAAAAAAAAAAAGAAATTGTTTTTTTTTTGTTAAACAACATACGTATAACATAATTTTTGTAAAATGACAGTTTTTTTGTCAATCAACTAGAATCCTCGTAATAAAAAATTTGTTGTAAAATTACATTTTTTTTTGATAAAATAACCTTTTAAAATTGTAGAATACAATTACGAAAATAAATTAATAAAATTACAAATAAAACTGTAGTGCTCGTATGAGCAAAGTACAAGATTTTTTGTTAAAAAACAAGGAAAATTGTTAAATATTGGTAGATCACAAGGCATTTTAACAGGCGTTTTACCAGTTTTTTTTTTGAGTGTTTAAACAATTGGTAAATTTACAAGAAAAATTCAAAATTTTGTCAACCTTTTTTCTTAAATATTTTTCAATAAAAAAAAAATTGTCCGGGACCTTTTTAAAAAAAATAGAAAATTTACAAAAAAAAAAAATTTTTTTTTTTTTTTTTTTTGTTAAACAACATACGTATAACATAATTTTTGTAAAATAACAGTTTTTTTTTTTTGTAAATCAACTAGAATCCTCATAATAAAAAATTTGTTGTAAAATTACAGTTTTTTTTTGTAAAATAACCTTTCAAAATGGTAGAATACAATTACGAAAATAAATTTGTAAAATTACCAATAAAACTGTAGTTCTCGTTTGAGAAAAGTACAAAATTTTTTGTTAAAAAACAACCCAGTTGGCAACGTTCTCGAGCCATCCTCAGTGACGGAGCGGTGACATGTCAGAGTCACTGCTGACATCCACAAGACATCTCTATGTACTGGGTTGAGGACAGTTTCATACAAATTTTCAAAATGTCCTCACTCAAAGTCAGCAGTGGTCAGGGCTGACCTTTTGGGGACATGTCACCTAAGACTTCTTTGCGGAAATGTCTGACGCAGGTCATGCAAAAATACAATAAATTTTCGTATTTCCTTTAGTTTTTACTTTTATCAATTTTCCTTTATAAATTATCTTTCTCATATTTAGAAAAAACTTTTCGCCTTTTTTAATCCCAAATGGATTTGAACCCGGAACTTCCAGTTTATTAGTCCCACACCTAACTACTTGTTCCAAATTTTATTTTGAAAATTGTTTGTCTATTTATTACTTTTATTCTACTTGTTAGATTTTGATTTTATTTTAAATAAATCGATAATATTGCCATCTTTTTCTTGGAAATTGTAGAGTTGCCCAGATTTAAAATTCTAATTTAATATACTGCTATTCGGAAAACATTTCCTTTTGGACGTCTTAGAGGAATTGTCTACACTCTTAAAGCAAACATTCAGTGCTGACAATGTTAGGACATGTCATCAAGGATTACCTATGATTTGTCAGAACCTGAAGACATTTCCTCAAGGAATCACTGTGGAAATTTCCTCAGTGACACATTTTCCAACTGGGAAGGAAAATTGTTAAATATTGGTAGAACGGGATTACAAGGCATTTTACCAGGCGTTTCACCAGTTTTTTTTTTTTTGTGTAGTTAGAAAATATTATGACAAGAAGTTATTGTAACTCGCGTGATTCTCGACTACTACATAACTGACGCGCATCTCAATATAAAATAGTAAGTAAATGAAAGGAAATGCCTACTAGAATAATTCGACACAAAAAATAAGTTTCTCGAATAACTCGAAAATCGCCTTTTTCAAAAAACTGGACTGTGATCACGTAAAACGATAGTTGATTATCGTCGATTTTTGGAGCCTTGTTGTTCCTAAACTAAACAAAATGTTTCCAATTTTTTTAATGTTTCTGGGTTAGTTAACACTGTTTAATAATATAATAAAGAAAAACTTTCAAATTTCCCTTCAAAACGATATATATTTTGATGTCGTTTATGCATCGTCAATCGTTTTCGTTTTACGTGATTAGCCCCCTGGTTTAAAAAAAAAAAGAAAAATATAAATATAATTCGGAAACCGGGTTTGACAACATTATTCCTGTTGCTACCCTTGATCGTATCGATTTCGTATTTCTTACAAAAGTTAGGTAGTTTTGTTGGGAATTCGAATAACAAAAATATGAACAATTTTAACATAAATTTTTCCAATATTAAAAATTGTGTCGGTTGTGAGGGCTTGGCTAACAAAAAGTTAAAATGGTTCTATCTCTAGAAGGCGATTTGATACAACTTTTCTGATAACAGGTTTGTGTTTAGAAGGCCAAAATACTTTGGAAAATGTACCCTAGAAGTCAGTACAAAAAAGTGCTGTTAATTTAAGCTTTTCTTGATCCTATGACAAATCCATTTGATATGAGAAAAACTAAATCCATATCTAGACTATGAAGAAAATTAGAAAATCTCCGAAAAGTTAAGAAAACTTCAATAGCAGCATTAACAATGAACTCGTATGAAGGTATTTATTTTCATTAAATTAAAATTATACTATGCGTATACTTAATATTTGAATAACAAAATATTACTCATACGTACCTAAATGAAAACAAAATAATGAGAAGAAAAAATGTTGGTAAACTGAATGAAAGCAGTTTTTGGAAAGGAATTAATCAAAGAGCGCATCCAAACCAACTTAATTCTGCATGATTCATATGGGTGATGTCACAATTTAGAGCACTATTTGGTAGCACTGATGAAGCGCAAATAAATAAAATTTCAGCGCTGATTAAACCATTTAGGTCGAGGACTTAATATTAATTGTTTTTTTTTTGGAAAAAGTTAGTTTAGGATCTCAAAAGTATTGCAAAAAAAAAAAATTAATGTTTCGCTATCCCAGTAAAGCATGTATTTTTTCCAATGTTGGCAATCGATACCTTTTCAATACCGTTATCCGTTTCAAAACCCTTTAAATTGAATACCGGTACCAATACCAATACCGAAACTTAGTTTTGGTATCGGATACCGGTATCCAAAAACCTTTTCCTTCGGTATCGGTACGTACCGGTATTGAAACGGTTTTTCTTAAAAACCATGTTTTTAAAAAAAAAAAAAAAAAATAATAGAAAGTTTGTAAATTTTTTGGTTTTTGTAAATGAAAAATCGTACTCCAAATCCCTCACCAAAGTCTCATAAAAATCAAAAAAATCTTTTGGCACCCACATCGTAAATTAAATAAAAATTTCAAAAAGCCATACTTTAACCGCGATGCGAGAGCTAAAGAAAATTATTGATTTTCACGAAATTTTTATGGATTAATTTTGACTCCCAATAGAAACTTTCTGGACCCCTTTTGTATAGTATAGTTTTTTTGGGATTTTTATTTAATCCGTGATGTGGGAGTCCAAGGATTTTTTTGATGTTTACATGACTTCGGGCAAGGCATTTGCAGTACTAGCAGGAGGTTTTCCACCATAGTATAATTTTTTGAAGTGGCTTAACTCGTAGAAATCGTCCAAAAAAGTCCCATAATTTGCGAAAAAAATTGTTTGCAATATTTTTGAATGTGATCATGTCTAGACAGGAAATACATATTTTTCCAAATAGATAACGCCAACAAAAAAAACTTGGTTGCCTAGAAATAAGATGAAACATGTTATTTGTTGGGGTTTTTACTTTAACCGCAATGCAGGAGGGAAATAAATTTTACGGAGTCATTTTGACACCCAATCGAAACTTATTGGACCATTTTCAGCTCAAACAAAAAAGAAAGGTAAAAATCGATACGGCCTTATATTTATGTACTAAAGACATAGGAAAATGTCCAGCAAAAGCGGTTCAGTGCTTCAAAAGTTATGAGCAAAAGACTGAATTTCGGCAACGGTTTTTCGTGAATTTTCGAGATAAAAAACACGTGAACACGTTAAAAAAACTAACGAAAGGCAATCCTGAGGATGCTGAAGCTTGGCATATATATTTGCCACTCCCCTGGCCTGGTTCGTATTGAATTTCACCAAATCGGTCCAGTGGTTCAAAATTTATTAAGAAAACCGTGATTTTCAGATTGGTTTCACCTTAAATTCACTTGTTATTCTTGTCACTCACAAAAATTTTTATACTAAAACAAAAAAAAACTTACACTCGAAAAAAAATTTATCAAAATGTTTACAATTTTTTTTTTTTCAAAAATGACTAAAAAAAGTTTTTTACTCAAAATAAAATATTTGTAATCAAAATTGTTAATTTTATTCACGTTAGAAAATTAACTATCACTTTAGAAGGGCATTGTGTAGGGTATTGATGGATTCGTCCAAGTGGAATTGAACTTTTTAACTTGTTTTTACAATTTTTTTTAAGTTTTTATACGTTTTTTTATGTTTTTAGCATTTTTTCGATAGTACCGGTACGTACCGGTATTGACGTTTCGGTATCGGTAATACCGTAACCGATTCAACTCAAATACCGTAACCGATACCGATACCGAAATAAATAAAAAAACGATACCGATATCGATACCTTTATTCGTTTCGATTGCCAACCTTGATTTTTTCTTTTTATGCAATGTTAATATTCGGATATATTTGCTATTTAGTTATTTTTATACCCTCCAACTATAGTATGGGGGTATACTCACTTTGTCATTCCGTTTGTAACGCATCGAAATATCGCTCGGGGACCCCATAAAGTATATATATTATTGATCTATAATCGATTCCAAGACTTTTCTAGAATGTCCGTATGTCCGTCTGTATAAGACACGATGCAGTCCAAAGTAAAAGAGATAGACTCGTTAAGTTTGGCAGGAATATGTCTTTTGGTCCTAGGCAGTTTAAGTTCGTAAATGGGCAAAATCGGACCAGGGGGAAAAAGTTCCCCCTTGAAGAACTTAACTAACCTTTAAAAAACGCCATATTTTCACAGTTTTTTTTTATTTTTGTTAAGCAAATGAAACAATTTGATGTCAGAAAAAGTTCAAATCCTGCAGTTGGACTTAGGAAATAAAACAAATTGTTTTTTTTAACCGCCCCCCCCCCACCTTTTGTGGGCGTGGATGTTAAAAATGTTTTTAAATAATGATAAAATTGTATTACTTAAGCTCAAAAAGCATAATAAATGAATTTTTAAGCATTTACCGCATGGGTTTAATTGTCCCCCAATGACCCCTACTGACCCCTCCAAAAAAAAAACGCCACTGAAATTTTTATTTAATTTTTTGTTATATGTTGGAGGGTATTACAGATTTATTTAACACTCTCACTTGTTTTTATACCCTCCACTCTAGTGATAGAGGGTATGTATAAGTTTGTCATTCCGTTTGTAACACATCGAAATATTGGTCTAGGACCCCATAAAGTATATATTCATGATCCTCGATCGATTCTAAGTCGATCTAGCGATGTCCGTCCGTCCGTCTGTCTGTCTGTCCGTCCGCAAAAAACACTCATATATGTTAGTCATTTACCTGGTCAGGTTGGTATTGCAAACCAGCCAAATCGGTCCAGTGGTTCAAAAGTTATGAGCAAAAGAGTAAATTTCGGCAAGGGTTTTTCGCGAATTTACGAAATAAAAAACACGATAACTTTCGAAAGACAATAATGCCGTTCCTCAGGTCTCTCTGGTATTAAATTTCAGCTCAATCGGTACAGTTTTTCAAAAGTTATAAGCAAAACCCCGAATTTCAGATTTTGTTCTTCTTAAATGCCACGTGGTAAACAAGTTTTAAAAGCATTGGTGACTTAAAAATTACAGTTGAAAAAAAATGTACAGTCAAAAAAAAAATTTTACACTCGTAAAAAAAATTTATTTTTTTTTTACTAAAATGTCAATATTTTGTGTATTCAATATTTTTGTAGTCAATATTTTGTGCATTCACTCAGAAATATTTTTACAGTAAAAAACACTACACTCGAAAAAAGTTTTACACTCAAAAAAAAAATTAGTTATTTTTTTTTTTTTTTAAATGACAAAAAAAGAGTTTTTTACTCAAAATAAAATATTTCTAATCACAAATGTTATTTTTTTCACGTTAAAAATTTACTATCCTTTAAAAAAGGCATTGTGGAGGGTATTCATAGATTCGGCAACGTCGACTTTAGCTATTCTACTTGTTATTCATTATTTTCAAAATAAACAGTTTAAAAATGAAATTAGTGAAATCTGATAGAAAGTTATATTATTGATTAAAATACCAAAATTGTAGGACATTTTTGATAATAAGGTCTTTAAAATACATTTAATCTGAAAGAAAATATGCCTATGTTTATTTCGATTCAATAGGCGTAAATCGAAAAAAAAACTGATAAAGGTGAACTTCCCCCCGTACAAATCGACCCCTCTTAAAATGAGTTTTGGCAATCTTTAATGTGATGAGCTCAAAATTTTGGTAAAAGTTCATTCTTTTTTATAGGTTGTTAAAACCATTAAATGTACACTGAAAAAAATAACTATACTGAAATTAAATAAACACTGTTATTAATTTAAGTACACAATTTTTTTTATAATTTACTTCAACTTAACTTAATATAAGGTGGTTTTACTTAAAACAAAGAAAATAAACTTGAAGATAGTACATGCAAATACTTAAAAAAGCACAAAAGTTTTCCTTAATTTGTTTTTTTTAAATTAAGTTAAATATTCTTTACATTAATGGCGAATTGATTGCATTTAAGAAAAAAAGGGTTTATTAAAAAATTGTGTTTTACTTAAAAGAAAAAAATTTAAATTGTGTGCAAAAAAAATAAATAAGTACGTAACTTACTTAAAAATAGTAAAGACATTTTTAAGACATTGAATCAAATAAGTACTAATCTTTAATTCCAAAACGCATTTTCTTTAATTTAATCAATTTTTGTTTTAAGTTAAGAAAAAAGTAACCTTTATTTTATTGATTTCATTGACTTTATTTGAATCCATATCTTCATCAGTTTAAGAAAGAATTGACTTAACTTAAGAAAAAAATACTTGAGGTATTTTGGGGACCCCATCTGGGGGCCCCATTTAAAGACCCCATGAGACCCTAACTCTAAATCCAAATTTCGATTTTCGCGGAATTTTCAAATGCCTATAACTCTGAAAATACTGCAGATACGAAAAAAATTCTAAAGGCATTTTTGTAGTCCTTAACTTGTAGAATATGACCGCCGCACAGTGGTCAATTTCGCGAGATAGCGGTCAAAACTCTATAACTTTTGACCGGATTGGTATTTTTTTACGCAATTTGTTTTGTTCAATAGGAGGGACTTTAAGCTTCAATTTGCGTGTTCAAACGTAAAAATCGACTGATAGGAACGTAAGTAATGTGGAGTTAAAAATGCATTTTAATTTTTTGTTGAGTTTCCATTTAAAAGTTGAATATTTTGACATTTTAAATAGGTATTTTTTTATAATTTCTTATTTTCTTCAATCGTATTTTACAACCAATACTTATTTATTATTCCTTAACTTAATTTTGGTCAGAAAATGCCAACATTTGGCCCCTGACATTTATTTAGTCTCAATATTCACAGGTCCTTTGTCCTTTTGATAGGTCCAAGGATAGGTCCTTTTGATAGGTCCTAGGATAGGTCCTTTTGATAGGTCCAAGGATAGGTAATTTTGATAGGTCCTAGGATAGGTCCTTTTGATTGGTCCAAGGATAGGTCCTTTTCATAAGTCCAAGGATAGGTCCTTTTGATAGGTCGTAGGATAGGTCCTTTTGATAGGTCCTTCTGATAGGTTCTTTTGATAGGACCAAGGATAGGTCCATTTGATAGGTTCAAGGATAGGTCCTTTTGATATGTAAAAGGATAGGTCCTTTTGATAGGTCCTAGGATAGGTCCTTTTAATATGTAAAAGGATAGGTCCTTTTAATATGTAAAAGGATAGGTCCTTTTAATAGGTCCAAGGATAAGTCTTTTTGATAGGTCCAACGATAGGTCCTTTTGATAGGTTCAAGGATAGGTCCTTTTGACTGGTCCTAGGATAGGTCATTTTGATAGGTCCAAGGATAGGTCCTTTTGATGGGTCATAGTATAGGTCCTTTTGATAGGTCCAAGGATAGGTCCTTTTGATAGGTCCAAGGATAGGTTCTTTTAAAATGTAAAAGGATAGGCCTTTTTGATAGATCAAAGGATAGGTCCTTTTAATATGTAAAAGGATAGGTCCTTTTGATTGATCAAGGGATAGGTCCTTTTGATAGATCAAAGGATAGGTCCTTTTGATAGGTCCTTTTGATAGGTCCAAGGATAGGTCCTTTTGATAGGTCCAAGGATAGGTCCTTTTGATTGGTCCAAGGATAGGTCCATTTGATAGGTCCTTCTGATAGGTCCTTTTCATAGGACCAATGATAGATCCTTTTGATAGGTTCAAGGATGTGTCCTTTTGATATGTAAAAGGATAGGTCCTTTTGATAGGTCCAAGGATAGGTCTTTTTGATAGGTCCAAGGATCCACAGCTTATTTCCATTGGTTTTAAATTTATTTGCAATTTTCAGGTATTTAAGTTATGTAATATTATATGGCAATAAAATCATTTTTTACCTTTTCCAAATGAATTGCCAGATACCACATAATTTGAGAGTTCTATTGTCATTTTTGTCAAAATTTTGATACACCCTTCTATGTGGACTAGGTCCAAATATGGGCCAACTTCTCCTAATTTCAGCAGAATTATTTTTTGGGTCAATAAGAACTCTTGTACAAAATTTCATCAAAATATATGCATAATAGCCACTTTCACATACAAATAACTTCTCAAAAATTATGACGTGCATTTGTACCGAATATCTTACCTTGGGTCAGAAAAATTTCTGTAGCTCAAAAAGTGCAGTCCCGATGCATGGACATGTATATATAGGAATGTAGGGGAGAGTTAGAACTACAAAATAGTAAATTTGTGTTTTGACTCAGCTTGACTCACAGGAGTTGTGCTCTATGAAGTAGGACATTTCCGAGAAATTTTACCTTTTTTAAAAAAAATATTTAAATTGTTCTGAAAACAGTAGAGCTTTAACTTTTTTACCAGTAATAGGAAATAAGTTAAGTTACAACACAAAATTTATTTCGTCCAAAAGTCTTGAAAAACAAAAAAGTTATTATCATTTAAACTTTAAAAATTAACTAAAAATATCATAAATTTACTAAATTCTGAAAAAGCCCATTTTGGACCACCCTGTTCTCAGTGAAATAGTTGAAATAGAGTTCTAATTTTTTGGCTCCCGAGGTTTACTACTGTCTACTTTCATATGAGTCTAATAACTTTAAAATCGGAGAACAAAAACCAAAAGGAGTTTTGGCCGCTATCTCAAAATATTGACCACAGTGCGCCGAAGACCCGAAAGCTCTCCGAGTTATAGTTTTCGAGTTATTTCATGATCAAATTTCTCAAGACCCCATTCCCAGATCTCGAAAACTAAGCCAGATAGAGCGATTCTGACGAAAATTTTGGATCAAAATCAATAGTGACCCTGCACTCAAAAAAAAAAAAAAACTGTAATGTTAGCAAAAAAAGCTTGTAAACCTACAAGAAAATTTGCTGATTTTGAACCCACAATTTTTTTGCTAAAGTTAGCAAAAATGTTTTGCCAATAATTAGTTAACTAAACATTTTTTTTTTTAACTTAGTTTATACACATCTGAGGACCCCAAGAGCGGACGAGGACTGGTCTGCATACAGGCTGCAACTTAAGAGTTATAAAAAGATGATCAGAAATGCAAAATGTGATTCTTGGAAAAACTTCTGTGGAAACATAGAAGACGTTTCTGAGGCATCCAGGCTGCGCAAGGTTCTGGCTTCTTCTCCTTGCACCCTGGGATACCTGAAAGATCCTAATGGGGTGTGGTCTTCCTCCAGTGGAGAGTCGCTGGATCTCCTTTTAAACACGCATTTTCCGGGCAATTCCATGACGCCGTTTCAGGCTTTGGAACGTTCTGACGCCCAAGCATCTGAAATTGCTTCGGAAATAATAAATATGCCAACATTAATCTGGGCGATAAAAAGCTTCAGGCCCTATAAATCCCCGGGACCTGATGGTATAATCCCGGCTGAGTTGCAGCAAGTGTCGGACTATATAGCCCCGTTGCTGTATAATCTATACACAGCATGCATCAACTGGTCGTATATTCCTTTAAAATGGAGGGATACCAGAGTCGTATTTATCCCGAAGGCTGGGAAAAGTTCCCACACAGCTCCGAAGGATTTCAGACCAATTAGTCTGTCTTCTTTTTTGTTAAAGACAATGGAACGAATGATAGACTCATATTTGCGTAGAGTGATTGACCCGAGGTTGCTTTCGACAAAGCAACATGCATACAGCAAGGGACGATCAACGGAAACAGCTCTTCATGAGCTCGTTGGTACCATCGAGAGATCGCTTTCGGTAAAGGAGTACACTATGGTGGCCTTTCTTGATATTGAGGGGGCTTTTAATAATGTCATCCCAGAATCGATAATATTGGCATTGTCTGGTCTGGGAGTAAAGCGTGAAATCGTTTTAATGGTGGAAAACCTACTTGCCAACAGACGTATAACGTCTGAATTGGGAGCGTCCGTCATATCTCGATTTGTCAATAGGGGCACACCACAAGGAGGTGTTCTTTCGCCGCTTCTTTGGAACCTGGCACTGAATTCAATGCTACTATCTCTAGAAGCACGTGGTTGTCATGTTGTCGCATATGCTGACGATGTCGCGATAGCGGTAAAGGGGAAGCATCTGCCAACATTGCGGGACATTCTTCAGGGTTCTCTGAAAGATCTGTCTAAATGGGCAAGAGACTGTGGTCTAGGAGTTAATCCTAGTAAAACAGAGCTTGTTTTATTTACAAGGAAAATTAAGATTCCTGCTTTCGATCCTATTTCTCTGGACGGTACTGAGATCGCCTTCTCAGATGGAGCCAAGTATCTTGGAGTATTTCTAGATAGGAAGCTGAATTTCAGGCGTAATATTGAGGAACGGGTGAGAAAAGCAACGATTGCTTTGTATTCCTGTAAAAGGGCCATTGGAAAACGATGGGGTTTTAGCCCTCAAGTCGTTCATTGGATCTATACAGCAGTGGTGCGTCCAATTTTGCTGTATGGAATCATTGTCTGGTGGCCTGCTTTAGAAACAAAAGCGAACTGTGTCTTTATCACGAAGGTACAGAGAATGGCGTCAATGTGCATCACTGGTGCTCTTCGTACTACACCTACGGCTGCATTAGAAATCCTCCTTCATCTGATACCCTTGGACATATTGGGTAGGCAGTATGCAGCTGCGTCGGCAATTCGACTTAATAGCACGCTGCAATGGAGGAGCAGCGATTGTGGCCATAGCGCGATCTTGAAAAAGATAACAATACCACAAAATGTGGATTGTGCTCCCTCTTTGAGCCTTTTTGAGCGCCACTTTACCACTATGATACCATCCAGGGAGTCTTGGATGGGGGATACTCCGGGAAGAGGAGCTACCATAAATTTTTACACAGATGGATCGAGGCTGCACGAACAAGTGGGCTTTGGGGTCTATTCGGAAGAGCTTGGATTGAGCCTGGCTCGTAGATTGCCAGATCATTGCAGTGTTTACCAGGCAGAGATGCTGGCAATAAAGGAAGTGGCTGACTGGTTGAGCTGCAATGTCTTGTCTACAACCGCAGTCAACATCTATACTGACAGTCAAGCCGCGGTCAAGTCCCTGGATTCAATGTTTCTGAAAACAAGATCTGCCCTTAACTGCCGCACGTCTTTAAATGAGATGGCCAAGCAGTTTAACATACGACTCATATGGGTCCCAGGGCACAGAGACATTCCAGGGAATTGCAAAGCCGATGAGCTTGCAAGACTAGGAACTACCTTACAGGTTCCAACAGAATTGGAATGTGTTGGTATGCCTCTAGAAACTTGCAAGCAAAACCTACGGCTTTGTTCAGCGACGGAGACTAATCAAAGATGGGCAAATGGATGGACGTGTGAGACAACACGACTGATTTGGCCTTCTCTTAATCAGGGGCGCACAAGTGAGCTGATATCGCTTCCAAGAGGAGAGATTTCGACGGTGGTTTCTATAATTACCGGACACTGTCTTATAGGGAAGCACGCAGAGCGGTTAAATGTGCCGTCGAATGACTTTTGCCGAAGTTGCATGGATGAAGAGGAGTTGGAAACTATCGAACACTTTATTTGCCATTGCCCGGCACTTTCTGGTCAACGACTTGCTTCACTGGGATCTAGGGAGCTGTACGATCTTTCTGATTTGTCGGATGTCAAAATTCAACATCTAAGGAGTTTCATAAGAAGCTCAAACTGGTTTAACGACAGGGACTAGTAGGGAAACCTATTACGATCCCGTGGTATCACAATGGACCTCAGAGTCTACGTGTGTTGACGTAAAACGTCAGCAGCCACTTACAACCTAACCTAACCTAACCTAGGACCCCATTGGGTTCGGACCCGATAGGTCCAGACCCCGATGGGCCTAGACCTAGTTGGGTTCCTTAAAAATCGTCATAGTTTTTGATCCAAAATTTGTGTCCGTTTCGCTCTACCTTGCTTAGTTTTTGAGATACGTGATTATAGGGGACCACTGGGGTCTTGAGAATTAAAAAACTCGATAACTTCAAAAATATTACTCGGAGAGCTTTTGACTATTTTGCGGTCTTGTTCTACATGTTGAGGCCTACAAAAACGCTTTTGGACTTTTTGTTGTGTCGGCAATATTTACCGAGATATGAGCATTTGAAAATTTTCGGGAATGCTAACTTTTTTGGATCCAAAGTTAGGGCCCATTAGGGTCCACACATGTGAAGAGGACCGGCGATACTATGGAGATTCTAAGAACCAAAAATGGCCTCCATTTTGCTCTATCTGGCTTCGTTTCCGAGATAGCGCCATTTTAAGTTTTCTGAAAATAAAAAAAAATTTACCATTTATTTTGCTAATATTAGCAAAAAATCTTGTAAAAATGTAGTCAACTCAATTTCAAATTTAGCAAAAGAAATTAGTTCAAAGTTTGTTTAAAATTGCTAATGTGCTAAATTAAGTTTACAAGAATTTTTTGCTAACATGCTAATCTCAACTAAAAATTTGCTAAAAGTTAGCTAACTAGCGTTAGCAAAAAAAAAAAGTAAATCTACTAACGTATTTTTTGAGTGTATAATAGTGTACGCACATACTCATGGGCGGACCCCATATATTGGGGGCCCGTAGGGTCCTCACATTGGGACTCCATAGGTCCACAGAATCCGTTAGTTTAAGGAAATTTTTACTTATTTTAAAAAAATATTTTTCCTCTGGATAAAAACAATTATACTTAAAATAAGTACAATTTTACTTACTTTTAAGATATATTTAAGTAAATGCATTACTATGTTTTAGGAAAAAATATACTTGGAAGAAGAATTAATATCTTTGGAGCCCTCGCATACCCTTCTTTTTTTAAATTAAGTTCAACATGCTTTTAAAATGGTAATTTTTTTTTCAGTATATGCATTCCGGTTCCGGTTTATAAGTAAAATAACACATAACACTTAAATTTGTAAAATATTTTTGTTCTAGTTGTTCTTTAAAAAAAAAATAGTATCAAAAAACTAAGGTAAATTTTACAAAAATAGTAATTTTTATAGCATCATTTGAAAACACAAGTTTAACCTAACCGTAGGAAATAATTAAACAAAAATGCTTTCTATACATATGTTGGAGACCATAACCAAATTCTACTATTGCCCATTATACAAAGTTTGTTTTTCACAATTACAAAAAAAATCTCCAGATTTTACGGTCCTAGTCTTGTAAAATATGAGGTAGCCTCCTTGTAAAAAAATTGATAACAATATTGCAAATATACGGATCAATTTTGAAAAAAAAAATTAAGAAATTTACAAGAAAACGTGATAATTATAAAAAAAAAAAACGTAAATTTACAAACCAAAATTGTAAATTTACAAAAAAAATAGTAAATTAAGAAAAAATAGTATGTAAAAAAATGTACATTTACCATAAAATAGTTAAAAATTTAAAAATAGTTAAAAAGTTTTTTTGTAAATCAACTTGAATTATCGTATTAAAAACATTTACAGTTTTATTTTGTAAAATGACCGCTTTAATTTGTAGAATTCAACTACAAAAATGAATTTGTAAAACTACCAATAAAACTCTATTTCCAGGGAAATTGTTCCATATTGGTAGAGCGGGATTAAAAGGCATTTTATCAGGTGTTTTACCAGTTTTTTTTTTGAGTGTAACATCTCATTTGAAAGGTGTTTCAAAAACATCTCTAACGTTATTAACGTTATTAATGAAGCGCTAAATTAACTATGCAGAAGAGAGTGACAAAAAGTTTTTCAAAAGCATTTTTCAAAAAAAAACTTTAAACATATCTTCTCGTATTATGTATCACTACGATGTTTTAAGAGGTTGGGTAAGTGGTTTAAATGTTATACTGTACAAATTGTTTTTACTTTTCTTCTTAGAAATAGTGTCAATCTACTAATTAAAGTTAAAAACTTCTTTAAACTAAATCTTTTCAGAATTTCTTTTAAAAAAATAAAGTTTTCTTATTGTATGAAAAAGTTAGCATCAATGATATTTATACACAGGAATACAAAGTTTAAGAAACTAAATTAGAAAACTGACATAGCATTTTTTTCACGGGAAGTTAATATCAACATCATCCAGTCTATCATCCACTTAATATCAACATCATCCAATATAAAAAATGACAGATATTTTAGGAATTCTTCGTCAATGCAATTTTTTAGTTTTCTTTGTTCTACAATTTTCTAATGCATCACAGCAAAATTTTTAATTGCAAAAACTGAATTGTGTAACAACTTATACTTTCACTAAATCTATTTAACCAATTTCGAGATCATCCACCAATTTTTTGCCCCAAAAACTATAAACGCTTTTAACGCGAGGTTTACAAGGAGTTGGGTTTTTAAGAAAAGTTCAAACTAAATAGAACGAAATCGGTAAAATGGATTTTGAGTTATGAGTGTAATTATAAATTACTTTTAAACAAATGTTTTTTTTTTTTATATGAAAAAATTATCATTGGTTTTTAAGAAAACCTTTTTTTAAAAGGACGTATGATAGATAGAAATTTAATATGTAATTTCATAAAATTGTTCATAACTTTGGTGTTTGCCCATAGATTTTTATGAAGTCCACTTTATTATCATTGTGACGGTTTAAACTTTCAAGATAAAAACTTGTTAGGTTGTAACGACTTCAATTGTGTGTAGGATTTGTTCCAAATTTGACTATCTTTAATTTGTTTTTGAAGCTAGTATATCGGAGATAGGTAACTCAAGATATAGAAAAAATAGTAAAAAAAATACCTAAAAACGAATAACCCTAATATTGTGTTATTACACTTACAACAGCAAATAACATATTGTTGTACACTAAAAAAAAAAACTGACAAAACGCCTACTTAAATGCCTTGTAATCCCGTTCTACCAGTATTTAACAATTTTCCTTGTTTTTTAACAAAAAATCTTGTACTTTGCTCAAACGAGAACTACAGTTTTATTGGTAATTTTACAAAATTATTTTCGTAATTGTATTCTACCATTTGTAAGGTTATTTTACAAAAAAAAACTGTAATTTTACAACAAAGTTTGTATTACGAGGATTCTCGTTTATTTACAAAAAAAAACTGTTATTTTACAAAAATTATATTATACGAGGATTTATGTTTTTTTTTTATTGAAAAATATTTAAAAAAAAAGTTGACAAAATTTTGAAAAATTTATTACGAGGATTCTAGTTAATTTCCAAAAAAAAACTGTTATTTGACAAAAATGATTTTATTACGAGGATTTATGTTGTTTAAATTTTTTTTTATACCCTCCACTTAGTGATAGATGGTATATATAAGTTTGTCATTCCGTTTGTAACTCATCGAAATATCGATCTGGGACCCCATAAAGTATATATATTCATGATGCCCGATCGATTTTAAGACATTCTAGCGATGTCCGTCTGTCTCTCTGTGGAAAATGCTGTCGCGGACAAAATATTGCACAGAGATGACTGAAACTTAATATATTTATTGGAAGTTCTCCCGAGAAGTTTGGTATTGCATTTGAGTGATATCGGTTCAGCGGTTCAAAAGTTATGAACGAAAATGTAAGCACACCTCAAAAATTTCAGTACATTCAACATTACCTAAATTTACAAAATGCTTTAATTCGGCTTCTGGTTGGCATATGTGAACATAATTGAACACCAAATGGTATTTAAACAACTACGAACATATTTTTTGACAAAAAAAGAAAAAAACCGCGGATTTTTTTTACCAAAATTTTTTTTCGCGGAATTTTTTTTTTCAATTTTTTTTTTTTTTTCAAAAGTAATTTCCTTTTAAATAAAGTTTTTTGCAATAATCTTTTTGAAATTGTGGAGGGTATCACTACATTCGGCAAGGCCGAATTTAACTTTTTTACTTGTTTTTTTATAAATTTTCCATTTTGGTTTGTAAATTTACCATTTTTTTTAAACATATTTACCATTTTTTCATGTAAGTTTACCATTTTTTTTATTTTTCCGGTTTTAAAACATTATTTTTACCAACAAAATTGGTTTACCAATTTTTAGCGCATTCAAAATTACGAGGAAATCCTCGTAATTTTACGGGAATTTTACCTACCCCCAATTTTACGAGAATAGCCTCGTAAAATCACGAGATTTTTTGGTAACTTTACAAGGTTTTATTTTTTAGTGTTGTCCAACGGACTATCATACGTAAAATTGTTTTAAATATTTTTGTTGGTTATTGACTATCGTTGCCTTACTAGTATAGTACAATTTCTTCGTCTTTCTAATTCACATTGTGGATAGAGTTGAATATGTATTAATATTTTAGTTTGTGCGCAAACAATTTGTCATTAGACTCGTTTGCTACTTTGTAGTAAATCGTTTCTATTTGTGCTAAATAATCTTGACAATGGAATCTGACAAATTTCGAAACACGTGTCGATTAAGTCTTGCAAAAATGACCAACAGAAAAATTATTTTCTTCAAAATTATGCTACACTCAAAAAAAAAAACCTTGTAAAGTTACCAAAAAATCTTGTGATTTTACGAGGCTATTCTCGTAAAATAGGAGGTAGGTAAAAATCTCGTAAAATTACGAGGATTTCCTCGTAATTTTGAATGCGCTAAAAATTGGTAAAATAACCAATTTTATTGGTTAAAATATTGTTTTATGGTAAACTTACAAGAATAAATGGTAAGTATGTTTAAAAAAATGGTAAATTTACAAACCAAAATGGTAAATTTACAAAAAAAAATATTTTTTTTTTGTTAAACAACATAAATCCTAGTAATAAAATAATTTTTGTAAAATAACTGTTTTTTTTTTTTTGAAAATAAACTAGAATCCTCGTAATAAATTTTGCGAAATTATGTGAACTTTTTTTTTTAATATTTTTCAAAAAAAAGAATTTTTGTCCGGGACTTGGAAATTTTTTTTTTGTAAGAATAGAAAATTTACAAAAAAAAATGTGTTTTTTTTGTTAAACAACATAAATCCTTGTATAACATAATTTTTGTAAAATAACAGTTTTTTTTTGTAAATCAACTAGAATCTTCGTAATAAAAACTTTGTTGTAAAATTACAGTTTTTTTTTTTAATCACCTATCATAATTGTAGAATACAATTACGAAAATAAATTTGTAAAATTAACAATAAAGCTGTAGTTCTCGTTTGAGCAAAGTTAAAGATTTTTTGTTAAAAAAACAAGGAAAATTGTTAAATATTGGTAGAACGGGATTACAAGGCATTTTACCAGGCGTTTAACCATTTTTTTTTTTTTTTTTTGAGTGTAGAAATCATGTACGGCCTTCTATAAGCATCAAATTTCTTAAATTTTGTTCCTCCGTGTTATTAATAAAATAAATACAAAGCTAATTTGAGTGAAATTGTCTTGCACTCAAAAAAAAAAAACTGTAAAGTTAACAATTTTTTTTAGTTAAGTTGAGTTTACTGGCTTTTTAGCAAATTTTAAGTTAAAATCAGCATTTTAACTACTTTTTTTAGTTAAGTTCAATTTACAAAAATACAAGTTTTGAAAAAATTTTGGATTTTTTTTTTGTTGCTGGTTTTAAAATTTAGTTAACGAATTTTCACTAATTAATTCGATGATTTTTAGTAAAGTAGTTGTTAAGTGAAAAGAGTGATTATTATTTAAAACAGAAAAATTTGTTAATATTTACTAAAATGTAAGAAATTTTTTTGTCTTACCACCTATGCAAATCTCATAAGTTCTACTTAAGCTGAACTTAATGCCGTGAAAAAATAAGAAAAAAGTAAGTGAATTGTAAGTGTTTAAAGTGTTCAAGTGAAATAAAAAAAAACATATCGGCCTGAAAATGCAAGAAATTTCTTGTAAAAAAAAATATTTTGAATTAGAAAAAAGTTGTTACTTTTTTATTGACGTTTAGCCAATATTTAACAAACTTACAAATTTTTACAAAATATTTTGTAAATTTTAGTTGAAGAAAATTAACAAAAAGTTTAGCTGAATACAAGTTATTTTTTTTTTTTTGTTAATATGTTCAGAAAAATATTACGAAATTTTTAGCTAAATTTTTAGTTAAAGTTACGGGTTTTTTTTGCTACAATATTTCAAGTACAATTCAAAATAATAAGTTTAGTAAGAAACTTATTTTTAGTATCAAATAACAAAAAAAAGTTCAAGTATGTACACAAAACTAACAATATTTTCTTAAAAAAATGAAAAACAAATTAAAATTCATATTTGCATCCATATGAGCAACATGAACTGATTTGTATTCTATGCATCAGATAAGCAAACATATATACAATAGGGTTAGTACTTTTTGCATTTTTTGCAAATATGCAACCTCCATCCTCGGAATCGTGCAGGGCATTGAAAATAACTAAAAACTGTTAGTTTAGTTTTTCGCGATCGTGAAAAAACTTCACGCACCAAATGCATTGAAGTTTTGTATACACGTTTTTTTTTAAAGTTAAGAAAATAACAAAACACTTTGTACTTCAGAGAAAAAATTAAAAGCAATAATATCGGGATTGGAATTGGTCCAGTTTTCATTCCAAATGCGTAGAAAACGATTAAATAATGAAGATTAAATAAGAAAATTGCAAAAAAAAAACTTTATTTGGAGTAAAAAAACTTAAATTCCCGACTAAAAAAGTTTATAGTAAGATATTATTTAACATATTTATATATGGCCATACACAGTACTTTACATAATTATATGTTAATGTATCTTGTATCAAGGTTTACACACAAAATTTAATATGGTGCCATATAAAAGGATATCCAATCATGTGTTGCTCCACATACAATATATAAACCTTTATTTAATTAGATATTGCTTATAATATTTTATATGACTCCATATATGACTTGATACAAGATTAGATGAATAAATATATGATATAGGACTCCATATGTGGCCTCATACAAGATTAGATATCAATATAAATATGGTGCTTAATCAGTGGAAAAAAGTTTTTTAAGTCCCGAGAAAATTTTCCAAGTTCCAGACACAAATAGTTTTTGCGTTTTGGAATTAAGAATTTCATTAAAAATGATTTTAACAAAAAAAAAAATTACCAAAATTTTGAAAGTTCCGAAAAAGTTTTTGGGGAATTTTCTAAGTCCCGGATGCAAAATATTTTTCGTAAATTTTTTGCGTTTTGGAGTAAAAATTTTTTAACAAAGTTTTAAGAAAAAAAATTTAAGTTAAATTTTTTTTTTAATTTTCTAAGTCTTAGACAATTTTTTTGGCAATTTTTTTTTTGCATTTCCCGAAAAAACTTGGGATAAATTTTGAGCTATTTTGATCCACCAATTTCATCATCTTATTTTATCCAAATACGTGTTGTTCCATATTAAATTATATATGGCTCAATTTCAAACTATATATGGACCTGTATATTTATTTTTAGTCGGGTTATGTAAAATATTTTAATCGCTAAAAAAATCACTTATATCGCGAATTATCGAAACTTTCGTAACAAAATGGTGTGAAACACATTTGTATGTAGGATTATAATAAAAAACAACAAAAATTTTAGTTAGTTATCACTTTTATTAATTTAAAAAAAAAAATTGTTTACATAAAACTTCAATGCGTTTGGTGCGTGAACTTTTTTCACGATCGGGAAAAATCATAAGCATATTTCTTATATGCTTATATAAACACCTGGGTGAGGATGGTGAGAAACGAAGGTCAAAGTTGCAACTTGTCTTGGAATCAAATTAAGTCGCTAGCCAAGGATCGTTCCAAATGGAGAGAATTTGTAGACGCCCTATGTTCATTATGAACTTTTATATAATTTAGTTAATACATATTTATCTTACTATTTTATGTAAATAAAGGAAATATATATATATATATATATATATATATATATTTCTTAGTATTTTTCCATGCCCTACACGATTCCGTGAATGGAGGATGTCGCAAAAAAAAGTCATAACCCTAATATACAACTGCTGCTTTCTGCACTTATGTACATTAGACCGGAGTTTTTTTGTATGACAAAAAACTGGTTCTTTCTATTTTGAACTATTAAACTCATGCAGTACAAATTTGAGGTCAATCGGATGGAATTTACCCGTAGATTTTTTGAAAAATATTTCTTGACATAAATCACATTTATTATTTTGATGCGCATAAAACGGTGACAGGACATAATTCCCACGGACATTACCCCCATAACGTAAATGGGGATTATGGTAGAATTCATCACGGTCATAATCCCCATGATAGTTGTAGGGACTATTACCGTTTCCAAAACGGTCACAATCCCAATGGGGATTATGTCCGTTCCCTGTTGTGATTACGACCGAACTTTTTTTGGTCATAACAAAGCAATTTTGGCCATAATCCCAGTTTTCTGCAGATAGGGTGGGTTTAGCGGAGCCGCTAAAAAGTTTATGGAGTTTGTAATCTCTTAGCCCGGCCGAAGGCCGTCTACACAGAAAATCTTTTTAGACAAAAATAAAATTTTTGGGATTATGACCAACTACACCATTTACAGATGTAATTCGAAAAAGATCAATTGTAATTCGAAGATTATACTTGTAATTCGAAGATTCCATTTGTAATTCGAAGATTCCATTTGTAATTCGAAAATTCCATTAGTGATTCGAAGATTATACTTGTAATTCGAAGATTCTATTTGTAATTCGAAGATTCCATTTGTAATTCGAAGATTCCAATTGTAATTCGAAAAATATGAACTGAATTTCCATTGATATTTTTCGAATTACAATTGGAATCTTCGAATTACAAATAGAATCTTAGAATTACAAATAGAATCTTCGAATTACAAGTATAATCTTCGAATTACAAATGGAATTTTCGAATTACAAATGGAATCTTCGAATTACAAATGGAATCTTCGAATTACAAGTATAATCTTCGAATTACAATTGATCTTTTTCGAATTACATCTGTAAATGGTGTAGTATAGTGGACATAATTCCTGCAATGGGGATTATGGCCATTTGTTACATGGTCATTGTCCCCATAAATCTGGGAATTATGTTCGTTTTTTATTGGGATTATGTCCAAATTATTTTCGGTCATAGTCTGCACTACCATTATTGGGATTATGACCGAAATGAATTTGGTCATAGTCCCCATAACGGAAATGGGGATTATGACCCGTGGGGCTTATGTCATATCACTGTATAAAACAAATATCAAACAAAATTAAAATCGGTAGAATGGTTTTCGAAATAAAGCTATTTAAAATTTGCGCAAAAAAATGGTTTTTCCTACGTTCAAGTATCTTTAGAAAAATATCAAAATTTCTTTCCATTGAACTTTTCATAAAGTTTCGGACGATCTTTCATTTAAACCTAATTTAAGCCAAATCCGATCAGTTTAACACTTCCTCCAAAAATTTGGATGTTTGAAATATTTTAATTGCGATGCATTATTTTTATTAATTTTGGCATGCTAAACACAAATGTCAAAAAAAAAACACAAATGTCAAGAAACATTCAAAAAAGAAAAAAAAAAATATATTTTTTTTTTTTCATTTACCGTTTTATAAATCTCGAGAAAAACTTTCATTTAAACCTAATTAAAACCAAATCAGATCCGTGCAGCCTTTCGAGAACGTTTAAAATTTTGATCAAAGTGCTCCACGGTTTCATATGATCGGATTTTACTATACTAAAGTTTTCCGAATAGTTCGTCAAAATTCAAACAAAATTCTTCAACATTGGTGAAAAACCGAAATTTTTTCAAATTTCAAAAAGCGATGTCTCGAAAAGCATTAGACTGATTTTAAACACTTTTTTGATATTCGTGTTCAGCGGATCAAAGTAAATATCGTCCATTCCACCAGACATTTGGTCATTTTGGGCATTTTTTGACCGAGGGTCTTCCGATTTTTGTTATTTTTTTCATACAGATACTCTATGGAGCCAATTTCAAATTTCATCCATCAGATCGAAATTATTCGAAAAACTCGCGATTTTATTCACGATTTTCGTTTTTAAAAAAGTAAAAAAAAATGCAAAATCTATGTAACTTTGATCAGCTGTATTTTCTAAACTACTTATCGCATTTTAACAATCTATAGCGCATACGAATGGTATGTAAATCTTTTTTAATATCTAATAAACAGAAAAAATATTAGTGGTTTAAAAGTGCATTTTATATGCAAATGCAATTTTGAAGTGCATTTTGCGAAACTTTTACCCCTTTTAATTTTTTTTAATTAGCATGTTTGGAAAATTTAGAATTTTTGCTACAAAAGAGTATTTTCATTACAATGGACCGAGAATGTATGCTATTTTTAATATTTATTTTTAAAAAATACTTCCTTAAGTTTCCCTTATAAAAATTTTTATTTTTTAAATTATACCAAAATCATGTAAAAAGACATGTTTTTAAATCGTTATATTTTCAAAAGTACTAATCGTATCTTATTGTTTTTATGCAAATTAGAAAGGTATTTCTTGTCCATTTCTTGCATTTAATGACCGCAAAAATGTTGGTTTTTCACAAATGCATTTTAAATGCAAATGCAGTTTTGAAGTGCATTTTTCAAAACTTTTACCCCTTTAATTTTTTTTTTAATTATCATATTTGAAACGATTGCAATTTTTACTACAAAATAATGTCCTCTTAATAATGGACCCACTGAGTGTGCTATTTTTAAAGAAATTTTAAAAATTTCCTTAGAACAAATTTTAATATTTTATATTAAACCAAAAAAAATATGAAATTATGTGATTTTTTAAAAAATTCTAAAAAATAGCACTTACAGTGGGTCCATTATTAGGAGGACACTATTTTGTAGTAAAAATTGTAAACTTTTCGAATATGATAATTAAAAAAAAAATTAAAGGGGTAAAAGTTTTGAAAAATGCACTTTAAAACTGCATTTGCATTTAAAATGCATTTTCGAAACACCAACATTTTTGCGGTCATTATAATCAAAAAAATAGACAAAATACCTTTCTAATGAGCATAAAAGCAATAATGCACGATTCGTACTTTTGAAAATATAACGGTTTATAAACATGTCCTTTTACATGATTTTGGTATAATTTAAAAAATAAAAAATTTTTATAAGGGAAACTTAAGGAAGTATTTTTTAAAAATAAATATTAAAAATAGCATACATTCTCGGTCCATTGCAATGAAAACATTCTTTTGTAGCAAAAATTCAAAATTTTCCAAATATGCTAATTAAAAAAAAATTAAAAGGGGTAAAAGTTTCGCAAAATGCACTTCAAAATTGCATTTGCATATAAAATGCACTTTGAAACCACCAATATTTTTTCAGTTTATTAGGTATTAAAATAGACTTAAATGCCATTCGTATGCGCTATAGATTGTTAAAATGCGATAGTTTAGGAAATACAGCAGCTCAAAGTCACACAGATTTTGCATTTTTTTTACTTTTTTAAAAACGAAAATCGTGAATAAAATTGCTAGTTTTTCGAATATTTTCGATCTGATGAAATTTGAAATTGGCTCCATAGAGAATCTGTAAAAATATAACAAAAATCGGAAGACCCTCGGTCAGATTTTTTAAAATTTCTCATGGAATGGACGATATATAAGATGAATCGCAAGTTATATATTTTAAAATTTCTCTTTTTTTCAAAAATCCAAAACTTTGATTCCCGGGCGCCCCAGTTTTATTAAATCCATCAAATTTGTTCCACATAAGTTTTAGGCCTAGGAGAATTACATTTTTCCCGAACACGTTAGAAAATCAAAACTGGAAAAAATAATACCACTCTTATGTATATAAAACCTACACTACATAAATATGTATTGTATAAAATTATTTATGAGTATTCATTAGTGCAATCCAAAACAATATGGGCATAAAACGGGCATATGTACATAGTCGAGTTTTGTGAAAATTATTTTATTTAAAAAATTATTTTTTATTTAGTATAATTTTTATCGACCTTATCTATAATTATGTTGTTTTTTCTTAGAATTATCTAAGTCAGGCTTTCAAGGTCACAGTAAATGAAAAATAAAAGACTATTTATTCATAATTTTACTCCTCCGACGTTTCGTTGAGATTTTTTCAACTTCCTCAGGGATTTAAATTTTATTGAATATATAATCTTTACATTATGATTTTAAATAAATTTGTTTTTAAACAATACAACAAGTACCACATAAAACACAAAAATAAATAAAATAAATAATAAAAATAAAATAAAATATATCACAGATGAACTTTCTTTCTTTTTGTATCACAGTTTAAAATTGACTGAAACAAAAAACAAAACAAGTGAAAGTGTTAAATTCGGCTGTGCCGTAGTTTTTATACCCTCTGAAAACCAAACCAAAAAAAAATATTGACATGGAAGCTTCGGGGAAGAGTGGAGGCAGAAGGCAAAACGGCGGCGCGAAGTTTTGGTGAGGTAACATTTTCCCCGCCATAAAAGAAAATAAAAAATTGACAGGGACGTTGTGAATGGAGTTTTTTTTTTTTTTTTGATAGGGTAGTGTAGTGGGAGATCCTCCTTCAATCATTTTTTGTTATTTTCTATGACGGTCTTAAAAGGGAACAGGCCGAAAAAAGTTGACTTTTAAATCCTCTTGGTCTAACAAGGGAAGTATCTCAACCCTTATGAACCGATTTGCACGAAACGTGAAATATATAAAAAAGAGACAATTCTAAGGTTGGGGTGTCTCGGCTTATCGGCCATATCGGGGATTTAGAGGTTCAAAACATGGGCCAAAAAATTGCGAAAAAATCGTTTTTTGGATTTTTCAGCCATTTCTTTCTAAGAAACTATATGATATTTACATATGAGAAGAAAGGATTTTTTAATGCCTATCCAACGGTGGCATAACCTTGTACAAATTTGGCTTTGTAAAAAAATTTTTCATCAAAATGTGTAAATTTTGGGGGGTATCTATATGAAGACATAGACCTACGATATCCATATGAATATGAAATAATCTTTATTAAATTTAAGTCGACACGTATTTTTGCGCTAGACGATATTCCTGTTAGTTCGAGAGTTATCGAAATTTTCCCAAAGGTCCACATTGTTTCATAAGGGGACAACGAAATTTTTAAACACTGATATGGCCGATAAGCTGAGACACCCAACCTTAAAATCGTCTCTTTTGTACATATTTTAAGTTTCAAGCAAATCGGTTCATAAGGGTTGATATACTTCCCTTGTAAGTGTAGATCGATAAACTTTATACGTCAGTTTTGTTGAACAAAAATTAAAAAAAAAAACGCAAACAAATTTCGTTTTGCTGTGGATGTTTCAGTTCTTCCAGAGGATTTTTCCCCTCCTCTTATTTCGCCCATTTACGAACATAACATAAGACACATTCTTCTCTTCGAGAGTATAGATTTTCCAGATTGGACTGCGTCTTGGTTTTTACAGATGGATGTAAATTCCTAGAATTAATGATAGATCATTAATATTTATATTGGGTCCTAGAATAATATCTCGATAAGTTACACATGGAATGACAAAGTGGGAAAATACAAAATAAAGCAAATTCTATATTTCTCTACTAATTTCTAAAATAGAAAATCTGAGATGTTAACCAGCTTATTTATTTGAAAGGGACACTATGTTACATATAACCTTTTACTATAGAAATACATCAGTTTATGATCATGAATGAAAAAAATATTAAAATACAAAAAAAAACTCTTAATTCTTTTTCTGTTTATATTTTTAAGACCTGCTGTCACTTTATGTTTGTTTAACATGTATATATGTCAGCAGTATGCAATATATTAGCAGTATGCAATATATTGAGGTCCTCAATAAAAGAGGACCAACCTTACTTGTAAGTATCTCAGTATGTTGAACTGCTTAGTTTCAACCTTACTTGTAAGTATCTCAGTATGTTGAACTGCTTAGTTTCTTAAGGATTATCAAGGATTGTAGAAACTAAAAATGATATTCAGAGTTTGTGATATATTGGACTCCGGAGTTTGAAGTCCGCTGACTTTTCTCTAGGTCATCTGCACAGAGAAAACAGTTTAGCTGTGCCAGCCGAATTTAGAGCCAACTGCATGGTTTAATAACAACAACCGAAATTCTCGGTTGCAATAACCAAAATGTGCTTATAAAGTTTAACTCCTGTTGGTTCAAAAAAATTTCGGTAATAGCAACCGAAAATTTCGGTTGTTGTTATTAAACCATGCAGTTGGCTCTGAATTCGGCTGGCACAATTAAACTGTTTTCTCTGTGTGGTTGTCCTTTCAGCCTGTCAGCCTAAATATCGTTGGAAGATAAATTAAAAAAATATGGCAATTTAAAAACTAGGTCTTCAAAAGGCAGACCAAGTCACTGTAAAATTTCGCAAATTTTACAATTTTTAACCCTATTTTATACCATTCGGTGAGGTGAGCGTTATTAGTGAGGTTGTGGCAACCGAAGTGTAGCTGTTAAAACCGAAGTATTGGTTGCGATAGCCTCACAAATGAACTTGGTTGTGGCAACTGGATTTGTTGTGTAAGTGAACGTTTTTTTTAATTTTATCTATATATCACAAAATCCACCAGAAAACACGTAAAAAATGCTATTTTCTGACCTTAGGTCTTTCGATTTTCTTTATATTAACGGTATGCATTCTCCATAAAGCTAATAAAACATATCAATTTTCAGTTTTTTTAATTTAAAAAAAATCGCGATTTTTTCGCGAATTTAATTTTCTTCAAAAATTTAAAAAATCAGAAAAGTATGTTAATTTGAAGAGCCATATCTGCTAAAGTATCTATCGGATTTCTTCGATTCAAAAAGCATTTGATTCAAACGTTCGTCCTTTTTGATACCAATGCAATAAAAAAAAAAGTTTTTCCAAAAAAAGTGCTTTTGATGCAAATGCAATTTTTTTATGCATTTTTCAAAACTTTCTCCCCCTTCAATTTTTTTGAAACCTGCATAATTCGAAAATATGCCATTTTTTACACAAAATTGAGTACCGTTTTTTTTGTGACGGCGTTTCAAAAAATTTTCGTGATTTTTTTAAAACTACTTATTTGAATTTTTCCATACAAAAAATCAATTTAATATTTATTTTGCAATTTTATCAAAAAAGTATGTAACTTTAAAAAGCCATTTCTTCGAAAGTATCTATCGGATTTCTACGCCTCAAAAAGCATTCGATTCAACTGATTATCCGCTTTTATAACAATGCACTAACAAAAAATATTTTTTTAAAAAAATGCATTTTTGATGCAAATGCAATTTTTGGATGCATTTTTTAAAACTTTCTCCCCCTTCAATTTGTCTGAAACCTGCATAAATCGAAAATAAAGAATTTTTTACATTAAATTGGGTACATTTTTTTTTGTGACGGCGTTTCACAAAATTTTAGTGATTTTTTTAAAAAATGCTTACGTAGTTTTTCCTTAGACTAAAATTTTTTTTTGTTATTTTATGAATTTTATGAAAAAATTGTATGGAAAAACCAATAAGGCATTTTTAAAAAAATTACAAAATTTTTACGAAACTCCGTCACAAAAAAAGCTGTACGCAATTTTGTGTAAAAAATGCTATATTTTCGATTTATGTAGGTTTAAAAAAAAATTGAAGGGGGAGAAAGTTTTAAAAAATGCATCCAAAAAATGCATTTGCATCAAAAATGCACTTTTTTTTAAAAATATTTTTTTTTATTACATTAATATAAAATAAGACTATCGTCTGAATCGAATGCTTTTTGAATTGAAGAAATTCGATAGATACTTCCGAAGATATGGCTATTCAAAGTAGCATACTTTTTTGATTTTTTCAATTTTTGAAGAAAATTAAATTCGCGAAAAAATCGCGATTTCTTTTTAATATAAAAAACTGAAAATGGATATGTTTAATTGGCTCTATAGAGAACATGTGTACAAAAAATTAGATAAATTTGAAGACCCTCGGTCAGATTTTATAAAATCTTTGCTGGATTTCATGATATATAAAAGAGTAATGTGACTGACTGACTGACTTATTGACTGATTCATCATCGCCCAGCCCAAACCGCTGAAGCTAGAGACTTGAAATTTGGACTGTAGGTTCACCTCCCGGAATATAGATCCACTAAGGCTGGATTTTTGCCAATGTTGATTCTAAGGGGGTAAAAAGGGTAAAAAACTGTACTTTTGGTACTTTTTATATATCCTGAAATAATGGTCGTAGAGACTTGAAATTTGGACTAAATGTTCACCTCCCGGAATATAGAACCGCCATGCCTGGATTTTTGCCAGTGTTGATTCTAAGGGGGTAAAAAGGGTAAAAAACTGTACTTTTGGTACTATTTATATCTCCTGAAATAATGGTCATAGAGACTTGAAATTTGGACTGTATGTTCACCTCCCGAAATATAGATCCACTAAGGCTGGATTTTTGCCAGTGTTGATTCTAAGGGGGTAAAAAGGGTAAAAAAAACTGTACTTTTGGTACGTTTTATATCTCCTGAAATAATGTTCATAGAGACTTGAAATTTTGACTGTATGTTTACATTATGGAATTTAGATCCAGTAAGGCTGGGTTTTTGCCAATGTTGGTTCTAAGGGGGTAAAAAGGGTAAAAATCTGTACTTTTGGTACTTTTTATATCTCCTGAAATAATGGTCATAGAGACTTGAAATTTGGACAGTATGTTCACCTCCGAAATAAAGATCCACTAAGGCTGGATTTTTGCCTGTGTTGATTCTGAGGGGGTAAAAACTGTACTTTTGGTACTTTTATATCTCCTGACATACTGGTACTAGAAACTTGAAATTTGCAATTTCGGTTCACTTCCGGGAAAAAAGATTCACTACGGCTGGGTTTTTGCCAATGTAGATTCTACGGGAGTAAAATGGGTAAAAAAGTGTAGTTTTGGTACTTTTTTTTATTTACTAAAATAATGGTCATTCAAACTTGAAATTCAGAATGTAGGATCCTTTAGTGAAATAAAAAATTCTGGAACAAGTACTTTCTGAAAATTCTGTACCGTTTATAAAAATTATTTTTTTTTAAAAGAATCTTTTATAAAAAGTACCTTTTATAAGAAGTACCTTTTATAAAAAGTACCTTTTATAAAAAGTACCTTTTATAAAAAGTACCTTTTATAAAAATTACCTTTTATAAAAAGTACCTATTATAAAAAGTACCTTTTATAAAAAGTACCTTTTTTAAAAAAATACCTGTTATAAAAAGTACCTTTTATAAAAAGTACCTTTTATTAAAAGTACCTTTTTTAAAAAGTACCTTTTATAAAAAGTACCTTTTATAAAATGTACCTTTTATAAAAAGTACCTTTTATAAAAAGTACCTTTTATAAAAAGTACCTTTTATAAAAAGTACCTTTTATAAAAAGTACCTTTTATAAAAAGTACCTTTTATAAAAAGTACCTTTTATATAAAGTACCTTTTATAAAAAGTACCTTTTATAAAAAGTACCTTTTATAAAAAGAACCTTTTGTATAAAGTACCTTTTATAAAAAGTACCTTTTATAAAAAGTACCTTTTATAAAAAGTACCTTTTATAAAAAGAACCTTTTATAAAAAGTACCTTTTATAAAAAGAACCTTTTATAAAAAGTACCTTTTATAAAAAGTACCTTTTATAAAAAGTACCTTTTATAAAAAGTACCTTTTATAAAAAGTACCTTTTATAAAAAGTACCTTTTATAAAAAGTACCTTTTATTAAAAGCCCTAGTAAAAAAGTTTTGATATAATAATATATAATTTGATACAATCATATTAAAATATATATGAGTTTTTATATGTTCAGATCTAATTATATGAAAGATTTAATATGGCTCCATTTTCTTATCTGAGGTTATACATAAATATATATGACTTCATATAATTATATAAATCTACATTTATTTATATAAAATAAGATCAACTGGATTTATTTGGATGTGACCAAAATTCGGATCTAATTGTATCATTTTTTTTATTTGTGTATCTAAAATAATACAATTAGATAATTATTTGATACAACTTGATACAGCCAATTTTGAGATCAAATTAGATCTTAAAAAGTTTTTTTTTTTACTCGGGAGTACCTTTTATAAAAAGTACCTTTTATAAAAAGTACCTTTTATAAAAAGTACCTTTTATAAAAAGTACCTTTTATAAAAAGTACCTTTTATAAAAAGTACCTTTTATTAAAAGTACCTTTTATAAAAAGTACCTTTTATAAAAAGTACCCTTTATAAAAAGTACCTTTTATAAAAAGTACCTTTTAAAAAAATTACCTTTAATATAAAGTACCTTTTATTAAAAGTACCGGAAGTGCTGAAACAATGATCCTAGAAAATTGAAATATGGAATGTAGGATTTTTCGATGAAGAAAAAAACATTCTGGAAGAAATACTTTTTGGAAATTCCGTTTCTAACGGAACTTTTGGTACTTTTTTTGTTCCTATAATAATGACCTTAGAAGCTTGAATTTTGGAATGTAGGGTACTTCGGTGAAAAAACATTCTGCTAAAGTATTTTTTAAAAAAATCCGTTTCTAGAGGTATAAAAAAGGGTTTTTTGATACTTTTTATATTTCATGAAGTAATGATCCTAGGCACTGAAATTTTGAATGCTTTATTTTAGGAAATTCTGTTTCTAAGGGTCGCGACTGATTGTAAAGGGGATAAAGAAGTGTAAATTTGGTTATTCTTATATTTCTTGAAGTAATGGTTTAGAAACTTGATATTTTAAATATAGGATCAACTAGCACAAAAAAAAAGTTTTTTTGGAAAATTTAATTTTAAGGGAAGAGGTGGCAAATGGTTATTTTTACCTATCTAACTATTAAACTAAAAGCCCCAGAAATAGCAGCCATATTTAAAAATTAAAAATTTTTTGATAAAAAGGGGTACCTGGTAAAAGTGGTGTAAAATGGAACTTTTCATATCTATAAAATAACGACAATATAAATTTTTATTTCTTTAACGCATATTTACGGAGAGGAATGAAACTTGCATGGAACAAAAGGAGATGGAATTGGAAATGAAATGGAGTAGAACGGGGATCGAAATGAAATAGAGCAGGGAACAATATGGAATGATACTTTTTACTCAAATTTATCGTATTTAACTTTATTTATTCCATATTTTTTCTTCCTATATGTTTTTTCACTCAACTTATTTTTATTCCCATTTCTTTTTTCACTGAAATAGTTATTCACTTTAAATCCAAAAACCTGATATAAGGGCTCGAAAATTGTCAATATCTTTTTTTCACCGGAACGCACATGATAACGTACCAGCGAAGTTATTCAAATTGTATTGTTTAAATTATTCATTGAAATATTATTTTATGAAAGACGTAAACGTCCACAAGTAAATAAAATAAAGACTACCTAGGGGAATTTTTTGAAATCATAGAGTAATCCTGATCCTTCTATTATTCGGTATTCAATACAACCGGTAACGAAGTACCGGGATGGTAAGCTAGTATTGCTATATGTAAATTCATGCTTAAGCTTGTGGATTTCTATGGCACTAAACTTGACCCAGTGTAAGTAGGAAAAAATATAATGGATATCACATATGTATGTACAATGTACATTTATGTATATGGGTAGTTATTCAAAAGGTTGAGGTCATATTTACCAAACATATTTGTAATCCAAACATACACTCGAAACATTACTGAAATAGCTGCTTGTAATTAAAATTTGATATCCTTGAACAGAACATAAGTACATATTTTTTTAAGATAATACATAACTTGCATTAACATCAAGGTTGGGAACCGATATGTTTTAAAACACCCGTTATACACCGGTTTGGGTGTCTCGGCTAATCGGCCATATTGGGGATTTAAGTAGGGTGACCATTTTTTATTGAACTCAAATTAATTCAATTTTTAATGATTTTTTTTTCATAGAAGAACTTCCATTAATTTCATATGGAAAGAAAAGTTATGGCGATGGTCATAATTAGGGATGAGATTCTCATGCACTAAAAAATCGAAAATATGCGCTAAAAAAATCAAAATATGCACTTAAAACCCTAAAAATATGCACTAAAAAAATATGTGCAATAAAAGTCTTGTTTTCATACGAAAAACAAAAAATAACGCCAGGTTTAAATAGTAACATTTAAAACTTTATGAAGGCAAGATTTTTTTTAGAAATTAAGGAAATCTATAAAAAAAAATTAAAAAGACAAAAAAATTATTTTTCTTATTTTCGAGATAAGTTTTTAAAATTTATAATAGTTTTTGAAATAAATAAATTTTAATTTGTGTTTTTGCTAATTTATGCCAAAATATGCAAAAATATGCACTTAAAAGTTGGAAATATACAGAAAATATGCAATTAAAACAGCGATACGCAGACACATACTATAACATTTATGCTTGTGTGGGTAGTAAGTAGCAAGCGAAAAGTCAACAAATTTGCTCAAGCAACAGAATTTTATAGTGTATGTGTGTTGACAGCGCACAAGCAGCGCCTATTCCCGCGGGAATAGGAATTACAAAAATGCGTATCACTGAATTAAAACCAGAATATGCAAAAATATGCATTTTCACCAAAATATGCCAAAGTATGCAAAAACAAATCGATGACATTTTAACGCAAATTTCTTCATTCGGAAAGATAATTAGTCTACATCTTTTTTAGACTATCGACAAAAAACATTCATTTGCATGCACAGAAAAAAATATGGAGGAAACAAATTTGAGTAATCACTTGTTTAATTTTTTAAAAAAAATTTGAGTAATTTTTTAATTGACGCAATTAAAAATTTACTCAAAAATTGAAAATAAAATTTGAGTAAATAATTTAATACAAATTTAATATTTTTTTTTTATTTATTTTTTTTTCTCTTGGTGTTTTGAATTCTCATTTAGTTTATTGTTTTTTGTATATGTATATGAAAGTTTGAAATCATCTTTATAAAATTTTACTTTGTCTTGAAGACATAAGTATATTTGGTAAAGTTTGTAAAAGCAATTTTTTTGGAAAAAAAAAAATAGAAACTTTTTAAACTTTTTAAAAAAATAATTTGATACATTTTGAGTAAATTTTTACTTGACACAATTAAAAAGTTACTTAAAAATATTAAAAAATTTTAAGTAAAGATTTAATTGTGTGAATTAATAATTTACTCAAATTTTTTATTAAGCATTTAATAATTTTTTATTAAAAGTTTACTCAATACTATTAAATCGTTTACTGGTGGAAAATTGAGTAATTTTTTACTCAATAGTATTAAAAATTTACTCAAATTTTTTTTTTATTTTTTTCTGTGTGGAAATCTCATCCCTAGTCATAACATTGTAAAATTATGACACTCAAAAAGTTTTAGTTGAATTAACAAATTATTATTATTTGCGGCTAACTAGTATTTCAGTGAAAACAACTGTTAAAAAAACAACTGACATAACCAGTTGTCGTAAATTTGCAGCAAATTTGCAGAAAATAAAGCTCAACACATACAACAATTCAAAACAAACCTCAAATGTTTTGAGAATGGCATTATGAAGACTTTTTTCTATTGAAAATCTAAACACTTTTTTCCTCAAGTTCTGAGATCACTCTCTTCCTTGTAGAAAACCTCCAAAATCATGAGCAAATATTTTTTAAAAAACTCTTATGCTCTTGGTTATATGAGGGGTATAAAACCCCGCAAATGCCGAATATTTTACCGCATTACACATTTTTTTTTATTTGGCCTAGTGCAATTACAATTTCTTTCAAATAATATAGAAAATCAATCATCATAAACTTTTCGCCATAAAAACCCACTCAGATTCTGTGCGCTTTTTCTTATACAGATTAATTTCTATACAAAAACTTGAATTTCCATAAAATAAGTAGTCACAGGGATTTTTTTGTAACCTAAGTCTGACAATAATATAATTTAACAGTTAAATTTAAACTTCAAGGAAAAAGTCTTCAGAATTGTGGTTTTTGTTATTTTTTCTACACTGAAACGATATAGCCGGTAAAACATTAAAATAAAGTTATTTGAAGTCAAATAAATTTTTTGCAATATATCAACAACAGTTTATGGCAGTTGTTTTTGAACAGTTGTTTTATTGAAAAACTTATTGACCCCTTTGTTTGTTATTTAAACCAAAATTTGTTGAGTGTTTAAAAAATATCTTCGGTATTTTCGCATAGAAAAGACAGTTTTTTTAGGGGAAAAACATAAACACTTGGGAGTACGTACTGATTTAAGTTGAGAAAAAATGGACACCATACCCAGCAAAAATAAATCGAGATTTTGGCGACACAGCATCTTTTTATAGCATACCAAAGCGCATCCAAAGAGCGCTCTTGAAGATGCAGTAAAAGTAAGAGGAAAAAATTATAATTTTTTGTTAAGATTTTTTATATAAAACTCAAAATATAAAATTATATTTTGATAAAATTTCATACATGCTTTCCTTTTGAATACATTTCAAATTTTTTGAATAAAAAACCATGAGTTTAAGGCAAAGACACATGATTTCACTGCATCATTATTGCGTATTAATCAGCGCTGCAAAAAGTGCTTCAATCATAACACCTCACATTTTAAATGAAAAAAAAAAAAATGAGTACACCACTTCCACTTTAGTTTCAGAAAATACAAATTATATTACAAAAAATATCCAATCATATTTTAGAATCTCCAATTATATTTAAAAATTTCCAATTATATTTCAAAAATTTCCAATATAATTGAAATTTTTTAAATGTAATTAAAATTTTTTTGGTTATAAATGGTAATATCTGAAATATAAATGGAAGTTTCTGAAATATAATTTGAAATTTTCGAAATATAATTGGAAATTTTTTAAATGTAATTAGTTGGGCAATTCCAAAAATTTTCGCCCCACTGTTCGGAAACATGCCTTTGGACGCCACTGAGAATTTGGCTCATAGATATCCACGTTTATATGAGATATGTTGCATTTTTGGATTTTAAAAATTTGCTGTAGTTTTCAAATTATCGCGGGTCAAAGTTCGACTTTTTTAGAAAAAGTCAGAAAAATACATGACGTTTAACGTGCTCTAACTTTTTAACTAGTAACCCGATTATCACAAGTAATGGCTCATATGAAAGCTTAATTCTTCTTCTTTTACGAAATATTTTCAAAAACATACGGTTTTTTTTCAGAAGTGTTGCAAAAATTCAAAAACATTTTTTTTTTGCGAATATTTAAAAAAACACATCTTCGATTTTTTTTAAAAAAAAGTTTGGTGATAAACAATACTGTTTTGTACAACATATCCAAAATTCAGAGTGGGATCCCAATGGGATCAAAAAATATTCAGGTTTTAGTACGAAGTTCTCAAATTTTACCTTAGAAAATTAAAATTTTATATTTCTTCAATATAAAAATTTAAATTTTCAAGGAAAATTATACTATTAAAATTTTGAAAAACATTCAAAACATTAGAAATTTAAATTTTCTAAGGGAAAAATGTGAGAACCTCGTACTTAAAACAGAATAGTTTTTGATCCCATGGAGATCCCACTCTGAATTTTGAATATGTTATACAAAACATTGTTATTTTTCACCAGAATTTTTTTTAAAAAAATCGAAGATGTGTTTTTTTAAATATTCGAAAAAAAAAAATGTTTTTGCATTTTTGCATCATTTCTGTAAAAAAAAACTGTGTTATTTTAGAAATATTTTCTAAAAGAAGAACCCCAGCTTTCACATGAGCCTAAATTTGTGAAAATCGGGTCATTGGTTAAAAAGTTACAGCACTCTAAACGTGATGTATTTTTCTTACTTTTGCTTAAAAAGTCAATCTTTGACCCGCCATAATTCGTTAAATGCACCAAATGTAAAAAAACGATATATGGTACATATATCATATTTATGAGGGCTATCTATGTGTCAAGGTTCAAATTAATCTGAGACACCATTTCCGAAAATGACTAAAATTTGAGCTAAATTTTCTGGAATGGCCCAGTTCTCTTTTGCGATATTTCTTCCAAATGAATGCAGGGAGATTAGGCAATCGTATTTAAGATTTTCCAATTGCATTCAGAAATAGTCAATTGTAATTCAGATTTTGTAATTTCTATTTTAGAAATAGTCAAATGTGCTTCATCTTTATTCTGCTTAAATCAGCTCTAAAAATATATATAAATTCACTGCATCTTTACAGCGATTTTTTCAGCGCTCTAAAGAGATGTGAATTCAGAGCATCTTAAAAGCGCTTTTTCGGTGTATCCAACTAGCGCTCTAAAGTGTGACATCGCCTTAGAGAATCATGCATGAATTCAGCAGGTTTGGATGTGCTTCTTGACTCGAGTTTCCTTTCCAAAACCTGCTGCCAGTTCAGCAAAATTTCTGCTGGGTAGTTATATACAGTGGCGACAATACATTGGCAACTTTTTTTATAGTAAATTCAATTTGTTAAAGACAAAGTTAAAAATCCCAGCAAAACTTTGGTAATGGGTAGTGATTATATAACACATTACCAGGTAATGTATATAACTTATTTGTAGCATTATTTTATGATGTCTTACCAAACATTTGTTCCACAACGTATTATTTTCAAGTAAAAAATTATGCATTACTAATAATTTGCTACGTAATGCATGATAATTGAAAAAATGTATTTCATATTTATTATTTCTAAACATTAAATCATGGATGACTTATATTTGGTTACATCATGTATTATTTGAAAGTTTGAAATAATGATTTTATTTATAACTAGCTTACCATCCCGGTACTTCGTTACCGGTTTTGTTGAATACTGGATAATAGAAGGATCAGGATTACTATATCGATTTCCAAAAAATCCCCCTACGTAGTCTTTGTTTTATTTACTTGTGGACGTTTAAGTCTTCCATAAAAAAATATTTCAATGAATAATTTAAACAATAAAATTTGAATAACTTCGCTGGTATGTTATTATGTTCGTTCCGGGGGAAAAATATATTGAGAATTTTCGAGCCCTTATGTCGGGATTTTGGATTTTCATTGAAAAGAGAAATTGGAATAAAAAAAATAAGTTTGAGTGAAAAAATATATAGAGGGAAAAAGTATGGAGAAAAAAGCTAAACACGAAAAATTTGAGTAAAAAATATCATTCCATATTGTTCCCTGCTCTATTCCATTATGTTCCCCGTTCTACTCCATTTCATTTCCAATTCCATCTCCTTCTTCTAAGATCATTATTATAAGAACAAAAAAAGTACCAAAAGTTCACTTTATTACCCCCATTAGAAACGGAATTTCCAAAAAGTACCTCTTCCAGAATGTTTTTTCTTCACCGAAATATCCTATACTCCATATTTCAATTATATAGGACATTGTTTCAGCAAATATTAAAAGAACTTTTTATCCCCGTTAAGAAATTTCCAAAAAGTACTTTTCCACATCTTTTTTTTCACCGACGGATTTTACATTCCAAATTTAAAGTTTCTGTGACCATTATATTTTTTGGAACCTTTTGAAAAGGTCCTTTTCCAATTTCAAGTTTCTATGATTATTATTTCAGGAAATAAAAAAGTACCAAAAAGTGTACTTTCGGTGCTTTTAACAAAACGTACTTTTTATAGAAGGTACTTTTTATAAAAGGTACTTTGTATAAAAGGTACTTTTTATAAACGGTACTTTTTATAAAAGGTACTTTTAATAAAAGGTATTTTTTATAAAAGGTACTTTTTATAAAAGGAACTTTTTATAAAAGGTACTTTTTATAAAAGGTACTTTTTATAAAAGGTACTTTTTATAAAAGGTACTTTTTATAAAAGGTACTTTTTATAAAAGGTACTTTTTATAAAAGGTACTTTTTATAAAAGGTACTTTTTATAAAAGGTACTTTTTATAAAAGGTACTTTTTATAAAAGGTACTTTTTATAAAAGGTACTTTTTATAAAAGGTACTTTTTATAAAAGGTACTTTTTATAAAAGGTACTTTTTATAAAAGGTACTTTTTATAAAAGGTACTTTTTATAAAAGGTACTTTTTATAAAAGGTACTTGTTATAAAAGGTACTTTTTATAAAAGGTACTTTTTATAAAAGGAACTTTTTATAAAAGGTACTTTTTATAAAAGGTACTTTTTATAAAAGGTACTTTTTATAAAAGGTACTTTTTATAAAAGGTACTTTTTATAAAAGGTACTTTTTATAAAAGCTACTTTTTATAATTTTACCAGTTACTAGTGTGCTGTGATGCTAATGCACATCATTCGATATGGGGTAGTACAGACACAAATGATAGAGGCGAATCACTTTTGGAGTTTTTGTTAAGCACTAACCTGTATATTTGTAACAAGGGTAGTGAACCAACTTTCGTTACAAGTACGCGGCAAGAGGTTCTTGACGTAACACTTGTATCAGATACATTGTCTGATAGAATTGATGACTGGAGAGTTTTGGAAGAGCATTCTTTCTCAGATCATCGGTACATTGAGTTTTTACTCAGGGAGCGTGCCCCGGTTGAGACAGTCTCTAGAAATCTGAGAAGAACAAACTGGGTGAAATATAGGGAGACTTTTTCTTTGCTTTTGGATGAAGTACCCCTATCTGAACCGCATAGTTTAGCGGAAATTGACTGTCTGGTTGACCATATAACAAATGTTTGTAATAGGTGCCTGGATGCGTCTTGCCCTTCTGCAAAGCCTAGAGGGAAAAAAAAGCCACCTTGGTGGTCAAATGAGTTGCAGACGAGCAGAGATTCCTGCAGAAAGCTCTTTAATAAGGCTAAATTTTCAAGAGCGGACGAGGACTGGTCTGCATACAGGCTGCAACTTAAGAGTTATAAAAAGATGATCAGAAATGCCAAATGTGATTCTTGGAAAAACTTCTGTGGAAACATAGAAGACGTTTCTGAGGCATCCAGGCTGCGCAAGGTTCTGGCTTCTTCTCCTTGCACCCTAGGATACCTGAAAGATCCTAATGGGGTGTGGTCTTCCTCCAGTGGAGAGTCGCTGGATCTCCTTTTAAACACGCATTTTCCGGGCAATTCCATGACGCCGTTTCAAGCTTTGGAACGTTCTGACGCCCAAGCATCTGAAATTGCTTCGGAAATAATAAATATGCCAACATTAATCTGGGCGATAAAAAGCTTCAGGCCCTATAAATCTCCGGGACCTGATGGTATAATCCCGGCTGAGTTGCAGCAAGTGTTGGACTATATAGCCCCGTTGCTGTATAATCTATACACAGCATGCATCAACTGGTCGTATATTCCTTTAAAATGGAGGGATACCAGAGTCGTATTTATCCCGAAGGCTGGGAAAAGTTCCCACACAGCTCCGAAGGATTTCAGACCAATTAGTCTGTCTTCTTTTTTGTTAAAGACAATGGAACGAATGATAGACTCATATTTGCGTAGAGTGATTGACCCGAGGTTGCTTTCGACAAAGCAACATGCATACAGCAAGGGACGATCAACGGAAACAGCTCTTCATGAGCTCGTTGGTACCATCGAGAGATCGCTTTCGGTAAAGGAGTACACTATGGTGGCCTTTCTTGATATTGAGGGGGCTTTTAATAATGTCATTCCAGAATCGATAATATTGGCATTGTCTGGTCTGGGAGTAAAGCGTGAAATCGTTTTAATGGTGGAAAACCTACTTGCCAATAGACGTATAACGTCTGAATTGGGAGCGTCCGTCATATCTCGATTTGTCAATAGGGGCACACCACAAGGAGGTGTTCTTTCACCGCTTCTTTGGAACCTGGCACTGAATTCAATGCTACTATCTCTAGAAGCACGTGGTTGTCATGTTATCGCATATGCTGACGATGTCGCGATAGCGGTAAAGGGGAAGCATCTGCCAACATTGCGGGACATTCTTCAGGGTTCTCTGAAAGATCTGTCTAAATGGGCAAGAGACTGTGGCCTAGGAGTTAATCCTAGTAAAACAGAGCTTGTTTTGTTTACAAGGAAAAATAAGATTCCTGCTTTTGATCCTATTTCTCTGGACGGTACTGAAATCACCTTCTCAGATGGAGCCAAGTATCTTGGAGTATTTCTAGATAGGAAGCTGAATTTCAGGCGTAATATTGAGGAACGGGTGAGAAAAGCAACGATTGCTTTGTATTCCTGTAAAAGGGCCATTGGAAAACGATGGGGTTTTAGCCCTCAAGTCGTTCATTGGATCTATACAGCAGTGGTGCGTCCAATTTTGCTGTATGGAATCATTGTCTGGTGGCCTGCTTTGGAAACAAAAGCGAACTTTGTCTTTATCACGAAGGTACAGAGAATGGCGTCAATGTGCATCACTGGTGCTCTTCGTACTACACCTACGGCTGCATTAGAAATCCTCCTTCACCTGATACCCTTGGACATATTGGGTAGGCAGTATGCGGCTGCATCGGCAATTCGACTTAATAGCACGCTGCAATGGAGGAGCAGTGATTGTGGCCATAGCGCAATCTTGAAAAAGATAACAATACCACAAAATGTGGACTGTGCTCCCTCTTTGAGCCTCTTTGAGCGCCACTTTACCACTATGATACCATCCAGGGAGTCTTGGATGGGGGATACTCCGGGTAGTGGAGCTACCATAAATTTTTACACAGATGGATCGAGGCTGCACGAACAAGTGGGCTTTGGAGTCTATTCGGAAGAGCTTGGGTTGAGCCTGGCTCGTAGATTGCCAGATCATTGCAGTGTTTACCAGGCAGAGATGCTGGCAATAAAAGAAGTGGCTGACTGGTTGAGCTGCAATGTCTTGTCTACAACCGCAGTCAACATCTATACTGACAGTCAAGCCGCGGTCAAGTCCCTGGATTCAATGTTTCTGAAAACAAGATCTGCCCTTAACTGCCGCACGTCTTTAAATGAGATGGCCAAGCAGTTTAACATACGACTCATATGGGTCCCAGGGCACAGAGACATTCCAGGGAATTGCAAAGCCGATGAGCTTGCAAGACTAGGAACTACCTTACAGGTTCCAACAGAATTGGAATGTGTTGGTACGCCTCTAGAAACTTGCAAGCAAAACCTACGGCTTTGTTCTGCGACGGAGACTAATCAAAGATGGGCAAATGGATGGACGTGTGAGACAACACGACTGATTTGGCCTTCTCTTAATCAGGGGCGCACAAGTGAGCTGATATCGCTTCCAAGAGGAGAGATTTCAACGGTGGTTTCTATAATTACCGGACACTGTCTTATAGGGAAGCACGCAGAGCGGTTAAATTTGCCGTCGAATGACTTTTGCCGAAGTTGCATGGATGAAGAGGAGTTGGAAACTATCGAACACTTTATTTGCCATTGCCCGGCACTGTCTGGTCAGCGACTTGCTTCACTGGGATCTAGGGAGCTGTACGATCTTTCAGATTTGTCGGATGTCAAAATTCAACATCTAAGGAGTTTCATAAGAAGCTCAAACTGGTTTAACGACAGGGACTAGTAGGGAAACCTATTACGATCCCGTGGTATCACAATGGACCTCAGAGTCTACGTGTGTTGACGTAAAACGTCAGCAGCCACTTACAACCTAACCTAACCTAACCTACTTTTTATAAAAGATATTTTTTATAAAAGGTACTTTTTATAAAAGGTACTTTTTATAAAAGGTACTTTTCATAAAAGGTACTTTTTATAAAAGATACTTTTTATAAAAGGTACTTTTTATAAAAGGTACTTTTTACAAAAGGTACTATTATAAAAGGTACTTTTTATAAAAGGTACTTTTTATAAAAGGTACTTTTTATAAAAGGTACTTTTTATAAAAGGTACTTTTTATAAAAGGTACTTTTTATAAAAGGTACTTTTTATAAAAGGTACTTTTTATAAAAGGTACTTTTTATAAAAGGTACTTTTTATAAAAGGTACTTTTTATAAAAGGTACTTTTTATAAAAGGTACTTTTTATAAAAGGTACTTTTTATTAAAGGTAATTTTTATAAAAGGTACTTTTTATAAAAGGTACTTTTTATAAATGGTACTTTTTATAAAAGGTACTTTTTATAAAAGGTACTTTTTATAAAAGGTACTTTTTATAAAAGGTACTTTTTATAAAAGGTACTTTTTTTAAAATGTACTTTTTATAAAAGGTACTTTTTATAAAAGGTACTTTTTATAAAAGGTACTTTTTATAAAAGGTACTTTTTATAAAAGGTACTTTTTATAAAAGGTACTTTTTATAAAAGGTACTTTTTATAAAAGGTACTTTTTATAAAAGGTACTTTTTATAAAAGGTACTTTTTATAAAAGGTACTTTTTATAAAAGGTACTTTTTATAAAAGGTACTTTTTATAAAAGGTACTTTTTATAAAAGGTACTTTTTATAAAAGGTACTTTTTATAAAAGGTACTTTTTATAAAAGGTACTTTTTATAAAAGGTACTTTTTATAAAAGGTACTTTTTATAAAAGGTACTTTTTATAAAAGGTACTTTTTATAAAAGGTACTTTTTATAAAAGGTACTTTTTATAAAAGGTACTTTTAATAAAAGGTTCTTTTTATAAAAGGTACTTTTTATAAAACCCGGGTAAAAATGAAATATATATGATCATATATGAAGATATATGGATCAAATATGGATTTATATAACCATATATTATTATATATGCCTCCATATATGTTCATATATGATATGATCCGAAAATTGGCCCGATATGAGGTCATATCGGGCCAATTTTCGGATCAGATCATATATGAACATATATGGAGGCATATATGATAATATATGGTTATATAAATCCATATATGATCCATATATCTTCATATATGATCATATGTATTTCATTTTTACCCGGGAAGGTACTTTTTAAAAAAGATACTTTTTATAAAAGATACTTTTTATTAAATGTACCATTATTTCAGTAAATTAAAAAAAGTACCAAAAGTACACTTTTTCCATTTTACCCCCGTAAAGTCAACATTGGCAAAAACCCAGCCTTGGTGAATATTTTTTCCGGGAGGTGAACCTACATTGCAAATTTTAAGTTTCTAGGAAAATTATTTAAGAAAATATAAAATGTACCAAAAGTTCAATTTTTTACCGTTTTACCCCTTAGAATCAACATTGGCAAAATCCAGCCTTAGTAGATTTATATTCCGGGAGCTGAACCTACATTCAAAATTTCAAGTGTCTAGGACCATTATTTAAGAAAATATAAATGGTACCAAAGGCAAAAATCCAGCCTTTCTGGATCTATATTCCGGGAGGTGAACATACAGTCCAAATTTCCAATTTCTGTGACCATTATTTCAGGAGATATAAAAAGTACCAAAAGTACAGTTTTTTACCCTTTTTCTCCCCTTAGAATCAACATTGGCAAAAATCCGGCCTTACTGGATCTATATTCCAGGAGGTGAACATACAGTCCAAATTTCAAGTCTCTGTGACCATTATTTCAGGAGATATAAAAAGTACCAAAAGTACAGTTTTTTACCCTTTTTACCCCCTTAGAATCAACATTGGCAAAGATCCAGCCTTAGTGGATCTATATTCCGGGAGGTGAACCTACAGTCCAAATTTCAAGTCTCTAGCTTCGGCGGTTTGGGCTGGGCGATGATGAGTCAGTCAGTCAGTCACGTTACTCTTTTATATATATAGATTGGATGCATAATGCATTACAATAACATAAAAAATAATTATTTTATAAAAAAATGCATAAGTTTAAACTAGACAGGAAATTTCTAACGACACTCACGAGCATATTTTATCTACTTACACTCACTTACAATCACGCGAGTAAATTTAATACAAAATTACTTTTTCACTACTCGTAACACCATATATTATCTTCTGTTATGCTATATTATTTCATTTCTCGTAACCTATAAAATATCATATATTTTACACCTTACTCATATTCTTCGTTATAAATTTATGACTTATTTTATACCTTACTGGTATTCTTTGTGATAATGTGGATGCATTACTTTGAGTCTCATCGCCTTTTAAAATCATCAATACTGCAATGTATAAAATAAGAGATCCTATACCTTATTTTATACCTTATTTGGTAATCTAAGTTTTGCTGGGATACTAACCATTTTAAATATCAAACGAGTATTATTTTAAAAAGTGTTGTGTAGATAATTTATAAATCTTTAATTTAAGCTTCATGGCGTGCAGATTGAGTAAATAATGAATGAATAGACATTTTTCAGAAAATTTTTTTAAAATATTTTCAAGTCAATTTTTTCAAGTTCAAACATAAAAAAATTTAAAAAATGTCCAACAGTTTTATTTTCAGTTATTAGATAATTTTTCCAACAACCCAAACAAGCAGTGAAATTTTTTAAAGTACAGTAGAAAAAATCCAAATTTTTTTTATCTCCAAATCTTTTGACCACCAATTTTTTGTAAACAAAGAAAAGATGTTCTTGTACATTTTAGTACACCTAAGTGTATAAAAATAAAATATAATGTGGATTTTCTCTACTGTACTTAAAAAATGCCACTGTTCGTTTGGGTTCTCGAGTAAAAATGTTTAGATATATTTTTATATATCACATCTTCTCCGAGATTTGAAAGATCAGAACTGATCCGAGTAAGATCAGTGCACTCAAAAAAATAAAACTGTAAAGTTAGCAAAAAATTTAGTTAAATTTAACTAAAAAAACACCTGATTTTGAACCTACTAAATTTCTAGTTAATTTAACAAAAAATATTTAGTTAACTTTTCGTAGAATAAATGTAGCAAAAAAACCGTAATTTTAACTGAAAATTCAGCTGAAAATTTCGTAACATTTTTTATTAGTTGAATTCAGCTAAACTTTTTGTAAAAATTTTTAAGTTTGGTAAATATTGGTTTTAAACACTAACACTTCACTGATTTTTTCTTTTTTTCACAGCATTAAGTTCAGCTTAAGTAGGACTTATGAGATTTGCATAGGAGGCTTCACAAGAAATGTTTAAAATTTTTCACTTGACAAAAATGTTACAAAAAATCAGCAAATTAATTAGTGAAAATTCGTAAACTCAGTTTTAAAGTCAACAAAAAAAATTAATTCAAAATTTGTACAAAACTAGTATTTTCGTAAATTGAACTTAACTAGAAAAAGTAGTTAAAACGCTGATTTTAACTAAAAATTTGCTAAAAAGCCAGTAAACTCGAGTTAGCAAAAAAAATTTTGTTAACTTTACAGTTTTATTTTTTTGAGTGTGCTGATCCGAAAATGGATCGCTAAGATTTGATCAGTTTTAATCGGACGGATACAATGTTATCCGAAAAATGGGTTAATATAATAAGGTAAACCCATTTTTCGGATGAAATTGTATCCCCGAGTTAAAATAAACATATATAACAATATATGACTTGATACAAACATAATTAATCATATATGATTATATATCGCGTGAGATATTTTCTAATTTTTTTAAATGCAGTCATATGTATTTATATATAATTTAATCATGATTCAGATCAAAAGGTGTACGGTTGATATAATTATATAAAATTATAAGACGGTCAATACAAAATTTGATTTTCTGTATAATTTAACATAAAATTATATATAGCTTATTCTGTTCCATATAAAACTATATATGTTTCCAATTACCCAACAATTTTCTAAGTTTTTTAGGCGAATTATAAAAAACTTTTTAAAATATTCCAAAATATTTCTTGTTAGGGTTATGTATATCACCTATCTGGTTCGAAGCGTACCCAAACATTTTTTTTTTGTTTTAGAATATTAAATGTTTGGTAAATGTATCGTTGACCTGTGGTTTATCTCATCCCAAACCAAAAAATACCAGGATTTTATATGTTTTTATGCAATTAGATATAATTAGATCCACCAATATATGGCAATGTCTGGTCAAAACTCGGATGAAATCAAATCATATTTTATACAAGTTGATCTTTTTTAATGCAAACACATCCACCATTATTCGGATCAAATTGCGTATAAATGTATATTGTGTTACATATCATTATATATTGCATCATATCAAAATTTTTACTCGGTTCCGTCCGACTAAAACTGATCTAATCTTAGCGATCCGTTTTTCGGATCAGTACTAATCCTTCACATTTTTACTTCGGTTGTTGGAAAAATTATTTGATCACTTCGACTTGGAAATCATTATAAAAAATGTTCTGAAAAATGTCAATAAATAATTTCATTTTCCAGATCGACCCTCGTAGCACATTTATTATTTACTAAATCTGCACGCTATCAAGCTTAAATAAAAGCTTTTAAATTACCTACATAACATTTTTTATAATAATTAGTACTCGTTTGATAATAATAGTATTGTTAACTTTGTCTTTAACAAATTGCATCTACTACACAAAAAAATCCAATGTATTGTCGCCCACTGTATAATACGTATTGAATAAGTTATATATAATACTTATTGAATTTAAAGTTGTACCAAATAGTTGAAAGGAAATTACAAAAATCTGCTCTTATGTTTAAATAAATAGGGTGGCATGTCATGTTTTGATTTACCAAGTTTTTTCTGAGATTAAAATAACAAAAGGGGATTTGTTAAATTTTGAAGGCTACATTTCTCGAAGAAAAACGTAAGGGCATTAAAGTCTGAAATTTCGTTGGGTGGACAAAGCTCGGCGGAGTATTCAAAGTGTCTTACATCACTTGTCTTCCTATCACACATTGAAATTTCCATGTTTTGTATAGAACTTCTGTATTTTAAAACCAACTGTCACAATGTTGATTATATTAAAAAAAATGTTTTTAGCTTTAATGCCACCTTAATATCTTTAAACCCCTACCAATTATTCTAAGAATATTATGAAGAGATGAAAACTTTAATCAGGACAAGTTGTTGGTTGTTAAAAAGCATTTAAACCTTAAAATATATTTTGTTGTGGGTTTTATATTGTAACAAAAATGTTAGTTTTCAATGATTTGTTACAAAGATTCTAAAGAATTTTTCTTCCAACACACTCCTTCCAGTAAAATTTTTCACATCTTTATTAAAAAGACACACAAATAGCAGAAGGTTTAAGATGATGCTGTTTTTTATAGCATTTTACTAGTAATAAATTCTTAGAATTGTTTCATTTGTAAAAATTTAAAAGAATCTGTTTTATCTCACAATAAAATTTAATAACATTATTTTTTCTGGCGAATTCGTTGTGTTGGTTTTTATAACCTCTTTTTAAAAGGAATGTCTTGCAATAGGCAACCAACCAATTTAATTAATTTTGTAATATAACTGGGCTATCAGTTGTTATATTCAAAATTCTGTTAAAAAATGACGGGCGATACTAATGCTGAAAAATGCAATACAGTTACCCGATTTGAAACCAACACCAATAACACTACTTTGAGATCGACGACATTTTGCATTTATTTTCCATGTAAAGTTTTGCGATTAATAGTAAAATGAAGTCCAAAGATTCAAAAGTAGAGTCGTTTTCGAGATATTGCTAACTTTTTAAATTTTACAACTTTTTAAAATATTGGTTTTACATAAAAAAACATATTTTCGGACCAAATGGGATGATTTTTTTTGTTGGTTTTATGCTAAATGTACCTAACACTGTGCTCGAATTTTACACTTTTTTTTAACAAGCTGGTCACCCTACTGGTAAAGTTAGTTTGAGTACGCTGAATTCAATGGTGCTAGCCGGTTTTCTAAGTTAGCGCTCGTATTCGCGATATTCGCAATTTAAAATTTTGATGCTCAAGTAAGAAAAATCTGTTTTTTTATGAAAAAAAATTTTCAATACAATTATTTTTAGTTTGATTTGAATGAACTCCTATCTGGTAACGATGTTTTTTTTTTCAAAGTTAGCGTACACCGAAAAAAATCCTTGCTTAAAATACAAGAATCCCTTCGTACAATGTACGAAAACATTTGTGATTTCGCACAACGAAAGACATTCGTAAAATACACGAAATGTTTCGTAAATAGTAGGAAAAATATTTTTAGTGTTACAAAAATATTTTATGTATCATACGAAAAAATTTCTTAAATTTAATGCAGAAATTCGTAAAATGCCCGAAATTTATTTGTATATAAAATCAATGATTTCGTAAAAAGCTAACATTAATTTGGATACTTACGAAAATACTTTGTGACCTCAACGAATATTTTTTGTAGTTTTACTTGAAAATTAGAATGCAAAATAGAAAATGAAATTAGAATGCAAAATTGAAAATAGAATGCACGAAAATAGAAAAGTTTCGTTCAAAATGATACAAGTTATGAAACGAAATTTTTTTAAAATAAAAAAGAAATACTACTAAAATTTTTTTTAATTTGTTTTTTTTTTTACAATTTCACATTTCCCAGCACACTCTATATTTTGATTTCAAAATTTTTAAATTACGACTCCAAATATTTAAATTTTATGTATGGCTTCATCTAAACGATCTCCCTTTTTATACCCTCCACTTAGTGATAGAGGGTATATATAAGTTTGTCATTCTGTTTGTAACTCATCGAAATATCGATCTGGGACCCCACAAAGTATATATATTCATGATGCCCGATCGATTTTAAGACATTCTAGCGATGTCCGTCTGTCCGTCTGTCCGTCTGTCTGTCTGTTGAAAATGCTGTCGCGGACAAAATATTGCACAGAGATGGCTGAAACTTAACATATTTATTGGAAGTTCTCCCGAGAAGTTTGGTATTGCATTTGAGCGGTTCAAAAGTTATGAACGAAAATGTAAGCACACCTCAAAAATTTCAGTACATTCAACATAACCTAAAAATACAAAATGCTTTAATTCGGCTTCTGGTTGGCATATGTGAACATAATTAACCACCTAATGGTATTTAAACAAGTACGAACAAATTTTTTGACAAAAAAAGAAAAAAATCGCGGATTTTTTTTACCAAAATTTTTTTTCGCGGAAATTTTTTTTTCCAAAATTTTTTTTTTTCAAAAATAATTTCCTTTTAAATAAAGTTTTTTGCAATAATCTTTTTGAAATTGTGGAGGGTATCACTACATTCGGCAAGGCCGAATTTAACTTTTTTACTTGTTAGACTCTAAAATAAGTTAAATACAACCAAAAACGAAGACTTTATCGTCAATTTTTCAAGCAAAATGCTTATACCTTTGTGGAATGTTTTTGTAAAAATTTTTTGTTATCAAAAATTGTCAAAAATACACACTTTTTCTGAGCTAAAAAGAGCCTTCCAAAACACTCCAAAAATATGTCTAAAAAGAGCTTAAAATAACTGTAGCTAGTATTTTTTTTTAAAATTGTCGATAAAGACTCGTATTGTACTCGGATTTAAATTTACAAATAAAATTTTTGACTTCAAAGAAGGGATTTTTTGGATGAGCAACTTTTATACAAAAATTTTTAAGTCCATTTTGGAGTCTAAAAAGAGTTTGTTTATTTACTGGGATATATAATTTATATTAATATCAAAAACATATACTAAAGGTCAATTGTCGCGGTTAGGGCAGAGCAAAAAACATCACTAAGGACTACTTAAAACGGGGCTTATAACTAAAATGTTTATTATATGACAGGGTGTCATGGTTCATACATTTTTAAAATTTCAATACTTTAAAATACCCAAAAAAAAAAAAAATCCGAATTTTCGACGTCACAGACATAGTATATGAACTAAAGTTTTTTCCTCAATGTTAAACAAATTTCAAATTTTTTACTTAAATTTAACTAAATTTTACGAAAATTCTTAAATTATTTTCAAAGAAATTTTTTCCTCAATTTTAATTATTTCTTTTTTCAGTGCAAGGTTTTACTGACAAGGAAGGTCCGATTATCCTTAAACTTGCATATAGGAAAGAGTGTAGCAAATTAAGAGTAACCTCTTTTTTTGGCTGCCCAATCTCACATTTAGCGGGTCAAATGGGAGGGGAAAACGGATTTTTTTTTCGTTTTTTGAGAATTTTTCCATTTCCCGAGTAAAAAAAGTTATATGACGCAATATTTAATTATATATGAACAGATATGCTTTTATGTAAATCCATATTAATTTTGATCCGAAAATTGGCGGATCGAATATTATACGATTATATCAAATTCTATTATTTTTGATAAAATAATATCAAATTTGATTAAGTTTGATCCCAAAAATGGGTCTATCTAATTGTATTAAATCATATCTTATCTGTTAAAATTAGATTCATTTTTATATAATAAGATGAAATTTCGTAAAATTTTTTGGTATTTTAAACGTGAAATTAGAAATTAGTTTATCAGATTGGATACATTATCAATTAGAAGAGTTTTTATTGCATTCTTCGGAATTTTTTAGGGACTTAGCAAATTATTAAAATTTGTCAACTATTTTTTTCTAAAATCATTTTTAAGGGATTTAAAAATTCTAAAATCATTTTTAAGGGATTTAAAAATGTTTGTGTCTTATATGCTATTTACATATACCACGAAATCCGTATAAATTTGGATTTTAAATCCAATTAAAATCTATAATGTTAACATATGCTTTTTTTACATTTAGCGGGATTTTGTTTGTACTAACTCTGTATTTGCTTTTGATTTGTGTACAGGGTTGTTAGCTGGAAAATTACCCAATTTTATAAATATTTCTAAAAACAATGATTTTTCTTTGCCGGAGCCAATATTTTCAATCCCACTAGTATATGTTGGGACCACAATAACAAAAAATGTGTTTTTATATAAAGCTGCTTCTTTTAATGCAAGAAAATTAACATTTTTGCCAATTTTGGGGAAGACCAAATTGGTCCACTAAATTGTGCGTTTACCATTTGCAATGGTAAATTTTAAATTAAACATTGTTAAACATTGTTTTTATTTAGCTTTCAATAGTTTTAAATAAATAAATTTTAATTGTTTTTTCTATTTCATAAAAAACAACAACAGCTAATAAAAAAATGTGTGCAGCGTTGTATAAAGCATTAGGGATGATTATTTTGGGAAAAACCATAGTTGTACAATTAAGTAGTAGACATTTTTTGGGATTTTGAATTGCGATTTTACGATTTTTCCAAAATTCGATTTTTTTTTGTATGGGAGTTGACATTTGAAATCCAAAAAAGTAATGGGATTTCCTTGGATTTTCATTGAAATCCCATTTTTTCTGGATTTCGAGGTATATGTAAATGGCATATTAGAAAATTTAAAAACATTTTTTTGGAACTTAAAACTTAAAAAAAAAAAAAAATAAAAATTCTCCTAAAAATATTTTCAATGATTTTTTTACTTCAAAAAAAAAAAATTGTCAATAAAATGTTGTGTCCTGATATCTTTTGAACGGGTATCTTTTGAATCGATATCTTTTGAACGGGTCATCAAAAAAATCTGAAAATTTACCACGAAGGAGTTTTCAAAGAGTACTAAAAACAAATTGGGAAAATCAAAAAAAAAATTTTTCAAAGTGTCCGATTCGACATGGAATGCCCCATATATATAATAATTTCTATAAAAATTAAGCTGACCCGTATTTTTTCGTTTGGCGAAATTAGGAATTTTTCGAAATTCCATATTTTTTCATAAGGTGGCAACACTTTTTTTAATTTGAGTTTGGGAGCTAAAAAAACTGGTAACTCTTATTTTTCACCCCTCATTCTCATATGCAATTTTCAGGACAATCGCTGGGTGCCCTCAAAAAGACCTCCCTTGTGAGACCTTCTTGATATTGTTATTTTCGAGGATGAGTCCTCAAAAAGTAAAAAGGTTTGTGTTCCTTATAGTTTTAACACTGTGGATGGGGGGATTTAAAAGATTCGGTTTAGTTCAATAGTTGCACTCCTACATTTTTGGTTTATTTGTAAGCGAAATGTTTAACAAAAGATCTTGAGGTTAACGAAAGTTTATATTATGAACAAAATATATTGTTGTAAATTTGTAAAGAATTTTTGTAGTTGTAAAATTGTTGTCTTTTCATTTTACAACTCAATTATAAATTTAACATTTTCTGGAAAAAAATAAACTTTAATAAATTTTCTGTATAAAATAATTTACACATTTAATGACTTCGAGAGCCAGTTAAAGAATTATTTCTGTGGCCGTATGAAAAAACTAGTTAACTCCATTTTTTAATAACAGCCCAGTGAAAAATGTTCAAATGTGAATCATATATATTTCACATATGATTACATATATGAACATATATATTTAATATATGAGCATATACGAAAATTGGCGGCATGTGGACAGACATATATGAAACATATATGAACACATATGCACATATATGAATCCATGCCATATATGTACACATGCCGCCAATTTTCGCATGTGAAACATATATTTCCATATATGAACATACATGTCCATATTTGGACCACATATGATTCATATATGAACATTTTTCACCGGGAGGAGAAAAACACACTTTAAGTTTTTAACATATTTCACTAATTATTTACTATGAATTTATGTTATTATGCATGCGCATTAGACAAAACGTAATTTTTAATAATATTAATGATGTCTAGTTCCATGGAACACATTTTTGGACACTAAATCAGAAAATCGATGTCAGTTATCTTGTTTTTTCGAAAAATGGAGTTAACTAGTTTTTCCAAAAAAACTTTTTTTTTCAATTAATTCTTATATATTATGAAATTAAGGCAACTTAAGTAATCATATGTGGAAAAACATTAACTTTTTGACTCAGCACGTTAATTAACCCATTTTTTCGTAAAAAACAAGTTTTTTCAAAAAAATCTTTTTTTTTCTTTAATTCTTATGTATCTCAAAAATAAGCCGAGTTTTTATACATTAACTTCACAGTTTATGTAAAAATATGTAACACATTACCAGGTAATGTTAATCCCTTATTTGTAGAATTATTTTTGGATGTCTTACCAAACATTTGTTCAACAATATATTTTTTCAAGGTTAAAAATAATCAGCCTTACTACAAGAAAATAAAATAAATTTAAAATGAGCTTTTAATTTTATTTCCATACAAATTGTTTTTGTTTTTAAAATCGACTTTCAAAAAATGTATTGAAAATTTGAAATTTAAAATAAAACTTTTGTTAAAATAGACTTTTTATTTTCTTGTGGTAAGGGCCAATGTTTTACAAATAACTTGTTACGTAATGCATGATTATTAAAAACATTGTATTTCATATTTATTATTTCTAAACATTAAATCTTGGGTGAGTTATATTTGGTTACATTATATATTATTTCAAAATTGTAAATAATGCATTATTTGTAATTAAATACATAATGCATTATAATAACATAAAAAATAAATATTTTATACAAAAATGCATTAGTTCAAACTAGAGATGGGCTTACGACAGGAATTTTCGAATCACGCACACTCACGAGCATATTTTTTTTACTCACACTCACTTGCAATCACGTGAGTAAATTTAATAACGTTACTTATTTACTGCTTGTTACACCTAATATATCATATTCTCTATGCTATATTATTTTATTTCTCGTAGCCTTAAAAATATCAAAAAATATTTAAAAATATTTAATACCTCATGCTTCTCCTATGCTTCGTTACACTCAAAATAATTACTCTGTTAAATACTCTGTAAAATGACTGTAATCTTAATTCGACAGATATTTGACAAAGTTATCTGTCGAAATACAGATTTTAAAAAAATACTATGTATTTGCTTGTGTCCGAAAAACAAAATTTTGTAAAATTGGAGTTACTCGTTAACAACTTGTAGTTTTCATAAAATTTTATTTTTAATAAATTAAATTTTCTAATTTTAATAAAAATGTTTTTGAAGCAGAGAAGTTTTACTCATAAAATGGATTTAACAAAAACTTTGTTTATTTACAAAGTTTTTTTGTAAAATTTTGAACTCATAAAATGCATTTAACTAAAACTTTGTGAATTTATAGAGTTTTTTTGGTAAAATTCTTTTCGGTTTTATCAATATTTAACAGATAATTCTGTAAATTTACAGTTTTTTTTTATCGAAAGCATTTTACAGAGTTTTCTTCGTAAAATAACAAAAAATCTTGCTGGTTGGAAATCTATGGTATTTTCTGCTGGCTCAGCAGAGTATCTCTGTAATTTAACAGAGTGATTATTTTGAGTGTATATATTTGATAATTTACTTTATACCTTACTCGTATTCGTTGTCTTAATTTGCATGCATTACTTGGAGTCTCATCCCATGCTAAAATTATCAATGCAGCATGGTAAGATAAAGTAAGTTAATCTATATATAAATTATTAATAACTTTAAAACTATTACTTTAAGATATTTTGGGTGGTTCGCAGTCGTATTCTATGAATTAAGATCAGCAAAAAAAATTGTATGCATTTTTTATATGCAATCTATGGATACTCGGGAGTTAAAATTTTTATGTTAAAAATTTCGACTCAAAGAACTCGTGACACTAACTTATTCTTTCAGCTTTTTCTCCCATAGTTTTCGAAAGAACATCGTTTTAAACTTTTAAAATTCATGTTTTTTAAGAAACTATGGAGTTATCTTGTTTTTTCAAAAAATGCATGGAGTTATGTAGTTTTTACATAAAAATTGGTATTTTTCATTATTTTGTTTTGCAAATAACTTGTAAATGAGAACATATGTATATCAAAATTTCGATCTGACAGAGCGATAGTAAATGAAATACACTTTCTATTTTTGGTGTTATCTCAATTTTCTCAAAAGTGGAGTTAACTAGTTTTTTCGTACGGCCACAGATTTCTCGATTCTGTAAAGCTAAAGTAGTAATTTTTTGTAAAAATTTTTATATATGGAATTGGTAATGTAAAAAAATTGAGAACCTTATAGGCAGTTCATACAGACAAGTAAATTTCCAACTAAATTTTTCAGTTGCATCAACACAAATTTTGCTTGCTGTTACCATATTAAAAGCCTGTTTTACCGATCTTATTCAGTTGTGGCTACCAATATTCAATTGTAACAACTTATATTTAAGTGCTTCAACCGAATTTTTGTTGCATCAACTGACTTTCAGTTGGAAACTGGCACACAGTTGATTTCTTTGTTCCTTTCAAAAATTTTAAATAAAACAAATTAATCTCATAAATATGACAACCCTGCTTGTAATAGACTTTAAATTTTGAATACACTTCGTTAGCTGATTATGAATGAAAGAACATTTTATCACAATTAGGAATACTACAAAAAAAAAAGAACAAAAATACAAAATAAAATTAAGGCACAAATAAAAGAAACTTTCAAACTCAATGTTATAATATTATTTGTCAGGCAAAGAATAAAAAACAAATAACTTAACTTACTACAGAAATTCCTTGAATTTTTCGTTTAACGTTAAGATAACACTAGTTTACATGATTTTTCCACAGATTTTTGGAGGACACAGTCTAAAGTATATAGCAGGAATATTTCATTCAAAAATAATAATTGTTTATGTTAAAGTATTTTTATAGGCTAATATGCTAAATTTCAAATCCAATTAAAATCTATACCGTTTACATATGGGGCATTCCATGCCAAATCGCACAATTTCGGAACCGACCCCCTTCAATGTATGTTGTATTATGTATTAAATAAAACTAGCACACCAATTTTCAGCCTTTTATTCACATCGCCCATGAAGTTTAACAATGAATCACACGGGGGAAAATATGAATTTTTACTAATTTAAGTAATTTTTTTATATATTTTGAGTTAAGTTTGAATTTAAATGGTTACAAAAATATGATTTGGAGTAAAATTTCTCTTTAATAAAGTACTAAAAACTAAAATCGGTCGAAAATCAGCCAAGTTATTACAACTTTTGCTGGCATCTTACGTGTGTCATACCACTTGATTGAGGAATACGTGTCCTATTTTTGAAATTTATTGAAATTATTTACTGTAAAAGCACTTTTTTATTCTTCATGTTCCAGTGTAATTCTTTTTTTTTTATACATTTTTTTAAAACAAAATATTTAAAAATTAAGATTTTAAAACAGTGTTGACAAATGCAAACATTTTTAGCATTAATTTAAAACATGTTAGCAAAACACAATATGAAAAACATTTCGTCGCTGCGCCTAAAAATGTAGTTTGGGGCAAGTATTCAGGAGAGAAAAAAAATGGTTTATTTTCGTCCCTTCACGATATTTTTTAAAAGTTTGTTCTACAAAAAATTCTTGTACCGATATGCTATCCACAGAAAATTTTCAAAAAACATACACATAACTCCTTTTTTAAGTACTTTTTGGAACAAAATTTAAATAAATGGAAATATTTTTTACACATAAATCCTTTTGCTTATGAAACCATTTTTATTGTTAATTTCTTTTCGAGAGGAACAAAGACTAAATATAGTTTGTTGGTGGTTTAAAGCGACATTAGTTAGACAAGGTCCTTAAAATTTTGATATTTAAAAGCTCTTCAGTAAACAGCGAACAACAGATTTTTCGCAAACCTGGTGCTGATTTTTTCTTGTAAATATTTAAGAGCTTCGACATAAATTTACATCTGCGAAAGATGCTGTACTTTAGGTACTAAAATTTTCCGCCGTCAATGATTTAATTGCTTTCACACGGCTTTATTACCCGCCATTTAGGATTTAGATAAAAGGATGAAAATTTCCAAATATTTTCCAAAAAATCTTGACAAGTTCATTCAAAATACTTGGATGCTATGTGTGAACCTCATATTACTAAAAAAGTGATCCAGTATGTCACGTTCTGTTACTTTTTTATCAAAAAAAGTTATGTGTAGCTTAACACATAACTCCTTTTCAGACCATTTTTAGTATGTAAACGTATGACCAATAGGGGATCATAAAGATGTAATAAAAAAAAATTAAAAAACTTCACATGACTCCATTTTTAGGCGCAGCGACGATTTGTCATCTAAATACATTTGAACTTGAAGAATAAAAAAATGTTATTACAGTAGAAAATTTCAATAAACTTAAAAAATCGGACTCGATTTTCAACCCATTTTGTTGTAGTACCTTATTAGGGGACATTATGTCCAAATCATAATTATGTAACCACTTGAATTCAAACTTAACTTAAAATACAAAAAAAAAAAGAGAAATCATAAAAAAAATCATATTTTCTTCTCTTGTAATCCGTTTTTTAAACTTCAAAGCCGATGCCATACCCATGTCCGATCATCCATTTTGTGAGACGTATTTTTACACCCAATTGAATATATTAGTGCCCCCCATTTCCCGGTTCTCGGTATTCCCGGGAATACCGGTATTCCCTGTTCTGGAACCGGTTTCCCGGTTCTAGATATATTCCCGGGAATACCGGTATTCCCGGTTCTGATACTGGTACCGGTTCTCAAAAAACAAAAAAATACTATACCATAGAATATTTAAATTACACCATTTAATCAGTATTTTAGAAATATTTAGTTGTGTTTGTAAAATTATTTAAAAATCATGAAACTTTTTTTTCTTAAATTCATAAAAAATAAATGAAATGGTGTTTTTCACATGTTTTGTATTTTTTTTTGTAAAAGCGAAGAAAAAATGTTAATTGAAAAAAATTTTACAAAATATACATACCGGTAGTCCCGGGAATACCGTCAGAACCGGAACCGGGAATACCGGTATTCCCGGGAATACCGGGAATAATGTAAGAACCGGGAAACCGGTACCATTTCCCGGGAATACCGAGAACCGGGAATACCGGTATTCCCGGTTCTACGGTACTGACCGTAGGCACTAGAATATATCTAACAAGGAAAGTATCTCAACCCTTATGAACCGATTTGCCTGAAACTTAAAATATATATAAAAGGGACAATTCTAAGATTGGGGTGTCTCAGCTTATCGGTGATATCGGAGATTTAGGGGTTCAAAACGTGGGTCAAAAAATGGCGAAAAAATCGTTATTTTGATTTTTCAGCCATTTCTTTTTAAGAAACTATATGATGTTTACATATGAGAAGAAAGGTTTTTTAATGCCTATCCGACGGTGGTATAATCTTGTAAAAATTCGGGGGGTATTTATATGAAGACATTGACCTACGATATCCATATGAATAAGATATAATCTTTATTAAATTTATGTCGACACGTATTTTTGCCCTAGACGATATTCCTATTAGTTTGGAAGTTATCGAAATTTTCCCGAAGGTCCACATGGTTTCATAAGGTGACAACGAAATTTTTAAACACTAATATGGCCGATAAGCCGAGACAGCCCAACCTTAAAATCGTCGCTTATATATATTTTAAGTTTCAGGCAAATCGGTTCATATGGGTTGAGATACTTCCCTTGTAAGTTAAGTTAGGGTCAATATCTAACAATTTAATTTTTTTTTAGCACCATAAAAATAAATCAGAGTCAAAAAAAGGTGCAATTTTCAAAATTTGAAAAAAACCGAAATGTGATTACATCACGAATTTTGGCTTAAAAGTTGTCTTTTTTAGAGTACAATTTTAGGAGTTTTTTAAAAAAAATCTAAGGTTTCGGACTTTTTGAACAAGTCGATTTTAATTTATTTAATATATTAACCTTTTAATTCATAAAAATTAAAAGATACTAATAAGAGGTTTATTAAACAAATTTCGTATGAAAATTTGATTAATAAACCTGTTAATGAACGCTTTTATTTTTTATGAATTTGGACGTTAAACGTTAAAAAAAGTGATAGTTACTTCGAATAATTTTTTCATATTTTTATACCCTCCAACCACAGTATGGGGGTATAATCACTTTGTCATTCCGTGTGTAACACATCGAAATATCGGTCGGGGACCCCACAAAGTATATATAATATTGAACCATGATAGAATATAAGACGTTTTGGCGTTGTCCGTCCGTCCGTCCGTCTGTAGAAATAACGATGCAGTCCAAACCAAAAGAGCTAGCCAAAACTTTTATCGATGGGCGCCACGGCTTAAAATTATCGGATTTGGCTCAAATTAGTTTTAAATGAAAGATTGTCTCAATCTCTACAAAAGGGTCGTCGGAATGAAATTTTGAGACTTTTTTTTTTTTAATTTCTTGAACGTAGGAATAAACCGCCATTTTTTACAAATTTGAAATGGCGATATCTCGAAAACCGATCGAGCGATTTTAAATTTTTTTTGATATTCGTGCTCAGCGCACCGAAATTAACAAATATGATGTGTCGAAAGATAAATATTTTTTTAATTTTATTTTTAAAAATTTTTCAAAAATCCAAAACTTTGACCGCCGGGCGCCACAGGTTAATTTAATCCGATTGACTTCAAATTTCTACCACATAAGTTTTAGACCTAGGACAATAAAAATTTGCCCGGACACTTGGGAAAATCGAAAGTTGACAAAAAAAAATGCCAGTCTACAGCCCCATATATCGTGAACCTATATTCAAAATATGCCAACTCAAATTTGACGGAAATGAGTTTCCGATGGCAAATAGCTCCCCTATTTAATACCTATCTGCCATAAAAATTTCAGAGCAAAAAAATAATTTGTTGTCGTTTTACATCCATTTTTGTTATTCTGCTAACTCAAAGTACATATTTTTTTGGTGGAAATAAATGCCAACTCCCATTGTAAATTTCCAAAAATTTTTCAAAAAATTTTTTTAAAAAAATTAGACCACATATCTTATTGCATTTGCCATGCTAAACACGAATCTTGTAAAGATTTTGATATCTAATGACTGGTTCTTGAGATATTGCCATTTTAAAAATATCGGTGAATTGTGTTTGCAAAAAAAAAAATTGCTTATATTTATGTAACTTTCAAACTATTTATCAGATTAAAACATTATGAATGGGGCAAATAAAGTCAATGATATACGCTTTCAAAATAGCTGGTTTGGAGTGACCCTATTGCAATACAGCGTGAGTTACAGAGTGCCAAAGTTGACCACCCTGAGATTAAAAGGCTTTCGGAGCTAGTAACTTTTAAAAATATGCAAAGATTTTTAATTTTTTGTTCAGTTTTTGCAATTACCGTACTAAGGATAACAAAAACCAAAAAAAAAAAAATTTTTTAAATTTTTCCAAAAAAAATGTATTTTTATTTTCCGACAAAATATGCCAACTCTAAAAAAATATTTGTTTTTTGATATAGTAATAAATGCCATCTCTGAAAAATATGCAAACAAGTGCAAAATATGAAAATTTTTGCATAGGTAAAAATTGTTTAGAGTATTTAAACCATCTTGTGGAAGGTACATTGTTTATTTTTGCAATAATACGCGAAATAACTAGTTTTTTAGCTCTCCTGAACAGTAAGCTTTTTCGAGTTGGCATTTATTGAATATAGTTCGACGATATATAATATTGATAAGTAATCAATTCTAAGACATTATGTGAATGTTTGTCTGTGGAAATTACATTGCAGTCCAAGCCAAAAGAGCTGGTTTCCTAAAGGTTGTCACGAACATGTCTAATAGGGAGTCCAGTCAAATTTAAATTTTTGAATTACATGTCGTTACACCTGATAGCCAAGATAGAGCTGGTTATAGGAAAATTAATGAAAAAATTTTGCAACGTCATCTTCAGTCGGCAACCATACGTATTTCGACCAAAATTCATGTTTGAATTGTTTGACCAAATTCGTCTCAAAAATTCGGAAATTTGGCGCACTTTATTGGAAAAATATTTAAAAAAAAAACTCCAAAACCTCGATGTTGGTCCCCAGATGTTGATTTTTAAACGTAAAAATCATTTTTTATACAAATTGGTGTCAAAAGTTGGAAAATGTAAATATCTAATATTAAGTCGCTTGTTATTTCGGAGTACTTGAAGGATTTTTGTAAACTAGTGTAATGAATAAAAAACAAATAAAATATGTATACAATTATATGAAAATGTCTAATGTCAAAAAGACACGCACCACACCACTACCTTGACTATTGACACATTTGTTGAAATAAGATATCAACAACACCCCAGATTCGTGATATTTAAATTCAAGTAACAATGTATGTCTGGATACAATATCATGTAAAATGGTTTATATGTATGTATTACAGGAGCTTAACAAATATTTACATATATTTAATAAAATTTTTTACATTTGTACATATTTATTAGAGTTGATTGAAATTTAAAAACTTTTTTGTTTTGTAAATCGACACTTACAATAATAAACTAAGTTATTAAAGAATTTATTGATTTTTTTTCAATACCAATACCGAAGTCCCAATCCCAAATTATAACCATTACCAAGGAATCCATAATAAACAAATAAGAAAGTTATAGTCGGTCAAGTTCATATGATACCCTACACCAATGTTTTTCGGAAAATGGGTCCAAAGTCCAAACATGGACCGATTGGATCTATCTTTTTTAGATCTTTAATTAGTGTATAAATATAAAACACATAAAGGCAAAGTTTTAGTGAATTTGCTTTATTTTTGTTGCCAATGGACCGATTTATCTGAATATCGGACAAAATTTTTATATGGGAACTAAGCCCAAAAATGATCCAATTATATATAGATATGATTAGGTTACCAAAGTACACGTTTATCGACTACAAACAAAATTTTATTCAAATATTTTGCATTTTCATGCACAGAAAAAAAAATTTGTCAATACAATTAATTTCATTGTTAATACAATTAAACATTTAATTGAAACTGAGCCTACATTGGATTTTGTCAATACAACATTGACTTTTGTAACTTTTAAAAAAAGTATCAACTCATTTTTGTCAATTAAATTCATTGTTGTATCAACAATGAAATTAATTGAAAAGTTTGTAATAAATTATATTAACGGAAATAAGCATGCTTTAATGTCATTTATAAAAAAAAAATCTAAAAATAGAACAAAAAAATCTAAAAAATTAAAAAAAAAAAAAAAACATTAGCCAGCAGCTGGAATCGAACCCGCAATGAACATGATACGAGTCTAGCACACTACCACCGTGCTATTCCTTGTATATATTTGTAGTTGACTATACGCGTATATTTAAGGAAATAAACCGGTTTTAATGTTATTTTATTTTAAAAAAATATAAAAAACTAAAAAAAAAAAACATCTAGCGGCAGCTGGAATCGAACCGGCAACGAACATGGTACGAGTCTAGCACACTACCACCGTGCTATTTCTCATATATTTTTTACTTGACTTAACGCGTGTAAAAGGTGTTGCAGAATAGCAAACCAAAAATAATTTATAATAAAAATATAAAAATGTTTCCGCCAGCTGGCAGCGAACCCGCAATGTTCACGATTTGAGTCTAGCACACTACCACCGAGCTATCGTCACATAAATTTGAGCTTCATTAAATGAATTTATAAGGTGTCTGTGTTATCAAAGAGCCTTTTGTGCGTTTTTTAACAATGATTTTAATTGATGCATTTAATTGGAAATTAAATTGGATTTTTGTCACATTAACTATATACATTGTTGATACAATTAAAAACGTTGTTGAACTGGAAGTTAGTTGCTAACAATTTGTTTTGTTACTTTTGATTTCACGATATTTTTTTCTGTGTGAGTTTTGAGGGAATTATGTAAATATTGGGAGGGTGGTTTGTATGGGGACTTCAGGAAGAAGTAATCCGATCTCTTCAAAATTTGGAATAGCGATTTGTGCATACAAAATTAAGATTAAGATTACCTGCCAAATTTAAGATTACCTTTGAAAATTTGTCCGATATCTAGTATAATACGGATATTAAAGTCATTTAAGCCAAATTCAAAGTGGACGTTTATATGGGGGCTAGGTCTTAACATGTACCTAGGTCGTAACATGAACCAATTTTAAAGGATTCCTTGGGCCAACATATGTTTAAGTTTCAAATTTCAAGTCAATTAATTGAAAATTGCGACTTGTATCGTGCATAAACCGTTAGATCAAAAAAGATCAAAAAGTAATTCTGAGTCGATCGGTATACTTGACGGAATTTCAAGGACTAATATTTCGGATAGTTACAAACATCAGAACAAACTCATTATACCCTGTACCACAGAGTGGTGTAGGGTATAAAAAAAATATAATTGGATTTTTTTTATTTTAGAAAAATACTAAATATATCCATAATCGGACTACCCAGTTTGAACATGTTTTAGAAAAATACAAGATACAAGGTTCTGCCCAATGATAGGTAATCATTGATGACATGTCCTAACATTATCAGCACTGAATGTTTGCTTTAAGAGGGGGGACAATTCCTCTAAGACCTTGAAAAGGAAATGTCTTCAAAATAGCAGTATATTAAATTAAAATTTAAAATCTGGGCTACTCCTCAATTTCCAAGAAAAAGATGGCAATATTATCAATTTATTTAAAATAAAATCAAAATATAACAATTTTCAAAATAAAGTTTGGAACAAGTAGTTAGGTGTGGGACTAATAAACTGAAGGTTCCAGGTTCAAATCCAGTTGGGACTTAAAAATGCGAAAAGATTTTTCTTAATATGAGAAAGATAATTTATAAGGTAAATGGATGAAAGTAAAAACAAAAGGAAATACGAAATTTTTGTGTATTTTCGCATGACCAACATCAGATATTTCCCCAAAGAAGTCTTAGGTGACATGTCCCCAGAAAGTCAGCATGCCCTGACTACTGCTGACGTTGAGTGAGAACATTTTGAAAATTTATATGAAACGGTCCTCAATTCAGTACATAGAGATGTCTTGTGGGTGTCAGCAGTGACTCTGACATGTCACCGGACCGTCACTGAGGATGGTTCGAGGACGTTGCTAACTGGGTAGAAATTTACAATTTTTTTGACGCGATAATATTTACAAGGAGGTTTTGTAACTTTACTAGATTTTTTGCTATCTCCTATTTTACAAGATTTCCTAGTAAAAATATCGATTTTTTTTTGTAATTTTACAAGCTTTTTACCAAGAAAATTGTAAATTTAAATTTTCCCTTTTGTTGCAGAGCACAATCTCCGCTCAAAGTACCAGATCGTTTGATTGTTATAATTTAGGAAGGAGTTTTATTTCTAATAGTGAAAATTTTTCTTTTTAAGAATTATTGAATATTTTTAAAAGTATTTGACATGTTTAGAAAATCTTAAGTATTACATCGTCCGAAAGCCAATATTAAACATGAACCGGATGATATATGTGTGAATGTAGGGATCGAATGGAGTAAAGCTGAATTTACAGGTTTTCATTTCGTGATCCGGTTTCCTTTTAAAAGGACTTTAAAGTTTTCAAGGATTACATTTGGTAAAATATTTCTTAAATATTTGTACTTGTCTTATAATGCAACCATTCAGAAAAAGGATGTGAATAATGTAACTTTATCAAAATATTTTGCAAACAATTTTAAATGTTATTGAAGGGTAAAGATTAGAAAGGACATTACTTTTTTTTCTGATATGTAAAAAAAAATAAAATGGAAAAATTAGCGGGGAAAAATATTTTACAAATTTAATTCTCTTAAACTTTGAAGTCCTTTTTAAAGGAAACAGAATCACGAAATGAAAAAGACTGTTGTCCACAATTTTTGGGCAAATTTTCATAGCAAAAATGTGAAAAATCCTCAAAAAACGAAAAAAAATCCCTCTAAATATGAGATTGGACAGCTAAGAAAAAACGGGTAACTCTTATTTTCCTCTCCTCTTTCCCATATTCATGTATCAGGACAATCGGTGAGTGACCTGTGAAAAACCTCCATTGAAAGTAAATGGTTTTTAAAGTGTAGCGGCACATTTATTACGAAACCAACTTTATATTTAAAGTGTCTCATGTAACAAGCACTTGTTGTTTCATGAATACATTTTAAATAATGAATGAAATTGTTAACAATGATATTTTGTTCTCATATAATTTTGTTTTGTTCACATTTTGCCCAGGAAACAATTACGACATAAATGATAATTTTGCAAACGCTTTTTGTTGTCATATTTTTCGCAAAAATGCACTTGAATATACTCAACTAACTAACTAACAAAAAAATATAATTACATAAAAAAAACTGTCAAGTGCATTCAAATAATTTTTATTTGTTTTTCCTAAAAATTCTAAATTAACTTAAATGTAAATAGCAAATTTTGTTTTAATTGGCCTAAAGAAGAGCAATTTTAAAGTACCCAATTTTATTTAATAAATTTAATCTTTTTAATTGAGTTTTCAAAATTTTACAAAATATTACAGATTTTTCCTGAATATTTCTTAAATTTTTAGATTTTTTCACAATTTTTCTAATCTTTCTTAATTTTTTTATTTTTTTTGACATTTGGTGTGGAATGCCTTATATAGCCTCTACCACCAATTGGAAGTGGAGGGTATAAAAAGGATTTTTAGCCTGATGTACTGTTTAATTTTTTTGTAAAATTTTATAAAAATAATTTTGGTAATAAAAACAAAGTATTTTGGATAAACGTGTAATTCAGCAGAAAAATCTCATAATTTCAAGTGAAATCTTTAAGGACAGACAAAATCCCATTCGCGTGACCTATTTTTTATACCCTCCACTCTAGTGATAGAGGGTATAAATAAGTTTGGACAGCATAAAGTATATATTTTCATGATCCTCGATCGATTTTAAGCCAGTACAAAAAGTAAATACGAATTCTAATAAGGCGAATGAATTTAAACTCCGTCAAAAAAAAAACAATTTCTAGTAGAGATTTTTATAGTTACATTAGTAGTGGTGAAACATTAGGTCTATTCGATTACCCAAATTTCTTACTATTTTTTACTACAACTGGAAAGTCTTGTTTACTTTTTGTATTGAAAATTTCCAGCTGTAGTAAAATGAGTAAAAAATAGTAGATTGTAGTAAGGTAATCGAATAGACCTATTAGAGTGACATTTTTTCTTGAACTTTTGATTTTCTCAAGTGTCCGGGCAAATTTTTATTCTAGTGGACCTAAATTTGTTGGTACAAATTTAAGATAAATCGGATTAAATTAACGCGGTCAAAGTTTTAGATTTTTAAAAATTTTTAAAAAAAAAAAAATAAATAAATAAAACTACATCTTGCGACACACTAATATCAAAGAATTTTTAAAATCGGTCAAACGGTTTTCGAGATATCGTTATTTGAAATTTGCGAAAAATGCCGGTGTTTCCTACGTTTTAGAAATTTAAAAAAAAATCTCAAAATTTCTTACCGATAACCCTTTAAAAGAGCTTGACAAATCTTTAATTTAAAATTAGTTTAAGCCAAATCCGATTAATTCAACACGTGGCGCCCTTCCACAGTGCCACATTTGGGCAATCTAGTATGACAAAAATAAAAAAAAAAGTTCCCCGATTTTTATGATTTGTTTGTATGTATTTTAAAACATTCCTAATAGCACGGAAATACTCATATAAGAACGATAATTCTGTTCGTTGTTAAGATGTGGAGCATAAAGTTGCATCTTGTAAAATTCTGTAGGTAGTGTTCATTATTTCGCATTAATTAAGTCGATTTTAAACGGTTGTAACTTTTTAACAAAAAAAGATATTTATACACTCTTTTTTGGTAATTTTAAAGGATATTTAACGGTTTTAAGTCATATCTTTTCTTTTTTTTAAAACAATTTTTTCTATTTTTTATTAAATATTTATTTTTTTTTGATGGAATAGAACTTTTGTTTTTGGTCCCTATTGGTCGCCGGACTTTTTCAGACATATTGACCAATATCCATAGTACTTATTTCAATGGCTAACTTTTGCGACCGTCTGCCCCCTTTTTTTTGTGAAATTATTTCTACAGTCCTTGAGAGTATATATGGGGCATTCCAAGCCAAATCACTCACTTTTAGACCCGACCCCTTTCGATTTATTTTATTTTTGGATATGTTTTAGTACTTATTAAATGCAACTTGGACACCAATTTTCAGCCTTTTATTTCAAGATGGTGTTGAGTAATCAATTTTTCAAAATGGCGATTTTCTCAAAAAAATTAAAAAATTGAAATTTTTAATTAATTTTGACCATTAAAAAATATAGATATTTTAAAAAAAGTTGGACAACGTTTTGTTGGTATTTAAATGTAGTTTTAGAAAAAAAATATGAAAATATTATTCGAAGTATTTATCACTTATTTTTTGACGTTTAAAAATTAAAATCGACTTTTTGGAAAAGTCCGAAACCTTCGATTTTTTTGTAAAAAACTAAAAAAATTCTACTCTAAATTACACAACTTTTAAGCCATAATTCGATATGTGATCACAATTCTTTCTATATTTTTTTTAAATTTTAAAAATTGCACCTTTTATTTTTTGGCTCTGATTTATTTTATATGGTGCTCCAAAAAAAATTAATTGGTAGATATTGACCCTACCTTACCCTAGATATATTCATTTCGAGGTAGAAATACGTCTCACAAAAATTTAGAACGATCGGAAAGGGGTAAGGCGTTTAGCATGGCCCTTGAAGTTAAGAAAACGGATTACAATTGAAAATATGATTTTTTTTCTGTTTTCGCAATATTTTTGGTATTTTAAGTTAAGTTTTATTTCAAGCAATTACAGAATTATGATGTAGAGTAAAATGCCTTTCTAATAAGGTACTAAAAACTAAAATCGGTTGAAAATCAGCCAAGTTATTAGAACTTCCCCAGGCATCTAGCGTGTGTCATACCGCTTGATTAAAGAATACGAGTCCTTTTTTTAAATTTATTGAAATTTTCTACTGTAATAACATTTTTTCATTATTCATGTTTCAGTGTAATATTTTTTTGGTTTTTCCAAATTTTAAAACAAAAAAAAAATAATTTTTTTAAAATAGAGATTTCAAAAGTGTGTTGAAAATGCAGGCATTTTTAGCATTAATTTAAAACATGTTAGCAAAACACAATATGAAAAATACTTGTCATCAAATTACATATGAACTTGAAGAATAAAAAAATGTTATTACAGTAGAAAATTTCAATGAATTTCAAAAATCGGATTTTATTGCTTAATCAAGTTGTCTGCCATACGTTAGATGCCTGGGGAAGTTGTAATAACTTGGCTGATTTTCAACCGATTTTAGTTTTTAGTACCTTATTAGAAAGGCATTTTACTCTACATCATAATTCTGTAATTGCTTGAAATAAAACTTAACTTAAAATACCAAAAATATTGCGAAAACAGAAAAAAAATCATATTTTTCCATGTAATCCGTTTTTTAAACTTCAAGGACAATGCTAAACGCCTTACCCCTTTCCGATCGTTCTAAATTTTTGTGAGACGTATTTTTACCTCGAAATGAATATATCTAGGGTAAGGTAGGGTCAATATCTACCAATTTATTCTTTTTGGAGCACCATATAAAATAAATCAGAGCCAAAAAATAAAAGGTGCAATTTTTAAAATAAAAAAAAAAATAGAAAGAATTGTGATCACATCTCGAATTATGGCTTAAAAGTTGCGTAATTTAGGGTAGAATTTTTTTAGTTTTTTACAAAAAAATCGAAGGTTTCGGACTTTTTCAAAAAGTCGATTTTAATTTTTAAACGTCAAAAAATATGTGATAATTACTTCGAATAATTTTTTCATATTTTTTTTCTAAAACTACATTTAAATACCAACAAAATGTTGTCCAACTTTTTTTAAAATATCTATATTTTTTAATGGTCAAAATTAATTAAAAATTTTAACTTTTGAATTTTTTTGAGAAAATCCCCATTTTGAAAAATTGATTACTCAACACCATCTTGAAGTAAAAGGCTGAAAATTGGTGTCCAAGTTGCATTTAATAAGTACTAAAACTTATCCAAAAATAAAATAAATCGAAAGGGGTCGGGTCTAAAAGTGAGTGATTTGGCTTGGAATGCCCCATATAGAGTATACCAAGTTTAAAAAAATTACAACCAAATTACAAATTTTTTAAAAGTGGGCGTGGCCGTTAACTGGCCTCCCATATTTTTCATAATGTTATTTTTGAAGTCAAAACGAACATGTATACCGAATTTCCAGTCAATATACGTAAAATTGGATTTTTGTCGTCCTAGATTGGCCAAATGTGGCACTGTGCCTTCGATCAAAGTTTTGCTTTTTTACCAAAAACTCTAAACTTTGATCATAGGGTGCCATGGGTTAAAATGGTCTGATTTGGCTTAAATTAAGTTTAAATGAAAGCTTGTCTCCAGCTCTATAAAAAAGTTAACGGAAACAAAATTTTAAGATTTTGTTTAAATATTTCTTAAAAAACCGCCATTTTGTGAAATTTTTTGACAATTTTCAAAAGGCGATAACTCAAAAACCGTTAGACAGATTTAAGATATTTTTTGATATTTGTGTTCAGCATGCCAAAATTAATAAAAATAATGTGTTGCGAGATATTTTGTTATTTTTTAGTTTTCAAAAATCTAAAGTTTTGGTGGAAATTTTTCAAAAATGTAAATCTTTCATTGAAGGGAGCCACGGGTTAAAATGATCGGATATGGCTCAAATTAATTTTGAATGAAATATTGTGTCAAGCTCTTTGAGATTATTTTTAAAAATTTCTAGAACATAGGAAAAACCCGCATTTTTTTGCCAATTTCAAATACCGATATCTCGAAAACCGTTTGACATTCGTTTTCAGCGCATCAAAATTAATAAGTATGATGATGTTTCACAAGATATAGGTTTTTTATTTTTTTTTTTCTAAAAATTTTCAAAAATCCAAACTTTGATCGCCGGGCGCCACGGGTTTATTTAATCCGATTGACCTTAAATTTGTACCACATAAGTTTTAGACAAACTTTTTTTCCATACAATCTAAAAATTTAAATTTTCTTTTTACACAATTTTGCTGCAAAAACATTCACATTTTTTGATTTCACCCTTATACATTCATAAATGTTTGTTTACCAAACCATAATGTCCTAGAATTTGAAATCAAGGTTAATTATTGTATTAACAAGAGTTAAAAATTTATCAAGTCACGCTATTTTTTGTAGTTTTAGCTAAAACAAGTGAGAGTATTAACTTCGGCTGCGACGAATCTTTTATACCCTCCAACATGTCAAAAAATTACGAAAAAAGAATTGTAGGGTCCTTTTTGTGGAAGGGGGGGGGGGGGGGGTGGAATGGGGTCATTGGGGTACACTTCTTTCTAGCGCTAAATGTTTTCAATTTCATTTATTATGCTTCTTACGCTAAGTGCTGGCGAAGGAAGGGTGGCTTCTTCCGAAAGCTGTCGACATCTACACTTAGCTTAGCACTTACAACAAAAATTTTTATTTTTTAGAAATAATTAATATGGACTCAAACCGAAATAAACTTCAGTTGTAATACAGTTTTATCAATTTTTAAATACACAACAGGGCGGGGCAAAAAAACTACATTTCATAATCCCTTATGTTCAAGTGCAGAATGTCAAACTTCTTTTGACAAAAAAATGTTTCACTTGCTTAATAAAATAATAAAAAATTGAGTTTTTTTAAAGGTTGGTTTAGTTTTTCAAGGGGGAACTTTTTCCCCTTGTCCGATTTTGCCCATCTCCGAACTTAACCAGCCTATGACCATAAGACATATTCGTGTCAAATTTCAGCAGTCTAGCTATTTTATTTTAGACTGTATCGTGTATTACACAGACGGACAGACAGACGGATAGACGGACTAGAATGTCTTAGAATCGATCACTGATCAATAATATATATACATTATGGCGTCCCCGACCGATATTTCGGTTCGTTACACACAAAACGACAAAGTGAGTATACTCCCATACTGTGGTTGGAGGGTATAAAAACTATATAATTGTACCTTAATGTATAACAAGCTTTTTAAAGGTTTTTATTCCATTAAAATTTAGTTTATATATTTAACATTAAAATGCACTTAAATATTTTTATACACCTTTAAACAAAATAATTAAGAAAATATATAATACTAAATTCTTTATTTTTAAAGAAGAGCAAATTCCTTTTTACATAGTATATTGCTCATTTAAACCATTTAAAGTTATGACAAGTACTTATATTACTTGCAAAATTTTAATGACGAGTACTAAAATGCAATATTCATATTGTTGCTTTTATAAAACTTACTCCATCTTAGTATTATATCCAGTCATAATATAGCACAACGTGTAAATTGACATTTAATGAGTTCCGCTGAATAAAATTTAATTTTACACCCCCAAAAAAAAGCTTTGTAAATTCAGCAAAACCAATTTTAGACAGGGTTCGATAAAAAAAAAGACTCTAACTGTACTGAACTTTCACATATGAGACATTCCACTCCAAACAGAAAAACATGTGTCCCGTGAATTTCTGAATAAGTTATATGAATAGCTCTATATGGAAGAAAAGAAAATTACGTTTTTGGTTTTTAATTTTGCAAAAACTGGGCTTAGAAGGCGTGGTCAAATATTGGAAAAATGGTCAAATTTGTGGCGAATTGCCTTGATTAAATATTTATCAAATTTAAACGGAATACACTGCACTAAAAAAAAAAGTGAACTAAAATCTGGGAAAATTAACTCAATTTTGAGAAAAAGAGGGAATGATTTGGCTCCAAAGATTTTTTTTCTTGGTTTTAGTTCATAATTTTCCCAAAACTAAGGAAATCAAAGTTATTTAATTTTAAGCCAATTTTAACTAGAAAATGGGAAAAATTATACTTCACATTTTAGAAATAGATTGGGTCTAGACCCTGGACCCATGGGTTCGGACCCCATTTAACTCGAGACCCCGTTGATTTTGAAGATTTTGAACCAAAACTTGTATCCGTTTCGCTCTAACTTGCTTAGTTTTCGAGATATGGTAATAAGGGGCCTGATAGGGTCTTGAGAATCTTAAAAACAGTATAACTCAAAAACTATTAATCGGAGGGCTTTCGGGTATTTTGCGAAAGTGTTCTATGAGTCAAGAGCTACAAAAATGCCGTTAGACCTTTTCTCGTGTTGGCAGTATTTACCGAGTTATGTGCATACATAAAATCTCGGGAATTTCAAATTTTAGATTTAAAATTAGGGTCTTGAGACCCCGACAGCTTTGCAGAGCTAGGCTATTCCATATTTTTCTTTGTTGTCTTTCTTTTGAAAATTTCATCCGTTTCGCTCTATCTCGCTTAGTTTTCGAGATATCGCCATTTTGAATTTTTAACTAAATTCTAAGAAGTGATTTACTAAATTCTCAGAACTTATTAACTAAATTCTAAGAAGTACACTTCCTCAATTCAAAGAAGAGAAATACGATGATGTTTTTTTAGTAAATTTTAACTAAACTTGAACTAAATTGTTTTTTAAGAAATATGTCTTAAAAATAAAGATACGATTCTTAGATTTGTAGAAAATTTCTTTGGCAGTAAGAATTTTTTTCCTAATATTAAAAAAATCAATTTAAAGAAAACTATGAACTAATTATAAGTAAATGAACTAAAATTTTTTCCTCATAGTTAAGAAAATTTCTCATTTTTAAGTTAAATTTAACTAAATTTTAGGAAAATTCATGATAAATTTTCAAAGACATTTTTTCCTTAATTTTAGTTATGTCTTTTTTTTTCAGTGCACAATCTCAAAAATTTACATTCTTGAATAGTTTTATATGAGCTATAGAGTAATTTTTTTTTGAAAATTTTCAGAACCCGTTCTTAAATTTTGTTTTTTAAAAAGTCAATTTATCAATTTATTTTTTTAAGTTTACATGTTTGTCTATCCACACAAAAAAATTCAGACATGTGTTTTTCGTTTTTTTTCGAGAAAATCGTATTTGAATTTTGAATTTCATAACAATTTTGTAATTTGCTTGTTGTTTCTTGTTTCAATGTAGCGAATGAGTATTTAATATTTGCATAAATATTACTCATACGCTATGTTGAAACAAGAAAATACCAGCAAATTACTAAATTGTTATGAAATTCAAAATTCAAATGCGATTTTCTCGAAAAAAACGAAAATCACATGTCTGAATTTTTTTGTGTGGATAGAAAAACATCTAAACTAAAAAAAAAAAATTAAAAAATAACAAAAATGGCCGGATTTTTGATAAATTGACTTTTTTTAAAAAATGGAAATTAAAAAATTTCCCACAAAAAAAAAAATTTAATCGATAGCCCTTACAAAAAATTAAAACTATGCTATGAAGTTCTTTAGATATTCCTTCTTGTTGTATTTTATTGATATCTTTTTGTAAGTGAACCGAAAAAAAAAATCTAACCCCCTGGGTTCAAGTGCAATACTTTGAACATTTTTTGACATAATAATGATTCATTTGCTTAACATTATCATAAAAAAACTGTAAAAAAAACATTGCAATTTTGAGAATTTGGTTTCGTTCTTTTAGTTAGAAATTTTTTCGCCTGGTCCGAAAGTAATATCGCCACTTTCCAGAATTTGTCGAAAAACTATCGCTATTCGAGACGATAACGATATTGATTTGTTATGAAATTGTGAAATCGTTTTCGCTATCGAAATTTCAAGGAATGACGACAGCAAAATCGCCTAAAATTCGAAAATGTTATCATAATTTTGATTTAAGGTGATATCGTAATCAATATCATACAGGTCATAATATTTTCGCTATCACTTATGGTTATTTGGTTTATTGACTACATAGTTTTTTGAGTGTATCAACGCTAATTACCATTAAGTGCAGATAGTTAGAAAGTGATAATGCATTTTATTGGCATTATTACTATTACAATACGGCCAACATCAACGACTGGACTGGTTTTTCTCTTGTCATTTCTACTACTAAATGGATAATTGTAATTCAAAAACTTGCCATTTCCGTTTTGTTTAACAATGCATATGAGCAAGGTTGGCAATCGAAACGAATAACGGTATCGATATCGGTATTGGTATCGTTTTTTATTTATTTCGGTATCGATTACGGTATTTGAGTTGAATCGGTTACGGTATTACTGATACCGAAACGTCGATACCGGTACGTACCGGTACTATCGAAAAAATGCTAAAATATATAAAAACGCATAAAAAATTTAAAAAAAAAAAATTATTTCAATTTTAATACTAAACCCATATTTACGTATTTATTTTTAGCATTTTTCATTTGTTTCATTGGTTTAAGAAAAATAAAAAAAATGTAAAACAAGTAAAGAAGTAAATTCGGCTGTGCCGAATCTAGAATACCCTCCACTATAATGATAATATATACAAAATATTTGAAGTCTTTCTGGTTGTTTAGAATGAATATTATTTTTTTTGTGTGAAATTATGAATAGTAAATTGTATTACAAATTATTTGTTGTCTTATTTGAGTGCAGATGAAATAAAAATTAAGCTTGAAAAATTTTTTATTAATAAAATTTTTGTGGTATTTATACAAAGCTGCTAACTTTAAAAATTTATTGTTAATCGGTCAAGTATTTCAAAAGATATGAGGTAAAATGTAAAGGTAACTCTAAATTTTTTTCTGTATTTCACACAAAAATTTGCTATAACTGGACACCTGTTGAATGTATGTGAACGAAACATGAAACATAATGTTATTTTATCATTCCTAACTCTTAAAAAAAAAATGGGCGGAATCGCACAATGGGGCGTGGCAACTGACATGTAAGCCAAAATTTTAAAAGATTTTGAACATAAATTAGACTTTTTTATAAAAGGTACTTTTTATAAAAGGAACTTTTTATGAAAGGTACTTTTTATAAAAGGTACTTTTTATAAAAGGTACTTTTTATAAAAGGTACTTTTTATAAAAGGTACTTTTTATAAAAGGTACTTTTTATAAAAGGTACTTTTTATAAAAGGTACTTTTTATAAAAGGTACTTTTTATAAAAGGTACTTTTTATAAGAGGTACTTTTTATAAAAGGTACTTTTTATAAAAGGAACTTTTTATAAAAGGTACTTTTTATAAAAGGTACTTTTTATAAAAGGTACTTTTTATAAAAGGTACTTTTTATAAAAGGTACTTTTTATAAAAGGTACTTTTTATAAAAGGTATTTTTATAAAATGTACTTTTTATAAAAGGTACTTTTTATAAAAGGTACTTTTTATAAAAGGTACTTTTTATAAAAGGTACTTTTTATAAAAGGTACTTTTTATAAAAGGTACTTTTTATAAAAGGTACTTTTTATAAAAGGTACTTTTTATAAAAGGTGCTTTTTATAAAAGGTACTTTTTATAAAAGGTACTTTTTATAAAAGGTACTTTTTATAAAATGTACTTTTTATAAAAGGTACTTTTTATAAAAGGTACTTTTTATAAAAGGTACTTTTTATAAAAGGTACTTTTTATAAAAGGTACTTTTTATAAAAGGTACTTTTTATAAAAGGTACTTTTTATAAAAGGTACTTTTTATAAAAGGTACTTTTTATAAAAGGTACTTTTTATAAAAGGTACTTTTGAAAACGGTACAGAATTTTCGGAAAGTACTTGTTCCAGAATGTTTTACTAAAGGATCCGACTTTCTAAATTTCAAGTTTGAATAACCAGTATTTCAGTAAATAAAAATAAGTACCAAAAGTTCTTTTTTTCCCATTTTACGCCTGTAGAATCAACATTGGCAAAACCCGAGCCTTAGTGAATCTTTTTTCCGGGAGGTGAACCGACATTGCAAATTTCAATTTTCTAGTACCATTATTTAAGGAAATATAAAATGTAACAAAAGTACATATTTTTACCCTTTTTACCCAATTAGAATCATCATTGGCAAAAACCGAGCCTTAGGGGATCTTAATTCCGGGAGGTGAACATACAGTCCAAATTTCAAGTCTATGTGACAATTTTTTAAGGAAATATAAAAGGTACTAATAGTACAGATTTTTACCCTTTTTACCCCTTTAGAATCAACATTGGCAATAATCCAGCCGTACTGGATCTATATTCCAGGATATGAACATACTGTCCAAATTTCAAGTTTCTATGACCATTATTTCAGGAGATATAAAAAGCACCAAAAGTACAGTTTTTACCCTTTTTACCCCCTTAGAATCAACATTGGCAAAAATCCAGCCTTAATGGATCTATATTCCGGGAGGTGAACATACAGTCCAAATTTCAAGTCTATATTATCATTATATCACGAGATTTAAAAAGTACCAAAAGTACAGTTTTTTACCCTTTTTACCCCCTTAGAATCAACATTGGCTAAACTCCAGCCGTAGTGGATCTATATTGCGGGAGGTGAACCTACAGTCCAAATTTCAAGTCTCTAGCTTCAGCGGTTTGGCCTGGGCGATGATGAATGAGTATGTCAGTCACATAACTCCTTTATATATATAGATTTTTCGGATTTGGGCGATTTTTGCCATAAAGTTTATTTCTGTCTTTTATTTTTTAACAAAATTTATTTTTTTTTAACGAAAATATTTTTTTTTTTAAGAAATCTGAACAAAATTGATTTTGGCGATATTTTACATCTGATTTGGCGACAAAGCAAAAAAAAAATCTGGCAACCCCGTTAATATGACGAAGCAAAAAAACGGACACACACACACATGCTATTTACGTAAAAATATCAATGAGAATTTTTAAGATATTTTTTTTATTATTTCTTAAAGAACTTTTTTAAATTAAATTTAGATATTGTTTTACTTATTTTAAAGTTTTTTTGTAAAGATTTTTTTCCTTTTCTCAGTTTTTTTCATTTCCGTTTTCTTTCTCATGTATCTACACAAAATATGAGTTAATTTAGGGTTATGTTGAAAATACATAAGACTTTTTCCAGAAATTCACTCATAACTTTTAAAATACTTAACCGATTTCAAAAAAAAAATACATCAGTTTCTTCCTGGATAAATTCCGCAACTTTTGGTACCCAAAGCGTTTAAATCAGTTCCGGATTATTGCCAAAAACGTGATTTCAACAGACAGACAGACAGACGGACGGACGGACAGACAGACAGACAGACAGACAGACAGACAGACAGACAGACAGACAGACAGACAGACAGACAGACAGACAGACAGACAGACAGACAGACAGACAGACAGACAGACAGACAGACAGACAGACAGACAGACAGACAGACAGACAGACAGACAGACAGACAGACAGACAGACAGACAGACAGACAGACAGACAGACAGACAGACAGACAGACAGACAGACAGACAGACAGACAGACAGACAGACAGACAGACAGACAGACAGACAGACAGACAGACAGACAGACAGACAGACAGACAGACAGACAGACAGACAGACAGACAGACAGACAGACAGACAGACAGACAGACAGACAGACAGACAGACAGACAGACAGACAGACAGACAGACAGACAGACAGACAGACAGACAGACAGACAGACAGACAGACAGACAGACAGACAGACAGACAGACAGACATACGGACATCGCTAGATCGACTTAAAATCGATCAAGGATCATGAATATATATACTTTATGGGGTCCTAAACCAATATTTCAATGTGTTACATACGGAATGACAAACTTATATATACCCTCTATCACCAGAGTGGAGGGTATAAAAAAGTAGAAAAGTTAAATTCGACTTATTGTTAGCCGAATCCATGAATACCCTCCACAGTGCCCTTTTAAAGTGATAGTTAGTTTTCTAACGTGAAAAAAAATTAACAGTTTTGATTAGAAATATTTTCTTTTCAGTAAAACAATTTTTTTAGTCATTTTTGAAAAAAAATGTTCTAACATTTTTTTTTTAGTGTAAAATTTTTCTCGAGTGTAATTTTTTTTTGTTTAATTGTAAAAATATTTGTGAGTGACAAAAGTACTTTGTAAAATACTTTTATGACTCTTCAATGTTTTCAAAGCTGGTTTGACGGGGTTTTTAACACTTGAACTAAAGGTGAAACCAATTTGAAATTCACGGTTTTGCTAATATTTTTTTAACCACGAAGTCCTATAAATATCAAAAAAATCCTTGGGCACCCACATCGCGAATTTAATAAAAATCTCAAAAAAAAAAACTAAACTATACTAAGGGGTTCAGAAAGTTTTTATTGAGAGTCTAAATCAGTGATCGGCAACCACAGCACTCAGAACCCGAACACAATCGGCAATTTACACGTACACTCAAAATAATCACTCTGTTAAATTACAGAGATACTCTGCTGAGCCAGCAGAAAATACCATAGATTTCCAACCAGCAAGATTGTTTGTTATTTTACGAAGAAAACTCTGTAAAATGATTTCGATAATTAAAACTGTAAATTTAAAGAATTATCTGTAAAATATTGATAAAACAAAAAAGAATTTTACCAAAAAAACTCTGTAAATTTACAAAGTTTTAGTTAAATGCATTTTATGAGTTCAAAATTTTACAAAAAAAAACTCTGTAAATTTACAAAGTTTTAGTTGAATCCAATTTATGAGTAAAACTTCTCTGCATCAAAAACATTAATTAAAATTAAAAAAATTAAATTAATTAAAATTTTGTTGAATTTTCCCGCTTTAATGCTTCCAAATTGTAAATTTACATTTTTGTGAATATTAGAGTTTTTAACAAGTAACTCCAATTTTACATGTCATCCTCGTAAAATTTACTAGTTTTTATTGTAATTTAAGACACTTTTTAAAAGGAGGGTTTATCGGTCATATTTGGAAGTTTTTTGAAGTGATTTTTATTTTTACAGAGCAATAAGTAAAATTACAAATGAAATTTAGTATTTTGGTTACGAGAATTTTGGGTAAAAGAAAAAAAAATGGAGATTACAAAGTAAAAAGTAAAATTACATATAAAATTTTGTTTTTCGGTCACAAGAAAATACAAAGTATTTTCTTAAAATCTGTATTTTGACAGATAACTTTGTCAAATATCTGTCGAATTGAGATTACAGTCATTTTACAGAGTATTTAACAGAGTAATTATTTTGAGTGTATATAACACGAATGTCAACAAAACTCACAACAAAGAGCATAAAAATACAACAACAAGCAGGTTGATGTCGCTCTGTTTAAGAAATACGCCAACACATGATTATTTATATTCATACACCAATGCATTAATATGCCTCTTTCTGCCGATTGGTCTAAATGACCAGTGCTGCCAGGCTTTTTTTGTGAAAAATCGTCAAAATTTGGGAAAAAAGTCGTCAAAATCGTCAAAAGTTTTAAAAAAAGTCGTCAAAAAATCGTCACTTTAAAAAATGTTAAAAAACACATTTTTTGATATATTAAAATTTTAAAACGCACAATAAAATATTGTCTATCCACTTTTGTTTAATGAATTTTTTAAATTTACGTACACAAAATATTTTTTAGCTACATAAAAAGGAATTTTCTTTTAAAAAAAGTGAAAAATAGTTGAAAGTCATTCGATTTTTCATTTGTTTCAACAGACGCTGCTGTCTTCAATTCAATTTTAACTGCTGATAAAATAATTATCATTAATCTTAAACAAATAAAACTTCTTACATTTATTTTTGCCATAGGAATCCAACTACAAATGTTATTTGTTTTAGAACTTTAGACTCTTCAAAATGAGACACCGTTAAGACCTACGGAAAAATAATGTATTTTTCGGGCACATTTTTCAGATTTTAAAAGGATACATTAAAAAAAAAAATTTAGTATCAAACATTTTTTGTCAAAAAAACTCACCTATTTGGAGCTAAAAATGAGCCTTCGGAAACACCTCAAAAAACTGAATCAAAAGAGCTTAAAATGAACGTATCAATTCTTTGTTTGAAAATTTATCGATAAAGACTCCAAATATTCTCTGAGTTTTAGTTTTTGAGTCTAAAAAGAGGGTTCTTTTGGATGAATCGTTTTCGTATAAAAATTTTTAATATTTTGACTTTAAAACGACATAATTTTTTAAGTGCAGTTATATATCCAAAAGAGAATGAAATGTTGTAAATTTGTGTCTTTCTTCTGTATTTTACTTAATCGAATTTCATTTAATTTTTGTTTTCAAACCATTGCAAAATTAAAAAAGTTGCAAATTTAGATTTTTTGAATAAAAGTTTAGTTACAAAAAATCGTCAAAATGTATGGGAATCAAATCAGAAAATCGTCAGTCGTCATTTTGCAAAATTTCATGAAAAAATCGTCAAAATGACGAAAAATCGTCACTTCTGGCAGCACTGTAAATGACTCCAAAAAAATTTCGTGAAAATCAATAATTTTTTTCTGCTCCCGCATAGCGGTTGAAGTAAGACCTTTTTTTGGAAATTTTTACTTAATCCACGATGTGGGTGCCCAAAGATTTTTTTGATATTTATGAGACTTCGCGGAAGCATTTGGAGTACAATTTTTTAATTAAAAAATCCAAAAAAAAATACAAATTTTATTAATTTTTTTTTTGTAAAAACAATATGGTTTTTTAGGAAAAACCGTTTCAATACTGGTACGTACCGGTACCGAAGGAAAAGCTTTTTGGATACCAGTATCCGATACCAAAACTGAGTTTCGGTATTGGTAACGATTTTCAATAAAAATGGTTTTGAAATGGATAACGGTATTGAAAAGGTATCGATTGCCGACATTGCATATGAGGCATTTCATTATCAAGTTTCCCGCTACAAAAAAAAACATATATCATGAAATCTTTTTTAAATTTCAACTCAGTGAAACCGAAATAAATGTTTAAAAAACCGGCAGTTTTTGGAATATAGAAAAACTGTAAATGCAGTTGTGTAAACAAGACCTTGAACCATCACTGAGCAATGTTTAAGGATTACCCCGCTTTATCCGTAAAAGTTACAGAGGGTTAAAGTTGAAAAATCGATAAAAATGGCTTGAAATAATTCATAGTTTTTAACTTCTTTCGCTTTTTTTTTAAGTTCTCCTTATATTTCAATCTTTTCCGGCATAACACAAAGTCAGTACATATAAGATATTATTTCAATGTTGGCTTATAAGACGGATAAGTTTTGAAACCAAAAATTAAGAGTTTTTAAATTTTCGAGGTTTTTTGATCAGGGATTTCGGCCCCCTCTATAAAATGAAAAAAGTTGAACTAGAGTTGGTAGCTGTTGTAATTCTTAACATTTTGGAATTAATCCCGTTAATGTGCCACGAATAGTTAAGGAGTTTCAGCAGATCAAAGTTCGAAAGAAAAAACGTAATTTTTTTAAAATACCAGTTTTTCGCGAGGCACATTCGCGGTTTCATTCGAAATTTGGTGGACTCTTGCGTAAACCAAGTTTTTTAGGAGTTTACATAAAAAAATCACTGGCGGGTTTATAAAAAATAAATTGCAAAAATTATATGGCATTTTTGAAAATTGAGCGAAATTTGCAAATCTGTTTCCAATTTTTTTAGTAGCAATTAATGCATCATGTTCATTTTAATTCACCAAAAGACGTGCCTTAACGAGTAGAACTGATTTGCTTTTTGACTTTTTACTTTAAGCCATTCTGAGCGGAAAGCGCGATGATTTTATCTAAACCTGTTTTGATCTGGCACATCCAAGGCTTTACACGAAATCGGATGAAATTTTTTTTAAATGAAAGCCCACTTGATGTGTCATTATAAAATCAGAGGCGGGTTAAAAAATTTTGATGATTATAGATTTTTTGGACCATATTAAATTTTCTTGTTATAAAAAAGTATCACCGATTTTTTTAAACACTGCACGGTGGTCAAATCCGGCCAAAAATCATTTTATTTTTTTATTAAATCTTAATGAAATTTTGATGCTATATTATAGCTAATACTTCAAAACATACAACTTAAATCTTTTTTTGGGCCTTGTAACACTATATTATTGTCCATAGCGGTGCAAAATGGAGTATTTTTTGCTTCTCATTTAACCTTTTTTTAAAATGTATATTTTAGTGTTCAATAAAAGTTAGCCATGCATTTTTCTTCACATTATTTTTGTAAGTTCGCTCATGGATTTTAAATTCCTATAGTAAATAACAAGGATGGGTACCAATTCGATAAAAGTATTGGTATTGGTATTGGTTTTTAAAATTATATTAGTATTGGTATAGGTATTGGTTTTCATTTTTTGTTGAATTGGTATAGGTTTCGGTATTGGTTTTGAATTATTTAGGTATTGGGTATTGGTATTGGTTTTAGCCTCGAATCGGTATCGGTTTTTAATAAGTATTGGTATTTATCTTATATCGGTTTTGGTATTTGTATGCAAAAGGTTTTGTCGTTAATATTAATTAATTTAAAGTAAGTCGTCCTTCTGTCCGCCCCACAGTGCACACTGGGGCGAGATGGTAGGTTTTTTGGCCAAAAGTCTGGATGGACACTTCATTTTTAATAAAATTTACAGATGTTATAGATGAAACAAATGAAGAGAAACTTGTCTTTTGTTTATGTATTTGAATTAGAGATGGTCTGTGGTCCCGTAATTTGCGTGATTCAAAAAACCACGTAATTCAGGCGTGAGCGATTTTTATTTAAATCACGTGATTATAGAGTGATTTTCATTTAAATTAAGTACTATTTAGGGTAATAAATAAGTGACTTGAAACTTTTTGAAATCGGACCTACAAGGAAACTATTTCAGGGTGGACACTTCATTTTTAACAAAATTTACAGATGTTATAGATGAATCAAATGAAGAGACACTTGCCTTTTGTTTAAGTATTTGAATTGGAGATGGTCTCTGGTCCCGGATTCACGCGTGAGCGTGAGTGATTTTAATTTAAATCATTTGGTTATAGAGTGATTTTCATTTAAGTCAAGTGACTTTATTACGGTAATAAATAAGTGCCTTGAAACTTTTTGGATTCAGACCTACAAGGAAACTTTTTCAAGGGTGGACACTTCATTTTAAATAAAATTTACAAATGTTATAGATTAAACAAATGAAAAGACACTTGTCTCTTGTTTATGTATTTGAATTGGAGATGGTAGCTGGTCCCGTGATTTGCGTGAATCAAAAAAGTGAATTTCATTTAAATCACGTGATTGTGAGTTGAAAAATTCTGAGTGAGTGTCTAGAGAGTGAGTCGAATTTTTGCGTGAGGGATGTTTTTTTTTTTTTGAAAACCCCTTTTAAAAAAAAAAAATATTTTTTAGCAGTATTTGCATTCAGAATTAAGTCTAACTTTAAACTAAATAGTACATGCTTAACCATTTTGGACAAAGATTCATTTTTTTTTGGAAAAAGGTACCTAAGTATTTAGTAAAATTAGCACCGGCTGATCTCAAAACTCTTGTAAAAAAAAATTTAATGTTCCGTTATTCCAGAAAAGCCTGTATTACAACTTTTTATGTAATTTTAATATTTAGATTTATTTGCTATTTTATTAATTTATTTCGTTATTTTCAAAATAGATAGCTTCAAAATGTTTCAATTAGTGGAATTTGATAATAAATTAAATCTAAAAAAAAATAATATTAATTAATAAAAAAATTAAAAGCCTAAACTAAAAAAATGCAAATTTTTCGTTTTTGCTTGAAACAATTTCTGTGCTGATGCACATTGCATTTAATGCACATATAAATTCCGGTGGTCAAGGGGAGTTATTTTTTAATTGCAGAAAGATGAGACTTAACATTTGTAACAAAATATACCTGAACTTCATCCTTTTCATACATAAATATTTTTTTGAAAAAGGTGATCGAAATGGGTTATCATGCAGGGGGCCCCTTTTTCGATTTTAGATCTTGTGGCAATTGCGATTACACGGGTCAATTTTTTTCTTATATGGGTTCACACTTACCACCATAAACAAGTTGTTTAACAAAACACCAGTAACAGAATAAAAACGTAATGGATACAGAAAAAAGACTTTTTTAAACACGTAGCCCTTAAACTCACAAAAATAGCAAGTGTGAACTGCACATTATGCGTTCTTAAATTCTAATATAATATGACTGTGCCTCTAATAAAACAATAAAATTTTTTTTCTGGATTCTGGTGTTGTGACATAAAATTTTGTAACGTCTGCTTGATTAAAATTTTGGAATTTCCAAAAAAGGACATTAGTATTTTTTTTTACAACGCAAAGAAGAGTGCAGTGACATTCAATGTACATATGTATATCAAACATTAACAATGTTTGCAAAAAAAAAAAAAAATCATCACAGAAAAGGTCTAAATTTTTTAAGATCTACTTTTATTAGGGGTCATAAAAACCGTGGCAAAAAATATTTCTTTTATGTTTTTATGGCTTTTAAAATTCAAGTAGCTAACTCCGTTTTGTTATGTGACATTGCATGGAAACGATTACTGATCGATGTAACATCTTTTGCAATTCGTTAGTCAGGTAAAACCTAATAATGTGATGGAAAGAAAATGTTTGACGTCACAATTAAAACAAACAAAAATAAGAATACAAAAAACCGAAACAAAACCGATAAGAAAGTAGAAAAAAATGAATTGGTATTGGTTTTTTATTGGTATTGGTTTTGAAGAATAAAAGTATTGGTTTTTAATTGGTATTGGTAGTGGGGAATCGGTATTGGTTTTTTATCGGTATTGGTATCGCACAAATAAAGGTATTGGTTTTTAATTGGTATTGGTTTTCAATTTGAATTGGTATTAACGGGTATTGGTATCGAAAAGGTATTGGTACCCATCATTGGTAAATAATCATTCCATGTGGTTTTTGCAGATTTTGTGTGCGTTTTTGTCATAAAGTGATGTGTATGAAAATTAGATAAAAATTAAAAAAAAAACTCTAAAAAAAATAAATTTTGAAAGACCATAAAAATCAATTAGAGGCTATTAGAGGTTAGCTATAAAAAGCAGCTTGTACTTTTAACAATTAAAAGTAAGTATTTTTAATTTCAGCCCCTACTTTTACCGATTCTTTAAACCAGAGCATTTTCAGTGGACTCATTTTTTACAAATGGTGGACTTTTTTAAACCTACAAACTCCACCAAAATAGGGAATGTGAAGAGATGCTAACTTAAAACCCATAGATTTGAGTTAAAAAAACTTAAAAAAAGACGAAATAAAAAAAATGTGGTTTAAGGGGGGTTGGAACTAAAAAACTGCCTTAATGTTAGCAATTTTTAAACAGCTAAAAAAATAAATACGTAATATTATTAAATTCTGTTTTTTCATTTGAAAGAAAGAACATTTTAGTATTTTTAAAAATTTCAAAACACAAAATTTGGTCAACTAGAATTTTCAGGGTTGCCAGTTAATCGTGTGTTGTTTTTTTTTTTTTTGAAGATATGCTAACGTAAACTTATAAAATAGAAAAATTTCAATTTCTTCTTTCATTCAAATATTAATTAGGTCAAATTTTAAAAAAATTGTCACGATAAGTATTAGAAAATTAAATAATCTACAAATCAAAAAAAAAAATGTCATCAAAATCGGTTCAGTAGTTTTTGCTGTACAACTGCGGCCATTTTGTTTTTTTAAAAAATAGCATCCCACAATTACCTGGAAACCCTGGCAATTCTTTGTCTTTTAAACTTTTAAAAATATTACGATTGTTAATATTTCAAATAAATAAACAGAATTAAAAAGTATTGCGTATCTATTTTTTTTTAAATTGCTAACACTAAAACCACCTTAATTAGTTTGATACATTTGACACGTCCATGCTTAGTTGGCCAACCACTATATTTGTATATCCAACGTTTTGAAAAGATCTCAGATATATTGTTCTTAATTCGGATATAAAATTTTTGCTGGATATAAATGTCTGCATATAGCAGACATGTTTGGTACATTTGGGACGTCCATGGTTATTTGACCAACCCCTATATTTGTAGGCCGGAATTGACCACCGTGCACTGGTACAATGATACGATTTTCCGTGATTTTTTTTTCAGTAATACCAACGCGCATTGCCTAAATATGTTATAAAAAATTGTGAAACTTTTCTTTTACCGCGAATTAATCGCGATTTTAGGTACTTTTTTTATTTTTTATTTTTTTTTTAAATCGTTTGGTCATTAAATGGTTAAATTTATATCATATATTTTAGAAGAAATGATATATCCCGGCATGTTTTAATAACGCATGCAACAAATGTGTAGAAAAAAAATATTTAAAATATTTTTAAGATTTTTTAAAACCGCTAAATCTTAAAACCGCCATAACTTTTGACCACCTTGCGCGATTTAATTGACGCGAACGAATTTCTTATTCTTAAATAGCTTCTAATATTTATGCCAACTTTCATCGATGTGCCATCAAAACAAAAATCACATCTTTTTTACCTCAAAATTTAAGTCTTAGCCGGAACTCCTCATATCTCCTATGATGTTTGGTAAAATCTCCTTGCCACTTATGAAAATGTGAACGGACTTTTAAAACGTGATTTAATTTAAAAAAAAGCAAATTGAATTCCTTTAGTTCAAAATAATTGTCAAAATTATACGGATTTTATAATTTTTAGTGCGGATTATTCTATGTCTAGTAGGGTGTTCAATTAATCGGGTTTTTTAATTGTTCGATTAAACGATTAATCGATATTTGCCATTTTTAAATTATTCGATTAAACGAAAAAAATTTTGAAATTGTTCGATTAATCGAATAATTACAAATTCAGAAATTTTCTAAATTACAAGATTTTTTTCGACAATTTTAGAAAAAAATGGTACTTGAGTAAATAAACAACATTAATTACAAGTATTTAAACATTTTATTAACAAAAAAAAAAAATTAAAATCATTTCAACATGTATCAAAATTTAAGTTTTTTGCTAATTTGTTTGAGAAAATTAAAAAAAAATCATTTTAGAGATTTGTGTAGAATTCAAAAACAATTTTTTGATAAATTTATTGGATTACCGATATCACAAAAATATATATATTTATTATCTGACTACATTTGGGAAATCTTAAATTTTTAATTTTATTTATTTTTTTTAAATTAGTCTGTTTTTGCCGAAAACTCGAAACTTTGACCGATTTTAACTGTATGACCGTTTACCGCTTTGGCCCAAAATTTTATCAGGTACTTATTTATTTCGTTTAACAAATCCAAGCTTCAGGAGCAGCGAAAATCAGAAAACAAATTTAAAATAACGACCACTCAAGTAAACATGGCTGTGTTTTTTTAATTCCAATGGTAACATACATTTGGTTTGTTTATGGACTTAAAAATTTTAAAAATTATACATATTTCCAGAAAAAACATATATTATTATTATTCGATTAATCGGCATAAATTCATAAATTAATCGAACAATTATTCGTCTAAAATTGTTCGATTAATCGAACAAGAATTAATCGACTGAACACCCTAATGTCTAGTTAGCTGCTAACTGTCGATGTAACGGAGCGTTATGTCAAAATTTGTATGAAATAATTCTGTTTTTATATATTGTTGAACTTTATATTTTATAACTGAATTTTTTATTTATTTAGGTTTGAGTCCATATTAATTATTATTAGGGTGCAGTGGCGTATACAGGGGGGGGCCCGGGGGCCCGGGCCCCCCCCCCCCCCCCGAAATGATTTCACAAATTTCAGGATTTGTTATCGAATAAAAAGTACAACGTTAAAAAACTTCGTAAAAAAATCTAAAAACATTTAAGAATCTAAAATTTTTTGAAGAGAAATGTTTTGAAACTGAAAATTTTTCTGTTAAAAAAATCTCAAAATCAGAAATTTTTTTTTAGAATTTGAAACTTTTCAACTTAGGATTCTAATGAAAAAATAACTTAGAACCTGAAGTTTTATGTAAACAAAAAATGGACCGAATTGTAAGTAAAATGTAGTCAAATCTTAAAATGCGACTTTGTCATTTAGAAAAATGTTTCAAAACGAGACTATTTCTTAAAAATTTTTTTTTTTCAGAATCTAAAACTTTCTATAAAAAAATGTCTGAGAATCTAACTAAGATTTTTTCTATAGGAATAATGCCTTAAAATATTTGCCTTTTTCGCAGAATATAAGACCTTTTCTGTAGGAAAAATGTCTCAGAATCTGGTACTTTTTCTATAAAAAATTCTCAGAATCTGAGGCTTTTCTATATGAGAAATGTTTTAGAATCTGAGAACATTATATAGAAAAAATGTCTCTGAATCTGAAAAATGTCTCAAAATCTGAGATTTTTTCTATAAAAAATCTAAGAATCTGAGGCTTTTCTATATGAAAAATGTTTTAAAAGCTGAGAACTTTTTATAGGAATAATGTCTCTGAATCTGAGAATTTTTCTTACAACCAGGAAAATGTCTCAGAATTTTAGACTTTTTTTACGAAAAATGTTTCAGAATCAACGAATTTTTCTTAAGGAAAATTATCTCAAAATCAAATAAAGGAAAAACGTCTCAGAGATACAAGGTGAAACTTTTTGTACTGTAAAAATATATTTTTCTATAAGAATAATATCTCAGAATTCGAGTATTTTGCTATGGGAAATATATTTTAACTCTGAGACTTTTTCTTTAGGAAAATTTTCTCAGAATCTGAGGCTTTTTCTATATGAAAAATGTTTCAGAATCTGGCAATTTCCTATAGTCAAAATATCTCAGAATCTGAGACTTGTTCTATAGGAAAAGTGATTAAGCATCTTAGACTTTTTCAATAGGAAAAATGTGTCAGAATCTAAGAAATTTTCTGTAGAAAAAATGTCTGAGAACCTGAGACATTTTCTATAGGAAAAATGTCGAATAATCTGAGACTTTTTCGGTAAGAAACATGTCGAAGAATCTGAGACTTTTTCTATAAGAATCTTATACCTTTTCTATAGGAAAAATGTTTTAGAATCTAAGACTTTTTATACTGTTTTCTTTTTAAAAAATTCTCAAAATCTGAATCATTTTATTTATAGAAAAAGCGAAGATTTTCTCAGAATCTAAAATTTTTTGTGTTGAATGTTGTAGAATCTGAGAAAATGTGCTAAACTAGAAACATCTCAGATTATGGGAAAATGTCTTACAATCGCAGTCTTTTCTTTTGGAAAAGTATTTTATGAATATGTTTATAGAATCAATTTCTAAACTGAATTTTTCCGAGAAACGTTTTCCATTGGAAATATGATTTAGATTCTTTGACTTTTTCTATTACAAAAACTGTCTTAACTGCAAATTGTGATAGAATCTTACCCCCAGTTTCTGTAACACGAACGGCATTCGTTCGTGACAAATTTGCATGTATTTTGTTTTTGTTACAATAACAAAATACACGCAAATTCGTCACGAACGAATGCCGTTTGTGTTACAGAAACTGGGGGTTAGACTTTTCTTTGAACACATTTCAGATAATCTTCTTTGTAAAAATGTTTCAGCATCTAATAAAATTCGAAATTTAAAAAAATCTTAATTTCCCCCAAACGGTGGTAAACTTACACAAAAATGAAGAATCTCATTGTTTTACATTCAATTCAAGGAAAAGATCGGGAAAAATTCTAAAACATGTCCTGTTATGTAAATTTTTTGTAAAAAAAAAATTTTAAAATAATGTTGGGCCCCCACCGAAATAAAATCCTGGATACGCCCCTGTTAGGGTGGCTTCTTCCGAAAGCTGTCGACATCTCCACTTAGCCTGTGTTGTCAATTAATTTTTTCAGATTTTCTCATTGTACAACAAAAATAATTATTTCTCAGAAATAATTAATATGGACTCAAACCGAAATAAATAAAAACTTCAGTTATTTGTATGAAATATTTAAATTTAGTGGATAGTTATTTTATAACGGAGCCTTGAGTTATCAAGCCTTAAAAGTATTTTTTTGAGAACTGCACAGGAGCATTAACCTTTTTTTCAGAAATAAATACATCCTATTTGTTTTTAAATATAACTATTATTTAATTATATTTTTATGGCAACTAAAAGTAAATCCATTATGTGTATTAAGTAATATAATTTATATAAATATTAGCATTAGCTCATGCTTAAAAAAATATTTTATTTCATTATACTAAAATGGGATGCACGTATTTAAAGTGAGTTTCTAACGAAACTACTTATTGTAAATATTATTTAATAAGAGTTTTTTTCTACATTATTTTTTGTTTTCTTCTACTTTAATCTTATCTTTTTATGAAATTTGACATTGACATTACTCTGGTTCACATGATATATTTGTAAATCAAATTTTTTACGACCCCCATCAACAATAGGGGGAGTTTATTTAGTTTGTCAATGCGTTTGTGACATATCGAAGTAAATAACTAACTGAAAGATTATATATAAGAGGATTAAAGCACAAGGTGTTTAAGTGCCTTTTTTCTAAAATGATGTTAAATAGATTTGTATGGTTCGCCAGCATTAAATGTGTACTTTCACCAAATTCTATTTTTACACACAAAATATGTAAAAACGGAAAGTTGCTAAGCTTTTCCTACACAATTTGTGTGTACTCACTTTACACACAATGTGTAAAATTACACACTGTGTGTATTTTCGCGAGCATAATGGTAGGAAAACTGTTTCCTACCCTTATGGTAGTGAAATTAAATAAAAATTTATTAGAGTGAAGGTCAAAAATGTTGGTCATTCAAAAGTGCCCTTTAAATGCAAATGCAGTTTTAAAATGCACTTTTAAAACCAGCAACCCTTTTTTACGTTGATGAAGTTTGTATCTTTGAAAAATTTTTAATTTTTACTACAAACTGGTTTCCTTCCTTTTTTGAGCAGGGCATGTGCATCTATTTAAATACTTTTTTAGAAAACGTTTGAAAACAAAATAATATTTAAAAAAAATTATTACGAGCAGTACTTTTACTTTTTTTTTTTTAAAAATCAAAATGGATAAAAGTTTTGCAAAATGCACTTAAAAACTGCATTTGTAAAATGCATATTTAATTCACCAAATTTTCCATATTTTTAAATATGAAAATAGATTTAAGTACCATAATTTTGCACTTTATATCATAAAGATACCACAAGTACTTAAGAATGTATAGCTGTTTAAAGTTACACAGAGTTTGCATATTTTCGACTTTTTAAAAAACGAAAATCGCGAATTTTTTATGTTCTTTGGGTCTGAGAAATGATTTATTTAAATGTCTCCATAGAGCTTTGTGTGTGCAAAATATCGGAAAATTTAAATGACCCTTGGTCAGATTTTTTTTGGTTTCTCGTGGAATTGATGATATATACTTTATAGGGTCCTAGACCAATATATCAAGGTGTTACATACGGAATGACAAACTTATATAAACCCCTTATCGCCAGAGTGGAGGGTATAAAAATCAATTCCAAGTTATGAAAAAATTTACTAAAATAGTTGAAAAAACTTCCTCAAATTAAAGAAGACAAATATGATGAACTATTTGTTAGTAAATTACGTCGTAAAAGTAAATTTTTTTGAACTAAATTCTGTTTTAAGAAATATGTCTTAAAAATAAAATTTTTTGTTCATATATTTAGGGAAAATTTCTTTGGCGGTAAGAATTTCTTCCATGTATTAGTTCCATTTAAAATGGCCTATTTAACAGTACATGAACAAAAATTTTTTCCTCACAGTTAAGAAAATTTCCCAAATTTTAGTTAAATTTAACTATATTGTAGGAAAATTTATAAACTATTTTGAAGAAAATTTTTCCAAAATTTAAGTTAAGTCTTTTTTTTGAGTGTAGGACCAACATTTCGGGTAGCTACAAACATCAGCACAAACTCAACATATCCCGTCCAACAGAGTGGTGTAAACTTATAATTATAAAAGTTCTGGAAAAATCATAAAAATTTACAAAAAAAATTTTAAAATTTAAAAGTTAAGAAATTACATGATAATGATATAAATTCTAGAAAACTCAGAAAAAACTATAAAAATTCAAAAAATTATAAAAATAATGGAGTGATGTAGGGTACAACAATAAGTTCTTTCTTATAGTTCAAATGATGGTATGATAAGGGGTATTTACACAGAAAAAAATGTTCATAAAAATATTAATAAAAAATAGTAATGACCCGAGTAAAAATAATTTAATATGATGTTATATACTTTTATATAGTCATATTATTTCATATATGATCATGTGTGACACTATGTCTTGCCAGATAAATTTATATAATAAATTTTGATGTGCGATTTTATTAAGATATCGCCATACATAACTATATGTTGTAACATCTGGTCCCATGCATCATTCCAAATTTCTAAGTGTTTTATATAAAATTTTATATGACTCCATCTTTCAAATTTTTTCTAACCCGAGTAAAAATAATTTAATATGATCTTATATACTTTTATATAGTCATATTATTTGATATATGATCATGTGTGACACTATGTATTGCAAGATAAATTTATATAATAAATTTTGATGTGGGATTTTATTAAGATATCGCCATACATAACTATATGTTGCAACATCTGGTCCCATGCATCATTTTAAATTTCTAAGTGTTTTATATAAAATTTTATATGCCATATGACTTCATATTTTTTTATTTTTCTAAGATTTTTCCAAGCACCACTTTTTTATCACGAATATTTTCTAAGTGTTTTATATAAAATTTTATATGACTCCATCTTTTAAATTTTTTCTAAGTTTTTTTCAAGGAACATTTTTTTTATCGAAAATATTTTCTAAGTGTTTTATATAAAATTTTATATAACTCCATTTTTTCAAATTTTTCTAAGTTTTTTCCAAGGACAAATTTTTTTGAAAATATTTTCTAAGTGTTTTATATAAAATTTAACATGACTCCATTTTTTGAAATTTTTCTAAGTTTTTTTCAAATAACAACTTATTTTTATTATTTTAATTTTTCAACTTTTTATTAAAAACTAAAAAAAAAAACATCCGATTTCTAAAATTGTATAAATTTTAATATAATTGGATATAATTTTATATCATTGGATTAGACCAAAACTCGTATCAAAGTCGATATAAAGTTATATAAACTGATATTATTAGATATTATTCGATCAAATCTTATGAAACCATTTTTCGTATAAGATTATATCAAAATAGACACGAACCCATATTAAATTATATATTGTGTCATATAAATTTTTTTACTCGGGCCTCCATTATTTTTTAATTTTTCTAAGTTTTTTCCAAGAACATATTTTTATCGCAAATATTTTCAAAGTGTTTTATATTAAATTTCATTTGACTTCATATTTTTCTAAGTTTTTTCCAAGCACCACTTTTTTATCACGAATATTTTCTAAGTGTTTTATATAAAATTTTATATGACTCCATCTTTAAAATTTTTTCCAAGTTTTTTTTCAAGGAACATTTTTTTATCGCAAATATTTTCTCAGTGTTTTATATAAAATTATATATGACTCCATTTTTTAAAATTTTTCTAAGTTTTTATAAGGACAAAGTTTTTATGAGAATATTTTCTAAGTGGCCCAGCAAAACTTAGATTACCAAATAAGGTATAAAATAAGGTATAGGATCTCTTATTTTATACATTGCAGCATTGATGATTTTAACAGGCGATGAGACTCAAAGTAATGCATCCACATTATCACAAAGAATACCAGTAAGGTATAAAATAAGTCATAAATTTATAACGAAGAATACGAGTAAGGTGTAAAATATATGATATTTTATAGGTTACGAGTAAGGTATATAATATAGCATACCAGAACGCAATATATAAGGTGTTACGAGTAGTGAAAAAGTAATTTTGTATTAAGTTTACTCACGTGATTGTAAATGAGTGTAAGTAGATAAAATATGCTCGTGAGTGTGTGTCGTTAGAAATTTCCTGTCGTGAGCCCATCTCTAGTTTAAACTTATGGATTTTTTATAAAATAATTATTTTTTATGTTATTGTAATGCATTATGCCTCCAATTATAAATAATGCATTATTTCAAACTTTCAAATAATACATAATGTAACCAAATATAAGTCATCCATGATTTAATGTTTAGAAATAATAAATATGAAATACATTTTATCAAATAATCATGCATTACGTAGCAAATTATTAGTAATACATTATTTTTCACTTGAAAATAATACGTTGTGGAACAAATGTTTGGTAAGACATCCTAAAATAATGCTACAAATAAGGTATATACATTACCTGGTAATGTGTTATATAATCACTACCCATTACCAAAGTTTTGCTGGGGGTTTATATAAAATTTAACATGACTCCATTTTTTGAAATTTTTCTAAGTTTTTTTTCACGAACAACTAATTTTATTATTTTAATTTTTCAACTTTTTATTAAAAACTAAAAAAAACATCCGATTTATAAAATTGTATAAATTTTAATATAATTGGATATAATTTTATATCATTGGATTAGACCAAAACTCGTATCGAAGTCGATATAAAGTTATAAAAACTGATATTATTATATTATATTCGATCAAATCTTATGAAACCATTTTTCGTATAAGATTATATCAAAATAGACACGAACCCATATTAAATTATATATTGTGTCATATCATTTTTTTTACTCGGGAAGTTTTTTTTTCAAGGAACATTTTTTATCGCAAATATTTTCTAAGTGTTTTATATAACATTTTATATGACTCCATTTTTTTAAATTTTTCTAAGTTTTTCCAAGGACAAATTTTTTGGAAAATATTTTCTAAGTGTTTTATATAAAATTTAACATGCCCTACCCGAGTAAAAAAGAAATGATATAATCATATACAATATTGTATAGGAATATAGACTTGTATATGTTTATATCCGACACTATATGTTTCTAGATAAAATTATGTATTGGAAAAAATATTTAAATAATTTTTAATATAGTCTCAGATAAAGTTATATATTATTATATGTGGTCACATATATTATTTTATATGCTGTTTATAAATACCCGAGTAAAAAAGATTATATATAATTTTACTTATTTTTATATAAACATATATTATTTGATAAATTTATACGTAAATTGTTTTGCTATCATATAAGATTATATATATTTGCACTTCGTATTTTTTTCTTATATAAAATTATATAAAAGAAAATGTTAAGTTATACATAATAACATATGATTAAAGTTAGTTTATATAATTACATATGAAATATAAAATTCTGTCTGTTTTTTTATATAATTTAATATAACAAAATATTTGAAGACATTTTATATAAAACTTTATGCAACTTTTTTCTGAATCATATGTAATCTTATATGAGTAAAATTAAAAAAAAAATCTAAGTCCTTTATATATAATTTGATATAACTTTTGAAAATTTTTCTAAGTCCAGAATTTTTTTTTTTTTTTAAGTTCCAAACCTAAACCTTAAACATTTGTTTTAAAAATTTTATATGTTATTATATATAATGCAAAATTTATGAAAAAAAATCTAAGTTCTTTATATATAATTTAATATAATTTTTTTTTTGGTTTTTTTTTGGATTTTTTTTTATTTAATTATATATAATTGCATAAATTTTTCTAAAAAAGGGGCCAATTTTCGCATCAAATCATATAAAATTATATTAAAATCACATCAAATTATATCAAATTTAATGCAACTTTATATGGTTTTATCGACTCATTTTTCGCATCAAATTCTATATGAATATATATGATGTCTTTATATAATTAAATATAAACATATATAATCTTTTTTACTCGGGTATACAAGATTGGCCAAATTAAATACAACTCCGCATATAAATATATATGGTACCATGTCAAATAATATATTACATCAAAAAAGCAAAAATTTTCTAAGTTAATTTTGATATTATTTTATGTAATTTTATACAAAAAAAAATCAAAATTGTTAAAGAAAAACAAATAATATAAATTATAACAAAAATTAATTTATATTTTTACTAAATTAAAATGATTAAAAAAACAAAACTTGGAAGATTGTTGCTAATTCTAATTTTAATATAACCCAAAAAGAAAAAACCCTAAATGAATTCAATAACTACATAAAAATATTTGTTTTAAGTTTTAAAATTTATGGTCACAATCGACCTCAGAGTCTACGTTTGTTGACGTATAACGTCAGCAGCCACTTACAACCTAATGGTCCAAATTTTATTTAAAAAATTTTTATGAAATATCAGATTATATAATTTTTAATATAATTTGATAAAATTTTACAAATCCACATTAGACCAAAATTCGGATCTAATTAAATCTAACAATATCATATATGATATTATTAGACAATTTTAGATAATTTCTGATACAGCCAATTTTGAGATCAGATTAGATCAATTAAGAGCTGCTACCAGATTAATTAAGATATAAATTCATAAAGGACCAGATTAATTTTTTTACTCGGGTAGTAAAAAAGTTTTGATGTAATAATATATAATTTTATACAATCATATTAAAATATATATGAGTTTTTATATGCTCTGATCTAATTATATGAAAGATTTTATATGGCTCCATTTTCTTATCTGAGGTTATACATAAATATATATGATTTTATATAATTATATAAATCTACATTTATTTATATAAAATAAGATCAACTGGATTTATTTGGATGTGACCAAAATTCGGATCTAATTGTATAATTTTTTATATTTGTGTATCTAAAATAATACCATTAGATAATTATTTGATACAGCCAATTTTGAGATCAAATTAGATCTTAAAAGTTTTTTTTTTTACTCGGCCCGAGTAAAAAGGAATTTATATAAATGTATATTATTTTATATGTTTTCATAAAACCATATAAAACTATATGAATCAAAGTATAAAATTATATCTCACTTTGAAATTTTCCAACTTTTTTAAATGATGTCATATAAAATCATATCTAATTATATTGTTCATATTATATTAATATAAATGGTAGATGTAATCATACGTTGCACATAAAACTTAATCCGATTTCATACATTATTATACGTGACTTTATATCTGATTATGTATAGGACTTTACTAAACAAAAAATCCAGTATCAATTTATGTATAATTATATATGACTAATATAATACCATTTAAAACTATATATGGTTCCATACTAAAAAAATTTCCAACAAAAATAATAGATATAATTATATGTGTCTTAAACGATAACATATCTGTGTTTGTATGGTACTATATATACGCAAATTTCGTCTAAACTCAATATATATTTATAAATGGTCGCATATGTAATGGAATATATATTTTGATATAATCATGTATAAAAAAAATATTTTTTTGACCAAACAACTAGCCATATATAATTATATATGCCAGTGTTTCAAAATTTATTTTTGTGTGTCAACATATATGGTAATACAAAACTTTTTATTGGATCATATAAGATTACATATGATTTTTGGGAACCCGAGTTCGATTCCCGGCCCAGTCGAGAAAAAAAAGTTTTTTTTATTTTTTTTTTTAAATAGAAAACACTTTTTTATTGCATTTAATTTTTTTAAAACTAAAAAATTGTCATTTTTGGAATTTTTGCAATCATTTTTAAAAAAATATTTTTCTTTTATATAGTTATATATAACTATATTTGATTTATTATAAAATTATCTATAATTTTTGGGAACCCGAGTTCGATTCCAGAAAAAAATATATTTTTTTTAAATAGAAAACACTCTCTTATTGCATTTATTTTTTTTTAGAACTAAAAATTTTTCTTTTTTTGAATTTTTGCAATCATTTTTAAAAAATTATATTGCTTTTATATAGTTATATATAACTATATTTAATTTATTATAAAATTATCTATCATTTTTGGGAACCCGAGTTCGATTCCAGAAAAAAAATTATTTTTTTATTTTTTTTTTTTTTTAAATAGAAAACACTTTTTTTATTGCATTTGTTTTTTTAGAACTTAAAAAATTTTACTTTTTGAATTTTTGCAATCATTTTTAAACATTTATATTGCATTTATATAGTTAATAATAATTTGGTTTAAATTATCAAATTATCAATGATTTTTGAAACCCGATCTCAAATCAAATTCTGATTTCCTGATTCCATGAAAAATTTCAAACTTATAAGCCAAAGTCTTATTTCACTTTGGAAGCCTATGACTTGGAAGTAAGGCATATCGCTACAGTAAAATTATTGTTTAAGCTTACCATGGAAGCCCCTAATAGCGCTGTACGTCATTCCAATTTTTTTTTTTTTTTGCAAATTTTATCAAAAATTTTCTAAGTCTTTTTGAAAATTGTGTACAAGTGAATAACATATTTAATTGGATGTAATCATATATTACTATATGTTAGATCAATTTGGTATAATTAGATACGATAAATTTATTTAAAACTAAGTCTTTTAAAGTTGTTATTTGCTAACAACGTCCGCTGGTCTAGAGGGTAGAGATTGCGATTACAAAACGGAAGACTTGTGGTTCTAATCTCCGTCCGTTCGAATTTTTTTTTTTTATTTTCAGTTTGACATTATTATATCTAAAAACAGAAACATTTTTTGGATAAAAATGTATCCAATATTTTTTTTATAAAATCAAGATATCAGATATTATAAGATAACTTTGGCGCGGCCAAATTTCGGATGAAATTACATTATATAATATCCAATTTAATATAAAATCATGATATTGGATATTTTAAGATAACTTTGGCGCGGCCAATTTCCGGATGAAATTACATCATATTATATCATATTTAATACAAAATCATGATAATAGATAATTTGGGATAACTTTGGCGCGGCCAATTTCCGGATGAAATCACATACAATCAAATATTAAACTGTAACTTCATATATTATAAGATGTTATGAGATAACTTTGGCGCGGCCAATTTTCGGATGAAATTTAGCAAAATCAGATCCAATAAATTATATATAATTTTATAAGATCCCGAGTAAAAAAAAATTGTATGGTAAAACATGTTATCTTATAAAATTCTATATAATTTATTGGATCTGATTTTGCTAAATTTCATCCGAAAATTGGCCGCGCCAAAGTTATCTCATAACATCATATAATATATGAAGTTACAGTTTAATATTTGATTGTATGTGATTTCATCCGGAAATTGGCCGCGCCAAAGTTATCCCAAATTATCTATTATCATGATTTTGTATTAAATATGATATAATATGATGTAATTTCATCCGGAAATTGGCCGCGCCAAAGTTATCTTAAAATATCCAATATCATGATTTTATATTAAATTGGATATTATATAATGTAATTTCATCCGAAATTTGGCCGCGCCAAAGTTATCTTATAATATCTGATATCTTGATTTTATAAAAAAATTATTGGATACATTTTTATCCAAAAAATGTTTCTGTTTTTAGATTTATTTTTAGATACAATAATGTCAAACTGAAAATAAATAAAAAAAAAAAAAAAAAACTTCGAACGGACGGGGATTAGAACCACAAGTCTTCCGTTTTGTAATCGCAATCTCTACCCTCTAGACCAGCGGACGTTGTTAGCAAATAACAACTTTAAAAGACTTAGTTTTAAATAAATTGATCGTATCTAATTATATCAAATTGATTCTAACATATAGTAATATATGATTATATCCAATTAAATATGTTATTCACTTGTACACAATTTTCAAAAAGACTTAGAAAATTTTTGATAAAATTTGCAAAAAAAAATAAATGGAATGACGTACAGCGCTATTAGGGGCTTCCATGGTAAGCTTAAACAATAATTTTAATGTAGCGGTATGCCTTTTTTCCAAGTCATAGGCTTCCAAAGTGAAATAAGACTTTGGCTTATAAATTTGAAATTTTTCATGGAATCAGGAAATCAGAATTAGATTTGAGATCGGGTTCCAAAAATCATTGATAATTTGATAATTTAAACCAAATATAGCTATTATTAACTATATAAATGCAATATAAATTTTTAAAAATGATTGCAAAAATTCAAAAAGTAAAATTTTTTAAGTTCTAAAAAAACAAATGCAATAAAAAAGTGTTTTCCATTTAAAAAAAAATTAAAAAATATATTTTTTTCTGGAATCGAACTCGGGTTCCCAAAAATGATAGATAATTTTATAATAAATTAAATGTAGTTATCCTTATATATATATAAAAATGACATGTTAGTTTGTTTGTTTGTATGTTTGTTTGTTTGTGTCGCTTTCAGAAAAAAACTACTGAACCGATTCAAATGAAATTTGGCATGTAGATAGAGAATTTTCTGGAATGAAAAATGCGACCAATGGCATCTCGATTGGATGCCCCGCCCCCTTTTACGCCCACTTTTTGTGAATTTCAGATTTTTTAATATATTTGGATGTTTGTTACTGTATTTGGATGTTTGTTACAGATTAGCATGAAATTTGGCATATTAATATGGTGTTTTTGCAAGGAAATCCCACATCTTGATTGGAAGCCACGCCTCCTTTACGCCCACTTTTTGTAAATATAATATCCTCACAAAGGGGCGTGGCATCTTTTGGTTTTTCTTTCTATCTGGTTCACAACCACGGATAAACGGCTAAACCGATTTACATGAAATTTTAACCACAGATAGTACTGAGGCGGGAACTAAACGTCAAAAGAGAGACCGATCGGCCAAGTGGGCGTAAAATGCCACGCCCCTTTCTATTACATTGAACGTTATTTCTGCCTTTTTAGCAATTACGTTTAAACGGCTGAACCGATTTTAAAATAATTTTCAGCACATATAGTACTAATCCTAACGGGAAATATAGTTCATAATAGGACGGGGACAGACAAAGGGGTGGAAATGCCACGTCCATTTGTATTACATGGAAAGTTATTTCTACCTGTTCCGTAATCACGCTTAAACGTCTGAGCCGGTTTTAATAAAAATTTCACCACACATAATACTAACTCAGGCGGGCACTCTAGGGTATAATAGGAGGGCGCTCTGGCGGATGGGCGTATAAGTCCACTCCCCTTTGTTCTACATTGGAAGTCAATTCTGCATATTCCGTAATCTCTCTTAAACGTCTGAACAGATTTTATTGAAATTTTTAACACAGAAAGTGCTAACCGAAGCGGGAACAATATGCCATTTCAGCACGTGATTGGGCAAAGGCGTAGTAATAATTCAAAATTACTATTGCTGCTATAATAAAGCACGTTTGGACAAAGAGTCATTAGTTGCAACGCTTCTTTGTACTATACTAAAAGTTGTTTCTGTCAGTTCCTCAATGACGCATCAACAGCTGAACCAATTAACACAAAATTTTTGCAACAAATAGTAAACGAGGCGGGAACTATAGGACATAAAATGAGCGATCAGACAAAGAGGCATAAAATGACACCCCTGTTAAACTTATTGCACATTCTTTTCGCCTTTTTCACAATCACGCTTTTTCGGCTTAACTGGTTTAGAAGAAATTTCCACACACAGATAGTACTAACCGAGGCGGGAACTATAGGCCGTAAATGATTTGACAAAGGGGAGTAAAATCCCACGCTCTTTTGTATTACATTGAAAGTTATTTCTGCCTGTTCCATAATCATGCTTAATCGCCTTAACCGATTTTAATGGAATATTCATCACATATAGTGCTTCCGAAGCGGGAACTATAAACCATAATAGATCGCGAGGCGTAAGTTGCCACGCCCCTTTGCACCACACTAAAAGTTTTTTCTGTCTGTTCCGTAACAACGCTTAAGCGCCTAAACTGATTTTAACAAAACTTCCACAACATATGGTACTAACCGAGGCGGTAACAGTATGCCATATTAGCGCGTGATTGGGCAAAGGCGTTGCAGAATGCTGCACGCCCTTGCACTATTTGAAAATTATTTTTGACAGTTCAGCAATCATGCAAAAATGGCTGAGCCGATTTTTACAGCTGACTAACCGATGCGGGGCCATATCAGCATGCGATTGAACAAAGGGACGTAAATTACCACACGCCTCTGTAATATATTGAAATTTATTTCTGCTAATCACGCTTAAAAGTCGAGTACTAACCGAGGCGGGAACAATGGGCCATATCAGAGCGCAATCGTACAGAGGTGTTGTAAAATGATGCGAAATTTTAATTTTCACCAGATGTAGTGCTAACCGAGGATGAAACCATAGGGCATTACTAACTATCATTCATTGCATAATATTTTTTCAACCCGGGCAACGCCGGGTGCATAACAGCTAGTATATAACTATATAACAGCAATATAATTTTTTAAAAATGATTGCAAAAATTCAAAAAAAGAAAAATTTTTAGTTCTAAAAAAAATAAATGCAATAAAAAAGTGTTTTCTATTTAAAAAAAAATAAAAAAATATATATTTTTTTCTGGAATCGAACTCGGGTTCCCAAAAATTATAGATAATTTTATAATAAATCAAATATAGTTATATATAACTGTATAAAAGAAAAATAATTTTTTTAAAATGATTGCAAAAATTACAAAAATGAAAATTTTTTAGTTCTAAAAAAATTAAACGCAATAAAAAAGTGTTTTCTATTTAAAAAAAATAAAAAAAAAACTTTTTTTTTCTCGACTGGGCACAGTGGTTCCAAGTCCAAATCTAGCTGGACAAAATTATTTTATCACTGTTTTATATGTTTATGGGGTCGCTAAGTTCAAAAAACATGTTTAAATTTTTCTAAGTCGATTACACTAATCGACAACTTTTTATTTTTTTTCTAATTTCAGTAATTCATTAATGACAAAAATGGTTTTTATGCAGAACAGAAATATGAAATGCAAAAACTTATTTTTTGAAAGTTTTGTAATCTCTAAAAAAAAAAATTTTTTTTGTCGAGAAGTGTAATTGAAAAAACAAGTGAGAGTGTTAAATTCGGCTATGCCGAATCTTTTATGCCCTCCAAAATGTAAAAAAAAAATAAAAAACCAGTGAGAGTGTTACATTCGGCTGTGCCGAATCGTTTATACCCTCCAAAATGTAAAAAAAAAACAATAAAAAAAATCCAGGGGCGTTCTTTTTTTTTTTTTTGGTGGGGGGGTTGGTGGGAGACGTTAGGGAGCAACTTCCCCTTGCGATTTCGAACTTCATTTGAGAGAAGAATGTTGCATTTGCTTAGCAAAAGTACAAAAAACCCTGCAAAAATGCGATTTTTATTTGGTTGGTTTAGTTCTCCAAGGGGGACCTTTTTTTCCCTTGGTCCGATTTTATCCATTTCCGAACTTAACCTGCCTAGCAATATAAGACATATTCGTGCCAAACTTCGGAAGTCTTGCTCTTTTATTTTGGACTGTATCGCGTCCTCTACAGACGGACAAACGGACGGACATTTTTGAATTAAGTCGAATTGTGTAATTGGCCGCGGTTAAATAGGAAACATCACATTTAATGCTTTATTTAAGCTAAGTATAATTATAATACTTAAAAGTTATCAAAAACTTACAAAAATTCGATTCTTTATTTAGAAAAAAAAATTTAGGCGAAATTCTATTTTCATATAAACTGTGATTAATTTTGAACCTGCAAAAACCTGCAAGAAATGTCTGCATGACAACGTTTAGTAATAAATTACCTATAAGTTGTATGTAGTAATTCGACATGATATGCCTGGATTCGGTTTTGGCAAGCTGCGGAAGTTTCATAAGTCCTCAAAAATATTGTTATTATTGACCATACCTCAAAGTACAAAAAATGTAAGAAGAAGATCGATAATAAATTTCTTATTAATGTCCAGAATAAGTATAAATCTGTAGCTTTCTTGTACATAAACCGTTTTGAAACCATTGATGTAACATGGATAATATGATGTTATTAGTTAAACACTTATATATATATATTATTTTTTTTTTAAATATTGGATACCAAAAATGTTATTTCATTCGCATATTTAACAAAGTTAAAGACCTAATTCCAAAAAATGGTTATTAGTTTGATCGGAACACACCCTTAGCTTTCCCCTAGCACTATTAATTCCCAATTTTAAGGACACTAATTTTTGGACTTTTGTCCAGCTAGATTTTGATTTGGAACCAATGTGCTGGGCCGGGAATCGAACTCGGGTTTCCAAAAATCATATGTAATCTTATATGATACAATAAAAAGTTTTGTATAACCATATATGTTGACACACAAAAATAAATTTTGAAATACTGGCATATATAATTATATATGGCTAGTTGTTTGGTCAAAAAAATATTTTTTTTATACATGATTATATCAAAATATATATTCCATTACATATGCGATCATTTATAAATATATATTGAGTTTAGACGAAATTTGCGTATATATATTACCATACAAACACAGATATGTTATCGTTTAAGACACATATAATTATATCTATTATTTTTGTTGGAAATTTTTTTAGTATGGAACCATATATAGTTTTAAATGGTATTATATTAGTCATATATAATTATACATAAATTGATACTGGATTTTTTGCTTAGTAAAGTCCTATACATAATTAGATATAAAGTCACGTATAATAATGTATGAAATCGGATTAAGTTTTATGTGCAACGTATGATTACATCTACCACTTATATTAATATATTATGAACAATATAATTAGATATGATTTTATATGACATCATTTAAAAAAATTGGAAAATTTCAAAGTGAGATATAATTTTATACTTTGACTCATATAGTTGTATATGGTTTTATAAAAACATGTAAAATAATATATATTTATATAAATTCCTTTTTACTCGGGTAACATGTTTTACCATACAATTTTTTTTTACTCGGGGGGTGACTCCATTTTTTTAAATTTTTCTAAGTTTTTTTCAAGAACAACTTATTTTTATTATTTTAATTTTCCAACTTTTTATTAAAAACTAAAAAAAAACATCCGATTTATAAAATTGTATAGAGACGAATTTATTTTTTAGTCTTCTATTTATTTTCAAATTATAAAAATCGAATGAAAAATTTTATTTATTTTTTTGAAAGAAACAATGAAAATTAAAATCGAAACAAACTTGATTTTAAATAAATTAACTTATGTGGGAAGTGCCCACATTACTCCCCCACAAGAGAGTTTGCAATCAAACTGTCGAAAAACGAACCCTCTTCGGAATTCTTGATGAACGGCGAAGCACAACTTCTGGATTTCCATGAGGTGGCACAGTTGTACTTTGAGATCTTTCTTGTGGAACAGTAATATAACTTGGATCCTCAATAATATCATCATTGAACATAAATGCTGGTTTCAGGCGATCTACAGATATGCATTTTGTTGATCCATTGACATCAAGGGTAAAAACTTTGTTTGTTCGTCTTATGACACGATAAGGACCATCATAAGGTTGTTGAAGTGGTTTCTTAACAGCGTCGTTTCGGATAAAAACATGAGAACAACTTTCCAAGTTTTTGTGTACAAAAACACTCCGATTGGATTTATGTTGAACGTTTACAGGCTTAAGCATATTCATCTGGGATTTTAGCTGTTGTACAAAATCGTTGTTTGGAAATGATTCTGTTGAGTCTTGTAGAAAATCGCTTGGCAGTCGAATTGACGAGCCGTAGACAAGTTCAGCAGGTGTTGCATTTACATCTTCTCGTATACTTGAACGAAGACCCATAAGTACTGTTGGAAGAACTTCTAACCAATTTTTGTTGTTGTGACACATCAAAGATGTTTTTAGGGAACGATGCCATCGTTCTATCATACCGTTGGATGAAGGATGGTATGGCGTTGTTCGTATTCTTTGAGAGCCAAGAAGATGTGCAAGTTCCTTGAAGAGATGGGATTCGAATTGGCGACCTTGATCAGTGGAAATCTTAGCAGGTACGCCAAAACGAGATATCCAACCATTGTACAATGCTTCGGCTACCTTTTTAGCTGTCATGTCTTCTATAGGAATCGCTTCGGGCCATCGAGAAAATCTGTCAATACAAGTCAACACATATGAAAAACCATTGGCGTAGGGTAATGGGCCAATTAGGTCTATATTGATATGGTAAAAGCGTTCAGTTGGTTGTGGATATGTACCAATATCGCTGTGTGTATGACGAGTCACTTTTGAACGTTGACAGTGGAGGCATTGTTGAGTCCACTGCTTGATGTCTTTCTTCATATTTGGCCAAACAAAACGATCTTGGATTAGTTTTGTTGTGACTTTTATGCCACCATGTGACAAACCATGTAGGGAATCAAACACTATTTTACGAAAACTAGCAGTCACATAAGGCCTTACCTTGTTTGTAGAAATATCACAGAAAACTGGTGGTTTCTCAGGCGATAGTACAATAGACTTTAGAACAAGTGAAGTTGACTCGCTTCGTAACAGGGATTGAAGTTCTTCATCATCATTTTGCGATTCGCATAATTGCTCGTAATCAATGGAACCTGGTGTATCAATTGTAGATATTCGAGAAAGCGTATCAGCAACTGTGTTGGCTTGACCACTTATATGACGGATGTCAGTTGAAAATTGTGATATAAAATCAAGCTGACGAAACTGACGTGGAGAAGCTTTCTCGGAATTCTGTTTGAAGGCAAACGTTAAGGGTTTATGATCCGTGAAGATGATGAAATGACGACCTTCAAGCATGTGCCTAAAGTTTTTTACAACAGTGTAAATAGCAAGGAGCTCTCTGTCATATGTGCTGTACTTCTTTTGGGTTTCAGTTAGTTTTCTTGAGAAGAAACTTAATGGCACCCAACCATCATCAGATTTTTGTTGTAGAACACCACCAATAGCTTGATCTGATGCATCCACCATTATACAAATAGGTTTGTTGTCCGTTGGATGAACGAGAAGAGTGGCATTGGCCAAATCAGATTTACATTTGTTGAATGCATTTTCGGCTTCCGAATTCCAAACTATCGGTGTTTTGTCATTTTTCTTGTTACCTTTTTGGTATTGGAGCAATGGAATTTGAGTTTCTGCAGCATGCGGTACAAATCTGCGATAGAAATTCATCATGGCAAGAAAACGCCGAATTTCCTTAACATTTGTTGGCTTTGGGTAGTTGCTAATAGCCGCTACTTTTTCTGGAAGTGGGTAAATTCCATCTTTGTTGACCATGTGACCAAGGAATTGAACTTCCGGTTGACCAAAGTTACATTTTGAAATATTGATAACTACACCATATTCGTTGAAACGATTAAACAATTGCTCAAGATGTTGAAAATGTTCTTCTTCTGAGCTAGATGCAATAAGTACATCATCTAAATATGCATAGCAAAAATCGAGGCCACGTAGAACTTCATGAATGAATCGTTGAAACGTTTGACCAGCGTTGCATAGGCCAAATGTCATGAATTCAAATTCAAAGAGTCCAAATGGTGTTATAATGGCGGTTTTTGGAACATCTTCAGGCGCCACAGGAATTTGATTATAGGCGCGAACTAAATCAATAGTAGAAAAAATTGTCTTACCATTTAATCCAAATCCAAAATCATGGATGTGCGGGAGGGGATATTTATCGGGAACTGTTATGGCATTCAGTCTTCGATAGTCACCGCAGGGTCTCCATTGGCCATTCTTTTTGGCAACCATATGTAAGGGACTGGACCAATTACTTTTGGATGGACGACACAAACCTAGATTCATCATGAAATCAAACTCACGTTTTGCTATTTCCAGTTGTTCGGGGGAAAGGCGACGTGCTTTAGAATTAACTGGTTGACCTTTCGTATCGATGACGTGTTGTACATTATGCTTTCGCTTGTTAGATGTTGTTGATGGATTAGTTATATCTGGAAAACGAAGCAGTAAATCGTGGTATGGAATAGTGTTATTTACCGTTTTGATTTCCAAATGATTTGTTTTTTTAATAAAAAACGAGGAATTTAATCCAGTTGTGTTGTCAATTAGTTTTTTCTTTTTCAAATCTACCAGCAAGCCGTAGTGTTGTAAGAAGTCTGCACCTATTATTGGATGTTTAACATCAGCGATGATAAATTTCCAGGAGAAATTTCTTCTTAAACCAAGGGTGGGCGAAAGAATGATATCACCAAACGTATTAATGGGTGTCCCATTTGCGGCGAAAAGCTTATAATTTTCAGGCTTAGACTTTTGTTTTTTTGTAGACAAAGGCAGGACAGATATGTCGGCCCCTGTATCGATCAAAAAACTTTCTTTAAGTTGTGGGTCGAAAATAAATAAGCGGTTAGTTGCTGGGCATCGGTCACTAGTTGTTTCTAGTGACCGCCTTGGAAGTTTTCCGACGACGAAGCTGTGTACGAACATGGCTGACGACAACAGCGGGCATTATTGCCAAACTTACGATGATAGTAACATACCTGTTGTGATGAGTTACGAGATCTTTGAGATCTATTGCGGGAGGTAGAACGTGAACGCCGAAATCTTGGAGATTGGAGTTGTTGAACGGCTGTAGTAAGTGCTGCAATTTGTTGACGCAATTCACTTATTTCAGTCAAATTTTGAATACTCGCAATATTGTTGAAAGATGGACCAGGAATCTCACCGATCTTATCAGCCATTACTGCTAAGTTGTCCAATGTTTCTGCAGACGTTGCTAAAATGGCTTGGGTTTGCGGTGATAGACGTTGGATCCACATAGTCCGAAGAAATTCGTCTGTAACACCGCCGTTGGCAAGATTTCGCATCTCTCGAAGTAGAAAACTGGGTTTTTTATCGCCAATAGGCAATTCGTTGAGTAGCTGTTTGATGCGTTTCTCGTTAGAAACCGAGAAATGTTTAATGAGTCGCTCTTTCAGCTGCGTATATGCATTGTCGGGACGTTTTAATATTATGTCGCTAACCTGTGACAACAATTCTGGGTCTAGTTCTGGGAGAACAGCAAAATATTTAGAGTTTTCTGAAACGATGCTATGATTTTCAAATTGCGCCTCCAATTGAGCGAACCAAACTGCTGGATTCTCTTTCCAAAAACGTGGAATCCTTAGTGTAATTGCGTGTGTTGATGTCGATGCTGTCGGTGTCACGACAGGCTCTGCTGCCGACTCACGAGATTCTGTATTTTGACTTCGGGGCATTTTGCACTACCACAATTTATAATTAATTTACTTTCGAATTAAAAACGCGTGAAAAAATCGTGGGTCACCAATTATAGAGACGAATTTATTTTTTAGTCTTCTATTTATTTTCAAATTATAAAAATCGAATGAAAAATTTTATTTATTTTTTTGAAAGAAACAATGAAAATTAAAATCGAAACAAACTTGATTTTAAATAAATTAACTTATGTGGGAAGTGCCCACAATTGTATAAATTTTAATACAATTGGATCTAATTTTATATCGTTGGATTAGACTAAAACTCGTGTCAAAGTCGATATAAAGTTATATAAACTGATATTATTAGATATTATTCGATCAAATCTTATGAAACCATTTTTCGTATAAGATTATATCAAAATAGACACGCACCCATATTAAATTATATATTGTGTCATATCATTTTTTTTACTCGGGGAGTTAAAATTTGTATAACCAACAAACAGATTTTCCTTCCCATCTCGGAATCTTACAAAACTAAGTTTATTTTTTGTTTGTTAATACTATGTTTGAATTCATAGAGAAACATAGAGGCGAAGGTGAAAGAAAAAACAATATTGCTATCTTTTTCTAATTTCTCACACGTACGTTGTCGATGTGAATTCACCACACAATACATGTTTACAAGTCGTACTTTGTCAACAAATACATGTAAACAAGTTGTACTTTGACAACTCAATTTTTGACGCCTTCGCCTCTATGTTTCTCTATGGTTTGAATTTTTAATAATTTTATTCAAAGCCAACACAACTTTGTCAAAAAAATTTAAAAAATTATTAACTTTATAAACTAATAAAACACTGTTAAAAACAGGGTAACAACACACAAAAAACGCAAATATGTACTAAAATAAAGATGGCAACACTATAAAACAACATCTTCTTCTGAATTCTTCTGAAAGCTTCTGAATTGTGAAGAAACTATCATTACCCAGCAGAAATTTTGCTGAACTGGCAGCAGCTTTTGGAAAGGAAACTCTAGTCAAGGAGCGCATCCAAACCTGCTGAATTCATGAATGATTCTCTAAGGCGATGTCACACTTTAGAGCGCTAGTTGGATACACCGAAAAAGCGCTCTTAAGATACTCTGAATTCACATCTCTTTAGAGCGCTGAAAAAATTGCTATAAAGATGCAGTCAATTCATGTATATTTTTAGAGCTGATTTAAGCAGAATAAAGATGAAGCACATTTGACTATTTGTGAAATACAAATTACAAAATCTGAAATAAAATTGACTATTTCTGAATGCAATTGGAAAATCTTAAATACAATTGACTAATTCTTAAAATCAGTTGACTCCCAGCAAGAATTTGGAAGAAATATCGCCTAAGAGATCCAATTACATTAAAAAAATTTCCAATTATATTTCAAAAATTTCAAATTATATTTCAGAAACTTCCATTTATATTTCAAATATTACCATTTATAACCAAAAAAAAATTAATTACATTTAATAAGTTTTCAACTATATTGGAAATTTTTGAAATATAATTGGAGATTTTTAAATATAATTGGAGATTCTAAAATATGATTCGAAATTTTTTGTAATATAATTTGTATTTTCTGAAACTAAAGTGGAAATGGTGTACTCATTTTTTTTTTTTTCATTTAAAATGTGAAGTGTTATGATTGAAGCACTCTTTGCAGCGCTGATTAATGCGCAATAATGATGCAGTGAAATCATGTGTCTTTGCCTAAAACACATGGTTTTTTATTTAAAAAGTTTTAAATGTATTCAAAAGAAAAGCATGTATGAATTTTTATCAAAATATAATTTTATATTTTGAGTTTTATATAAAAAATCTTAACAAAAAATTTTAATTTTTTCCTCTTACTTTTACTGCATCCTCAAGAGCGCTCTTTGGATGCGCTTCGGTATGCTATAAAAATATGCTGTGCCGCCAAAATCTCGATTTATTTTTGCTGGGTAGTAGGATGTACATTTTTTTTCTTGAGTAAATTAAGTAAATAATATTAATTAAAAGTTTACTCAATACTATTAATTAGTTAATTGTTAAAATATGGAGTAATTTTTTATTCAATAAAATTTTTTTCTGTGTAATGGTATATTTGTTTAGATAAAATAACTACATTTCTAAACATCACTTTAAATTTGTTATCTAGAATTGTTGAATTTAATCATTTATTTAAGAAGATAAGTTTAATAATTACTAACATATCTTATATTATGATTATGACGTGTTTTAAATAAAACACTAAGCAACAAAACTAATTTACTTCTCTAGGCTAGAAATAACAAGCAATGCAATTTTTAAAAGAAACACTTGAAATTTACATTTTTTGTTTGTGATTTAACAAATTTATTTTCTTAAATTTATACTTTACCTAAATTTCAAAGGTTATTTTACAAAAAAAAAATACAACGCGTCGTGTTGCGTTTTACAAAATTAGGGTATAAATATTATTGAATAAAAAAACTATTACAAGGAAAAATTTTCATACAAAAATTTTCCAAGTCCCGATTTTTTTTTTCTCAAAAATTTCTAAGTCCTATCGACAATTTTATTGCGCTTTAAAGTAAATGATTGCATTAAAAATGATTTTAGCAAATAAAAACAATTAACAAATTTTTAAAAATTTTCTAAAAAAAATTTGGAAAACGCAATTTTTTTGTGATTTTTAGCTAAAATTTCGTCAACAATGCTTTTTGGAAAAAATTTTTTTGAAAAAGTTAATTAGTAAACTAATTTAAATAAAATAAGAAGAAAAAGTGGTAAATGCACCAAAAAATATGTAAATTTACAAAAAAAAAGTTTAAATTTACAATTTTTTCTGGAATTTGTAGTGCAAAAATAAATTGAGATTTTGGCAATACAGCTTTTTTATAGCATACCATAGCACATCTAAATAGCGCTCTTAAGGATGCAGTAAAATTAAATAGGACAAGTTTTAATTTTTTGCATCACTGCATCTTAATAGCGCTCTGTTAGTGTTACCAAAAAGTGCTTTAAACTGTGACATCAATCACAGGAATCATGCAATATTTTAGGTGGTTTGGGTCCACCCTTTATCTCGTAATTCCATTTTAAAAGCAGCTAAAATTTCTACTGAGGTAGTGTACTAAGAAAAAAGGGAAAATTTTCTCCCTAGAAGAACAAAACCAACTTCTGCGTTGACCATTGGCGTAGATAGCCCTGTCTGGGGGGGGCTTAGCCCCCCCCAGAATAATTTTAGCCCCCCCCCCAGAATTTTAATCATTCACAATTTTTTTAATAATTTAATGATTTCATTAATTTTTGCAACAATTAATAATAATAATGAGTCTTTAGGACTCGTTATGATTATTCTACTAGTCTTAAGGACTCGTAATGATTATTATATTAGATCTAATAGTTTTTCCTATTGAAAAATAGTCTGAATTATTGCAAAAAGTTTTTATATGAATCTGATGTTTTTGTCAGTAATAAAAACTTTACCGAATCTTAGGATTTTAACTTCAGGAAAACATTTTAAGTTCTTTGATTTAAAAAAGTTTATAAATTCTAAGTGGTTTTCTATAGACAAAAGTTCTTGGAAGAAAGAGTCTGAGAATTTTGACTAATAATCATCAACTTTGTCAATCATCAGAACTTTTTCTTGAAAAAAATCATAGTAAACTAATGATTTTACTATAGAAAAAACATTAAAAATTTTTCATTTTCATAACATATCTGGGAGTTCTAAATTTCCGAAAAATCTTCAAAATCAAAATTTGTTTAAAAAAATATGAATTTTTAACCGCTTTCGGAGGGCATTCGTTTCTAGGACACCTAGACACATGATATAGGGAACGCTTCAGAAATAGGTCTGGGGTTTTCTATTAAAAAAAAAACAAAAAATTCAAAAAAATCTGGGGGGCTTTAGCCCCCCCCAGAAATGTTGGCTTCCTACGCCAATGGCGTTGACTAGTGTTCGATGCTATAAAACTACGAAATTTCGTCAGAGCTTGTTTTTATTATAATGTAATAAAATGACTTTAATAAACATTTTACGTAAAAAAATTTTGATTTTTTTTTATAATTATGATAAGAAGTAAAAATTAAGCAATTAAAAAATACGTACCAAATAAATAAATCTAAAAATAAAATGTTCAAATAATAAAAAATCGATCAAATATAAAGGAAGAGTAGATATATGCTGTGTTTTTCAATAATTCGAATTAATGTTCTTTAATTTAAAAAAATATTTCAACATGGCAAAACAAATTTGGAATATTTTTTTCATAATCTACGTTAATTAAAAAAAAATTAAGAAAATGAAAAACGATATAAGGCCTTTTTTGTTGGCAAACTTTGATTGTTACTTCCATAAATTTCTCAATTTAATTAAGCGTCATTTGTAATAGTTTTGTAAAATATTACACATTTTCGATAAAATATTGATAAAATTTGTTTATTAGATGCAATTTAGCTTGAAAGCAACACAAAAACATTTATCTTTTTTACACCGAAAAAATTTCCCAGTTGGATAGTTACGAAAAACCCCAGTTGATTTGAAATAAATTTAAAATAACTGGAATAATCACCAATAACTATTAAACCCAGTTAATTTTAACAGTCTTTCAGTTACTTGTAAATCAAAATTAATTTTATTGACAGGAAATTTAAAAAAAAAACTTCATCAACAAATTAAATAAAACAGATACAAATAACAACAAATCTTTGGTAAGTTTCTATTTATTATTTTGTATTTTAATTTTTGCAAAAGTTAATAAAGAAATTATTTTTTAGATCTTTATGAAGAATGTGAAAAATCGGAAGCTATATGTGATGATGAAATCGGCGAACTTGCAATTTAGTGTCGGGTTGGTGAGGCATGTATTTCGAAATCGTTTGGTAATTAGAAAAATAAATTAAAGTTTAAAGATTGTATATTTTTCATCATACATATGTATTAGAGTGTCCCTTATTTTGGAAATGTTGGAAATCTTGAGACGGTACCCGCTCATTTTTTTCCTTTTGACTTAAAAATAACTCAGGAAAAATTTTACGCCCCTAGGACCACGCCTTCCCTACGCGACGGGGCCTTAAAGAGCGGGGCCTAAAAAATCATTTTTCCATACAAACCAAAAAAATTTTTTTTTGATTTTTAATTTTTTTGTTATTAATTATTATATTACTTGGTTTGCTTATTCACGACAAAAAATTTGATTTTGGAGGGATAAGTCTTTCAGCGCTAAAAAATTTTTCGCAAAAAAAAAATTTGGGCGGCCGGGGTCCTACAGTAAAAAATTTTTAAAAAATATTTTTTTTTTAGTTTTGACCAGCAACGGTTTTAGTTGCTATGTTGCTTTAAATGATATATATTCCAAAAAAAAAATTATTCATATCTGTGACATCTTTATCTTTTTCGAAAAAAAAAATTTTGAGCCGTAGGAATCCTACGGTAAAAAATTTTTAAAAAATATTTTTTTTTAGTTTTGAAAAGCAATGGTTTTAGTTTTTATGTTGTTTTTAATGATATATATTCCAAAAAAAATATTATTCATATTTGTGACATTTTTATCGTGTATCGAAAAAAATCATCAATGCATTTTTTACCCTTTTTTAGAACACGATTAAGATGTCACAGATACAAAAAATATTTTTTTATGAATATATATCATTTAAAGCAACATAGCAGCTAAAACCGTTGCTGGTCAAAACTAAAAAAAAATATTTTTTAAAAATTTTTTACTGTAGGACCCCGGCGGCTCAAAATTTTTTTTTGCGAAAAATTTTTTAGCGCTGAAAGACTTATCCCACCAAAATCAAATTTTTTGTTGTGAATAAGCAAACCAAGTAATATAATAAATAATAACAAAAAAATTAAAAATCAAAAAAAAAATTTTTTGGTTTGTATGGAAAAATGATTTTTTAGGCCCCGCTCTTTAAGGGCCCGTCGCGTAGGGAAGGCGTGGTCCTAGGGGCGTAAAATTTTTCCTGAGTTATTTTTAAGTCAAAAGGAAAAAAATGAGCGGGTACCGTCTCAAGATTTCCAACATTTCCAAAATAAGGGACACTCTAATATGTATGTATGTATTTAATAAAGGTTGTTTAAAATAAAATAGATCTTTTATTCCACTAAAAACGTTAAAACCCAATTGTCAATTTTCAGCCAGTTATTATCTACCAATTTCCAAATTTGTCGAGCTTTAATTAACAACTTGTTGCCAGTAACTGGAATCATAGTTAAATTCAAAATAGAATAAAAAATTAGTTATCATTAACTAAGCCAAATCAACTGGGGCTCAGTTAGGTGTATTTTAACTGGGACTTAGTTAATAAATTAGTCAGCAGTAACTGGGAATTTTTTTGGGTGTATTAATACCAAAGAGAGCCATTAACAATAAGAGAATCATTCACAATGTATGCAAGTTAATTTTTAACTTCTAGAATTTTGAGCGTTAACACTAATGTGAACTTTGTATGGTAGAACACTGATAATTATGCCAACAAAAAACCCCTATAAATAAATCAAAATTAATCCAAAATGGACTTATTAAATACTACACCCAAAAAATTTCCCAGTTACTGGCTACTAATATTTCAACTGAACCCCAGTTAAAATACACCTAACTGAGGCCCAGTTATTCAAATAAGTTGATAGTAACTAATTTTTTTTTAAAAATCCAAATTTAATTATTGCGACAGGTAATGGTAACGATTTTCCCAGTTACTTTGAAAAATAATTTATACTTAGTTAAAAATAACGAAATTAATATACACCCAAAAAATTTCCCAGTTACTGGCTACTAAGAATTTAACTAAGTCCCAGTTAGAATACACCTAACTGAGTCCCAGTTGTTTTCATTCGGTTGATGGTAACTAATTTTATAAACAATTTTTAATTCAACTGAATTTCCAGTTACAGGCAACAGAATATTAGTTAAATTTGTGAAATCGTTGAAAATAGTTAATAATAACTGGTTAACAAATAAAAATTGTCAATGGGAACTGATGATTTTTCTTTTAGTTTCACCATTAAAAAAAAGATTTGTTATTTTTAACACTGTTATTTTATTTAAGACATCATTACATTACAAAAACCATATAAAATCAGATTTTGAATTACCATATCTCAGATTATGAACACCAAATTCTCTTCTTTACAGGCTGCTATCGTATTTCTTCATACGTATTTATTCTCCATCTGAAATAAATATTAGTTTTTTTTATAACGGAAAGACACAAATTTGCAAATAAAACTTACCATTTAAAAATAAAAATCCGTGAGGGGTTTTTTCCTTTTTTATTTATATACTTTTTTATAAAAACGATGTTGGTTTTTGAAACTTGTAAATAAATTAATGAAATATTAACAGGGTAACTGATAGATAGTTTTAATTAATTGAAAATCCAGTTGTTTGTCACTAACCCAGTTATTTTAAAATTATTTCAAATCAACTATGAATTTTCGTAACTATCTAACTGGGGAATTTTTTCGGTGTAGGGGTTGGTTGTGTAGAACCGAAATTTTGTTCTAAATAATTTTTTTTTCTGCAATAAGGAATCTCCAAATCATTATTTATTTATTAATTTTATTGATACATTTATGATAAGACAAAGTTTATAATTTTTACTACCATTTTTTGAATATATACTCCCTTTAACTTTCCACTATCAGCATCCGTAACTGAATCAATTCTGCTTTTGGCCGGATTTTCTTGTCCGTCACCTATAAACAAAAAAAATATGTTTCGATATAATTTATAATTTAACAAATATCTTTGAACATTAATCATTCTTACCATGTACCAAATAAATTCACGATTTGATTTTAAGAGAAACAATATTTGTTTTTATTTGAAATTGTTTTTTTAACTTTTGACAAATTAAAAAGAATTTGAAATACAGGGTAACTTAAAAGCTGTTACTATTAACTGAAATCATAGTTACTGATGGCTAAGCCAGTTATTTTTAAAAAATGTAGTATTAACTGGGAAATTACGTAACTGGACAACTGGGGAATTTTTTCGGTGTAGGTTTTAGTTGGATTAATTTTGATTTATTTATAAATTTTTGCATTTTCCAAATTATTTTATTATTTTTTCGAATTATAATTGCAAATTTGACGTAGATTATAGAAAAAAATGTGCCAAATTTGTGTTGGCCTGTTAAAATAATTGATTTAAACCAAATAAGATTAATCCGAAAATAAATCCACTTATTTAAAAACACAGCCATAGTATTTTTTTTGGAATGTGTTGCACTCACCAATTAATATCATCGACAGTATTCCGAAATCTGAAATCAAAGGAAAATTCTTATTAATAACAACTGTATAAGTGGGGTGTTCTACTATGTCTCAAACTTATATAAAATTTTCCCTAAATAATTGAAAAAAAACCTTTATTTTTAAGACATATTTCTTAAAACAGAATTTAGTTCAAAAAATTCAGTTTTAGGAAGTAATTTACTTTTGAGGAAGTTTTCCCCACAAGTTTAGTAAATTTTTCATAACTTGAAATTTATTTGTTGATTTTTTCATGCTGGCTTGAATAGTTCACATGTTTACATTTTGTCTACACATGTATGTGCTAGAGAGAAAATAATATTTTACCCGAGTAAAAAAAAATTGTATGGTAAAACATGTTATCTTATAAAATTATATATAATTTATTGGATCTGATTTTGCTAAATTTCATCCGAAAATTGGCCGCGCCAAAGTTATCTCATAACATCTTATAATATATGAAGTTACAGTTTAATATTTGATCGTATGTGATTATCTATCATCATGATTTTGTATTAAATATGATATAATATGATGTAATTTCATCCGGAAATTGGCCGCGCCAAAGTTATCTTAAAATATCCAATATCATGATTTTATATTAAATTGGATATTATATAATGTAATTTCATCCGAAATTTGGCCGCGCCAAAGTTATCTTTTAATATCTGATATCTTGATTTTATAAAAAAATTATTGGATACATTTTTATCCAAAAAATGTTTCTGTTCCCGAGTAAAAAGGAATTTATATAAATGTATATTATTTTACATGTTTTTATAAAACCATATACAACTATATGAGTCAAAGTATAAAATTATATCTCACTTTGAAATTTTCCAATTTTTTTAAATGATGTCATATAAAGTCATATCTAATTATATTGTTCATAATATATATTAATATAAATGGGAGATGTAATCATACGTTGCACATAAAACTTAATCCGATTTCATACATTATTATACGTGACTTTATATCTAATTATGTATAGGACTTTACCAAACAAAAAATCCAGTATCAATTTATGTATAATTATATATGACTAATATAATACCATTTAAAACTATATATGGTTCCATACTAAAAAAATTTCCAACAAAAATAATAGATATAATTATATGTGTCTTAAACGATAACATATCTGTGTTTGTATGGTACTATATATACGAAAATTTCGTCTAAACTCAATATATATTTATAAATGGTCGCATATGTAATGGAATATATATTTTGATATAATCATGTATAAAAAAAATATTTTTTTGACCAAACAACTAGCCGTATATAATTATATATGCCAGTATTTCAAAATTTATTTTTGTGTGTCAACATATATGGTTATACAAAACTTTTTATTGGATCATATAAGATTACATATGATTTTTGGGAACCCGAGTTCGATTCCCGGCCCAGTCGAGAAAAAAAAAGTTTTTTTTATTTTTTTTTTAAATAGAAAACACTTTTTTATTGCGTTTAATTTTTTTAGAACTAAAAAATTTTCATTTTTGGAATTTTTGCAATCATTTTTAAAAAATTATTTTTCTTTTATACAGTTATATATAACTATATTTGATTTATTATAAAATTACCCGAGTAAAAAAGATTATATATGTTTATATTTAATTATATAAAGACATCATATATATTCAAATAGAATTTGATGCGAAAAATGAGTCGATAAAACCATATAAAGTTGCATTAAATTTGATATAATTTGATGTGATTTTAATATAATTTTATATGATTTGATGCGAAAATTGGCCCCTTTTTTAGAAAAATTTATGCAATTATATATAATTAAATAAAAAAAAATCCAAAAAAAACCCCAAAAAAAATTATATTAAATTATATATAAAGAACTTAGATTTTTTTTCATAAATTTTGCATTATATATAATAACATATAAAATTTTTAAAACAAATGTTTAAGGTTTAGGTTTGGAACTTAAAAAAAAAAAAAAATTCTGGACTTAGAAAAATTTTCAAAAGTTATATCAAATTATATATAAAGGACTTAGATTTTTTTTTTTAATTTTACTCATATAAGATTACATATGATTCAGAAAAAAGTTGCATAAAGTTTTATATAAAATGTCTTCAAATATTTTGTTATATTAAATTATATAAAAAAACAGACAGAATTTTATATTTCATATGTAATTATATAAACTAACTTTAATCATATGTTATTATGTATAACTTAACATTTTCTTTTATATAATTTTATATAAGAAAAAAATACGAAGTGCAAATATATATAATCTTATATGATAGCAAAACAATTTACGTATAAATTTATCAAATAATATATGTTTATATAAAAATAAGTAAAATTATATATAATCTTTTTTACTCGGGTATCTATAATTTTTGGAAACCCGAGTTCGATTCCAGAAAAAAAATATATTTTTTTTATTTTTTTTAAATAGAAAACACTTTTTTATTGCATTTATTTTTTTTAGAACTAAAAATTTTTCTTTTTTTTAATTTTTGCAATCATTTTTAAAAAATTATATTGCTGTTATATAGTTATATATAACTATATTTAATTTATTATAAAATTATCTATCATTTTTGGGAACCCGAGTTCGATTCCAGAAAAAAATATATTTTTTTATTTTTTTTTAAATAGAAAACACTTTTTTATTGCATTTGTTTTTTTAGAACTTAAAAAATTTTACTTTTTGAATTTTTGCAATCATTTTTAAAAATTTATATTGCATTTATATAGTTAAAAATAGCTATATTTGGTTTAAATTATCAAATTATCAATGATTTTTGGAACCCGATCTCAAATCTAATTCTGATTTCCTGATTCCATGAAAAATTTCAAATTTATAAGCCAAAGTCTTATTTCACTTTGGAAGCCTATGACTTGGAAATAAGGCATACCGCTACATTAAAATTATTGTTTAAGCTTACCATGGAAGCCCCTAATAGCGCTGTACGTCATTCCAATTATTTTTTTTTTGCAAATTTTATCAAAAATTTTCTAAGTCTTTTTGAAAATTGTGTACAAGTGAATAACATATTTAATTGGATATAATCATATATTACTATATCTTAGATCAATTTGATATAATTAGATACTATCAATTTATTTAAAACTAAGTCTTTTAAAGTTGTTATTTGCTAACAACGTCCGCTGGTCTAGAGGGTAGAGATTGCGATTACAAAACGAAAGACTTGTGGTTCTAATCCCCGTCCGTTCGAAGTTTTTTTTTTTTATTTTCAGTTTGACATTATTATATCTAAAAATAAATCTAAAAATAGGAAAATTTTTTGGATAAAAATGTATCCAATAATTTTTTTATAAAATCAAGATATCAGATATTATAAGATAACTTTGGCGCGGCCAAATTTCGGATGAAATTACATTATATAATATCCAATTTAATATAAAATCATGACATTGGATATTTTAAGATAACTTTGGCGCGGCCAATTTCCGGATGAAATTACATCATATTATATCATATTTAATACAAAATCATGATAATAGATAATTTGGGATAACTTTGGCGCGGCCAATTTCCGGATGAAATCACATACAATCAAATATTAAACTGTAATTTCATATATTATAAGATGTTATGAGATAACTTTGGCGCGGCCAATTTTCGGATGAAATTTAGCAAAATCAGATCCACTAAATTATATATAATTTTATAAGATAACATGTTTTACCATATAATTTTTTTTTACTCGGGTTTTTAGATTTATTTTTAGATATAATAATGTCAAACTGAAAATAAATAAAAAAAAAAAAACTTCGAACGGACGGGGATTAGAACCACAAGTCTTCCGTTTTGTAATCGCAATCTCTACCCTCTAGACCAGCGGACGTTGTTAGCAAATAACAACTTTAAAAGACTTAGTTTTAAATAAATTGATCGTATCTAATTATATCAAATTGATCTAACATATAGTAATATATGATTACATCCAATTAAATATGTTATTCACTTGTACACAATTTTCAAAAAGACTTAGAAAATTTTTGATAAAATTTGCAAAAAAAAAAAAAAATTGGAATGACGTACAGCGCTATTAGGGGCTTCCATGGTAAGCTTAAACAATAATTTTAATGTAGCGGTATGCCTTATTTCCAAGTCATAGGCTTCCAAAGTGGCTTATAAATTTGAAATTTTTTATGGAATCAGGAAATCAGAATTAGATTTGAGATCGGGTTCCAAAAATCATTGATAATTTGATAATTTAAACCAAATATAGCTATTATTAACTATATAAATGCAATCCCGAGTAAAAAAGATTATATATAATTTTACTTATTTTTATATAAACCCAGCAAAAAAAGTGCGGAGTACTTCTATTTGGAGTGCTTTAAAACTATAACAAATGTAATGAAATACAACAAAAATAACAAAAAACACAAGAAAAAAACACACAAACAGTTTTTTCTACTCCATAAAAAGTTGTTATTCAGCACTTAACTCATTACCTTCCACGACACTCCCATACAAAAGTAAGTAGATATTCAGTAGATAAGAAGTACTCCGAGCTTTCAAACAACTTCCAACTACTTCCACGGAGTAGTTCTTATCTACTGAATATCTACTTACATTTGTATGGAGGTGTCGCGATAGGTAATGAGTTAAGTGCTGAATATCTATGTATTCTGGAGTAGAAAAAACTGTTTGTGTGTTTTTGTCTTGTGTTTTTTGTTATTTTTGTTGTATTTCATTACATTTGTTTTAGTTTTAAAGCACTCCACTGAGAAGTGGTAATGACTTTTTTTGCAGGGAACATATTTTATTTGATAAATTTATACGTAAATTGTTTTGCTATCATATAAGATTATATATATTTGCACTTCGTATTTTTTTCTTATATAAAATTATATAAAAGAAAATGTTAAGTTATACATAATAACATATGATTAAAGTTAGTTTATATAATTACATATGAAATATAAAATTCTGACTGTTTTTTTATATAATTTAATATAACAAAATATTTGAAGACATTTTATATAAAACTTTATGCAACTTTTTTCTGAATCATATGTAATCTTATATGAGTAAAATTAAAAAAAAAATCTAAGTCCTTTATATATAATTTGATATAACTTTTGAAAATTTTTCTAAGTCCAGAATTTTTTTTTTTTTAAGTTCCAAACCTAAACCTTAAACATTTGTTTTAAAAATTTTATATGTTATTATATATAATGCAAAATTTATGAAAAAAAATCTAAGTTCTTTATATATAATTTAATATAATTTTTTTTTGGGTTTTTTTGGATTTTTTTTTATTTAATTATATATAATTGCATAAATTTTTCTAAAAAAGGGGCCAATTTTCGCATCAAATCATATAAAATTATATGAAAATCACATCAAATTATATCAAATTTAATGCAACTTTATATGGTTTTATCGACTCATTTTTCGCATTAAATTCTATATGAATATATATGATGTCTTTATATAATTAAATATAAACATATATAATCTTTTTTACTCGGGATATAAATTTTTAAAAATGATTGCAAAAATTCAAAAAGTAAAATTTTTAAAGTTCTAACAAAACAAATGCAATAAAAAAGTGTTTTCTATTTAAAAAAAAAAATAAAAAAATATATTTTTTTCTGGAATCGAACTCGGGTTCCCAAAAATAATAGATAATTTTATAATCAATTAATTATAGTTATATATAACTATATAACAGCAATATAATTTTTTAAAAATGATTGCAAAAATTCAAAAAAAGAAAAATTTTTAGTTCTAAAAAAAATAAATGCAATAAAAAAGTGTTTTCTATTTAAAAAAAAAATAAAAAAATATATATTTTTTTCTGGAATCGAACTCGGGTTCCCAAAAATTATAGATAATTTTATAATAAATCAAATATAGTTATATATAACTATATAAAAGAAAAATAATTTTTTAAAAATGATTGCAAAAATTCCAAAAATTAAAATTTTTTAGTTCTAAAAAAACTAAACGCAATAAAAAAGTGTTTTCTATTTAAAAAAAAATAAAAAAAAAACTTTTTTTTCTCGACTGGGCCGGGAATCGAACTCGGGTTCCCAAAAATCATATGTAATCTTATATGATACAATAAAAAGTTTTGTATAACCATATATGTTGACACACAAAAATAAATTTTGAAATACTGGCATATATAATTATATATGGCTAGTTGTTTGGTCAAAAAAATATTTTTTTTTATACATGATTATATCAAAATATATATTCCATTACATATGCGACCATTTATAAATATATTGAGTTTTGACGAAATTTTCGAATATATAGTACCATACAAACACAGATATGTTATCGTTTAAGACACATATAATTATATCTATTATTTTTGTTGGAAATTTTTTTAGTATGGAACCATATATAGTTTTAAATGGTATTATATTAGTCATATATAATTATACATAAATTGATACTGGATTTTTTGTTTAGTAAAGTCCTATACATAATTAGATATAAAGTCACGTATAATAATGTATGAAATCGGATTAAGTTTTATGTGCAACGCATGATTACATCTACCATTTATATTAATATATTATGAACAATATAATTAGATATGATTTTATATGACATCATTTAAAAAAATTGGAAAATTTCAAAGTGAGATATAATTTTATACTTTGACTCATATATTTGTATATGGTTTTATGAAAACATATAAAATAATACACATTTATATAAATTCCTTTTTACTCGGGTAATCACAATAAAGGCATTGGCTTTGGCGTGTTTTCCCATAGTCTGGTAACAAACGTCAAAGACAAACTCTTTGTTGTAATTTAACTTTAAACTCTAATGAAATTTATTACTTGACTATAAAAAACAAAAATTTTTTTATATTAAGTAATAATAAAAAATGTACATAATGAGAATTATGTGTGTACTCACATACTATTCTATAAATAAACCAATAAAAAAATTAACTTAACTTATTTTAAGGAAAAATGTCCTCATCAGAACGGTTTTTTTAAACTAAGAAATGGGATTTTTTCCCCATTTTCTAGTTCAAGTTGGGCCTCATTTTTAAGAAAAATATGGACTAAAAAGTACGAATACATGGCAATGGAGCTAAATCGTTATCTATTTTCCTTGTATTTAGCTAATTTTCCCATTTTTAATAAGTTTTTTTCTGAGTGTATTTTCCTGCCCTGTATGCCAGTTTCAGGACAATCGGCCTGTGAAAGACCTCCCTTGTAAGTTTTTTTTTTAATTGAACATAATTTGACAGTAAAAAAATGTTTGACCATCAATTGGCAATTTGCTATTAAAGGTTAAAATCTATTTCATATTGTCAAAAAAAGCCAAAATGTATAAAGTCCTTGCTTATGTTTGATAACTCTGAAGTTATTTTATGTGCTCTTCTAGTTTTTTCTATAATACAAACACTTTATTTTCCCAGAAAACCCTAACCGCGATGGTTTGAAAAGAGCATACTGCTGGATATACTAAATTCATATCGTCACCCAAACTGCTACGGCCTCGTCCATTCATCTATTGAAATCGAATTTCAATCCCGAAAAACGCGGTTTTAATCAATTTTTTTATTGAAATTAATTCGATGAAGAAAATAATTATACCAATCACCAAATTAATAAGTGATTTATTGAGAACACACGGCTCCACAAAAAACATTTTCGTACGAAAAAAACATACACTCAAAAAAAAAATATTGTAAAACTAGCAAAAAAAATGGTTAAAATTAGCAAAAAAATCTGTAGTTTTGGACGTTGCAAAAATTTTGGTAATATTAGCAAAACCATTTTGCTAATCAAAAAATTAGGAAAAAAAATGGTAAAATTACAAGAATACCATTTTATTTTTGTAAAATATCCACCTTGTAAAATAATCAAAAAATATGGTAAAATTACCAAAAAAAATGGTAAAATTGAAATAGATAAAAAAAATTTGTAATTTGGTAAAAAAACTGTTTTATTTAGTAATTTTTTTTCTCTGATTAGTAGTTGATTTAAAATTTGGTGAATATACTAAAAAAATGTTTGCCTCTTTTTGAGCACCACGTTCTTTAAATGTAGTAATAGCAGCATCAACTATTACTTCAGTTGTTGGATGGTTTCTTCGGCTTGATGGTGGCAGCATCTTCTTTTGCCTTCTTCTCAGCAGCTGTAGTTGCAGTAACTGGACTTCCAACAACATCAAAATCCAAAATGATTTTTTTTTTCACTTAAACACTTTAAACAAAAAACTTAAAGAACAACACTTCACTTTTTTATTTTTTTGCGTCATTTTTTTTAGCTTAAGTAGAACAAATGAGAATTGCGTAGTAGTCTACACAAGAAATTTCTTACATTTTCAGGTAAAATTTGTAAAAAATTAACAATTTTTTTTCGAATTTTTAATTTTTTTCACATGTATTTAAAAAAAAAATAAATAAAAAACTTTTGGATATTAAAGATTAGATGTCTAACTATGTGTTAACATTTTAAAAAAATTATTTTTCAAAATTATAAACTTTTTATTAACAATTTAGGTGGCAAATTTTAAAAAATTTTCATATAAAATTAGCAAAAAATTTGGTAAAATTAGCAAAAAATATGGTAAAAAATACTAAAAATTGTGTAGCCTATTTTTGAGCGCACATGCAGTTGATGGATGGCTACTTTGCTATGGTGTTGGCAGCATCATCAATCTGCAATGAGTTTTTTTTTTTCACACTAGAACACTTTAAACCTTTTTTTTTCTTAAAACTAAGAAAAAAAAAAATAAAAAGTATTACCATTTCTTTAAGGAAAATACTAATATTTTTGCTAAAATTATAGTAAAATAAAAAAAAAGAACTAGCAAGAAAATATAGTAAAAGTACCACAAAATTTTTGTATTTTACCAATAGTAAATTGCCAAAAAAAACTGTAAAAGTTAAATTTTTACAATTTTTTTTGCTAAAGTTTGGTTGAAGTAAATTACAACACCTTTTACTAATATTTTGACTAAGTTATTTTTTTGAGTGTATAAAACAATATTGCAAACAATTGTAGATAAAATAATTAAGATTTAAAATTCAGAAAAAAAAATAAATTTTTTGTTTTTAAATTTTGACAAAAAATGTTGAAAACAATATTTGAATGTCCTTTTTTCCTGGGAGGGACACCATGGATTTCGAAAAAGTAAAATTTTGTATTAAAGTTTAGATTGCCCTTTTAAAGCTATTAAAATTTCAGAGAGGTGTTTTTTGTTTTTTTGAGCAATAAATTTTCAAAGTTTTTTAGAGAGCCAAATAATTGATTTTTTTCAAAATTTTGGCAAAAAGTCAAATAGTTGGCTCTAGACAGTTGTTTTGTGTTTTTTTACTCGAAAACCGTACGTTGCACATTGGGTTCAAATGGTACCAAAGTAGCGATTAATTGAAATTTATAAATGAAGTTTTTGTTATAAAATTTGGTATGGGATAAAAGTAGATAAAATTCTGCAACACTACCCAGTCAGAAAAATACAAAAGGGCCAAGCTTGGCAAAGCGTTGGTGCCAGTATTACCAACGTTGGCCGATAACACGGTTTGCAACTAATACTGTACAGTGGCATTGTTGGATTGATAACGCCAGATGTAGCACAGCCAATTGTTTTTTCTGGTGTTGGCAGACTGTTGGCAAAACAAAAAACACTGCACATCACCAGTGTCATATTTTTAAGTAATACTACGCTGTGCCAAAGTCGGATTTACAAAAAATACTGTACAGTGCTATTGTTGGATTGATAACGCCAGATGGGGCTCGGGCCAATTGTTTTTTCTGGTGTTGGCAGACTGCTGGCAAAACATATGCAACAAAATTTTTCAAAAATATCTAAAGATATTACAGCTGAGTTCCAAAGAAAAACGTTTGATTTAATGGATACAGGAAATTGGAAAGCTACACAATATCGTTTTTTTTATTATATGGCGGAGGGATAGTTTTGAAAAATGTATTGAAATCTAATCAGTACAGACATTTTTTACTTCTTTTTACAGCTTGTCGAATTTTGTCATCTAGCAAATTAGCTACATTGAAAGCTGATTATGCTAAGCAGTTATTAAGGAAATTTGTTGAACTTATGTCACATTTTTATGGACCAAAATCACATACAATGAATATTCACAACCTCATTCATATCGCAGATGACGTTGTTAATATAGGGGCGCCGCTATCTCAATTTTCCGCGTTTGATTTCGAAAATAGCCTAGGTTTTATAAAAAGTATTATAAATTCTCCAACCAACCCCATCGGAGAAGTTCAAAGAAAACTTCATATTTTTCGATCAAACGATTCATCAAATAATTTTCCATTGCTTTATCGTATCAATAGAAGCTTAAAATATTCTCTTGGACAAATTTTAGAAACCTCGGAAATAGGAGTTACTTTTAGCTTTGTTATTATCGAAGGCAATAAAATTTCACCACTTCCTCCTGATAACGTATGCTTACTAAGAAATGGAAATGTTATTACGGTTAACGAAATTTTTAGTAGGAAAGTGTCGAATTTCAAATGTGATGATATTTTTTTTAAAGGCAACGTTTTTCTTGAAGTTACTGATTTTGTGGAATATCCACTTTCATCAAGTGAAATAGGATTGTATGATGTTAGAAAATTAGATGAAAATAACACTGAAATTAACATAAGTATGGTAGAATTCAAGTGTATTCTTACTACATGTGATGATAAAACAATTGCTATTACTCTATTACACTAATTTTAATAATATATCTGTGGACGTTTGACAAAAGCACTTATTTTTTTTTAAAAGTTTTTTGGAACTTTTTTTAAGAGACTGAAATGGCAAGAACTGGCCGATTTTCTCTATATTTTTTAAGAGATCTGATAAGCAGATATTTTAAATTGTGGAGATCTTTAAAAAAAATCATGTTAAAAGTGTTTGTTGTAGCCGAAAAAGTCTATCTTAATATTTTTTTGACAGAAGAACTTAAGTCGATTAAAATGCTTTTGTCAAAACTCCACAGATATATGTAAATTATTTAATAAATCTTTGTTTATATAATAAAAGGTGTAATAAAAACAATATTTAATCAATATCCATCCGCTTAAAAATAATTAATAAAAAATAAATGGTCGTAAATGTTGTATAAAATGTACTGGCGGAGTACAATTCTGTTTGTAATTGCCAACGTTGAAACACTGTTGGCATTTCCAATAAATCCAGTGCTCCGCCAGTACAATATTTTTTGTACGGTTGGCAGTTTCTGATTGGGTAGTTATCAAAACCAATCAACTAAGTTGTTTACTTTTTTTTCGGTGAGCTGTCAAAGTTAGCAAATTATTGCAGTCTTTGAAAAAAGTGAAAAAATTTGAATTTTTTACAATTCAAGCGATTATTAGTAGTACCCAGTAAAAACTTGGTAATAAGTCCCCATTACTGCCAGCATTCTATGAAATGAGGACTCGTTACCTGCTCGATAACTTCTTGTTAACAAATAATGAGTTACCGATAACCTCATACAGAACCGGTTACTTCTTATTAACATAAAAAGAGTTACCGATAACCTCATACAGAACCGGTTACTTCTTTTTAACAAATAATGAGTTACCGATAACCTCATACAGAATCGGTTACTGGTAAATAGGATTCAAAATATTTGATAAGTTATCCAAATAATTTTTTTTATTGAAATTAAAAAAATGCTAAAGAAAATTAAAAAAAAAAGAACTTGCACATTTAGCTTAAAAAAAATTAATATTTATGGGGCATTCCAGGCCAAATCACTCACTTTTATACCCGACCCCTTTCGATTTATTTTATTTTTGGATATGTTTTAGTTCTTATTAAATGTAACTTGGACACCAATTTTCAGCCTTTTATTCCAATATGGTGTTGAGTAATCAATTTTTCAAAATGGCGATTTTTTCAAAAAAATGGAAAAATTAAAATTTTCAATTAATTTTGACCAGTTAAAAATATAGATATCTTAAAAAAAGTTGGACAACGTTTTGTTGGTATTTAAATGTAGTTTTAGAAAGTTCTACTCTTAATTACGCAACTTTTAAGCCATAATTCGAGATGTGATCGCAATTTGTTCTATTTTTTTCAAATTTTGAAAATTGCACCTTTTATTTTTTGACTCTGATTTATTTTATATGGTGCTCCAAAAAAACTAAATTGGTAGATACTGACCCTAACTTACCCTAGATATATTCATTTCGAGGCAAAAATACGCCTCACAAAAATTAAGAACGAGCGGACATGGATATGGTGTTCCGCATGGGCCTTGAAGTTTAGAAAACGGATTACAAGGAAAAATATGAATTATTTTCTGTATTCTCAATTTTTTTGTTATTTTAAGTTAAGTTTTAATTCAAGTGGTTACAGAATTATAATACGGAGTAAAATGCCTCTCTAATAAGGTACCAAAGACTGAAATCGGTTGAAAATCAGCCAAGTTATTACAACTTCCCCAGGCATCTAACGTATGGCAGAACACTTGATTAAGCAATATAATACGATTTTGGAAATTCATTGAAATTTTCTACTGTAATAACATTTTTTTATTCTTCAAGTTCAAATATCATTAGATGACAAGTATTTTTCATATTGTGTTTTGCTAACATTTTTTAAATTAGTGCTAAAAATGCCTGCATTTTTAACACCCTTTTGAAATCTCTATTTTAAAAAAAAAAAAATCTTTTTTTGTTTTAAAATTTGGAAAAGCCAAAAAAATATTACACTGAAACATGAATAATGGAAAAATGTTATTACAGTAGAAAATTTCAATAAATTTAAAAAAAGGGACTCGTATTTTTTAATCAAGTTGTATGGCACACGCTAGATGCCTGGGGAAGTTGTAATAACTTGGCTGATTTTTAACCGATTTTAGTTTTTAGTACCTTATTAGAAAGGCATTTTACTCCACATCATAATTCTGTAATCACTTGAATTAAAACTTAACTTAAAATACCAAAAAAATTGCGAAAACAGAAAAAAATTCATATTTTTCCTTGTAATCCGTTTTTTAAACTTAAAGGACCATGCTAAACGCCTTACACATGTCCGATCGTCCTAAATTTTTGTGAGACGTATATTTACCTCCAAATGAATATATTTACGGTAAGTTAGGGTCAGTATCTACCAATTTTTTTTTTTGGAGCTCCATATAAAATAAATCAGAGCCAAAACATAAAAGGTGCAATTTTAAAAATTAAAAAAAAAAAATAGAAAGAATTGTGATCACATCTCGAGTTATGGCTTAAAAGTTGCGTAATTTAGAGTAGAATTTTTATAGTTTTTTACAAAAAAAATCGAAGGTTTCGGACTTTTTCAAAAAGTCGATTTTAATTTTTAAACGTCAAAAAATAAGCGATGGAAAGTCATATTGTGCATAATATTGAATCGTCTGTAGAGGCCTTAATTTTTAGATTTAAGTTTTGTAATTTCAAGAGATAAACTCTCACGATATGGATAGCCTCGGGAGCAAGGGCGTTTAATTTTATGTTTTTATCTAAGATGTTAATTATTTTATGTAAAGTTTGATACTGTATTTTCAATATATTGTTTTAAGACATTACATTATAATCTTAAATTTAATTCAGTTAATTGTGTAAATTTTCTTTATAGTATGTAAAAAAAACAAAAGCCTCAATAAATTTAACTTAACTAACTTAACTTACTTCGAATAATTTTTTCATATTTTTTTTTCTAAAACTACATTTAAATACCAACAAAACGTTGTCCAACTTTTCTTAAAATATCTATATTTTTTAATGGTCAAAATTAATTAAAAATTTCAGTTTTTTAATCTTTTGGAGAAAATCGCCATTTTGAAAAATTGATTACTCAACACCATCTTGGAATAAAAGTCTGAAAATTGGTGTCCAAGTTGCATTTAATAAGGACTAAAACATATCCAAAAATAAAATAAATCGAAAGGGGTCGGGTCTAAAAGTGAGTGATTTGGCTTGGAATGCCCCTTATGTACTTTTTCTAATAAAACTCCGTTAACAGAAACTTAAATTCACGAATTCTGATTAAAATTGGGAACAGGCAAATTAAAGTTTAGAAAACCAAATTGATATTTAAAAACCTGGATCTAGCTGACACTTTACAGTGATTTATGAGTCTTAATTAGTCTTTACATAACTTCTATTGAAGTTTTCTGGATTTTAATTGGCTTTTTCTAAATTGTAAATGTTTTTCTAGAAATTTTGGGCCGTTTTCCAAATTGTAATTTAACTTATTTGTTTGCCTTGTTGTTTAAAGTATGTTAAAACCGGTTAAAAGGTAAAAAACCATCACAGACAGTATTTCCCTCAAAAACTTACTCACTCATATATAGACTAAAACTTAAGATGGTGTTTAATGTAGTTTCCATGGGCTGAGCAGCAGTCGCTTCTGTATATTTGTTATTGGTCCTGCCCTAAGCAGCCAAATGTTCCTTTCTACTATGCTCCAAGATATATTTTCGGTCCTTGTATTATTTGAATTTTACTTTCAAACATTTGGAGGGATGGATACCAACGTAAACATGGTTCCGTTGGCTTTTCTTACATTTAGATTGTAGAAACTTTCCCGCTTGGTTGCTCTTGAAATAACCGCGTTTAACATGAACTTTATCAACCTGACGAATAGGCATGAAGCGAACATTTTACTTTTGACGCAATTCCTGGCTGAGGGAAGACGGCCAATTTTTGGGACTAATGTATGCTGTTATTTGGTAGCATTTTTGTAAGGAGTGGGTAACGAGTAATTTTTGGGCTACTAGTAGCTCATTATTTGTGGTACTAATGTATGTAGTTTTTCAGTAGCATTCTCTTAAGCGAGTGGGTATGCAGTCATTACTCCAATGACATCGCCATGTTAAAATAATGAGTGTTTCACCAACCTAGTAACTAGCTACCACCATCTATTTTAAGGCGAAAACCCCATTACTTGGTAATATGTAGAAGTTTTTACTGGGTATTAAATCTTTTAAAAGAAAATCTTTTATAATGGAACCTTCAACATCAGGTATTAAACTAAATTGAAATTTTTTTTTTGTTTATAAAAATTGTATCTTAACATTTTTAATAATTTTTTTAAAAAGGGTCCGAAATTAGGATATTTTTCACATTTAATGGGCCACAAATATTAAGTTAGAAATAGTTGGATTTAGTTTTGTGGATTTTAAAAAAGTATAGGATATCAGCTTTTATTTAAAAGAATAAAAAGTCCGCGCAATGCCCGGCCCTTTTTTTTTTCCCATTTTTGTGTAAAAAGTCTGGGTATCATTTATCAAACAAGACCTTTATATGTGTGTTTATACCCTCCAACTACAGTATGGGCGTGTACTGACTTTGTCATTCCGTATGTAACGCATCAAAATATGGGTCTAGGACCCTATAAAGTGTATATTATTGAACACTGATTCTGTGGCTGACCGTGTGTCCTTCCGTCCGTCTGTTGTGGAGCATACCATAATATACAAAAAACAAGAGCTAGAATCCTGAAGTTTGTCACAAATATGTATAATGGTCATAGGCTGGTTAAGTTCTTGAACGAGCAAAATCGGACCAGGGGAGAAAAAGTTCCCCCTTGAAGAACTAAAACTATCCCAGAAAAGTATTTTTTGTACATGTTTTATTTGTATATTTGTTCAATAAATGAAACATTTTAATGCCATATGAAGTTCATCGACCTGAATTTGAACCAATGGGATCAGGAAAGCCAATTTTTCGGTCCGCCCATTTTTGGGGGCTTCTGTAGAAAAAAATAATTTATATAATGATACATTTTTATTAATTTGGTGTAAAAACTGACATTTATTTATTTATTTGGCAACGTTTATGGCGAGGGGAAGGTGTCCCCCATAGTCTCCCCGCAAACCCTCCCCCTACACCAAAAAACATCCCCTCCATTTATTTTTTGTAGCTTTATTACATGTTCAAGGGTTTCGTGTTTTTTTCGAAAAACAAAAAAAAAACGAATAAAGATTAAAAAAAAAAAAATTTTTTAATTTTTTTTTTCTAAAATGCTGTGTTTTATATATTTATGATAATTCGTTAATAAAAAACTATAATATTCCCTTAAATCACTTTTTTCAGATAAATTTCTACATTTATGAGATTTTGTGAAAAACAAAAATTGGATTTCAAATAAAATTTGTAATAATATAAATACATATTATGCGTTATTTCTTTAATTATTTTGATAGCACAATTTATCGCTTTTCATTCCAAAATTACAGCAAAAATTGTGAACTAAGTATAACCCTTTTTTCCGAAAAACAAAAAAACGCCTAACAGGTTAAAAAAAAAAATCCAATTTTTTTTTCCAAAATGTGTATTTTTACGTGTTTATATTAGTTCATCAATAAAAAAAATAATATTCTAAAACTGAATTAATCGCCATTTTGGGTACCATCGAACCCACTGTGCGTTGTACGAAAAAACTTTCTGTTATAATATTGTTGATAAAATTATGGATGTTTAAATTTGGAAACAACAAAAAAAAATTTAAAAAAAAAAATCAACAGAAATTTATTAAAACAATATGGGAATGCCATTTTATCCTGTCACGACACCATGGATTTTCAAAACCAATTTTTTTTATTTATGTTTAGAAAGTCCTTTTAACGCTGTTAAAATTTCAGGGACGTGTTTATTCGTGTTATCGAGCAATACATTTTCAAAGTCAGTGATAAAGCTAAATTTTTGATTTTTTACCAAAATATAGAAAAAAAATCAAATATTTGGCAATCGAACAAACTTGGAAAATTTATTGCTCAATAATACGAAAAAAGGCCTCTGAAATTTTAATAGCGTTAAAAGGACATTTTAAACATTAATACACATTTGTTGTTTTTGGAAATCCATGGTGCTCTTCCCAGGAAAAAAGGGCATTTATGTATATACGGGTTTCAAAATTTTTTGTTGATTTAAAAAAAAAAAAAAAATTTTAAATTTTAAAACTAATAATAATAATATAATTTTATAAATAATATTGTTTTTATAAGTTTTTTTTACGGCTTACGGTTTCCGAGCACGGATATGTTACAAAACAGTACACTCAAAAAAAAAAATATTGTAAAACTAGCAAAAAAAAATGGTTAAAATTAGCAAAAAAAAACTGTAGTTTTGGACGTTGCAAAAATTTTGGTAATATTAGCAAAACCATTTTGCTAATCAAAAAATTAGGAAAAAAAATGGTAAAATTACAAGAATACCATTTTATTTTTGTAAAAAATCAACCTTGTAAAATTATCAAAAAATATGGTAAAATTACAAAAAAAAAAATGGTAAAATTGAAATAGATAAAAAAATTTGTAATTTGGTAAAAAAAACTGTTTTATTTGGTAATTTTTTTTCTCTGATACTAAAAAAAATTTTGCCTGTTTTTGAGCACCACGTTCTTTAAATGTAGTAATAGCAGCATCAACTATTACTTCAGTTGTTGGATGGTTTCTTCGGCTTGATGGTGGCAGCATCTTCTTTTGCCTTCTCAGCAGCTATAGTTGCAGTAACTGGACTTCCAACAACATCAAAATCCAAAATGATTTTTTTTTTTCACTTAAACACTTTAAACAAAAAATTTAAAGAACAACACTTCACTTTTTTATTTTTTTGCGTCATTTTTTTAGCTTAAGTAGAACAAATGAGAATTGCGTAGTAGTCTACAAAAGAAATTTCTTACATTTTCAGGTAAAATTTGTAAAAAATTAACAAATTTTTTTTCGAATTTTTAATTTTTTTCACATTTTTCACAAAAAAAATAAAAAAAAAACTTTTGGATATTGAAGATTAGATATCTAACTATGTGTTAAAATTTTAAAAAAATAATTTTTCAAAATTATCAACTTTTTATTAACAATTTAGGTGGCAAATTTCAAAAAAATGTTCATATAAAATTAGCAAAAAATATGGTAAAATTAGCAAAAAATATGGTAAAAATACTAAAAATTATGTAGCCTATTTTTAAGCGCACATTCAGTTGATGGATGGCTACTTTGCTATGGTGTTGGCAGCATCATCAATCTGCAATGATTTTTTTTCACACTAGAACACTAGTAAAATAAAAAAAAAACTAGCAAGAAAATATCAGACAGATATATTCAGACGAAATCATTATGGGATGAAAACTTGACAAAACACACCCAAATTCTCCTAGATATGAATAGAAGACAACTAAGAATGGTAATAAATCTTATAACTGGTCATAATACATTAGGTAAACATATGGTAAGAATATGTAGATTGAATGATGATACTTGTAGATGGTGTGGGGAAGCTGTCGAAGACAGCTATCACTTCTTATGTGAATGCCCTGCGCTGTCTTTTAGAAGATTTAAACTATTTGGCTCTTATTTCTTTCAGAGCTTATTGGAAATTCGAAGCGAGAATCCTTGGACTCTACTGGCATTTATAAAAGCTTCAAAATGGGATGCATAACTGGAAACAATGCGAGTGATAAAATTGAAGAGAGAAGGTTTCGACCATTAAAGGAATCATAATGGGCCACATCAAGGCCTCTATGGACGTTAGTTTTGTATAAACCGACGTCATCCTTCACAACCTAACCTCACAACCTAGCAAGAAAATATAGTAAAAGTACCAAAAAATTTTTGTATTTTACCAATAGTAAATTGCCAAAAAAAACTGTTAAAGTTAAATATTTACAATTTTTTTTGCTAAAGTTTGGTTGAAGTAAATTACAACACCTTTTACTAATATTTTGACTAAGTTATTTTTTTGAGTGTATAAAAGTCAATATTGTAAAAAAATCGCTTTTTTAAATGCACATATCTTCCAAATTATTGATCCAAAAAATAAAAAAAAATATGGGTTTTAATTTAATAACTTAAAATAACCAAAATCGGTGATCCGTCAGTTTAATTTCGCATAGATTTTGTTCATAAATGATTAATTTGCTTAACCAAATTGTGAACAAGAAACTGTTAAACCCAGTAAAAACTTCTATTACCAAGTAATGAGGTTTTCGCCTTTAAATAGATGGTGGTAGCTAGTTACTATGTTGGTGAAACACTCATTATTTTAACATGGCGATGTCATTGGAGTAATGACCGCATACCCACTCGCTTACGAGAATGCTACTGAAAAACTACATACATAAGTACCACAAATAATAAGCTACTAGTAGCCCAAAAATAACTCGTTACCCACTACTTACAAAAATGCTACCAAATAACAGCATACATTAGTCCCAAAAATAAGTAGCTACCACACACAGAAAACAAGGTAGTTGGAAAACGATTAAGATTTTAGAAAGTCGATTACTAAAATTTAAATTTATTTGTAATTATATAATTTGTTTTATAAGAAGTGTTAACCTATTGTAATAACCGAAGGAACTGCATTGTAACTAAATGAATCTCCTTACAATACTATTATCGGTTGGCTAAACTAACAGCAAATATAAAAAATCGTTATTAAAATTATTAGCCGGCACAATAGTAAAAAAATATGTTATTGGTCACAGAAATCAATAATTTGTTATTACAAAATATCTTTAGTTCCCTGCATTTGAAATGTCAAATAAAATAAAAATATAATCAATTAAAAAAATGAAAAGTTAATTTTCATAAAAACTTAAAAAAAAAATTAAATAATTTAAAACAGATGTCCATCGAATGAAACCACGAAAATTTTACCATATTCATGTAAGTATTAAAATAAATATAAAAAAATGCATTTCTTTGACATGAAAATGTTATAATCTTGCAGTATCTTGGCCAGCAATTTCTATGATATTTCCCTCAATAGCCTTATTTGTGGACAGCTTTAGAACAAAACGTTATCTAACATTGTGCACGGATGTTTATGTGAATAACATGCCGGCTTGTAAAAGAAATCTTAATCTGGCTCTCATTATAAATTCTTATTAATGGGCCTTTGCAATCTCAATAGAAATGAACTATCTGGAACTGCTTTTGCTCCGAAAAACTCAAGGAATGGGTCATTAAAATCATCATGTTCATATAGACAGTAAGTCGGGTAATTTTTTTGAAACATATGAAACGCAAAATCTCTCAGAATCTAAGAGTTTTTCAATAGAAAAAATGTCTGAGAATCTGAGACTTTTTCTATAGAAAAAATGTCTCAGAATCTGAGACTTTTTCCATAGAAAAAATGTCTTAGAATCTCGGACCTTTTCTATTAAAAAAATGTCTCTGAATCTAAGACATTTTCTATAGAAAAAATGTCTCAGAATCTGAGACTTTTTCTATAGAAAAAATGTCTCAGAATCTGAGACTTTTTCTATAGAAAAAATGTCTCAGAATCTGAGACTTTTTCTATAGAAAAAATGTCTCAGAATCTGAGACTTTTTCTATAGAAAAAATGTCTCAGAATCTGAGACTTTTTCTATAGAAAAAATGTCTCAGAATCTGAGACTTTTTCTATAGAAAAAATGTCTCAGAATCTGAGACTTTTTCTATAGAAAAAATGTCTCAGAATCTGAGACTTTTTCTATAGAAAAAATGTCTCAGAATCTGAGACTTTTTCTATAGAAAAAATGTCTCAGAATCTGAGACTTTTTCTATAGAAAAAATGTCTCAGAATCTGAGACTTTTTCTATAGAAAAAATGTCTCAGAATCTGAGACTTTTTCTATAGAAAAAATGTCTCAGAATCTGAGACTTTTTCTATAGAAAAAATGTCTCAGAATCTGAGACTTTTTCTATAGAAAAAATGTCTCAGAATCTGAGACTTTTTCTATAGAAAAAATGTCTCAGAATCTGAAACTAGAATCTGAGACTTTTTCTATAGAAAAATGTCTCAGAATCTGAGACTTTTTCTATAGAAAAATGTCTCAGAATCTGAGACTTTTTCTATAGAAAAATGTCTCAGAATCTAAGATATTTTCTATAGAAAAATGTCTCAGAATCTGAGACTTTTTCTATAGAAAAATGTCTCAGAATCTAAGACATTTTCTATAGAAAAATGTCTCAGAATCTGAGACTTTTTCTATTGAAAAAATGTCTCTGAATCTAAGACATTTTCTATAGAAAAAATGTCTCAGAATCTGAGACTTTTTCTATTGAAAAAATGTCTCAGAATCTGAGACTTTTTCTATAGAAAAAATGTCTCAGAATCTGAGACTTTTTCTATAGGAAAACTAGTCTCAGAATCTGAGACTAGAATCTGAGACTTTTTCTACAGAAAAAACGTCTCAGAATCTGAGACTTTTTCTATAGAAAAATGTCTCAGAATCTGAGACTTTTTCTATTGAAAAAATGTCTCTGAATCTAAGACATTTTCTATAGAAAAAATGTCTCAGAATCTGAGACTTTTTCTATTGAAAAAATGTCTCAGAATCTGAGACTTTTTCTATAGAAAAAATGTCTCAGAATCTGAGACTTTTTCTATAGGAAAACTAGTCTCAGAATCTGAGACTAGAATCTGAGACTTTTTCTACAGAAAAAACGTCTCAGAATCTGAGACTTTTTCTATAGAAAAATGTCTCAGAATCTGAGACTTTTTCTATAGAAAAATGTCTTAGAATCTGAGACTTTTTCTATTGAAAAAATGTCTCTGAATCTAAGACATTTTCTATAGAAAAAATGTCTCAGAATCTGAGACTTTTTCTATTGAAAAAATGTCTCAGAATCTGAGACTTTTTCTATAGAAAAAATGTCTCAGAATCTGAGACTTTTTCTATAGAAAAAATTTCTCAGAATCTGAGACTTTTTCTGTAGAAAAAATTTCTCAGAATCTGAGACTTTTTCTATAGAAAAACTGTCTCAGAATCTGAGACTTTTTCTATAGAAAAACTGTCTCAGAATCTGAGACTTTTTCTATAGAAAAAAATGTTTTAGAATCTGAGACTTTTTCTATAGAAAAAATGTTTTAGAATCTGAGACTTTTTCTATAAAATAAATGTTTTAGAATCTGAGACTTTTTCTATAGAAAAAATGTTTTAGAATCTGAGACTTTTTGTATAGAAAAATGTTTTAGAATCTGAGACTTTTTCTATAGCAAAAATGTCTCAAATTCTTTGATTTTTTCTATAGGAAAATTGTCTCAAAATCTGAATAATTTTCTATAGCAAAATATGTCTCAGAATCTGGGAGTTTTTATTACTAAAAATGTCTTAGATGCTGAGACTTTTTCTATAGGAAAAATGTCTTATAATCTGAGACTTTTTCTATAGAAAAAAGTTTCAGAATCTGAGACTTTTTCTACAGAAAAAATGAGAGCTTTTTATGGAAAAGAATATCATTGGTACTGAGACATTTTCTTTAGATCAAAATGTCTACACCCAAAAAATTTCATAGTAGCATAGTTAACAAAATCCATAGTTGTTTTAAATAAATTTCAAATCAACTATTTATAATCAATAACAACTATGGACAAAGTTGATAACAACGATTTATTTAAAATTTGAAAGTTTGAAACTGAAAACAGTTCAAAAACAACAAAAATTAATATTGTAAAAAACAAACAGAAAAGTGTCAGAATTTAAAAAAAGAATGAAACAATAAGTAATTTTCAATTATTAGAGTCCACATCAATTACCATGGAAGAAGGAAAATTTGATTGCATCCAACCAACTTTAAATACGCATCTCGAAAAACAGATTTAATGGAAATGAAATGTATCGTATGGTATGGTATAAGCGAATAACTTTTATTGTGTAATTTAAATAAATGAATTTAAAAAATGTAAACCAAAACATTGCATTTTTATTTAAAAAAAAAAGAGGTCATTTATAATAACTACTTCTAGTATTACATAGTAAATATCAACTACGTCTGATTTTTAATAAAAACAACGATTAAATAGTTATTAGCTACTATTTTTACATTTTTATCAAATACATCGTTGTCAGTAACTTTTTCCATAGTTGATTTGTTTATTTGAAAGAAACATAGTTAACAACCACTATGTCTCATCAACTATGGCATAGTTGGGGTTATTTCACCTATGACATAGTTGAAAAAATAGTAATCAGCAACTATGTAATTTTTTGGGTGTAAGAATCTGAGACTTTTTTAAACTTTTTCAGTTAAAAAAATCTTATGTTCTGAGATACTTTTTATGGAAAAATTCTCTGTGTTTTATTTTAAAAAACTTTCAGATTTTTTCTTAAAAAAAACTCTCAGATTTTTGTTAAAAAAAACTCTCAGATTTTTTTCTTTGGAAAAGAGAATTATTTTTATATAGAAAAGGTCTCTTATATTTTTCAATTGTAATAATTTTTGTATAATTACTAATTAATTTATTTATTGGAGGTATTAGATGTATTTATTTCACTTTAAAATTTGTAAAATTTTTTATAATTGTATTTAATTAATAAAATTGTTTAAAAAAATAAAATAAAAATTTTATTTCAATGGAAACAGTGTATAAAAAAATTGATTGGGGCCACACTATAACGCTTTTTAAAATTCGATCAGTCCAACCAATGTCAATTTTAACATAAAAATAATCCGTTCTTATGATAGAATTTACCGGTAGAGGCAACTGAATTATGAGCAGAGGCAACTGAATATAGTGATAGTTGTTGGAACCGCAAAAATTCAGTTGACAAACAATTCGGTTGTTGCAACTGAATCTGTTTTCTGTGTGCAGTTGCTCAAAAATAACTCGTTTCCCACTCCTTACAAAAATGCTACCAAATAACAGCTTTTGATTCTTTTAATAAATTTTTAACTTGGGGCAACTTCCGCCAATATGAAATTAAGCAAGTTCATGTTGAACGCGTTTATTTCAAGAGCAACCAATCCAATGTGCCAACCGAACCAATGTTTACGTTGATGTCCTTCCCTCCAAAAGTTTGATTGTAAAATTCAAATATTACAGGACCGAAAACATATCTTGGAACCTCGTAGAAAGGGGCATTTGGCTACTTAGGACATTACCAATAACAAATATACAGAAGCGACTGCTGCTCAGCCAATGGAAACCGCATTAAACACCATCTTAAGTCTATATAAGAGTGAGTTAGGTTTTAAGGGATGTGATGGCTTTTTACCTTTTTACCGGCTTTAACATAATTTAAACAACAAGGCAAAAAAAAGTTAAATTAAAATTTGGAGAACACCACAAAATTTCTAGAAAAAACAATAACAATTTAGAAAAAGCCAATTAAAACAGAAAACTTCAATAGAAGTTATGTAAAGACTAATTAAGGCTCATAAATCACGATCAAGTGTCAGCTAGATCCAGTTTTCTGAATATCAATTTGGTTTTCTAAACTTTTTTTGCCTTGTCCCAATTTTAATCAGAATTCCTGAATTTCTGTTAACTGAGTTTTATTAGAAAAAGTAGATAAATGTTAATCTTTTTTAAGCTAAATGTGCAATTTTTTTCTAAATTTTCTTTAGCATTTTTTTAATTTCATTAAAAAAAAAATATTTAGACAACATCAGATATTTTAAATCGTATTTACCAGTAACCTGTTCTGTATTAGGTTATCAGTAACTCATTATTTATTAACAAGATGTAACCGGTTTTGTATTAGGCTATCGGTAACTCATTATTTGTTAACAAGAAGTAATCGAGCAGGTAACGAGCCCTCATTACATAGAATGCAGGCGGTAATGGGGACTTATTACCAAGTTTTTACTGGGAAGTTACATTTTTTAGATTAATTCGTCAAAGCGGAACATTTTCCTCTTGTCCGACTTAACCCATTTACGACCTTGACCAGCCTGAGCACATACACTAAGAAAATTATGTCATTAACTGTTTGTAGGTTATTTTAAAAAGTAATCAGTAAAGTTATTTTAAAAGAAAAATCATTAATTTTATTATGGGCTTTTTATTTTCTACTGTTTCTGTAGTTTAAAAAAAATAATTTACTGTATTAAAAACGAATTTTCTGTTACATTTAATTTCGGCAGTAAAAAATTTCTTCTATAGTTTTACTGTTTTTTAATACAAAATAACTGAATATTCACTAGTTTTTTAATGTTTTGGATAGTCATTAAATTAACATTTAAAATTGACTTGTGTTTTTATTTTAAAAGAAAAAACACTGGAATGGTTTTTAAATAAAAGTTCATTTGTTTTAAGTGAATATTCACTGGAATTTACCTACAAAATTTTTTGAATGTAAGACATATTCGTGTCAAACTTTAGAAGTATAGCACTTTTATTTTCGACTGTATCGTGTCTTCAACAAACGGACGGACATCTTAGAACCGATAACTGATCAAAAATATTTACAATGTATGTCAATACCTGGAATGACAAAGAAAGAATACCACCGTATTGGGGTTGGAGGTTACACAAAAATTTTTTAAAGTGCATCAAGTTCCTATAAGTGTAGTTACGTCCTTTTGCATTTTATATGACAATATATACACAATAGATATGCATAAAAAAGCATAAATGAAATTCACAAAAGTGTGTTTGAACATTAACAATTCATATTTTGATATACAAATTTTTCTAACATTTACTTTTTTTAAAGAAATAGGAATATTTACAGCATAAAATACTTACATCAGCATAAATACATGCTAAGTCAGTCAGGAAAGTATGAATTTTTTAAAGTGTCAATTTCCATAAACATAAATATTAAGGATCATAATATCAAGTCACAAAACAAACTGAGATAGTTGATGCTGATATGACTGCATAGCAAAAGAAAAGTACAAGAATATGGAAAATTTTACTACCTCTTAACAAACAACAACATTTTCTATTTTCCTTAACATTCATAACAGGAACATATGACAAATTAAAGTAAATGGAGAAAAGTTTAACTTACGAGTATCCTTGCAATGAACAACAACAAACAAAAAAAAAACAAGTAAGAAAATTACAGTCGGTCATGAGCGACCCTATGATAACATATACCAGTGTTTTCCGAAAAATGTTTCACAAGTCCAAACATGGACCGATTGGATTTATCTTTCGTTTTATCTTTAATTATTGTAGAAAGCACATACAAACAAAATTTAAGTGAAATTGGCTCATTTTTGTTGCCAATAGACTGATTTTACTAAATATCGGCCAAAATGGTCCAATTTTATTCACAAACACAAGCAAAATTTTAATCAAATAGTTCGTATTTTCATGAATTTTTATAGATTTTTGTGAATATCGGGAGGGTGGTTTGTATGGGGACTACAAAAAGAACTGGTTCGTTTCCTTTCAAATTTGTAATTATGATTTGGGAATACAAAATATGTTTACTTGCAAAGTTTCAAAGGGATACCTATTACATGCGCGGGTACACGGGGGGGGGGGGGGGGGGGGGGGGTTGGAAAGCGGAAATTTCCCCCAGATCAAATTTAAAAAAAAAAAAGAGAAAAAGAAAGAAAAAATAAACAAACAGAAAGAAATAAGAAAGAAAGAAAGAAAAGAACGATGAAAGAAATTTTCTTTAACAAATTTCCAAAGGATAAAACAGAAAAAAACACTTGAAATTCAAAAAAATTTTATAGAAAAAATTCTTAAATTTGTAAAGGAAACATCAGAAAATTTTTATAGGGAAAATCAAAGACTATTAAAGAAGACGTACTACGCGGGAAAGTGGATGAACCCTCTGGAAAAATACTCCCGCGAAGAGATATGGATGAAAATTTCCTGTGAAAAAATATCTGTCATTCTGGAAGTTCTTATTATGGTCTCAGAATCTAAAACTTTTTCTATAGAAGATGGTGTCAGAATCTACTATTTTTTTCTATAGCAAAAATGTCTAGAATGAGGCTTTTTCTGTAGGAAAAATGTGTCAGAATATGACTTTTTCTATGGGAAAAATGTTTCAGAATATGAGACTTTTTCTATTAAAAAAATGTCTCAGAATCTGAGACATTTTCCAGAATTTGCGACTTTTTCAAAGGAAAAATATTTCAGAATCTGAGACTTTTTCTATAGGAAAATTATTTAGAATCTGAGACATTTTCTCTAGGAAAAATGTCTCAGAATCTGAAAAAATATCTGTCAATCTGGAAGTTCTTATTATGGTCTCAGAATCTGAAACTTTTTCTATAGAATAAGGTCTCAGAAAATAAGACTTTTTCTATAGCAAAAATGTCTCAGAATCTGAGGCTTTTTCTATAGGAAAAATGTCTAAGAATCTAAGACTTTTCCTATAGGAGAAATCTCTCAAAATCTGAGACTTTTTCTATAAAAAAAAAATGTCTCAGAATCTGAGTCTTTTTCTGTAGGAAAAATGTCTCAGAATAGAATTCGAGACCTTTTCTATTCGAAAAAGGTCTCAGTGAAAATTCAGAATTTCCCGTGTTCCACCCTCAATAACTTGAGAAATATGCAACGCATGAACGTAATGTTGAATCCGTTAGATAGGTCTTCCAAATATCTTTAATTTGAAACTAAAATGACATATGTCGCTTTAGTTCAAATATGAAAAAAAAATGCTAAGACAAACTAATTTTTTAGCCCATTTTATCGAAAATCGAAAAGGATCCATTAGTAGTTTTTTTTGAAAAGTTAAATTAAAAAACTTAAAAAAAGTTTTTTTGATTGGAATTTGTGTTTTCAAGCCGGAAACCGGTTTTTTGTCAAACCGGTTTTTTGGTTAACCGGCTTGGAAACACTAATTCCAATCTAGAAAATGTATTTAAAATTTATTATTTTAACTTTACAAATAAACACTATCGTGCGCCATCCCTTCCATTTTTGATAAAAGGAGGGAGAAAATGAGTTTTCCCAGTTTATTATTTTTTTTTACATTTCTCCTAAAGTGATAGTTGTCAAATTGGTTTTAAATGAAAGGTGTTTTGAAGACCCATCTAACGGATTCAACACCAAGTTCATACATTGCTTATTGCTTCACACAAAAAACAAATTTTCTATTTTCCAACTAAAATTCAGTTGATGCAACAAAAACTCGGTTGATGCATTTGTATTATTGATGTAAAAACTAAATATCGGTAGTAACAACTAAATTTTGTTACTACAACTGTCTTTTAATTAAAACAACTAAAAAATGTGTCTGCCACAACAAAGTTTAGTAGCAGGAACCGAATTTTGAGTTGATACAACTGAAAAATTCAGTTGGAAATTTATTTTTCTCTGTGTTTATAAACTCGGCAAATTCTGAATTTTTACTTTTAAGGTCATCTTAGTGACCCTTGAACTTATAATTTTGATCGCGAATATTTTTTTTTAGGAGGCTAGCAACATTTAGAAGTAATGTTTTTAAAAAAAAAGGCACAAGAGAAAAAATAAAAAAATATATATTTCATGACCTCATTTTTTAGATAAAACCGATTTAAGCGAGTTCCCAGGCCTTCCAATAATCCGAATAAAATCTCAAAATCATTTTAGGCCATATTCCGCTTCAAGAGTTGCAAAAATCCAAGAAAAACTTTTGTTGTTGAAACGCCCTAATGGACATACGGACGGACGGGCATTGCTAAATTGTCTCAGAAAGTGATTCTGAGTCGATCGGTATATTAAAAATAGTTCGGATAGTTACAAACATCAGCACAAACTCATTATACCCTGTACCACCGAGTGGTTTAGGGTATAAAAAAAGAGAAACCAAACAAATAACAACACATAAGATACGAGTAGCTATAAAATACATCCTGAAGCTGTCAATTATTAACAACTGGTGTCAGTATAATGTCGTCTCCAATGACAATAATGCTTGTTACTTGTGGTGAAGTAGTGATGGTAATGATGCTGGTGGTGGGGATGCTGTTGTTGCCCATTGCTAGTACAAATAATATTACTATGCAACGCGCAACACTCACTGTGTTAACCATGAAACGAATCGAACAGCACTCAAAAAGCAGGGAAAAGTGCAACAGAATTATTTCAATACAAAACTTTACCGTCTTATTTTTGTTCTTAGAAAAATGTGTGTCAAATAAGATAGTGAAAATTAAATCATAAAACTTGTTTGAAATACAGTCGTTTTTACCCTATATTTCTACGTTTACAACATTGTTTAAAATATTCCTTGGGGAAGCATTAACATACATACCTATATATGTATGGGGGAACGTGTTTTTAAGCGACAATACGTTTTTCCTAATGTTGTCATAAATTTAATTCAACTATTAAATGACACTTAATGTACCTAATGCACAGAAAAAAATAAAAAAAAATTTTGAGTAAATTTTTAATACTATTGAGTAAAAAATTACTCAATTTTCCACCAGTAAACGATTTAATAGTATTGAGTAAACTTTTAATAAAAAATTATTAAATGCTTAATAAAAAATTTGAGTAAATTATTAATTCACACAATTAAATCTTTACTTAAAATTTTTTAATATTTTTAAGTAACTTTTTAATTGTGTGAAGTAAAAATTTACTCAAAATGTATCAAATTATTTTTTTAAAAAGTTTATAAAGTTTCTAATTTTTTTTTCCAAAAAAATTGCTTTTACAAACTTTACCAAATATACTTATGTCTTCAAGACAAAGTAAAATTTTATAAAGATGATTTCAAACTTTCATATACATATACAAAAAACAATAAACTAAATGAGAATTCAAAACACCAAGAGAAAAAAAAATAAATAAAAAAAAATATTAAATTTGTATTAAATTAATTACTCAAATTTTATTTTCAATTTTTGAGTAAATTTTTAATTGCGTCAATTAAAAAATTACTCAAATTTTTTTTAAAAAATTAAACAAGTGATTACTCAAATTTGTTTCCTCCATATTTTTTTCTGTGTGGTGCAATATGCTGCACACAAATAAATGGCAAATACAACATCAATCAAATTTACAATACCAGCAAAGGATCTAAAGTCATTTATTTCAGGAAAATTACAGGAAATGTATGTTTATGAAAATGAACACCATACTACATTAAAGGTTAGTCGTACAAATAGATTGTCCTTCATGGAAACATTTCGTAATAATTAAATTTTAATTTAGATAGATTTAAATATAACTGGTATACTGAAAACGTTAGGTTAGGTTGTAAGTGGCTGCTGACGATTTGCGTCAGCACAAATAGGCTTTGAGGTCCGTTGTGATACAATGCGACAGTAGTTCGGTTCAATTTTACAGTCCTTTCCGTTAAACCAATGTGAGTTCCTTATAAAACTCTATATTGAATATTGACATCAGACAAATGAGAAAAATCGTGCAACTACATAGATCCTAGTGAAGCAAGTCTCTGGCCAGAAAGTGTTGAAAAATTTAAGAAAAAGTGTTTTATAGTTTCCTACTCTTCCTTATCCATGCAACTCTGGCAAAAGTCATTTGAAATTTTGATACTGCCTATAAGGCAGTGTCCTATAATTTCTGAGATACACGTGGTTTAGTGAGAAAAGTCAAAAAAAAAAAAACGTTGTTGGAGAATATCTTTAAAATTTGAGGGTGTCTGGCAAGTTTGATGAGCATTTTTGTGATCTTTTCGACAAGACCTATTTGAAAAGTATATTCGATTTTAGTTTTTTTTTAGCACAGTGTTATCTTACAATGATGTGTTCTCCTCCAGTATCGGAAAAAACGTAATAGGGGGAACAACCTTATTAAAAGACAATTGGTGATACAACGGTTAAAGTATCTGATCAAATACGTGTGCCTGTACGTGTGAGCTTTTACATCTGTATTTTCGTTGTTTGTTTATGTTTTGTATGAAACGTCAAAAGTTACATGCGCGTGCTGCCACTAAGATCGCAAAGATCAATGTTTAAACTTCATCAGCGAATCTGGTTCATCCTCTATGAGTTGGCAAATATGTCCAAAAACGCGATTTTTTTTAATTTTTCAAAAACCTGATGTAATGGAAAAGTACCGGACTTGTGACCATTCGCATCAAGTTTTTTTTTATATGATTAGTAGCAGAAAAAATGTTTTCGGAGAATAATACATCATTGAAAGACAATTGGTCTCCTAAGTGTTAAGGCGACTGACCAAATGAGTTTTTTGAGAAAAAATTGAGTAAATAATTTAATAAAAATGTAATAGTTTTTCTTTTAATTTTATTTATTTCTCATAGTTATTTTTTAATTCTCATTTAGTTTATAGTTGTTTGTATATGAGGCATTCCACACCAAATGTCCAGCGAAAAAAAAATGTGTACCGTAAACTTCTGAATAGGTATGGGTAGCCCTATATGGAACTTAGAAAATTGCGTTTTTGGTTTTTAAATTTTTCAAAAACTGGGCTTAGGAGGCGTGGTCAAATATTGGAAAAATGGTAAAATTTGTGGCAAGTTAGGGCAAGTACTTTCATGAAAATGCATGTTTTTACTCAGCATTGCAAATATAACATAAATTAAATATCTATCCAAATCAATAAATTTGCAATAAAATGGCATCGATCTGTAGTTGCATATTTTTGCATATTTTTGGTATAAATGCATATTTTTGCATATTTTCATATAAATTAGACATTTTCACTAATATTCTTTCAAAACTTCCTTAGAAAAATTCGAAACTTTCTTATTGAAAAATGTATATATTTTTAGAAATGATATTCTGAGACATTTTTTTATAGAAAATTGATTGTGGAAGTATAATTCTGAGAAAATGTTCCTATTAAAAATGTTCCTATTCAAGACATTTAGCTATATTTAAATTTAAAGTTTTTTCTACAGGAAAATTGCATTTTTTTATTTCGATTTGAGGGTGGGGTTTTTTGCTTTTGAATTTATTTGAAAATCGTAAAACTTGACTTGAAAATCGTAAAATTCAGAAAAAATAAATTTTAAAAAATAATTTTTTTTTTTTAGAAAAAAAAAAAAATAAAAATTACTTGTTCTAGAAAAAATATTGTACTTTTATAATTTTTTTTATAAAATTTTTTACTCCAGAAATATTTCGTTCCTCAAAAAAAAAAACTTCCAAAGTAAATTTGTTCAATTAAAAATATTTTTATGACAAAATGTGTCTATGAATAAAATATTTTACTAATAAAACATTGTTTCCGCTCAAAAAACCCGTTGTTAAGAATTTTTGAGGGCCATAAAGTATTTTACAAAGCCTCATTTATGTTGACAAACATGTTTTTTAATAAAAACAATAATTTTTAAATGCATATTTTTGAAGTTTTTAGTGCATATTTTGGATCTTTAGACGCATATTATAGGTACATATTTTCGATTTTTAGATGCATGAAAGTACTTGCCCTATTTATCACATTAAAACGGAATGCACTACAATCTCAAAAATGTTCATTCTTATAAAGTTTTGTATGGGCTATCGATAAAATTTTTTTTTTTTGGAAAATTTTCAGAACCCGTTTGAAATTTTCCATTTTTTAAAAAAGTTAATTTATCAAAAATCCGGCCACTTTTTTTTATTTTTTAATTTTGTTTTTTAAAAGTTTTGGTGTTTGTCCATCCACACAAAAAAATCAGAAATGCGTTCTTCGTTTTTTTCGAGAAAATCGCATATGAATTTTAAATTTCATAACAATTTTGTAATTTGCTTGTATTTTCTTGTTTCAACAGAGCGTATGAGTAATATTGATGCAATTAATAATACTCATTCGCAACGTTAAAACAAGAAAATACAAGCAAAATACAAAATTGTTATGAAATTTAAAATTCAAATGCGATTTTCTCGAAAAAAACGAAGAAAGCGTTTCTGAATTTTTTTTGTGTGGATGAACAAACATCTAAAATTAAAAAAAATAAAAAATAAAAAAAAGTGGCCGGAATTTTGATAAATTTACTTTTTTAAAAAATGGAAAATTTCAGAACGGCTTCTAAAAATTTTCCAAAAAAAAAAATTTATCGATAGCCCATACAAAACTATATAAGAATGTAAATTTTTGAGAGAGATTGTGGTGCATTCCGTTTTAATGTGATAAATATTTAATCAAGGCAACTCGCCACAAATCTTAGCAGTTTTCCAATATTTGACCACGCCTCTAGAGTTTCTGTTTCGGTTATAACCGTAACCGAAACCGCTGTTATTCAAGACGAAAACCGAACCAGAAACCGACCCATATTTGTTCGGTTATCGGCATTTTATTAATATTATAGATTTTTTTATATTTTTTTGTTGCATTTAAAAAAAAGTAATTTAAATTAACAACTATTTACATATCGTCGAACTATATTCAATAAATGCCAACTCGAAAAAGCTTACTGTTCAGGAGAGCTAAAAAACTAGTTATTTCGCGTATTATTGCAAAAATAAACAATGTACCTTCCACAAGATGGTTTAAATATTCTAAACAATTTTTACCTATGCAAAAATTTTCATATTTTGCACTTGTTTGCATATTTTTCAGAGATGGCATTTATTACTATATCAAAAAACAAATATTTTTTTTGAGTTGGCATATTTTGTCGGAAAATAAAAATACATTTTTTTTGGAAAAATTTTTAAATTTTTTTTTTTTTTGGTTTTTGTTATCCTTAGTACGGTAGTTGCAAAAACTGAACAAAAAATTAAAAATCTTTGCATATTTTTAAAAGTTACTAGCTCCGAAAGCCTTTTAATCTCAGGGTGGTCAACTTTGGCACTCTGTAACTCACGCTGTATTGCAATAGGGTCACTCCAAACCAGCTATTTTGAAAGCTTATATCATTGACTTTATTTGCCCCATTCATAATGTTTCAATCTGATAAATAGTTTGAAAGTTACATAAATATAAGCAATTTTTATTTTTGCAAACACTATTTACCGATATTTTTAAAATGGCAATATCTCGAGAACCAGTCATTAGATATCAAAATCTTTACAAAATTCGTGTTTAGCATGGCAAATGCAATAAGATATGTGGTCTAATTTTTTTTGAAAAATTTTTGGAAATTTACAATGGGAGTTGGCATTTATTTCCACCAAAAAAATATGTACTTTGAGTTGGCAGAATAACAAAAATGGATGTAAAACGACAACAAATTATTTTTTTGCTCTGACATTTTTATGGCAGATAGGTATTACATAGGGGAGCTATTTGCCATCGGAAACTCATTTCCGTCAAATTTGAGTTGGCATATTTTGAATATAGGTTCACGATATATATTTTATGTTTTTCGTTAAAAAAAAAAAAAAAAAATATTAACTTTTTTGATGGTATAAGTGAAATTTCACTGCTACGCAGTCACTTTAACATTTAAATGTTCCAGTGACTGCATGATTCATATTATATTCGCAATTTTTAGTAAGGGAGAGTAAGGCACTCTTTTTATTCTGATAATAAAGAAAAAAGTTACTAAAATCGAGTGCCAAGTTTTCCCTGTTAATTAAAATGAGTGTGAAGAAGTTTGTTGAACGTTTTTTGTTATACCCAGTCAGAAAAATATAATCGGGTCAGTGTCGGCAAAGCGTTGGTGACAGTGGCCCAAACGCTGGCATAACGTCGGCTATACAAATTTACAACGTCTCCCCAACGACTAAATGATAACGTCGGAGTACGGTCTGGCGACGCTATTTTCTGACGCCGCACAGTGGACGGTTTGTATGGAAAACGCGCGCATCGAAGTTTTTTGACTATATCTTCTAAACGGTTAGGAGTTGTAAAACAAAATAAGGCATTCTAAAAACTAGGGACCTTAAGCAATTATATCTGTGATCAAAGTTTGTTGTCCTCCTTGCACCCTACATATAAATTGAATGCAAAGTTGGTTAATTTATTTATATGAACAAATGCTAAAAAAATGTTAATATCATTGACATTTTTGATATATTATTACTGAATGTCGTTCGGATAGAGTAAATATACATCATTAAACATTATTAGTTAAAATACATATAAAAAATTGAGTTAAATTATGACCAAATGTATCGACTTTTTTAGTTAACAAATCTGACAATATAAATATATAAGTGGAATTACTTGTATCAAACCTATTTAAAATTGCACAAAAAAGATAAATTTAATATTTGCAAACATTACCTTTCACCCTACACTAAAATATCCGGCATGTATGACTTTTTTATCAATTTTATTTTATTGATTTATAGTAAATTAATAGTAGGAATAAACCAAAAATGAATAATAACAGGTTTAAAACATTAAAAAACAAATTAACATAGACACGATAATGCAATATCGTAATAAATAAAATAAAAAAACAATTAGTTCTTTTGTATTAGTTGCAATAGTTCCATTGGATAAGGAACCTTTTTTACGAAGTTCGATGTTTTTTCACGTAAATTTTTGGATCTGTTTCTACCATAAATTTTTGAAAAATATCTTTTAGATTGTTTATTCTTGAATTTTTTCTGCTAAAATTGGTTTTGTAAATCTTAAAATATTTATGCGACCTTTCTAACGATTCTTCTGATAACTGACTTAATATTTAAATTGTATAAGTTAGTTAATAAATTGCTTATATAATTCAAAATATTTTTATTACCAACTGGTAACACCGAATTTTGAATAATCTCACTTCCATGTATCAGGACCTTATGTACAGTAAGACTCATTGTCCACCATCCATACATTGAGATGATAAGTTTTGCTGTGTCGAATTACTTAACTCTATAAAAATTTGACATTTTTTAACTTTTTTTTATTTTTAACACTCACACAGAAAACAGATTCAGTTGTTGCAACTGAATTGTTTGCCAACTGAATTTTTGCGGTTGCACCAACTATCACAATATTCAGTTGCCTCTACTGCCAATTCAGTTGTCTCTACCGGTAAAGATCTATCATAAGAACCGAATATTTTTATGTCAAAATTGACATTGGTTATAGTGATCGAATTTTAAAAAGCGTTATATAGTTGTACCAATCAATATTTTTTTAAACTGTTTCTTTTGAAATTAAAATTTTTAATAGTTTTTTCTAACAATTTTACACATTTATTTGATTGTAAAAATTTTATAATTTAAAAAGTGAAATAAATACATGCAATAGAAAAAATAAATTAAAACTGACAATTCTGATAGAAAATTTAACATCTAAGAAATTTTCTAAAAAAAATTGTTTCAGAATCTCTTAAGAAAACATGCCAATGAAAAAATCAAAAAAATATCTCAGACTTCAATTATTTTTTTATGGAAACATATCTCAGAATTCTAGAATTTTTTAACAGAAAAAAAAGAATAGTCTCAAATTCTGAAATTTTTCCTATATAAAATTTTTTTCAGATTCGGAGAAAAAGTCTCAGGTTCTGAAAAATTTTTCCTACAGAAAAAGTCTCAGATTTTGAGTCATTTTTCCTATAAAAAATGTCTCCGATTCTGAGAATAGTTTTGGATGAAACTTTCTTAATTTCAATATTCTGGCATTTACAAACCTTAAATTTGTTACCATCTCTGGACACTTTGGACTCTAAGGATTTCTTGGAAACTGTTCCAAAGTTTTTTATAGTTGGCTCAAAATCGATTTTATTGTCGACTTCTGGGTAAAATATCTTTATAATCTGCATTAAAGTTGCGTGTGGAAATACCTAAAATAAGATTTATTTATTTAAATTGATTTCATTTCGGCAGTGGTATCAACTTACCATCAAAATTTGTAACATTTTTTACGAAATTTTACATGAATTTTATTTAAAAATTTTTATTGAAATCCTAACGACCAATTATTAGTTAAGAATACCAATACAAATTTATAATTTAGTCAAATTTTTCAAAAATAAAAAATTATTAAAGATTTGGTTAAGTTAACCAATATTTTCAGTTGTGGATACTATTACCTAATGTTTTTGGAATTTATTAATTTAAACAAATGATTATTGGTCGAGAGGGAAAATAAAGACTAAAAGAAACGGTTGTACTTACTAAATTTTTTTCAAAAACTTTATTTGTTTTAAGTTTGGGTATATTAACCAAATTATTAGTTGTTGATACATCCATTCGGTTACGATTGAAAATTGATTATTACTACTGTTATTTATTTGGTATGGTGATAAAAAATTTACAATAACAACTAAAAATGTATAAGATTTATCAAAATTCCGTTTTCGTAATGGAATCCCAACTAAACATTTCTCTGTGTGCTTAAATGTGCTTATTACTCCCATTTGGTAAATAGCTATTTTACTTTTTATTGGTAATGATTTTTTACTCCTTTTTAGTAAAACCAGAGTAACTAAGCACTTATTTATCTTAATTCTCATCACTATTTTTTTTGTCTCACGTCCTTGTTAAAATAATTAGTGTTTCAACAAGTAACTACTTATTAACATTTGTTCCGGATTACAAATCCCATTACTAGTAATGCCAAATTTTGCTGGGTATTTAGTTAGTTTCTCAAGCTTATGCAGCATCACTAATTTTTTTTTTTGTAAATATCTAAATAGGTTGAAGCTGATATTTAATAATTTCGAAAAATAAAAATTAAAAAAAATAAATATGGGCTGTTTCACATCAACGGGAGACCCCCCCGCCCCCAAAATTCTATTGGTCGTAGAGAGTTGTATTATGGCTTAAAATTTAGCCAATGATCTCTACTTTTGAAAGCTGAGTGGCGGAAGTTGAACCCAATGGTAAGTGAGCCAATATGGCGGCGCGAATCGGGATACCCCGATCGGGATATGCTGGAAACTAATGAAGGAGTTATCGGATTTTTCTGAAATTTGTTATCAGGGGGTATATTGAGACGCTAATTTCGAATTTTCATTCAGATTTCAAAAATTCAAAATGGCGGATCCAATATGGCGGATGATTTTTTCGAGGTTTTCGCATTCAAATAAAACTCGATTCCCGGGTGTATTATGGGTCACTTAACACGATTCTGAATTTAGATTTCCAAAATTCAAAATGGCGGATCCAATATGGCGTTTATTATTTTTTTTATTGTTTCGATTTCCTTGAAACTTGTTATCTGGGGGCTATTTGAGACGCTGATTTCGAATTTTTATTCAGATTTCAAAAATTCAAAATGGCGGACTCAATATGGCGGATGGTTTTTTTTTTTAAGTTGTCGCATTCAAATAAAACTCGGTTCTCGGATGTATTATGGGTCACTAAGCACGATTCTGAATTTAGATTTCCAAAATTCAAAATGGCGGATCCAATATGACATTTATTTTTTTTTTTTAATTTCGATTTCCTTGAAACTTGCTATTCCGGGGTTATTTGGGACGCTGATTCCGAATTTTTATTCAGATTTCAAAAATTCAAAATGGCGGATCCAATATGGCAGATGATTTCTTTTTGAAATTGTCGCATTTAAGTTAAACTCGACACCCGGGAGTTTTATGAGTCACTTAGTACTAATCTGACATCAGATTTTCAAAATTCAAAATGGCGGATCCAACATGGCTCTTATATTTTTTAATAACGATTTTTAAATCTGATGTCAGATTCGTACTAAGTGACTCATAAAACTCCCGGGTATCGAGTTTAACTTAAATGCAACAATTAAAAAAAAAATCATCTGCCATGTTGGATCCGCCATTTTGAATTTTTGAAATCTGAATAAAAATTCGGAATCAGCGTCCCAAATAACCCCGGAGTAACAAATTTCAAGGAAATCGAAATTAAAAAAAATAAAAATAATGTCATATTGGATCCGCCATTTTGAATTTTGGAAATCTAAATTCAGAATCGTGCTTAGTGACCCATAATACATCCGAGAACCGAGTTTTATTTGAATGCGACAACTTAAAAAAAAACCATCCGCCATATTGAGTCCGCCATTTTGAATTTTTGAAATCTGAATAAAAATTCGAAATCAGCGTCTCAAATAGCCCCCAGATAACAAGTTTCAAGGAAACCGAAACAATAAAACAAAAAAATAAACGCCATATTGGATCCGCCATTTTGAATTTTGGAAATCTAAATTCAGAATCGTGTTTAGTGACCCATAATACACCCGGGAATCGAGTTTTGTTTGAATGCGAAAACCTCGAAAAAATCATCCGCCATATTGAATCCGCCATTTTGAATTTTTGAAATCTGAATGAAAATTCGAAATTAGCGCCCCAATATACCCCCTGATAACAAATTTCAGAAAAATCCGATAACTCCTTCATTAGTTTCCAGCATATCCCGATCGGGGTATCCCGATTCGCGCCGCCATATTGGCTCACTTACCATTGGGTTCAACTTCCGCCACTCAGCTTTCAAAAGTAGAGATCATTGGCTAAATTTTAAGCCATAATACAACTCTCTACGACCAATATAATTTTGGGGGCGGGGGGGTCTCCCGTTGACGTGAAACAGCCCATATATATAAGTTTTTTTTTTTTCTTGTTATGGACCCTACTTTGGAGCCTTATCCTGAATTAAACTGCAAGTTACTGCAGACGAAATAAAGTTCCTCGTTTAGATAAATACCTCTAGTTTCACCCCATATTGAATTTGTCTGTATCCACAAGGTTCCACAAAAGATGCAGTCTATAATTAAAAGTCCTTTTTACACATTTCTTAAAAAATTACAACATTTGGCAGTCAATTAATGAATAACGCGGTTTAAAATTTTAGCTTATAAGGGCAGTTTTAATTAGTTACATATATTGTCAAAGCTGTGTTAAAGTTTCAGGATGTTAGCTTTCTTAGAAATAGTTTTACTCAATCATTTAAAAAAGGTTCCCAAAAAATTTTCAATTTTTAAAAAAACCTGAAAATGTTTGGACTTTGGAGAGACGCCCTGGTCAAAGTAAATGACATATAAATATTTTATGAATGGTTTTCTATCCCCTAGGATGTCTTTTATCAAACCCGTATTCAACCGATAAAATCGCTGACAATTTTGATTTTGTTACGATGCGCGTCCATCTTCCACTGTGGCGCCGGCAAGGCGTTGGATTTACAAATTTTTCAGTGACCTCCCAACGTCAAAAAATAACGTCAGAGGATGGTTTTACGACGCTTTTGTACATCTTAAAGAAAATAATATATGAGCAAATATTTTCCAAGACGGTAAAAGAACTTTTATACTCATCTGAATTTTTTGTGGTTTTTCTTTGTTTTTAACCATTTTATGTATTTTTTTAATATACCGAAAAAATTCCCAAGAAAAAATGTGGAAGTGAAAAAGGTACTGTGGTAACTGTTTATTACGCTTTTTAATTACAGAGTTGATTTTTTTTTAATTGATGTCATATTTATTGTTTCTTTACAATACAGCAGCAGGAAACTGCTGCACCAAAAAAAAAAAAAAAACAGCAAAACCAAAAGTTTTTGGTAGAGAGCAGAATTTAAGACACAAAAAAAATTGAAATTCGATATTAAATTCAAAACATTGATTTGAAAATAAATTTTTTAATATTTAATTTAAGACTAGCTGGACCCGGTCCGCGCTGCTCGCGGTAAGCATTATCTATAGAGAAATCTCAACAAAATCGGTTCAGCCATTTTTGCGTGATTGCGAAACGGACAGACGTAACGCTAAGTATAGTACAAAGCAGATTTGTCATTTAGGCATCTTTATCGAATCGTGGATTAATATTGCCTAAAGTTCCAACTTGCGTCCTCGGTTAGTACTATCTGTGCTGCAAATTTAATTGAAATCGGTTTAGCACTTTTTGTGTGATTGCGGAAGAGGAAGAAATTACTTTTTGTTTAATAAAAAAGAAGTGTGATTTTTTTTATTTAATAAAAAAAGAAGTGTCATTTTTATAATCCTTTGTCGCCCTATTATATGACCTACATTTCCCGCTCGGTTAGTGCTATCTTGGTGACAGATTCGGCTTAGCCGTTTTTGCGTGATTGCAAAACACGCAGACATAATTTTTAATTAAATTCGGAGTTTTTCCTTGTCTGGAGTTTATATTATCCTAAGGGGTGGTATTTTTTATTATAATTTTCTTTAGATTGCTGTTAATTTTTTTAGCAAAACAAAGACTTTTTTATTTAAAACTAAAAAATCAATAAACTTGAAAATGGTTGTAAATTTAGTAAATACAGTGCTGCCGCAGCACTGCAGGAGTGGTGCTGACGCAACACGGGTGCTACAAAAAAACAGTGTTGGGGCAACGCTATATTTTTATAACCGTCGGCAATTTCTGACTGGGTATATATGGGGCATTCCATGTCAAATCGGACACTTTGAAAAATTTTTTTTTTAAGATTTTCCCAATTTATTAATAGTTTTTAGTACCCTTCGAAAACTCCTTCGTGGTAAATTTTTAAATTTTTTTGATGACCCTTTCACAAGATATCGAATTTTTAAAAATTGGTAGTTTGTTCCTTTACTCAAAATTCTTTTACTCATAACTTCTTCAATAATGGTCCAAATTTCAATTTGTTTTCTTCAAAATTTTTGTTTTTTTACGTACTTTTTAAAAAAAAATCCCAAAAAATTCTTAAAAGCGCTCTAGTATGCGATTTTTAAGTTTTAAAATTTAAATCTCATTTTTGAAAATGTTTGTACTCTTCGATTTTTTTAAAATTTTTTTGGGTAAAACTTCTATCGATTCTACAAATTTTTTGCCCAGGAGGATGGTGGGATAACGATTATTACTATTTTTTAAAATTTTTTGAAAAAATTTTATTGTAATTTTCCAATCTTAAAACCATTTCTACTGTTCCAATGTTGCGTCATAGAGGGGTCCTTTATAAGACCGACCCCCATTAATTTTTACGTCTTAATATTTCTTTGGAACAAACTAATACCCTATCTCTAATTTCTAAGGGGGCTCCCACACAAAACGACATTTTTTAAAATTTGCTCCAACCGCTCTAACTGCCCTGATAGTGCCCTTAGAGCAACAAAATGTATGAACGACCCACAATATTTTTTTAGTCCAAACATTTTCTCTGAACACACTTACCCTCTATATTTAACTGTTAAGGCAGTCCCCATACAATTTTTTTTTTTATTTTTTGTGAATTTGTTTTATTTAATCAGCTTCTACCAGTCCAATGGTGCGTCCAAGAGGGGTCATTAGTGAGACCGACCCCCATTTATTTTTAAAAGACATCGTAGCAATTCACAATGTCATATCTGAATATATACAAAATTATATTCAATTGCTATATTTAAAAAGATGTAATAATACAACCCAGCAAAAAAAGAGCTTACCATTCACTACAAAATTCACCACAACTTATGAACCAGATGTACTTCTTCTTCAGCTGAAACACTGATGAATTTTATATGGGCGTGACACACAATATCACTAGTGTTTAGTATGTACATATATATTAACATCTTTATCACAACTTCTGAAGTAGTGATCGGGATGTTAATATAACTTGACCTTTTGGAAGTGCTTTTTTCATCACTTCTTTAGAAGTATATATTTCTTGGCATTTTGGATGTGATTATGTAATTTTTATATGGTGATTTAGAAGTGATTTTTTCATCACTTCTTGATAAGTACATATTTCATGACTTTTTGGGATTGATTTTAAGAGTTTTTTTTTTTTTAGTATTTACACTAATAATAATTAAAACCAAAACGATATTTTTAACAATGTATAATATTTATTATGTAATATTTAGACTTGAAATTGTTAAGATTAAATCGATGTTTTTAATAATTTAGTTTAGCTAATAGGAATTATTAATTAAATGTGGATGTATATATTTTTCTAATAGTTTTTCATGCGCTTAATCCGAATCTGGCCTTAGAAGTGATTTATCTTATTTAGAGATATTTAGATTTTCGATTGACAGTACTGCATAAACTCAGATATTCGCAATGTTCGGGACCTTATAAAACCGAGAATTATTTTATGATGTATAATTATAATTATATTATATATAATTATAATTGAACTATAGTTCAGCACATCTAAAAATACTTCACTTATTCTTCAAATTACTTTTGCAATCCTTAAGATATCTTTTTTCATATCTTTTTTCATTACGGAGATATCGACCGATAAAATTATTGCAATTTCGGCCCTAAAAAATAAAAGAAAACAAATTTGAAAACCAACCAATTTGTCTTGTTGATATATAATAGTACCGAATTCGAAACTCTATTAGAGATGCATCTAAGCCCGGCATCAATTTGGGTATCAATTTTAGGATAAATTTTCAGGGTGCCATACAAAAAATCTTTATTTGGGCTAACATTATAGAGCTTCGCCATATCGGCTAAAGATTTTTTTCAATAAAATTAATAAAATTCTTAAAAGTACATAGAGTTCTTAGTTTTATATTCAATTAAAATTTTTATTATTCGGTTAACCGAATAATTCAAATTTATCCGATTATTAACCGATTAAATCTCAACCCCGCACTCAGAAAATTATGTAAGTTACTACATGTTAGTTGTTTGTATATTTTACAGTAGTTAGTTGTTTTCAACTACAAAGTCAGTTGTTTTTGTATGAAAAATATCAAACAACTATTTCTGTTAGTTATTTTAAGTCGTTTTTTGAACAACTAACAAAAAAGTACTGTGATGTAGTAACAGTTATTTAAAGTAGTTAATTTTATTTATTTTATCTCTGAAAAGTTTTAAAGTTTTTTTCCAAAAAAAAAAAATTTCGTTATTTTTATTTTTCACAACTTTAAAAAAAAAAAAAAAAAACTTGGAAAAAATTTGGTCTTCAATTTTTTTTTCTGAAAAATGTTTTGAAAAAAAAAATTATATATTGATTTTTTTATTTTTACTACATTTTAGTTGTTTTGACTACAAATGTAAGTAGTTTTTACTACATAAGTCAGTTGTTTTTTGTCAGTTAAAATAACTAAGACCGTATTTACATTGGCAATTTTAATTGCGGCAATTCTGAATTTGTCGTGTATCAGAGAGAGATCTAAGATTCTTCCCTCTCTCTCTGATACACTAGAAAATCAGCCGCAATTAAAATTGCCTTATGTAAATTCGGTCTAACATTGTTAGTTGATTTAACTGAAAAAGTAGTTGACCCCAAAACAACTTACAAAGTAGTTATTTTAACTGACATTTTCAGTTGATTTTACTAACATAATTTTTTTAAGTGCGCTTAATTATTTGCCCGATTAGCCGATTAAACCAAAACCTCGATTAATTGAATACTCTAATGTTTAGAAGAGTTTTTATACCTTTCAACAGCGATACCAACTTAGTCATTTTGTGGCTATAATTCAGCCCTTTTTTTAAGGCTACCACCTTTTTTTGGTTATCTTTTTTAGCCCTTTAAGCACTTTTTAAGTCATTTGATTTTTACCATAATCTGGAAACTTTTTATTGTTTTTTTTTGTACATAATTTACAAAACAACTCCAAAAATTATAAAAAAAAATGTTTTTATACATGTAGTTAAAAAAAACATCCAATAAATAAAATGAAGAGATAAAAAAAAGTAATTCTCTCATTTTAAATCAGATATCGTATATTTTTAGAAGAGTTTTTATACCTTTAAACGGCAATACCAACTTAGCTCTTTTTTGGTTATATTTAACCCTTGTCTTTTTTAAGGGCTAACAGTTTTTTTGTTATCTTTTTAGCACTTCTTGAGTCATTTGGTAATTTTAACAAAAATCTGGAAACTGTATTTTTTTATAACATCATTTACATAACAAATTCGCTTTTGCGGCATATCAAGTTAATTCATTTATAAAATTTAACTTTTTATTAAATCAGAGAAAATTATTAAAAAAAAATATTCAACAAAACAAATCCAATACTTAAGTGCCACAAATTTGTACTTTTCAATTGCATTTGTAAACACATATGAAAATGGTACTTCTAAATCATTGAGGAAAGAACTGGTGAAAGTTGTTATTATTGGCATTTTTTTAGCAGTTTTGGAAGTGCTTATAAAAGTACTTCTTATGGAATATGAAGATCGGCACATATAGCTACTATGTATGTAGTGAATCACTTATTCTTTTTGCACCACTTCGATTTTTTTTTGCTGGGAAAATATTGATAAACTATTTGAAAAGACTAAAAAGTTTCACATTGTCCAAATGTTAGTCTGTCTCAAACCTTTAGTATAGACTAAAAGTTTTTGAAGGACATCCCAACTTTATAATTTGTAATTTATCATCAAATTAAAATCAGACTTGCACAATTTAATAACTTGAAATGTCCATACAAATGCAATACATGATTTTTTTTTTAAATCAATGTCAAACAAAACAAAAACTAAATAACAGTTTATTTAAAATCCATTCGCTTTCATTGGCAATCGTTGGAAAAGTTTTTACTTTTTTTTATACATTATTTTTGTTATCCCTGAGTTTGAGTGGAAAACCCACATTAGTCTGTGCTACACAACACTTTATACTGTTATTTGCTGGTTTGAATATTGATTTTGAACTTTTGCCAACAATTGTGGAAGACACCAAATGTTGGTGACAATAGCAGCAAAACAACAACAACTACATTCATATATGAGGCATTCAACACCAAATGTCCCGCTACAGAAAAACATGTGTCCAGTGAATTTCTGGATATCCCTTAATGGAACTAAGAAAATTGGGTTTTTGATTTTCCAATTTTTCAAAAACTGGGTTTATACCCTTATGACACTAGCTTTTTTTTGTATTAAATTGATATTGATGGCATATTAATCACATTAGAGAACGGAGCGCAGCATTACCGCGGTCGGTGATATGATTTACATTGCTGTCAATATTAATCCAATACAAAAAAAGCTAGTGTTCAAGGGGCCTTAGGAGGCGTGGTCAAATATTGAAAAACGGTCGAATTTGTGCCGAGTTGCCTTTTTTAAATATTTATCAAATTAAAACGGAATGCACCACAATCCCAAAAATTTACATTCTTGAATAAACTTGTACACTCAAAAAAAAAAAAACTGTAATGTTAGCAAAAAAAGCTTGTAAACTTAAAAGAAAATTTGCTGATTTTGAACCCACAATTTTTTTGCTAAAGTTAGCAAAAATGCTTTGCCAATAATTAGTTAACTAAATATTTTTTTTGAACTTAGTTTATACACATCTGAGGACCCCATTGGGTTCGGACCCGATAGGTCCAGACCCCGATGGGCCTAGTTGGGTTCCTTATAGTCATAGTTTTTGATCCAAGATTTTGTTAGTTTTTGAGATACGTGATTATAGGGGACCACTGGGGTCTTGAGAATTAAAAAACTCGATAACTTCAAAAATATTACTCGGAGAGCTTTTGACTATTTTGCGGTCTTGCAGTGGCGTATACAGGGGGGGGGCCCGGGGGCCCGGGCCCGAAATGATTTCACAAATTTCAGGATTTGGTATCAACTAACAAGTACAATATTAAAAAACTTCTTAAGAAAATTCGAAAAACAAGAATCCAAAATTTTTGGAAGAAAAATGTTTCGAAATTAAAAATTTTTCTGTTAAAATAATCTCCAAATCTGAAAATTTTTTCTTAGAATTTGAAACTTTTCATCTTAAGATTCTAATGAAAAAATATCTTAGAACCTGAAGCTTTATGTACACAAAAACTGGACCTAATTGTAAGTAAATTGTAGTCAAATATTAAAATGCGTCTTTGTCTTTTAGAAAAATGTGTCAGAACAAGCCTATTTCATAAAAAAAAAATCTCAGAATCTAAAACTTTCTATAAGAAAAATGTCTGAGAATCTAAGACTTTTTCTATAAGAATAATGTCTTAAGATATTAGCCTTTTTGTCAGAATCTAAGACTTTTTCTCTAGGAAAAATGTCTCAGAATCTGAGACTTTTTCTATAAAAAATTCTTTTCTATATAAAAAATGTTTCAGAATCTGAGAACTTTCCATAGGAATAATGTCTCTGAATCTAAAAAATGTCTCAAAATCTGAGATTTTTTCTACAAAAAAAATTCTTATTGTTAGAGCCTTTGGCTTTTCTATATGGGTGAAATCAAAAAATGTCAGTGTTTTTGAGCCAAAATTGTACAAACAAAAAATTTTAATTTTTGGTAAATTTTTTTATTAAAATCGATATGTTACATCGCTACTGATATAACTATAAAAGATCTCTTCTACAAATTGTTTCAAACAAATTTTATCGACAATTTTATTATTTTTTTGGTGACGGAGTTTACATTCACCTTAGAAAAATACATTAAATTTTTTGAATTTTCTTTGAAAACATTTTATTGTAATTTAAAACACTTATTTATGTAATTGCTAACAATTTTTGTAATTAGGATTTTTTTCTGTTTTTTTTTGTTAAAGATTTTACAATTATTTTTTATTTTAATAGGATTTTTCTAAGGAAATGTAAAATAAATTTATTATTATTTCTGTTAAAATTAGTTTTTAACTTTTTTAAATGACTAGTGTTAATATTTGCGTCGGTTTTAACAACTACAAAAGGTTTTTTAATGCTATCTGCAACAAAAAAAAAAAGTTGACGGAGTTTACAGAGACGGAGTTTACATTTCGTCACTTTTTGCCCTTTTTTTCGAAAACTATTTGTCGGAAATTGGTTTCCGAAAAAAAATCATTAGATGTCAACTAGATACTTCAAAATATGACGATATTTCAGATACACGCTAAGTAGTTTTGTTGTAAACGTGAAGACGGAGTTTACAGCATTTTTTGATTTTTCATTTATGAATTATCTTTTCATACCGGGAAATTAATATGCAATGAGCAACCTTGAAACCAATGATGCAAAATGATACTTTATAGCCTCGCGTTTAATAAATGGGGCAATAACCTATTATTTTTCTAAATATAATACGTCAAAAACAACAAAATTGTCAGGTTCCATAATGTCTAAAAAAAGTGTAGAAAAATCGTTACACAATTGAAGCCGTGTTTGCATTGGTAAAAGAGATAGTTATGACTATATAAACATATTTTTAAGAACGTCAACATTCCCTCTTTAAAAATGTAGTCAATTATTAAGCTCTTGGGTTATTGGTTTTTAAGATATAACCGGTTAAAGTTTAAAAATTGAACTTGTTACTGGCGACGGAGTTTACATTTGGCCTACAAAAATGAAAATAACTTGTTTAAAATAGCTAACTAATATCCGAATTGCTGTTAGTTATGTAGAACGCCAATCTTTACGACGTTGTACATTAAAAAATATGCGAATACTTTAACCCATGTATGAGATATTACACGATTACATGGTTTGGTTGACATTTTTTGATTTCACCCATATGAAAAATGTTTTAGAATCTGTGAACTTTCTATAGGAATAATGTCTCTGAATCTGAGAATTTTTCTTACAATCTAGAAAAAATTTCTCAGAATCTTAAACTTTTTTTGCGAAAAATGTCTCGGAATCAACGAATTTTTCTTAAGGAAAATTATGTCAAAATCTAAGATTTTGTGTATAGGACAAATGTCTCAGAGACACAAGCTGAGACTTTTTGTATTAAAAAATGCTCCAAATCTGAGACTTTTTCTATTGTAAAAATATAGTTTTCTATAAGAATAATGTCTCAGAATCTGAGTATAGTTCTATGGGAAAAATATTTCAGAATCTGAGACTTTTTCTTTAGGAAAATGTCTCAGAATCTGAGGCTTTTTCTTTATGAAAAATGTTTTACAATCTGCCAATTTCCTATAGGCAAAATGTCTCAGAATCTGAGACTTGTTCTATAGGAAAATGTCTAAGAATTTAAGACTTTTTCTATAGGAAAAATGTCTCAGAATCTAAGAAATTTTCTGTATAAAAAATGTCTGAGAATTTGAGACATTTTCTATAGGAAAAATGTCAAAGAATCTGAGATGTTTTCTATAAGAATCTGAGACTTTCTATAGGAAAAATGTCTCAGAATTAAAATTTTTCTATAGGGAATGTGAATTATTTTTCTTATATGTTTCAGAATCTCAGATTCTGGGAAAATGTCTTACAATCGGAGTCTTTTCTTTTAGAAAAGTATTTTATGAATATGTTTATAGAATCATTTTCTAAAGTGACTTTTCCCGAGAAACGTTTTCCTTTGGAAATATGATTTAGAGTCTTTGACTTTTTCTATAATAAAAACTGTCTTAACTGGAAATTGTCATACACTCAAAAAAATAAAACTGTAAAGTTAGCAAAAAATTTAGTTAAATTTAACTTAAAAAACACCTGATTTTGAACCCACTAAATTTCTAGTTAATTTAACAAAAAATATTTAGTTAACTTTTCGTAGAATGAATGTAGCAAAAAAAACCGTAATTTTAACTAAAAATTCAGCTGAAAATTTCGTAACATTTTTTATTAGTTGAATTCAGTTAAACTTTTTGTAAAAAATTTTAAGTTTGGTAAATATTGGTTTTAAACACTAACACTTCACTTATTTTTTCTTTTTTTTCACAGCATTAAGTTCAGCTTAAGTAGGACTTATGAGATTTGCATAGGAGGCTACACAAGAAATGTTTAAAATTTTTCACTTGACAAAAATGTTACAAAAAATCAGCAAATTTATTAGTAAAAATTCGTAAACTCAGTTTTAAAGTCAACAAAAAAAATTAATTCAAAATTTGTACAAAACTAGTATTTTCGTAAATTGAACTTAACTAGAAAAAGTAGTTAAAACGCTGATTTTAACTAAAAATTTGCTAAAAAGCCAGTAAACTCGAGTTAACAAAAAAAATTTTGTTAACTTTACAGTTTTATTTTTTTGAGTGTAGAATCTTAGACTTTTCTTTGAAAAAAAATCAGATTCTGATAATCTTCTTTGTAAAAATGTATCAGCATCTGATACAATTCACACTATAAAAAAAAGGCTTGTTTCTCAAAAACTTTTAAAATATAAAAAAATTTTAATTTTTTTTCCCCCAACAGTTTTAAACTTATACAAAAATGAAGAATCTGATTGTGTTACATTAAGTTTAAGGAAAAGATCAAGAAAACATGTGCAGTTATGTAAAACAAGTGCTGTTATGTAAACTTAAAAAAAAAAAAAAAAAATGAAAAAAATGTTGGGCCCCCACCGAAATAAAATCCTGGATACGCCCCTGCGGTCTTGTTCTAGGTCTTGAGAGCTACAAAAACGATTTTGGCCTTTTTGTTGTGTCGGCAATATTTACCGAGATATGAGCATTTTAAAATTTTCGGGAATGCTAACTTTTTTGGATCCAAAGTTAGGGCCCATTAGGGTCCACACATGTGAAGAGGACCGGCGATAGTATGGACATTCTAAGAACCAAAAATGGCCTCCATTTTGCTCTATCTGGCTTAGTTTCCGAGATAGCGCCATTTTAAGTTTTCTGAAAATAAAAAAAAATTTACCATTTATTTTGCTAATATTAGCAAAAAATCTTGTAAAAATGTAGTCAATTCAATTTCAAATTTAGCAAAAGAAATTAGTTCAAAGTTTGTTTAAAATTGCTAATGTGCTAAATGAAGTTTACAAGAGTTTTTTGCTAACATGCTAATCTCAACTAAAAATTTGCTAAAAGTTAGCTAACTCGCGACCTTGGAACAACAAGGTTCTATTTGCACCAACACTACTATTGAGAAAACTAAGGTTGAATATTGTTAATCGCTTTACTAAGTCAGTTTTGACTCAATCTAAAAACGGTTTTTGAATAATTTTAAATTAGTCCTTAAATTTTATTATGTATTTGAAAATATTCGCGCTACTATATTAGTTTTTGCACAATTTGAGTCTCAAAAAGCAGATAGAACTCTGTTGCTCAATGATAAGGCACATGAATTTGGACAACATGGTTCTAACTGCCAAATAGAACCTTGTGTTTCTGTAAGAAATAGTTTTTTGCAGATAGAACCTTGTGTTATTTGGATTTCAATATAATAATACAACATTTGTTAATCAAAAATAAATCGACTTACAAGGTAAGCCTCCCTAGTGTCCGCCTGGGATCTTCATAATACTTTTTTTATTTTGTAGAGCAGAAAAAATAATGTCTCACGTTATTATGGGGGTACATAAGGGGAAGAGAACGGTCAGTTTTTAGTCCTGGTAATGAGTATTTCATTGTAATGCTTTCATCATCGGCATGAGTTTTAATAAAATACTCCATTGCTAGGGCCATAATGGAATTTTTGCTTTTTAGTACCACTAGAATCGCTCCATGTTAACAGTTTTGTGATATTCTTGTCTTCGAATACCTTTTCGACGGTTTTTTTGGAAGGCTGATGCTACATCGTTCACACTTCTTCCGCAAGTGCTGCTGTTGGAGTAACTGAAGTTTTATCAAAAGCCTTTTATTTCATGTGTTTTTACTTTAAAAACCTTGCTTCAGGAATTCGTTTTGTGGATTTTAATTCCTAATCGCATCTTTTAGCTACCCCAGTTACATTATATTTCTTCTCGAGTGTGTTAAAACTATTTTTTGGGAGACGCAAAAACTTCAAGATAAGCCACTAGGGAGGAAACTCTTTATTTTCAATAAAGTTTCAAGACAATACTGTGCTCATGTGACTTTAAACACATATTTCTCTTTACAGTTGGTTCTAAACTCAAAAAAAACCTTGTCAAATTACTAGGAAAAGTTCCGTAATCCCATTTTACAAATATCTAACAGTTTTCCTTGTTTTTTAACCAAAAAAAATTTTATCGATATATACTTTTTTTTCTAATTTTAATTTTTTTTCGTAAATGTACAAATTTCCAAGGTAATTTTACAAAAAAAAAAAATAGTTAAGGCACAAAAATTCCTTGTAAGCATTATCGCATCAAAAAAGTTGTAAATTTCCAATTTTATTGGTAAAAAGCTTGAAAAATTACTACCAGTTCTCGAAAAATAGGGGTTGGAAAAACTTAGTTAAGTTACGAGAAGTCCTTGTAATTTTTATCGCGTCAAAAAGTTGTAAATTTACAATTTTATTGGTGAAAACCTTGCAAATTGTTTGTAATTTTACAAGCTTATTACCAATAAAATTGTAATTTTTACTAGAAACTCTCTCAAAATAGGAGGTACTCGTAGCAAACAATCATTTTACGAGAATTTTTTGGTAACTTTACGAGATTTAAAAAAAAAAAAACATGTTAAATTACTAGAAAAGGTCTCGTTATCCTGTGTTAATTTGTGTTTTGTAAGATCGAAATTTACATTTTTTTTATAAATTTACATTTTTATTGGTAAAACGTTAGTTATCCGCAGCCAAAATTTACGAAAAAATTTTAAATTTACAGGAAAAAATTATTGTTCACCAGGAATTCTAGTAATTGTGTAATAAAAACAAAAATCTCGTAATTTTTACAAGGAATTCTCGTAAAAAGGATGTAGCAAAAAAATCTAGTTAAGGTGCGAGAATTCCTTTTAAGTTTTATCGCGTCAAAAAAGCTGTAAATTTACAATTTTATTGGTAAAAAGCTTGAAAATTACAAAATTTTTTGGTAATTTTTAAAAGGAATTCTCGTAAAATAGGAGGTAGAAAAAAATGACAAGCGTTTCTTATCATTTAACAAGTTTTTTTGTTAAGTGTATTCGTGCAATGTGCAATTTTTAATCTGTACAACATGGTTCTGTTTCCAATTAAAGTATCCACATGGTTCTATCTGCAAAACAATATGGGCTTTTTTGGTAAACAAGGTTCTATCAGGCAGTTAGAACCTTGTTAACTGAATCTCAAACCAAAAACACATAGATAGAACCTTGTTGAATTGAATATCTCAGAAGCTGTAAGAGATAGAGAAAAACTGAGAACGCCAATCGAAAGAGCGTAGTCGCTTTAGTGCGATGCGATATATAACTCATTTTTGAAAAAAATGTCAGTTAGAACCTTGTTGTCCCAAGGTCGCGAACTAGCGTTGGCAAAAAAAAAATTAGTAAATCTATTAACGTATTTTTTTGAGTGTATGGGCTATCGACAAAAATTATTTTTTTTTTTTTAATTCTCGGAACCTGTTCTGAAATTTTCTATTTTTTAAAAAAGTCAATTTTTCAAAAATTCGGCCACTTTTTTTTCTTTAAGTTTAGATGTTTGTCTATCCACACTAAAAATTCAGACATGTAAGGGGTGGTCGAATAACTAGTATCTTTTTTAAAATGCAATAAAATGATCAATACTTAACTTTTTTGGAATGTTATGGCTTTATTTGAAAGAGCAAACATTCCCGTTTCTTATGGCAAACGACTTCATTGATGCGTCCTCGGCTTGCTCCGCTGTATCGCGTTGTAGCGCAGTACTGCGCTGCCAAACTCCACGTTTTTCGAAAAAAAGTTTTTAGCCGAAATAAGGCACTCAAATGAGGTTATGTTAACAAACAAATTGCTACATCTTGGGATCGTAAAACTCGCATGGTATTGTAAAGAATCCAATTCATCTATAGGAAGCAACAGATTTGAGTATCAGCATCATTACACAACATTTTCAAAAATACAGCTGAAAACCCCATTTTCGTCAAAGATGAGCGCTACAGAGCCATGATTACCCACTTTTTGTTGGCCGTAATAGAATATATCAACTTGGATGACATTTCTTTTCAGAAGGATGTCGCAATATGTCCCACAGTCCATCAAACAATCGATATTTTGCGCACTTAGTTCGGAAATCGTGTTTTTTGCCATATTCGCGGTGACAATTGATCACTTCAGAGCTGCCGATTAAAACCTTTAGACATTTTTTTGAGGGGTCTCGTGAAAGATTCATGCAACATGGAAAATCCAGAAATGTTCTAGGCCCTTTCGACGAATATCGTTCAAGCCCTTCGTGAGATAGAACCAGAAACATTAGAAAAATGGGTGCCGAGGATGAGCTACTGCGGAGCTAACCCAGGCAGCCGCATGAATGAAGTCGTTTGCCATAAATAATGGGAATATTTGCTCTTTCAAATAAAGACATAAGGTTCCAAAACTATTGAGTATTGTTCATTTCATTGCATGTTTTAAAAAGATACTAGTTAATGGACCACCCTGTACTTCTTGTTTTTTTTTTGAGAAAATTGCATTTGAATTTTGAATTTCATTACAATTTTGTAATTTGCTTGTATTTTCTTATCTCATCATAGCGTATGAGTAACATTTATGCAAATATTTAATACTTATTTGCCATATTAACCCCCAGTTTCTGTAATACGTACGCCATTCGTCTGCGGCGAATTTGCATGTATTTTGTTTTTGTAACAATAACAAAATACACATAAATTCGTCACGAACGAATGACGTTCGGGTTACAGAAACTGGGGGTAAAACAAGAAAATACAAACAAATTATAAAATTGTTATGAAATTTAATATTCAAATGCGATTTTCTCGAAAAAAAACGAAAAACACATGTCTGAACTTTTTTATATGGATAGACAAACATCTAAACTTTTTTAAAAAATTAAAAAAAAAAAAAAGTGGCCGGATTTTTGGTAAATTGACTTTTTTAAAAAATGGAAAATTTCAGAACAGATTCTGAAAAGTTTCCAAAAAAAAAAAAAAAATTAGTCGAAAGTTTATACAAAGCTATACAAGAATGTAAATTTTTGAGATTGTGGTGATTTCCGTTTTAATTTTATAAATATTTAAACAAGGCAACTCGACACAAATATGACAATTTTTTCCAATATTTGACCACACCTCCTAAGCCCAGTTTTTGAAGAATTGAAAAACCAAAAACGCAATTAGTTCCATATAGGGCTATTCATATAACCCATTCAGAAATTCACGGGACACATGTTTTTCTGTAGCGGGACATTTGGTGTGGAATGCCTCATATATGTAGCCCATAACGAGCAAATACACATATGTTGCCTGTCGACCACGATAGATGTATTTTGTATTTCAAAAACATTTAACAAAAAAATAATAAAAAAAAAATCCCCAACAACGACGACAACAACGTACTTAATGCACTTGAAAAAATAAACAAGCCCCTCTTCATGTCTCACAACAAAATTTATGTTGTTTAAATGTGTGTGTGTTTTTTTCTTTTTAAATTTAAGTTTTTAACAGGATATAAAATGTTTATTTACCAAAACAAAAAAAAAACAGAAACAGAAAATATAAATGAGTGTGAGTGCAAATATTTAAAGTTACATATTCATGTTGAATGTATGACAAGGTGACCCAAATTAGAATATACGAGGCCTATACACATGTACATTCAGCACACATTTCATAGTAACCTTTGGATTATCTAAATACAAATACATAAACATTCCCAACATTTATGTGTGTATGAGTGGATTGTTTGAAAAATATTGAACCTGTAAGTCCAAAGTGATGGAAACTATTAGAAACACACAAAACTATGTATGTGGTATTTGCTAGAAAATGGGTCTCCAGTCGAAGTATGAACCGATTGCATCTAAATATGTTTAAATTAGGGTTTGCAATGCGGCTTTAATCGTAACCGTAACCGCGATTGACCACACTATGTAACCGTAACCGCATAAAAAATCCTTACGTTTACTGTTAATTTATTTAACATTAGATTTGAAAGGACAAAATAATTTTTTTTTTTTGAAAAAACAATAAAAAAAGACAAACAATAACAAAAAATTTACAAATACAAAAAATGCCCCAGAATATAAAACTTTTGTATTGCAAAAATATTTCAGAATCTGAAACTTTTTTTTGTAGAATAAATGTCTCATATTCTACGACAGTTGTTGTTAATGAAAATATGCCTCAGAGTCTGAATAATTTCTAATTGAAAAAAAAAATTCTTAAAGCCTGAAACTTTTTCTATAGAAAACAATACTCAGAATCTGAAACAGTTTTGATAAAAATATGTTTCAGAATCCAAGACTTTTTCCATACACTCAAAAAAAAAAAATTGTTTTGGTCGATCGAAATTTACATTTTTATTTTTTTATTTTGTAACTTTACAATTTTACAAAAATAGGTAAAATCACGAGAATTCCTTGCAAGTTTTAACGCATTAACAAAGTTTAAAATTAACAATTTTATTGGTAAATTTTACTAGGAATTCTCTAAAATAGAAGGTAGCAAAAAATTTAGTAAAGTCACGAGAACTCCTTGTTATAAGTTTACAATTTAATTGGTAAAATGCTAGTAAAATTACCAAAAACTCGTAGTTTAACTAGATATTCTCGTAAAATAGGAGATAACAAAAAATAAATTTACAAGATTTTCTTGTCATTTCACAATGTTTTTTTTTTTTTAGTTTAGGAAGAATATTTCCGTTAAAAAATTCTCAGAATCTGAAAATTGTTCAACCGATAAAATGTTTCAATAAACATGGATTTTTCTCAGAAGCTAATACTTTTTCAATTAAAAAAAATAATTTTAACAATATTTTTATTGTTTTTTTTTTAATAGGGATGAAAAACTTTTTTTTATCCAAACATACACAATTCTTTTTAATTCAAAATATAGTCACCTTTCCTGCAGGGTATAACTAAATATACGCTCAATACTTATCAAACAACTTGTGTATGTTTCATGTTCTACTTTTGCTGTTGTTTCCATAACATTAGTTAATCGCATGTATTTTATACATTTTCGTTTCCTTTTTGGTTTTTTCATGTTTATTTTTTTTTTTCTTGTGCTTTTCCATATCAACACCAGCAATTGTCACTAACGGATAGAAATCTCAACTTTTTAGTGTTAGTAACGCCCCAATTATCAGTGAACACATAAAGAATAGTGGTGGTGGTGTCCACTAATGCAAAGACGAAATAACGAATGATAAAGGTATAGTTTTCAAAAAAAAAAAAGCATTTGTGTGTAATTTTACAAACTCAATCCAAAACACACACTTTATTATCCTTAGAGGAAATTTGTAAAAGTCAAATCAACAAAAAAAATATTTCGCATGATAACAAGGTCAAACCCCTATCATGAAATATAAAATATGTTTTTATATAAGTGTTTTTTTGGGCAGGCTCGAGGAATCTCAAGTTATATCAAGTCCTAATTTATATTTCACACCCCACGGATCTACATTATTTTTTTTTAAATCATTTTTCCTCGCATGAAATCCTAACACGGATGTTAAAGACCCATTCAGTGTATGGTATAAATTATATTTTTCCTACTGGGGGTATAATCGTCATTACACCCATATGTTCATTTTACATTTTACAAACACATTTTGTTTAACAAAGTTAAATATACAAAGGGTAAACTTAACGACAAAAGTTTTAAAATAAATAAATGACACACATGACTTTCCTATTAAAGTCCCAACAAAAACCGCGGCTATAATAATAATTTTTATTTTAGTCATGAAAAATATTTAAAGATATTTGTTCTGTTTTGCTCTTTACTGTAGTAATGTGATTTGAAATGTAATGTACTCAAACAAAAACTGGCTAATAGTCTAAAAAGAACCTAATATGAACAAAAAATGCATTCTGATTTATCGCCACAGCTTTTTATATTTCGTTTTAGTTCATATTATTCCAAAAAAATTAGAAAACAGTTTTATTTAATATTTTGTCAAAATTCCTAGGTTTGTAAATAACTTAATTGCAAATATTACTTTTTTGAATATTCTATTGCGTCCAGACCGCATTAGATTCAAACCCCGTGGGACATAGACTTTTATCATATATTTTGGGTCGTTCCGCTTTCGTATTCAATATGGTCTTAAAAATTAAAGACGAATACTCAGAGGGCTTTTTGAAATTTTGTGTTACTGTTCTAGAAGTTAAGAGCTACAAAAATGGGTTTGGAGTTTTTGTTTTTTCAATAATATAAGCCGAACTACGTCCATTTCTTAAATTTTTGGAAATACGAGTTTGTTTATTTAAATCAAGGTTTTAAATCAGGGTCGGCAATCGATACGCTCCTAGAATAACGGTATTCGGCTATAGTACCGCAACCAATAAAGATATGCGCATTTTTAAAAGCTTTTATGAAAGTCGATGAAATTTCTAATATATCTGATGAGTTGCGTCGTGTTTGTACCGGTTGATTTGCGAAATTAAGGCCAATACCTTTATAATACCGTTTGAAACGGTATTTTAACGGTATGGGCCTATATTACGAAAATCAACCGGTACAAACTTGAAGTGACACATCAAAAATACTGGAAATTTTATCGACTTTCATAATCGCTTTTAAAAATGTTCATATCTTTATTGGTTGCGGTACTATAGCCAAATACCGTTATTCTAGGAACGTATCGACTGCCAACCTTGATTTAAATCACTAAAAAATATGTTAGTAAAATCAACTGAAAATGTCAATTAAAATAACTACTTTGTAAGTTGCTTTGGGGTCAACTACTTGTTCAGTTAAATCAACTAACAATGTTAGTTATTTTAACTGACAAAAAACAACTGACTTAAGTAGTAAAAACTACTTACATTTGTAGTCAAAACAACTAAAATGTACTAAAAATAAAATAATCAATATATAAAATTTTTTTTTTCAAAAAATTTTTCAGAAAAAAAATTGAAGACCAAATTTGTGAAAAATAAAAAAACGAAAATTTATTTTTATTTTTTGGAAAAAAATTTTAAATTTTTCAGAGATAAGAAAAACAAAATTAACTACTTTTAATAACTGTTATTACATCACAGTACTTTTTTGTTAGTTGTTCAAAAGAACGACTTAAAATAACTAGTGGAAATAGTTGTTGTATATTTTTCATACAAAAACAACCGATTTTGTAGTTGAAAACAACTAACTACTGTAAAGTATACAAACAACTAACATATAGTAACTTACATAATTTTCTGAGTGATTATAGCCCACACCAAAAAAAACTTCGTGAACGAGAAAATTTTACTCCAACCCTAAAAACATTAGTAAAACCACGATGTAATATAATTAGCGCGAATTTTAGAAAATATAGAAATAAAAATTTACATTTTGAGCATGTTTATTCTGGCTCGAGGTCATTATTTTCTTTACTAATTAAAACCATGATATTCTCATAGCATGATTTTCAAGAAAATTATTTTTTTTTGTTTTAAATTTGTTTATGTTGGCCATTTTTGCAAGACTTAATCAAAACGTGTTTCGGAATTTGTCAGATTCCATTGTCAAGATTATTTAGCAAAAATAGAAAAGATTTACTAAAAAGTAGCAAGCGAGTCTAATGACAAATCGTTTGTGCACAAACTAAAATATTAATACATATTCGCCTCTATCCACAATGGGAATTAGAAAGACGAAGAAATTGTACTATACTAGTAAGGCAACGATTGTCAATAACCAACAAAAATATTTAAAACAATTTTAAATATGATAGTCCATTGGACTACAACAATATGTTATTTGTTGTTGTGAGTGTAAAAATTAACGTTTCATTTAAATTTCGCATAAAAAGTCTGAAAAAAATCATAAAATAAACAAGTTAGAAAAATACACATTTTTTATTTATAGATTTCCCTCACACTAAATCTTAATAGTGAATTAGTAAATATATAACACAGTGATTCAAAATCGAACTTTCCGAATCGGAACGGGATGCAACCAAAAAGCAAGTGAAACTTGACATTTTCCATAACAAACCCCTTTAGGATTGTTTTAAATTAAGTGCAAGATTTTGTTTTTATACTCACTTGAAGTTGGTGATTTTAAAGAATTTAAAGATTTTGTATACTAAATATATCCTGCTTTTTGGGGCCCTGGTGGTGCCCTTATTTTACATGTGGGGTCCAGCTTCCAAACTTAAGCTCAAAATTATGTTCGCTACTGGTATAATTTCGCTATTATCGGTCCAGTACTTAATGAATGGCCGAGTTATTAAAAATAAACCACATTGCCAGTGGCGTATACAGGGGGGGGGGGGGGCCCGGCCCCCCGAAATTATTTTACAAATTTCAGGATTTGGTATCAAATAACAAGTACAATATTAAAAAACTTCTTAAAAAAATCGAAAAACATTAAGAATCTAAAATTTTTTGAAGAAAAATATTTTGGAACTGAATATATTTCTGTTAAAAAAATCTAAAAATCTGAAAATTTTTTCTTAGAATTTGAAACTTTTCCACTTAAGATTCTAATGAAAAAATATCTTAGAACCTGAAGTTTTATGTACACAATAAATGGACCTAATTGTAAGTAAAATGTAAGGCGTGTTTTGTTCGAGTTTTTTATATATAACTATAAATACTTGTAAAAAAACGGTATCACTACTTAACATTATAAATTTGGCAACTCTTGTTTTTTTGTAGAATGCACTTGGTATCACTTTATTATTTAATATTTTATATTGAAGTTATTTTTATTAAATTACTAGAATTTACAAAGTGAAGTGAATTAAGATTTTTTAAACTGATTTTTGTAATTTATTTATTTATTTTTTTGACTTTTCAAAATAAAAAATAGTGTTGGTAAGTGATATAAACGAAAATTTCATGATTTGGCACCACTTTTTATAAATACTAAACTTTTAAGAATATATAAATATCGCTACTTATCAAGTGTATATCTACTTAAAATTGTATGGGAAGTTTAAAACAAACTCGAAAAAAACACACCTGCAGTCAAATGCGACTTTGTCTTTTAGAAAAATGTCTTAGAACGAGACTATAAAAATATCTCAGAATCTTACACTTTTCTAAAAAAAATGTCTCAGAACCTAAAACTTTCTATAAGAAAAATGTCTGAGAATCTAAGACTTTTTCTATAGGAAAAATGTCTCAGTATCAGAAACTTTTTCTATGAAAAATTCTCAGAATCTAATGCTTTTCTATATGAAAAATGTTTCAGAATCTGAGAACTTTCTATAGGAATAATGTCTCTGAATCTGAAAAATGTCTCAAAATCTGAGATTTTTTCTATAAAAAAAATTCTTAGAATCTGAGGCTTTTCTATAAGAAAAATTTCTCTGAATTTTTCTTACAATCTAGGAATATGTCTCAGAATCTTATACTTTTTTTCGGAAAATGTCTCAGAATGAACGAATTTTTCTTAAGGAAAATTATCTCAAAATCTAAGGTTTTGTGTATAGGAAAAATGTCTCAGAGACACAAGCTGAGACTTTTTGTATAGAAAAATGCTCAAAATCTGAGACTTTTTCTATTGTAAAAACATCTTTTTCTATAAGAATAATGCCTAAGAATCTGAGTATTTTTCTGTGGGAAAAATATTTTAGAATCTGAGACTTTTTCTTTAGGAAAAATGTCTCAGAATCTGAGGCTTTTTCTGTATGAAGAATGTTTCAGAATCTGACATTTTCCTACAGGTAAAATGTCTCAGAATCTGAGGCTTGTTTTATAGGAAAATGTCTAGGAATTTGAGACTTTTTCTATAGAAAAAGTGTTTAAGCATCTGAGACTTTTTCGATAGGAAAAATGTCTCAGAATCTAAGAAATTTTCTGTAGAAAAAATGTCTGATAATCTGAGACATTTTCTATAGGAAAACTGTCGAAGAATCTGAGACTTTTTCTATAGGAAAAATGTCTCAGAATATGAAACTTTTTCAAAAGGAAATATGCCTAAGAATCTAAGACTTTCTATAGGAAAAATGTCTAAGAATTTTTGACTTTTTCTTCAGGAAATTTTTTTTAGAATCCGAGAATTTTTCTTTAGGAAAAAGGTTTTAGAATCAAAGACTTTTTTTATACTGTTTTTTTTTTTTTAAAGGTTTCAGAATCTGAATTATTTTTCTTGTAGAAAAAGCGAAGATTTTCTCAGAATCTGAGAAAATGTATTAGACTAGAAATATCTTAGATTCCGGGAAAATGTCTTACAATCGGAGTCTTTTCTTTTGGAAAAGTATTTTATGAATATGTTTATAGAATCATTTTCTAAAGTGACTTTTTCCCGAAAAACGTTTTCCATTGGAAATATGATTTAGAGTCTTTGACTTTTTCTATAACAAAAACTGTCTTCACTGGAAATTGTCATTGAATCTTATACTTTTCTTTAAAAATAAATCAGATTCTGATAATTTTCTTTGTAAAAATGTATCAGCATCTGATACAATTCTCAAAAAATTTTAAAATATAAAAAAATTAAATTTTTTTCCCCCAACAGTTTTAAACTTACACAAAAATGAAGAATCTGATTGTGTTATATTCAGTTCAAGGAAAAGATCGAGAAAAATTCTAAAACATGTGCTGTTATATAAATTTTTTGTAAAAAAAAATGTTGGGCCCCCACCGAAATAAAATCGTGGATACGCCCCTGCACATTGCACCCTTGCGCATTTTAAAACACTTACAAAATTATGAATACGCCACTTATACAGATTTCAAGTAATTTTAATTACAATAATAGTTCACCAAATTTAAATGCGTGTAAAAAAATTGTTTCGTTATGGAAAATGTCAACTTTCATTTCGTCACCTAAAATGCTAAACGCCCTAACTAACAAAGAATTCAAAATCGGTATTTTGATAGATTCTGGTGTATTTTATTAACCTACACGTTTCTACAAAAAAACTAGGGTCACATAATAAAAATTAGTGATTTTATAGCCTAAAATTAAAAACATGTGAATTGCGAAATCGCCAATAAACGCAGCTAGAAATACACTTTTTTTAATCATTTTGTGATTATTTTTGACACATATTTACAAAACGTACGTCCTCACAAAATTTTAGCCCAATATTGTTGATAAAATTATGAAGAATTTAAATTTAGCAACAAAAAAAAAAAAAAATATCAAATAAAATTAACAAACATTTTTTAAAACAATATTGGAATGTCCTTTTATCCTATCAAGGACACCATAGCTTTCCATAACTAAAATTTTTTATTAAAGTTTAGAATGTCCTTTTAGCGCTGTTAAAATTTCAGGGAGGTGTTATTTTGTGTTGTCGAGCAATAAATTTTTAAAGTTTGTTATAAAACTAAATTTTTGATTTTATGCCAAAATTTGGAAAAAAAAATCAAATATTTGGCGATCTAACAAACTTTAAAAATGAATTGCTCAACAATACGAAAAAAACACCTCTTCCCAGGAGAAAAGGACATTCAAATATGGTTTTCATCATTTTTTGTTGAAATTAAAAATAATTTTTTTTTTTAATTTTAAATCTTCATAATTTTATATACAATAGTGTTTTTATAAGTTTTTTCGTACGACTTACGGTTTTCGAGCACAAAAATGCAAAAAAAAAACTGTCTAAAAGCCAATATTTCCAAAAAAAAAGAGCTTTTTTAACGCCCATATCTTCCAAAGTATTGATCCAAAAAAAAAACAAGTGAGAGTGTTAAATTCGGCTGTGCCGAATCTTTTATACCCTCCAACACGTTAAAAAAAAAAAAAAAAAACAGGGTCATCTTCTTTTTTTTTTTGGGGGGGGGGGGTATCGTCGGTGGGAGACAACCTTCCTGGATCCAACTGCAAGACTTTGAACTTCTTTTGACATAAAAATGTTTCGTTTGCTAAGCAAAAGTACAAAAAACCTATAAAAAATTACTTTTTAGAGGTTTGTTTAGTTCTTAAGAGGGGAACTTTTTTCCCCCTGATCCGATTTTGCCCATGTTCGAACTTAACCAGCCCAATACCATAAGACATATTCGTGCCAAATTTCAGGAGTCTAGCTCTTTTACTTTGGACTGTATCGTGTCTTCCACAGACGGACGGACGGACAGACGGACATCGCTAGAATGTCTTAGAATGGATCACTGATCAATAATATATATACTTTATGGGGTCCTAGACCGATATTTCGATGCGTTACACACGGAATGACAAAGTGAGTATACCCCCATACTGTGGTTGGAGGGTATAAAAACGAAAAATATGGCTTTTAATCATTTGCAATGCTTTATCAAATAACCAAAAATAAACAAAATCGGTGATCCGTCCGTTAAATTTCCCATTGATTTGCTCATATACCCTATTTATACCCTCTATCCAAGGGTAGAGGGTATAAAAATCCAAAGACTCTTTTGAATTAATTAAATAATAACGGTAAAGCTAAAATTAAATTCTGCATTTAATTCTGTAATTAAGCAAGATGCACTTAACTGTTTAAACACGTTTTCGTCAGTTATTCATTGAAATCATTGAACTGCAAATAAAATTTTAACAATCAATTTATGTCAGTTGCAGATTTCTTTTAGTAAAAACTCAAACTATTTTTTTTTTAGAATTTCAGTTGTGGTCTTTACATTGCTTGGCTGTTTTTTGTTAACAGCAATTAAATAAGTGCGGTAGAACTCGATTGATTCGGAATACTTTGACATTTTGGTATTCAAAACAATTGTAATTTTAAAAATTTTGCAAAAACATCCATTTAATGAGTAAAATTATGTTAAATAATAACACCCCAGTAAAAACTTCTATTACCAAGTAATGAGGTTTTCGCCTTTAAATAGATGGTGGTAGCTAGTTACCATGTTGGTGAAACACTCATTATTTTAACATGGCGATGTCATTGGAGTAATGACCGCATACCCACTCGCTTACGAGAATGCTACTGAAAAACTACATACATTAGTACCACAAATAATAAGCTACTAGTAGCCCAAAAATAACTCGTTACCCACTACTTACAAAAATGCTACCAAATAACAGCATACATTAGTCCCAAAAATAAGTAGCTACCAGTTGCTCAAAAATAACTCGTTTCCCACTCCTTACCAAAATGCTACCAAATAACAGCTTTTGATTCTTTTAATAAATTTTTAACTTGGGGCAACTTCCGCCAACATAAAATTGAACAAGTTCATGTTGAACGCGTTTATTTCAAGAGCAACCAAGCGGGCAAATGCGGAAATGGATCCAATGTGCCAACGAAACCAATGTTTACGTTGATATCCTTCCCTCCAAATGTTTGATTGTAAAATTCAAATATTACAGAACCGAAAATATATCTTGGAACCTCGTAGAAAGGGACATTTGGCTACTTAGGACATAACCAATAACAAATATTCAGAAGCGACTGCTGCTCAGCCAATGGAAACCGCATTAAACACCATCTTAAGTCTATATAAGAGTGAGTTAGGTTTTAAGGGAAATACTCTCTGTGATGGTTTTTTACCTTTTTACCGGCTTTAACAAAATTTTAACAACAAGGAAAAAAAGTTAAATTAAAATTTCGAGAAGACCACAAAATTTCTAGAAAAAACAATAACAATTTAGAAAAAGCCAATTAAAATCCAGAAAACTACAATAGAAGTTATGTAAAGACTAATTAAGGCTCATAAATCACGATCAAGTGTCAGCTAGATCCAGTTATCTGAATATCAATTTGGGTTTCTAAACTTTTTTTTGCCTTTTCCCAATTTTAATCAGAATTCCTGAATTTGAATTTCTGTCAACAGAGTTTTATTAGAAAAAGTAGATAAATGTTAATCTTTTTTAAGCTAAATGGTCAAGTTCTTTCTAAATTTTCTTTAGCATTTTTTTAATTTCATTAAAAAAAAATTATTTAGACAACTTATCAGATATTTTAAATAGTATTTACCAGTAACCTGTTCTGTATCAGGTTATCGGCAACTCATTATTTATTAACAAGATGTAACCAGTTTTGTATTAGGCTATCGGTAACTCATTATTTGTTAACAAGAAGTAATCGAGCAGGTAACGAGCCCTCATTACATAGAATGCAGGCGGTAATGGGGACTTATTACCAAGTTTTTACTGCGACAGTGCTATTTCTTTTTCTGAACTTCTTGTGACAAAAAAAATTAAATTTTTTTTTAATCTGTGGCAAATCTTTAATACCCTCCAATATATAAAATATACATTTTGCACTTAAGAAATACAATTTTATAATTTTTATTGTCAACGCCCACAAAAGGGGCGGATTGAAAAAGTAAAATTTGTAGATCTTTTGGGTCCAAATTAGCGATTTTCAGAGAATTCTTTAAGGCTAAGCTTTTCCCCCTTATTCCGATTTCATTTATTTAAGAACTTTACCAGCATATACCAGCCTACAAGACATATTCGTGCCAAATTTCGAGAGTCTGGTTCTTTTGCCGTGTGCTTTCTACAAACGGACGGGCAGATCAACATCGCTAGAATGTCTTATATCGTATATTGCTAATTTACCAAATTTATAGTTCTTTTGGTTTGAACTGCATCTTATTTTTCACAGACAGACGCATCTAATTTTACTGTTGTTTTCTGAAATGTTTACATGATTAAAATACAAACGAAAACTACTTTTTTACATAATAACAAGTTATGAATTACTTTGCATTAATTTTTTTAAATTCTCTTTTTACAAAAAAAAATTTACAAACGACACTTAATTACCGTAATAATTGTTGCTACTTCAAGTAACTACTAGTAGTTGCATATATTATACCTAAAGCATGCTGTTGATGAATTTTTATACGGCTGTTGTTGCAACCCACTATGACAACACATAAAAATGTAAAGAAAAATATAAAGTACATTGTGTTAAATTAAAACTTAATGTGCGTATGATTAATATTAAATTTATATGAAGCCAATGGCTTCAAGCCATACATAAAATATCACTCATACGTCACCAAACTTATTAATACTAAAAAGAGTTGAAAAGTGAGTACTGTATACAATTTTAAGCAGTTTAAATTTATAAAATTTTATTTTCCAAACTCTCCCCTTTTTAAAAGAACTTCTTGACAATTTGCTCTTGGGAACCTTTTAAATACTTATGCATTGTTTATTGGGTTAGATAATAAATATCGCCCACAGAGAAGGCGCTATAACAGGTTTCTCTACATTCAAGTTTAATGTTTGCTACTAAAATTCACGACAATAACACGTAATAAACGTAAAAAACAAAATGTGTTGTTAAAAGGCACTGCGTCGAAACACATACATATAAAATGCATGTAGTTGTGCTTATGTATGAGTGACTATAAAACCATAACATGTGTTTTTGAATTCTAGTAGTCTAATTGCCTGGAAATACTTGTATGTAAATTAAACATCACACATGTATTTGTTCAAAAATGATGATTCAATTACTGATTAAAATTTCAAGTAGTTCAAAATATTTACAGTATCACGAATACTTATAAGGGTATCATGCCAACCCTTATGAACCGATTTGCCTAAAACTTAAAATATATCTAAACGAGACAATTCTAAGGCTGTGGTGGGTCGGCTTATCGGCCATTTCGGGGATTCAGAGGTTCAAAAAAACTTCAAATAAAAAATCATTGATTCACCATTGTCAGACGAAAAACAGTGTATTTTTTTTTTTTTAAAGTGATTGGAAAGCTACGAAAAGGTAAAAATTTCGTAGTTTTTGCCGTACAACTGCAGCGGATTTCTCAACAATAGATCTCAAAAAATCATTTAAAGTTTTCATATAATACATTTATACTCCTGCCACCGACGTATCCAGGAATTTTAAAACGGGGGGGCACAACTTCCAATTTTTTTTTAGTCATCACCGATTTAACTAGGACTACATCCCCTACCACCCCCCCCCCCCTTTACGATTTTATCTTTATTTATATAAAAAAATGTTTTGGAATATCATAACCGCTTTCTTAGGCCTTTTTGGTGTTCTACTGCTTCGTATTCATAAGTCAGCGCGTTCCATTATTCCATTATCGAAACATTCAAGTTTGATGAATTAAGAAAAATCAGCAGATCCTCATATGGATCGAAATGAGTGTATTTGCGCAGATTTTTGAGGTTTGTGTATTTTTGAGTAAAGTTTAGGGTTTCTAAATTCCCGGACTTTTTCAATTCCCGGGAAATCGTTTTAAAAAAAATCGTATTCCCGGGAATTCCCGGGAATTTTTTAATTAAAACAAATTTGGAACTTTACCAAATAAAAATTGTTATATTACAAATTATGGTCATATTTTCCAATTTAAAACCATTTTAGATGTATTCTTTTGTAAAATAGTTTTACTAACCTCTAAAATATACGTAGAAAGTTCATAAAATCTATTTTTTTTAGAAATATTGGACCTTATCATAGTTCTAGTATTTACATTGACGTATTTCCACTCCATGCAAAATTTGTAACAATTCGGAAATACCTGATTTTGCATCAAATGCTGTTTTAATAACTTTTTGGAAAATGTTATTATATCTTGAAGATATATTTAATTAAACTTTCGAATTATTAAAATTAATTGGTTTAAGAAATTCCGGCCAAAATGAGAACACCAATGTACTATATAGCCATTGTAACGACGTATTTTCACTGGTTGCTGGGATAGAACTGGCGGCGGCCAAGGTTCGATACAAAATATTTTTTCACGGCCGATTAGATATCAGGCTTTTACTTCATATATGAAAGAATATATAACAAGTTTGTTACCCAGTATGCAAAATGAGTCGATATCGATTCGAAAAAGAATCGTTTTCTCTAAGAATTTCATCGATATCGAGTTTGATATAATGTCGATATAAAGCGTGTTTTCCTATGTGGCATGCAAGGTGATATAGAATCGAGTTTTGGTACAGGATTCGATTCGATTTTTAATCGAAAATTTTATGAATTTCGATACATTTGTTTTTTAATAATTTAGTTAATTGTTTTAAAAACGGTAAGAAATAAAAAAAATATTTTATTACTCACTACTACTTACTTACAATTAACTAATTTTTACTAATTTAATTTATTTATTATTTAAATTTAATTTTTACTAATTACTATTTTTATCTGCCTCACTTGAGATTTGAACCCAGAACTCCCAGTTTACTGGTTGAACGCCTTACTCCTTCAGCCAAAGTTTGATAATAATGGGGCTATTCTAAAATTTTATTATTATAATAAGTGCTATTATTAGCAACCCAGAATTTTATTATAGATACCAAAAATTTCAACTCTAAAAAAAGCTTTATCAACTTTTTGTTGTTCTAAAACAATTTAATTTGAAATTTGAATTTAGACAACAAAATTTTATAAGCACAATAGCTGTATGGGTAGGTGGGTGGTTTTGATATTTTGTTATTTTTGGAGGCATGGGTTCAAATCCCACCGATTTCTAACATATATTTTTTTTTTTTGCCAATTTTTATTTTTTTTTATTACAAATATTATAATGCAGTTTTTTTTAATTTTTAAATTTCGCAATTTTTAAAAGATGCAAAAAAAAATTATTTTTGCATCTTTTTTTCTGAAATTATTATTATTGTATGGTTTTAATTGGCTATTTCTCTCGCAAAAAAAAACATTATAATTGTCTTTAGAGGAAAAAAAATAATATTTTTTTTTAACTACACTTTTTTGCATGCAAAAAAAATTGCAATAATTTTTGTAATAATATGTTTCTTATTTTTGACTACAATAATGCGTATTTTGACAAATTGCGAAAAAAATATGGAATTTTGACGAAAACAAAATGTTAGTTTCTTGTTATAAATGAAAAAAATATTGTTATAGATGACAAAACTTGTTATAGACTGAAAAGTACATAACAATATTTTGTCATCTATAACAATATTTTTTTTTAATTTATAACAAGAAACCAACATTTTGTTTTCGTCAAAATTCCGTATTTTTTTCGCAATTTGTCAAAATACGCATTATTGTAGTCAAAAATAAGAAACATATTATTACAAAAATTATTGCAATTTTTTTTGCATGCAAAAAAGTGTAGTTAAAAAAAAATATTATTTTTTTTTTCCTCTAAAGACAATTATAATGTTTTTTTTTGCGAGAGAAATAGCCAATTAAAACCATACAATAATAATAATTTCAGAAAAAAAAGATGCAAAAATCAATTTTTTTTGCCTCTTTTAAAAATTGCGAAATTTAAAAATTAAAAAAAACTGCATTGTAATAATTGTAATAAAAAAAAATAAAAATTGGCAAAAAAAAAATATTTGTTAGAAATGGGTGGGATTTGAACCCATGCCCCCAAAAATAACAAAATATAAAAAACCACCCACCTACCCATACAGCTATTGTGCTTATAAAATTTTGTTGTCTAAATTCAAATTTCAAATTAAATTGTTTTAGAACAACAAAAAGTTGATAAAGCTTTTTTTAGAGTTGAAATTTTTGGTATATATAATAAAATTCTGGGTTGCTAATAATAGCACTTATTATAATAATAAAATTTTAGAATAGCCCCATAAAAGTAGTTTTTTAAAATTACTTTTACTAAAATTTGAATTTTTTATTATTATTTGAATTGCCCTTAATTTATAATTTGTATTATTATTTGAATTACCCTGTTTTGATATTAATTTTATTTTGTTTTGACATACTTCTCATAATTTGAAAATATTTTTATTTCAAAATATATATTAGTACAAACAAATTTCAAGTTGTGTATGGCCTAGTTGGCTAGCAGGTTCGGCAGCTTATGATTTGGAGATTTTTGGCCTCGGTTCAAACCCCGGTCGCGGATTTTTTTTTTATTTTTTTTTTATTGTTCTAGTGTTAGATATTATTTTTTTTTTAATAATAAAAGTAAAATTTGTGGAAATTTTATAAAATTTAATAAAACTAAAACTCGATATTATATCGAAAATAAATATTTTTTTCGATGGAGCAACAAATACGAGAATTCCTAAAATGAAGATTGGAAATCATTTCGAAATCGATTTGTTTTTCAAAAAAAATATGAGTTCGAGAAACGTTAAAATATCGACTGTATATAATATCGACTTCGAATCATTTTTGCGGAAAAGCTTCGAAAAAACTTCGAAAAAATTGTCGCCTCGAAACTGTGCAGACTGAGTATATATTCTTTAAAATATCGATATAAAAATATCTGAGTATGAAATACTAAATTTCGTAAAGAAGAAATCATTGGAAATTAATATTAAGAAAATTTGTGAAATTTAGTATGATTCCGTATTTTGTCACGCAATCGATTAAAGAAAAATAATTATTAGGCCTAAATAATATATAAGCTGAAACATATCCTCACTAGTTTTTCTTTAAAAATTTTAATTCTTTCAAAGTTTTAATGTCATTTTTATTAAATCATTTAAGATTGTGTTAAAAATGTGTAAATAAAATATATTTTTATTAAAAAATTAGCGACGAATTCCCGAAATTTCCCGAAGAAAAAATCCCGGGATTTTAAGAAAATTATTTCCCGGGAATTCCCGGGAAATTTTTCCCGAATAGAAACCCTAGTAAAGTTTCAAAACTTTGTTCATTTGTGCAATTTTACCCCGAGAAAGTGCTAGATTGAAAATTTTAATTTTATATCCAAAAATTCTTGTTAGATATTTCCCATTCATATTCATTAAAAAGTCTGGTGACCGCGCTGTTTTAGATTTAAGCTTGTTCCGTGGTACCATGTGATAAAAAAGATTCAAAATTTAAGATTTTTTTGATAGAAAAAGTATCAGCATCTAAAAAGTTTTTATATTATAATTGTTTCAGAATCTGATATATTTTTGTATAAAAAATATTTAAGAGTATGAAAATTTTACTATGGAAAATATAGCTTAGAATCTGATAGTTTCTCTATAAGAAAAATACTAAGAATTTTAAAATTTTCTATAGAGGAAATGTTTCCGAATCTAACAATTTTTCAATAAGAAAAAAAAACTCCCGAAATATAGGAATTTTCCTGGCGAAAAAATGTATAAGAATCTGAAAATGTTTCTATAAAAAAACCTTTTTAGAATCTGAGAATCTTCTATAGAAATAATATTTCAGAATCTCACAATTTAATATATATAGAGAAAATGTTTACACTTAGAATATTATGTCATTAACTGTTTGTAGGTTATTTTAAAAAGTAATCAGTAAAGTTATTTTAAAAGAAAAATCACTTATTTTATAAAGGATTTATTTTTTTACTATTTCTGTAGTTTAAAAAATATAATTTACTGTTTTAAAATGAATTTTCTTTTACATTTATTTTCGGCAGTAAAAAATTTCTTCTATAGTTTTACTGTTTTTCAATACAAAATAAGTGAATATTCAGTTGTTTTTTAATGTTTTGGTTAGTCATTAAATTAACATTTAAAATTGACTGTAATGTGTTTATATTTTAAATTAAAATACAGTGGAATGGTTTTTAAATAAAATTTCATTTGATTTAAGTGAATATTCACTGGAATTTACCTACATAATTTTTTGAGTGTAAGAATCTTATAGTTTGAAATTTTTTAGACATTTTTTTATGATCCTGATGCATAATTTTTATTAGATAAACCAATTGATGTGTTTTTTAAACATATTTTACAGATATATCGATATAAATGACTTTTAAGAAACAAAATTACATCACACTCTGGAGTTTTTACAAAAAAAACTAAAATATTTTCTTAAAAAACTCAAAATATTTTGAAACCTGTTTATTTTTTTTTGTACAATGCGTTGCAATGTATTAATTTTTAAAAATTTTCAAATCGAAAAGGGGGGGGGGCACGTGCCCCTTGTGCCCCCCCTGTATACGTCCATGACTCCTGCACTCTAAATAAAAACTCTGTCGAAAAATCAGTAAAACAATTTTCAGTTTGAATTAGCAAAGCTTTTAGCAGATTTTCTGCTGAAATGTATATTTTAACTAAATTCTCTCTAATTTAGTTTTATTAAATAACTGAAATCAGCAGATTATTTTTCACGAAAATTGTTTAGTTTTTTTTAAGAATTAATTTTTTGAAAAATAATCTTAAACAATTTTTTTTAAAAAACAGCACAAAAATTTACTATTTTTTAAAATTTTTTGAAAAAATTTTATTGTAATTTTCCAATCTTAAAATCATTTCTACTGCTCGAATGGTGCGTCATAGAGGGGTCCTTTATAAGACCGACCCCCATTAATTTTTTCGTTTTAACATTTCTTTGGAACAAACTAATACCCTATCTCCAATTTCTAAGGGGGCTCCCACACAAAACGACATTTTTAAAATTTGCTCCAACCGCTCTAACTACCCTAATAGTGCCCTTAGAGAAACAAAATGTATGACCGACCCACAATATTTTTTTAGTCCAAACATTTTCTCTGAACACACCTACCCTCTATCTCTAATTGTTAAGGCGGTCCCCATACACTTATTTTTTATTTTTTGTAAATTTGTTTTATTTAATCAGCTTCTACCGGTCCAATGGTGCGTCCGAGAGGGGTCATTAGTGAGACCGACCCCCATTTATTTTTACCCTACAACATTTTTTTAAAACATACCTACGCCCTATCTCCAATCCCTAAGTAGGCTCCCATACAAATAACAGCTGGAGCAAATTTTATAAAAATGTAATTTTGTATGGGAGCCTACTTAGGGAGTGGAGATGGGGCTTAGGTATGTTTAAAAAAAATGTTGTATGGTAAAAATAAATGGGGGTCGGTCTCACTAATGACCCCTCTCGGACGCACCATTGGACCGGTAGAAGCTGATTAAATAAAACAAATTTACAAAAAATAAAAAATAAGTGTATGGGGACCGCCTTAACAATTAGAGATAGAGGGTAGGTGTGTTCAGAGAAAATGTTTGGACTAAAAAAATATTGTGGGTCGGTCATACATTTTGTTTCTCTAAGGGCACTATTAGGGTAGTTAGAGCGGTTGGAGCAAATTTTAAAAATGTCGTTTTGTGTGGGAGCCCCCTTAGAAATTGGAGATAGGGTATTAGTTTGTTCCAAAGAAATGTTAAAACGAAAAAATTAATGGGGGTCGGTCTTATAAAGGACCCCTCTTTGACGCACCATTCGAGCAGTAGAAATGATTTTAAGATAATATTGTGGGTCGGTCATACATTTTGTTGCTCTAAGGGCACTATTAGGGCAGTTAGTGATTTTAAAAAATGTCGTTTTGTGTGGGAGCCCCATTAGAAATTGGAGATAGGGTATTAGTTCGTTCCAAAGAAACGTTAAGACGAAAAAATTAATGGGGGTCGGTCTTATAAAGGACCCCCTCTATGACGCACCATTCGAGCAGTAGAAATGATTTTAAGATTGGAAAATTACAAAAAAAAATTTTCAAAAAATTTAAAAAAATAGTAATAATCGTTATCCCACGATCCTCCTGGGCAAAAAATTTGTAGAATCGGTAGATGTTTTACACAAAAAAATTTCAAAAAAATCGAAGAGTAAAAAAAAAATTTTTCAAAGTGTCCGATTTGGCATGGAATGCCCCATATATAAAAATGGATGTGTGTATGTATGTGGGTATGTATGTATGTTCCGTATGGACTCGAAAACGGCTGGACCGATCTTGATGAAATTTTCAGGGAATATTCAGAATAGCCTAGGGAGTAACACTGTGCGGTCAGATTTTTAAGTTTTTGGGTGTGGGCGGAGGGGCGTGGCAAAATTTTTTTTAAATTGCACCACTAATGACATCTATATACAAAAAACGGATGGACAGATTTGGAGGAAATTTAAACTAAAGATAGTACTAACCGAGTACTAACTATTTGCCAAGTTAGAGCGTGATCGGACAAATAGGTGTAAAATGCTCTGCTTTTTTGCCTGTGGGCGGAGGGGTGGGAATAATCTATTTTTTACATTGCACCACAATGACATCTATATATAAAAAACGGATGGACCGATTTTGATGAAATTTAAACCAACGATAGTACTAAAGGTGCCTTCAGACTATAATATTTGTAATAATATCTGTCAAAATTTTATGTAAAATCTATAAAATAGTATGGTGTAAACACAAATCGGTATAAAACCAAGAGAAATACGGATTGAAAAATGATAAGCGGATACGTAATACGTATTCTCATTTTTAGAAATTTCTCTAAAAATGAGAAAACGTATACGCTTTTCATAAGGGATTAGGGTTGTATTTGTTTTGATAATATTTCAGATGTGATGGTGTAAATACGCAAATGATTTTTTAAAAGATTTTTTGACAAGCGGAGAAAATTTCGTATTATTTAAGATACGTATTTTCTTACAACTCAGTATTATAATCTGAAGTGGGCTTAACCGAGTACTAACTATTTGCCAAATAAGAGTGTGATCGGCCAAATGGCCGTAAAATGCCATGCCCCTTTGTATTGAATTGAATGTTATTTCTGCGTGCTCCACAAAAACGCAAAAACTGTTGATTCGATTTTAATTAAATTTTCAGCACTGATAGTGTTAACCGAGTGCGGAACTATAGGCCATGTTAAACTACGATTGGAAAAACGTGCATAAAATGCCTCGCCTCTTTCTACTATACTGCCTGTTTCGCAATCACACAAAAACAGCTGAACCGATTCTCTTGACATTTTCACTACATACAGTGCTAACCAAGTGCATACCCAGTCTGCACAGTTTCGAGGCGACAATTTTTTCGAAGTTTTATCGAAGGTTTTCCGCAAAAATGATTCGAAGTCGATATTATATACAGTCGATATTTTAACGATTCTCGAACTCATATTTTTTTTGAAAAACAAATCGATTTCGAAATGATTTCCAATCTACATTTAAGGAATTCTCGAATTTGTTGTTCCATCGAAAAAAATATTTAAATTTTACAAAAATTCCACAAATTTTACTTTTATTATTAAAAAAAATAATATCTAACGCTAGAACAATAAAAAAAAAATTAAAAAAAAAAAAAATCCGCGACCGGGGTTTGAACCAAGGCCAAAAATCTCCAAATCATAAGCTGCCGAACCTGCTAGCCAACTAGGCCATACACAACTTGAAATTTGTTTGTACTAATATATGTTTTGAAATAAAAATATTTTCAAATTATGGGAAGTATGTCAAAACAAAATAAAATGCATATAAAAACAGGGTAATTCAAATAATATTTTTAAATTTAAATTTTAGGGCAATTCAAATAATAATAAAAAATTCAAATTTTAATAAAAGTAATTTTAAAAAAGTACTTTTATGATCAAACTTTGGCTGAAGGAGTAAGGCGTTCAACCAGTAAACTGGGAGTTCTGAGTTCAAATCTCAAGTGAGGCAGATAAAAATAGTAATTAGTAAAAATTAAATTTAAAAAATAAATAAATTAAATTAGTAAAAATTAGTTAGTTGTAAGTAAGTAGTAAGTAATAAAATATTTTTTTTATTCTTACCGTTTTTAAAGCAATTAACTAAATTATTAAAGAACAAATGTATCGAAATTCAAGAAATTTTCGATTAAAAATCGAATCGAATCCTGTACCAAAACTCGATTCTATATCACCTTGCATGCCACATAGGAAAACACGCTTTATATCGACATTATATCGAACTCGATATCGATGAAATTCTTAGAGAAAACGATTCTTTTTCGAATCGATATCGACTCATTTTGCATACTGGGTATGTAGGCCATATAAGATCGTTATTGGAAAAAGGGATCAAAATTGCAACGCCCTTTGTACTATACTGACCACGATTGAACAAAGAGGCGTAAATTGTTTGTTTTATACTGAACGTTATATCTGCCTGTTTTAAAATCACACAAAAACAGAAAAGCAGAATCTGTCACTACTGATAGAACTAACCAAGCGGGAACATATTTAGAGCGCGATTCGGCAAAAGGGTATAAAATGGCACTGCCGTTTTTCATAAATAAATAGTTATTTCCTCCTCTTTCGCAATCACACAAAAAAGCGGCAAAACTGATGTCAATGAAATTTGCAGCACAGATAATACTAATCGAGGATGCAGCATGGAACTTTAGACTATCACGATTCGATAAAAATGCGTTAAACGACACGCCCCTTTGTACTATACTTAACGTTATATCTGTCTGTTTCGAAATCACGCAAAAACGGCTAACGGTACTAACCGAGGGTGGAACCAAAGTTTACTAGCTGGACCCGGACCCGTGCTTTAATTTTGTCCGACACTATATTTAAATTAAGATGCAATATAAAACTGTTTTTTTTTCTTAGGCCCAGCAACGCGGACCGGGTATAGCTAGTAAAATATATTTGAGATCAGAAAATTTTTCTGATAAAATCAGCAGATTTTTCTGGTTTCTTGACAGATTTTATCATGGGTGTATTTTCAGAGGATTCTCCTTATTTTAAGTGTAGGTTTATAAAAAAATGTAAATTTTAAAAGAAAAAACGAAAGTTTCTAAAACATTTTTCTCATATAAATGTTTAAGATTAAGTCGCATTCTTTCAACATATATTCTGTGCAAAAATGTTTATTTGACAATTATTTTTCACAAACAAAAATGTTGCAATCTTCAACATTTTTTTTATCTGATTTTTGTAGAGTAATTCCGAAATTCTGAAAAAATCCAACTATAATAAACGTTTGACTCGCCTTCTTCCTTTATCTAATTTAGGAATTTGGGACACTTTTTATTAAAAAAGACACTTTTTTATTAAGTTTTTTATAAGTATTCTCAGATTTATTTTTTAACATTATTTCCTTTCACTTTCTGAAAAATTTTTCTAAACAAATATTTCCGATTCTAAGACATTCAGAGAAATTTTTCAAAAACAGATTTACTGACGATATCATACATTCAACAAAAAAAAAATACCCAAAAATACATATTTCAAAAATATTTAGGTTTTACCACTATAAATTCTTTAAACGTTTCAATGTGTGAGTGATTTATAAAAAGGTAACAAATTTGAAAATTAGTTACAACTGATTGATTTTAGTTTGCTCTCTCCATAATACACTTTTATTTGCAACATTTGACGCAAAACAAATCCGACTACCCACAATTATACTTCTTACATACAAATTTCAAAACAATCTGTTGTTGGCGTTCAAATGAAAGGAAAAGGAAATAAAAAAAAGGCAACAACCAAAAGACACATACAAAAATAAACTACAATAAAAAAAATCACTGTATTTATAATATGCGTGAGTGAGTGCGTGTGTGCATGTATTTGACTGCGTGCGTGTGTATGATATATGTTCTAATATTATTTGTAAGGATATTATCACATGTACACCATACAAAAATACAATTTAGAATATTTACCAAACGATTTAAGTCAACAAAAGTCAACAGTTTTTCTTTGTCCGGCATAAAAAAAGAAAGAAAACTAAACAACGACAAAAAACACAGTTTTTTTTTTTTTTTTTGTTATAATTTCAAGTGTCCGTATTAAAAGTGTTTAAAAGAATGAACGTGAGGGTGTGTGGGTTTTTTGTTTTCTGTATGAGTAAGTGTAGCACCACTACAATATTATATAGCTAATGTCAGAAAAAAAGTCGCAGAGCACAGTGAGCCAGAATCTCTTGTTTTTTGGCCAAAATTCTGTTTCGATGTAGCCAAATTATGATGATGTATTCAAAATATATAAGAATGATGTATTCGAATATATAAGAAAAATCTTTGTAAATTTAAAAAATTTACTTATTTAAAAATAAAAATCTAAAACACTTCAATAATACATATAAAAAAAAAATTTTGCAGAAAAACTTCAGATCGAATTTGAATCATTGGTAAAGGTTTTTTAGTGTTCAACTTTTGTTTATTATGATTTTTTCTATAGAAACATTTTCGAATTTTAAAAATTTATTCCTATAATAAAAAAAACTTAAATGTTTGATATTTTGAATAATGTCTCATCAAGAAATTTTCAGGTTCTAAAGGACTTTTCTGACAGCAAATGGTTTTCTAATAGAAATTAAGTCAGGTTTGAGATACATATGAGGCATTCCACAACAAATGTCTAGCGAAAAAAAAACACGTGTACCGTAAACTTTTGAATAGGTTGTATGGATGGCCCTATATGGAACTTTAAAAAATTGCGTTTTTGGTTTTTCAATTTTTCAAAAACTGGGCTTAGGAGGCGTGGTCAAATATTGGAAAAATGGTCAAATTTATATAGTTTTGTATGGGCTATCGATTAAATTTTTTATTTTTTTTTTTTAGAAAATTTTCAGAATCCGTTCTGATATTTTCCATTTTTTAAAAAAGTTAATTTATTATCAAATCCGGCCACTTTTTTTTAATTTTTTTTTTAAGTTTAGATGTTTGTCCATCCATACAATAAAATTCAGACACGCGTTTTTCGTTTTTTTCGAGAAAATCGCATGTGAATTTTAAATTTCATAACAATTTAGTAATTTGCTTGTATTTTCTTGTTTCAACAGAGAGTATGAGTAATATTTATGCAATTAATATTACTCATTCGCAACGTTAAAACAAGAAAATACAAGAGCTAAAACACCTCAATTCAACCAAGGAGTTGACTGCGGTCAACCAAATTTAAAGAAATTAAGTAATGATGTTTACTTTAACAAAAAAGAGATTTTGCCAATTTTTCAGGCTTCTGGTCATTCCAGTATTCGAGATATGCGGTCTTGAAGATTAACAAAATCGTATATATTTGACAAAAGTGTTCTGAGATAAATAAAGATAACTCGAAAAGTAATAACAATACAGGTCTCAGTCGGGTTGCAAATAATTGGTAATGAAACAGCCTTTAAAATAGCATTCCCCAAGATTTTTTTTGAAAAAGGTCAAAGGTCATTGGTTTTAACCTTAATTTTTGGAGAGCTATATCTCAAAAACCGATATTTTTAAAATTTTGGAAAAAATATATGTGGTTAAGAATTACATATACTACTTAAGTTTAAATTTTCAGGATGGAGACTTCATTGGAACATTTTATATTAATAGAAACGTTGTGACAGGAAAGAAAAAGCGGTGTAATTTCCTTTATACGGTATTTACACCAACGAAAACAACTTGTTTTTGAATATTTTTTTGGTTTTTGGCAAAAACTACATTAATTTTCCATACAATTTAAAAACTGCGTTGCTAACTAAAACTGAACAAAAACTAGAATTTAGGTTCTGGTCAATGCTACTATTAATTCAGTGTGAATTTTTTTTTGTTAAAAACAATTGTCAAAAAAGAAATATTTGTTTTTTGTGAAATCAATAATTAAATCATTGAAAAAAGTAAATAAATTTGTAATTTAATTTTTTTAAGAAAGTGTGGCCTTCGTTATTTTGTGTTTTTTTGTAAGTTTAGAAAATAATTAATGTGGGTTGACAAACGAAAACTCTTTTTATTCGGTATAAACGGTTTGGTTTTCCAAAAAATGTTTTTGCCAAAAACATGTTAGTTTTTGTTTGGTCTAAACATAGTACATATTAGAAAAAAAATTTTTTTTTTGTCTTTGAAATTCTGGTACCAAAATTCATTTTTCTGAATGCTTTTGACGTGCTGAGTCCAAATATGACCTTTGAACTGACCTGTCGCTATTACTTTTCAAGATATATGCACCTAAATTTTCAAAAAAACATAGCAATAGCATTTTAGCAATTTTGACATATTTATGTGCAGATATCTCGAAAACTAATAGCGATAGGCCAGTTCAAAGGTCATATTTGGACTCAGCACGTCAAAAACATTCAGAAAAATGAATTTTGGTACCAGAATTTCAAAGACAAAAAAAAATATTTTTTTTCTAAGGGAAATTACACCGCTTTTTCTTTCCTGTCACAACGTTTCTAATAATATAAAATGTTCCAATGAAGTCTCCATCCTGAAAATTTAAACTTAAGTAGTATAGATGATTCTTAATCACATATATTTTTTCCAAAATTTTAAAAATATCGTTTTTTGAGATATAGCTCTCCAAAAGTTAAGGCTAAAATCAATGACCTTTGACCTTTTCCAAAAAAAATCTTGGGGAATGCCATTTTAAAGGCTGTCTAATTACCTATTATTTGCGACCTGACTGAGACACTTTTGTCAAATATATACGATTTTGCCAATTTTCAAGACCCCATATCTCGGGAAGAAAAAGTACTGGAAGTCCAAAATTTTGGCACTATGATTTTTTTGTAAGGGCCCAACAATATTCCAAGTTTCATCAAATTCGAAAGGGGTAAGGTCAAAAATGCTGCTTTTTTCGGTTGAATTGAGGTGTTTTGACTCACAAGCAAATTACAAAATTGTTGTGAAATTTAAAATTCAAATGCGATTTTCTTGAAAAAAACGACAAACGCGTGTCTGATTTTTTTTTTTGTGTGAATAGACAAACATCTAAACTTAAAAAAAAAAATTAAAAAAGTGGCCGGATTTTTGATAAATTTACTTTTTTAAAAAATGGAAAATTTTCAGAAAAAAACATGTTTTTCTGTAGCGGGACATTTGGTGTGGAATGCCTCATATGTTTATTAAAAAAAGTTTTCTGATTTGGAAATTTTTCCTATTCATTTGCTTAAAGAGAATGTTTATGATTCTGAGACGTTATCCCAAGAAAACTTCTGAGGTTCTGAGGCATTTTGATGTAGAAAAGCTTTTTAAATTTATACAAAAATATTTTGAGTAGGTTTATTTTTTTTTTACTTTGAGCCAACACTCAGGGGATGCCCCTACTAATGCAATGCATTGTGTTGGTATTAGGAAAATAGGTTATGAGGAGAAGGAAAGAGGGAGTAGTGTTTGTGGACATTTAATTTGAACTTTTCTAAATTATAGCCTACTGGAAAGATTTCTGCGGGGAGTTTGTTCCACATACGGCTAGTTCGACCGAGAAACGAATTTTCTCTGTAATGCGTTGTGCGATACATTGGACAGTCGACAACAAACGGATGTGAGTTGCTGGAAACGCAAGTACTACGGGTATGCACCCGCGTCTCAGGGATGAGTTCACCCATCCCAGCTGAGCACTTACCATAGTAATATCGATAGAACAATGGCATACAACCCACATTCCGACGATGCTCCAATGAATCAATAGAGCTGGATACCCTACTGTCATTGATGAGCTTCAACGAACTCCTTTGCACCCGATCCAGAAGCTTCAAGATAGACCTTGAGGCACCTGCGCAGATATGGGAGTTGTATTCCATTTTCGGTCGGATATAGGCGGTATAAATAGTGAGAAGATCAGACGGGGTGAAGTAGTTCTTGCACCGTTTTAAAAAACCAAGACACTTGAATGCTTCTTTCGTCACTTGAAAAACATGTTGGTTCCATCGAACATCACATTGGATTTTCATGCCTAGAACATCAAGAGCGTCTGATTCCTCAATAGCTATACCACCCATGGATACAGATGACGCTGATTCCACAAGACGTCTGTGGGTCAGCATACAACATTGGGTTTTACGAGCATTAAAATCGACCTGATTCGCAAGACCCCACTCGGAGATTTTCGTAAGGTCATGATTGAGTTTGTCATTCATGTTCTGCCTCATAGCATCAACCTCAATAAGGCTTGGTCTATGATTAAAGGAAAATGAATAACAAATGTTGCTGTCATCTGCAAAAGAATAGATAGGATTGGAAGTTAGACCCAGAAGGTTGTTAAGAAAAATAAGAAAAAGTGTAGGAGATAGAACAGAACCTTGCGGTACCCCTGAATTCAGATGAAAGTCATCCGATGAGAACCCATCTATAACAACACGTATAGAGCGGTCTCTAAGAAAGCTCGATATAAATCGAGAGAAATCACTACCGACACCAAACGCAATAAGCTTCGAAACGAGTGCACCGTGCCACACACGATCAAACGCCTTGGAAATATCTAGAGCAACCACCTTGCTTTCACCAAATTGGTGAATAGAATCCAGCTTTCCGAAAGAAACGCTAACAAGTCTCCCGTAGAACGACCTCTATGAAAGCCATCGCACAAAAGTGAATTTGACTCCAAATAATTTACCAGGTGGTGATTCATCATGCTCTCCATGACTTTCGAGAGCGTAGAACAAATTGCTATTGGGCGGTTTATTTTTGAATGAAAATTAATCAGAAATTATACACAAATTTTTAAATTCTGATACACCTTGATATAGAAAATTCACAGATGCTTATGCAATTCTCACATCAAAAATTTCTATATTTAGAAAAAAATTTCGTAAAGAAAAATTCTCAGATTTAGTGAGTTTTCTCATTGAAAACTTCTTAGGTTCTGAAATATTAAAAAATAAAATGTTATTCTATTTTTATATAGAAAAGGTTTAAGATACCGAAACGATATTTCTACACCAACATTTTTAGGGTTTGAAAAAATATTCCGTAGAAAGTACCTGAGATTAGAAAAATTGAAGACTTTAATGCTTTTTAAAATTTTTGGAGGCAATTTTCTAGATTCTGAGACATTTTTCTATTAAAATTTTTTTTTTTTGAGAAACTTTTCCCTAGAAAAATTCTAAGATAGTCAAATATTTTCTAAGAAATATTTTCATATGGGAGTCTTTGATATTTTTCCTAAAAAATGTTTCAGTTTCTGAGTCATTTTTCCCATAAAGTCTGAGTCCCCAAAATATTTCCTACAAAAAAAGTTTTAGATTCTGAGACATTTTTTAAATAAAAAAAAAACAGAATCCAAGACCTTATTTTAGATTCTGTGATATTTTTTCTAAAATTCTCAGAATAGTTCTTCCACAATTCTCAGAGTCTAAGGCAATTTTTATAGAAAAAGACTTGGATTATGAGTTATTTTTCCTATCGAAAAAGTTATAGATTATAAAATATTTTTTTTTTAATATTAAAACTCAAAAATTCTAAAATATTTTTCTTATCGAAAAAGTCTCAAATTTTTTCTAGGATTCTAGGACTTTTTTCCTATAGAAAAGGTCTCCGCTTTTACTATTAAAAAGTTTTAGATTCTGATACATCTTTCTAATTAAAATAATCTCATATTCTGACACATTTTTCCTAAGGAAGAATACTTAGATTCCGAGACATTTTTCCTCTAAAAGTCCCGCCCTAACTAACAAAAAATTCAAAATCGGTTTTTTGATAGATTCTGGTATATTTTGTTAACTTACACGTCCCTACAAAAAATTTGAGTCACTTAATAAAAATTAGCGATTTTATAGCCAAAAATTTAAAACATGTGAATTGCGAAATCGCAAATGAACGCAACTAGAAATAATATTTTTAATCATTTTGTGATTAATTTTGATACATATTCACAAAACGTTCGTCCTCACAAAATTTTAGCCCAATTCAATCAAAACCAACAAAGTTGTTAACAAATTAAAAATTTTACTCTATACTGTTTTTTGCTTCTCCTGTAAATTTAATAAAATGTTAGTTGGGGCCTTTTGCATTTTAGGTGACGATATCCTCTTTTCTTTTTACCCAGAAGAACTGTCAAATTTTCAATATAGAAAATTCTCAGATTTTTCCTATAAAAAAAATCTCAGATTTTTCCTATAGAAAAAAAACCAAGGTTGGCAACCGATACCCACCTAGAATAACGGTATTTGGCTATTGTACCGCAACCAATAAAGATATGGACACTTTCAAAGGCGATTATGAAAGCTGATGAAATTTCTAGTATTTTAAATGTGTCACTTCGTGTTTCTACCGGTTCGTTTTCGAAATATAGGGCAATACCCTTATAATACCGTTTGAAACGGTATTATAACGGTATTGGCCTATATAACTAAAACGAACCGGTAGAAACACGAAGTGACACATTTAAAATACTAGAAATTTCATCAGCTTTCATAATCGCTTTTGAAAATGTCCATATCTTTGTTAGTTGCGGTTCAATAGCCAAATACCGTTATTCTAGGTGGGTATCGGTTGCCAACCCTGAAAAAAACTGTTATATTTTTCATATAAAAATTGTAAAAATTATAAGATTTTTTCTATAAAAAGTTCTAAGAAAAATTCTCAACTTTTTTCTACAAATTCCCAAATTATTCATTTTGAAAAATTAAGAAATTTTTCATCTAGAAAAATTCTTGTATTTTTTATTAAGAAAAGTTTTAGTTTTTTTGAGACTTTAGCACATAGAAAAATTCTAACATTCAGAAACATTTTAGGATTCTTAGACATTTTTCAAAGAAGAATTTCTCCAATAGAAAAATTCCTCTATTTTTCTTATGGAAAACCTTGGATTTTCCTAGAGAAAAATTCTCTATTTTTTCTCTAAAAAAAATTCTCAAATTTTTTCATATAGAAAAATTTTAACATTCCGCAACATTTTTCCTTTAGAAAAATTTTAAGATTCTTTAACATTTTTCATAGAAAATTTTTTCAGATCCTTAAACATTTTTAATAGAAAATTTTTTTCAGATTTTTTCCTTTTCACTTTCCTTTTGCCCTAAATAGATTTTTGCGATCATTCATTATCTTTTGAGATATTTTCCTATAACTAAAAAATGTCGTTCAGATCACTGTTCCATGCTAGCACGGAAGATAAAATGACCCCGGTTGCTCTGAAATTCACAAATGTTATAAAAGACCGAAATCTAAGATCCGCCTATTTGTTTAAGGAGACATATCGCAGGCTTAAGAGAGACAATGGGAGGGGAGGAACAGAATTGTTTCGTTTTTTATTTTTTTCCACATTTATTCCAAAGGAACTATCTGAACATTTTTTAAAAATAGAAAGGTTTTCTGAAGGTCTATTTAATGATATATTGGACATGGAGAAATTATTTATATACATGTGTATGTGTGTAGTATATACATTATATTATATACATAGAATCGCTAAATTCATACAAATTTTAAAAATTTTGGCCGCCATTTTGAATTCACCATACTGAATTTAAAATTTCCGATTCCATATTCGTAATCAGCGTCTTCATATCCTTTATAAACAAATAATTAAAGTCTAATGCTTTAAAATTTTAAAACTTATGGCCGCCATTTTGGATCCGCCATTTTGAATATTAAATTTTCGATTATAGATTTGTGATCGATTACACAGGTTCACAAAAGTTGAACTTTTTCAATTTGCCTGACTTTTGACAACTGATTTATATGGATTTTAGTGTGCTGATTTCGAATCTGTTATCCAATTTTTTCCATCAGCTCGCGTTTGGGAGCAAATCACTGTTAAAGAGTCGAAAAAGTGCGTTTTTTACCAACTTTGCTTGGCTATAATTTTCAAAACTAATTTTAGAGCCTCATTTTTAAACACGAACTTAACTATATTGGATGCGAGGATTCCAAAACTGGTATTAGCTTTTTTCTGACAACTTCAGTTTTCGAGTTATTAAAACGGGCATAAATATTCAGACAAAATTAAAGAGGGCATAAATTTAAAAATTTTATTTTAGCGATATCTCCAAAACTAAAGATGACTCAACAAAAGTAAGAGCATTTTTGGAATCAGCATATCAAACATACCTAAAATCGTCATTAACTTTTTGGATGTAAGACAAGTGTTGGTAAATAAGGACTCACAAACATGCCAAAAATAGCCTATATTCAATGATTCCTTAGGCTATATCTCAAAAACTAGAGCTGATCCGAAAAAACGATAGCCAGATTTGAAATCAGCGTACCCCAATTACCCAAAATTAGCTATCAGAACCCGGGCAAAAAAAAAGTGTTGCCCTGTGTTATAGATCCTTTGTATTCTAGTTTTGCCCCAAATTCGTAAATGATGGACCACAGTGCAGTGCTTTAAATTTATTTTTTTTTAGTTTCAACGTTTAAATTTGGGATTTTATAAACAAAAGTCTATGAATATATGATTAAACTAGCTTACCATCCCGGTACTTCGTTACCGGTTGTATTGAATACCGAATAATAGAAGGATCAGGATTACTCTATGATTTCAAAAAAATCCCCGAGGTAGTCTTTGTTTTATTTACTTGTGGGCGTTTACGTCTTTCATAAAATAATATTTCAATGAGTAATTTAAACAATACAATTTGAATAACTTCACTGGTACGTTATCATGTGCGTTCCGGTGAAAAAAAGCTATTGACAATTTTCGAGCCCTTATATCAGGTTTTTGGATTTAAAGTGAATAAATATTTTAGTGAAAAAGAAATGGGAATAAAAATAAGTTTGAGTGAAAAAACATATAGGGAGAAAAAATATGGAATAAAAAAAGTTAAATACGGTAAATTTGAGTAAAAAGTATCATTCCATATTGTTCCCTGCTCTATTTCATTTCGATCCCCGTTCTACTCCATTTCATTTCCAACTCCATCTCCTTTTGTTCATGCAAGTTTCATTCCTCTCCGTATAATATGCGTTAAAGAAATACAAATTTATATTGTCGTTATTTTATAGATATGAAAAGTACCATTTTACACCACTTTTACCAGGTACCCCTTTATATCCTAAAATTTTAAAATATGGCCAGGGGGTATTTATGTCGCTCACGAGAAAAAACTTTAACCGGTGGGATTAAAAGAATGATGGTTGAAAGAGGAATTGAATAAAAAAGGGATTTTTGATTTCTTTAAAAAAAAAACACTTTTGTATTGTTTTAAACAAAAAAAAATTATGTGTTTCACACTTTTAAGATGTTAATGATTCAATATATTTTATAAAAAATTATTAAAATTGCAAATAAAGTACAAATTTCATGATTTTAAAAAAATCCCAAAAAAAACATTTAATCCCATCCACACTTCATTTGAGAGGAAAAATTGAGAGATGAGAGACACACAATCTCTTATCTTTCTTTCTCTATGATATGGCTGTTATTTCTGGGGCTTTTAGTTTAATAGTTCGATAGGTAAAAATAACCATTTGCCACCTCTTCCCTTAAAATTAAATTTTCCAAAAAAACATTTTTTTGTGCTAGTTGATCCTATATTTAAAATATCAAGTTTCTGAACCATTATTTCAAGAAATATAAGAATAACCAAATTTACACTTCTTTATCCCCTTTACAATCAGTCGCGACCCTTAGAAACAGAATTTCCTAAAATAAAGCACTCAAAATTCCAGTGCCTAGGATCATTACTTCATGAAATATAAAAAGTATCAAAAAACACTTTTGTATACCTCTAGAAACGGATTTTTTTAAAAAATAATTTAGCAGAATGTTTTTTCACCGAAGTGCCCTACATTCCAAAATTCAAGCTTCTAAAGTCATTATTATAGGAACAAAAAAAGTACCAAAAGTACACTTTCTTACCCCCGTTAGAAACGGAATTTCCAAAAAGTATTTCTTCCAGAATGTTTTTTTCATCGAAAAATCCTACATTCCATATTTCAATTTTCTAGGATCATTGTTTCAGCACTTTCGGTACTTTTAATAAAAGGTACTTTATATTAAAGGTAATTTTTGTAAAAGGTACTTTTTATAAAAGGTACTTTTTATAAAAGGTACTTTTTATAAAAGAGCTAAAACACCTCAATTCAACCGAGGAGTTGACCGCACCCCCTCCAAATTTAATGAAATTAAGTACTGGGGTTTACTTTAACAAAAAAGAGATTTTGCTAATTTTTCAGGCTTCTGGTCATTCCAGTATTCGAGATATGAGGTCTTGAAAATTAACAAAATCGTATATATTTGACAAAAGTGTTCTGAGATAAATAAAAATAACTCAAAAACTAAAAACACTACAGGTCTCAATCAGATTGCAAATAATAGGTAATGAGACAGCCTTTAAAATGGCATTCCCGAAGATTTTTTTTGAAAAAGGTCAAAGGTCATTGATTTTAACCTTAGTTTTTGGAGAGCTATATCTCAAAAAACGATATTTTTAAAATTTTGGAAAAAAAATATGTTGTTAAGAATCACCTAAACTACTTAAGTTTAAATTTTCAGGATGGAGACTTCATTGGAACTTTTTATATTAATAGAAACATTGTGACAGGAAAGAAAAGCGGTGTAATTTCCCTTAGAAAAAAAAAAATATTTTTTTTGTCTTTGAAATTCTGGTACCAAAATTCATTTTTCTGAATGTTTTTGACGTGCTGAGTCCAAATATGACCTTTGAACTGGTCTATCGCTATTACTTTTCAAGATATCAGCACATAAATGTGTAAAAATTGCTAAAATGCTATTGCTGTGTTTTTTTGAACATTTAGGTGCATATATCTTGAAAAGTAATAGCGATATACCAGTTCAAAGGTCATATTTGGACTCAGCACGTCAAAAACATTCAGAAAAATGAATTTTGGTACCAGAATTTCAAAGACAAAAAAAATATTTTTTTTTCTAAGGGAAATTACACCGCTTTTTCTTTCCTGTCACAATGTTTCTATTAATATAAAAAGTTCCAATGAAGTCTCCATCCTGAAAATTTAAACTTAAGTAGTATAGGTGATTCTTAACAACATAGACTTTTTCCAAAATTTAAAAAATATCGTTTTTTGAGATATAGCTCTCCAAAAATTAGGGTTAAAACCAATGACCTTTGACCTTTTTCAAAAAAAATCTTGGGGAACGTCATTTTGAAGCCTGTCTTATTACCTATTATTTGCAACCTGACTGAGACCTGTATTGTTATTACTTTTCGAGTTATTTTTATTTATCTCAGAACACTTTTGTCAAATATATACGATTTTGCCAATTTTCAAGACCCCATATCTCGGTAAGAAAAAGTACCAGAAGTCCAAACTTTTGGCACTATGATTTTTTTTGTAAGGGCCCAACTATATTCCAAGTTTCATCAAATTCGAAAGAGGTAAGGTCAAAAATTCTACTTTTTTCGGTTGAATTGAGGTGTTTTAACTCAAAAGGTACTTTTTATAAAAGGTACTTTTTATAAAAGGTACTTTTTATAAAAGGTACTTTTTATAAAAGGTACTTTTTATAAAAGGTACTTTTTATAAAAGGTACTTTTTATAAAAGGTACTTTTTATAAAAGGTACTTTTTATAAAAGGTACTTTTTATAAAAGGTACTTTTTATAAAAGGTACTTTTTATAAAAGGTACTTTTTATAAAAGGTACTTTTTATGAAAGGTACTTTTTATAAAAGGTACTTTTTATAAAAGGTACTTTTTATAAAAGGTACTTTTTATAAAAGGTACTTTTTATAAAAGGTACTTTTTCTAAAAGGTACTTTTTATAAAAGGTACTTTTTATAAAAGGTACTTTTCATAAAAGGTACATTTTATAAAAGGTACTTTTTATAAATGGTACTTTTTATAAAAGGTACTTTTTATAAAAGGTACTTTTTATAAAAGGTACTTTTTACAAAAGGTACTTTTTACAAAAGGTACTTTTTATAAAAGGTACTTTTAATAAAAGGTGCTTTTTATAAAAGAAACTTTTTATAAAAGGTACTTTTTATAAAAGGTACTTTTTCTAAAAGGTACTTTTTATAAAAGGTACTTTTTATAAGAGGTACTTTTTATAAAAGGTACTTTTTATAAAAGGTACTTTTTATAAAAGGTACTTTTTATAAAAGGTACTTTTTATAAAAGGTACTTTTTATAAAAGGTACTTTTTATAAAAGGTACTTTTTATAAAAGGTACTTTTTATAAAAGGTACTTTTTATAAAAGGTACTTTTTATAAAAGGTACTTTTTATAAAAGGTACTTTTTATAAAAGGTACTTTTTATAAAAGGTACTTTTTATAAAAGGTACTTTTTATAAAAGGTACTTTTTATAAAAGGTACTTTTATAAAAGGTACTTTTTATAAAAGGTACTTTTTATAAAAGGTACTTTTTATAAAAGGTACTTTTTATAAAAGGTACTTTTTATAAAAGGTACTTTTTATAAAAGGTACTTTTTATAAAAGGTACTTTTTATAAAAGGTACTTTTTATAAAAGGTACTTTTTAAAAAAGGTACTTTTTATAAAAGGTACTTTTTATAAAAAGTACTTTTTATAAAAGGTACTTTTTATAAAAGGTACTTTTTATAAAAGGTACTTTTTATAAAAGGTACTTTTTATAAAAGGTCCTTTTTATAAAAGGTACTTTTTAAAAAATATAATTTTTATAAACGGTACAGAATTTTCAGAAAGTACTTGTTCCAGAATTTTTTGTTTCACTAAAGGATCCTACATTCTAAATTTCAAGTTTGAATGACCATTATTTTAGTAAATAAAAAAAAGTACCAAAAGTACACTTTTTTACCCATTTTACTCCCGTAGAATCTACATTGGCAAAAACCCGGCCGTAGTGAATCTTTTTTCCCGGAAGTGAACCGAAATTACAAATTTCAAGCTTCTAGTACCATTATGTCAGGAGATATAAAAAGCACCAAAAGTACAGTTTTTTACCCCCTCAGAATCAACACTGGCAAAAATCCAGCCTTAGTGGATCTATATTTCGGGAGGTGAACATACAGTCCAAATTTAAAGTCTCTATGACCATTATTTCAGGAGATATAAAAAGTACCAAAAGTACAGATTTTTACCCTTTTTAGCCCCTTAGAACCAACAATGGCAAAAACCCAGCCTTACTGGATCTAAATTCCATAATGTAAACATACAGTCCAAATTTCAAGTCTCTATGACCATTATTTCAGGAGATATAAAAAGTACCAAAAGTACAGTTTTTTACCCTTTTTACCCCTTAGAATCCACACTGGCAAAACTCCAGCCTTGGCGGTTCTATATTCCGGGAGGTGAACATGCAGTCCAAATTTCAAGTCTCTACGACCATTATTTCAGGAGATATAAAAAGTACCAAAAGTACAGTTTTTTACCCTTTTTACCCCCTTAGAATCAACATTGGCAAAAATCCAGCCTTAGTGGATCTATATTCCGGGAGGTGAACCTACAGTCCAAATTTCAAGTCTCTAGCTTCAGCGGTTTGGGCTGGGCGATGATGAATCAGTCAATAAGTCAGTCAGTCAGTCAGTCAGTCAGTCAGTCAGTCACGTTACTCTTTTATATATATAGATTTAATATAAAAAATTACACATACATACATATAACATCCAAGATAGGGTGGCACGTGAACTAGAAAAAAAAATAAAGAAAAAAACTATTAAATTCTAAAATAATGAATAATCCACTGTGTACAAAAATAAAACGACAACAAAACCCAAAAAGGATAATCCCACAAAATACAAAAATTTTCTATATCAGATTCTGAGATTTGTCTTATACGAAAAATGTCGCAGAATCTGATAATTTTTCTGTATGAAAAACGTCTCAGAATCTGAGAATTATTCTATACGAAAAATGTCTAAGAATCTGATAATTTTCTAGAAGAAAAATGTGTCAGAATTTTTTTATAAGACAGATGTCTAAGATTCTGAGAACATTTCTATATGAAAAATATATAGAATCTGAAAATTATTCGAAACGAAAAATCGGAGAATTTTTCTAAAAAAAAAAAATTTTGTAAAAACTGCGAATTTTTCTTTACAAGAAATGTCTCAGAATCTGACAATTTTTCTATACAAAAAATGTCGCAGAAGCTGAGAATTTTTCTATACGAAAAATGTCTCAGAATTTGAAAATTTGTTATACGAAAAATAACTAAGAATCAGAAAATTTTACTATACAAAAAATTTATCAGAATCTAAAAAAATTTCTCAGAATCAGAAAATTTCTCTAGCGAAAAATGTCTCCGAATCTAAGAAAATGTCTCAGAATCAGAGAATTTTTTATACGAATAATGTCAGAGAATCTTTAAAATGACAAGAAAAGCTTATAATTTTTATTTTTTGCTAACTCCTCTTTTACAAGAATTCCTAGTAAAAATTACGAGCTCTTTTGTAATTTTACAAGATTTTTACCAATAAAATTGTTAATTTACAAATTTGTTGACGCGATAAAACTTTCAAGGAATTCTGATGACTTTGCTAAATATTTTGTTACCTTCTATTTTACATGAATTCATAGTAAATACTACAATTTATTCATATTATTGGGACTAAGTCCAAAAAAATTTCGGTCATAATCCCTCTTTTTAGCGGAGAGGGTGGGTTTAATGCATGGAGTTCGTAATCCCTAAGCCCGGCCAAAGGCCGGCTACGCAGAAAAACTTTTAAGCCAAAAAAACACATTTTTTTGATTATGACCAACAGTATAGTGGACATAATCCCTGTAATGGGGATTATGGCCAGTTGGTATGTGGTCATTATCCCCATAAATCTGGGAATTATGTCCGTTTTTTATAGGAATTATGTCCAAATTATTTTCGGTCATAGTCCCCACCACCATTATGGGGATTATGACCGAAATGAATTTGGTCATAATACCCATAACGGAAATGGGGATTATGTCCGTGGGGATTATGTCATGTCACCAAAAAATTTGTTTGTTAAAAAAGAAGAAAAACTTTCAAATATTGGTAAAATGGAATTACGAGACTTTTTCTAGAAATTTGACAAAGTTTTTTTTTGTGTGTAGTACACTCAAAAAAAACCTTGTTAAATTACCAAAAAATCTCCATATTTTACGAGGCTATTCTCGTAAAATAGGAGGTATGTAAAATTCTCGTAAAATTGCGAGGATTTCCTCGTAATTTTGAATGCGCCAAAAATTGGTAAAATATAAAATTTTATTGGTAAAAATATTGTTGTAAAACCGCAAAAATTAAAAAAAAATGGTAAATTTAAAAGAAAAACTGGTAAATTTATTTTTAAAAAAGGGTAAATTTACAAATCCATAATCTTAAATTTACCAAAAAAAAAAATAGTAACCCGAGTAGAAAAGTTTTTATATAATTATATGAAATTTGATAAAATTATATCAAATTATATAAAATTGTATAAAATTATATAAAATTATATATAATTTGATATAATTTTATATAATTATATCCACCAAATCCTGGATATAATTATATATAATTTCATCAAATTATATATAATTTTATATAATTTTATATAATTTTTTTGGAAAAATTTTACCTCTATATATAATTTTATATAATTATAAATAATTTGATATAATTTTATCAAATTATATATAATTATAAAAAAAACTTTTTTACTCGGGAAATTAAAAAAAAAAAATGTAAATTAAACAAATTTACAAAAAAAAATGTAAATTAAAATTAAAAAAATTGTTAATTTACCAAAAAATTGTTTAAAATTTACCAATTTTTGGTAGTAATAATTTTTAAGCCACAAAAATTATAAAAAAATCTTAAATTTATACGAAAAGTGGTAAATATATTTAAAAAACGGCAAATTTACAAACAAAAAATGTAAATTTACAAAAAAAAAGTCACTTAAAAAAAAAAAAATTTAATATACAAAAAAAAATTGTTTAAAATTTAACAATTTTTGGTAGTGATAGTTTTTAATAGACAAAATTACAGAAAAAAAATTTAAACCGCTAAAAGCAATTTTAATAATTTTTTTTTTTCCAAAAAAATTTGTCCGGGACTTCGAAAATTTTGTTAACATTTTCTTTTTAAATCTTTAATTCTTTACTCCAAAACGCAAAAAAATGTGTCTGCACTCAAAAAAAACATTGTCAAATTACTAGAAAAAGTCTCGTAATCCCATTTTACCAATATTTGACTGTTTTCCTTGTTTTTTAACAAATAATTTTCGATCGAAATTTATTTTTTTTTAATTTTACAGTTTTTCTTTTAATTTTACAAGATTTATTACCAAAAAAATCTATTAAATTTACGAGAATTTCTTGTAAGTTTTATTTCGTCAAAAAAGTTGTAAGTTTACTATTTAATTTTTACAAATCTTGTAAAATTTCAAAAAAGTTCGTAATTTTTACTAGGAATTCTCGTAAAATAGGAGGTAGAAAAAAAATCTAGTAAAATCACGAAACCTCCTTGTAAGTTTTATCTCGTCAAAAAATTGTAAATTTACAATTTTATAAGAATTTTTCTACACGAAAATTGTTTCAGAATTAAAAATGTTGGATTATTAAATTAAATATAAAATTTAAATAGTAAAAAATGTATTTGTATTTATGAACCGATTTGCCTGAAACTTAAAATATATATAAAAGAGACGATTTTAAGGTTGGGGTGTGCCGGCTTATCGGCCATATCAGTGTTTCAAAATTTTGTTGTCCCCTTATGAAACAATTTGGACCTACGGGAAAATTTCGATAACTCCCGAACTAACAGGAATATCCTCTAGAGAAAAAATACGTGTCGACTTAAATTTAAAAAGGATTATTTCGTATTCATATGGACATCGTAGGTCTATGTCTTCATATAAATACCCCCCAAAATTTACATATTTTCATGAAAAAAGTATTTAACGAAGCCAAACTTTTACAAGGTTATGCCACCGTTGGATCGGCATTAAAAAAACCTTTATTTTCATATGTAAACATCATATAGTTTCTTAGAAAGAAACGTCTGAAAAATCCAAAAAACTATTTTTTCGCAATTTTTTTACCCATGTTTTGAACCCCTAAATCCCCCATATGGCCGATAAGCCGAGACACCCCAACCTTAGAATTGTCTCTTTTATATATATTTTACGTTTCATGCAAATCGGTTCATAAGGGTTGGGATACTTCCCTTGTTAGGCCAAAATATTTGTCTATTATAATTCCACCCTAAATCAGTATAATACGGTGGGGTTTTTCTTAAATACATAATACTGATTGAAGGGCTTTTCTCCCATCATAGCCTTACTATTGTCATCATCTTAAACATACTTCTGCTTGAACAATTCTTGTGATTTTAATACGACTACAGAAGTTGTTCCAAATCAATTGAGTAAAAATAATGAGTTGTTTTAAGGAACACTTTAGTGGATCTTATAGTGGCTCTTGTTTCACAAGAAGAAAAACAAAAAACCAAAACGAAAACGAAAAAGGTATTTTCGTTGAACATATTTATTTTTATTTTTTGTTTTTGTTTTTTGAAGGATTCATTGGAATTATACTCAAAAAAATAGTGAATACGATGCCATTATACACTCAGAAAATTATGTAAGTTACTACATGTTAGTTGTTTGTATATTTTACAGTAGTTAGTTGTTTTCAACTACAAAATCAGTTGTTTTTGTATGAAAAATATCAAACAACTAATTCTGTTAGTTATTTTAAGTCGATTTTTTGAATAACTAACAAAAAGGTACTGTAATATAGTAACAGTTATTTAAAGTAGTTAATTTTATTTTTTTTATCTCTGAAAAATTTTCAAAGTTTTTTTGCAAAAAATTAAAATAAATTTTCTTATTTGTTATTTTTCACTACTTTAAAAAAAAAAAAAAAAAAATTTGGTCTATTCATTATTTTATTTTTACTACATTTTAGTTTTTTTGACTTCAAATGTGAGTAGTTTTTACTACATAAGTCAGTTGTTTTAACTGAAAAAGTAGTTGACCCCAAAAACAACCCGAGTAAAAAAATTGATATGACACAATATACAATTTAATATGGGTTCGTGTCTATTTTGATATAATCTTATACGAAAAATGGTTTCATAAGATTTGATCTTATATTAGATAATAATATCAGTTTATATAACTTTATATCGACTTTGATACGAGTTTTGGTCTAATCCAATGATATAAAATTATATCCAATTATATTAAAATTTATACAATTTTATAAATCGGATGTTTTTTTAAGTTTTTAATAAAAAGTTGAAAAATTAAAATAATAAAAATAAGTTGTTCTTTGAAAAAAACTTAGAAAAATTTCAAAAAATTGAGTCATGTTAAATTTTACATAAAACACTTAGAAAATATTTTCAAAAAAATTTGTCCTTGGAAAAAACTTAGAAAAATTTGAAAAAATGGAGTTATATAAAATTTTATATAAAACACTTAGAAAATATCTGCGATAAAAAAAAAAAATGTTCCTTGAAAAAAACTTAGAAAAAATTTAAAAGATGGAGTCATATAAAATTTTATATAAAACACTTAGAAAATATTCGTGATAAAAAGTGGTGCTTGGAAAAAACAAAAATGCTTGGAAAAATAAAAAAATATGAAGTCATATGAAATTTTATATAAAACACTTTGAAAATATTTGCAATAAAAATATGTTCTTGGAAAAAACTTAAAAAAATTAAAAAATAATGGAGGCATATAACATTTTATATAAAACACTAAGAAATTTGCAATGATGCATGGGACCAGATGTTACAACATATAGATATGTATGGCAATATCTTAAAAAAATCGCACATCAAAATTTATTATATAAATTTATCTCGCAAGACATAGTGTCACACATGATCATATATGAAATAATATGACTATATAAAAATATATAAGATCATATTAAATTATTTTTACTCGGGAACTTACAAAGTAGTTATTTTAACTGACATTTTCAGTTGATTCTACTAACATACTTTTTTGAGTGTACGTGCTAGTATAGTATACCAAGTTAATTATTTACACTCAACGTATTATGTAAGTAAATCAACAGTTATTAAACAAATTTCAGTTAAATCTAAATAAAAACAACAACTTTAATTGATTGTTTTTACATTACTGTACTTTTGGGATAGTTGATTTAAAAAACAACTAACAAAAAATAACTAATATTAAATTTTTCATAGAAAAACACCTACATTTGTAGTTGAAAACAACTACGGCCTAGTTTACAAACATCTTACATATAGTAACTGCAATATTTTTTCGAGTGTATAGTAGGTATGAATTTGATATGAAATACAAGTGTGCATTAAAAGTCTTTCTTTTAATGATGAAATCTGATTAAAAACTTACTGAAGTGTGTGGTTTCAAGAGATAATAAGCAAATATGTATTTTGTAACATTAAAAGAAAAATCAGTAATTCTGGAAAAATTTGGCTATTCTTGGAATACTTATTCCATTAATAAATGACATAAAGCCCTAACACATTTCAACAAATCAATTATTAATATTTATGATAAATCTAATAGAAAAATTGTCATTTTATACCACAAAATAGAGATGGGCACTGTGAATCACGGGAGAATGATTTTCATTTCAATCAAGTGATTGTGAGTGAGTGTGATTAGAGAAAAAATTTGTGTGAAGATTAGTGAGTAAGTCAAACTTTTAGTGAGTCATTAGTGAGTGAGTCAGTTGTTGTTCCGTTAGTTTGCATGATTTGATTTTTTATTTATTCAGCTAAAAAAAAATTTTTTTTTGGATTGATAAGTGAATTGCTCTACAGTTGGAAAAGTCGCTAATAGATTTTTTTTTACATTTCACGGCTTTGTATACCCTGCAACTACAGTATTGGAGTTGCTCAATTTGCCATTCCACGTATAATGCATCGAAATATGGATCGATGATACTATAAAGGAGTTATATTATTGAACAATGATAGTTTTTAAAACATTCTGCAAATGTCCGTTCTTTCGCTTCTTTCATTTGTGCGCGATGCAGTCCAAAATAATAGATCTGAAACTAGGGTATTCAATCGATTAACCGTTAATCGGTTAACCGATTAATTTTGGTCGATTAACTGTTCGAATAATTTAAAATTGTCAATTTTCAAATAACAAATAAACCGATTAATTTGTGTCGGTTAACCGATTAACCGAAATTTATTTGGTTAGTACTTTTACCTATTTTTATACCCTCCAACCACAGTGTGGGGGTATACTCACTTTGTCATTCCGTGTGTAACGCATCGAAATATCGGTGTAGGACCCCATAAAGTATATATATTATTGATCAGTGATCCATTCTAAGACATTCTAGCGATGTCCGTCCGTCCCTCTGTCCGTCTGTGGAAGATACAGTCCAAAGTAAAAGAGCTAGACACCTGAAATTCGGCATGTATATGTCTTATGGTATTGGGCTGGTTAAGTTCGAACATGGGCAAAATCGGATCAGGGGGAAAAATGTTCCCCTCTTTAGAACTAAGCAAACCTCTAAAAAAAACATTTTCTATAAGTTTTTTGTACTTTTGCTTAGCTGCAGTTGGATCCAGGAAGGTTGTCTCCCACCGACGCAACCCCCCCCCCCCCCAAAAAAAAGACGCTCCTGTTTTTTTTTTAACGTGTTGGAGGGTATAAAAGATTCGGTACAGCCGAATTTAACACTCTAACTTGTTTTTGCTTTATTTTGTATTCTGCTGAAAGTAGTTTAGGTCTAAAAAAAATTATCAAACTCTCTTGTAGCAGCATGTAAAAACTTCTTCAAGAAAATTTTTACCGAAGTCCTAAAAAGATATTTCGGTTTACAAACTTTGTAACCCTAGCCAATTTTTTATACATTGCTAACAGTATACATATGTATATTTTATAAGTTTTTCATGCGCATTATCCCAATATGACCTTAGAACTGATCCATCTCATCTTGAGATATTTAGATTTTCGATTGACAATACTGCATAGACTCAGATTTTCACAATGTTCGGGACCCTATAAAACCGCGAATTATTTTATAATGTATAACACCGTCCAATAGACAATATTAAACATGAACCGGATGATATATGTCTGAAAGTAATAATCAAATAAAGTAAAACTGCATTTAAAGTTTTTCATTTCGTGATCCTGTTTCCCAAAGTTTTAAAGGATAACATTTAAATTTTTTTTTTAATATTTGTTCTTGTCCTAGGATACTACCAGTGATGGCAAATGAAAGAGGAGGATCTCCCCTAATATTTTATAAAATTTAATTCTCTTAAACCTTGAAGTCGTTTTAAAAGGAAACAGGATCACGAAATGAAAAACTGTAAATGAAGTTTTACTAAATTTAGTCTCTAGTTTCAAACGTATATTACCCAGTTGATGTTTAATGACTTTTTTCATTTTTGTCGGACTATGTAAATAGTTCAGCACATCCGAAAATTCTAATATTTTTCTTCAAAATATTTTTGGAATCCTTTAGATATTTATATCCTACACCACACTGTGGTACAGGGTATAATGATATGAGTATACCGATCGACTCAGAATCACTTTTTGAGTCGATTTAGCGATGTCTGTCAGTCCGTCTGTCCATGTAAACGGTGTAAACACGATACAGGACGCAATTTTTATTCAATTGACTTGAAATTTAAAACTTAAGCCTCCTTTGACCCAAGCACGAAGCCTATTGAAATTGGAAAAAAATCGGTCCATATTTAGACCTAGCTCCCATACAAAGGTCCTCTTTAGTTTTGGCAAAAATGACTATAATAACCATATTATAATAGGTATGTTTTCGAAATTTGGCAGGTAAACGTTTTTTGTCGTCACAAATCATCATTCCGAATTTTAAAGAGATCGGAAGAGTTCTTCTTGTAGCACCCATACAAACCACCTTCCCGATTTTCACATAAATCCCTCAAATTTCATGAAAATAGAAAATATTTAATTAAAATTTTGTTTGCGTATGTTAAACGCGTACACTCAGAAAATTATGTAAGTTACTACATGTTAGTTGTTTGTATATTTTACAGTAGTTAGTTGTTTTCAACTACAAAGTCAGTTATTTTTGTATAAAAAATATCAAACAACTATTTCTGTTAGTTATTTTAAGTCGTTTTTTTGAACAACTAACAAAAAAGTACTGTAATGTAGTAACAGTTATTTAAATTAGTTAATTTTATTTTTTTATCTCTGAAAAATTTTTTTTTTTAAAGTTTTTTCCAAAAAAAACTCTTTTTTTTATTTTTGACAACTTTAAAAAAAAAAAAAAAAACTTGGAAAAATTTGGTCTTCATTTTTTTTCTGAAAAATTAAAAAAAAAAAAATATATATTGTTTTTTTTTTATTTTTACTACATTATAGTTGTTTTGACTACAAATGTTAGTAATTTTTCTACATAAGTCAGTTGTTTTTTGTCAGTTAAAATAACTAACATTGTTAGTTGATTTAACTGAAAAAGTAGTTGACCCCAAAACAACTTACAAAGTAGTTATTTTAACTGACATTTTCAGTTGATTTTACCAACATAATTTTTTGAGTGTACTTAAATAACCTTATAAAATCTGATAATCATCAGTTTTGGACTTAGGCCCCTTGTGAAAATTTCGCCCGATTTTCAGTTAAAACGGTTTATTGTCAACAAATAGAAGCCCATTTCACTCAAATTTGATTTGCGAGTGTTTTTTACCCTTATTAAAGATTTGACAAAATAAAGATCTAATCGGTCCAGGGGACCCATTTTCCGGGAAACTCTGGTGTAGGGTATGGTCGGTATTGACCGACTATAATTTTCTTACTTGTTTTTTTTTCATTACGGAGATATCGACCGATTAAATTATTGGAATTTCGGCCCTGACAAATAAAAGAAAACAAATTTGGAAACCAAACAATTTTTTTGTTGATATTTTTAGTACCGAATTCGAAACTCTCTTAAGAGTGCATCTAAGCCCGGCAGCAATTTGGCTTAATTTTCCCCTTTTATAAAAATTGCTTTATTTTTTTTACATTTTTTCACATTGAATTTGGGTTTCGATAATTTTTTTGGATTGGGATAATTTTTCAGGGTGCCATACAAAAATAATTTGGGCTAACGGATATTTAAAGCTTCGCCATATCGGATATAGATTTCTTATTAATAAAATTCTTAAAAGTATATACAATTCGTGGTTTTATATTCAATTTAAATTTTAAATTGATATTATTCGGTTAACCGAATAATTCAAATTTAACCGATTATTAACCGATTAAATCTCAACCCCGATTAATTATTTGCTCGATTAACCGATTAAACCAGAACCTCGATTAATTGAATACCCTATCTGAAACCCAGAAGTTGGGGACGAATATGTCTTATGGTCACAGATAGGCTGGTTGATATTACACTCAAAAAAAAAACTTGTAAAGTTACTAAAAAATCTCGTGATTTTACGAGGCTATTCTAGTAAAATAGGAGGTGGGTAAAATTCTCGTAAAATTACGAGGATTTCCTCGTAATTTTGAATGCGCCAAAAATTGGTAAAATAACCAATTTTATTGGTAAAAATATTGTTTTAAAACCAGAAAAATAAAAAAAAATGGTAAACTTACAAGAAAAAATGGTAAATATGTTAAAAAAAATGGTAAATTTACAAACCAAAATGGTGAATTTACAAAAGAATTTTTTTTTTGTTAAACAACATAAATCCTCGTAATAATATAATTTTTGTAAAATAACTGTTTTTTTGTATATTAACTAGAATCCTCGTAATAAATTTTTCAAAATTTTGTCAACTTTTTTTTTAAATATTTTTCAACAAAAAAAAAAAATTGTTTTTTTTTTTTGTTAAATAATTTTTGTAAAATAACATTTTTTTGTAATTCAACTAGAATCCTTGTAATAAAAACTTTGTTGTAAAATTACAGTTTTTTTTTTGTTAAATAACCTTTCAAAATGGTAGAATACAATTACGAAAATAAACTTGTGAAATTACCAATAAAACTGTAGTTCTCGTTTGAGCAAAGTACAAGATTTTTTGTTAAAAAACAAGGAAAATTGTTAAATATTGGTAGAACGGGATTACAAGGCATTTTACCAGGCGTTTTACCAGTTTATTTTTTTGAGTGTATATTAGAGTGTCCCTTATTTTGGAAATGTTGGAAATGTTGAGCGGGTACTGTACCCGCTCATTTTTTTCCATTTGACCTAAAAATAACTCAGGAAAAATTTTACGCCCCAACGACCACGCCTTCCCTACGCGACGGGGCCTTAAAGAGCGGGGCCTTAAAAATCATTTTTCCATACAAACCAAAAAAAAATTTTTTGATTTATATTTTTTTTGTTATTAATTATTATATAACTTGGTTAGATTACACATTGGATTCTAATTAGTGATTTGGATAGTGTCTGTTGCGCTGATTCCAAATCCGTGACTCAAATTTGTCTATCACGTCTGGATTTTGAGTAATTCGCGGTTGAAGTGCCGAAAAAGGGCATTTTTTACCCGTTTTAAAAGCTTATAAAATAAGATCCTGACGTGCAAATGACTTGGTATCAAGCTCATTCGAAAGCCTGTAATTTTCTCTTAAAGATAAGATAAAATGTTCTAAAAATTTAATTTTCTAAAATGGTAAAAAAATCATTAGCAAAAAACCTTCCATTTTTTCAATATTTAGTTTATTTACTAGGGTATTCAATTAATCGAGGTTCTGCTTTAATCGGTTAATCGAGCAAATAATTAATCGGGGTTGAGATTTAATCGGTTATTAATCGGTTAAATTTGAATTATTCGGTTAACCGAATAATATCAATTTTAAATTTAAATTGAATATAAAACCAAAAACTTATATTTATAAAGACTATGCATGAGTCGGTTTCTTTTGACGTTTAAAGGTGGTGTTAGTTTTACAAATGGTATCTGGGAAAGCTGGAAGTTTTGTTTACCTTTTATTTTGCTCGTCGTTTTGATTTAATTATATTTATTTCTTTTTTTTTTATTATGTATTTTTTTATTTTCAAGTGACACAACAATAATTTTCATTCATAGTTTTGAAATTTTTCAATGTTTATTTTTCGTTATTCCCAAATTGTTCCCAAATACTTAAAAAAGATTGCCATCTGTTAATAACGACTTCGTTATTACCGTCACTACTATTCATGAGTTACCCCTGTATAAAACCACGAATTTTATATACTTTTAAGAATTTTATTATGTAGTAAGGAATCTATACCCGTTATGGCAAAGCATTAAATACCCTGTATAATGTTAGCCCAAATAAAGAATTTTTGTATGCCACCCTGAAAAATTAGCCCAATCCAAATTGGGCCCAATTCAATGTAAAAAATGTCAAAAAAAAACAAAGCAATTTTTATAAAAAGGTAAAATTTACCCAAATTGCTGCCGGGGGTGCATCTACACCTACGAGATTCGAATTCGGTACTAAAATCAGTAACAAAAAAATTGTTTGGTTTCCAAATTTGTTGTCTTTTTTTTTTTAGTGCCGAAATTGCAATAATTTCATCGGTCGATATTTCCGTAATAAAAAATATATCTAAAGTATTTCCAAAAGTATTTGGAAGAAAAATAGTAGGAATTTTAGATGTGTTGAACTATTTATACATCATAAAATAATTCGCGAACATTGCAAAAATTTGAGTTTATGCTGTATTGTCAATCGAAAATCTAAATATCTCAAGATGAGATAGATCAGTTCTAAGGTCAGATTCGGATTAGGCACATGAAAAACTATTAGAAAAATTTATACTGTTGGCAATGTATAAAAAATTGGCTAGTTTTATTAATTTCTTTTTTTTTTTAAACCGAAATATCTTTTTAGGACCTCGATAAAATATTTTATTGACGACGTTTTCACACATTGCTAAAAGAGAGTTTGATAATTTTTTTTATACCTAAACTTTTTTCAGCAGAACCGTAATTTAAATTATAAAAAACATCAAAACACAAAATAAAGCAAAAAAAAAATAGGTAAAAAATAAATTAGGTACTAAAAAAAGAAATTTCGGTTAATCGGTAAATCGACACAAATTAATCGGTTTATTTGTTATTTGAAAATAGACAATTTTAAATTATTCGAACAGTTAATCGACCAAAATTAATCGGTTAACCGATTAACGGTTAATCGATTGAATACCCTATTATTTACACAGTGTTTTTTAACAAATTTCCATACAAATTCATACGTAAATTTTAGATTTAAAGCACTTTTGGCTAATGATTTTTTTACCATTTTAGAAAATAAAATTCCAAGAAAATTTGATCTTGTCTGAAAGAGAAAATTCAAAAAATTCATTTGCATGTCAGGATCTTATTTTATAGGAGTTCAAAAATGGTAAAAATGGGCCTTTTTGACACTTTAATCGCGATTTTCTCAAAATTGTGACGTGATAGAAAAATTTGAGTGAATGTTTTGGAATCGGGGCACCAAACGCTATTAACTTTATTTGGTTTCATCCAAAACGCAGCGACAAACCTCAGATTTGTAGAGCGGTGTTATTCACGACAAAAAATTTGATTTTGGTGGGATAAGGCTTTCAGCTCAAAAAAATTTTTGGAAAAAAAAAATTAGATCCATCGGGGTCCTACAGTAAAAAATTTAAAAAAAATATTTTTTTTTAGTTTTGACAAGCAACGGCTTTAGTTGTTATGTTGCTTTTAATGATATATATTCAAAAAAAAATATTAATCATATCTGTGACATCAAAATCAAAAAAAAAAATTTTTTTGATTGTGAAATTTTTTTTTTAAGACTCAAAGTTTAGGGCCCGTTAGCGACCCCTAAACCTTAATAAAAAAATCTGAAAAAAAACACGTGTTATTTTTTCACGGTGACCCATACAATAAGTGCCATATATGAATCAGCCTAACAAACGTGAGTGCATAAAAACTCAGAAAAAATTGAAAACGAATTTAAATCATTGAAAACGAAGATTCAATAAATTTTTTGATTACGGTATAGTACTCTGTTCAATTTCACGGGAAAAAATCTGTCAAACTTCATATAAAAAAAATAAATTTTGGCAACGCGAGGAATTATAGGGAAATTGTTAAAAAAAAGTTTTCACACATTTTTATTACACAAGACAATTTAAATTGCTGTGAAAAAGTGACATTTCAGTTTTGTTATGATCGTTTCTTTTTAAAAATTGTCAAAAGTTGTTGATTTGTAAATGTTTTATTGCGATTTGAGGTGTTTAAAGTTTAAGTGAAATTTTCACCGTAAAAAACAGAGTACTTAGCTTAATACCCTGTTCTCACGAGCATCTAAAAACGATTTTAAACGACATTTGTTTTAATTAAAAAAAAAGTGTTCACACGTAATTTCACTCGTTTTATTTTGGTTTTTATGTTTTTATTTTGACATTTGCATTATCAGCTGATAAACATGTACACATTTCAACAACAAACGAAATTAAAATATGAAAATTATACTCATTAATTATACATATAACTGTTTATAATGTTCAAGAATTGTTTTAAGATAAAAATAGCACGATTTTTTTTTGTATTATTTACATTTTAGTAATAAACAATGTTGCCAATATTAATAAAATGCTTTAAAAACGCTGAACATTCAAAAATACTCAATTCAACCCCTGGAATTCCGCTCGTTTTAAATCGTTTTAATTTTAAAACGAGCTAAAAACATTTTTATTTTGACATATTACAACAAAAAAATGTATGGTAAAACGAGTCATAAAAATGGTTTTTAAGCATAAAACGAAAAATGTTGCTAAAAATGGGTTTTAGCTGCAAGTGAGAACAGGGTATAAACCTCACTGGTGAAGAAAATTGTTATACCAATCACCAAAATAATAGGTGACTAATTGAATATTTTTTTAAATCAAACATTTTCTGATATGAAAAATTTATATAACAATAAAAAAAAGTAAAACACGATTATTTTGTTTATTTGATTCAATTAATGTATTCAAACAATTATGGCGCAAAAATCTGGTATATTGAAAAATTACAATTCGACAGCAAAAGAAAATAACAAAAAATTTATTAAAAACAATGATTGATTCATTGAAAATTTAATTGAAAATGTTAAGCCAATAATTTTTTCTGTGTATGCTCTTAAAGGTTGGGGATGATCCCAACAATATTGAAAGTACTCAGTTGTTAATATTGCAAGTGTTTTAATATTTGGCCTTCAAAAAGGAAAAAAGAAAATTTAAAACCAACAATCGATACAAAATAAAATGGATTTAATAGTAGTCAATACTGAAAATGTAAATGCTGGTAATCATTGTAAATTTACTGATAGCAACGTATCACTTTTTAAGCCAAAAGTAAAATAAATGAATGAAAGTTGTTGTTCTTTTTCCCTTTTTGAAAAAAAAAAAAAAAACTTAATAATTTTTGCACATGTTACAATTCTTTATTTATAAATCAATATTTATTACGGTGGGATGAAAATAAAGAATGTATAAGAGACATTTTTTATCTAATATACGAGTATTAAAACAAAAAAATTTAAATGTTCACAAAACTTTTGTATTTTCACAAATCTTAAAAATGTTTATTCTTAAATCTTAGACTTCTCTAAGGCTCACGCATAAAAACATATAGCTCATTTACTTGTATAATGTCATAACTCAAAATATTTGATTTTGTAGGAATTGAGTTTACTGTTTACAATTGAAACTAGTTTTCCATTGAAAAATGTGATTATGGCTTAAAAATCTAATTATGGAGTGTTCTCTTCTCAAACTGTAAGTTTTAAAGATATTAATACGAATTTTTGACACAATATAAAGCATGATATAACGATTAATAATGTATCATTAACTCAAAAATCACGTTTTTTGAGTTGTGACACTATGCAAGTAAATGATCGATATGTAGCAGTATGATTAAACTGTGCAACACATATTTGTATCTTGAATGGGACCAAAAAAATAAAAGTATACAAATAGTAGACCAAATGGCCCACTGAAGTTTTCAAATTATTTTAAAAGGCGTGTTAAATCTAATTCTAAGGTAAATAATGTTAAAAGATGTCTTCAGTGAAATTTGATGGCGGTTCTTTTACATATTAGTATATGGGTCAGTTGGTCCTTTTTTTAAATATCCTCATAAAACTGAAATGAGCGTTAAATGGGTTTTAACTCGAGTTATTTTTTAATGGCCCACTGAAGTTTTATTTTTTTTTTTCAAAAAGTTTGAAATAATTAAAAAAAAATATTTAATTCAATTCTGAAGTAAATAATGGTAAAAGATGGTTTCAGTAAAATTTAATGGCAGTTCTTTTCTTAAAACATATTAGCCCTCTATCTCCTATTTTTAGGGGTAATTTAGGTCCTTTTTCAAATATCTTCATAGAACACTTCGTCCAAAGGGTTAAAATGTTCTACAAAAATATTCTGCACCAAATTTCACTAGGGGTTGGCTAAAGGCCAAAAGATTTTGCGAAAAGTGTATGCTTAAAAAAAGTAAAATTGTAAATTACCACATACTTTCAAATTGTTTTTCACCAAAGTGGTGGCCTTTGACAACGCGTGGTAAATTTGATGCCGAAAATGTTTGTAGAACATTTTAACCCTTTAAATGGTGTTCTATGAGGATATTTGAAAAAAGACCAAAATGACACATTAAAAATGAGAAAAAGGGGGAAGCAGCTTTATAAAATTTTTTCGTTTTATTTAAATTTCGAAAATGTGAAGTTGATAATTGAATAACTTTTAAATTCTAAAAATTGTAAATATAGTAACAACTTCTGAATCAGACTATGCATAGTTTCTGCATTTTAGCTTCATCAGTGATCCTACATTATTATATTTATATTAGACTGCCCAGAAAAAAAGCGAAGTTTTTATTTTCTTGGGGGATACCTGCAAATTTTGTTCCTTTTTGTGCAAAAAAATTTCGGTTTTTTTTGGGGATTTTTAAAATAATATCTAGAGGTCGCGATCTCGCGTTTTATAACGATTTATTTTTTTGGAGTTTTTCATTATTTTAAATTGTTAAATATGATTAATATGATAAAATATTAATAATTTCAGACAAAAAAAAAATTAAATTAAAAATTAAATATCGCTCATTCCATGAGATGTCTCCCAGCATCTAATCAAATGTTCCTTAATTTATTTGAAATTTTGCACACATGAACACTATGAAGCTATTAAAATAAATCAGTTGTTAGTTTCGAGAAAATCCGTGAATTCGCGAATATATTCGCGTTCGCGAATTCGTGGATTTTCGCGAAACTAAAAACGAATTTATTTTAATTGCTCCATAGTGTACCTGTGTGCGAAATTTCAAATAAATTAAAGAACATTTGATTAGATGCTGGGAGACATCTCATGGAATGAGCGATATTTAATTTTTAATTTATTTTTTTTTTTGTCTGAAATTATTAATATTTTATCATATTAATCATATTTAACAATTTAAAATAATAAAAAACTCAAAAAAAATAAATCGTTATAAAACGCGAGATCGCGACCTCTAGATATTATTTTAAAAATCCCAAAAAAAACCCGAAATTTTTTTGCACAAAAAGGAACCAAATTCGCAGGTATCCCCCAAGAAAATAACAACTTTGTTTTTTTCTGGGCAGTCTAATTTATATGTTTAACATTTGAAAAATTGTTAAATTGTCTCTATATAGAAATTTTTATTATATTCGTCTGCTGCGAGATTCGAACCTGCGGTCCGAAACATCACGTTACCCTCGTAACAACTATGACTACCCCTCATGGGTTTTGCATTCATGAAATGACTATTTGCTTTCACTTTGGTGAAAAACAGTTTAACAGAATGTTATAATTTACAATTTAACTTTTTAAAGCATTTTTTACTTTTTGCACGAACTTTTGGCTTTTGACAAATCAAATTTTGTGAAATTTGATGCAGAAAATTTTTGTAGAACTTTTTAACCCTTTAAACTCAAGTTTTAGTTGTGTTCTATGAGGATATTTAAAAAAGGACCAAAATGACCCGTAAAAATGGGAGATAGAGAGTTAATTTGTTCTAAGAAGACATCTTTCAACATTATTTGCTTCAGAATTAGATTTAATACTTTTTTTTAATTATTTCAAACGCTTTTTAAACAAAATTAAAAACTTCTGTGGGCCATTCAAGATACACTCGATGACCCCACATTTGTTGGACAGTGTTATGAAAAACATATGTTTACATTGATGAAAATTCCTATTCATAGTTTAATTTGTCTAGATAACACAAAACAAAAGATTAAAAACTTTTTGTAATCTTCTATTTCTTTTTCAAAATAATATATTAGCGGTTGTCACTCTTGATAGAAAACAAAAAAGGAATTGGGGAAATGAAAAAACCAAGCCATTTTTCTCGTTTTCTTGGTTTCTTCTTTTCTATTTAGAATATTTCTTGGACTTGTTGCTTGAGTAAATTGAAGAAGAGTAAAAAAAAAGTTTCTAGACCAAAAAAAAAAACAGCTGATCAGAGTGACGCATAATTATTTTGTGATTTCTTCAGACTTTTTATACAAAAAAACGCATTGTTTAATATTCCCAATCAGAAATTGACGACGGCCATAAAAAATTGTTCTGAAAGCACTGTAACAAAAAAAACATTCTCTAAAAAGCTTTCTGCAAGCACTATAACAAAAAAAAGCAATCTCAAAACGTTTTTTTCGAACGCTTTGAAGAGCGTTTAAAGAGTTCTTTAGATTTTTTTTTTTGCAAAAATTTTCTAAGATCCGAAACTATTTTTCAGTAACAATTTTTTTTGTTTTTTAAGGAAAAAAATCACAAAAAATGTTTTTAGATTTTTTTTTTTAATTTTCGAAGTTTCGAAATTTTTTTTTTTTGAAAATTTTCTAAGTTTTTTTGAGTACAAACAATTTTTTTATCCGATTTCACTTTGTATCAAACAAATTATTATAATTCTTTTTTTTTCGATTTCACTTTGTATCAAACAAATTATTATAATTCTTTACTTCAGGGTTCTAAAGCACTTTGATGGCTTTAAAAAAACGTCCTCAAAGCACTTTTTTACATCGCTTTTAAAACGCTTTAAACCTAGCGTAAATCGATGTTATCATTCGAATCTTTTGAAGGTGCTTGAAAGTTGGTATCCAGAGCGCTCGTACAACCGTCCACAACGCTCTCATAACGCTTTTGCGATTGTGTTTTTCTGATTGGTTTCTTGTAGGAAATTTTCTCAAAAGTTTTCTATCAAGTGTAATTACCGCTATTATTTTTTTTTTAGTTTTTCGTTTGAAATTTTTTTGCAATTGATATTACAGACGTAAAATATTTGTTTTTGTTACATACACGTTTATTTGTTCATTTGTTGATTTCAAATGTTTTCTAACAAAAATAAAACTTTTCAAGGATTCTTAAAAAATATTCTTCTTCCATATAAAGTATTTTTTTTTTTACTTCAGCAAACTACACTGAAAGAATTTTGTTCATTACGGCTATGAAAACGTACATTGATTCTATGAAAAAAATCATTAGAAGTGAGCCAATGATGCCCTTCATAGAATCTATGAATCAAATTCATAGAAACCAGAAACCTATGAAAAAGTTCATAGGCTATGGAAAAAAAATTATTATTCAATTCTATTTTTATTTATTTTTTTATTTTAATTTTATTTTTTTATATTTTATTTTTATTTATTTTTATTATCTTATTTATTTACAATTTTCTATTTTTAAAAATTTATATGTTTTTTTATTTTAACTTATCCCTACCGAGATTCGAACAGAGAACCTGTTGTTCGTAAAGCTTAATCTCTAGCCACTGAGCTAAATTATATAAACAAGTAACAACACTTAAAATGAATTTTGATTAATATATTGAGTTTGTGTCTATGCTCTGTCACAATGCTCTGCCAAAAACTGTGTGTGTGTTTGTAGAAAACAAATATTTTGTGTATTTACAAAAATGAAGCGTTATAAAACCATGCGTTAGTTGGCGAGATTTTTCTTCTTTGGTGGCGCTGATAGCTAAGGCGTCGACAATTACCACTTCAGCCGGTAGGTCTTGGGTTCGAACCCCGGTCAGGGCAGCAATGATATTTTTTTTTAATGTTTTTTTATATTTTTTTTTATTTTTTTAATAAATTTATTCAACTATTTTAATTATTGTAACATTATTTTAATTATTAAAAGAATTAAAAGGCATATTGATGGCATTTTCTTCTATGAATGTCATTCATAAATTCTATGAATTTTTTCTATGAATTTAATAAAATCTATGAATAAAATTCTATGAAATATTTCAAAATACTAATGAATATTCATTCAGCCAATGAATTATTTCATAGAATCTATGAATTTGGTTCTATGAAATTTGTTCATAGATATAATGAACAATAATTCTTTCAGTGTATTTAAACATTTTTTTAAACAAGCAAATTTAGTGTAATATAATTATTTAATACACTCTCCACAATCATTTGTGGCATTTTGTGTTATAGACTGTGTGAAGATTTATATAAATTTGTTATTATTTTTGTAACTCACCGAAATGTAGATCTAGAATCCCAAAATGTACCTAACGATAAATGTCTGTTAATATCCGTATTTTGGATACGGATTTCAACCTAACCGAAAAATTTTTAAAAATTACCAGTTTCGAAAACTGGTAAAAATGACCATCGTCGCATTAATATCTCTACGATTTTGTCCGCAGATATTTTTAAATTAAACCAAGGCCGCTGTTCCAAAAAAAAGTAATTCACATAAAAAATGTGAAAATGAAAATTTCCAAATTTTTTTGGTGTTCTAGATTTCACATCCGAATTTCTTTTTCGTTTTGTTTCACATACATAAAATTTGGTGAAAGTAAAACGAACGCAATTTTTTCCTTATAATTTTTATACCCCCCACTCTGGTGATAGAGGGTACCCAAGTAAAAATGTGAAGGATCAGTACTGATCCGAAAAATGGATCGCTAAGATTAGATCAGTTTTAATCGGACGGATACAATTTCATCCGAAAAATGGGTTTATCTAATTATATAAACCCATTTTTCGGATAACATTGTATCCGTCCTATTAAAATCTTAGCGATCCATTTTTCGGATCAGTACTGATCTTTCAAATTTCGGATCAGTACTGATCCGAGTAAGATCTTTTAAATCTCGGATAAGACGTGATATATAAAAATATATCTAAACATTTTTACTCAGGTATATATAAGTTTGTCATTCCGTATGTAACACATTGAAATATTGGTTTAGGACCCAATAAAGTGTATATATTCATGATCCTTGATCGATTTTAAGTCGATCTAACGATGTCCGTCTGTCTGTCTGTCTGTCTGTCTGTCCGTCCGTCTGTCAGTCTGTTGAAATCACGTTTTTGGCAATAATCCGGAACCGATTTAAACGCTTGGGGTACCAAAAGTTGCGGAATTTTCCTAGGAAGAAACTGATGTATTTTTTTTTTTTAAATCGGTTAAGTATTTTAAAAGTTATGAGTGAATTTGTGAAAAAAATCTTACAAGGGAAGTATCTCAACCCTTATGAACCGATTTGCCTGAAACCTAAAATATATACAAAAGAGACGATTTTAATGTTGGGGTGTCTCGGCTTTTCGGCCATATCGGTGTTTAAAAATTTCGTTGTCCCCTTATGAAACAATGTGGACCTTCGGGAAAATTTCGATAACTCCCGAACTAACAGGAATATCGCCTAGAGCAAAAATACGTGTCGAATTAAATTTAATAGAGATTATTTCGTATTCTTATGAATATCGTAGGGGTATGTCTTCATATAAATACCCCCTAAAATTTACACATTTTCATTAAAAAAATATTTAACGAAACCGAATTTTTACAAGGTTATGCCACCGTTGGATAGGCATTAAAAAAACCTTTCTTCTCATATGTAAACATCATATAGTTTTTTAGAAAGAAATGGCTGAAAAATCCAAAAAACGATTTTTTCGCCATTTTTTGACCCATGTTTTGAACCCCTCAATCCCCGATATGGCCGATAAGCCGAGACACCCCAACCTTAGAATTGTCTCTTTTTTATATATTTTAAGTTTCAAGCAAATCGGTTCATAAGGGTTGAGATACTTCCCTTGTTAGTGGTTTTCAACATAACCCTAAATTAACTCATATTTTGTGTAGATGTATAACAAAGAATACGGAAATGAAAAAAAAAACGGAGAAAAAGAAAAAAATCTTTACAAAAAAACTTTAAAATATGTAAAACCAAATCTAAATTTAATTAAAAACAAGTAAGAGTGTTAAATTCGGCTGTGCCGAATCTTTTATACCCTCCAACATGCAAAAAAAAAAAATCCAGGAACGTTTTCTTTTTTTGGGGGGGGGGGGCAAAAATGGTAATTGGGGGGGCAAATTTCCTGTCGAATACGTGTTTAAAAATTAGTTCTTATGCTTTATGCACTAAAGAAATACAAGTTTATCATTATTTAAAAAAAAAAGTATTCCACGCCCATAAAGAGGGGAGGCGGACCAAAGAAACGACATTATCTAATTCTTTGGGTCCAAATTAAGGACTTTGAACTTCCTGTAGCATAAAAATGTTGCATTTGTTAAACAAAATCACAAAAAATCATGTAAAAAAGTGGTATTTTTCATGGGTTGGTTTAGTTCTCTAAGGGGAAACTTTTTTCCCCTTGGTCCGATTTTGCCCATTTCCGAACTTAACCTGCCTAGGAATATAAGACATATTCTTGCCAAACTTGGGAAGTCTAGCTCTTTTATTTTGGACTGTATCGTGTCCTCTACAGACGGACAGACGGACAGACGGACAGACGGACAGACGGACGGACGGACGGACATCGCTAGAATGTCTTAGAATCGATCACTGATCAATAAAATATATACTTAATAGGGTCCTAGACCGATATTTCAATGCGTTACACACGGAATGACAAAGTGAGTATACCCCCATACTGTGGTTGGAGGGTATAAAAAGTTCGTTAAGTAATAATAAAAATTGATAGCATGTGTGTGTGTGTCCGTTTTTTGCTTCGTCATATTAACGGGGTTGCCAGACTTTTTTTGGCTTTGTCGCCAAATCGGATGTAAAATCACGCCAAAACTCAATTTTGTTCAGATTTCTTAAAAAAAATATTTTCATTAAAAAATAAATTCTGTTAAATAATAAAATACAGAAATAAACTTTATGACAAAAATCGCCCAAATCCGGAAAATCTATATATATAAAAGATTAATGTGACTGACTGACATACTCATTCATTATCGCCCAGCCCAAACCGCTGAAGTTAGAGACTTGAAATTTGGACTGTAGGTTGTCCTCCCGGAATAAAGATCCACTAAGGCTGGATTTTTGCCAATGTTGATTCAAAGGGGGTAAAAAGGGTAAAAAACTGTACTTTTGGTACTTTTTATATCTCCCGATATAATGGTCATAGAGACTTGAAATTTGGACTGTATGTTACCCTCCCGCAATATAGATCCACTATGGCTGAAGTTTTGCCAATGGTAAGGGGGTAAAAAAGGTAAAAAACTGTACTTTTGGTACTTTTTAAATCTCCTGATATAATGATCATAGAGACTTGAAATTTGGACTGTATGTTCACCTCCCGGAATATAGATCCATTAAGGCTGGATTTTTGCCAGTGTTGATTCTAAGGGGGTCAAAAGGGTAAAAAACTGTACTTTTGGTGCTTTTTATATCTCCTGAAATAATGGTCAAAGAAACTTGAAATTTGGACAGTATGTTCACGTCCTAGAATATAGAATACTTTTTTTAGTGTACCGTTTTCAAAAAGTACCTTTTATAAAAAGTACCTTTTATAAACGGTTCCTTTATAAAAAGTACCTTTTATAAAAAGTACCTTTTATAAAAAGTACCTTTTATAAAAAGTACCTTTTATAAAAAGTACCTTTTATAAAAAGTACCTTTTATAAAAAGTACCTTTTATAAAAAGTACCTTTTATAAAAAGTACCGTTTATAAAAAGTACCTTTTATAAAAAGTACCTTTTATAAAAAGGTACAAAGGTATAAAAAGTACCTTTTATAAAAAGTACCTTTTATAATAAGTGCCTTTTCTAAAAAGTACCTTTTATAAAAAGTACCTTTTATAAAAAGTACCTTTTATAAAAAGTACCTTTTATAAAAAGTACCTTTTATAAAAAGTACCTTTTATAAAAAGTACCTTTTATAAAAAGTACCTTTTATAAAAAGTACCTTTTATAAAAAGTACCTTTTATAAAAAGTACCTTTTATAAAAAGTACCTTTTATAAAAAGTACCTTTTATAAAAAGTACCTTTTATAAAAAGTACCTTTTATAAAAAGTACCTTTTATAAAAAGTACCTTTTATAAAAAGTACCCTTTATAAAAAGTACCTTTTATAAAAAGTACCTTTTATAAAAAGTACCTTTTATAAAAAGTACCTTTTATAAGAAGTACCTTTTATAAAAAGTACCTTTTATAAAAAGTACCTTTTATAAAAAGTACCTTTTATAAAAAGTACCTTTTATAAAAAGTACCTTTTATAAAAAGTACCTTTTATAAAAAGTACCTTTTATAAAAAGTACCATTTATAAAAAGTACATTTTATAAAAAGTACCTTTTATAAAAAGTACCTTTTATAAAAAGTACCTTTTATAAAAAGTACCTTTTATAAAAATACCTTTCATTAAAAGTACCTTTTATTGAAAGTACCGAAAGTACACTTTTTGGTACTTTTTATTTCCTGAGGTATAAATAAAACAAACTTTTTTGTTTTTTAAATCATTACATTGGTGGAGGGTATTTAAAGATTCGGCACAGCCGAATATAGCTTTCTCACTTGTTTAAATTGTAATTATTCGATTTCAACTTCGAATGAAAACGTGATCAACAAAACACTAAACTTGATTTCATGTGATTCGGAAATTTTCATGTGAATTGAAAAGTTGTGAAAGACAGAACAGAGGCCCAAATATTAAATTTGGCAATATCTAAAAAACTGTTTTACATTTTAACTTTTTAATATCATTTTCGTATTCAGTACGAAATTTTACATGGAAAATAAATAACAAATAGCGTAAATCTAATATTTTTTTAAAAATTTGTAAACTAGCGTTACACTCAATAAACTTCATATGTATAAAAAAAATAATTTCTGCATTTTTACTCAAATGCATGTAACTTTTACAATTTTAAACGGATTTTCCCTCTTATTTTCACTCTTATTTTATTCGTAATATATCAAACTTAAACTTTAAATAGAGAAATTAATTTTAAAAATTTCCCTGTGAAATTTGTAATAGAATTTACTTTTTTACAAAATTTATAAATAGCTTATAAGGCGATAATCAGATTTAATAATGTTGTGTAAAGAATTGATAAAGCATTAAAATACCTTTAATTTAGAATCCAAAAAATTGAACCCATCTTCTTGGTCCAGTTTTTATTTTTTTTTTTATTTTAGTAAAACCACTGTTTTCAAAAATTGGAATTTTCGAATTACAAATGGAAGTTTGAAATTAGAAGTAGAATCTCCAAATTACAAATAGAATCTTGGAATAAGAAGTAAAATCTTCAAATGGCTGTAGATTCGTCTGGAGGGTGTAACTAATATATGAATATAGGAAATTTACAGATTGACGAAACACACAAACGTAATATTAACTTTTCCATTGTTGCAATTGAAAATATTTATTTATGTCTAAAATCTCACATTATTTAATTATGTACTTACCAGTGTTGCCACCGGTCAACTAAAAAATTATCCAGTAGTTTGTCCGAAATTATCCAAAATCCCAAAAATTATCCAAAAAAAAATAATGAAAAACGATTTTTTAACGAAACAAAAGTTTTTTTTTTTAATTTAATTTAAAGAATACATAAAATAAGTAGTAGTTTGTTCAAAATGATCCAAAATCCCAAAAATTATACAAAAAAAAAATATCAAAACGATTTTTTTTAACGAAAGTGTTTTTTTTTAAATTCAATTTAAAGAATACATAGGCTGACCATTCGTCTTGATTTGATCAGTACATGTACTGATTTTTGATCACGTGTACTGATTAAAAAACGTTGTACTGATTTGTACTTATTTTTTTAAATATGTACTGATTGTACTGATTTTTGAACATTTCAACATAAAAAATAATTTTATTCTAAAAGTCTATACAAAAACTTGAGTTTGCATAAAAAAGTCTTCAAGGTAGATTTTTATAACTTAATTCTGACAATAAGATAAATTATAATGAATTCAAAAGAGCTTAGAATTCGAAAATCAAGAGGTTCCTTAACGCAAAAATGTATCTGAGCGTGAGGTTATTTTGATCTTCATAAATTTATATGAAAAGGCGCACAGAATCTCTGACGTTTACTAAAACGATAAGTTCACTGGATGATGGAATTTTTATATTTTTTTAGAATGATAATGTAATTGGATGAATAAAATGATTCTTCGATGCTCGATGAGGTAATGTCATACGAATTTATTGAAAAAAAGCGCTAAGAACATCAGGTCTATTTAAAAAAGACTTGCTTATTATCTGGGAAGTTTTCTTAAAGGATGAGTTATTAAAAGTCCTCAGAATCAGCGGACTTTTAATTCACAAAACCTGTGGGTTTTTGTTTTATTCTCTGCACCAAAACGATCAAAATATTCAAATGAAATTGTTTGTAGTCAACAAAATTTTCCGCAAAATAACGACAAAGTTTATGACAGTTGATTTTAACAGTTGTTTTTACTGAATACTAATTGACCCCAAGTGTGGTAGTTTAAGCGAAACTTTTTCAGTGTTGGAAAAATCATCATTGTTTCTCAAAAATCAGCAGTGCTTTCCCACAGAAAACAGTTTTCAGAGAGTTATTTCTAGAAAAAAAAAATATAAAACTTTTGCGTACTGATTTGAGTTCAGAAATAATGGTCACCCTAAGAATACATGAAATTCAGGTTAGCAAAAGTTCGGTCGATTCTGAGAGTAGGGGTGAAAATAGAGGCTAAATTAGAAGACCCGTACGCGGCGTTTGTTTATGTTAGTTCGATTTTTTTTTTAATCGACCTTCATACTTTGCAGTCAAATGCCGATTTTCAGCTTATTGTTTATATGTTTTTATATGTCTCTAGCAACAATTTGGCTTTTACAGATTGAAAAAATATCAATCAGTCGACGAGTTAAAGCCAAAAAACCATAAAAACAATATGCTGAAAATCGGCCGCGTACGGGTCTTCTAATTTAGCCTCTATTTTAACCCCTCACTCTCAGAATCGACCTAACTTTTGCTAACCTGAATTTGTTCCACAGTGTTACTCTTTTGTGGGCTCAAAATTTGTACTCCCATTTCTTTTAATGCCTTCTTTTGTAAAAAGAATTGAAGCAACAGTATTTGAAGATAATTTATTTCGTTAATCGGTTTTTGTTTTCTTTAAAAAAAAATTATATTTTGTCCGTGTAAAACTTTAAATTGTAAATGATAAAATTATCCAAAAATGTAACTATCCAAAGAGTATCCAATAAATTTTAAATTATCCATTTTTTGGATAATTATCCAAGAAGTGGCAACACTGGTACTTACTCGTTTAATGAGTAAAATCATAAATAAATAAATACAAATATAATTTGCATCGTATTTTCACATGTGTAGTTTTTGTTTTTTTAATATATACTAAGTTGTGCACTGAACACTGTTCAATCGATTAATATTTGTTCGATTAATCAAACAATTTTAGACCAATAATTGTTTGATTAATTTAAAATTGCTTATTTCGATTAAGGGATTAATCAAAGAATATATGCCGATTAATCGAATTATAATATATGGTTTGTCTGGAAATATGTATAAGTACTTTTTAAACATTTAACTTGTTTAACAACCTAAAATAAGTACCTGGTAAAATTTTGGATAAAATGTGTCAACTCAATAACCGCACAAAAATCGGTCAAAGTTTCGAGTTTTGGGCGAAAACCCACTAAATAAAATTAAATTACAAATTTTATGAATATGCTCAAAATAAAAAATTTTTGTTTAACATTTTCTTAAATGTAAGGCGAGTTTTTTTTTTTTGAGTTTTTTATATATAACTATAACTACTAGTAAAAAAACCGTATCACTACTTATCATAAAAATTATGGCAACACTGTTAATTTCTAAAATGTACTTGGTATCACTTCATTTTAATTTATAAATATTTCTTGTTATTGAATTTAGAGAATTAATAAAATTATTGCAATAGTTTTCAATTTTTTTTGTTAAGAATTTAAAATAATCAAACTTATTTTTGGAATTTTATTTATTTATTTATTTGACTTTTCGACATAATGAACAGTGTTGGCAATTGACAAAAACGAAAATTTCAAGATTTGGCACCACTTTTTTTAAATACTTAGCTTTTTAGAATATATAAATATCCCTACTTACCAAGTGTATATCTACTTAAATTTGTATGGAAAGTTTATAACAAAATCGAAAAAAACACGCCTGTAGTTAGATATTAAATACTACTATTTTTGTGATATCGGTAATCCATATAAATTTGTCAACAGAAATAATTTTTGACACATTTTTCAAATCTCCAAAATTATTTATTTAAATTTTTCTCAAACGAAATTGCAGAAAACTTAAATTTTGATACATTTTAATCAAATAAGTCAAAAACGCCAAATGTCGATTAATCGTTTAATCGAACAATAAAAAACCCCGATTAATTGAAAACCCTAATATATACTTACATATTTTTTCTTATCGTCGATTAAAAAAAAATGTTTTAATTTTTATCTTATTTGGAGATTTTTTTTATCTTAAAAATACATACCGAGTAAAAAAAAAGTTTCATATAATATATTGTAAAAAAAAAACTTGATGGGTTTGTTATGGAATATGTAAACTTTTATTTGCTTTTTGTTTCATCCCATTCCGATTTTGGTTGTCGCACTGTGTTATTAAATCCGTTTTATACAAAAACTTGAAAAAATAAATAATAATTAAACTTTTTTAAAACTTTAAAACGTTGTGCTGGACAAAAACTATTCCACGAAAATTTTTTAAATATTTTTTCCTCAATGTATTCAACATAACGAAACTTTTGGCACCAATTTAAAATATCCCAGCAGAAATTTTGCTGAACTGGCAGCAGCTTTTGGAAAGGAAACTTGAGTGAAGGAGCGCATCCAAACCTGCTGAATTCATGCATGATTCTCTAAGGCGATGTCACACTTTAGAGCGCTAGTTGGATACACTGAAAAAGCGCTCTTAAGATGCTTTGAATTCATATCTCTTTAGGGCGCTGAAAAAATCGCTATAAAGATGCAGTGAATTCATGTATCTTTTTAGAGCTATTTAAGCAGAATAAAGATGAAGAACATTTGACCATTTCTGAAATACAAATTACAAAATCTGAAATACAATTGACTATTTCTGAATACAATTTGAAAATCTTAAATACAATTGACTAATTCTGAAAATTATTTGACTCCCTGCAAGCATTTGAAAGAAATATCGCCTAAGAGATCTAATTACATTTAAAAAATTTCCAATTATATTTCGAAAATTTCAAATTATATTTCAGAAACTTCCATTTATATTTCAGATATTACCATTTATAGCCAAAAAATGTTTAATTACATTTCAAAAATTTTCAATTATATTTGAAATTTTTGAAATATAATTGGATATTTTTAAATATGATTTGAGAGTCTAAAATATGATTGGACATTTTTTGTAATATAATTTGTATTTTCTGAAACTAAAGTGGAAATGGTGTACTCAATTTTTTTTTCATTCAAAATGTGTTAAAGGTGCTATGATTGAAGCACTCTTTGCAGCGCTGATTAATGCGCAATAATGATGCGGTGAAATCATGTGTCTTTGTCCAAAACTCATGGTTTTTTATTCAAAAAGTGTTAAATATATTTAAAAGGAAATCATATGTGAAATTTTATCAAAATATAATTTTATATTTTAAGTTTTATATAAAAAATCTTAACAAAAAAAATTTAATTTTTTCCCTTTACTTTTACTGCACCCTCAAGAGCGCTCTTTGGATGCGCTTCGGTAAGCCATATAAAGATGCTGTGTCGCCAAAATCTCGATTTATTTTTGCTGGGATAATATTCGTAATAAAAGTAATTCATATACCGTATTTATTCAAAAGTTGCATTTAAATGGCTAATTTTAATCTGACACACATCAAGTGTGTGGCAATCGAAGGAGTGCTGATGATGGAAGGGTGGCATCTTCCAAAAGCTGTTGACATTTCTACTTAGCCTGTGTTGTCACTTCAAAAGTTGAAAAAAAAAAACTTTATTGTCTCACCAATGGCGTTTCACCCTTACGCCTATATCCAAATATTTTAAAATTTTGCATTTTCCTTAAATTAAGCTAATTTAATGAAATTAAATGACCTACAAATTGTGGAAAAACTTTAATAAATATATTTCCAGTGTTTTCATACACTAAAAAAAACACCTTGTAAAATTAAAAGAAAAATTTTTTACCTTTTCTTCTACCTCCTATTTGACAAAAATTCTTAGTAATTTTACAAACTTTTTACCAATAATTTTGTAATTTTACAAGGTTTTTACCAATAAAATTGTAAATTTACAATTTTTTTGACGCGATAAAACTTACAAGGAGGTTTCGTGATGTTACAAGATTTTTGCTACCTCCTATTTTACGAGAATTCCTAATAAAAATTAAGAGCTTTTTTGTAATTTTACAAGCTTTTTACCAATAAAACTTTAAATTTACAACTTTTTTGGCGCAATGAAACTTACAAGGAATTCTCGTGAATTCACTAGATTTGTTTTTGTAGAAAAACTTGGAAATTTGTAAAATTACTAAAAAAATTGTAAAATTACAAAAACAAATGTAAATTTCGATAAAAAAAATTTGTTAAAAAAAGGAAAACTGTCACGATAAAGTTTACAAGAAGGTTAGGTTAGGTTAGAAGTGGCGGAGTCAAAGACTCCTCACATAGACCGGATGGTCCATAGCGAAACCAGAATAATTTCTCTGCGACGCTGATATGAAGTTTACAGAAGGTTTGAAGTAGGGATGCCAAACGGGAAATCCCGATCCCGAAAATCCCGGGATTTTCGGGATTTATAAAATCCCGAATCCCGGGATTTTTAAAAAAAAATCCCGAAAATCCCGAAATTTAAAACGTTAAAATTTTCAACTAAAAACAATTCGGATTTGGATGAATTGAAGTATCACTTATTAAATTGTTCTTTACGATTTTGCAAAGCAAAAAATTTAAATATTGCTGAATCTACTGAGATTCAGTTGATGCAACAAAAATTCGGACGAAATATTTACATATATGCTGTCACAATTGAATATCAGTGGTCACAACTGAATTATGTTGACAAAACTGTTTTTTAATTAAAACAACTACAAAATTTAGTTCTCACAGCCGAATTTATTAGCAGGAACTGAATTTTGAGTTGATGCAACTGAAAAATTCAGTTAAAAATTTACACACGGTTTAGTGGTGCTCTGTTAGGATATTTGAAAAAAGGACAAAAATTATCCGTTAAAATGGAGATAGAGGATTAGTATATTCTAAAAAAAGTACTAACATTATCTGGTCAGCAGCAGATTTACAACATGTTTTTTACTTATCCCAAACGCTTTTGAAAATAAATTAAAAACTTCAGTGGGCCATAAAAAATAACTCGAGCTAAGTTCTTAAACCACCTCAGAGGTTTTGGTCTATAAATGGTACTTATATTTTTTTGGCCTAAAGATACTAAATCGTAATGCACAGTGGTATATTTTGTTTTTTCAGCTATTTTATGTACATGTTTATATGAAAATATGACAAATAAAAATATTTAAGTTCATATAAATCTTATTTTTTTTAATATAGGAAATAAAAAATCCCGAAAATACCCAAAAAACCCGAAAATCCCGAAAAACCCGGGATCCCGAAAAAATCCCGAAAATCCCGGGATCCCGAAATATTAATTTTCAAAATCCCGAATCCCGGGATTTTTCAAAGTTAATCCCGTTTGGCATCCCTAGTTTGAAGTTTACAAGAAGGTTTCGTAACTTTACTAGATTTATTGCTATTGCTCCTATTTTACGAGAATTCCTAGTAATTTTACAAGCTCTTTACCAATAATTTTGTAATTTTACTAGCATTTTACCAATAAAATTGTAAATTTACAGTTTTTTTTTGCGCAATTGAAATTACAACGAATTCTCGTGAATTTACTAGATTTTTTTTTGTAAAATTATCTTGGAAATTTGTAAAATTACAAAAAAAAATTTAGAATTACACAAAAAGTGTAAATTTCGATCCAAATTTGTTTGGCAAAAAACAAGGAAAACTGTCAAATATTAGTAAAATGGGATAACGAGACTTTTCCTAGTAATTTGACAAAGTTTTTTTTTTTGTGTGTATTTTTCCCACAAGAAATTTGACCATAAGTGTGGTTTGATGATACCACTACCATGTTTATACTAATATCATATGTATAAATATATGTTTACATAAGTTTTCAATGTATTTACACGTTTTTGGTTAAAAAAAATGAAATTTAATAGTTGGTAATACATATTATTTGTACATATGTATTACAATACAGTACAAATGAATTACAACATAGTATTTACTCATGTTTTTTCTTTCAAAATGTACAACTGGCAAACTAATTACTTAACACAATTATACTTACACTCCAAATAAAAATTACAGTAATCCTTAGCAGTACATTATTAAATAAGTAAGAACAACCTTGCAAATTTTTCCCCATAGACTCCATTCACGAAAAAATACATATGTGTGCACTAAAATGCATATAGCTCAGGAATGCACATGGTATTTACCTTTCATGGGAAATTTGCAAAAACAAAATCGGTTTACGCATAACAGAGAACATACATTAAGAAGCAAATGAAAATGAAACTTATTTTTATATATGTATAGTGCACTAAAATGCTTATAACTCATGAACCAATACACATACAAATACCCACACAAAAGCCGTGGAAAATCGAATTACGCAATACAGAGCACACCAATTACAGAGGTAGTTCACTAAAATCTATAAACCTCTTGAACCAATATACATACAAAAAACGTGTATCCATAAAACCCTTCGTATTGACGTCACCTTTCATGGGAAATTCCCAGAAACAAATTTGGTTTTCGCATTATAGAGATCACACTTAACAACCATACTGCAACATATTTTTATATATAGATGTAGATTAATTTAAGTGTAAAGGATGTCAATATCATTAAAGTATATTAATTAAACATATTTTTTGAAGGCCACAACAAAGATATCTTTCTTAATTTAGGATCAAAAAAAGAGCATGTCATGACAGGCGAAAACAAAAACGTGCAAGAATATAAAACACAAACAAAAGTTAACTAACATTTACAAACATTGACTGACAGTTAAGAATAAATTATTTTATGAATACAAAACGCTCAAAGACATCAAATAATAAAAATAATTAACACTAAAATTACCATAAATGATTTAAGTCTACATTAAGTATAATTATTATAAATTACTAGCAGGAAATTTATAATGATTACCAAGACTTGTGTTGTAAAGAGACTTTTATATTATTTTATGTAAAGTTTTAAGGCAAGATGCCGTAAAAGATATACAGAAAGAATTATTGTTCATAACGAGGCAATGAATTTTTTCATTACATCAATAATTTTTTCATAATTGCTGTAAATTTTTTTGAAAAAGTCCATTAGGTTAGGTTAGGTTATGAAGGATGACGCTGGCGGAAACCAGCGTCCATAGAGGCCACGTGATGGCCCATTATGATTCCTTTAATTATTTTTCCTCTTCTCTGTTTAATCCTAAGTTGTTCGCCTTATGCGTCCCATTTTGATGCTTTAATAAACGCCAGTAGAGTCCAAGGATTTGTGCCCCGAAGTTCTGATAAATTCTGAAAAATATAAGAACCAAAAATTTTAAATCTTCTAAATGATTGTGCAGGGCATTCGCATAAAAAATGGTAGGTGTCTTCTACGGATTCCCTGCACCATCTGCATGTATCATCATTTCTTATTCTAATTGTTACCATGTGTTTACCCAATGTGTTGTGACCAGAAATGAGGTTAACTGTAGCTCTAAGTTGCTTCCTGTTCATATCTAAAAGAATTTTGCTGTGTTTTAACAGGCTTTCATCCCATAATAATTTTGTCTGTGTACTTCGATCAGAGCTGGACCATTTATTCAACCAAATCGCCCTTGAGTCCAATCTTATTTTTTTGACAGAAAATAGAGAGTGGAGGGAACACCTCAGATTCTGCTGTTTCCTGTGCGAGTTCAGCTCCCCATCGTGCAAGCTCATCGGCTCTCTCGTTTCCCAGAATATCTTTGTGACCAGGTACCCAGCACAGAGTAATATTATGCTGCTCGCTAAGAACCTTAAGTTCTCTGTGGCAGCAGCTGACTACCTTAGATCTGATATCATCACTTTTCAAAGCCATTAAAGCAGCCAATATCGCATCTGTATATTGGTAACATTGAAATATGCTCAGCTGCCTTGGCTATCGCATATACTTCGGCTTGAAAGATACTACAATCGTTGTCCAGACGGTAGGACTCATTTAGGTTTAGCTCCATGCAGTGAAAGCCACTACCGGTGCCTGTCGACATTTTGGAACCATCCGTAAATACGTTAATTTGTTGAAGTTTTACTCTACTATTAAGCCAATCATCTAGTGAAGGAATCACAATTTTCAGTCTACCATCAGTAACGTTATGTGGGATATCATAATCCGTTCTTGTACTCCGTTCAAAACTACCGATAATCTTCGTGTGTCGAACCTGTCTGTTTTTCAAAGATCCCGTTTGAATTAGTCTATTTAGGGCAATTTTTGCATTTTCCTTAATGAAAAATCAAGCGGTGTCATATCCAGAAGCACTTCTAAAGCTTCGGTTGATGTTGTCTTCATTGCGCCTGTAATACTTAACAACGCAATTCTATTCACTCGTTTGATTGAGTCAGCATGAGTCCTATATTCAATGACCATTGCATTTATTGAAACCTAACGGATATTTTTCAAGACCTCAAAAGTCCTACTAAGGGTTGCAACTCTGAGAAAATCTACTACAGTGTAAGATATTACCACTGTGTTAGAAAAAGTTAAAAATAGGTCGATTAAGTTCGTGCTAAACGTAACATATGGGTAGTGAAATGTAATATAATTGCCGTCATCTTTTCTCTCTAAATGTACGTTTACGTTACAGAGAAAATCGAAGAGTGCTGACGAAGGAAGGGTGGCTTCTTCCGAAAGCTGCCGACATCTCCACTTAGCCTGTGTTATCAATTAATTTTTTCAGATTTTCTCATTGTACAACAAAAATAATTATTTCTCAGAAATAATTAACATGGACTCAACCCGAAATAAATAAAACTTCAGTTTATGAAAATAATCATTGATTTTATGAATTTTCTTGTCTATAAAACATTTTCATTACGTGTATAAACATAAAGGCGTTTAAAAAATCGATTTTGATGCGTGCTCAATAGTGTTGGGTGTAAAAGCTCAGTAAAGCGATCGCTTTTTCAGCTCAGCTCTTTCAAGCAGTGACTATTTCGAGCGAAATAAAGCACTATGCCTTTTTATACCTCCAACCACAGTATGGAGGTACTTTGTCGTTCCGTGCGTAAAGCATTGTAATATCAATTGTCGATCCAAAAGAGCTAGACTCCTGATGTTTGACTCGACTATGTCTTATGGTATTTGTTCGATAAAGTTCGTAAATAGTCCAAATCAGGACAGAGGGAATAAAGTTCCACTGTTGAGGCTCAAAGCAATGGCCCCAAATTTGTTGCACAGTGTTATATGCATATGCAAATATTTAGTGTTAAAAACCACGATTGCCACACAAGCAGTCAAATAATATTCGTAACTAATAATAAAGTTTTACTTATGAGTACCTACATATGTGAGTATAGAGATTAATTAAAAAGCTATATGTAGATGGATTTGGTACTTCCATATCTAAATACATACAAACTGCCACCACACACAAGCATTAAACACATTTATAAGTATTTATGAGCTTTAAGGATTGCTTAACATTTAATAAAGTTGTTTTAGTTTTTCTTACGTTTTCTAAGAAACTTCTTAAGTTAAATAAGAAAAAAGAAAATAAACAGTAAAAGAAAATCTTCTTTTAGCAGAGCAACAAATAAGTTTATTCCTTTATAAAAACAGCAAATTTAGTTTGAAGTACGGCCGTGTAACAACCGATTTGATATTATCGGATATCATTTGATATGATAATATATGAGTGTATCTTATTGTATCTGATCAGATATAATTAGATATCAAATTTGTTCCAATGTTGGTCAAATTCAATCTAGAGTTTGGGCTTTTTAGATATAAAATTATGCAATCATATCCGATCATATATAAAAAGATATATACAGATCCAGGCGCGGGGGGAAAAGGAAATTCCCCCACCCCAAAACCGAATTCGAAAAAGAAAAAAAGGAAAAAAGAAGGAAAAAGAAGGAAAAAGAAAGAATAAGAAAAAGGAAAAAGAAAATGATCAATTTTTTCTATGAAAAATGTTTCTAAAGGAAAAATGTCTCGAATGTTAAATTTTTCTATACCCGAGTAAAAATAAACATATATAACAATATATAATTTGATACAAACATAATATATCATATTATATCTATATTAGGGTGGCAGCTATTTTGCAAAACTTCGAATTTGAAGGAGTGCACCCCTAATTTTTATTACATTTGGTCTAAAAATGCTATGCTAAAAATTTCAGCCAAATCGGACAACGTTAACACGAGGCTCATCGAGGTCAAAGGTCAAAGGTCAAAAAATAGCCATATTTTGATGAAAAACATTAAATAAATGGTGTTGTTTTTTTAATATATTGTTAAAAAGTGGTACACGAGTTGTTTTTGGTATAATAAGATAAATTAAAAATTTTTGGGTTTTCAAAAATTAACCCTTGTAAGTCTTTCGGGGTCAAAATGACCCAATTTTCACAAAATGACCCCTATAACACGAAAATCAGCCCCAATTTTCTAAATTTATTGAAATAAACCAATGTAAACCCATATTTATATTCTATTCTATCATAAATAATCAAATATGAAATACTGTCTTTCTAGGATGTCATTCACCCGATTCACGGTAAGGCCAAAAATATGCATTTTATTTGGCGTGGTTCTCAAAACTGATATTTTGGTTTTTTCAAAATTTTCTTAAACAAAATTAGGAAAAATGCTGAAAAAACCACAGAATCTTATAAAATATATGTTAACATATAAAAAAAAAATTTTTTGCGGGATATCGCTCGGATAGTTTGGCGGGGGCATCGATTTAAACTCAGCGGATTTCGAGGAAAATGCGTTTTTTGCCCACAATTTATTGAATATGGAAAAAATTTGGTAAATATTTTAAAATTTGACAAAGTCAGGGTCATAAATTATTAAAAACTATGTTAGACATTAACCCTAAACGTTTTAGGAAAATAGAATAATTTTAACCCGGTTTTTATTCGGGTCAAAGGTCAAATTTAGGGATATTTGGATTTTTTTTGGAAAAAGGCATCTAAATATGAAATGTTTATTGCGATTTTTTATAAAACTTAGTATAATTATTGTACGAGCTCAGAAAAATAATTATTTAATTTTTTTTAAATTAACCCATAAATGAACATGGGGTCAAAATGGCCCGGCACATTTAAATTTCTTTATATAGATTTTTATATTTTCTTTCGTTTTTTTTTAAAACTTGTTATGATTATGTGCGAGGTCAGAAAACTTATTATTTGATTTTTTTTAATTAACCCATAAATGAACATGGGGTCAAAATGGCCCAGCACGTTAAAAATTTTTAATATAGTTTTTTTTATTTTTTTTTTTTTCTATTTCTATTAAACTTGTTATTATTTTTATGCGACGTCTGAAAAAATAATTATTTATAATAACAAGCTTAATAGAAATAGAAAAAAAAAATAAAAAAACTATATTAAGAATTTTTAACATGCTGGGCCATTTTGACCCCATGTTCATTTATGGGTTAATTAAAAAAAATCAAATAATAAGTTTTCTGACCTCGCACATAATCATAACAAGTTTTAAAAAAAACGAAAGAAAATATAAAAATCTATATAAAGAAATTTAAATGTGCTGGGCCATTTTGACCCCATGTTCATTTATGGGTTAATTTAAAAAAAATTAAATAATTATTTTTCTGAGCTCGTACAATAATTATACTAAGTTTTATAAAAAATCGCAATAAACATTTCATATTTAGATGCCTTTTTCCAAAAAAAATCCAAATACTTATCCCTAAATTTGACCTTTGACCCGAATAAAAACCGGGTTAAAATTATTCTATTTTCCTAAAACGTTTAGGGTTAATGTCTAACATAGTTTTTAATAATTTATGACCCTGACTTTGTCAAATTTTAAAATATTTACCAAATTTTTTCCATATTCAATAAATTGTGGGCAAAAAACGCATTTTCCTCGAAATCCGCTGAGTTTAAATCGATGCCCCCGCCAAACTATCCGAGCGATATCCCGCAAAAAATTTTTTTTTTATATGTTAACATATATTTTATAAGATTCTGTGGTTTTTTCAGCATTTTTCCTAATTTTGTTTAAGAAAATTTTGAAAAAACCAAAATATCAGTTTTGAGAACCACGCCAAATAAAATGCATATTTTTGGCCTTACCGTGAAACGGGTGAATGACATCCTAGAAAGACAGTATTTCATATCTGAGTATTTATGATAGAATAGAATATAAATATGGGTTTACATTGGTTTATTTCAATAAATTTAGAAAATTGGGGCTGATTTTCGTGTTTTGGGGGTCATTTTGTGAAAATTGGGTCATTTTGACCCCAAAAGACTTACAAGGGTTAATTTTTGAAAACCCAAAAATTTTTAATTTATCTTCTTATACTAAAAACAACTCGTGTACCACTTTTTAACAATATATTCAAAAAACAACACCATTTATTTAAAGTTTTTCATCAAAATATGGCTATTTTTTGACCTTTGACCTCGATGAGCCTCGTGTTAACGTTGTCCGATTTGGCTGAAATTTTTAGCATAGCATTTTTAGACCAAATGTAACAAAAGATAGGGGTGCACTCCTTCAAATTCGAAGTTTTGCAAAATAGCTGCCACCCTAATCTATATATATAAAAGAGTTGGGTGAGTGAGTGACTGACTGACTGACTGACTGACTGATTCATCATCGCCCAGCCCAAACCGCTGAAGCTAGAGACCTGAAATTTGGACTGTAGATTCACCTCCCGGAATATAGATCCACTAAGGCTGGATTTTTGCCAGTGTTGATTCTAAGGGGGTAAAAAGGGTAAAAAACTGTACTTTTGGTACTTTTTATATCTCCCGAAATAATGGTCATAGAGACTTGAAATTTGGACTGTATGTTCACCTACCGGAACATAGATCCACTAAGGCTGGACTTTTGCCAATGTTGATTCTAAGGGGGTAAAAAGGGTAAAAAACTGTACTTTTGGTACTTTTTATATCACATGAAATAATGGTCACAGAGACTTGAAATTTGGACTGTATGTTCACATCCTAGAATATAGATCCAGTAAGGCCGGATTTTTGCCAGTGTTGATTCTAAGGGGGTAAAAAGGGTAAAAAACTGTACTTTTGGTACTTTTTTATATCTCCTGAAATAATGGTCATAGAGACTTGAAATTTGGACTGTATGTTCACCTCACGGAAAAAAGATCCCCTAAAACTGGATTTTTGCCAATGTTGATTCAAAGGGGGTAAAAATGGTAAAAAACTGTACTTTTGGTACCTTTTATATTTCCTTAAATAATAGTCCTAGAAACTTAAAATTTGGAATGTAGGTTCACCTCCCGTAATATAGATCCACTAAGGCTGAAGTTTTGCCAATGTTGATTCTAAGGGGGTAAAAAGGGTAAAAAACTGAACTTTTGGTACTTTTTATATTTCCTTAAATAATAGTCCTAGAAACTTGAAATTTGGAATGTAGATTCACCTCCCGAAAAATATGTTCACTGGGGCTGGGTTTTTGCCAATGTTGATTCTAAAGGGGTAAAATGGGTAAAAAAGTGTAATTTAGGTACCTTTTATATTTCCTTAAATAATGGCCTTAGAGACTTGAAATTTGGACTGTAAGTTCACCTCACGGATTAAAGGTCCCCTAAGGCTGGATTTTTGCCAATGTTGATTCTAAGGGGGTAAAAAGGGTAAAAAAACTGTACTTTTGGTACCTTTTATATTTCCTTAAATAATAGTCCTAGAAACTTGAAATTTGCAATGTAGGTTCACCTCCCGAGAAAAAGATCCACTAAGGCTGGGTTTTTGGCCAACGCTGACTACGGGTGTAAAATGGGTAAAAAAGTTTACTTTTGGTACTTTTTTTTATTTACTGAAATAATGGTCACACAAACTTGAAATTTCGAATATAGGATCCTTTGCTAAAAAAGCAAATGGAAATGGTACTTTTTGAAAATTTTGATTCTTTTTGGTACTTTTTTTTATTTCTTAAAATTATGGTCATAGAAACTTGAAATTTGGAATGTAGGATCCTTCGGTAAAAAAAACATTTTGGAAAAAGTACTTTTTGGAAAATGCGTTTCTTAGGGGAAACCTTTTATAAAAAGTACCTTTTGTAAAAAGTACCTTTTATAAAAAGTACCTTTTGTAAAAAGTACCTTTTATAAAAAGTACCTTTTGTAAAAACTACCTTTTATAGAAAAAGTACCTTTTGTAAAAAGTACCTTTTATAAAAAGTACCTTTTATAAAAAGTACCTTTTATAAAAAGTACCTTTTATAAAAAGTACCTTTTATAAAAAGTACCTTTTATAAAAAGTACCTTTTATAAAAAGTACCTTTTATAAAAAGTACCTTTTATAAAAAGTACCTTTTATAAAAAGTACCTTTTATAAAAAGTACCTTTTATAAAAAGTACCTTTTATAAAAAGTACCTTTTATAAAAAGTACCTTTTATAAAAAGTACCTTTTTTAAAAAGTACCTTTTATAAAAAGTACCTTTAATGAAAAGTACCTTTTTTAAAAAGTACCTTTTATAAAAAGTACCTTTTATAAAAAGTACCCTTTATAAAAAGTACCTTTTATAAAAAGTACCTTTTATAAAAAGTACCTTTTATAAAAAGTACCTTTTATAAAAAGTACCTTTTATAAAAAGTACCCTTTATAAAAAGTACCTTTTATAAAAAGTACCTTTTATAAAAAGTACCTTTTATAAAAAGTACCTTTTATAAAAAATACCTTTTATAAAAAATACCTTTTATAAAAAGTACCTTTAATGAAAAGTACCTTTTTTAAAAAGTACCTTTTATCAGAAGTACCTTTTATAAAAAGTACCTTATAAAAAGTACCTTTTATAAAAAGTATCTTTTATAAAAAGTACCTTTTATAAAAAGTACCTTTTATAAAAAGTACCTTTTATAAAAAGTACCTTTTATAAAAAGTACCTTTTATAAAAAGTACCTTTTATAAAAAGTACCTTTTATAAAAAGTACCTTTTACAAAAAGTACCTTTTAGTAAAAGTACCTAAAAAAGTACCTTTTATAAAAAGTACTTTTTGAAAATTCCTTTTCTCAAGGGGTAAAAATAGTACTAATGGCACTTTTTATATATCCTGAAATTTTTTGAAATTTTCTTTATTAGGGGGTGGAACGGGAAAGTATTTAAACTTTAGGTACGTTCTTATTTCCTGAAGTAATGGCCCTAGAATCTTGAAATTTGTAATGTAGGATCATTCGTTGGGAAAAAAAAACATTCTGGAAAAAATAATTTTGGGAAATTCCGCTTCTTAGTAGGGTAAAATGGCTAAATAAGTGTACTTCCGGTTATTTTGATATTTTCTGACGTAATGGTTCCATAAACTTAAAATTTTGGATGTAAAATCCTTCGGTGAAAACCAAAATTTTGGAAATTTCGTTTCTTAACGGGATTAAAAAGTATACTTTTTGTACTTTTAATATTTGCTGAAATAATATTCCTAGATAATTGCTATTTGTAATGTAGGATTCCGTTTCTAACGGGGGGCGTAATTTTGGTACTAATTTTTTTTGTTATAATAATGGCCTTAGAAGCTTGAATTTTGGAATATGGGGTCCTTCGGTAAAAAAAAACAATCTGCTATGCTAAAGTATTTTTAAAAGATTCCGTTTCTAGAGGTATAGAAAAATGTTTTTTATACTTTTTATACTTCTTGAAATAATGATCCTAGGCAGTGAAAACTTGAATGCTGTATTCTTTATTGAAAAAATATTTTGGAAAAAGTACTTTCTGGAAATTCTGTTTCTAAGAGTCGTAAAGGGCATAAAAAAGTGTAAGGTTGGTACTTCTTATATATCTTGAAATAACGGTTCAGGAAAAAAGGTTTTTAGAAAATTTAATTTTAAGTGGAAAAGGTGGCAAATGGTAATTTGTACCTATCTAGCTATTAAAGCCTAGAAACTCAAAACTTGACGTGCAGTATCCTTCATCCGAAACATCACCCAAGAGATGGACAGGGTAAAAAGGGGTACCTAAATTGGTACAAGTGGTGTAAAATTGTATTTTTATATCTATAAGATAAACACAATAGCACTTTTTATTTCTGTAACGCATATATACATATATGGAGAGGAATGAAACTTGCTGGAGATTGAATTGGAAATTAAATGGAGTAGACCGGGGAACGAAATGGAATAGAGCGGGGAACAATATTGAATGATACTTTTTACTAAAATTTTTCGTATTAAACTTTTTTCTCCATATTTTTTCTGTCTATATGTTTTTTTACCTAACATTTTTTTTATTCCAATTTCTTTTTTCACTGAAATATTTATTCACTCAAGATCCAAAATCCCGATATAAGGGCTCGAAAATTGTTAAAATCTTTTTCACTGGAACGTCCATGACAACGTACATCCGAAATTATTCGAATTTTATTGTTAAAGTTATTCAATGTAATATTATTTTATGAAAGACTTAAACGTCCACAATTGAATAAAACAAAGACTACATATGAGTAATTTTTTGAAATCGGTAGAGTAATCCTGATCCTTCTATTGTCCGGTATTTAACATAACCGGTAACGAAGTTCCGGCGGGCGAGCTAGTCTATATATATAAAAGAGTAATGTGACTGACTGACTGACTTATTGACTGATTCATCATCGCCCAGCCCAAACCGCTGAAGCTAGAGACTTGAAATTTGGACTGCAGGTTCACCTCCCGGAATATAGATCCACTAAGGCTGGATTTTTGTCAATGTTGATTCTAAGGGGGTAAAAAACTGTACTTTTGGTACTTTTTATATCTCCTGAAATAATGGTCGTAGGGACTTGAAATTTGGACTGTATGTTCACCTCCCGGAATATAGATCCTCTAAGGCTGGATTTTTGCCAGTGTTGATTCTAAGGGGGTAAAAAGTGTAAAAAACTGTACTTTTGGTACTTTTTGTACCTCCTGAAATAATGGTGTTAGAGACTTGAAATTTGGACAGTATTTTCACATTCCGGAATACAGATCCACTAAGGCTGGATTTTTGCCAGTGTTGATTCTAAGGGGGTAAAAAGGGTAAAAAACTGTACTTTTGGTACTTTTTATATCTCCTGAAATAATGGTCATAGAAACTTGAAATTCGGACTGCATGTTAACTTCCCGGAATATAGATCCCCTAAGGTTGGATTTTTGCCAATGTTGATTCTAAGGGGGTAAAAAGGGTAAAAATCTGTACTTTTGGTATATTTTATATTTCCTTAAATAACGGTACTAGAAACTTGAAATTTGCAATGTCGGTTCACTTCCCGGAAAAAATATTCACTAAGGCTAGGTTTTTGCCAATGTTGATTCTACGGGGGTAAAATGGGTAAAAAGCGTACTTTCGGTACTTTTTATATCTCCTAAAATAATTTTCATAGAGACTTGAACTTTGGACTGTATGTTTACCTCCCGGTATATAGATCCCCTAAGGCTGGATTTTTGGTACCTTTTATAAAAAGTACCTTTTATAAAAAGTACCTTTTATAAAAAGTGCCTTTTATAAAAAGTACCTTTTATAAAAAGTGCCTTTTATAAAAAGTACCTTTTATAAAAAGTACCTTTTATAAAAAGTACCTTTTATAAAAAGTACCTTTTATAAAAAGTACCTTTTATAAAAAGTACCTTTTATAAAAAGTACTTTTATAAATAGTACCTTTTATAAAAAGTACCTTTTATAAAAAGTACATTTTATAAAAAGTACCTTTTATAAAAAGTACCTTTTATAAAAAGTACCATTTATAAAAAGTACCTTTTATAAAAAGTACCTTTTATAAAAAGTACCTTTTATAAAAAGTACCTTTTATAAAAAGTACCTTTTATAAAAAGTACCTTTTATAAAAAGTACCTTTTATAAAAAGTACCTTTTATAAAAAGTACCTTTTATAAAAAGTACCTTTTATAAAAAGTACATTTTATAAAATGTACCTTTTATAAAAAGTACCTTTTATAAAAAGTACATTTTATAAAAAGTACCTTTTATAAAAAGTACATTTTATAAAAAGTACCTTTTATAAAAAGTACCTTTTAAAAAAAGTACCTTTTATAAAAAGTACCTTTTATAAAAAGTACCTTTTATAAAAAGTACCTTTTATAAAAAGTACCTTTTATAAAAAGTACCTTTTATAAAAAGTACCTTTTATAAAAAGTACCTTTTATAAAAAGTACCTTTATAAAAAGTACCTTTATAAAAAGTACCGAAAGGACTTTTTGGTACTTTTTTATTTCCTGATATAATATTCATAGAAACTTTTTATATTTCTAGTAATGTAGATTGGGTAAAAAAACGTGAAATATGGAATGTAGGATTCTTCGGTGAAGAAAAAAACATTCTGGAAGAGGTACATTTTGGAAATTCCATTTCTAACGGGGGTTAGAAAGTGTACTTTTGGTACTTTTTTTTATGTTCCTATAATAATGACCTAGATATCAACTATTAAACTAAAAGACCCAGAAATAACACCCAAGAGAAGGCCATATTTTAAAGCAGGTAACAGTGGTGTAAAATGGTACTTTTCATATCTATAAGATAAAGGCAATTTATTTCTTTAACGCATATTATATGGAGAGGAATGAAACTAACATAGAACGAAAGAAAATGAAATTGGAAATGAAATGGAATAGAACGGGGAACGAAATGCAATAGAGCTTGGAACAATATGGAATGATACTTTTTATTCAAATTTTTCGTAATTGACTTTTTTACTCCATATTTTTTTCTTTATATGTTTTTCCACTCAAACTTATTTTTATTCAATTTCTTTTTTCACTCAAAACCCGTTATAAGGGCTCGAAAATTGCCAATATCGTTTTTCACCGGAACGGGCATGATGACGTACCAGCGAAGTTATTCAAATTTTATTGCATAAATTATTCATTGAAAAATTTTTTTTATGGAAGACTTAAACGTCCACAAGTAAATAAAACAAAGACTATGTAGGGGAATTTTTTGAAATCGATAGAGTTATCCTGATCCTTCTATTATCCTGTAATCAATACAACCGGTAACGAAGTACCGGGACGGCAAGCTAGTGATTATATATTCCATAGGATATTTTCTAAATTTTTTAAATGCAATTATATGCAGTTATATATAATTTAATCATGATTCGGATTAAAATGTGTACGGTTGATATAATTATATAAAATTATATGAGGGTCAATACAAAATTTCTTTCCCGAGTAAAAAAGATTATATATTTTCATATAAAATTATATAAAGCCATCATATATAATCATATATAGTTTAATGCGAAAAATGAGTCGATAAAACGATATAAAAACTTATCAAATTTGATCAAATCTGATCAAATTTGATATAATTTTAATATAATTTTATATAGTTATATGCGAAAATTGGACCCTTTTTTGTATAAAATTGATGCAATTATATATAATTAAATATATTTATATATAAGAAAAAAATGTTTTCCCCCAAAACGCAAAAAATTAACAAAAAAATTTGTTTCCAGGACTTAAAAATTTTCAAAAATATTTTTAGGACTTTGAAATTTAAAAAAAAAAAAAAAAACATCTGGACTTAGAAAATTTTAATTTTTTTTGGACTTAGAAAAATTATCAAAAGTTATATTAAATTATATGTAAAGGACTTAGATTTTTTTTTTTAAATTTTACTCATATAAGATAACATATAATTTAAAAACAGTTGCATAAAGTTTTATATAAAATTTCTTCAAATATTTTGTTTTATCAAATTATATAAAAAAGAAGACAGAATTTTAAAGTTCATATGTAATTATATAAACGAACTTTAAATCGTATGTTATTATATAAAAGTCAATATTTTCTGTTATATAATTTTATATAAGAAACAAATTAGAAGTGCAAATATATAAAATCACATATGATGCAACAAAAAATACATATAGTTTTACAAAATAATATATGTATATATAAAACTATATATAATTATATATGATCTTTTTTACTTGGGTTTTCTGTATAATTTAACATAAAATTATATATAGCTTATGCTGTTCCATATAAACCTACACTCAAAAAAAAAAGTTTGCAAAATGACATAAAATCCCCGTGATTTTACGGGGCAGGTTTTGTAAAATATGTACTAGCAAGAATCCCCGTAAAGTTACGGGGATAATTTGTAAATTGATTTAACAAAAGAAAATGTAAATTTCCATTTTTTTTTGTAAAATATCATCTTCGAGGTGAACATTTTTTTTGTAAATTTGCAAAAAATTTGGTAAATTTACAAAACAAAATTGTAAACTTACAGAAAAAGGTTGTTATTTTACAAGGAAAAATATAAAATGAAAAAAATAAATTTTAGATTAACAAATTATTTGGTTAAACAACTGTATATTTACAATAAAAAGTGGTAAATTTACAATTTTTATTGTATATATACCATTTTTCCTTATTTTTTTGCCGTAAAAACAGTAGTTTAACCACAAAATTTGTAAATTTTGTTTTTGTATTTTCTATTTCATTTTTGTAAAATTACAACTTTTTTCGTAAGTATACAATACTGTTTTTTAAATTTTCATATTTGTTTTGTAAATTTACAAAAAAAATTGGTTTATTTACATATTGGTTTTATAAATTTAAAGGTTTTTTCCATTGGTGCATCTTATTTTTCCTTCTTCGGCAGCTGGAGTAGCACTTCAACAACCTGAAAAGATTTTTTTTCACTTGAGCACTTTTAACAAACTTTTTAATGTATAACACTGCACTTTTTTATTTTTTTTTTCGACATTTCGTTTTTCTTAAGTAGAACATATGAGAATTGCGAAGGAGGCTACACAAGAAATTTCTTATATTTTCAGGAAAAATTAGTCAAAAAATAAATATTTTTTTTGAATTTTCAATTATTTTCACAAGTATTTTTAAAAAATCGGAAAAAAAATTTTTGGATATTGTAGATTGGATGTTTAAGTACCAGTTAAAATAAGAAAAAGTTGATTTTTCATAATTGGCAGCTTTCTATTGACATTTTAAGGTACCAAATTTAAAAAAAAATTACCAAAAAAATATGGTAAAATCACCAAAAAAAATGGTAAAAATACAAAAAAAAAACTAGAACAATTATATAGTAGAAACACATAAAAATTGTGGTATTTTACTTAACGCAAATTACCAAAAAAATGGTGTAAAAATTATTTATAAAAAATTATTTTTAACTAAATTTTTTATTCCAAAACGCAAAAATCTGAACTTAGAAAATTTTTGCGTGTCCTATTGTTGAATAAATAATTTTTTTTTGTAAAAAAACATTAATTCTAGTAATAAAATAAGTTTTGTAAAATTATATTGAAATTTTGTACTTTTCAATACATACATTTCAAACTGAAAACCTTGTAAACGATCTTAAAAAAAAAAAATGTTTGTAATAAAACATTTTTTTTGTAAAAAGACTAAATAACATCAAGTAAAATTATGTTGTACAATTACAGTTTTCTTGTGTAAAAAAACTAAACACCTTGTAATATTTTTTTAATTTGTAAAATAATTCACTTTTTTGTAAATTTACCTAAAAAATTTGTAAAATAAATTTACCAAAATATAATAGTAAAATTTCAAAGCAAACTGTAGTTTTCGTTTATTAAATATACAACAATTTTTGTAAAAAGACAAAAATATTAGTAAAATAGAATTACAAGACCTTTTTCTTGTAAATTTACAAACTTTTTTTTTTGAGTGTATATATGTTTACAATTAACCAAAAATTTTCTAAGTTTTTTAGGCAAAGTATAAGAAACTTTTTAAAATGTTCCTAAACATTTCTTGTTAGGGTTATGTATATCACCTATCTGGTTCGAAGCGTACCCAAACAGTTTTCATTAACAAGACAAACCGAAATTTAAAATCCTACTGATGATGACACTAACTGGGGTGTTTGAAACCGGTATGGGAAATACCAGAAATGTCTATAATTTTTAGAAATTCAATTTTTCTTCTGCATTTTTTCAACTTGAACCCTTATATTTTTTTTTTTTTGTTTTAGAAAAATAAATGTTTGGTGAATGTATCGTTGACCTGTGGTGTATCTCAACCCAAACCAAAAAACACCAGGATTTTATATGTTTTTATGCAATTAGATCTAATTAGATCCACCAATATATGGCAATGTCTGGTCAAAACTCGGATGAAATCAGATTATATTTTATACAAGTTGATCTTTATAATGCAAAAACATCCACCATTATTCGGATCAAATTGCGTATAAATATATATTGTGTTACATATCATTATATATTGCATCATATACAAATTTTTACTAGTGTATGAAAAAAAATTGAGAATTTTTAGGAAAAAATTGGGAATTTTCTTATACGAATGATTTGCGAATTTTTTTATAGGAAAAACATTAGGGTTTTTTTCGGAATGTTAGAATTTTTCTATATGAAAAAAGTGTCGGAAGATTAAAAATTTTCTTTAGAAAAAATACGATAATTTTTCTAGACGAAAAATTTGGGAATCTTTCAAGGCGAAAAATTAAGAAATTTTTCTATATAAAAAATTTAAGAATTTTTCAATAGGAAAACCCTGAGAATTTTTGTATAGAAAAAATCTAAAGGAAAATATTAGAGAATTTTTTATAGGAAAAGTCTGAGAATTTTTCTTTAGAAAAAATATGAGAATTTTCTATAGAGAAAATCTGATAATTTTTCTTTCGAAAAAAATCTGAGAAGATGGGTACAAAGTAAAGAGAAAAAGAAAATTAAATTATATGAACATTTTTTCTATAAAAATTGCTGAAGAATCTCAATTTTTCTATAAGAAGAATGTTGTTGAATCTTAGAATTTTTTTTATAGGAAAAAAAGTCTCGGAATCTTTAAATTTTTTTAGGAAAATCAAGAAAATTTTGTTAAGGAGAAATTTGAGAATTTTTCTATAGGAAAAATTTGTTAGAATCTAAGACTTTTTCTATTATGCAGAATCTGGGACTTTTTTATAGAAAAAGTGTTTCGAAATCTGAGATTTTTTATTTAAAGATATCTCAGAATCAAAGACTTTTTCTTTAAGACAAATGTCTCAGATTCTGAGATAATGTCTCAGAATCTGAACTTATTCCTATTTGAATAAGTCTCAGAATCTAAGACTTTTTAATAATAAAAGCTGAAATTTTTGGCTATGATAAAGAATTCTCAGACTTTTTCGATAGGAAAAATATCTCAGAATTTGTGAGTTTTTATAGAAAAATTTTTCTAGAATCTGAGACTTTTTGTAAAAAAAAAACAATCAGAATATGAAACTTTTTCCATAGAAAAAAAACCTTAGAATCTGAGATTTCAGGAAAAATGTCTCAGAATCTAATAAAATATCTTAAATTGTGAGATTTTTTCTATTTGAAAAATGTCCCAGAATCTTTTTCAGTAGGAAAGGTTAGGTTAGGGTGGCGGAGCTCAAAATTTTGAACTCCTCGCATAGACCGGCTGGTCCATAGCAATACCACATGTTCCTTCAGCGACGAGAATAAAACGCGTTAGTCCATGTTGCAAACAATTTAAAGCGCATAAGGTCCATAACTGCGATTTCTTCGAGATTCTCGAGTTCTGCTTTGCCTAAAATTTGTTTGTGATGCCTGGCCAATGCGGGGCATTTGTACAGGATATGTTCAACTGTTTCATCCGTATTCGGTTCATCACATCTTCTACAATTGGAATCAGAGATGAGTCCAATTGTTCTTGCGTGGAAAGCAATTAGGCAGTGTCCCGTCACCACTCCCGTGAGTAAACGACATTCCCTTCTGTTAAGAGAAAGTAGGTAGCGAGTTCTTCCGAGGTCGTAACGCGGCCAGATTATTCTGCTTGTACTTAACTCTCGCCATTTCCTGGTCGCCATGGAAATACACTGACAATCACTTCTCGATCTGTAGTGCTGCATTGGGGGATCAATATGAACAAAGTCCCCCACCCCATCTGCACCCAGTTTTGCAAGCTCATCAACCTTCTCGTTCCCGTCTACTCCCTTATGTCCTGGAACCCATATTAGAGAGACGAGGTTATTGCCGGATAGTTTTTGAAGATTCTCGTAGCACTCAAAGACGACTTTTGATTTAATACAAAAGCCTCTTAGAGCTTTTAGTGCAGCCTGGCTGTCGACGTAAAAGTTTATTATTCTCTCCGATTCTCCAAGAAACTGTAAGGCTGCCTTATTAATAGCAACTATTTCAGCCTGGAAAATGCTACAGCTCAAAGGTAGATTAAAAGATTTTTGTATATCACAGACGTCCGTAGTAAATCCCGCTCCCACTCCGTCGATTGTTTGGAGCCATCTGTGAAAATATTTAAAGCGTCATTTGGAACGCAACGCCAGTTCGACCAAAATTCTCGAGTCGGAAATTCAACTTTAAATTTCTCGAAAAGTAGTTTGGGCACCCCGTAGTCAGTGACAACGTTATCCAAATTGTCCATGCTACTGTGTCCAAAATTTCGGCTCCTGAGCCAATTTGACTCTTTGAGCCTGAGGCATGCCTTATAGTAGGAAAATCACACAAAATCAAATCATAAATTTTAAAGGGCATTAAAGTGTTTAATATTTCTTATCTCAGGTACTTTCTGATTTTAATTTTTCAAAACCTGAAAATTTTGGTAAAGAAAGAACGTTTCGGTGGAAAAATAGAATAGACAAACATATTTCAGAACCTTAGAGGTTTTCTATGGCGAAAAAAGTCACTAAAGTCACACATAAATTCTTAAAACTTTTCTGTAAAATGGCTCAGAATTTTTCTATTGGGATAATGTCTCAGACTCATAAACTTTCTCTTTAAGCAAATGACTCTGAAAAATTTTGAAATCATGAAACTTTTTTGAATTAAATATGTCGCAAATCTGATATATTTACTAATGGAAAATTTTTCCAGAATCCGGGTCTTTTGCTGAGAATAAAAATGATCAACGCAAATAAATTTAAAACATAAAAATAATTTTCTTGAAAATTATTCTATGAGAATATCATAATTTTAATTAATAAAGAAAATATAACCTCGAGCTAGAATAAACCTACTCAAAATATAATATTTTAAAGGTCGAATTAAAACAATTTTTATTTTTTAATAAAAATTAATCAGAATTTGAACAAATTGGTTAGCACACCATGATAAATACCAAATATGAGGCATTCCACACAAAATGCCCCGCTACAGAAAAACATGAGTCCCGTGAATTTCTAAATAGGTTGTACGAATAGTACTATATAGAACTAAAAAAATTGCTTTATTGGTTTTTTAATTTTTAAAAAAATGGGCTTTGTAGGCGTGATCAAATATTGGAAAAATTGTCAAATTTGTTTCGATTTGCCTTGTTTAAATATTTATCAAATTAAAGCGGAATGCATCACAATTTTAAAAATGTACGTTATTGTATTGTTTTGTATAGGCTATCGATTGACTTTTTTTGGAAAATTTTCGGAACCCGTTCTGAAATTTTTTTATTTTTTGTTTGTCTATCAACACAAAAAAACTCAGACATCGAAAAAATTGCATTTGAATATAAAATTTCATAACAATTTTGTAGTTGGCTAGTATTTTCTTGTTTCAACATAGCGAATGAGTAATAAATTTTTGCATAAATGTTACTCATACGCTATGTTGAAACAAGAAAATACAGTCGAACCCGGTTATAACGAACTCCAAGGGACCAGTAAAAATATTTCGTTATAAGCGAAGTTCGCTATAAGCGGGGTATATTTTTTATCAACCTAGTTTTATTTCCAGAAAAATAGATCCAATTTTGTATTATTTGATGTTTTTTTAGAAAATAAACTACTTATTGAGAAGAAATCATTAAAAATATAAATAAATTCTATTAAAATTATTATATAAACCAAAAAAATTCCAACCTTTTGTTAGTTTGATAAACATGATTGCCACACACTAAAAAATATTTACCGGAGTTCGTTATAAAAAGGTAAATATACATGAAATTGAGTTCGTGGGTCCATAATAAGCAGTTCGTTTTAACCGAGGATTCGTTATAACCGAGTTCGTTATAAAAGAAGTATTTTGTGTGAAAATTGATGCTAAAACGTCGGGACCTTAGAATTAGTTCGTTATAACCGAGAATTCGTTATAACCGAGTTCGTTATAACCGAGTTCGTTATAACCGAGTTTGACTGTACACTCAAAAAAAAAAGTTTGTAAAATGACATAAAATCCCCGTGATTTTACGGGGCAGGTTTTGTAAAATATGTACTAGCAAGAATCCCCGTAATGTTACGGGGATAATTTGTAAATTGATTTAACAAAAGAAAATGTAAATTTACAATTTTTTTGTAAAATATTATCTTCGAGATGAATTTTTTTTTTTGGAAATTTACAAAAAATTTGGTAAATTTACAAAACAAAATCGTAAACTTACAGAAAAAGGTTGTTATTTTACAAACAAAAAACAGAAAATGACAAAAATAAATTGTAGATTAACAAATTAATTGGTTAAACTACAGATTTTACCGCAAAAAATATTGAAAAACACGTATATTTACAATAAAAATTGTAAATTTGCAAAAAAAATTAAAATTTACAAAACAAATTGTAAACTTACAAAAAAAAGTTGTAAATTTACCAAATAAAGTAGAAAATCAAAAAACAAAATTGTAAATTTACAAGTTGTTTGGTTAAACTACTGTTTTTTATGGCAAAAAAATTGTATATTTACAATAAAAAGTGGTAAATTTACAATTTATATTGTAAATATACCATTCTTTTTTTTTTGCCGTAAAAACAGTAGTTTAACCAAATAATTTGTAAATTTACAATATTGTTTTTGTATTTTCTACTTCATTTTTGTAAAACTACAACTTTTTTCTGTAAGTATACAATTTTTTGGTTTATTTGCATATTTGTTTTGTAAATTTAAATTTCCTTCTTCGGCAGCTGGAGTAGCACTTCAACAACCTGAAATGATTTTTTTTTTCACTTGAACACTTAACAAACTTTTTAAAGTATAACACTGCACTTTTTATTTTTTTCAGTATTTCGGTTTTCTTAAGTAGAACATATGAGAATTGCGAAGGAGGCTACACAAGAAATTTCTTATATTTTCAGGAAAAAAATGGTCAAAAAATAACAATTTTGTTTTGAATTTTTAATTATTTTCACAAGTATTTTTAAAAAATCGGAAAATACATTTTTGAATATTGTAGATTAGATGTTTAAGCACCTGTTAAAATAAGAAAAACTTAATTTTTCATACTTGGCAGCTTTTTATTGACATTTTAGGTGCCAAATTTAAAAAAAAAATACCAAAAAAATATGGTAAAATTACCAAAAAAATGGTAAAAATACAAAAAAAACTAGAACAATTATATAGTAAAAACACATAAAAATTGTAATATTTTACTTATGGCAAATTACCAAAAAATGGTGTAAAAATTCATTTTTTTTGCTTAAGCTTACAATTAGTTGAAAAATGTTGTGTCCGGAACTTAAAAAATTTCCAAAATTTTTTTTTTAATGAAATTTTTTATTTATAAAAAATTATTTTTAACTAAATTTTTTATTCCAACACGCAAAAGATATCTGAACTTAGAAAATTTTTTGTTTAATTACATTTTTTTTGTGTTAAAAAACTGAAAACTATCTTAAAAAAGAAATGTTTGTAAAAAAACATTTTTTTGGTATAAAGACTAAATAACATCAAGTAAAATTTTTTTGTACAACTACAGTTTTCTTGTGTAAAAAAACTAAACACCTTGTAATATTTTTCTAATTTGTAAAATAATTCACTTTTTTGTAAATTTACCTAAAAAATTTGTAAAATAAATTTACCAACATATAATAGTTAAATTACAAAGCAAAGTGTAGTTTTCGTTTTATTAAATATACAACAATTTTTGTAAAAAGACAAAAATATTAGTAAAATAGAATTACAAGACCTTTTACTTGTAATTTTACTAACTTTATTTTTTGAGTGTACAAGCAAATAACTAAATTCAAAATTAAATGCGATTTTCTAGAAAAAAAAAACGAAAAACACAAGTCTGAATTTTTTTGTGTGGATAGACAAAGTAAACTTTAAAGCATTTTTTATACCCTCCACTTAGTGATACACTCAAAAAAAAAAGTTTGTAAAATGACATAAAATCCCCGTGAATTTACGAAGCAGGTTTTGTAAAATATGTACTAGCAAGAATCCCCGTAATGTTACGGGGATAATTTGTAAATTGATTTAACAAAAGAAAATGTAAATTTACAATTTTTTTTTGTAAAATATTAACTTCGAGGTGAACATTTTTTTTTTGCAAATTTACAAAAAAATTGGTAAATTTACAAAACAAAATTGTAAACTTACAGAAAAAGGTTGTTATTTTACAAAGAAAAAATAGAAAATGAAAAAAATAAATTGTAGATTAACAAATTATTTGGTTAAACTACTGTTTTTACCGCAAAAAAAATATTAAAAAACACGTATATTTACAATAAAAATTGTAAATTTGCAAAAAAAATTAAATTTACAAAACAAATTGTAAACTTACAAAAAAAAGCTGTAAATTTACAAAATAAAGTAGAAAATCAAACTACAAAATTGTAAATTTACAAATTGTTTGGTTAAACTACTGTTTTTTATGGCAAAAAACTTGTATATTTACAATAAAAAGTGGTAAATTTACAATTTTTATTGTAAATATACTATTTTTTCTTATTTTTTGCCGTAAAAACAGTAGTTTAACTAAATAATTTGTAAATTTACAATATTGTTTTTGTATTTTCTACTTAATTTATGTAAAATTACAACTTTTTTCTGTAAGTATACAATTTTGTTTTTTTTAAATTTTCATATTTGTTTTGTAAATTTACAAAAAATTTTTGTTTATTTACTTATTTGTTTTGTAAATTTAAAGTTTTTTTTCCATTGGTGCGTCTTATTTTTCCTTCTTCGGCAGCTGGAGTAGCACTTCAACAACCTGAAATGATTTTTTTTTTTCACTTGAATACTTTTAACAAACTTCACTTTTTTATTTTTTTTCGACATTTCGTTTTTCTTAAGTAAAACATATGAGAATTGCGAAGGAGGCTACACAAGAAATTTCTCATATTTTCAGGAAAAATTAGTCAAAAAATATATATTTTTTTTTTAATTTTTAATTATTTTCACAAGTATTTTTCAAAAATCGAAAAAAAAAAAAAATTGGATATTGTAGATTGGATAATTAAGTACCTGTTAAAATAAGAAAAACTTAATTTTTCTTAATTGAAAGCTTTTTATTGACATTTTAAGTGCCAAATTTAACAAAAACAAGTGAGAGTGTTACATTCGGCTGTGCCGAATCTTTTATACCCTCCAAAATGAAAAAAAAAAAAATTAAAAAAATCCAGGGGTACCTTTTTTTTTTTTGGGGGGGGGGGGTTGGTGGGAGACGTTAGGGGGCATCTTCCCCTTGTGATTTTGAACTTCTTCTGAAATAAGAATGTTGCATTTGCATACCAAAAGTACAAAAAACTCTGCAAAAAATGCGTTTTTTCTTGTGTTGGTTTAGTTCTCCAAGGGGGAACATTTTTCCCCTTGGTCCGATTTTACCCATTTCCGAACTTAACCTGCCTAGGAATATAAGACATATTCGTGCCAAACTTCGGAAGTCCAGCTCTTTTATTTTGGACTGTATCGTGTCCTCTACAGACGGACAGACGGACGGACGGACGGACGGACGGACGGACGGACGGACATCGCTAGAATGTCTTAGAATCAATCACTGATCAATAAAATATATACATTATGGGGTCCTAGACCGATATTTCGATTCGTTACACACGGAATGACAAAGTGAGTATACCCCCATACTGTGGTTGGAGGGTATAAAAATTACCAAAAAAATATTGTAAAATTACCAAAAAAAATGGTAAAAATACAAAAAAAAAACTAGAACAATTATATAGTAGAAACACATAAAAATTTTGGTATTTTACTTAACTTTTAATTTTTTTCTAAAGTTTACAATTAGTTGAAAAATTTTTGTGCCCGGAACTTAAAAAATTTCCAAAAAATTTTTTCATGAAATTTTTTATTTATAAAAAATGATTTTTAACTAAATTTTTTACTCCAAAACGCAAAAAAATTCTGAACTTAGAAAATTTTTGCGTGTCCTATTGTTGAATAATTAAATTTTTTTGTAAAACAACATTAATTCTAGTAATAAAATAAGTGTAAAATTACATTGGAATTTTGTACTTTTTCAAACTGAAAACCTTGTAAACGATCTTAAAAAAAAATCTTGTAATAAAACATTTTTTTGGTAGAAAGACTAAATAACATCAAGTAAAACTTTGTTGTACAATTACAGTTTTCTTGTGTAAAAAAACTAAACACCTTGTAATATTTTTTTAATTTGTAAAATAATTTACTTTTTTGTAAATTGACCTAAAAAATTTGTAAAATAAATTTACCAACATATAATAGTAAAATTACAAAGCAAACTGTAGTTTTTGTTTTATTAAATATACAACAATTTTTGTAAAAAGACACAAATATTAGTAAAATAGAATTACAAGACCTTTTACTTGTAATTTTACAAACTTTTTTTTTTGAGTGTAGAGGGTATGTATAAGTTTGTCATTCCGTTTGTAACTCATCGAAATATCGGTCTGGGACCCCATAAAGTATATATATTCATGATCCCCGATCGATTCTAAGACATTCTAGCGATGTCCGTCTGTCTGTGGAAATGGTGATCACGGCCAAAATATTGAGATGACTGAAACTTAACATATTTATTGGAAGTCCACCCTAGAAGTTTGGTATTGCATTTGAGCGATATCGCTTCAGCGGTTCAAAAGTTATGAACGAAAATGTAAGGACACCTCAAAAATTTTAGTACATTCAACATAACCTAAAAATACAAAATTCTTTAATTCGACTGCTGCTTAAAATAAGTGAACAGAATTGAACACCAAATGGTATTTAAACAAGTACGAACATATTTTTTTCAAAAAAAATGTAGCGTGCTAGCTTATGAAACAGGGTGTCGTGGATTCGATTCCCAAAAAAACCCTTGGCAGATTTCACTACAACGAGGCGGCGGTCATTGTTACCAGTTCTCGCTTAGGTTGAAATTATTAAAAATGATTTGTAATTAAATGGAAGAAATAAATAAAAACTCTTTATCATGGGATCAAAATTATTACCCAGCAAAAAAGTGCGGAGTACTTCTATTTGGAGTGCTTTAAAACTATAACAAATGTAATGAAATACAACAAAAATAACAAAAAACACAAGAAAAAAACACACAAACAGTTTTTTCTACTCCATAAAAAGTTGTTATTCAGCACTTAACTCATTACCTTCCGCGACACTCCCATACAAAAGTAAGTAGATATTCAGTAGATAAGAAGTACTCCGAGCTTTCAAACAACTTCCAACTACTTCCACGGAGTAGTTCTTATCTACTGAATATCTACATACATTTGTATGGAGGTTTCGCAATAGGTAATGAGTTAAGTGCTGAATATCTATGTATTCTGGAGTAGAAAAAACTGTTTGTGTGTTTTTGTCTTGTGTTTTTTGTTATTTTTGTTGTATTTCATTATATTTGTTATAGTTTTAAAGCACTCCACTGAGAAGTGGTAATGACTTTTTTTGCAGGGTATTATTATATTTTAAAAATCGAATAAAAACAATTTTTTTATTAGGGGGTTTTCTGTGAGTACAGATCGAGCTCGGGCTCTAATTATATTTGTTAAAAGGGTTCAAGTTTAAAAAATGCAGAAGAAAAATTGAATTTCCAAAAATTATAGACATTTCTGGTATTCCCATACGGGTTTCAAACACTCCAGTTAGTGTAATCATCAGTAGGATTTTAAATGTCGGTTTGTCTTATTAATGGAAATAGCTTTTTATATATGTGAATATTTATAGTTTCTACAGAATAAATTTTGACAGTTTCCAACACTACAATTCTATTACTAGCAATCTCAACCTGACCTCAACTTTTTTATACCCTCCACTCTAGTGAAAGAGGGTATATATAAGTTTGTCATTCCGTTTGTAACACCTCGACATATTGGTCTAGGACCCCATAAAGTATATATATTTATGATCCTCGATCGATTTTAAGTCGATCTAGCGATGTCCGTCCGTCTGTCCGTCCGTCCGTCTGTCTGTCTGTCCGTCCGTAGAAAACACGCTAACTTTTGAAAGACTTTACAGAGGCTACTGAAGTTTGGCATATATGTTTGTCATTTACCTGGTCAGGTTGGTATTGCAATCCAGCCAAATCGGTCCAGCGGTTCAAAAGTTATAAGTAAAAGAGTAAATTTCGGCAAGGGTGTTTCGCGAATTTACGAGATAAAAAACACGATAACTTTCGAAAGACAATAATTAGACTAATGAAGCTTGTCATGTATCTTTGCCGTTTCCCGGGTCTGTTCAGTGTTAAATTTCAGCTCAATCGGTCCAGTAGTTCAAAATTTATAAGAAAAACCCTGAATTTCAAATTAGTTTCATCTAAAATGCCACGTGTTTTAACAAGTTTTAAAAGCATTGGTGGTAACTAAACAATGCTTTTCAAACTTGTTTAATTTTAAAGCAATGCTTTTTAAACTTGTTTAGTTTTAAAAGCATTGGTAACTTAAAAATTACACTCGAAAAAAAAATTTACACTCAAAAAAAATTTTACACTCAAAAAAAATATTACACTCAAAAAAAAAATTACACAAAAAAAAAATTTAGTTGTTATTTTTTTTTACAAAAATTACAATATTTTGTGTACATACGTACGTGCATTCACTCAGACATATTTTTACAGTAAAAAAAACATTACACTCGAAAAAATTTTACACTCAAAAAAAAAATAGTAATTTTTCTTGTTTTTTTTTTAAAAAAAAAGGCAAGAAAAGAGTTTTTTACTCAAAATAAAATATTTTACACTCAAAAAAAAATTTACACTCAAAAAAAATTACACAAACAAAATTTTGTTTTTTACGAAAATGACAATATTTTGTGTACATACGTACGTGCATTCATTCAGAAATATTTTTATAGTAAAAAAACATTACACTCGAAAAAAATTTTACACTCAAAAAAAAATTTTTAATTTTTCTTTTTTTAAAAAAAAAGGCAAAAAATAGTTTTTTACTCAAAATAAAATATTTCTAATCAAAATTGTTAATTTTTTCACGTTAAAAAATGTACTACCCTTTAAAAAAAATGCACTGTGGAGGGTATTCATAGATTCGGCAAAGTCGAATTTAACTTTTCTACTTGTTTTTCTCTTACATTATTTCGCAAGGGTTACCAACATGATCTGCAAACACAAATGAAGGAATTTGCATTTTCTGTGTCGGAGACGTGCCTAATGGCGATATATTTTGTCAGTAATTTTATTAGTATTTTTTCTGTAAGTACAGATCGAGCTCGTTCTCTAACTTAATTTGTTATTTATTTTTTAATAACATTTAATCAGAGTTGTTTCAAAACGTTATCAAAAAATGTTGTTAAAAAATTTTAAGTGATATTGAAGGATAAAGTTTTGAAAGGACATTATCTACCACTTTCATTTACCATCAATAGTAACTTTATATAAAAATATTTTACAAAAAAGTATCCTCCAAAACTTTAAAGTCCTTTTAAAAGGAAACTGGATCACGAAATGAAAAACATTAAATGCAGTTTTTCTACATTCAGTCTCTAGTTTCAAACGTATATTATCCAAATCGTGTTTAACGACTTTTTTTGTTTTTGTCGGGCGGTAAAATATAATTACATTTTTCTTCTTGTATGCTTGACTATGTATTGGTGTAGATTTTTAATAAATCTTTAATAACTTATAATATTAAAGATGCATCATGCCACAAAGCATTCATGATTCAGGTCTTTAGGCCAACAAAAACTGACAGACTCACAATCACCACCACACCCATCCACCCATTTATATCACCTTAAACTTGGCACAATATCAAAACAAGTCCTATTAATGTTAATTACATAAAATATGACTGGGTATATGGTTTGGCAATTTGCACTAAAGGAGCAAAATATTAAAAATGAATGTAGAGGCCAAAAAATTTATAAAACTACTTAAGAAATTGCCAACTAAAAGAAAACTGTCTTATAGGAAAATGCTAAAGAATATTATTTTTTTGGCTCATGTTAAACTTGGAAAATATAAAGTTTTATAAGATGTCTATCCCAATAGGTTATTTAAGGTTTTATAAATATTTTTTTTAATAAAAGCAATGAATTCTTAAAAGGATATAATACAAAGGATGGAAAATGTATACTAAAATTACTTATTTGCAAACACTGATGGTCGCCAAAGACCTTAAGCTACTATACCTCAAAGTCTTAAAATCAATTAATATTTTATTTGGTTTTCTTTAATTACGAATTCAATAAAAAACCTAAAAATCTAAAATTATCCATTCTATAATTATCCGTTGGGTTATTTTAATATTTTTCTTAAATACACACATACTTAATTGTCTTCATTTAAGGATAATAATTTGTTGAAATTTTCTGAAACACACACATGCCCAAAACCACCCCCACCCACACACAATTGAAGGACTAAAACATACATAAAGGTTAAATGATGCTAAAAGAAAAGTGCGCAACCATGATTTATGTAAAAAGTTCAAAAACAAAAATTAATTTAAATATATTTAGCAGTCTTTTAACGAGCACATTAATGGAGGCAGACACACTGTTGCCCAATGAAATTTGAATTTTTAATGAAACAATTTTTTGTCCAAACTGCATACGATTTTTCGAATTTTGTTACTGCACACAAGGACAACCTTAACAAAAATTGTCCTTCTATATAAAATGGCGTTTAAATAGGAAGAGTACTCCTACAATCAAGAAAATGAGGCATATGAGGCATTCCACACAAAATGTCCAGCGAAAAAAAAACATGTGTACCGCACATTTCTCAATAGGTTCTATGGATAGCCCTATATGGAACAAAGAAAATTGCATTTTTGGGTTTTCAAAAACTGAGGTTAGGAGGCGTGGTCAAATATTGGAAAAATTGTCAAATTTATGCCGAGTTGCCTTGTTTAAATATTTATCAAATTAAAACGGAATGCACCACAATCTCAAAAATTTATATTCTTATATCGTCCATTCCATGAGATATTTTAAAAAATCTGACCGAGGGTCTTCCGATTTTTGTTATATTTTACATACAGATTCTCTATGGAGCCAATTTCAAATTTCATCTATCAGCTCGAAAATATTCGAAAAACTCGCGATTTTATTCACGATTTCCATTTTTAAAAAAGTAAAAAAAATGCAAAATCTGTGTAACTTTGTGCTGCTGTATTTCCTAAACTACTTATCGCATTTTAACAATCTATAGCGCATACGAATGGTATTTAAGTCTATTTTAATATCTAATAAACTGAAAAAATATTGGTGGTTTAAAAGTGCATTTTATATGCAAATGCAGTTTTGAAGTTCATTTTGCGAAACTTTTACCCCTTTTATTTTTTTTTTAATTAGCATATTTGGAAAATTTAGAATTTTTGCTACAAAAAAATGTTTTCATTACAATGCACTGTGGGCCAGCATCCCTGAATTTTGGCCATAAATAGACCGCTTAACCTATATGTCAAAAAAGTATTGCATATGGGTGTTAAAGGATCGCTGATCACGATTCTGGAAAAAAAATTTCAAAATTCAAAATGGCGGATCCAAAATGGCGGATATGATTTTTTAATTCTTTGTTTATTGTGTTTAATATAATCATTATCGATGTATTTGGGGTCGTTAATAACGAATATGAGCTCAGACTTTTAAAATTCAAAATGGCGGATCCAATATGGCGACAAATTTAAATTTAAAATTTTTTATATGTGGTCTCTTTTGGCCAAAAACTTCGATTTTAATGGTTTTTCGGATGTTAAAAGTGATTTTGGAATTAAAGATTTGAAATTCAAAATGGCGGATCCAATATGGCGAATATGCTTTTGTAATTCTTAGCTAATTGTACTTAAATTAGTAATTTTTGATGTATTTTGGGTCAGTAATTACGAATATGAGCTCCGATTTTTTAAATTCAGAATGGCGGATCCAATATGGCGTCAAATAAAATATTAAGTTTTTTTATGTTGTCTGATTTTGATGGTTTTTGGAATGCCAAATCTGATTTAAGAATCAAATATTCAAAATAGCGGATCCAATATGGCGGACAAGATATTTAAATTATTGATTAATGTTTCAAAATATCACTAGGAAATGATTGCACAACACGAGTACGAACTCAGATTTTTTGAAATCAAAATAGCGGATCCAAAATTTATGACATAGGTTTTTAAAAAAACGTACAATGTTTTAATTTCTAAGTTTTTTTAAATCCCTCTTTTTGCTTTTATCAGAAGATTTTAATAAAATATTTCTCTTTTAAATTCGTCAAAAAGTTCACAATATGAATATATTATATTCAGTGGCTCATTTAAGAGAGAAATTTTTTATTTCCAATAAGCATTTGTAATCCTAAATGTACAAATAAGGCTACAAGCTTACAATTTCGTAAAAAATATTAAAAATGCTATTGCCAAAATACGCCCGCTTAAATGCGTTACCAGCTTTAATGTTTAGCACTAGAGATGGACGCTCGTCACGTGAATTACTCGTGATCGAAAGTGAGCGTGAGACAATTTTTTGCGTGAGTGATTCGTAGTGAGTGCAATTTTTTTGCGTGAGTCAAAACTATTTAATTGTATTGATTCAGTTTTTACAATTTTTTTCGTGTTTTAAATGTTTAGCGTGAGTTACGAGTAAGCGTGAGTCACACGTGAGTGGTGTTTTGTTTACTCACGTAAATAGTGAGTAAGTGTGAGAAAAAAACGGTTGAGTAAATTATGTTTTTTTTTCGTGAGCGTGAGTCAACGTGAGTCAAAATTCACTCACGTGCCCATCAGCAGTTATCACGCCAATGTTGTCAAAGTGAGGCATTTTTTATTAGAAATCAATAGAAACAAAAATATCGAAAAATGTTGAAGTTCCATTTTAGGGCATTTCTAAACGTCATATTTTGGTTTATTGCCTCTAGATCAAAAGCTTATGAACGGTCGCACAGGGTCGCAAAAATGTAAATAGAATACATTGTCAGAGACAGATCGTAGTTCGAGGTTTGTCAATATCGTTTGGACTTTTTTGGACTTTGGGGTTGAAAAAAGGCGGATTTCAACAAAAGTATGAATTTCCATAATTTATTTAAAAAAAAATATGCTTAAAGCTTACTTTTTGGCAGTTTATATCATGTGTTGAATAAACAGGTATGTCTTTAGGAGAACTTCACCGAAAATTTGAAAAAATGTTGTGTCGAAGTCCAAAAAAAAATTATTTGTTTCATAAATAAAAAATATAAAAAAAATCTCAAACATTGACTTTAACCTCATGCAAAAAAAAATCTTTAAGCTATAATAAAAAGATATTAAAGGTGGACAAAATTCAAGATGTCGACATTCCGAAAAAATATTTTTAAATATGTGTTGCCTTACAGACCTTATTGGCCAAAAAATGGAAATCCTGGCCCACAGTGCAATGGACCGAGAATGTATGCTATTTTTTAATTTTTTTTAAAAAAATACTTCCTTAAGTTTCCCTTATAAAAATTTTTATTTTTTTAATTATACCAAAATCATGTAAAAGACATGTTTATACACTGGAAAAAAAACCTTCGTGATATAAATGAAACAGATTCATTATTTTGTTTTCATTTAATCAATGAAGGAATTCATAAGGTTGTTAAAAAATCATGCATATTGTTCATTAGATTTCGTAGTTTCATTCAAAATTTTCATTAAATTTTGTTTATAAACATGTCGTTTTTTGACACGCAAGTGTCAAGTCTGATTATTTTAGTAAAACGCGCCAAATAAAGAAAAAAAAAACAGCTGTTCATAGCGGCACGAGTTTCTTTTGTGATTTTTTTTAGACTTTTTGTATTAAATTTAAAATTAGATGTAATTGATTAATTAAATATTTAATAAAATTCGTGTTGTTTTATATTATTTCGTGCTTTTCGTGTGTACCTATTAACATTTAAGGATTAAGTAAAGCTTTGTGTGGACTGAATGAAATATATGTATAAATAAAAATGTGAGAGTGAATTTTTCTAGTTTTTTTTTAGACGTTTACGAAACTTAAAGTGAAACATAAATTACACTGCGTGACAAAACTAACCACTATTTTAGAAAACAAGAGGTACGACCATCATTTCAATATATTTCGGACATGCTGAATCGAATGGCGTACTCCGTTTTTCGATGTATGGTACAGTTTTCTTGTAAAATGTCATTAAAGATTGGCTGATTTTCAGCTGCTTATTTAACAAAAAAAAATCCAAAGCTAATGATTCTTAAATTTTATGGCATGGAAAACAAAGATATAACTTGTAGCAATATTTCTAATATAAATTTGGTTTAAAGCTTTTCATCTTAAGCCCTTAAATTCGCGAATTTCTTAATTTTTCTAAGTTTTCGCGAAATTAACCGCTAAATTGGTCTCTGATAAAAAACTTACATTTTGTGGATCATAAAGGCGTCCATGACACTACGAATAGTGGACAAAAAACATCTATGTTATATGGACCATCATGATGAAAATCGCGAAAAACCGTTTTTTTGTATATGGCAGCATCACTTTAGGAGATGATTTGAGGCTTCATCTTTTAGTATATAATGTGGGAACCTTAAACAATGAACTGACCCAAAATTTGTCCAAAAAAGTTTTCATTTGCAAAAGTTACCTTAACAAAAACTATAATTATTGTATCGCAAACACTGAAATAATAGATTTTGTTAAGATAACTTTTGCAAATGAAAACTTTTTTGGCCGAATTTTTGGTCAGTTAGTTGTTTAAGGTTCCCACATTATATATTAAAAGATGGAACCTTAAATCATCTCGTAAAGTGATGCTGGCATATACCAAAAAACGGTTTTTCGCGATTTTCATCATGATGGTCCATACAACATAGCTGTTTTTTGTCCACTGTTCGTATTGTTAGGGATGCATTTTTGATTCATTAAAAGCAAGTTTTTTATCAAAGACCAATTTGGCTGTTAATTTCGCGAAAATCTTAAAAAATTAAGAAATTCGCGAATTTAAGGGCTTAAATTGAAAAGCTTTAAACCAAATTTGCATAAGAAATGTTGCTACAAGTCATATCTTTGTTTTCCATGTCATAAAATTTATAAACCATTTACTTTGCAAATTTTTTTGTTAAAAAACTGGCTCGAAATCAGCAAATCTTTAACGACATTTTGCAAGAAAACTGTACCATACATCGAAAAACGGAGAACGCCATTCGAATCAGCATGTCCGAAATATATAGAAATGATGGTCGTAACTCTTGTTTATTTTTTAGTGTTCCGCAGTGTTATTAATTACATAAGTACATGTATACTAAAACTCGTGTTGTTTTATATTGTTTCGTGATTTTACTAAAGTATCAAATATTGTGGTTTAAGTCAAGTTTACGTCCACCCCTTCAAGGTTGATTTACATGTTAACTACCCTTTACCACTCTTATCTACTCTTTCCCAGTTAAGGGGATACGATTTGCCAGTTTTAAATAATTTTCTATGAACAATTATTTAAATTTGTAGATTGTTATACCCAATACTGGGAAATAGTAGATAAGGGTGATCATGTTAATCAACCTACCCACTGCTATTGAACCTTAAATGAATAAATACTTTCATTCATTTCATGAAATATTCATAAAACGTATGAAATTTTAAAAATACATTCTATGAACATTTTCATAATTTCCATGTATGTTTTCATTGACACCATTGACAGAACTTTTATGACACCAGTTTCATTGATCAAATGAAACATGGCTTCGGTTGAAAACGTGAGACCTTTTTCATTAATCTAATGTCAATTTTCATTACTTTCACGAAGCTTTTTTTTTCAGTGTACCGTTATATTTTCAAAAGTGCGAATCGTATATTATTGCTTTTATGCACATTAGAAAGGTATTTTTGTCTATTTTTTGCATATAATGACCGCAAAAATGTTGGTGTTTCGAAAATGCATTTTAAATGCAAATGCAGTTTTAAAGTGCATTTTTCAAAACTTTTACCCCTTTAATTTTTTTTTTAATTATCATATTCCAAAAGTTTACAATTTTTACTATAAAATAATGTGCTCCTAATAATGGACCCACTGTGTGTGCTATTTTGTAGAATTTTTTAAAAAATCACATAATTTCAGATTTTTTTTGGTTTAATTAAAAATATTAAATTTTGTTCTAAGGAAATTTTTAAAATTTCTTTAAAAATAGCACACTCAGTGGGTCCATTATTAGTAGGACATTTTTTTGTAGTAAAAATTGTAAACGTTTCAAATATAATAATTAAAAAAAATTCAAAGGGGTAAAAGTTTTGAAAAATGCACTTCAAAACTGCATTTGCATTTAAAATGCATTTGTGAAAAACCAACATTTTTGCAGTCATTAAATACAAGAAATGGACAAAAATACCTTTCTAATTTGCATAAAAACAATAAGATACGATTAGTACTTTTGAAAATATAACGATTTAAAAACATGTCTTATTACATGATTTTGGTATAATTTAAAAAATAAAAATTTTTATAAGGGAAACTTAAGGAAGTATTTTTTAAATTCTCGGTCCATTGTTATGAAAACATTCTTTTGTAGCAAAAATTCAAAATTTTCCAAATATGTTAATTAAAAAAAAATTAAAAGGGGTAAAAGTTTCGCAAAATCCACTTCAAAACTGCATTTGCATATAAAATGCACTTTTAAACCACTAATATTTTTTCAGTTTATTAGATATTAAAATAGACTTAAATACCATTCGTATGCGCTATAGATTGTTAAAATGCGATAAGTAGTTTAGAAAATACAGCTGCTCAAAGTTACACAGATTTTGCATTTTTTTTTACGTTTTTAAAAAAAAATCGTGAATAAAATCGCGAGTTTTTCGAATATTTTCGATCTGATGGATGAAATTTGAAATTGCCTCCATAGAGTATCTGTATGAAAAAAATAACAAAAATCGGAAGACCCTCGGTCAAAAAATGCACAAAATCACCAAATGTCTGGTGGAATGGACGATATAGTTTTGTATGAGCTATCGACTAATATTTTTTAGTCGATAGGTTTGTCTATCCACATAAAAAAATTCACACATGTGTTTTTCGTTCTTTTCGAGAAAATCGCATTTTAATTTTGAATTTCATTACAAAATTAGAGACAACCTTCCTGGATACAACTGCAGGAATTTGAACTTCTTTTGACACAAAAATGTTTTGTTTGCTAAGCAAAAGTACAAAAAGCCTATAAAAAATTGAGTTTTTTCAGAGGTTGGTTTAGTTCTTAAGGGGGGAACTTTTTTCCCCCTGATCCGATTTTGCCTATGTTCTAACTTAACCAGCCCAATACCATAAGACATATTCGTGCCAAATTTCAGGAGTCTAGCTCGTTTACGTTGGACTGTATCGTGTCTTCCAAAGACGGACGGACGGACGGACGGACGGACATACAGACGGACATCGCTAGAATGTCTTAGAATGGATCACTGATCAATAATATATATACTTTATGGGGTCCTAGACCGATATTTCGATGCGTTACACACGGAATGACAAAGTGAGTATACCCCCATACTGTGGTTGGAGGGTATAATAAGATGCCTACATACCAAAAGGGTCTCTCGATAAAAAAAAATAATTCGTGTTTAGACCAAAAGCTCTATTTTATAATTAAATTTCCTTAAGAAACCGTGTAGAAAAATATTTAAAACAAGATTTAATTTTTGGTTGAACAAGAAACGAAAAATTAAAGCTTTTTAAACTTTTTCTTTCAACGGAAACAAACAAAAATTTGTTTTTATTGAACTTAAAACTAAAGCACACAAATATTTGTAATTTGTATTAAAACACTTTCAATAGAAAACAAATAAGAAAATTATAGTCGGCCAGGGTCGACTATAAAATTCCATACGCTATGAGTTGTTGCTATTATTAAAACAGATATCGACAAATAGATCTTAGGTCCAAACAGGGAGGGATTTTTTAGATATGTTCTACACAGAAAATAATTACAAGGGAAGTATCTCAACCCTTATCAACCGATTGGCTTTAAACTTAAAATACACATACAGTGGGCGACAATACATTGGAAACTATTTTATAGTAGATGAAATTTGTTAAAGACAAAGTTAACAATACTAAACGTTATAATTATCAAACAAGTATTATAAAAAAACGATATGTAGGTAATTTATCAAGCTTTAATTTAAGCTTAATAGCGTCCAGATTGCGAAAATAATGAATGTGCTACGAGGGTCGATGTGGAAAATGAAAAAATTTATAGACATTTTTCAGAACATTTTTAAAAAATATTTGCGGGTCGATTTTTTCCAAGCTAAAACATTGGAAATTTAAAAAAAGTCCAGTAGTTTTTATTCAGTAATCAAATAATTTTTCCAACAACCCAAACAAACAGTGGAATTTTTTAAGTACAGTAGCAAAAATCCACATTTTTTGACCTCCAATTCTTTTGACCACCAATTTTTTATAAACAAAGAAAAGATGTTATTGTTTATTAATTTTAGTAAAATTGAGTATATGCTAAGGATATATTAAGATAATTTTAATTTTTCTTTGTTAACAAAAAATTGGTGGTCAAAAGAATTGGAGGTCAAAAAATGTGGATTTTTGCTACTGTACTTAAAAAATTCCACTGTTTGTTTAGGTTGTTGGAAAAATTATTTGATCACTGAATAAAAACTATTGGACCTTTTTTTAAATTTCTAATGTTTTAACTTGGAAAAAATCGACTCGGAAATATTTTTTAAAAATGTTCTGAAAAATGTCTATATATTTTTTCATTTTCCACATCGACCCTCGTAACGCATTCATTATTTTCCTAAACTGGACGCTATTAAGCTTAAATTAAAGCTTGATAAATTACCTACATAACTTTTTTTTATAATACTTGTTTGATAATTATAACGTTTAGTATTGTTAACTTTGTCTTTAACAAATTTCATCTACTATAAAAAAGTTTCCAATGTATTGTCGCCCACTGTATGTGTGTTTTCGTGTCAACTGACACAACTTTTGAAACCGATGTCTTTCGATCGGGATGAAATTTGCACCAAGGTTAGTCCTATTGGATAGTAGTTCAGGCACAATTTTTCAACGAGATCAGTCAAGGACTCCCTGAGTTAGAGGGGGTCGAAATTTGACATTTTGGTCAAAGAGGTGTTTGTTATTATTTTATTGAAAAATTTTTAAAAAAAAGTTGACCAAATTTTGAAAAATTTATTACGAGGATTCTAGTTAATTTACAAAAAAAAAGTTATTTTATTACGAGGATTTATGTTTTTTAACAATTTTTTTTTTTTTGTAAATTTATTATTTTGGTTTGCAAATTTACCATTTTTTTTTTTAAACATATTTATTTATTTATTTATTTATTTATTTATTAAAATTGTACACCTGTGCAGTAAGATACAATATCTTATAAAGTTGCACAGGATAATAGTGTGGCAAAATAAGTCAAGATTAACATTTTAAAAAATCTTAAAAATATTAAAAATACATTTGACAAATAAAAACCAACATGTGGTACATAAAAATTAATTTAGAAAAAAAACTAACATTAAACATTTAATTGTTAAGCAAAATTATAAAAAAAAAAGTAATAATTTTTACAGAAAAAGTAATTGCAACAAAATAACTAATAAATTAGCCAAACCAGAAAATATAAAAGAAAAAACAAACATATTAGTGCACAAAAGTTATTGTTGTTGTTGTTGTCGTTGTTGTTGTTGTTGTTGTTGTTCTTGTTGTTTAAAGTGTTTAAAAATACATTTTTTAAATTGTGTTGCGTTGCTAGTGGTTTGTATATTATGGCGAAGTTCATTCCAGAGACGAATAGTATATATAAAAAATTGACGCTCAGAGATTAGGTATCGATGACGTAGTTGAATAATTATTTTACCTCTTGGAGATCGTGCAAATTTTAGTTTTTTAAGTAAGTAACTTGGTTGCCCCGTATAAACAATTTTATGCAAAAATATGAGACTTCGGCAGTTAAGAAGATTGTCGAATGATACACTAAAGATTTTTTCAGAAAAAGATGATACTCTATCGTACTTTTTTAATCCAAAAATATATCTGGTAATGTTGTTGTAGATAACATACAGCTTACGCTTATCAGTCGAGTCACAGCCAGCATAAAGTTCACAGCCATACAAAAGCGTTGGTATTAAATAAGTTTTTGCTAAAAGCATTCTGATCTTAAGTGGTGTAAAATACTGATTTGGCCACAGTGTCCTTAGCATACCATAAGTTCTTCCTGTTGCAATGTTTATTTGCTCAGACCATGTAAGTCTGGAATTAAAAATAACACCCAGATTCTTTGCTGTCGATGACATGTCGATTTCAGACGATCCCAAAAGTATTTTTAAGTGATCTAGCGATTCTGTACTTCTTCTTGAGATAGGAATGCATTTTGATTTCCTTGAATTTAAGGATAAACCATTAGCAGAGGCCCATTCACTTACTTTTGACAAATCAGCGTTTATTTTAGAAATACAGTTCAGAACCATAGAGTGTTTACAGCCTATATAAAGCTGCACATCATCCGCGTACATTTGTATTTGCATAAAACTAAGACGACTCGGCAAGTCATTAGAGTACATTGAGTACAATAAGGGACCAAGAATTGATCCCTGAGGAACCCCTCGTACCACCGGCAACCATAAAGAATAATTAGAATCCTTAAATACTGCTTGATGCCTTCCACTCAAGTAAGTAGATATAAGCTTAACCGATGTCGATGAGAAATTAAAAAATAGTTTTAATTTTAGACATAGTGTGGCATGATGAACCGTGTCAAAGGCCTTGGAGTGGTCTAATAGCACTAAGAATGACAGTTGATCATTATCAATTCTGCTTCGTATATCCTCGACAACATCAGTTAGAGCAGTTAAACAGCTATGTTTGGGTCTAAACCCTGACTGACGTGATGTCAGTAAGCCTTTATCAAGAGAAAATTGTAGCATTTGTTTATGAATTAATTTTTCAAAAACCTTAGATAGATAAGGCAAGATAGCTATAGGACGATAATCATTACCCGATTTCGGAACCGGAATAATTTTGGCATATTTCCAATCGGATGGAAAAACACTTGTTGTTACAATATTATTAAAAAAGTGTGTTATATACTTCAGTAAACTTGGCAGCAACATTCTTACAAACTTTGGGTCAATATTATCATATCCGATGGAGTTAGATTTTATTGATAAACATACTTGTAGCACTTCCGACTGAAAGAAGCATTTAAAATTAAACTGGTTTTCTTCTGGTTCAATATTTATTTGATTGTCGTAGAAATCATTACTGACATCTGGCATTTCAATGTTTAGAAATTTATCATTGAGTTCCTCAAGATTCAGATCAACATTTCCATGTTTTTCCCTTCCAATCAGACCAATTTTCCTTATCTCCTTCCACGTTTTATTTCCACCAACTGCAGAGTTGAACTTGCCTTCGTAGTATACTGATTTATCTCTTCGTACCCTAGAAACAACAGCTCGTCTTAGTTTACGATAACAATCATGTAATTCTGATGTCTTATTTCTTTTCCATTTATCATATGCATCATCACGTTCCTTTATTAACTGTCTAGCTTCAGTTGAGAACCATTCGTTGTTTTTGTGATGAATTGTTTTTGTTTTAATAGGAATATGTTTGTTGTATAGAGAAAGAATGCTATTCTGCAAAAACTGATGCTGTTCATCAACATGTGGCATGAACAAAATTTGCTCCCATCCAACCTGTTGCATGTCAGATTGTAAGAGGTCAAAGTTTACGTTTTTAAAATCACGATATTTAAAAGTGTGGGTTTTATTTTCTGGCTGAATATTGTAGTTTAAGAAAATTAGATCATGTTTGGAAAACATAGGAGCAGATAGTTGATCATAGTGTAATATCTTCTGATTATTATTTGTGAAAAAAACGTCCAGTAAAGTGCTACTGGTAATTGTGTAGTGTGTTGGTGATGAAGAGTTTACAGGCAACAGACCAATAGATTTCATTGGATCTGTAAGGCTAGTATCATTCAAGATATCACTGTTGAAATCCCCAGAAATAACAATATCTTTGTATTCAACAGTCAAAATTTCAAGTTTTTCAATGAGGGTGTCCAATATGACATCTGCACTAGGTCGGTAAACAATTCCAAGAAGCATTTTTTTTTTCTGACAAGTTATCTCTAGGAATAAATATTCCATTTCAAGTTTAACCTCAGATTTAAAAACTAATTTTCCACTGATACCATTTTTGAGAAATATGGCAACACCACCACCACGACGTATTCTTTCGGAACTATGTGTAATAGAGGAAGCTGTCCGGCCACCACGACGACGAATTGTTCCAGAACCATTTGTCTCATTTGAGAGATGCGGTCTATTAGCAAGAGCTGTTCTATCACAACGAAACATACAATATCCATTAATGCTGAGCAAGTTGTCATTAGTTTCTTTTAAAAACCATGTTTCAGACACACAAATGACGTCAATACCAGAGTTAACGAAAATGTTACGAAATTCATCTATTTTATTGTTAAGACTTTGCGCAAACTGTCACTAGAACCCAACTGCCTGTTATTCATTTCTGTTATATTTTGACGCAACACAACACAAAATATTTATAATAGACCCTTTCTTATTTGTTTTTTTTAAATTAATTAAATATATGCAACTTTTTAATAAATTAGCAATGCAAAATATAAATTTAAAGATTTGTTGATTAAATTTGATTTTTTCTTTAGTTTTCTTTATGATTGTAATTTCTTTTCTTAAAATATGTTTTTTTAAAATAATTGCTACAATAAAAATAAATACCATAAAAATAAATACCATAAAAATAAATACCATAAAAATAAATACCGTAAAAATAAATACCATAAAAATAAATATATAATCTGGCAACTCCATGTAAGCGCTACGAATAGTGTCAGTAAGTGGCATTCCCTTCACGAAAAAATACATCTAGTTGTTGAAGATCATCAATTCGCTCAGAGTCATTACTATTTAGTCGCTTAATATGAACGATTCCCCGTAGAGTATAGGCACTAGTAATTTTTTCATCATTTCTTAAACTGATAGCTTTCCGAAAAATTGTGTAATTATGTGGAGTAAGATTCTCATTTACGAAGAAGATTACATCACTATCACTGCCAACATGTCTCATACAAAACTTTATTTTGTTTGATCGCTTAAACTCTGCGCATTTTCTTAAGAAAAAGTTTTTTTCGTATGGCGAATTAAGCCTCACCAATATTGGCGGATCTGGAACATCACGCAATGAATTAAAATTTTTAACCCGAAATATTGATTTAATTTCTGGAGGTTCTATGTTAATTGTTCTACATAAATTTTCAAAAAATATATATAAATTTTCCTCGACTTTTTCATCAAAAGGGACCCCAGTTATTCGGATATCAGAAGCAACTGTAGAGTTTTCTTGTGCGAGAATTTTTGCCTTTAGAAATTGCACTTCATCTTTTAGCCCTTTCATATCCTCCGCCACTGTTTCGAGTTTTTCTACTCTATCTCTTACCTCTATTAACTCGCTCTTAAATTCGTTTAATCTCTGATCAATTTCTGTAAAGAGACGAGATTTAAACTCTTCTAACAAGCTCATTATATTTTGTGTTTGTCTTTCTAATCGTTTGTCTAGGATAAGAACATATTTGAAATGAGATTCATTACTAGAGAGTCTTGGTGTGCCTGTTAGAGCATAATCCTCATCAAATTGAGAGTTTTGTGTTGATTTTGAAGAAGATGACATTGTTGTTGTGTCACTGGTGTTTTTTTTGCCGCGAGTTACATGGGGCATAGAGAGATTTTAATGTTGTTTTTTTTTTTGTTGTAATTGTTAAAAATTGTTATAAAGTTTTCTTATTTTGTTCTGTTGTATTTAGTTTCTTTTTTGTTTGGTTTTTGTTTTGGTTTATTATTTCTTTTTTTTTTTCTTAAGTGTTATTGGATAAGCTGAGCAATTTTGTTTGATGCTTGTTCTTATCTTCTTTTTTTTTTTTTTTTGCTTATAGTTATTAAATGATCACTATATTTTGCTTTGGTGTTGTATTGACATTTAATTTTTTTATATTTAAATAAAGTACAATTTATAATTGTTTTTTGTAATATTTTTCAAAGTTGAATTGAACACAGCTTAACGTTTTAATTGATTTTAACTTTTATAATAATCATTAAGGCTTGTTTTAAATTTATTAACCGGACACAAGCTAAAAAAACGTCTATTTACCATTTATTTTTTTATTTTTCCGGCTTTAAAACAATATTTTTACTAATAAAATTGGTTATTTTACCAATTTTTGGCGCATTCAAAATTTCGAGGAAATCCTCGTAATTTTACGAGAACTTTACCTACCTCCTATTTACCGAGAACAGCCTCGTAAAATCACGAGATTTTTTGGTAACTTTACAAGGTTTTTTTTTTTTGAGTGCAGACGATATTCTTGTTAGTTTGGAAGTTATTGAAATTTTACCGAAGGTCCACATTGTTTCATAAGGGGACAATGAAATTTTTATACACTGATGTGGCCGATAAGCCGAGGCACCAACCTTAAAATCGTCCCTTTTTTAAATATTTTAAGTTTCAGGCAAATCGATTCATAAGGGTTGAGATACTTCCCTTGTTAGTAAATTTAAATAGAAAAGACCTGTATTTAATGCTTATTAAAAGGTTTAACTGAATTTCAGATGAAATTTTTAAATATTGATTTGACGGAAAAACAGATGAACGCATATGTATACGAACAAACATCGCCAAACCGGCTCTGACAGTGATTCCGAGTCGATTTGTATACTAACAGGCTGAGTCTAGGTCAGCACAAACTCACTTAACCATGTATCACAGAGCCATGTAGGGTATAATTAATTATTTAAAGGAACAATTACAAAAAAAATTAAAGAACATTTTAATTGTTTTCATCTGTCTTATTTGAATTGTTTCTATTTTATTTTTAAATTTTTATATACTTCTTAAGAAGTCAATAAAAAAGGAAATTGCCAATAATATATATTAGAATACTTACCAACACAATTTGTTGAACGATAAAAAAAACACAAGAATATGAAATTCTTGAAGATCAAATATAATCCACAATTTGCGGAAATAGCAGCAACAACAGCAACAACAATAGTATTAATAGCAACAGCAATCAATAATGATGATGGGATATTTAAATTATTGGTGGTTAATTTCTATTGTATTTATTTCATTCACTGACTGATGACTGGACAGATTTGTGTTTTTTTTTCTTGTTAAACACACGCTATAGGAGGACACAGCGACGATATATCAATATATCAGCGATAATACTAATAATGCTAGTAATAATGATGATATTATTGTGATGATTGAATTTTTATTGTTGAATTAAAACGATAGTAGCAGCAGTAGCAGCAACATCAGTTGTGGCAGCAACAGAGCAACAAAATCAGCATCATCAACATCATCAAATGTAGTAACAACACAAATAAACACTTGCTGGCATTAATGGCAGCAATAACAATGTAGTAAATGTAAATTTTTAGTATATTTATTAGTTAATAACACTTTGAAATTAAATTTCTCAATTTTATTTGTTTATTTAATTGTTTATAATTTTTCAATTTTTTTTTTTTTTTTGCAAATAGATTTTTAATTCTTTATTCAGATATTACACACATTGCACTTGCTAGCTTTGTAGTATTAGTTATTTGTATGTAGGTTTTTATAATTTTGTAAATGTTTAATTTCAATTAAAAACTATAAAAATAGACAAAATAAAGAAAATTAAATAAATATTTCAAATATTATTAATACCAGAAACATGTCGACGATGGATTTGCAAAAAAGACCTATGTATGTAACGTTTTCATGGAGCTTCGTAAATACACATATCTGGTTGTAAGTTTTTTTTGTTAATCCCCATAGATATTACCTTCCAGGAAAAACTGTATAACCTTTCTGATTACTTTCCCATATATAACATAAAGCAATGGTTCCCAACCTTTTTTGCGCCATGCCCCACTTTTAAGTTAAAAAACTACAATGTCCCCCCTACAGTCAAGAAAAATGTTTAAACTTTTAAACTTTTAAAATTAAATTTAAATTTCAAAATTTACTTGTGGTTAAGCAAACGTTTTGTTAAAATCAGCTATTAAACAAAAGTATTAGAAAAAGTTTTTAATAATCAACTAAATAATTTATGTAATTATTTTAGTTTATTTAACAAAAAAATCTTAAACATTTGCTCGTTGCCCCCCTGAAGCATTCAAATGGCCCCGCAGTGGGGCGAGAATAAAAGGTTGGGAACCATTGATATAAAGGAAAGTTCCAAAGGTAAGTATTTTATATCATAAAGTAAAAACCTTTGGATACATATGGGGCATTCCATGTCAAATCGGACACTTTGAAAAAATTTTTTTTTAGATTTTCCCAATTTGTTTACTTTTAATAATTGGTAGCTTGTTCCTTTACTTAAACTTTTTTTACTCATAACTTCTTCAATAATGGTCCAAATTTCAATTTTTTTTTTCAAAATTTTTGTTTTTTTACGTACTTTAAAAAAAAATCCAAAAAATTCTTAAAAGCGCTTTAGTATGCGATTCTTAAGTTTTAAAATTTAAATCTCAATTTTGAAAATGTTTGTACTCTTCGATTTTTTTTTTAATTTTTTTGTGTAAAACTTCTATCGATTCTACAAATTTTTTGCCCAGGAGGATCGTGGGATAACGATTATTACTATTTCTTAAAAAATTTTAAAAAAATTTTATTGTAATTTTTTCAATCTTAAAATCATTTCTACTGCTCCAATGGTGCGTCATAGAGGGGTCATTTATAAGACCGACCCCCATTAATTTTTACGTCTTAACATTTCTTTGGAAGAAACTAATACCCTATCTCCAATTTCTAAGAGGGCTCCCACACAAAACGACATTTTTTAAAATATGCTCCAACCGCTCTAACTGCCCTAATACTTAGGGAGTGGAGATAGGGCGTAGGTATATTTAAAAAAAATATTGTAGGGTAAAAATTAATGGGGGTCGGTCTCACTAATGACCCCTCTCGGACGCACCATTGGACCGGTAGAAGCTGATTAAAAAAAAAACAAATTTACAAAAAATAAAAAAAAAATTATGGGGACCGCCTTAAAAAGAATGCTTAAAAAGGATTAAAAAGGGCAACAAAAAAATTTAGTACATTTCTAGAAAAAACTTAGCAATGACTCTATTTGTAACTCATCGAAATATCGTCCTGGACCCCATTAAGTTATATATTACACTGTGTGACAGGAAAAAAAAACCTGGGATGCGATACTTTTTTTCTAGTAGGTGTTGTCGAGTACAATTAGACCATAGATGGGAATTTTTCATTACCATTGAAATTTAATTACCATTGGTTGATATCAATGGTAATGAAAAAAATTTCATTACCATTTAATGGTAATTAAATTTTTTTAATTGAAAAAATAATTACTAATGGTAATGAAATGCACCAATTGTTGAAAAACACCAATTATAATTGGTTTCAAAACCATTGGTTGGCACATTTTTGTTTTTTTGAAAAGTTATAAATTTAAACATCAAAGTATGTTTTCAAAAAAAATATGAAAATGTCAAAGACAAAAAACAAAAGGCAAATAAAAATTTCAAATATTGTGTTATACAAAGGCAATCAAATTGTGTTCGGTTTATAAAACGTGAAAAACTAAAACACCATATAACAAAAAACAACAGATATTTCCAAATATTAACGATTATTTTTTTTAAGTGATGCCATACCAATGGTAATTATTTTTTTTTTTAATTTTCATTAGTAATTAAATTGATAAGTAATTTAATTGGTACAATTGATACAACCAATGGTAATGAAAAAAAATTCATTACCATTGACATCAATTAAATGGTAATTAAACCATCAATTAATTGGTCCCTTTAATTAATTAGTCCCATCTATGAACTAGACCCTGTACTTTAAATTTGCGAAACACCTCCAAAATCTTGAGTTACGGGTAAAAAACCGGTTTTTCGATCTTTTTACACTTATAAGCCAGTAAGTTTGTTGGAAACCAACCGATTTTAAATTTATCGACGGTTTTAGAAAGAAGAAACTGAGACCTTCCGAAGATCAGAACATAATATTTAAGTAATATTTAGACAACTGTGCGTATTTCTCCAGCAAACTCAATTTTTTAAAAAAATTTCTCTATTTTTCTACTTTGGAGATGTTTTTACACATTTTTTTGTTAAGAAACCGTATTATTTATGAATTTATTAAAAAGTATATTTATTTGTGAGAAAAAATCAACTTTGGTTTTTAAAATCGGTAAAAAATTTACCGAGTTATTAAACTTTTAATAAAACCTTAATTTTGGAATAAATGTCTGCACAATGTTTTCATACCCTCTAACTAGGGCTGTCAAACGGGATTGGTTTTTTATAATCCCGGGATTCGGGATTTGAAAATCGAAATCCCGGGATCCCAGATTTTTCAATTTTATTGTGCATATTAAGGAGGCTAATGTGGGTTAGTTGGTAACGTGCTAGCCTATTAAGCAGAGTGTCGTAGGTTTGATTCCCACGAAAACCCTTGGGTCGATTTTGCTACAACGAAATTATTAAAAAAATTATATCTAATTATTCTGATTGTTATTTAAAGGCAATTAAAAAATAAAGTATACGCCACTTATGCAGTTTTCAAGTAATTATTATTAAATTATTTAGCAATAAACTAAAAAAGGCCTTGAGGGGTTTGTTTTGGAAAATGACAACTTTTATTTGCTTTTGGTTTCATCCCATTTCGATTTTCGTTGTTGCACTGTATAATTTTAAAATTTATTTAAAGAAAATTTTAAATAATAAAATCATTTAGAGGAGAAAAGTAATAATATAATACATTAGACTTGAATTTTTTTGTATAAAGAAGTTTTTCTTCCAATTTTTAACGTCCGGGAAAATTTTTATTCTCCTACGCCTAAACTTATGTGGTACAAATCGTAGAGTAAAGAATATATCAGAGATTTTGATAGGCCCCAAAACAATATGTCACTTTATATAAATTGGTTCTCTTCATGTTTAAGAGAGTTTTTACATGCAATAGCATAGGCAACACTAAGAGAACCAACTTTTTGGTAGCCAACCAACCTGATACCCACTGGTACAAATTTGAGGCCAATCGCAATCGTGGCGCCCTTCGATCAAAGTTTTGGCTTTTTAGAAAATAAACCTGCAAACTTTGGTCAAAGGGCTTCGTGACTGTAGCTTAATGGTTAGTGCGTTGGACTATTATTCAGCAAGCCTGGGTAGAATTCTCAGCTCAGCCAAATTCGTGGCCAGCTACATTGAAAATTAAAAAAGTTTTAGTTTTAATTTGTTTATGTAAATGTAACAATAATTGAACAAAGTTGTATTTTTAAAAATAAATTCTCATACATTTTTAATATTTCAAAAATCCCGGGATTTGAGATTTAAAATCCCGGGATTCGGGATTTATTTTATGACAAAAATCCCGGGATTTCGGGATTCGGGATTTCGGGATTCGGGATTTCGGGATTGACAGCCCTACCTATAACCGTAGTATGGGGTATATTTACTTTGACATTCCGTGGGAAACGCATCAAAATATCGGTCAAGAGTCTCACAGCGAATATAATTTTTTGATCAGTGATCGATTCTAAGACATTATAGAGATGGTGAAATATCGGTCTAGAGTCCCATAAAGAATATATTTTTTTGATCAGTGATCGATTCTAAGACATTGAAGAGATGTTTGTAGAAGACATGATAATTTAGTGGAATGTAAATCTTGTATAAATGACAATGGGACTCTAAAGCAAAAAAGTTTGGCGAAAGCTCTTGTTGTTGAGAAGGGGAACTCAGCGGCGCGGATGTATGGCCTGCCTGGGACACCTTTCCCTAGCGATGAAAATGAAAATGAAAAAATGAAAATAAAAAAAACTACAAGGACGTTTCGCGGGTTTGGGGGGGCGGTTGTGGGTGATGCTGTCTGGGGACACCTTTCCCTAGCGATTAATGTTTACAAATTCATATATTAAAATATTTACACTCAAATAATAAAATTTTATATTTTTTTTATTTTTCGTTTAACCTAAAAGAAAAGCGAACCAAAAAAATGGCATTGTTTAATCCCCTTGGTTCAACAGCAGGCCAATGAACTTCATATGATGCAAAAATGTTTTATTTGTTGAACAAATAGACAAAAAAAATTTAAAATAAAAAAGTGTATTTCTGGGGTTGCATTAGATCTCCAAGGAGAATCTTTTTCCCCTGGTCCGGTTTAGCCCATTTATAAACTTCACTGTCCTATAAACATATCACATATTCGTGTCAAAACTTCAGGAGTCTAGCTCTTTTATTTTAGACAGTTTCGTGTCTTCCACAGGTGAACAAACGGACGGTCAGACAGACGGACAAAGCTAGAATATCGTAGAATTGATCACTGATCAAAAATATATACTTTAGATCGATATTTCGATGTGTTTCACATAGAATGACAAAGTAAGTATACCCCGCATATTATGTTTGGATGTTAGAAAAACATTGTGCAGGCATTTATTCCAAAATTTTGTTTTTATTAAAAGTTTAATAACTCAGTCAATTTTAAACCTATTTTTAAAACCAACGTTGTAATTTACTCTTAAATAAATATACTTTATTAATAAATACATAAATGGTACGGTTCCTAAATAATAAAAAATATGATAAAACATCTTCAAACTTAAAAAATAATGATTTTTTTTTTTGAAAAATTGAGTTTGCTGGAAAATACGCACAGTTGTTTTAATATTACTTAAATTTCATATTTACAACTTCGAAAGATATTAGTTTATTCTTTCTAAACCCGTCGAGAAATTCAAAATCGGATAATATTAGAGTGTCCCTTATTTTGGAAATGTTGGAAATGTTGAGACGGTACCCCCTCATTTTTTTCCTTTTGACTAAAAAATAACTCAGGAAAAATTTTACGCCCCTACGACCACGCCTTCCCTACGCGACGGGGCCGTAAAGAGCGGGGCCTTAAAAATCATTTTTCCATACAAAGCAAAAAAATTTTTTTTTGATTTTTAATTTTTTTGTTATTAATTATAATATTACTTGATTAGCTTATTCACGACAAAAAATTTTATTTTGGTGGGATGAAGCTTTCAGTTCGAAAAAATTAAAAATCAAAAAATCAAAAAAAAAGGCCCCGTCGCGTAGGGAAGGCGTGGTCGTAGGGGCGTAAAATTTTTCCTGAGTTATTTTTTAGTCAAAAGGAAAAAATGAGGGGGTACCGTCTCAACATTTCCAACATTTCCAAAATAAGGGACACTCTAGTGGGCATATATTTGCAAAACAAAAACGTGTTGAATCTAAAAAAAACATAAAATTGCCAAATGGCTGGATACAACAAAAATTTATCGATAAATGAGATTTTTTTGTCTATAAGTATGAATGAAAATATTTGCATTAGAGTGTGCTGAAACAAATAAAAATACAAATTTCGAAGTAAAGAAATTGGCCGAAGTAAAACTACACTCAATTAAAATGATTTAATTTTACTTCTATAAATAATAATAGTAAAATTTTGTATTGTCGCGATTCGAAATTTGTATTTTTGTTCTTTTGTGCTTTTCAGCCAACTCTAATGTGTTTTTATCCATTGGGAGTACTCCTACATTTAAAAAACGTGAAATAATAATGGATGAAAATTTTATTCCTACTAAAAACTAACACTGGTTAACAGATTTTTTTTTTTTTTTTGTAAGTTTTTCGGATTCCCACCCATGAATTTGTGGTCAAAAATTTGTTTATCAAATCGCCTTCTCGAGATATGGGGTTTCTTATTTTCCACACACAGGAAACAAATTTGCCAATTTCCAACTGAAAGTTGATGTTGATGCAAAAAAAAATCACTTGATACATTTATATTTAGGTTGTCACAATTGAATATCAGTAGCCACAACTGAATTCGGTTGATATAACTGACATTTAATTGAAACAGCCCCAAAATTCGTTTGTCATAGCTGAATATGGTAGCAACACCCGAAATTTTATTTGATATAATTCAATAATTCAGTTGGAAATTTATTTTGATCTGCGCACGTAGGAAAATATTTAGAAAAACAAAAAGTGATGAGCAAAAACAATTTACAATTTGTTCAAAAACATTGTTAACTAGTGAAATTCTTGTATTTATTAAAGAGCTTATTTATTTATAATTTTTAATTGTTTTTTCTTTGTTTTTTAATTAAATTTAATAAAACAAAATTTTATAATAGTTTTGTTATTCTCGTGCCTAATCGATTTGGACCTTTAGTTGTTTACTAAATTTGCAGATTTAAAAGAATTATTTCGCACCTGGTTATCAAAAAAGTTTTTTAAAATGGATTCTTAATACCGAATTCTTAGGAATTACTATTTTTTGATCAATTGTACTCGTTTGGGAACTTGAAAGCAGTTTTTGCTAAACAGATTGTAATTTTGAGAACAAGTAGACAAGCCCTTAACAAATAGATACACTTAAAAAATTATGTCATTAACTGTTTGTAGTTTATTTTAAAAATTTTAAGCTTAGTCGTTTTTAAAAGAAAAAAACATTTGTTTGATGTTTAGTTTTTATTAATGACTACTTCTGTCCTTTGTTTCAAAAATAACACACTAAAAAATAAAGACTTTCATTAACATTTAATTTTTAAAGTCATTTATTTTTGTTCTGTAAGTAAAAACTACTGATTATTCTTTAAATTTTTAATGATTTGTGGAAGTATTTTTTTTTTGAAATTGTATTTTTTAATGATATATCATTAGTTTTTACCTACACAAGTAGGTTATTTTTTTGTAAAAAAAAAATTCAAAAAAATATTTTTAGAAATATAAAAACATGTTTGTATCAAGTGACTTTGGCACGATGGGTAGAGTGTCTGGCCAAAATGTAGTTGATTGCGGGATCGATTCCCCAAAATTTTATTAAAAATTTTTAAAAAAATATTTCAATAGAAAATTGTAAAAAATAACCTACGAAATCATTAATTTTTAATGTTTTCGTAGGTTATTTTTTTTGGAAATTGTTGGTAAAAATAACAGAACTATCATTCATTTTTAATGTTTTCGTAGGTTATTTTTTCGAATTTGTTGGTAAAAAAGAATGAAAAAACCGTAATTTTTTAATGTTTAATTTTTTTATTTTAGAAAATTTTGTCAACAGTAAAAAATAAATGTTGCTGTTTGTTAAAACAAATGAATATTTACTGGGATGGTTTTCAATTGTTTATTCACTGGTTTTAAATGTTATCATAATATAAAATTAGAATCAGATAGTCGAGATCGACCGACTTTAATTTTTTATGCTTTTATTTAAGTTTTAATTAGGGCTGTCAAACGGGATCGGTTTTTTAAAATCCCGGGATTCGGGATTTGAAAATCAAAATCACGGGATCACGGGATTTTTCGGGATCCCATGATTTTTCGGGATTCCGGGATTAAACTTCTTTGATTATAAAAGTAAAAATACACTTTGAAACAAATTCAGGTTAGCAAAAGTTACGTCGATTCTGAGAGTGAGAGGTTAAAATAGAGGCTAAATTAGAAGACCCGTATCGCGGCGTTTGTTTATGTTAGTTCGAATTTTTTTTAACGACCTTCGAACTTTGCAGTCAAATGCCGATTTTCGATTTTAGCAGATTATTTTGTAATTTTACAAACATTTTTTGTTGGCATTTTTTTTTTTAATTTTTGTCTAATTTAAACGATTAAAACTAAAAATTGTTCAAATGTAAAAAAAAATCAGCTGATTATTTTGATAATTTTACAGAAATATTTAGTTGTCCCGTTTTTAAGAAAATTTTCTTACAAAAAAATTTAAAAATTTTATTGATAAAAATGTATTTTTTATTGAAAAACAGCGTAACTAAAAAAATGTCGCTTTAAAAAAAATCGAAAATTTTCTTTCTGTAAAATTATTTGCTCTGTTTTTTTAACACCAGACCACGACTTTGCACTGCGGCCTTCCCCTTTCCCCCGGAAATGTCCCTGTCAATATTTGTGTTTTTTTGTTTGGTTAAACGTTTGTGCACTCAAAATAAAAACTCTGTCAAAAAATCTGTAAAACGACTTTCAATTTGAATTAGCAATCTTTTAGCAGATTGTTCTGCTGAGAAGGATATTTTTACTAAAATCTCTGTCTTTCGGTTTAAGAAAATAACAGACATTTTACTACGATTATAATGATTTTGTTTGCCGAATTTCATTATTTTTTCAAGAAACTCTTTTATATAAAAAAAAAGCAAAACAGATTGTTCTGCTGAAATCAGCAGATTGCTCTGCTGAAATCAGCAGATTATTCTGCTCAAATCAGCAGATTGTTCTGCTAAAATCAGCAGAACAATCTGCTAAAATCAGCCGATATTTCTGTTAAAATCAGATTTCTCTGCTGTCGAACAACACACATGTTTAATAACTACACTCAGAAAAAAAACTAACTAAATAATGGGAAAATTAACTAAATCCAAGGAAAATTGATAATGATTTAGCTCCATTGCCATGTACTCCTACTTTTTAGACCATATTTTTCTTTTAAAGAAGGACCAATTTGAACTAGAAAATAGGAAAAAATTTCCCATTTTTTAGTTAAAAAAATATTTCTGATAAGGAAATTTTTCCTAAAAATTATTTAATTTTATATTTTTTAATGGTTTATTAATAGAATAGCATGTGAATACACACATAATTCTCATTGGGTACATATTTTATTTTAAATATAAAGAAACGTTTGTTTCTTATAGTCAAGTAATAAATTTCATTAGTTTTTATAGTTAAATTACAACAAAAACTTTGTATTTGACGTTATGGGAAAACACGCCAAAGCCAAGGTCTTTGTTGTGATTAAAATATTATTTTTTTTCTAACACATACATGTGTAGAAAAAAAATATAAATATTAAATTTATTACTTGTTATACAAGATCAAACTTTTTGTTTTCATGTACTACAAATAATAAACAAAATGTGAACTACAAGCAAGCATAAAAAAAATACATAAATCAAAAAAACAGTTTCAAGTTATGAAAAATTTACTATACTTGTGGAAAAAACTTCCTCAAATTAAAGAAGATAAATATGATGAACTAATTGGCAGGAAATTATGTCCTAAAACTGAATTTTTTGAACTAAATTTTGTTTTTAGAAATATGTCTAAAAAATAAAGATTTTTTTCAATTATTTAGGGAAAATTTCTTTGGCGGTAAGAATTTCTTCCATGTATTAGGGAATTCCATTTAAGGAAAATTATGGCCTATTTAACAGTACATGAACTAAAATATTTTCCTAATAGTTTGGAAAATTTCCCAACGTTTAGTTAATTTTAACTTAATTGTGGGAAAATTTATAAACTATTTTGAAGAAAAATTTTCCAAAGTTTAAGTTTCTTCTTTTTTTTGAGTGTAAAACGCCAGATAATAGTATAAGCTTCCGTAGCGTAGTGGTTAAGAAGCGTACTTTCAAATCGGAAGGTGGCGAGTTCGATGCTGGCTGGCGGCGTATGTTTTTTTTTTCTTGTTATATTTATTCACTTCTTATGACAGATATTTAGCAAACCGTGTCTGCTAAAGTCAACAGATTTCTCATATGGCTCAAAATGGGCCATATGAGATTTTTCTGCTGATTGGACAGAGAATTTATTTTGAGTGTGGGTATAAAGCATTCGGCACAGCCAAATTTAGCATTCTTAGTAGTTTTTTATCGCTAGGCTAGTTGGTAACGTGCTAGCCTATGAAACAGGGGGTTGTGGGTTCGATTCCCACCAAAACCCTTGGTTGATTTCGCTACAACGAGACGACGGTCATTGTTACCAGTTCTCGGTTAGGTTAAAATTATTTAAAATGAGTTGTAAATAAAAAATTGTAAAAATAAATAAAAACTGATCATTGGATCAAATTATTATTATATAAGTCTTTTTTACTTAAATAAAATACAATTTCGATGTTCAGGCTGTTTATCTGAAATCAGCAGATTTGTATGCTTAAATCAGCAGATTTTTCTGCCGTCTTGACAGATTTTTCTGCAGACTCTACCTGGTTTATTCAGACAGAAATTTAGCAAACCACGTCAGTTAAAACAAGTAAAAAAGTAATATTCGGCCTTGCCGAATGTAGTGATACCCTCCACAATTTCAAAAAGATTATTCAAAAAACTTTTTTTAAAAGGAAATTACTTAAAAAAAAATTAAAAAATATTTCCGCGAAAAAAAAAATTTGGTAAAAAAAAAATCCGCGATTTATTTCTTTTTTGTCAAAAATATGTTCGTACTTTTTTAAATACCATTTGGTGTTCAATTATGTTCACATATGTCAACCAGCAGCCGAATTAAAGCATTTTGTATTTTTAGGTTATGTTGAATGTACTAAAATTTTTGAGGTGTCCTTACATTGTCGTTCATAACTTTTGAACCGATGTTGCTCAAATGCAATACCAAACTTCTCAGGAGAACTTCAATTAAATATGTCAAATTTCAGTCATATCCGTGTAGTATTTTGGTCGTGATCACCATTTCCACAGACAGACGGACAGACGGACAGATCGGGGATCATAAATATATATACTTTATGGGGTCCCAGACCGATATTTCGATGAGTTACAAACGGAATGACAAACTTATATATGAGGCATTCCACACCAAATGTCCCGCTACAGAAAAACATGTGTCCCGTAATTTTCTGAATAGGTTGTTTGGATAGCCCTATATGTAACTAAGAAAATTGCGTTTTTGGTTTTTCAAATTTTCGAAAACTGGGCTTAGGAGGCGTGGTCAAATATTGGAAAAATGGTAAAATTTGTGGCGAGTTGCCTTGTTTAAATATTTATCACATTAAAACGGAATGCACCACAATGTCAAAAATTTAGGTTATTATACAGTTTTGTATGGGCTATCGATTAAAATTTTTTTTTTTTGGAAAATTTTCAGAACCCGTTCTGAAATTTTCCATTTTTTAAAAAAGTCAATTTATCAAAAATCCGGCCACTGTTTTTTTTTTTTTTTTATTTATTTTTTTTAAAGTTTAGATGTTTGTCCATCCACACAAAAAAAATCAGAAACACGTTCATCTTTTTTTTTCGAGAAAATCGCATTTGAACTTTAAATTTCATAACAATTTTGTTATTTGCTTGTATTTCTTTGTTTTAAAGTTGCGAATGAGCATAGGCGTAGAAAGGGGGGGGGGCTGGGGTGGGCAAAGCCCACCCTAGACCAAATTTAGCCCACCCCAGACATTTTTCCATTTAGCCCACCCCAGACAATTTTCCTTTTTTTTTAATTGATTAAACTTTGATATGCTAAAATCCAAAATTGACAGGAATATTTATCCAAACTTTTACAAGTAGCAATAAACTTTCCTGTTAGTGCTAGTTGTGAAAGAAGTTTCTTGACTATGTGTAGAATAAAAACATGGTTACGAAGTGCAATGCTTCAGAAACGATTGTCAAATTTAGAAGTTTTTAATATTAAAAATGAAATAGTTAAATATAAATAGCTTCAGAAGAAGTATTAAACGTTATTTGGTGAAAAAAAAAATAGAAATATAACGTTTTAACAACTCTTTCCATTATAAATGGATTTTAACATACTAATTACACTACTCAACAAAAATCTTTTTTTTTTTTGCACAGAGTGCTAGGGTACATTTTCTAAATTATTTTGGCCTCCTAAACACGAATCTGTCATCAGAATAGTGGTATATAAAGAAATTTTTATTTTTTATGGACCAAGCCCTCAAAACTGACAAATGTTTTAATATTTGATAAGTTTTTATATTTTTTTATTCGAACTCCCAACAAAATTACCTAAATTTTGCCAGAAATCCGATCTCAGTACGATCAAGGATACCATCAGGACATAATAAGAAAATTCAAAATGTACTTTTTATTGTTATATCATTATAACTATCCAAATTTTGCAAGAAATTTCCTGTTCAAAGCAGATATGTTAAGAAGACACTTTAATAAAAACAACATGTGGTTAAAATCCATTAAGTATACCCAGAAATATTTGGAAAAGAAATCAAAGTTTTGAACCAAATTTACATATTTTTTTTTCATACCAATTTTTATGATTTTTTTTTGGTAAAATTAAAAAAAAAAAAATAGATTAAAACAAATTTCCTAAAAATGTTTGCCTTCTTAACAAGAATCTGACATCAAAAAAATTGTATCAAATCACATTCTCGAGATATAGACATTTTTAATTTTTGTAGACTAACAATAAGTTCAAATAAAAGAAAAATGAATAACTTTAACATACACTTTTTCAATATAAAAAAATTTTCGGTTTTGAGGGCTTGGTCCACAAAAAATGAAATGCCTACATCTCGAGAAGGCGATTCGATAAAACTTTTCTGATGACAGATTCGTGTTTAGGAGGCCAAAATACTTTAGAAAATGTATTTAACATGGCTGTGCATAAACCGTGAAGAGTAGAGTTATTATTTATATATTTTTAACGAAAATAGTAGTTACGTTTAATTTTCTATAAATACTTTTTTGCGATTTCTTGTTATATATTTTTTAGTTTTGCTTTAATATTTGTTTTTATAAAAAAAAGTTTTTTTTTGGAAGGGGGGGGGGCTTTTGCCCACCCCAGAATAATGGTCTAGCTACGCTTATGCGAATGAGTAATATTAATTGCATAAATATTCGTCATACGCTCTGTTGACACAAGAAAATACAAGCAAATTACTAAATTGTTATGAAATTTAAAGTTCAAATGCGATTTTCTCGAAAAAAAAAGATGAACGTGTTTCTGAAAAATAAATAAAAAAGAAAAAAAAAAAGTGGCCGGATTTTTGATAAATTGACTTTTTTAAAAAATGGAAAATTTCAGAACGGGTTCTGAAAATTTTCCAAAAAAAAAATTTTAGTCGATAGCCCATACAGTGTTGCCATATATTTTTTTGAAAAACTTTTTATTTCTGAAAAAAAATCTTTTTTTTTTGTGAAAAAATCTTTTTTTTACAAAAGTATTGAAAAAATTAAAAATTAATGCATAATGTATTTTCAATTCATTTTTTATATCAAGTGTAAAAAAAATAATAAAAAAAACAACCAAGCGTTCATTTGGAGCTCGAAAAGACTCATACAAGAGTTCTTAGACGTTTAGAAAACATAATCCGTTTTTCTTAGCGCTCTTATAATATCATAATAATAATTTTAATCCAACGATCAGTTTTTATTTAGTTTTCGTAATTTAATTACAAATCATTTTTAATAATTAATTAAACCTAACCGAGAACTGGTTACAATGACCGTCGTCTCGTTGTATCGAAATCGACCAAGGGTTTAGTGGGAATCGAACCCACGACCCCCTGTTTCATAGGCTAGCATGCTACCAACTAACCTAAAGGTTAGTCTGAAAAATATATGTTCGTATTCTTTCCTGACTCTTTTATGAATGTTCAAAAAAACATATTTTGAATTTTTTACATATCCAGAATTAAGGGTCAAACATGAATCTTTCAGGAATCCAAATGTCGTGCGTTCTATTAATTTTTTGGAGCCTTGAAAGAGTCATAACTTATGAAGGCTCAGAAAATTGTACACAGTAAGCAAATATCAAACACCGGTGCATGCTCGACAATATATGACGGATTGGATCTATACTTATGTGGTAAAATCTTTTATTAGTGCAACAATTTAAGAGAAAAATTATTCTATGTTGGCAACTTACAGATTTAAGTGAATATCGTGTGGAATTTTCATATGGCGACCAAGTCAAAGAATGGTCTGATTTTAAATGGATTTAATAAGGTTACCAAGCTAAAAACAAAATTGTAATCGAATATCTCATATTTTCATAGAATAAAGACGTATTTAATTGTAACCGTTTACATAGACTGAAGGACGGACACGCTAAGTCAAATCAGATAGTGATTCTGAATCGGTCGGGATACTAAAAGCTTGGTCTACGACCAATATTTCGGGTATTTACAAAAAAAAAATGATGCTTTTTGTATTTTTTAACTAATTAAGAAAAACTTGAAAAAACTTTATTATTTTCCAAAAAACTTATTTTTTTAGAAAAAATCTTGAAATCTTTTTAGCACCTCAAAAAACTTGCAAAAAAAGGGAAATCTTGATATATGGCAACACTGAGCCCATACAAAACTATATAAGAACGTAAATTTTTGACATTGTGGTGCATTCCGTTTTAATGTGATAAATATTTAATCAAGGCAACTCTCCACAAATTTGACCATTTTTCCAATATTTGACCACGCCTCCTAAGCCCAGTTTTTGAAAAATTGAAAAACCAAAAACGCAATTTTCTAAGTTCCATATAGGGCTATCCATATCACCTATTCAGAAGTTTACGGTACACATGTTTTTTTTCGCTGGACATTTGGTGTGGAATGCCTCATATACCCTTTATCACTAACAAGGGAAGTCTCCCTAGTGTCACCCGCGAATCTTTATGGAATTGGTTTTATTTTGTAGATCAGAAAAAATAAAGGGACACGTATTTTTTTTTTAGCGACCCAAATTCATATTTAGGGGGTAAAAAGTAGGGGGGAAGACAAGGCCATTTTTCAGTTTTTTTCGTTTATCTCCTATATTATGCAAAGAAACCTAGTCATGTTACATACCAAATGAAAGGTCTTTGGAAAACCTATCTACGTGTGCTAAGAACGTGTCTAAACATGTACAACTTTTCGTCATATTGAGTAAAATACCAAAATTTTTGGACGTTTTTGTTAATAAGACGAAAATATTAACTTCTTTGGCCCGTAGTTAGCACCACAAGATAGGTATTTTTAATACCTTTAATCTGATACCACACATGCCTATATTAATTTTGTTTAAATAGGCGTAAATTGTAAAAAACTGAAAAAGGTCAATTTCCCCCCATACAAATCGACCCCCCCTAAAAATGAGTTTGGGCCGCTAAAAAAAAATACGTGTCGAATTAATTTTCGTTCTTAACAACATATCCAAATTTCATGAAGATCGGAGGGTGACACCAGGGAGACTTCCCTTGTAAGTGGAGGGTATAAAAATGAGATTTCTTAAATGTCTCAAAATGCAGACTTTTCGCATGGCTCTAAATGCAGATTTTTCTGTTGATTGGACAGAATTCTAATGAACTCGTAAAAAATCAAAAATTTATTTGTTGAATTAAAATATTGCGTGAATATTTTATTTAAATTCTAAGTTAATTAAATACTATAATATAATTATGTGTTGAAATGCACTAAATATAACAGTTTTTTTATACCCTCCAACTACAGTATGAGGGTATACTCACTTTGTCATTCCGTGTGTAACGCATCAAAATATCGGTCTAGGACCCCATAAAGTATATATATTTATGATCAGTGATCGATTCTAAGACATTCTAGCGATGTCCGTCCGTCCGTCCGTCCGTCTGTCCGTCCGTCTGTCCGTCTGTCCGTCTGTAGTTAACACGATGCAGTCCAAAATAAAAGAGCTAGACTCCCGACATTGGGCACGAATATGTCTAATGTTCCTAGGCAGGTTAAGTTCGTAAAGGAGCAAAATCGGTCTTGGGGGAAAAAAGTTCCCCCTTGAGGAACTAAACCAACCTCTGAAAAATACCATATTTTTACATGATTTTCTTTGTTTTTGTTTAACAAATGCAACATTTTTATGCTACAAGAAGTTCAAAATCCTGCATTTGAACCCACAGAATTAAAAAATGTCGTTTTTTCGGTCCGCCCCCCCCCCCCCCCTTTATGGGCGAGGAATATTTTTTTTTTTAAATAAACTTGTATTTTTTTACAGCAAAAAGTATACGAATGAATTCTTAAATACATATTCGAGAAGAAATGCCCCCCCCCAATTACCACTACCGACCCCCCCCAAAAAAAAATAAAACGCCCCTGCAATTTTTTTTCTTATTTATTTGCATGTTGGAGGGTATAACAGATTCGGCACGGCCGAATTTAACACTCTCACTTGTTTTTCATTTTATTAATTAAAATTTTGATTTTTTACGAGCTTTTTCACAAATTTGTGTTTTTAACGTTTTGGGTAAATTTATTTATAATACCGGTACGTACCGGTATCGATGTATCGGAAACGGTTTATCATTACCGAAATAATCGAAAATACCGTTACCTTTAAAAAGGGTTGCCACCTTATGAAAAAATAAGGGCTTTCGGAAAAATCCGTATAAAAGCCAGTGCTGCCAGGCATTTTTGTGAAAAATCGTCAAAATTTGGAAGAAAAAAAATCGTCAAAAGTTTTCAAAAAAAGTCGTCAAAAAATCGTCACTTTAAAAAATATTAAAAACACATTTTTTGATATATTAAAATTTTTAAATGCACAATAAAATTTGTTCTGTCCACTTTTGTTTAATAAATTTTGTAAATTTACGTACACAAAATATTTTTTAGCTAAATAAAAAGGAATTTTCTTTTAAAACAAGTGACAAAATAGTTGAAAGTCATTCGATTTTTCATTTGTTTCAACAGACAGCAACATTCAATTTTAACTGCTGATAAAATAAACATCATTAAACTATAAACAAATAAAATTTCTTACATATATTTTTACTATAGAAAACAAACTACAAATGTAATTTGTTTTAGAACTTTAGAACGCTTCAAAATAAGACACAACGGTGCACCGTTAAGACCCACGGAAAAATAATGTTTTTTCACTTTTTTCAGATTTTAAAAGGATATACATTTAAAAAAAAAATTTAGTATCAAACCTTTTTTGTCAAAAAACTCATCTTTTTGGAGCTAAAAATGAGCCTTCGAAAACACCCCAAAAAACTGACTCAAAAGAGCTTAAAATGAACGTATCAAGTATTTTGTTTGAAAATTTATCGATAAAGACTCCAATTATTCTCTGAGTTTTAGTTTTTGAGTCTAAAAAGAGGGGTTTTTTGGATAAATCGTTTTCATACAAAAATTTTTAATATTTGCTCCATTTTTAGAGTCACTAGAGAGTATGCTTGTTCACTGGAAATTTAAAAAAAAAACAAGTAAGAAAATTATAGTCGGTCAAGACCGACCATATAATACCCTACACCAGAGTTTCCCGGAAAATGGGGCCCAAGTTCAAAAATGGACTGATTAGATCTATATTTTGTCAAATCTTTAATAACTGTAAAAAGCACTCACAAATCAAATTTGAGTGGAATAGGCTTCTTTTTGCTGACAATAAACCGCTTCAACTGAATATCGGGCGAAATTTTTCACATGGGACCTAAGTCCAAAAATGTTCCGATGATAATCAGATTTGAAAAGGTTATTAAAGTACGCGTTTAACATACACAAACAAAATTTTAATTAATGAAATTTGAGAGATTTACATATGTAAAAATCGGGAAGGTGGTTTGTATGGGGGCTACAAGAAGACCTGGTCCGATTTCGGAATGGTGATTTGTGAAGATGAAGCATGATTACCTGCCAAATTTCGAAAAGATACCTATTAAAATGCGGCTATTAGAGTAGTTTGAGCCAAGACTAAAGAGGACCTTTGTATGGGGGCTAGGTCTAAATATGGACCGATTTTTTCTAATTTCAATAGGCTTCGTCCTTGGGCTAAAAGAGTCAAGTCAATTGATTAAAAATTGCGCCCTGTATCGTGTTTACACCGTTTACATGGACAGACAGACGGACGGACGGACATCGCTAAATCGACTCAAAAAGTGATTCTAAGTCGATCGGTATACCTAAAAGTGGGTCTAGGACCAATATTTCGGGTAGTTACAAACATCAGCACAAACTCATTATACCCTGTACCACAGTGTGGTGTAGGGTATAAAAAATTCATGTAAAAATAGCAACAATTAAAATTAAATTAAAAGAATAATCATTTATTTTTTCATACAGAGCAAAAATGAATGACTTTAAAACGACATAGTTTTTTAAGTGCAGTTATATTTCCAAAAGAGAATGAAATGTTGTAAATTTGTGTCTTTCTTCTGTATATTATCTTAGTCGAATTTCAATTAATTTTTGTTTTCAAACCATTGTAAAATTAACAAGTAGAAAAGTTAAATTCGACTTGGCCGAATCTATGAATACCCTCCACAATGTCCTTTTTAAGTGATAGTAAATTTTCTAACGTGGAAAAAATAACATTTTTGGTTAGAAATATTTTATTTTCTGTAAAAAAACTTTTTTTTTATTAATTTTTGAAAAAAAAAAATTTACTAATTTTTTTTTTTTTTGAGTGTAACATTTTTTTGAGTGTATTTTTTTTGTTTGTTTTAGTGTAAAAAAACTTTTTTTTATTAATTTTTGAAAAAAAAAAAAATAATTTACCAATTTTTTTTGAGTGTAAATTTTTTTTTTGAGTGTAAACTTTTTTTTGAGTGTATTTTTTTTTTGTTTTAGTGTAAAAATATTTTTGTGTGACAAAAATACCTTTTAAAATATTTTTCTGACCTACAAATGTTTTTAAAACATGTTTAACGGGTTTTCAACACGTGAATTTAAGGTGATACTAATCTGAAATTTACGGTTTTGCTAATAACTTTTGAACCACTGGACGGATTTGGCTGAAATTTAAAACGAATATGACCAGAGGAACGGTAAATATATATATAAATATAAATATATACACTTCAGCAGCCTCAGAATTGCCGTTCGAAAGTTACCGTGTGTTTTATCTCGTAAATTCCAGAAAAACCCTTGCCGAAATTCACTCATTTGCTTATAACTTTTGAACCACTGGACCGATTTCGCTGGATTGCAATACCAACCTGACCAGGTAAATGTGCAACATATATGCCAAACTTCAGGAGCCTCCGTAAAGTCTTTCAAAAGTTAGCGTGTTTTCAACAGACAGGCAGACAGAAGGACAGACGGACGGACGGACATCGCTAGATCGTCTTAAAATCGATCGGGGATCATGAATATATATACTTTATGGGGTCCTAGACCAATATTTCGAGATGTTACAAACGGAATGACAAACTTATATATACCCTCTATCACTAGAGTGGAGGGTATAAAAAAGTTGAAAATTTTGATTTTTGTGAATAAAGGTGGAGTTACAAAAAATCGTAAAAATGTATGGGAATCAAATCAGAAAATCGTCAGTCGTCGTTTTGCAAAATTTCATAAAAAAATCGTCGAAATGACGAAAAATCATCACTTCTGACAGAAATTTCACCAAACGTAGAAATACGGGTCAGCTTAATTTTGATAGAGATTATTATATATGATTTTGGCGGTCGTACGTATATACATCTCCATTTTTGACAATAACGAACTTAACGAAGTCGAATTTGGACACGACCGATACACCATTGGATAGGCCTTCAAAAAACCTTTTGACCTGGGGAGTAATTGTGTATTTCGATTCGAAAAGAGAAGCTGTTCGAACGACATTTTTGGTTCCAATTTAAAGTACCTAAAATAATTTTTATTCGAGCGAAAATCTTTTGGCATATTAATGTTGATCCTTTTATTCTAAAAATAAACAAAAATATATTTTTCTCACAGCGAGTTACATTTTACAAAGGATCAAAATTTTCCGAATTCGAACAGTTTCTTTCGAATCGAATTACACAATTACCCCCCTGTATAAAATGTTCATATAGTTTCTTTTGAAGAAATACATAGGAAAAATCCTCAAAAACCAAAGTAATCCGGTTTTCCCCTCCCTTTTGACCCGCTAAATGTTAAGAAAAAATAGGTAACTCTTATTTTCATCCCCTTTTTCCCATATGCAAGTTTCAGGACAATCGGTGGGTGCCCTGTGAAAGACCTTCATAGTTAGCCGACAATTGTTTCGATCTCGTCAATTAAAAATATAAATTATTTTATTCGACCTTTAAAATATTATGTTTTAAGTAGGGTTATTCTAGCTGGCGATCATCTTGACGAAACCGAAACAAGTGTTGGCTAACAAGGAAGGTCTTTCATATGGCACCCTTCGATTGTCCTGAAACTTGGAAAATAAGAGTTACCTGTTTTTTTCTTAGCTGCCCAATCTCACATTGAGCGGGTCAAAGAGAAGGGGGAAAACGGGATTTTTTTCGCTATTTTACGATTTTTCACATTTCTTCAGAAGAAACTATATGAACATTTTATACAGATCGGAATGTTTTTTGAAGGCCTATCCAATGGTGTATAGGCTTCGTTAAGTTCCTATTTTCGAAAATGTAAAATCATAGGGGTAGTTTATATGGAGAGGTACATAAGTAGAACTGCCAAAATCATACATAATAATCTCTATTAAAATTAAGCTGACCCGTATTTTTTCGTTTGGCGAAATTCCTGCTAGTTCGGATTTTACAAGGATTTCCCCGAAAGACCACCTCTTTTCATAAGGTGGCAAACCTTTTTTAAATTTGAGATTTAGCAGCTAAAAAAAACAGGTAGCTCTTATTTTTATCCCCTCATTCTCATATGCTAGTTTCAGGACAATCGGTGGGTGCCCTCTGAAAGACCTTCCTTGCAAGTCGTGAAAAAAATCACGGCATAAATAATTAGTAGAGAAAAATTACCTCGAGCTAGAATAACCCTACTCAATTTATATATTTTTTCTTGTAAACATGTGAGAAACTTTAAAGAATTGACTTATTGACTATAAAAACATTAATATTGATAACTAACAGATGTGATGTTTTCTTTTTTCTTTTTTTTAATTTTTATTAGAATTTATAAACTCTTAAATATGTACTATGTATAATTAAAGTCAAATTTACATATTTATAAAAAAAAAATATTAATATAGCATTATTTGTTTTTATATGTCTACAGACTGTTCAACAAGAAATAGAACAGAGATTTTTTGTTAAAAATCATAACAAATTATGATGATTTCACAAATTATGTTGAATTACTCAATGCAAAAAGAACAAAATCCCTAGTGCACAGAAAAAAATATTGAGAAAAACAATTTGAGTAATCACTTGTTTAAATTTTTAAATAAGATTTGAGTAATTTTTTAATTGACACAATTAAAAATTTACGTAAAAATTAAAAAAAAAAAAATTATTAAATAATTTAATACAAAATTTAATAATTTTTTTTTATTTTTTTTTTTTTATTCTCTTCGTATTTTGAATTCTCATTTAGTTTATAGTTTTTTGTATATGTATATGAAAGTTTGAAATCATCTTTATGAAATTTTCGTATGTCTTTAAGACATAAATATATTTAGTTAAGTTTGAAAAAACATTTTTTTTTTAAATGTGAAACTTTTTTAAAAAATAAATTGATAAATTTTGAGTAACTTTTTACTTGACACAATTAAAAAGTTACTTAAAAATATCGAAAAAGTTTAAATTAAATTTTTAATTGTGTCTATTAAATCGTTTAATGGTGCAAAATTGAGTAATTTTTTACTCAATAGTATCAAAAATTTACTCAACTTTTTTTTTCCTTCTGTGTGGGAGACCATCAGACAAATGAACCCCTAAAGGCATTTGCAAAATTTAGATATATTTGTAAAAATATTTCATCAAAAGATGATTGGGATATCCATATGATGCTTAATTGGTTTTAAAGCGGTCGAAAGTGAAACAAAATCTAGTTTTTTTTTTCTTATAGTAAGAAAAATTGCCCATTTTAAGCTAAATTTTACTAGAAATAAAGTTAAAAAATATTGACAGCATTTAAAAAGTATTTTGTTTCACTGTTTTATTAAATATTCAAATATTTATTTTAACCAATTCAAGTTAAATACTTTATGAAATAAACAATCAATTATATTTATACATACAGGGTGTTTCAAGTTCGAGTATCTTTTTCAAATGCAAAGTAAACATTAGAGTTGTCAACCGATTAAGAATAATTCGATTAATCGATCAAACAAAACCAAACTCTTGTTCGATTAATTTAAAAAGGCCGATTTTCAAATAACGAATAAATCGATTAATTTATGTCAATTAATCGAACAATTTTTTTTTTTACCCTCCAACTACGGTATCGAAATATCGGTCTTGGACCCCATAAAATATATATATTATTGATCATTGATCGATTCTAAGACATTCAAGCGACGTCCGTCCGTCCGTCTGTGGAGAGACGATACAGTCAAAAATAAAAGAGCTATACTTCTGAAGTTAGGCACGATTATGTCTCATGGGCATATGCTGGTTAAGTTCGGAGCCAAAATCAGACGAGCGAGAAAATGTTTCCCTTTAAATAACTAAAACACTACAACATTTTTTAAAATGCTTTTTTTTCTAAATTTGTTCAACAAATAAAACATTTTTATGCCATATGAAGTTTATTGACCTAAATTTGGACCAAGATGATTAGAAAATGCTATTTCGGCCCGCCCACTTTTAAGGGCGTGTTTATAGAAAATAATACAAATTAGTGACAAAAGTGCGTTTTTTAACAGTAAATATGGCAATAAATAAATTTACAAACATTTATGTGAAGAGGGTAATGGTGTCCTCCAACGTCCCCCAACGACTCCCTTTACTTAAAAAACTTTATAAAAATATTTTTTAATAACCACTTTTTTATTCGTTATTCTCATCGATTAATCGAATAGTTTTTTAGATTTATTCGTTTGATCGAACAAACAAAAACAATTGACAACTCTAGCAAACATACATGTGTAAAGGAAATTTATTATCTGTAGTACTAGAGATTGTAACATTTATGAATAATAAATAATATCTTACAAGTATCATCCGTGTGAACACTAGGGGTGGGATAGTGCACGAGTTTCCGATTTCGACACGCTAGAACCGCTTATTTTGTGAGGTTCGTAAAAAAAATGCATGGGCCAAAAAATGGGGCAGATCGGATAGGATCTAGGGGTCGCTCATCGGGGTCAAAGTTGGGCGTAGAGGGGAAAAAATCCACTAAAAGGCCCAAAACTCCCCTGGTTTTGCTCCTAGAGGGGTCAAATGTGAGACCGGCCCCCATTATTTTTCCCCCTGAACATTTTTGTCAAACATACCTAAGCCCTATCTCCAATCCCTAAGGGGGGTCCCATACAAAGGTTCAATTTTAAAAAAATCTTGCTCCTACCGCTCTAGCTGTCCTAGAAGTAACCCTAGGGGAATAAAATGTATGACCGACCCCCAATATTTTTTCAACCCCAACATTTTCTTAGAACACACCTACCCCCTATCTTCAATCCTTAGGGTGGTCCCCATACATTTTTTTTTTATTTTTTCTTAAATTGTCATATTAAATCAGCTCCTACCGGTCCAATGGTGCCTCCTAGAGGGGTCATTATCAAGACCAACCCCCATTAGTTTTTAGCCCCCAACACTTCTTCTGAACATACCAATTCCATATCTCCAATTCCTAAGGGGTCTCCCAAACAAAATGACATTTTTGTAAAACTTGCTCTCACCGCTCTAACTATCGCAGGGGTGACCCTAGAGAAGTTAAATTTGTGACCGACCCCTAATATTTTTTCAGCCCCAACATTTTCCCCAAACAAACCTACCCTCTATTTTAAAGCCTTAAGGGTGTCCCCACACATTTTTTTTATTTTTTAATTTTTTTTTTATAAACTCTGCGCCTACCGCTCCCATTCTGCCTTTTAGGAACGGTAAATGCAGACTGACCCCCATTAATTTTTGCCCCCTACATTTTTTCTGAACATACCTACGCCGTATTTCCTCTTTGTAGGGGTGCTCCCCTTGGGAAAACTAAATTAGTAATGTATGTAGAGAAGTCAAATGTATGACCTGCCCATATATTTTTTTAGCCAAAACATTTTCTTCAAACATACCTACCCTCTATCTTCAAGGTGTTACCCAACAATTTTTTTATTTATTTTATCGAGAAATCCGAGGTCTTTAATTTGTAATTTAATAATAACTTTTGTTAAGCGTAAAAAAATATTTTTTTTTAACTTGAAAATAATAAAAAATGATAAATAATATAACTATAAATCAAATTAATTTGTTTTTATCGTGTGATGGATATTGTTTCCGATTTTCGGCCACGACCTGAAGCAAAACTATTTTTTCCTCCTCGTTACGGCACAACACGTTGTTATAGTCTTCTATTAATTTTACGCCTCTTTCGGCAGCGTCGTTGACAACATGTAATTTACGTAATATTTGCAGCGCTCGCTGGTAGTCCTGACGATTTTCCCAAGTATTTGGATCGGAAGCAATGAAATGGTTGTTATTCCGAAGCGTGCCAAAAATTTTGGAGTGTCAGGTGTGACGTAGTGGCTTAAATCAGTTTTCATGAGTTCTTGATTCACTTGTTTCGATGCCATGTTAATTCTTTTCACACCTTCGAATCCAACAACATGTACTGGAGGATTACAATCCTTGTTGCCACTGTCGCCGCTATCCTCTGAGGCATCTTCTTCCCCGATATCATCGTCTTCTTCTTCCTCGCTGTCTTCGTTAGACGATTCGTCCATCTCATCGTCAGATAACTCTTCCTCCAATTCCTCTTTCTCTTCTTCAAATATACGAATTGCATTCGACATTTTTCGTTTTATTTCACAAGAGATATTCGGATCAAATAGTGCGAGAGCAACATCTTCGCCACTTAGATACCAGAGATGTCTACAGAATCTCTTGACCAATCGTTGCGACAGAATCTTATCAATTGAAGCATAATTGGCAATCGCTTTCAAAAAATTCAAATCATTATTTGGAGCTTCTATTGCTTTGGTAGCGCTAAACCAAGCTTTTACGTAAATTGTTATGATGAAAACGGTCACATGAAGAAGTGCATTTAATTCTTTTTTGGCCAAACCGATATATTTTCGGAACAAAAACATTTTTAGGCAATATATGCCTTTTGCCATCCATCGAGCATGACTGATGGGTCCTGGTGGGCTAAAATGCTTATTAGGAATATTTTCGCCAAGGTATAATAAAACAATTTCAAGAAACTCCTTGTAGTCGTCTCGAGGTTGCTTTTCTTTTATTTGAGTCCAACAAAACAACTTGATGTCAGTTTGGACTTGAGCTGGTATGTTGCCTGCCACTTCCTTCCACCAAGACTGTACGGTTTGTCTTTTATATTTTCCCACTGCTCTTTAAAACGCGCAAACATTAGCACTCCTGGTCCAGACGTTTTGTCGAATTTGGTTTCAAACACTTAGTTTTCCCCAGGGGAGCACCCCTACAAAGTGGAAATACGGCATAGGTATGTTCAGAAAAAATGTAGGGGGCAAAAATTAATGGGTGTCAGTCTGCATTTCCCGTCCCTAAAAGGCACAGTGGGAGCGGTAGGCGCAAATTTTATAAAAAAAAATTAAAAAAAAAAAAATTGTGTGGGGACACCCTTAAGGCTTAAAAATAGAGGGTAGGTTTGTTTGGGGAAAATGTTGGGGCTGAAAAAATATTGGGGGTCGGTGACACATTTAACTTCTCTAGGGTCACCCCTGCGATAGTTAGAGCGGTGGGAGCAAGATTTACAAAAATGTCGTTTTGTGTGGGAGACCCCTTAGGAATTGGAGATATGGAATTGGTATGTTCAGAAGAAGTGTTGGGGGCTAAAAATTAATGGGGGTTGGTCTTGATAATAACCCCTCTAGGAGGCACCATTGGACCGGTAGGAGCTGATTTAATATGACAATTTAAGAAAAAATAAAAAAAAATTTATGGGGACCACCCTAAGGATTGAAGATAGGGGGTAGGTATGTTCTAAGAAAATGTTGGGGTTGAAAAAATATTGGGGGTCGGTCATACATTTGATTCCTCTAGGGTGACTTCTAGGACAGCTAGAGCGGTAGGAGCAAGATTTTTTAAAAATTGAACCTTTGTATGGGACCCCCCTTAGGGATTGGAGATAGGGCTTAGGTATGTTTGGCAAAAGTGTTCAGGGGGAAAAAATAATGGGGGCAGGTCTCACATTTGACCCCTCTAGAAGCAAAACCAGGGGAGTTTTGGGGCTTTTTGTGGATTTTTTCCCCTCTACGCCCAACTTTGACCCCGATGAGCGACCCCTAGATCCTATCCGACCTCCCCCATTTTTTGGCTCATACACTTTTTTTACCAACCTCACAAAATGAGCGGTTCTAGCGCTTCCAAATATTGCTGCTTAAAATCTCACACAACACTATCCCACCCTTAGTGAACACTTGAATTTATTGCGAGCGAAATTCCCGGAAAAATAATTTCTCGAAGATCTAAAGCAATTTGGCCGCCAGTATCGCCAGATTTAACGCCTTTTGACTATTTTCTTTAGGACAATCTTAAATAGAGCATTTAAACATATAAACCATAAACAATTGAAATCTTGAAAGAAAACGTTCGGCGTGGAATTGCCGAGATAAAGCCTGAGTTATGCTAAACTGTCATCGAAAATTTCGCTTTAAGAATCGACGTGTGAGGACAATTGAAAGATATTATTTTGTATTCATAAACGGTAGAACTTCTACTACAAATATACACTCAAAATAATAACTATGTTAAATTACAGAAAAACTCTGCTAATTTAACAGAGTACACCATACTTTTCCAGCTAACAACATTTCTTGGTAATTTTACTAAAAAACTCTGTCAAATGATTTTGACAGAAAAAAACTGTTAATTTACAGAGTTTATAGTAAAATATTGGTTAAATATGAAAACTTTTTTAACAGAGAAAACTCTGTAATTTTACTATAAAACTCTGTAAAATGATTTGGACAAAAAAAAACTGTTAATTTACAGAGTTTCTAGTAAAATATTGCTTAAGTAAACCACCATTTAGCAAAGAAAACTGCTATACCACAATTTAGCAAAGAAAACTATATATTTGTAAAATACATTTGATGCAGAAAAAACTCTGTAAATTTACAGAGTTTAGTTAAATGCATGTTATTTTGTAAAATTTTTATAAGATATCTGAAAAAAAAATTTTGTTATCTTTTTTTCCAATTTTTCCAATTTTAAAAAAAAAAAAAAAATATTCAGATAAAATTTTGATCTTTGGTAACAAAAACAAAAACTACTCAAAACAGAAAACTTTTTTGGTTATAAAAAAATACGAAGTATTCTGTATTTTAGCAGAAAACTCTGTTAATTACACAGCGTGACAAAATCTTGGATGTTAAAAGTAACCTGAGATTTGACCATCAATTTTATATATTTCGGACATGCTGAATCCAATGGTGCAAACCATTTTTAAATCTAAGGTACAGTTTTTTCGCGAAATGTCTTCAAAGATTTTCACGTCCCCGTGAACTTTTTGAAATAAAAAAGTTTTTGTATGCAAAAAAGTCGCTCTTTTGCAATTGAAATTGAAGGACTATAACTGTAGCTAAATTTTAAGTACCATATCCGCTATTAAATGTTTGAAATTCAAGTGATATTTCGCGTTTTATCCCATTTTTCCAATTTTTTAGCATTTTCGGGATTTTAAATGTTTAAGTAAATACCGACCTAAACAACCGCTTCAGATAAGTTTAGATGCACCAAATGGGATATATTTCTATGAAAATACGTTTCAACTATCAAGCGCATCACTCCAAAAATGAGCGATTAGTCAAAATCTCTCTATGACTGCGTCACTTTCCAAGATGACCACAAGGTCCAGCTTGTGACATATTGTGTTTAATCCTCAAAAAAGTAATTGTATCAAATTTCAAACAAAAATGTTTTCAACTTCAAAAGTTATTGTAGAAAAACTTTTATTTCACCTTACTAAATTAAATTATTAAGTTTTAATTACAAAAACAAAAGGAAAACATTTTACTAAATACTACTAATTTAAATAAAACACTTGTTTAATATAATTTAGTAGGGCGAAATAAATGTTTTTTTATTAAAACTTTTTAAGATGAAAACATTTTTGTTTGAAATTTGGCACAAAAACTTTTTTGAGGTTTTTACACAATATATCAAAATCTGGACCTTGTGGTCCTGTTGGAAAGTGATGCTGTCATAGAGAAATTTTGACAAATCGCGCAATTTTTTTGCTATGCGATTGATAAATGAAAAATATTTTAATGGGAATATATTTCCTTTGGTGCAAATATACTAAGCTGAAACGGTTGTTTAGGTCGGTATTTATTTCGGCATTTAAAATCGCGAAAATGCTAAAAAATGAGAAAAAATGGGATAAAACGCGAAACACTGTTAAAGTTTTAAACTTTTAGTAGCGGAATTTGTAGTTAAAATGTAGTTACAGATATAATCCTTTAATTTCAACTATAAACGACCGACTTTTTCGCACACAAAATATTTTTTATTCAAAAAACTTCACGGTGACGTGAAAAACTTTGAAGACGTTTTGCGAAAAAACTGTACCTTAGATTTCAAAATGGCTTGGACCATAAGAATCAGCATGCCCGAATTATGTAAAATTGATGGTCAAAACCCAGGTTACTTTTTCACCGTCACACAGTGTTATCTGTAAAATGAAGATTACAAAGTAAAAAGAAATATAACAGAGGAAACTTTGTTTTTTGTCACAACAAAATACAAAGTATTTTCTATAAATCTGTATTTTGACAGAGAACTCTGTCAAATATCTGTTGAATTGTGATTACAGTCATTTTACAGAGTATTTTACAAAGTTATTATTTTGAGTGTATTAATAAATATATAATAAATTTCCTTAAAAAAAAAGTGTGTTTACTTTGCATTTGAAAAAGAAACTCAAACTAGAAACACCCTGTATATCTATACAAAATAATTGAAACAATTTTTTTATTGTCTTGAAGAAAGTGAAAACAAGTTATAATCAGAAATACTAGCTATTAATTTATTTTTGTTGTCCTCCCTCTAACTAATAAAATGGAATTAATTAAATAAATATTTTTCAAGTTAACAAGTAAATATGCAAACAAGATGTAAACTATCTATTGTAATAGATATTCAATATTAATCATTATTTACAATTGACACTGATACATAAAATTATAGGTAAACAGTAAACTACCCAGCAAAAACATGGTAATGAGTTGTAAAAAGTAATCATTACCAAGTACATTATTTATAATGAGTACACATTACCATTAACATTATTTTAAGCCTAAAAGTAACTACTTTTCAGTAATATGATATAAAAGTACTTTCAAGTAATAATATCTCCTTGCACTTGCAGTTTTTAACCTTTACAATACAATTAACTTAAAAAGTACTTTAAACCTTAATAGAAATTACTCAATTTTTAAGTTTTAGTAAAAACAAGTTATATTTTAAAAGTTTTAATTAACTAATTATTTTACTTCTTATTGGTAATGGGTTTTTACTCCTTATTAGTAATCCGAGTCAGTAACTACTTATTTATCTCCATACTCTTCACTAGTTATTTTTGTCTCACGCCCTTGTTAAAATAATTAGCGTTTCATTCAATAAGTAACTACTTATTAACATCTGTTTCGGATTACAAAACCCATTACTAGTAATGCCAATTTTTGCTGGGTTTTGACAAAAAAAAAATATTTTTTGTTTTGGCTGCAGTTGGTGCCAAAAATTGAATAATGTGGAGTACATTAAGGGAAAAATATTAACTGATGAAATTTAAACCACTTATTCAATTTTTTTTGCAAAAACTAGTAAAATAAATTTATTTTTTCAACTTTTTTTAAACTTTTTTTTAAGTGGCTTAAAATGGTACTAAAAAAACATGGACGATTTAAAGTACCCTTTTGAACTTGATTGTTAAAACATCCGCGACAATATAAATTTCATCACATAAGGTTTTTGAGAAAATTAAGGTCAAAGTTCAAAAATAAGCCGTTTTTGGTCATTTTTGACAATTCATAGCGGATTAACCCAAAACCGGGATTTTTTTTTAACTTTTAACCTCAATTTTCTCAAAAACTTGATGTGATGGAAAAGTTTGGCATGCAGATTTTTCACCACCAGAACTATTGTATTTAAATGTAGAAGACCGCGTCCCAGTCGCATTTTCGATGTTTATTAGTGATATCAAAAAATTTCTGAAATCGGTCTAGCGGTCGGATTTAGATCAAATTAATTTCAAATAAAGCTTGTCTCAAGCTCTAAGAAAGGGTCAAGGAATTTTTTTTTTTATTTTTTGGCCATTGGAAAAATACACAAGGAAAATTTTTTTTTTATTTTTTGGCCATTGGAAAAATACACAATTTTTATTACATTTCAACCCAGCATAAATTAGCATTACTAGTAATGGGTTTTGTAATCCGAAACAGATGTTAGTAAGTAGTTACTTATTGAATGAAAATCTAATTATTTTAACAAGGGCGTGAGACAAAAATAAGTAGTGAAGAGTATGGAGATAAATAAGTAGTTACTGATTCGGATTACTAATAAGGTGTAAAAACTCATTACCAATAAGAAGTAAAATAATTAGTTATTTAAAACTTTTAAGGTGCGTTCACACAAGAAAGAAATCTGGATAGAAAAATCGAAAATTTGTCAACTCCAGCATTTTTAAATATCATCTCTAAAAAAACTATATTTTTTTTTTTTTTTGTTTACGTTATAACTTTTTTATTAAACAAAATACAGACTTCAAATTAAAAATAATATCAATATCTTCCAAAAATCTGTAACAGTATCAAAAAAAAATTATTGAAAAAGTCAAATTCACAGGTACACAGAGTCGTTTTTTTTCTTTGTCTAGCAGTTTTCTCTCCCGTGTAAACGCGCCTTTAAAATTTAACTTGTTTTTACTAAAACTTAAAAATTGCGTAATTTTTATTAAGTTTTTAAGTACTTTCTAAGATAACTGAATTGTAAAGGTTAAAAACTGCAAGTGCAAGGAAATATAATTACTTAGAGGTGCTTTTATAACATATTACTGAGAAGTAGTTACATTTTGGCTTAAAATAATGTAATGGTAATGGGTACACATTATAAATAATGTGCTTGGTAATGATTACTTTTCACAACTCATTACCAAGTTTTTGCTGGGAAATAACGACCTCTTGAAAACAATTCGATCGATTTACATTTTTTTTTTGATATTCGTGTTCAAAACTTTGATCGCCGGGCGCCACGGGTTAATTTAATGGTATCAAATTAGAACCAACAAATTTTTAGGTTTAGTAGAAAAAAAAATTCTCCTGGACACTCAGCCGAATCTTTTGTAATTTTACTGGTCAACTTGTTTATAAATAATAATTAACGAATAATTATTCGTTAGGGGTTTAGCGGTCTCAAAAGCCAAACATTATATTAAAAGAGCACTTTTATATTTTTTTTTAATTTTCCATATATTTATTACATAAAATACAATTCAACCAGATTAATTTTCACTTCTGTACAGTGTGGACTAGGGTGGCTCGTTTTTGGGCTTTTCTCTCTGATCAAATTCTAATACCCGCCAAAAGTGTCGGTCCCCTAAGGGTTACTCACATGCAAAATATCACTCCGATCGGAGTTTATCTTCTGTCTCCACTTTGAGCCTCAAAATTGGGGTTTTTGCAAGAAGGACTTTTCTTAAAAAAAAAAAATCAAGTTTTGTTAGTAAAATAATTAAAAAAATATTTTTGTATAATATTTGATCGGAGATACTTAAATATGAAATTTAAAGATTTTTCGATAGCATTAACCCGTTCAAACTTGATACCAAAAAATGGCATGATTTTGGGGGCGTTCGCAAAACACCTTTTTTCAAAATTTGAAAATTTTATTAAAAAAAAAAATTTTAAATATATAATTTTTTCTTTCTGTATTCATTAAGAACACCTTGGAGAAGAAAAATGTGAAATATGACGGATAGCCGTCGGACCACTTTTCGGGAATCGTGGGGGGAAGTTAGCGGATTTCAGGGAAATGTTGGTTTTATAAATAATTTCTATTAATAAAATCTTATAAATTTATTTTTTGGGCAAATTAACAGTTTTTTGGTGTCGTGGCATTCTATTAAATAACTTCAAGTCTTTCATAAAATCTTACCGATCTAGGACGTCTTTTACCCACATTGGCTGGGGGTCAAAAATGACCCCGCATTTTTGACCCCCTACCAAGAAGGGTTAACGATTTTTTTTAAAGATAAAATATTAATACGAAATAATAGGTAGGTTGGAAAACACAAAAGCCGTTTTATACATGTTTATAGCACAAAATTTGAGCTCTAAACTTCAAATTTTCTGCGGGGGTCATTTTTGACCCCAGCCAATGCACATTGGTCTGGCAAGCCATATTTTTTGGCCAAAACTAAAATAATCAGTTCTACACATGAAATGAAATAAAATACACTATTAACAACAAAATCATAAATTTTATAAAGTTTTGAAAAATTTTAGTCTATTTTTTAACCCATCTAGAGCCGAGGGAACATATTATTCTCTTCATGTTTTTAATTTTTTTATTATAATACTGTGCAGCACGCTTTTTATCTTAGATGGGACCTAAAAAATTTAAGTACACCAAAACCCGAATGGTTTTAAAAACTTAGATCGAGTTCATTTTTTATAGCCCTCTGAAGTTTTCAAATTTTTTTCAAAGTCGTTTTGAATAAGTAAAAAAAGTATTAAATCTAAATCTGAGGTAAATAATGTAACAAAATGTCTGCAGTAAAACTTGATGGCGATTCTTTTCTTAGAACATATTAACCCCTATCTCTTATTTTTAGGAGTCATATTGCTTCTTTTTTAAATATTCTCATAAAACACCACTAAAACGTGTTAAAATGATAAACACAAATTAACAATGTATTTTATTGTAACATATTACATATTACAATTGTAACATATTACCCCATATCTTCCATTTTTAGTGATCATTTTGAACCTTTTTCGCAAATATTCTCATATAACACCACTAAAACGTGCGCTTAAAGGGTTAAAATGCTCTACAAACATTTTATAAATTAAAATTCACTATGGGTTGTCACAGGCTAAAGATCGAGCATAAAGTTCAGAATGCTTTAAAATGTAAAATTGTAAAGTATCATAGTGAAACACAATTTAACAAAATATGATAATTTCAAAATGTAATTCTTAAAACATTTTGGTTATATCGCACTAACTTTTGGCCGTTGACAAAGCGAAATTTTATATGTAGTGAAATTTTATGCAAAACATTTTTTTAGAACATTCTAACTCTTTAAACGCACGCCTTAGTGGTGTTCTTTGAGAATATTTGAAAAAAGGGCTAAAATTACCCCTAAAAATGCGAGATAGAGGGTTAATATATTTTCAGAAAAGAACCGCCATTAAATTTTACTGAAGAAATCTTTATGTTTCTTCGATTTTCGCCAAGAAACTAGTTGGGTTTGTTCTTGTTTTTTGTTTCCACTCTGCCAAACTGTGAGTAAATCACAGTTTTTGGAGCAAAAGTTTCCTGAAAAAAATTGATTTCTTGAAAATAAGCAAAAACTAGCAAAAATCTGTTGATGATTTGTAAGCACCAAATATCACTTTAATTTTTTGTCTTTTTGGGTCGTTGAAATTGCTTGAAATTTTATAAGTTTTATATTATATTTCCTTTTATAAAAAGCAAAAATCACTGATTTTGAGGTTATGAAAGTTTTCCTGTATTTTCTTTTTTCCATAATTTTTATTGAATATTTCAATATTGAAAATTCAAATACTTACTATCGTCTTTAATTTTCATAACTAATAGATTGTAAAAGTTTTTTTTTATTTTCGTCTAGCCAGTGTCCTAAGAAATCAAAAAATTACACCACGTGTTTCAGTTTACCACTGCACTTACAACATTGAACTTTCTCACTTCATAGAATAACAGTTAATTAAAGTTTGCAAAAACAAATATTTTTTTTATTTATCTGAAGTGTTTGCTACAATATTCCAACAACAAATATAGAAAAAAAAGTTTTGAGTTTTGGCCAAAAAAATGGGTCTGGGAGACCATTGTGCAATGTGGGTTAAAGACGTCCTAGATCGGTAAGATTTCATGACAGACTTAAAGTTATTTAAAAGAATGCTACGACACCAAAAAACTGTTAATTTTCCCAAAAATGAAATTTATAAGATTTTATTTATCCAAATTATTGATAAAACCAACATTTCCTTGAAATCCGCTAACTTCCCCCCAAGATTCCATAAAAGTAGCCCGAAGGATATCCGCCATATTTCAAATTTTCTTCTCCAAGGTGTTCTTAATGAATTCAGAAAGAAAAAAATTATACATTTAAAATTTTTTTTCAATAAAATCTTCAAATTTTGAAAAAAGGTGTTTTGCGAACGCCTTCAAAATCATGTCATTTTTATGGTATCAAGTTTGAACGGGTTAATGATATCGTAAAATCTTTAGATTTCATATTTAAGTATCTACGATCGAATATTAAACAAAAATAATTTTTTAATAATTTAAATAAAAAAACTTTAAATTTTTTTATATTTTTTTTTAAAGTCCTTTTTTGCAAAAACCCCAATTTTGAGGCTCAAAGTGGACACAGAAGATAAACTCCGATCGGAGTGATATTTTGCATGTGAGTTACCCTTAGGGGACCGACACTTTTGGCGGGTATTAGAATTTGATCAGAGAGAAAAGCCCTAAAACGAGCCACCCTAGTGTGCACTAGGGTGGTTCTTAAAAACAAAAAGTTGGATTTCTGCACGGGACGCCCCCTCAGTTTATTAAGATTCATGAAAAAGTTATACCAACATTTTTTCAAAATTTTCGAAAAGGTTCTTAAGGTCGCACCGGGCTCTTGAAGTTCGAGACCTGGAGCAAAATAGACCTTTTTAAAAAAAAAAAAAATTGTAAAAAAAAAATTAAATAAATCATTATGAAACCGGTTTTGTTTAAAAATTGACTCTTAGTAATTAATTAAAAATTTATAGATTTTTCGGACATAGTTAACCCTTTACTACGTAAGGTCAAAAAAATTTCGTATTTTGAGATCACGCCCAAAGACACCATTTCATGGATTTTAAAATTTAATTCCCATAAATTTAAAAATCTCCAAGTTCTATTGCTCAATTTTGTTGAATACATCTTGGAGAATCAATGTTGAATTTTTAGTATTTTTCGCTCTTTCCATTTAGCATAAAGGTCTATTTTGCTCCAGGGCCCGAACTTCAAGAGCCCGGTGCGACCTTAAGAACCTATTCGAAAATTTTAAAAAAATTTTGGTATAACTTTTTCATGAATCTTAATAAACTGAGGGGGCGTCCGTGCAGAAATCCTACTTTTGTTTTTTAAGAACCACCCTAGTGTGCACGCACATATCACAAAAGAAAACTGATCGGACGAGAAAGAAATTTGCAATTTTTGAAGCAAAAAAAATGATATTGCAATACATCAGACTTTTTTTTAAACTTTATGAAACAAAACAGAAAACAGTTCCATAAGAATACAAAATGTAAGAAAAACATTTTTTTTTTTAAATTAAATTAAAAAAAAAAAAACATTTTTCATTAAATAAACAATGCATGGAAATAGATTCAGTTTACAACAAGAGAAAAAGTGATGTTACGTTATTTAAAACAAAATGTAATTGTTTAAAAAAAATATATTTAAAAATATTCAATAATTTTGGCTGGAATCTGCCAGGCTTGGCTGACTGCCTGCACTGGGCTAAAAATCAAGAGAATTAAATAAGAACTGAAGAATAAAATATCAACAAATGCCAAATACACCTTATCCCATTTAAACGGTGCTGTCAAAAAATAGAGGCCGGGCAAAATAAATCATCTCCTTCCTGAATGAACTTTATATTGGATCAAAATGTTTCCAAGAATTAAAAAAAAAATGTAAATAAAGCAAAAAAAAAACTTTTAAATCTACAAGAAAATCAGCTTTTTATTAAAAATTTTTGAACTGAAATCCAACATAAGAAAATAAAAAAAACACAACCCGTGTAAAAATATATATAAGATCTTATATCTGTTTATATATACTGATATTTAATCGTATCTGATTGCATATAATTATATCTGAAATGGCCAAACTCGACATCTAATTATATCTCGGATTTGGTCTAAGTTGAAACAAACTTGAAATTTTATTTAGTATATCTGATCTGATACAATTATATATAACCAGATGCAATTATATATTTTCAAATCAAAGAAGACAATTTTTACACGGGAATTAAAATCACGAAAAAATACACTAATGTTTAGTTAAAAAATTATTAAAAACTTAGTAGAATGCATTTTCAATTAAGTTGCTCAAATTTAGAACAAATAATTCTTTGTAGGGATTATTTTTTTCGAAAAGAATACATTAAATGAGACTGTTTTTTTTAGCTAATGTTTTTCGAAAAAGTAAAAATTTCTTTATGTACCCTGAATACTAGGGTGGGTCGATGAAATGCATATTTGCGAATCTCGTGTACTAATAGCAAAAACTCGAGCGCATTTTCGAGCTGATAACGGGAAAAATCATGAAAAAAATTTAGGAGGGTACTTTTAGGCCTCTACAAGCGGTTTTAGTTCGCGGTTTTTGGAAAAAAAATATTTTTTTTGATTTTTTGAAAATATTTTAAAAATTAAGTAAAATAATGCTTATTACAAAACAATATCCAAACAAAATTTATCTCGCCAATTTTAGCCCGTGGATGCGTTTTTATACCCAGAAAAGTTCGATTTATATATAGAAAAAAAATATTTTTTATTTCATAATAGCACTCAAATGGTGCATAAGGCCAATTTAAGAACATGAACGATAAAAATTAAAAAATTGCGGGTGTTTATAGCAATCCACAAGTGCAAAAAATTCGCAAATTCAAAAAAAAAATAAAAATGGGTATAAAAATTTTGGTAAAATAAAGCGTTTTAAGATAATGATAACAAAACAAATTGGCGGCTATTTATAACAATTCGCAAGCGCAAAAATTTGATACCCATTTCTCCATTTTTTAATTTTTTTTGGTACTTGCGAATTTTTTGCGCTTGCGAATTGTTATAAATAGCCGCCAATTTGTTTTGTTTTTTTATCATTATCTTAAAACGCTTTATTTTACCAAAATTTTGATACCCATTTTTAATTTTTTTTGAATTTGCGAATTTTTTGCACTTGTGGATTGCTATAAATACCCGCAATTTTTTAATTTTTATCATTCATGTTCTTAAATTGGCCTTATGCACCATTTGAGTGCTATTATGAAATAAAAAATATTTTTTTTTCTATATATAAATCGAACTTTTCTGGGTATAAAAACGCATCCACGGGCTAAAATTGGCGAGATAAATTTTGTTTGGATATTGTTTTGTAATAAGCATTATTTTACTTAATTTTTAAAATATTTTTAAAAAATCAAAAAAAAATATTTTTTTCCCAAAAACCGCGAACTAAAACCGCTTGTAGAGGCCTAAAAGTACCCTCCTAAAATTTTTTCATGATTTTTCCCGTTATCAGCTCGAAAATGCGCGTCGAGTTTTTGCTATTAGTACACGAGATTCGCAAATATGCATTTCATCGACCCACCCTACTGAATACATTGTTATTGAATTTCTTAAAAAAATTGACAAAAAAATGTTGAGTCCGTAACTATTTTAAAAAGAGAAATTTCTCAAAAAAAAAATCGAGGCTTTTTAAGTTAAATTTTTTACTGCACTTTATTGTTTTGAGATGTCGATGAATTTTTAATAAAAAAAAATTGGCAAAAAGCTTATTAAAGTTTAAAAAAAACAGACCAAAAAACATTTTTGCTAAAAAAATCAAATTTTTTTTTTACTTTGATCGATTCGATTTTCAACGATTTTCTACAGGTCAAATATTTTTTCGTGTTAATAGATGCAACTATTCTGACACCAACGATTTTGAAATTCGGAAAAAATGCTCTACCATACACTCAAAATAAGGGAGGTTAGAAATAGGAAAATTTACTAAAATTGTAGAAAAATGTTAATGATTTAGCGACAAAGACTTTTTTATTTGTTTTTGTTCATATTTTTCTTAAAATCAAAAAAAAAAAAACTAATTTAATTTTATACCAATTTTAACTGGAAAATAGGAAAATTTTAATTAAATTTTATTTCATACACATTTGAGAAATGGGGTCAAACCCCATTGGATTGGGACCAAATTGGTCCAGAACCTGTTGGATCGAAACCCCGATAAATTCTTTAAGGTTCACCATAGATTTTGATACAAAACTTTTGTTTCGCTCTACCTTGCTTAGTTTTTGAGATACGAAAATAGGGTCTTGAGATTTTTATAAACTGGATAACTACAAAACTATTACTCGGAGATCTTTTGAGTATTTTGCTTAAGTGTTCTTCGAGTCAAACACTACAAATAAAGTATTTACTGAGATATGTGCATTAGAGTGGTCCAAAATAACACTTATATAAAAATCATGAGCTCTACAACGTTGCCCCGTATTCTTGGAGTCTAAACAAAGAAAAATTGTAATTTGGCAAAAAATAAGTGCTAAACTAAAAAATAAATTTACAAATTAATTCTGCAAAATTGCAAGTTTTCTTTGTAAATTTATAACTTGTGATTTTACGAGATTTTTTGCTTTCTCCTTTTTAACAAGAATTTCTAGTAAAAATTATTTGCTATTTTTATTATTTTACAAGGTTTATATTTTTTTTAGATTTTTTCATAAAAATTTTTGCGGAATTTAGATTTTTTTTAAACTTTGTAATTTTTTTTTAATTATTTCAAATTAAATTACTTATGTACTAAAATCCGCAAAAAATGGAAAATTTAATTTTACATAATTAAACTCCAAAACGCCAAAAAATGGCAACAAAAAAATTGTGTCTTGTGGACTTGGGAAATTTAAAAAAAAATCGGAACTTCGAGCAAATAATTAAGAAATTTTCCAAAAAAAAAATGTCAGAACTTAGAAAAAAATAAGTTGAAGCATTTAAAATGATTTTTTTATAAAATTTTGGGTAAGCGACAGAAAATTAAAAAAAAATCGGCACTTTGAACAAGTAATTAAGAAATTTTCAGCAAAAAAGTTTTGTAATTTGTAAAATGTATATTTACCAAAATTACATGTTTTCTCTGTAAATTTACAAATTTTTTATGCAATAAAACTTGCAAGGAATTCTCGTGATTTTACCAGATTCGTTGCTTTCTCCTATTTTAGAAGAATTTCTAGTAAAAATTGTGAGCTTTTTTTGTCAATTACAAGATTTTTGCTTTTTTTTAAGTGCAGAACACATCATAGAATTTTTTTTTGGGATTTATAATTTTTTTTTTTTAATTTTTTAATTTAATTTCAAATGAAATTACACTCAAAAAAACCTTGTAAAATTACAATAAAAACTTGTAACTTTTTTTTGCTACCTCCTATTTGACAAAATTTCCTACACTCAAAAAAAAAGTGAACTAAAATCTGGGAAATTAACTCAATTTTGAGAAAAAGAGGGAATGATTTGGCTCCAAAGATTTTTTTCTTGGTTTTAGTTCATAATTTTCCCAAAAATAAGGAAAAAAAAGTTATTTAATTTTAAGCCAATTTTAACTAGAAAATGGGAAAAATTATACTTCACATTTTAGAAATAGATTGGGTCTAGACCCTGGACCCATGGAATCGGACCCAATTTAACTCGAGACCCCGTTGGGTCCTTTAAGGGTCCCCATAGATTTTGAACCAAAACTTGTGTCCGTTTCGCTCTAACTTGCTTAGTTTTTGAGATACGGTAATAAGGGGCCTGATAGGGTCTTGAGAATCTTAAAAACCGGATAACTTCAAAACTATTAAGCGGAGAGCTCTCGGGTATTTTGCGGAAGTATTCTACGAGTCAAGAGCTACAAAAATTCCGTTGGACGTTTTCTCGTGTTGGCAGTATTTACCGATATATTTTAGATCTAAATTTAGGGTCTTGAGACACTGACAGATATGCAGAGCTAGGCTATTCCATATTTTTCTTTGTAGTCTTTCTTTTGAAAAGTTCATCCGTTTCGCACTATCTCGCTTAGTTTTCGAGATATCGCCATTTTAAATTTTTAACGAAATTCTAAGAAGTTATTTACTAAATTCTCAGAATTCATTAACTAAATTCTAAGAAGTACACTTCCTCAATTCAAAAAAGCTTTTTACCAATAATTTTGTATTTTTACAAGGTTTTTACTAATAAAATTGTAAATTTACAAATTTTTTGACACGATAAAATTTACAAGGAGGTTTCGTAACTTTACTAGATTTTTTGCTACCTCCTATTTTACGAGAATTCCTAATATTACAAAAAAAATTGTAAAATTACAAAAAAAAATGTGAATTTCGATCCAAATTTTTTTGTTGAAAAACAAGGAAAACTGTTGGTAAAATGGATTACGAGACTATTCCTTGTAATTTGAAAATGTTTTTTTTTTGTGTGTACACTGAAAAAAATAACTATACTGAAATTAAATAAATGCTGTTATTAATTTAAGTGAATTTTTTTGAATTTACTTCAACTTATCTTAATATAAGGTGGTTTTACTTAAAACAAAGCAAATAAACTTGAGGATAGTACATGCAAATACTTAAAAAAGCACAAGAGTTTTCCTTAATTTGTTTTTTTTTTTTTTAAATTAAGTTAAATATTCTTTACATTTACGGCGAATTGATTGCAATTAAGAAAAAAATAGTTTATTAAAAAATTCTGTTTTACTTAAAAGAAACAAATTTAAATTGTGTGCAAAAAAATAAATAAGTACGTAAATTACTTAAAAATAGTATTTACATTTTCAAGATCTTAAATCAAGTAAGTACTATTCTTTAATTCCTAGACGCATTATCTTTAATTTTAACAATTTTCGTTTTAATTTAAGAAAATAATAATCTTTATTTTATTGATTTCATTGACTTTATTTTAATCCATATTTTCATCAGTTTAAGAAAGAATTTACTTAACTTAAGGAAAAAATACTTTAGGTATTTTGGGGACCTCATCTGGGGGCCCCATCTGGAGACCCCATGTGGCCCTAACTTTAAATCCAAATTTAGATTTTCGCGGAATTTTCAAATGCCTATAACTCTGCAAATACTGCAGATACGGAAAAAAATTTTAAAGACATTTTTGTAGTCCTTAACTTGTAGAATATGACCGCCGAAGACCCGAAAGCCCTCCGAGTTATAGTTTTCGAGTTATTTCATGATCAAATTTCTCAAGACCCCATTCCCATATCTCGAAAACTAAGCAAGATAGAGCGATTCTGACCAAAATTTTGGATCAAAATCATTAGTGACCCATTAGAGTATAGTGTATACAAATACTCATGGGCGGACCTTATATATTGGGGGCCGTAGGGTCCTCACATTGGGACTCCATAGGGTCCACAGAATCCGTAATTTTAAGGAAATTTTTACTTATTTTAAAAAAATATTTTTCCTCTGGATAAAAACAATTAAACTTATATTAAGTACAATTTTACTTACTTTTAAGATATATTTAAGTACATGCATTACTATGTATTAGGAAAAAATATACTTGGAAGAAGAATTAATATCTTTGGAGCCCTCGCATACCCTCCTTTTTTTAAATTAAGTTCAACATGCTTTAAAAATGGTAATTTTTTTTTTTTCAGTGTACTTACTCCAAAATGCAAAAAATGGATAAGAATATAGACTTAGAAAATTTTAGAAGAAAAAAATTTATTAAAGCATTTTTTCAATTCCGAAACGCCAAAAAATGGCAAAAACAAATTTTAATTCCAAAATGACAAAAATGGCAAAAAATGTGTTTGGGACTTAGGAAATTTTAAAAAAAATCGGAACTTTGAACAAATAATTAAGAAATTTTCTAAAAACAATTGGGAACTTAGAAATATATAAAATAAAGTAGTTTAAATGATTTTTTTATAAAATTTTGTCTCTGTGACTTAGAAAATTTAAAAAAAATCGGAACCTAGAAAAAAAAATCATTTTAAATGAGTTTTTTATTCAAACTCAAAAAAAAATATTTTTAAAATTTGTATTCTTTTGCTTTAACTTTAAAATATCTGCCCAACTGGACAATTGTTAAAAACATATTTTCAATTTATAAATATTATTAAAATCGATCTGAAAACAATAATTTCATACCATGTAAAAACAGGATTAGATGTTAATAAAACATGAGGAGGAGGAGGAGCAAGATCAGCAAACACTTTAAAACAGAAACAGAAGAAAAAACAATATCGACGCAATACACTAAATAGGTACGATATTTTTTTCTTTATATATTTATTTTATAAATTTATATTTTATTCTTTTGTTTAATATTCACACACAAAGTATTGAACGAATTTTCTTACAATTTGTTTATTTTAATTTAAACATCGTCAATTATAAATATTTATTTTATTTGGGAATTTTTATATACATATATTTAGTTGTTGTTTTCCGTTTTTCTTTTTTTTTAATTTAAACACTAAATATTTTCAATATTCATTAATTACTTTTTAATTTTCAATAAAAATTGTATTAAACTTATTAATTTTTTATTTAGCTTTTTGCTAAATTATGTATAATTATTTTTTTTTTTTGTTTCAAACACACACACTAAATATTTCAGAATTTTTTTTAGTTAGACGTCAAATTTATTAGAACAACACCAACAAAAAACACACACGAAGATTTTATTTTAATTTCTTTTGTTTTATAAAAAAACACGGATACCGTAGTGTTTTTTCTTTTTATTTAACAAAAGTACTAGAATAAGTGAATTGTTTATTCTAGTTTTTTTTTTATATTTTTTATATATATTTTTTGTACGATTGACCGAAAGGAAATTTTTTTTTAACCACTGAACACGGTGAACTCCACTTTACAAATGAAATGAAATTTCACATGCTAAGAGAGCTCCAACTATAAAATCGTGTTGCATCGAATAGAATTTTGTATTATTCTCTCTCACTGGAGTTTTGTTTTGATTTTATTTTGCGTGTGCGAGTGTTCGTTCATGTGGTTGTTTGTTTTTGTTTATATTTCAGTTGGGGGGGTAATTATTTGGTATTTTCTCATTTATTCTGACATTTTGCAAATCAGCTGTTTGATCTGTCAAATGAGTTACCCCAATAGGGGAGCAACAGTTAAAACAAGAGGAAGCATGCACATGTGTGACAAATATATGCTAAAAAAACAGGGTTGTCACAAAAAATCCGTGTTGCCAGTATAAAAATATATTTGTATAGCGTAAAATGTTCGTGTTGCATAGTTGAACATTTTCATATACCATCTACAAGTTTTGTTAGTTAATATAAATGTTTGTAATAAAATATTTAAAATTGTTAATTTAAAAAGAAAATTAGTAAATAAACAGACAGTCGTAGTAAGAAATATAATGTATAATAATTTGAAATTGCAAAAAATTGTTGTAAATTTATTTAATTTTGCATAAATTTATTTAAAAAATTTACTTCAAATTTAAAAGAGTCTACACCATTTCCAACAAAAATTTTGAAAACAGAAATTATATTTCAAAGATTTCCAATTATATTTTAGAAATTTCCAATTGTATTTCAGAAATTTTCAATTATATTTTAGAAATTTCCAATTGTATTTCAGAAATTTACAATTATATTTCAAAAATTTCCATTTATATTTCACAAATTTCCATTTGTAATTTGAAAATGTCCAATAATATTTTTAAAATGTCTAAAATATTCTAAATATATGTTGTTTTTTATTTTTAGTACCACAAGGTTCATAAAAATAAAATGTATTTATTCGAAATGTAATTAAAAAAAATTTCATAATTCAAAAATTTCCAATTATATTTGAGAAATTTCGATTTATGTCAATTTTTTTAAAATTTTCATTTATTTTTTAGAAATGAGCAATTCCATTTAATATCAACGTTAAATTAATCATTAGACTGGGTCGAAATCCTACAAAGTGCAAGGATCAATTGTCCTTAGTGCGGGAAAGTGGAAATTGGGTAATATAAGCATTTTATGGAAGACAACTTTTAAAAAAAAAAGTATTTCTAAAAATGTTTCTTCTTTCAAAATTTTTTTTTTTTTTTTAAATGTCTAGTTCTAAAAAAGTTTTAGATTTGATGCACATCTCTTGCTAAACATTTTTTAGGCTCTAAGGTATTCACTAAACCTTAAAATTTTTCAAATCACAATTTTTAAATACTGGGCCATTTCAGAAAATTTAGCTCAAATTTTAGTCATTTTTGGAAATGGTGTCTCAGATTAATTTGAACCTTGACACATAGATAGCCCTCATAAATATGAAATATGTACCATATATCGTTTTTTTACATTTGGTGTATTTAACGAATTATGGCGGGTCAAAGATTGACTTTTTAAGCAAAAGTAAGAAAAATACATCACGTTTAAAGAGCTGTAACTTCTTAACCAATGACCCGATTTTCACAAATTTAGGCTCATGTGAAAGCTGGTGTTCTTCTTTTAGAAATTATTTTTAAAATAACACAGTTTTTTTTTACAGAAATGATGCAAAAATGCAAAAACAGTTTTTCTTTTCGAATATTTAAAAAAACACATCTTCAATTTTTTTTTAAAAAATTCTGGTGAAAAATAACAATGTTTTGTATAACATATTCAAAATTCAGAGTGGGATCTCCATGGGATCAAAAAATATTCTGTTTTAAGTGCGAGGTTCTCATATTTTTCCCTTAGAAAATTTAAATTTCTAATGTTTTGAATGTTTTTCAAAATTTTAATAGTATAATTTTCTTTGAAAATTTAAATTTTTATATTGAAGAAACATAAAACTTTAATTTTCTAAGGTAAAATTTAAGAACTTCGTACTAAAACCAGAATATTTTTTGATCCCATTGGGATCCCACTCTGAATTTTGGATATGTTGTACAAAACAGTATTGTTTATCACCAAACTTTTTTTAAAAAAATCGAAGATGTGTTTTTTTAAATATTCGCAAAAAAAAAATGTTTTTGAATTTTTGCAACAGTTCTGAAAAAAAACCGTATGCTTTTGAAAATATTTCCTACAAGAAGAAGAATTAAGCTTTCATATCAGTCATTACTTGTGATAATCGGATTACTAGTTAAAAAGTTAGAGCACGTTAAACGTCATGTATTTTTCTGACTTTTGCTAAAAAAGTCGAACTTTGACCCGCGATAATTTGAAAACTACAGCAAATTTTGAAAATCCAAAAATGCAACATATCTCATATAAACGTGGATATCTATGAGCCAAATTCTCAGTGGCGTCCAAAGGCATGTTTCCGAACAGTGGGGCGAAAATTTTTGGAATTACCCTACTGGAAAAATATTTTCCTTTGAAAGATTTTTCAGATTTCCAATAAAATGTAATTAATTGGGTTTTCAGAAAATTACCAGTTTTTCCGGAAATTCACATTTTTATACCCTCCACTTAGTGATAGAGGGTATATATATATAAGTTTGTCATTCCGTTTGTAACTCATCTAAATATCGGTCTGGGACCCCATAAAGTATATATATTCATGATCCCCGATCGATTTTAAGACATCCTAGCGATGTCCGTCTATCTGTGGAAATGGTGATCACGGCCAAAATAGAACACGGAGATGACTGAAACTTAACATATTTTAAAGCAACATAGCAACTAAAACCGTTGCTTGTCAAAACTAAAAAAAAATATTTTTTAAAATTTTTTTACCTTAGGACCCCTGCGGCTGAAAGCCTTATCCCACCAAAATCAAATTTCTTGTCGTGAATAAGCTAACCAAGTAATATAACAATTAAAAACAAAAATATTAAAAATAAAAAAAAAAAAAATTTGATTTGTATGGAAAAATGATTTTTTAGGCTCCGCTCTTTAAGGCCCCGTCGCGTAGGGAAGGCGTGGTCATAGGGGCGTAAAATTTTTCCTCAGTTATTTTTAAGTCAAATAGAAAAAATGAGCGGGTACCGTCTCAACATTTCCAACATTTCCAAAATAAGGGACACTCTAGTGAACATAATTGAACACCAAATGGTATTTGAATAAGTACAAACATATTTTTTGAAAAAAAAATCGCGGATTTTTTTCGCGGTTTTTTTTTTTCCAAAAAATTTTTTTTTTTTTTTTAAAGTAATTTCCTTTTAAATAAAGTTTTTTGCAAAAACCTTTTTGTGAACTTTTTTACTTGTTTTTGAATGGAACTCCTGTGAAACATTTCTGAGGACATTTCGGGGATTCCCAAACATAAATAGGATTTTTCTTTGGAAATGTATTTGGAAAAGAAAATAATTTGGTATATAAAAAATATATGGCTTATATGTTATATTTTAAAATTTTTTAATTACTCTGAGTCCCCGCACAACAATGTCGGTGACGTTTTTTCATACAAATTTAGCATGAAAAAACGCTCGACCGAAATCCGCTAGAATAAAATCAATTTTATTTTTGTGTCGGTTTCTCTCTCTCCCTTAATTTTTGAAATTAAAATGTTGCCACTTTTTACAAATATTTCGATTTTTTTCGATAAAGTAAACAAAAAAATATGATCTCTAAAAAGAAAAAATATTAAAATTGAAAAAAAACAGCAAAAAAACGAATCAATATGAAACAAGTAAAAAAGTTAAATTCGGCCTTGCCGAATGTAGTGATACCCTCCACAATTTCTAAAAGATTATAGCCAAAAACTTTATTTAAAAGGAAATTACTTTTGAAAAAAAAAAAAAAAAAATTGAAAAAAAAAATTCCGCGAAAAAAATTTTTTTTTTAAAAATCTGCGATTTTTTTCTTTTTTTGTCAAAAAATATGTTCGTACTTGTTTAAATACCATTTGGTGTTCAATTATGTTCACATATGTCAACCAGAAGCCGAATTAAAGCATTTTGTATTTTTAGGTTATGTTGAATGTACTGAAATTTTTGAGGTGTGCTTACATTTTCGTTCATAACTTTTGAACCGCTGAACCGATATCGCTCAAATGCAATACCAAACTTCTCGGGAGAACTTCCAATAAATATGTTAAGTTTCAGTCATCTCTGTGCAATATTTTGTCCGCGACAGCATTTTCCACAGACAGACGGACAGACGGACATGGCTAGAATGTCTTAAAATCGATCGGACATCATGAATATATATGGGTCATTATTAGTGAAATCAATCATGAATATTTTTGACCCCCTCCGATATTGATGAAATTTGGTTAAGTTCTTACGCTACGTAAAAAACTAACAAATGCAAATTTTCAGCCCTCTAAGTCAACAGGGGCCGAAAATACGTAGGGTCAAAATTTCCCCCAAAATCTCCCAGTCGCGACACTTTACACCGTAAAAACTTAATATCGTTGGTTCTATTATAGCTAGAAAGCCCATTTTTGGTTTGTTTTGAAGCTCATAACATGCTCTACAAGACCTACCATAACCAAAAAATTTTCGAAAAAAAATAAGGGTTACCTCCCTTATTTTAAGGTCGTGATAAAGGGAGTAGAAAATGGGGAGGATGGTATCCCCCGATTTTTTTTTTACTTGATAATCTTATAGAGAAAGTCCCAAAGAATATACTCTAAAATTTTCAAGTTGGGACAACAATGGGATCACTCAAAATCAAAATTTTTCACAATTTCCCCTAAAATCTCCAAATCACAACACTCTTGAACCTTAAAAATTTAATACCATAAGTGCTATTGTAGCTACAGAGCCCATTTTTGTTTGTTTTAAAGCTTATAGTACGCTCTACAATACCTACCTTAACCAAAAAAATTTAGAAAAAATGGAAGGGTAAACCCCTTATTTAAAGGTCTTGGCAAAGGGTGGAGGAAATGGGGGGAAAGTATCCCCTGATTTTTTTTTACTTGGTATTCTCAAAGTGCAAGTCCTAATGAACATATCCTAAAATTTTTATGTTGGGACAACAATCAGATCGACCAAAATCAAAATTTTTCACAATTTTCCCCATAATCTCCAAATCGCGACACTCTTGCACATTACAAATTTAATATCGTGGACTGTATTGTAGCTACAGAGTCCATTTTTGATTTGTTTTAAAGCTCTTAATATGCCCTACAATATTACTTTCACAAAAAAAAAAATAAAAGAATTAGGGGTGCCTCTTGTATTGAAAGATCGTGGCAAGGGGTGGGGGAAATCGGGGGATAGTATCCTCCAATTTTTTTTCACCTTCTTTTTTTTTTTTAAAGAGTAAGTTCTAGAGAGCATATCCTGAAATTTTTATCTTGGGACTCCAATGGGAGGCGCAAGAATGTCGCGATTTGTTGATTTTGGGGGAAAATTTTGAAAAATTTTGATTTTGGTCGATCCCATTGTTGTCCCAACATAAAAATTGTAGACTATGTTCATTAGGACTTGCACTTTGAGAATACCAAGTAAAAAAAAAATCGGGGTATACTTTCCCCCCATTTCCTCCACCCTTTGCCTCGACCTTCAAATAAGGGGGGCACCAATTCCTTTTTTTGGAAAATTTTTTGGTTTTGGTATGTCTTGTAGAGCGTATTATAAGCTATAAAACAAAAAAAATTGGCTCTGTAGCTACAAAAGCACTTATGATATTAAATTTTTAAGGTTAAAGAGTGTTGCGATTTGGAGATTTTGGGGAAAATTGTGAAAAATTTTGATTTTGAGCGATCCCATTGTTGTCCCAACTTAAAAATTTTAGAGTATATTCTTTAGGACTTTCTCTATAAGATTATCAAGTAAAAAAAAAATCGGAGGATACCATCCTCCCCATTTTCTCCTCCGTATATCACGACCTTAAAATAAGGGAGGTAACCCTTATTTTTTTCGAAAATTTTTTGGTTATGGTAGGTCTTGTAGAGCATATTATGAGCTTCAAAACAAACCAAAAATGGGCTTTCTAGCTATAATAGAACCAACGATATTAAGTTTTTACGGTGCAAAGTGTTGCGACTGGGAGATTTTGGGGGAAATTTTGACCCTCCGTATTTTCGCCCACTGTTTACTTAGAGGGCTGAAAATAAGTGTGCGTCAGTTTATCACTTAGTGTTACAACTAAACCAAATTTCATCAAAATCGGAGGAGGTCACGAAAATTTTTAGCTATTTTTGATTGATTTCACTAAGACTGACCCATATACTTTATGGGGTCCCAGACCGATATTTCGATGAGTTACAAACGGAATGACAAACTTATATATACCCTCTATCACTAAGTGGAGGGTATAAAAATCATATTGATTATTAAAAATACAATTAATTTAAAAAAAAAGTGACTAAAAAGTGAAAAAATAGTGTAAAAATCAACATATGACAGAATTTTCCGCTGCCGTCTTTGTTTTGCGCCTATACTCTCTCATGACCGAAAACGTCAACCGCTCCGACATTGTTGTGCGGGGACTCTGTTATATTTTGAAATATTTTCAGATTTTGAGTAATTTTTTGTGTAGACAAATTTTCGTACAAAAGTAATTCTAAAAAATCTTCGTCTTCAATCTTTGTAAAAAAAAATTTCCAGTTTAAAAAAAAAATAACTTTTTTTAGAATCCCAGGTGTTCTTAAAATCCAAAACATTTTTCGTGTGAAAATTTGGAAATTTCCCAGATTCTGTTATATTATTGCCGAAAAAATGTAATGTTTAATTGAAAATTTCTAAATAAGAATCATTGAATTTTTTTGAACATATAAATTCTTAAAGTCGAAGCATTTTTCCCCGAGAAAAGTTTTTAGGCTCTCACAAGGGAAGTATCTCAACCATTATGAACCGATTTGCCTGAAACTTAAAATATATATAAAAGAGACGATTTTAAGGTTGGGGTGTCTCGGCATATCGACCATATCAGTGTTTCGAAATTTCGTTGTCCCCTTATGAAACAATATGGACCTCCGGGAAAATTTCGATAACTCCCGAACTAACAGGAATATCCTCTTGAGCAAAAATAGGTGTCGACTTAAATTTAATAAAGATTATTTCGTATTCATATAGACATCGTAGGTCTATGTCTTCATATAAATACCCCCTAAAATTTACATATTTTCATAAAAAAAACTATTTAGGGAAGCCAAATTTTTACAAGGTTATGCCACCTTTGGATAGGCATTAAAAACCTTTCTTCTCATATGTAAACATCATATAGTTTCTTAGAAAGAAATGGCTGAAAAATCAAAAAAAAATATTTTTTCGACATTTTTTGACCCATGTTTTGAACCCCTAAATCCGTGATATGGCCGAAAAGCCGAGACACCCCAATTTTAGAATTGTCTCTTTTATATATATTTTACGTTTCATGCAAATCGGTTCATAAGGGTTAAGATAATTCCCTTGTCAGACAAATATAAATCTACAAATTTCAGTTTGATTTCTTCTCTCTTTTCCCTCTTTTCTTTTCCTTTCTTCTTTTTTTTTTTTTTTGTTTGTTTCTCCTTTCTTCTTTTTTTCTTTTTCGAAATCGGTTTGGGGGGGGGGAAGTTCCGCCATTCTCCCCCCCCCCCCCCCCCCCTTGGATCCTGTAGTTAAGAGACCCCTAAGGTTAAAAAAACAATTACAAAACCACGTGCTAAATATCCAACTTTTGTTTTTATGAACCACCCTACTATTTATTAAAAGTTTAATTTTAATAGCTAGTTGATATTAAACTTCCGAAAGTTGTCTCCCCTTAGCCCGTGTTGTCAATTCATTTTTTTTCTGATTTCCATTGTACAACAAAAATTATTAGTTCTCAGAAATAATTTATATGAACAAAAAAATATCTTTGACCTTGCAAAATGTATCACAATTGGGGTTTTCACAATAACGATTAAATTTGCCTTTTTTAGTTGGGTATTTGGCAAATTTGGGGGGTGGGGTCTTTCTCAGAGGTGCACTTCGGTGCGGGACGCTCTCTGTCTGCTATTCACTTGGGAATAGCAAGAAGCAATTCCTCTGTTGGATTTCCCAAGCAGCTCACTACTTCCGGTCTCTGACCAAGTACCCCCTGGAAATGTCGCTCAGGCACCCGTCTGACGGCAGCTAGAGTGAGAAGGCGTGCAGCTATGAGTAACCTGAATGGCATGCGAACACCGGTGCGTCTCAGGTAATTAGGTGGTAATCCAGAATGCATAATACCACTGAAACTCTGCTGTATTTTAACCTGCCTAGAGGTAGTTGGCAGCCCCAACACTAGGATCGGAGTGCAGTGGTCTAATCAGCCCTCACTCCTAAATAACTTCGATTACAGAAACGTCAATAAATTTAAATAACGATCCCCCCTCGATGACGACTTATGGCTTTAAACAACGGTTTATGATTGGTACTTGGAACGTTAGAACTCTTTCGGAAACATCTCGAATCGAGCAAGTTCGTAGGGAAATGGCTGCACATAGTTTGGATGTCTTAGGACTTAGCGAGGTACGATGGCTTAGCAATGGTTCCACTTACTTACCAAATGGCTTTCGTTTCATATACTCTGGTAACGACACGTATAGAAAGAATGGAGTTGGAATACTACTTTCACCGAAAGCTAGTCGCGCTTTGTTGGAACATAATGCTATCTCCGATCGCATTATCACTGCGAGAATAAACTCAAAGTTTCGCAAGATTTCGATCATTCAATGCTACGCTCCAACGGAACCCGACGACGATACTATTAAGGATGATTTTTATGATCAACTTGATGCTGTTATCAGCAAGATACCTTCTGGCGATATAAAGGTATTTATCGGAGACTTTAATGCGAAAGTAGGCAACAACAATAATAACTTACAGTCAGTCATGGGTATACATGGTCTTGGTATGGTGAGAAACAACAATGGTGACAGACTGGTTGATTTTTGTGCTCGAAACCGATTATTTATCGGTGGTACAAAGGTCCCACATAAGGACATACACAAGTGTACGTGGGTTTGTCCTGCTGGCCGTACACGTAACCAAATCGATCATGTCCTGATGAGTAAGCTATTTTTGGGATCCTTAATGGATGTAAAGACCCGACGAAGAGCGGATATCGACAGTGATCACCGATTACTCGTAGCTACGCTTCGTTTGCGACCAGCTGCAATCAAAACTAGGGATAGGCCCGATAAATACAATACAGCACGGCTTCTTGACCGTAATATTGCACAATTATACAACAACAACTTAAGGACTGCTTTGCATATGAACCAACATCAAAACACATGGGCAGACGTATCGTCAGTTTGTAAAGAAACTGCTAGATCAGTGCTTGGATTAAAAAACAGCAAGATTAAGCCGTGGATTAGCGATGAATCTTGGATGGAGATACAAAACCGAAAAAAACTTCACAATGATCGCATAAATGCTAAAACTCACGCACAAAAACAGCAATCTAGATCCCAATATCGGCAGTCTGCACGTCGAGTTCGTAACTTGGTTCGTTCTGATCGCGAAAAATATTATAACGGCATTGCTGAACAGGCGGAGCAAGCCGCAAATACAGGTAACATGCGCGGTGTATATTCAGCTATTAAAGAGCTAAGTGGAAATAATATAAGAGGCACCGCGATTGTAAAAGCAGCCGATGGATCTGAAATAACAGCACCCGAACAACAACTTGAGCGATGGCGCGATTTCTTTTCACTGCAAGCTTCATCAACTAGTAGCGATACTCTAGCAGACGATGGATTTTTTACAACTCGTCGCAATCCCAGGAGGGATATATCTACAGATCCACCGTCATGCTCAGAAATTGAAGATGCGTTAAATAGAATAAAAAACAATAAAGCATCAGGTCCAGACAACATTCCTGCTGAACTTTTGAAATATGGAGCTGGTACTTTAGCTCAGTTTCTTACCCCTATTATTCATGAAGCCTGGACATCGAACCACATACCAGATGAATGGAAGGAAGGAATAGTGGTCACACTACCCAAGAAAGGAGATTTGACCCAATGTAAAAATTGGCGTGGCATAACTGTTCTTAACGCCATAGGCAAAGTTATGGCCACCCTTATTCTTCAAAGAATTTCTCCTGTTGTGGATCAGATTTTGCGTACTGAGCAGGCAGGATTTAGACAAGGTCGATCATGTGCTGACCACATCAATACTTTGCGCATAATTATCGAACAATCCGCTGAATATAATACTCCTCTTTATTTACTTTTTGTCGACTTTGAACGGGCATTTGATACTATATCCCGAAACTCCATGTGGTCGGCGCCAACCTACAAAGGAATTCCTGAAAAAATAGTTAACATGATACGTGAACTATATAGGGATGCACAATGTAGGATACGTTTTAATGGAAATGAGAGTCGGCCATTTGTTCCCACCACAGGTGTGCGACAAGGCTGCATCCTCTCTCCAACGTTGTTTTTGCTTCTTCTTGATTGCGTAATGGAAAAAACCAACAGAGATGCTCCATTCGGTATCAGATGGACTTTGTCCGAATTTCTATATGACATAGACTATGCCGATGATATATGTTTAATGGCACATCGTTTTTCGGATATCGAAGCAAAACTTTCCAGATTATCCGAAAACGCTAAAAAAGTTGGTTTAAGTATTAATATAAACAAAACAAAGCTCATGCGCATAGGCACAGATATCGTTACACCGTTAGTTATTAACGGTCAGGCCATTGAAGATGTAGATGCTTTCTGCTACCTTGGTAGCAAGATAACTAAGGATGGTGGGTCAAATACTGACATAGCCGATCGGATAAATAAAGCACGAGTGGCTTTCTTTTCCTTAGCCAAAATTTGGCGAAGAAATAATATTTCTCGTGAACATGCGCGGGTACAAGGGGGGGGAAAAAGGGGAAATTTCCCCCCCCAGACCAAATTTCAAAAAGAATAAAAAAAGAAGAAAAAAGAAAGAAAAGGAAAGAAAAAGAAGAAAAAAAGAAAGAAGGAAAGTTTCTAAAAAAAATTTTGAAGTCCAAAAATTTTTCATAGAAAAAAATCTGAAAATTTTAAAAGGGAAATTTTTTAAATTTTTTAAGGAAAAAGTGAATCAATATGAAAATTTTCTGTGAAAAATATCTGTCAATCTTATTATGAATTTTGGCATAAACAAATTACTTAGAATATGCTTTTTTGTTTAGAAAAATGTTACAGGATCTTAATTTGGTTTATATAAAAAGTGTTTGTCGTCTACATAGCAATAAAAAAATATAGTAGTATTAAAATCTTAAAAATGTTGATAGTCGAACTTACATTTGTAAAACTATTTTAAAGTTTTTTTTTTCTAAAGAATAAACTTTTTCTAAAGAAAAAATTCTCAGAATCTGAGACATTTTTTATGTAAAAAAAAAGGTCTCAAAACTTATTTATAGGAAAAAGGTCGCAGAAGAATTTTTCTATGGGAAAAAAGTTTCAGAATTTCTGAATTTGAGATTTATTTTAAGAAAAAAGGTCTCAGAATCTGAGTCTTTTTTAAGAAGAAAAAGGTCTCAAAGTCTGAAACTTTTTATTGTTGAAAAATAGTCTCAGAAGTTGAAACTAACTGAATTGGTAGAAGGTCGCAGAATCTGAGACTTTTTCAACGGGAAAAAGGTCTTAGAATCTAAGACGTTTTTTTTTTATAGTAATAAAGTCTCAGAATTTCAGAAAAATGTCTCAGAATCTCAGACTTTTTCTATAGGAAACAGGTCTCAGAATCTATGACCTTTCTATAGGAAAAAGGACTTAAAGTCTGAGACGTTTTGTATAGGAAAAACATTTTTGAATCTAGGACTTTTCCTATAGGAAAAGTGTCTTAGAATCAGAAAAGATTTCAGAATCAGAAAAAGGTCTCAGAATCTGTCACTTCTTCTTTAGAGAAAAAGTGCCAGAATTTTAAACTTCCTAAAGACCGTTCGTTAAAAATAAAAAAAAAAAATAAAAAAAAAAAAAATAATAATATCTCAGAATTTGAAACTTTTTCTTTAGGAAAAAGGTCTTAGAATCTGAGCCTTTTTCTATTGGAAAAAGGTCGAATAATCTAAGACTTTTTCTATAGAAAAAAGGTCTCAGAATCTATAATTTGTTCAGTACGAAACAAATCTAATAATCAGAGACCTCTCTATAGGAAAAATGTCTCAGTAATGCTTTAAAATATGAGACTTTTTTTAAAGTAAAATGTCTCAGAATCTGAGACTTTTTCTGTGGAAAAAAATTCTTAGAATCTGAAAATTTTTCTATACGAAAAAAGTCTCAGATTCTGAGACATTTTTCGTTAAGAAGAAGTCTTATCTTCTGAGACATGTTCCATATAAAAACAAAAAAATATCACGAAAAATGTCTCAAAATCTGATATTTTCTATGTAGGAAGAATTTCTTCTATTAAATTCTCAGATTTAGACTCTTCTTATGTATACCAAAAATATACAATTTTCTTTTAAATTTCTTTTAAAAATCCGAAAATTTTTCTGCACGAAAATAGTCTCAGATTCTGAGACATTTAGTCTTATATTCTGAGACATTTTCCCTATCAAAAATAAATTTTTCACGAAAAATGTCTCAACATCTGATGTTTTCTATGTAGGGAGAATTTCTTCTATTAAAAAATTATTTTCTTATGTATGCGAAAAATTTACAATTTTCTTTTAAAAAAAATTTAAAAAAATGATCTAAACGAAATATGATCATGAAAGACAAACCTTATTCGGCAAAAACTAATAAATTTAATGATTTTATAGCTTTCCCATCACTTTTTTAAAAAAAAAAAAACGTATCCCTTTTTTTGCTCGTCAACAAAGGAGAACTTATGATTTTTTTCGAAGTAAAAAAAATTTCCCCCCCCAAACCCAAAAGCTGTACCCGCCACTGCTCGTGAAACAAAAGTACGTATTTTTAACTGCAGTGTAAAGTCTGTGTTGCTTTATGGCTGCACTACATGGAGCCTAACGCAAGATACCATTAAAAAAATTCAAACATTTATTAACAAATGTCTGAGACAAATTTTTCACATCCACTGGCCAAACAGAATTTCAAATGATGCCCTGCTCCAAAGGGCAAGCTCCTTGCCAGTTCACATAGAGATTCGCAAACGAAAGTGGACATGGATAGGTCATATATTGCGAAGACCACAAACAGAAATTGCCAGAACAGCCCTTGATTGGAACCCTCAAGGACAGCGCCGCCAAGGTAGACCCCGTAACACCTGGGTTCGATGCCTTAAACAAGAATGTTTACTAGCTCGTGTATCCTGGAATCAAACAAAAACAATTGCCAGAGATAGAATCAGATGGAGAGAATTCGTTGACGCCCTATGTTCACTCTGAACTTTATTTAAGTATTTGTAGTTTTCCGAAATGTATTTCTATTGATATTTAAATAAATAAAGGACATATATATATATATATTTGGCAAATTTGCCATTTTACTAAACGTCAAGTATTTGCCACCATTTTTTCTTTACATATCGTGAACGCACTTTTCGTTAATAATTTGCACAAAATAACTTTAATTATCTTTTTACATTCACAATTTTAAAATAAACACAAAAAATGTGTATGTTTCTTTTTGTATAAATGTTTTTGTTGCCGCGTTCGAAATTTCAGCACAAACAATCACAGCTGTTGTCATTTTTACGTTTTTTTTTTATTTGCACAATGGCATTTTGTTTTTAGACAAGGTTTGAGTTGGGCATTTTAAGAAAAATATGCCACATTAAAATTGGCATTTTTTTGACGTTTGGCACATTTGCCAAATACCAAACTAAAAAAGGCAAATTTAATCGTCACTGTGAAAACCCTAAATGTAAAAAGATTATTGCAAATCTTAATTTAAAAAAAAAACATGTGAGTGTTAATTTCGCCTGTGCCGAATTTTGTATACCGTCCAACGCGTAAACAAAATTCCGTTATTTATCACAGGTGTGTTTTTTGATGGGGTGGGTGGAACGGAGAGTTGGGGGACTCTTTTCCCTTGTTTGTGCTTACAATTTCTTTTAATTCTGCTTTGGGCACTAAAGTATTACAATTTCATAATTATTAAAATTATTTTTTATATACGCCTTCAAAAGCAGGTCAAAAATTTCTAATCCCCTGGGTCCAAGCACAGGTCTTTGAACTTCCTCGAATCTTAAAATGTTTCATTTGTTTAGCAAAAAAAGAAAAAGAAAATATTGCATTAAAGGTAAAAAATTAATACGATAATTAAAAATATAAAACTTTTTTATACTGTGCCAATATATCGTTATATTTCATCAAAAAAACTAATTAAAAATTATTTTTTTACAAAAAGAGAAACAATAAAAATTTACAGACAAAAATATTTGACCATAAAAACACTTTTCCAGTAATGTCCGAATACTAACTAATACTTTAACCCAACTTTAAATGCGTGTAAATAAAATCTAAATATGAGCTTTTGGTTTCATCCCATTCCGATTTGGAAAGTTCGATTTAGTATCACTGTGTTATTAAGGGATTTCGCAAGGGCATCTTCAGCCGGCAACCAGCGTTCAGAGTTTGAAAAAATTTCATGTTTTCAAATTTTTTTTTGTCCGAATTTTTTGTCCAACCCCATACAAAGTATTTTAAACTCTACTTTAAACACTAACACTTCACTTATTTTTTTCTATTTTTTCACATTAAGTTCAGCTTAAGTAGAACTTATGAGGTTTGCATAGGATGCTACACTCAAAAAAGTATGTCATTAACTGTTTGTAGTTTATTTAAAAAGATTTCCGTTTAGTCGTTTTTAATAGAAAAAACATTTGTTTGATGTTCAGTTTTTATTAATGACTACTTCAGTCCTTTGTTTCAAAAATAAAACACTAAAAAATAAAGACTTTCATTAACATTTAATTTTTAAAGTCATTTATTTTTGTTCTGTAAGTAAAAACTACTGATTATTCTTTTAATTTTTAATGATTTGTGCAAGTAATTTTTTTTTAAATTGTTGGTATTTTTTAATGAAATATCATTAGTTTTTACCTACACAAATCAGTTATTTTTTTGTAGAAAAAAAAATCGAAAAATTATTTATGGAAATATAAAAACATGTTTGTATCAAGTGACTTTGGCTCGATGGTTATTTTTTTGAAATTTGTTGGTAAAAATAACAGAACTATCATTAATTTTTAATGTTTTCGTAGGTTATTTTTTTCGAATTTGTTGGTAAAAAAGAATGAAAATACCGTAATTTTTTAATGTTTAATGTTATTTATTTTAGAAAATTTTGTCAACAGTAAAAAATAATTCTTGATGTTTTTAAAACAAATGAATAATTACTGGGATGGTTTTCAATTGTTTATTCACTGGTTTTAAGTGTGTTTTTCATTTGTTTTTGCCTACAAAATATTTTGAGTGTACACAAGAAATTTCTTAAATAGTAATCAATACATTGTGTAATAACGCCATATGTCCTTATTACCAACCACGGTTGGAAATAAAGCCAAATATGGCGTTCCCAGCAAAACTTTGGTAATGGGTGGTGATTATATAACCTGGTAATGTATATACCTTATTTGTAGCATTATTTTAGAATGTCTTTCCAAACATTTGTTCCACAACGTATTATTTTCAAGTGAAAAATAATGCATTACTAATAATTTGCTACGTAATGCATGATTATTGGAAAAAAATGTATTTCATATTTATTATTTTTAAACATTAAATCATGGATAAATTATATTTGGTTACATTTTGTATTATTTCTAAGTTTGAAATAATGCATTATTTATAACACTGTGCAACAAATTTTGGGTCATCGCATTGAGCCTCAATGCCTTCAACGCCATATAAAAGTAGACCATCTAGTGGACAAAATCACCAAAGGGTTTTGCAAAGTCAGTTCGGATTTCTTTTTTATAGCCCACTGAAGTTTTCATTTTTTTATCAAAGGCGTTTGGAAAACGGCAAAAATACTATAATAAGAACACATCTGAGCTTCAAAATATGATTTGATGTCTTCAGTGAAATTTTATGGCGGTTCTTTTCTTAGAACATTTTAACCCTCTAACTGCCATTTTAAGGGGTCATTTTAGTCCTTTTTCAAAGACTAAACACAGAAGTCTAATAAAACGTCCATTTAGAGGGTTAAAATGTTCTACAAATATTTTCCTCATAAAATTTCACTAGGGGTTGTCAAATGGTCAAAGTTTGTGCGACATGCGCAAAGTGCTTAAAAAGGGTCAAGTATAAATAATCAATGTTTGTTATTTTTTTTTGCAAAAGCAGTGTTAAAAATATCGACAAAAAACAGTGCAAATATACTTTTGAGCTAAAAATGATGTTCTGATGTGTTTTATAAAATTTTATGATGATTCTTTTCTTCGACCAAATTAACCCTCTAGCTCCCGTTTTAACGGGTCATTTTTGTCCTTTTTTAAAAGAAATACAAAATAGTCTATAAAAAAAGGCAGTTAGAGGGTTAAAATGTTTTACAAATATTTTTTGCATCAAATTTTACTAGGGCATGTCTAAAACAGAAAGTTCGTACAGCATATAGAAAATGCTTAAAAATTTTAAAGTATTAAAATTTTTTTTTTTTTTTTCTTTTTTGCCGAAATAAAAAAATAACAAATAAAAAAGTTAAATTCGACTTTGTCGAATGTATTGATACCCTCCACAATGTAAAATAGTTTACTTGCTAAAAAACAAACATTAAAAAAAAAAATCGACAAAAAAAATTTTTGGTAAAAAAAAATCGACGAAAATATTTTTTTTTGTAAAAAAATATGTTTGTACTTGTTTAAATACCATTCGGTGATCAATTCTGTTTACATGTGCCAACCAGCAGCCGAATGAAAGCATTTTGTGTTTTTAGGTTATGTTGAATGAACCACAATTTTCGAGGTGTTCTTACATTTTTGTTCATAACTTTTGAACCGCTGAACCGATTTCGCTCAAATGCAATACCAAACTGCTTAGTTTGTTTTGGTATTGGTATACTTTGGCCACAGACTAAATTCAGACTCGACAGTAGAGTTTAATAAGAAAAAATGGGGAAAAACTAAGCGATTTTAGGAGAAAACACAGCGGTTTTTAGTCCGTTTTACGCTAACATGGCAATACTTTCTACGACTTAGGAGCGAGTGAAACAACAAAAATCGATCTGGCATCCATTTTTCGTATGGCGCGTTATATCAGTTTTCTCTTTCTAACCTAATTCGTAGACTAATTTGAAAATATTAACCATATGGTTCAGAACTACTTTTTTGACACCTGTCACTTATGTCGAGTCTGTATTAGCCTGTGCTTTGGCCGTGATCACCATATCAGATATCTTAGGAAAAAGTCGCGTGATACCGTTCTAGCGGAAATTTGTTGGTGGATCAAAAATATATTTGAGGCGAAGAAGAATTAGGTGGGGAAAACACCTAAGCTTTTTTTGAGTCAAAAAAAGGGCCCGATTTGACAAAAAAAGTCAAACAAGTTTTGGATTTAAAAAAAAAAATTGTGTCTGCACTGCTATCCAATAGGATAGTAGATCGGGATCAAAAGTTGTGTCAATTGACACGAAAACCCCCATATATATTATTGATCAGTGATCGATTTTAAGACATTCTAGCGATGCCTGTCCGTCTGTGGAAATGGTGATCACGGCCAAAGTATTAAACAGATATAACTAAGACTTAGCATATTTACTTGTTCTTGCCCTAAGTAGTTTGGTATTGGATTTGAGCGAAATCGGTTCAGCGGTTTAAAAGTTATGAACGAAAATATAAAAATTCATCGAAAATTGTGGTACATTCAACATAACCTAAAAATACAAAATGCTTTCATTCGCCTGCTGGTTGGCACATGTGAACAGAATGGATCACCGAATGGTATTTAAGCAAGTACAAAACATATTTTTTTAAAAACACAAAATGCTTTAATTCTGCTGCTGGTTGACACATGTGAACAGAATTGATCACCGAATGGTATTTAAACAAGTACAAACGTATTTAAAAAAAATTAAATATTTTCGTCGAATTTTTTTTTTATCAAAAAATTTTTTTCGCGGATTTTTTTTTTTTTTAATTTTTTTTTGTTTTTTTGCAAATAAACTTTTTTACATCGTGGAGGGTATTAATAAATTCTACAAAGTCGAATTTAACTTTGTTACTTGTTTTTTTTTTATATTTCGGCCAAAAAAAAAAATAAAAAAAAAATTTAATACTTTAAAATTTTAAAGCAATTTCTATATGCTGGACGAACTTTCTGTCTTAGACGTGCCCTAGTAAAATTTGATGCAGAAAATATTTGTAAAACATTTTAACCCTCTAACTGCCTTTTTATAGACTTTTTTGTATTTCTTTCAAAAAAGGACAAAAATGACCCGTTAAAACGGGAGCTAGAGGGTTAATTTGGTCAAAGAAAAGAATCATCATAAAATTCTAAATAACACATCAGAACATCATTTATAGCTCAAAAGTATATTTGCACTGTTTTTTGTCGATATTTTTTAACACTGCTTTGGTAAAAAAAAATAACAAACATTGATTATTTATACTTGACCCTTTTTAAGCACTTTGCGCATGTCGCACAAACTTTGACCATTTGACAACCCCTAGTGAAATTTTATGAGGAAAATATTTGTAGAACATTTTAACCCTCTAAATGGACGTTTTATTAGACTTCTGTGTTTAGTTTTTGAAAAAGGACTAAAATGACCCCTTAAAATGACAGTTAGAGGGTTAAAATGTTTTAAGAAAAGAACCGCCATAAAATTTCACTGAAGACATCAAATCATATTTTGAAGCTCAGATGTGTTCTTATTATAGTATTTTTGACGTTTTCCAAACGCCTTTGATAAAAAAATAAAAACTTCAGTGGGCTATAAAAAAGAAATCCGAACTGACTTTGCAAAACCCTTTGGTGATTTTGTCCATTTGATGGTCTACTTTCATATGGCATTGAAGCCATTGAGGCTCATTTTTCTTGTTGCACAGTGTAATAGGATGCATAAGTTTAAACTAGAGATGGGCTCACGGCAGGAATTTTCTAATGACACACACTCATTCACTCGCTTACAACCACAGTAAATTTAATACAAAATTACTTTTTCACTACTCGTAACACCTTATATGTATGTTAGAGTGTCCCTTATTTTGGAAATGTTGGAAATGTTGAGACGGTACCTCCTACCCTACCTACCCTCATTTTTTTCCTTTTGACTTAAAAATAACTGAGAATAAATTTTATGCCCCTACGACCACGCCTTCCATACGCGACGGGGCCTAAAAAATCATTTTTCCATACAAACCCAATTTTTTTTTTTTTGATTTTTAATTTTTTTGTTATTAATTATTACATTAATTGCCACTCAAAAAAATACGTTAGTAGATTTACTAATTTTTTTTTGCTAATGCTAGTTAGATAACTTTTAGCAAATTTTTAGTTGAGATTAGCATGTTAGCAAAAAATTCTTGTAAACTTCATTTAGCACATTAGCAATTTTAAACAAACTTTGAACTAATTTCTTTTGCTAAATTTAAAATTGAGTTGACAACATTTTTACAAGATTTTTTGCTAACATTAGCAAAAATAAATGGTAAATTTTTTTTTTATTTTCAGAAAACTTAAAATGGCGCTATCTCAGAAACTAAGCCAGATAGAGCAAAATGGAGGGCATTTTTGGTTCTTAGAACCTCCATACTTTCGCGGGTCCTCTTCACATGTGTGGACCCTAACGGGACCTAACTTTGGATCCAAAAAAGTTAGCATTCCCGAAAATTTTAAAATGCTCATATCTCGGTAAATATTGCCGACACAACAAAAAGTCCAAAAAAGTTTTTGTAGCTCTCAACACGTAGAACAAGACCGCAAAATAACCAAAAGCTCTCCGAGTAATATTTTTGAAGTTATCGAGTTTTTTAATTCTCAAGACCCCAGTGATTCCCTAAAATCACGTATCTCAAAAACTAAGCAAGGTAGAGCGAAACGGACACAAATTTTGGATCAAAAACTATGACGATTTTTAAGGAACCCAACTAGGTCTAGGCCCATCGGGGTCTGGACCTATTGGGTCCGAACCCAATGGGGTCCTAAAATGTGTATGAACTAAGTTGAAATAAAAAAAATTTCAGTTAACTAATTTTTAGCAAAACGTTTTTGCTAACTTTACCAAAAAAATTGTGGGTTCAAAATCAGCAAATTTTCTTGTAAGTTTACAAGCTTTTTTTGCTAACTTTACAGTTTTTTTTTTTGAGTGTGGGTAGCTTATTTACGACAAAAAATTTGATTTTGGTGGAATAAGGCTTTACGCTCTAAAAAAATTTTAGAGCCGCAGGGGTCCACATTGGGTTGAATGAGAGGCAAAGTGGCGCTTTATTCAGGGAAGCAGTAATTTTAACATATAATATTTTTTGATTGATGAATGATAAATAATACATTAGAAAGCACCCTTTTAAAGAGAAAACATGTGTTATACGGCGTTCACACTTGCTGTTTTGAAATGTTCAAGAGTGAGATGTTTAAAAAAGTCTTTGTTCTGTGTCCATTACGTTTTTATTCTGCTACTGGTGTTTTGTTGAACAACTTGTTTAACATCGCTAGTGTGAACTCCATATTAGTGTTTCTTGAAAATTGAACTTGATTCACAATTTAAGCTGTAACTTTTAAACCAAAAGCGATAATTTAATGAATACAGTTGCAAATTGAAGTGTTTTTAATGCGATAATAAAAATTTAAAACAATAAAAAATAAATATGTGTTAATACTTTTTTTTTTTTTTTTTTTTTTTTTTTAAAAAAAATTTGTTTAAAGTCGGATTTTTGTGTTTCACCAAATTTTGAATTTTTTTAAATTTTTCATAAAAAAGTCAGAAAAGTTGTAATTTGGAACTATTAATTTTTTTTATTGGCGTGTTATCATTAATAAGTAAAACACCACCATTTTTGAAAAAAATTAACATATTAGGCGCGTGGTTATTAGTGTTTATAAACCGGTTCACCGGTTAACCGAAAAACCGGTTTTTTCCTAAAATTTCGGTTTTTTTGCGAACCGGTTAACCGGAATTGAAAATTTTCGGTGCACCGAAAACCGGTTTTTTTCTGTCGGTTAACCGGTTTTTTAAATACATTCAAAACGGAATATTTTTGCAAATATTAGAGTTTACACTTATTTTTTATTGATATTTTCAAAATTTCGTTGAAAACACATTAAAAATCCGCGAGAAAGAACGTCTAAAATATTTTTTGTCTTCAAGAAACAATTTTCTAAATAGGAATTTGATTCTGAAACTGATAAAAATTTGAAATACTCACCGTTGTAAGCGTTTTTTTGAACATTTCATGAAAAACTTAATAAGTGACTGTTAACCAGATACTAAAATCCCTGTTAATGGCGAAATTGTCAATAAAAGAAAATAAAAATAAAATTCGGAACTGCAATTTACTTATAACGAATAAATGTATTTTTCAAAATAAAACCAGTACAAATTAAATTGAAGTTCTAGTGAATATGGTCAATTAAAGTACATTATTTAACTATCGCTTTTTTATAGCGTAATAGTTGCAAACCTTGCTGAAAGAAACAAATATGTTAACTTAAGCTATATTCGCTTTATTATTTAATAAAAATAAGCTGTTTTCAAGTATTTTTTGGTTTTTTCAGTTAAAGAAAAAAAAACCGGTTAACCGGTTTTTTTATTCCGGTTTAACCGAGAAAACCGGTTAACCGAAAAAGCTGATTTTCGGTTAACCGAGAAACCGGTTTTTCAAAATGTCGGTTTTTTATAAACACTAGTGGTTATGCTTTATTTCGGGAAAAAACCAAATTCACAATTTTTACTGTATCTGTGAAATTAAAAAGACAATATTTTTAAACAAATAGCAAATTAAAGTTTATGTAAAGTGCTATTATAAACGTTTAACAAAAATAATATGCTCTCATATAAGTACTAAATTTATTAAGAAACCTAATTTTTTCATAAAAATTCTTGAATGTTTAAATTTGCCTTTTTTTAACTTAAGCCTTGTAAATTGAAAAAAAATTATGCGTTATTCATAATAAATAAAGTTAACATCATGCATGTTTTTTGTCAGATATTATACTACACCACCCAGAGACATCTGCTTACCACGCCCCCCCCCCTCCCCTCCCACTCCCCACAAAAACCGTCCCTGTAATTTTAATGTTTTTGCTTGTTGGAGGGTATCAAAGATTAGGCACAGGCGAATTTTAAACTCTTACTTGTTTATATATAGATTACAAAGACCCACAAAAAAAGGTCTAGACCCACCAATACTTATGTATTTTTACCTTCTTAATTCAATTCCGCGATCAGAATTAAATTCTACCGTTGGGTTTTTCTGCAATTTACAAAGAAAGTCCGCAAAAGTGAACCGATCTGATTTCCTTGTAAATTTGACCAACAATAAGTTAAAATTTTTTAAAATTTTATTTCGGTATGTAATGTTCAAGTCTGATTTATTACGAAGAAAATAAGAGGATTTTTCATTAAATCCATCAAAAATTGCAGAAGTTACTTGCATTTGAACAATAACGTATTAATTTACTACATAAATACAACTGTTTTGTATAAAACTGAAATAACGCGTTTTTGTTCAAATGCATGTAACTTCTGCAATTTTTTACGGATTTTATTTAAAATACTCTTATTTTCTACGTAATAAATCAGACTTGAACCTTACATACAGAAATAAAATTAAAAAATGTTGTAACTTTGTCAAATTCACAAGGAAATTAGGTGGGTTCACTTTGCGGACTTTCCTTGTAAATCACAGGAAACCCCAACTATAGAAACTTTTTTGTTTTTTTGTGATGAAGTGTTATTGAAGCCACCATATTTTTTTCATAAAATCTTAAATAAAAAATAACGGCATTAAACGCGGACGTTTTTTTTCTTTTAAATTAAAGCTTATACTATATGTTTTATTATCACAATGTATAAGCAATAACAACCTCTTACATTTTTTTTTATATTCCATCAAGTATTCAAAATACTCCAATTTTTAATTCCAATAATTTAATTATTCATACGCCTGTATTTTACCTATGTAAAATATTAAAAAAAAGTACCAGATTAAAAGACAACAACGCTGTTGTTGACACTATTTTTTCTGGTACCTTAACAATTCGAATTTTAATGAAGTGCTCAAGTTTTTTTGTATAAAAAACAAAGTGAAATTACTACGAAAAAGAGTCAAACGTTAATAAAAAGTGTTTTTTTAACTAATTCAAATTTTGCCGAATATTCGGCATCTGTTACCGAATATTTATTTAACCGAATATTCAAAAAACATGCCGAATATGCCGAATACCGAATAGTGACGAATATTCGCGACATCCCTAATAAATACCAAAAAAAAAATCTAGAAATAAGTTGATTTTCAATTTTTAGCACCATATTCAAAAACACAAAAATTTATTTGATTTTGACGGCGGATTGCAAGAAAAGTAAACAACTCAGAATAATAGTTGTGACAGATTTTTTAGTGTAATTTTATATACTTTAACCCTAAATTAATAATTATTGTAAAAAAAAAAATTTCAGTTTTGAATAAAGTGCCACTTTTGATCCATTTCAACCCAATGTGGGGTCCTTCGGTAAAAAATTTTTAAAAAATATTTTTTTTTTGTTTTGACAAGCAAGGGTTTTAGTTGCTTTGTTGCTTTAAATGATATCTATATATATAAAGTAGTTGCGTGACTGACTGATGACTGATGACTGATGACTGACTGACATACTAATCACGCATCATCCCACAGCCCAAACCACTGAAGCTAGAGTCTTGAAATTTGGATTGTAGTTTCGCCTCCTGGAATACATATCCACTAAGGCTGGGTTTTTGGAAATGTTGATTTTAAGGGGTAAAAATGAAGGGTTGAAAAAGGGGAAAAAGCGAGTACTTTGGTACTTTTTATTTTTTCTGAAAAAAATTCAATTAATTTGAAATTTGAAATTTAGGATCCTCTAACGGAAAAACATTCCCAAAAAAAGAACTTTCTGGAAATTCGGATTCCTAAGGGTTAAAAGGGGTAAAAAATGGTACTTTGGTACTTTTTATATTTTTTGAAATTAAGGTCCTACAAAAATATTAAAATTTGCAATGGTGGTTCCAACAACGGAAAAAATTCTGAAAACGTACTTTTTCGAAATTCCGATTCTAAGGGGGGTAAAAAAACGAGTACTTTGGTACTTTTTATTTTTTCTGAAAAAAAATCCTATTAATTCGAAAATTGGAATGTAGGATCCTCTAACGGAAAAACATTCCCAAAAAGAAGTACTTTCTGGAAATTCGGATTCCTAAGGGTAAAAAGGGGTAAAAAATTGTACTTTGGTACTTTTTATATTTTTTTAAATTAAAGTCCTACAAAAAAACTAAAATTTGCATTGTTGTTTCCAACAATGAAAAAAATTATGAAAAAGTACTTTTTCGAAATACCGATTCTAAGTGGGGTAAAAAGCGAGCACTTTGGTACTTTTTACTTTTTCTGAAAGAAATCGTATTAATTTGAACATTGGAATGTAGGATACTCTAACGAAAAAACATTCCCCAAAAAAGTACTTTCTGGAAATTCGGACTCCTAAGGGTAAAAAGTGGTAAAAAAATTTACTTATGTACTTTCTAAATTTTTTTAAATTAAGGTCCTACAAAAAAATTTTAAAATGTTAGTTCCAACAACGGGAAAAATTTTGAAAAAGTACTTTTTTTGAAATTCCGATTCTAAGGGGGGTGAAAAAGTGTATTTTGGTGCCTATTATAATTCCTGAAATAATGGTCCTGGAAACTTTAAATTTGGAATGCAGGGTCATTTAGCGAAAAAAGATTTCTAAAGAAGGCAAAGAATTTTTTGTTTTTTAGCGCATGTAAGCGCATATTCGGAACGGAATGAAAGCCACATGGGACTAATCGGAATGGAACAGGGAACGAAATGGGGACTTGAAATTTGGAATGGAGGTGCGCCTCCCGAAGTATAAATCCTTTAAGGCTGAGTTTTTGGAAAGGTTGATTCTAGGGAATAGGGGTAAAAAAGGTATTTTGGTACTTTTTATATTTCCACAAACCACTGAAGCTAGAGACTTGAAATTTGGAATATAGATGCACCTCCCGGAAAATAGGTCCACTAAGGCTTGGGTTTTGGAAATGTTGATTCTTTTTATAGTTCCACAAACCAATGAGGCTAGAGATTTGAAATTTGGAATGTAGCTGCATCTCCCGGAATATAGATCCACCAAGGCTGGGTTTTTTGAAATAGTGATTCTATGGGGGTAAAACGGGTAAAAAAGGTTTTTTGGTACTTTTTATATATATATATACTTAAATAATGGTTTTATTAGCTTGAAATTTGGAATGTAGCATCCCATGCTTAAATAAAAGTCTTAAAAACTTAAAGTTAGGAATGTAGGATCCAACAACAGAAAAAACTATGAAAAATGTACTTTTTGGATCCGATTCCGATCTAAGGGGAAAAAAACGAGTTCTATGATACCTTTTATATTTTCTGAAATAATTATAATGGAAATTTGGAATGTAAGATTGTCTAGCGAAATAAAATATTCCCAAAAGAATAACTTTTGGAAATTCTGATCCCTAAGGAAATTAATTAAAAAAGGGAATTATATATTCTTAAATAATGAGCATATTAACTTGAAATTTGGAATGTACGGGAAAAAGGCCCCCCAAAAATTACTTTTTGGTACTGTTTATATTTTCTTAAATAAAGGTCATAAAAACTTAAAATTAGGAATGTAGGATCCAACAACAGAAAATAATTCTGTAAAAAGTACAATTTTCGAAATTTCGATTCTAAGGGAGTAAAAACGAGCACTTTGGTACTTTTCATATTATTTGAAATAATGGTACTGGAAACTTGAAATTTGGAATGTAGGATCGTCTAGCGAAAAAAAGTCGTTCCCAAAAGATTTTTTTTTTTAATTCTGATTCCTAAGGAGTTAAGGGGGTACTTTTTAAATTGTCTGAAACAAAATAAGGGGCAAAATGATTCTTTTTAATTTAATGATCTTATCCCTAGAAACTCTTTTGTTCTTTAACGGATACTATTCGAAAAGGAATGAACACCACATTGAACGAAACTGAATGGAACAGGGAACCAAATGGAATAGAACAGGGAACAAAATGGAATGAAACTGGGAACGAATTCAAATGAAAATGTTTTCAATTTATTTTTTTTTTTTCATTTTTTTTTTAACTAAATTCTTTTTTGTACTAAAATTTGTTTATCAATTAATTTTTCAGTAATTTTTTTGTTTCATTCATACATATTTGTTCATATTTTTACAAAATTTTTTCATAAAATTTTTGACTCAAAGTTTTGTTAACTCAATTTTTTTTTTTTTGCTCAAATTAATAAATCAATGTTTTTTTTTTATAACATAAGACTGTCTTAAACTTGACGTTGTATTTATTATAACAGCTAATGTATTTGGAATTTTATTGTAAGTGTTGTGATTATCATAAGCACAGTTTTTGTAAAGGATTAAGAATTGGTTTGCTCTATCCTATGGAGCAAACCAATTCTCAGGTGACGATATATAAAGATTACATAGCGAAAAGTTCCAAAAATGGGTCTTTTATTATCATTATGTAATTTTTCTGTATTTACGGGCAACGAAATACTCTGCGCACGCTAGTATATTCATAAAAAAATATTATTTGTATCTGTGACATCTTGGTCGTGTTTCAAAAAAAGGGTAAAAATCAAGGTTGGCAATCGAAACGAATAACGGTATCGATATCGGTATTGATATCGTTTTTTTATTTATTTCGGTACCGGTATCAGTTACGGTATTTGAGTTGAATCGGTTACGGTATTACCGATACCGAAACGTCAATACCGGTACGTACCGGTATTATCGAAAAAATGCTAAAAATATAAAAAAAACGTATAAAAACTTTAAAAAAATTTGTAAAAACAAGTAGAAAAGTTAAATTCGACATGGACGAACCCATCAATACCCTCCACAATGCCCTTCTAAAGTGATAGTTAATTTTCTAACGTGAATTAAATTAACAATTTTGATTAGAAATATTTTATTTTGAGTAAAAAAATTTTTTTTAGTCATTTTTGAAAAAAAAAAAAACTGACAACATTTTTTTTTTAGTGTAAATTTTTTTTTTTCTAGTGTAAGTTTTTTTTTAATATAAAAATTTTTGTGAGTGACAAGAATACTTTGTAAAATATTTTCCTGACTCATCCATTTTTTAAAGCTGGTTTAACGGTTTTTTCAACAAGTGAATTTAATTGAAACCAATCTGAAATTCACGGTTTTCAAAATAACTTTTGAACCACTGCACCGATTTGGCTGAAATTCAATACGAACCAGGCAAGGTAAATATATATGCCAAGCTTCAGCATCCTCAGGATTGCCTTTAGAAAGTTAGCGTGTTTTTTATCTCGAAAATTCACGACAAACCGTTGCCGAAATTCAGTCTTTTGCTCATAACTTTTGAAGCACTGGACCGCTTTTGCTTGACATTTTCCTATGTTTTAGTACATATATATAAGGCCGTATCGATTTTTACCTTTCTTTTTTGTTTGAGTTAAAAAGGGTCCAATAAGTTTCTATTGGGTGTCAAAATGACTCCATAAAATGTATTTCCCTCCCGCATCGCGGTTAAAGTAAAACCCCCAACAAATTACATATTTCATTTTATTTCTAGGCAACCAAGTTTTTTTTGGTGGTGTTATCTATTTGGAAAAATAGGTATTCCCTGTCTAGACGAGATCACATTGAAAAATATTGCAAACAATTTTTTTTCGCGAATTATGGGACTTTTATGGACGATTTCTACGAGTTAAGCCACTTCAAAAAATTATACTATGGTGGAAAACCTCCTGCTAGTATTCCAAATGCCTTCCCCGAAGTCCTGTAAATATCAAAAAAATCCTTGGACACCCACATAACGGATTAAATAAAAATCCACAAAAAACCATACAATACAAAAGGGGTCCAGAAAGTTTCTATTCGGAGTCAAAATGAATCCATAAAAATTTCGTGAAAATCAATAATTTTCTTTCTCTCGCATCGCGGTTGAAGTATGGCCTTTTTAAAATTTTTATTTAATTCACGATGTGGGTGCCAAAAGATTTTTTTGATTTTTATGAGACTTCGGTGAGGCATTTGGAGTACGATTTTTCATTTACAAAAACCAAAAAATTTACAAACTTGCTGTTAATTTTTTTTTTTTGTTGTAAAAAAACATGGTTTTTTAGAAAAACCGTTTCAATACCGGTACGTACCGATACCGAAGGAAAAGGTTTTTGGATACCGGTATCCGATACCAAAACTGAGTTTCGGTATTGGTATTGGTACCGGTATTCAATTTAAAGGGTTTTGAAACGGATAACGGTATTGAAAAGGTATCGATTGCCAACATTGGTAAAAATGCATTGTTGATGTTTTTCGATACACGATAAAGATGTCACAGATATGAATAATTTTTTTTTTGAATATATATCATTAAAAGCAGCATACCAACTAAAACCGTTGCTTGTCAAAACTAAAAAAAATATTTTTTAAAAATTTTTTACCGTAGGACCCCAACGGCCCATTTTTTTTTTTCGAAAAAGATAAAGATGTCACAGATACAAATAATATTTTTTTATGAATATATATCATTAAAAGCAACATAATCCCAGGAAAATTTTTCAGAACCGATTCCGATAACACTTGTTCTAGAACAGGTTCTTCGGTAATCAAACACTATTACACTTTAATTATTCAGAACAAGTTAAGTGAATATTATTGTAAAGCTTGTTCTATGCAATCTAAATTTCATAACATTTTGGTTCTCAGGAATTAAAAAAAAATTATGTGTCAAAAAAATTAAAAATTAAATATATATCTTTTTTTTTGTTTTCACCAAGAAAAAACACGAAATTCTATGAAAATATCAGGATATAATCGTGAAAATTGTTGATACGAAGGTAAGTAAATTAAATTTTGATTGTCTGGGTCGGGACAAATACTAATATAATAAAGTTTTTCATTTTTATTTGCAGAAAATCCCTGTTCTGGTGTATCTTTATTGCAAGGCCCAAAATGCAATTTTGGAGGCGAAAAATGATGTATGTGCGTTAAAAAAAAATTTATATACGATGTCATATAGGATTTTCTTTATTTTTTTTAATAAATTAATGAAATTCAAAATATTTCTTTAATTCTCATTTCTGTTCTAAATTTGAATCTAGAACCGATTCCGAAGAACAAAAATGTGTTCCAATTTTGCTTACAAACACCTGTTGCTTTTGGGACAATCCCTTTGTAAAAAGAATCGGTGTTGCACAAGAATTAGAACAGGTTCTAGGGAAGTATAAGTTGTTCCACAATCGGTTCTTTGCAACCGAAAATTTTGCTGGGAACAACTAAAACAGTTGCTTATAAAAACTAAAAAAAAATTTTTTTTAAAAAATTTTTACCGTAGGACCCCAACGGCTCTAAATTTTTTTTTTCGAAAAATTTTTTAAAGCTGAAAGCCTTATCCCACCAAAATCAAATTTTTTGCCGTGAATAAGCTAAAAATTAAAAAAAAAAAATTTTGGTTTGTATGAAAAAATGATTTTTCAGGCCCCGCTCTTTAAGGCTTCGTCGCGTAGGGAAGGCGTGGTCGTAGGGGCGTAAAATTTTTCCTGAGTTATTTTTAAGTCAAATGGAAAAAAATTAGCGGGTACCGTCTCCAACATTTCCAAAATAAGGGACACTCTAATGTATGTATATTATGTTCTGGTATGCTATATTTTATACCTTACTCGTATGCTTTGCTATAAATTTGATCAATTATTTTATACCTTACTGGTATTCTTTGTCATAATGTGAATGCTTTGAGTCTCATCCCCTGTTAAAATCATCAATGCTGCAATGTATAAAATAAGCAATCCTATACCTCAGCGGTTACCAACCTATGGTACGTGTACCACTATGTCCGCGGGGGTATGCAACATTTTAGTAATTTGGACATTCGATTTAGATTAAACTTTCAATGCTGGTTCCGCATCTGGCTTCCAAAGTTTTCCATAACGTCAGGTTTTTAAGAAAGTTGAGGTCAAAGTTCACAAAAAAATATATTTTTTGCAATTTAGTGAGCATTTTTTGCAATATTTTTGGATGATATTTGAAATCTGGCAATTTTTTTTCGATTAACCTTTCGATGCTGATTCCGAATATGGTTCCCAAATTTTTCTATGATATCAGGTTTTTGAGAAAATTTATGTAAAAGTTCTTAAAAAACGTGTTTTTGGACGGCTCAAAATGGCCTTTCATTGTATATACGGGGGTGTTTCATTCGAGAAGTCGCGGAATTATTTATCTGCCCTCATAGAGTTCAAAAAACGTCCGTTCCCAGCAAAAACAGAACTTACCATTCACTACAAAATTCACCACAACTTATGAATCAGATGTACTTCTTCTTCAACTGAAACATTGATGAATTAAATATGGGCGTGACCCACAAAGTATGTTCTTTTTTCGCCACTTTTCAGTGGCGAAAGATTGACACTTAAGTATAACATATATCACTAGTGTTTATTATGTACATATATATTAACATTTTTATCACAACTTCTGAAGTAGTGATTCGGATGTTAATATTTCATCACTTCTTTAGAAGTACATATTCCTTGTCATTTTGGGTGTGTCATTTTTATTTGGTGATTTAGAACTTCTAAATTAAAAGTGATTTTTTCACTTCTTTTTGTAAGATAAATTGAAAGAGTATTTTTTTGTAATATTTACACTAAAAACACTGTTCGACAGCAAAACCTCCCAGTGAAATTTCTAACAGGTTCTTATAGATTTTGGTCTCCTGCTTCCAAATCTACCGTCCAAATTTTTATAGCACGTACCGTTTTTGAGATATTCGCTGTTAAAAATTAAAAAAAAAAAACAATATTTTAGCACTTTTAGGGGTACACTGTAACACATTCTTACGTTGCTTCCACCAAGTACACAGAAAAAAATATGGAGGAAACAAGTTTGAGTAATCACTTGTTTAAATTTAAAAACAAAAATTGAGTAATTTTTTAATTGACGCAATTAAAAATTTACTTAAAAATTTTAAAAACAATTTAAGTAAATAATTTAATAAAAATTTAATAGTTTTTTTAATTTTTTTTAAACTCTTATAGTTTTTTTAATTCTCGTTTAGTTTATAGTTTTTTGTGTATGTATATGAAAGTTTGTAATCGTCTTTATAAAATTTTCCTATGTTTTTGAGACATAAATATGTTTGGTAAAGTTTGAAAAAACAAGTTTTTTGTTTTTTTTTTTGTATAAAAATTTAAAACTTTTTTAAACTTTTAAAAAAATTAATAGATAAATTTTGAATAAATTTTTAATTGTGTCAATTAAAAATTTACTCAAATTTTTTTTCAAATATTTAATAAATTTTTATTAAAAATTTACTCAATACTATTAAAGCGTTTACTGGTGCAAAATTGAGTAATTTTTTACTCAATAGTATTAAAAATTTACTCAAATATTTTTTTTATTTTTTTCTGTGTAGGACTTGATTTCATATAAAATGGACCTCCTGATTCCAAAGCTACAATCCAAATTTTTCAAGCATGTTCTGTTTTAAGATATTCTCGTTTGAAAATGTTAGTGTGAATTATAAAGAATATAAGTGCGCAACAGTGGAGTTTAGATTTTTAAACGCCAATATTTCAAAAACAGTACGCGATAGAAAAATTTGGATAACAGATTTGTAATAAAGATGTCTTATTTTTATTAAATCGTGTACTATAGTGTTTGAGCAACTTAGGAATAAGTTACAGAGGAGACTCAAATATATCAATATTCAAACGCGAATATCTTAAAAACCTTACGCGATAGAAAAATTAATTTCATTGAGAATCAAACGTAAATACTTCGAATTAAAAAAAGGAGTAATTATAAAGACCACAAAACTATAAAAATTCACGGCGAATTGATTCACCAGTTTGTTCTGACCACAAGCCTAAACCTCAATTTTCTAAAAAGCTTAAACAATCCTTAATAATGTGATGGAGAAACGTCCGCTTTAGTTCGTTTATGTATTTATTTAATTTAGGATCAAATTGCTTGTATGAAATTTTAAAAAATTTATCAATAATCGATTCGTTTCGATTTTTTAAGCTTTAAATGAAGAGAAATTAAATGCCATTACCAAATTTTGTCACCATTTTTGCAAAACCTAAATCTATTCTAAGCTGGACGTAGAAAATAGTGCATACTTCGTGTATCACCCCCATTCTAAGTGTTTCAGTTCAAAAAGAAGTTCATATGTTGTGGTGATTTGATTTAATTTGGTTTGATTTAATTTCTAAGAACATATAAAAGAGGTACTTTAAAATCCTTAAGTAAGAAACTGGTGAAAGATGTTTTTATTGTTATTTTGTAGCATTTTTGGAAGTGATTTTAAAAGTACTTCCTACGCAATATGAAGTTCGGCACCTATCGCTACTTTGTATGTAGTGAAACCACTAATTCTTTTTGAACCACTTCGTTTATTTTTTGCTGGGTTGCTATATGTTTTTAAGTACAATCGAATGGTGAAATCAGATTTGCAAATATTTTCAGCCGTTTTTGCTCTGCAGAAAAATCAGCTCAAAATCCGTTTTTCCAGATGCATTGAACGACCCCAAGGAGCGAACATTTTTCCAAAAAAATTTAACTATTGTTTTGATCTCCCCTAAATCATTCAAAAAATGAAAAAAAATTAACTCTAATATTTATATGTAAAGTCTTTTAACGAAAACAAAAAACTCGTTAGGGGGTACGCGGCTAATAAAATATAAAATTAGGGGTACGCGAGCCAAAAAGGTTGGTAACCGCAGCTATACCTTATTTTATACCTTATTTGGTAATCTAAGTTTTGCTGGGTTATTACTCATTTGAAAATTTTTAAAAATGTTCGTCATAACTTTGCGGAGAGGGTGGGGGATCCTGTCCACAGGCGTCTAAAATAATTTTTATTTTAACTTGTGAAAAGTTTTTAAAAAAATGTTTCTGGCCTTAGAAAATTTGTTGTTATTTGAGTTTATGCCAGAAAGTCACGGGATAAGTTATTTTGGATAGACCAATATTCTTTTTCCTACAGGCAGTGTTGCCATATATCAAGATTTCCCTTTTTTTGCAAGTTTTTTAAGGTGCTAAAAATATTTCAAGACTTTTTCTAAAAAAACAAGTTTTTTGAAAAATAATGAAGTGTTTTCAAGTTTTTCTTAATTAGTTAATAAATACAAAAAGCATCAGTGTTTTTTTGTAAATACCCGAAATATTGGTCCTAGACCAACCTTTTAGTATACCGACCGATTCAGAATCACTATTCAAGTTGACTTAGCGTGTCCGTCCTTCAGTCTATGTATATTAGGGTGGCAGCTATTTTGCAAAACTTCGAATTTGAAGGAGTGCACCCCTAATTTTTATTACATTTGGTCTAAAAATGCTATGCTAAAAATTTCAGCCAAATCGGACAACGTTAACACGAGGCTCATCAAGGTCAAAGGTCAAATGTCAAAAAATAGCCATATTTTGATGAAAATCATTAAGTAAATGGTGTTGTTTTTTGAATATATTGCTAAAAAGTGGTACACGAGTTGTTTTTAGTATAAGAAGATAAATTAAAAATTTTTGGGTTTTCAAAAATTAACCCTTGTAAGTCTTTTGGGGTCAAAATGCCCCAATTTTCACAAAATGATCCCTAAAACACGAAAATCAGCCCCAATTTTCTAAATTTATTGAAATAAACCAATGTAAACCCATATTTATATTCTATTCTATCATAAATACTCAGATATGAAATACTGTCTTTCTAGGTAGTCATTCACCCGTTTCACGGTAAGGCCAAAAATATGCATTTTATTTGGCGTGGTTCTCAAAACTGATATTTTGGTTTTTTCAAAATTTTCTTAAACAAAGTTAGGAAAAAAGCTGAAAAAACCACAGAATCTTATAAAATATATGTTAAAATATAAAAAAAAAAATTTTTGGGGGATATCCCTCGGATAGTTTGGTGGGGGGCATCGATTTAAACACAGCGGATTTCGAGGAAAATGCCTTTTTTGCCCACAATTTATTCAATATGGAAAAAATTTGGTAAATATTTTAAAATTTGACAAAGTCAGAGCCATAAATTATTAAAAACTATGTTAGACATTAACCCTAAACGTTTTAGGAAAATTGAATAATATTAACCCGGTTTTTATTCGGGTCAAAGGTCAAATTTAGGGATATTTGGATTTTTTTGGAAAAGGCATCTAAATATGAAATGTTTATTGCTATTTTTTAATAAAACTTGGTATAATTATTGTAAGAGCTCAGAAAAATAATTATTTAATTTTTTTTAAATTAACCCATAAATGAACATGGGGTCAAAATGGCCCAGCACATTAAAATTTTTATATTTTCTTTCGATTTTTATAAAACTTGTTATGATTATGTGTGAGGTCAGAAAACTAATTATTTGATTTTTTTAATTAACCCATAAATGAACATGGGATCAAAATGGCCCAGCACGTTAAAAATTCTTAATATATTTTTTTTATTTTTTTTTTTCTATTTCTATAAAACTTGGTATTATTTGTATGCGTCGTTTGAAAAAATAATTATTTGAATTATAGAAAAAAAAAAAAAAAACATATTAAGAATTTTTAACGTGCTGGGCCATTTTGACCCCATGTGCATTTATGGGTTAATTAAAAAAAATCAAATAATTAGTTTTCTGACCTCGCATAACAAGTTTTATAAAACAAGTTTTATAAAAATCGAATATAAATATAAAAATCTATATAAAGAAATTTTAATGTGCTGGGCCATTTTGACCCCATGTTCATTTATGGGTTAATTTAAAAATAAATAAATAATTATTTTTCTGAGCTCTTACAATAATTATACCAAGTTTTATAAAAAATCGCAATAAACATTTCATATTTAGGTGCCTTTTTTCAAAAAAATCCAAATATCCCTAAATTTGACCTTTGACCCGAATAAAAACCGGGTTAATATTATTCAATTTTCCTAAAACGTTTAGGGTTAATGTCTAACATAGTTTTTAATAATTTATGGCTCTGACTTTGTCAAATTTTAAAATATTTACCAAATTTTTTCCATATTGAATAAATTGTGGGCAAAAAAGGCATTTTCCTCGAAATCCGCTGAGTTTAAATCGATGCCCCAGCCAAACTATCCGAGGGATATCCCCCAAAAATTTTTTTTTTATATTTCAACATATATTTTATAAGATTCTGTGGTTTTTTCAGCATTTTTCATAACTTTGTTTAAGAAAATTTTGAAAAAACAAAAATATCAGTTTTGAGAACCACGCCAAATAAAATGCATATTTTTGGCCTTACCGTGAAACGGGTGAATGACATCCTAGAAAGACAGTATTTCATATCTGAGTATTTATGATAGAATAGAATATAAATATGGGTTTACATTGGTTTATTTCAATAAATTTAGAAAATTGGGGCTGATTTTCGTGTTTTAGGGGTCATTTTGTGAAAATTGGGTCATTTTGACCCCGAAAGACTTACAAGGGTTAATTTTTGAAAACCCAAAAATTTTTAATTTATCTTCTTATACAAAAAACAACTCGTGTACCACTTTTTAACAATATATTCAAAAAACAACACCATTTTTTTAATGATTTTCATCAAAATATGGCTATTTTCCCAGCAAAATTTTTTGTTCCAAATAATCGGTTCCGGAACCCATCAAACTACCCTGCAACCGGTTCTACTTAACATTCCAGAATCAATGATATTTGTTTGAAATTGTCCCGATAGCAATCGTTTTTTAGAGCAAGTAGTTTTTTGAAAAATAAATTTACATAGAAAATTTTGATGTGATTACCATAGAATGTATTCAAGAATCTATTGAACCTGGAATTTGTTCCAAAAATTTTTCCTGGGTTTTGACATTTGACCTTTGACCTCGATGAGCCTCGTGTTAACGTTGTCCGATTTGGCTGAAATTTTTAGCATAGCATTTTTAGACCAACTGTAATAAAAATTAGGGGTGCACCCCTTCAAATTCGAAGTTTTGCAAAATAGCTGCCACCCTAATGTATATGGTTACAATTAAATATGGCTTTATTCTATGAAAATATGATATATTCGATTAATTTTTTTTTTAAGCTTGGTAACCTTATTAAATCCATTTAGAACCAGACCATTCCTTGACTTGGTCGCCATATGAAAATTCCACCCGATATTCACTTAAATCTGTAAGTTGGTAACATAATTTTTCACTTAAATTGTGTATTTGCTGCACTAATAAAATATCTAACCACGTATAGATCCAATCAATATATATTGTCGAGTAAGCAAATATCAAACACCGGTTTGACATTTGCTTACTGATTGTGAGTACAATTTTCTAAGCCTTCATAAATTATGACTCTTTTTGGATTCCTGAAAGATTCATATAGATATGTAAAAAATTCAAAATATTTTTTTGTTGAACATTTACAGGCGCGGATCCAGGGGGGGGGCGAATGGGATTTCTCCCCCCCCAAAATGATTTCCAAAAAAAAAAGAAAGAAAAAAAGAAAGAAAGAAGGAAAGAAAGAAAGAAAGAAAAGGAAAAGGAAAAAAGAAAGGAAAAGGGAAAGGAACAAACATAGAAAGAAAATGGCCAGGATATAAAAAAATCCTTGGGAGAGGTATATGTGTGCTGATGATTTACAACTCACATAGCCTCTATAAAATGTTTTAGAATTAAAGAAATTGCGTATGAGAAACTTAAATGACAATCGAGTCGTGGGAATTTTCTAACCGAATAACTATCCTTATCATTTAAGGAAGAAGTATTATCTCAAATATATTTTTTAGAAAATATCTCAGAATTCCTGACTTTATCTTTAGAAAAAAATGTTTTTGCCTCTGAATGTAAGAATTTTTTTATTTAAAAATCATATCAAATTTTAGGAAAAATCTCTTTTCTATAGAAAAAATCCCTCAGAAACTGGAAATTTTTTCTTAGAAAAAAAAATCTGACAAAATCTGACAAGAATCTACAGGACAGACTTTTCAGAATCTAAGTTCTTTTATGGGGAAATATTTTTTTTTTATGAAAAATTGTGTACGAATATGAGAATTTCTCTTTTTGAAAAATTTTTTAGAATCTACGAATTTTTATATAGGAAAAGTTTATCAAAATCTTTCATTTTTTTATCGGGAAAATGTTTAGAGCTTTTCTATAGAAAACTATATCAGAATCTGAGATTTTTTTAGTACGAAATATCTCTAAGAATCATGGGGGTAATTATGTAACTTGATAGTCGTCAATCGTATCGTTTCCATCGTTATTCCATTACCATATAGTGTCATTTTATGGTAATAGAATAATGAGCTAACGATGACGATTGACGATTATCAAGTCACATAATTAGCCCCCAGAATTTTTTTCCGTTGAAAGATTCTGAGAATTTTTCTATAGGAAATGTTAATTAATTTTTTTTTTTTACAAATGTTTCAGAACCTTAGAAAAAATTAGAAGGCACTGTAGCCGTAAAATTTTTTATTGAAAGATGCTATAAAATTTTGGGTCTTATTTTTAAAAAAGTGTTTCAACATTTTTTCATAAAATTTCAGCAAAAAAGTGCGGAGTACTTCTATTTGGAGTGCTTTAAAACTACAACAAATGTAATGAAATACAACAAAAATAACAAAAAACACAAGAAAAAAATGCAAAGGCATTCTTTTCTACTCCATAAAAAGTTGTTATTCAGCACTTAACTCATTACCTTCCGCGACACTCCCATACAAAAGTATGTAGATATTCAGTAGATAAGAAGTACTCCGAGCTTTCAAACAACTTCCATGGAGTAGTTCTTATCTACTAATAATTTTCTATGTTGTTATTTATGAGTGGTTATTTTCTTTATATATACATGGTTGCCAGATCTAATAAAAAACGAATCCCTGAGGATGTCGGAAAATACCGACGAAACGTAGGAATACGGAAAAAATGAAATAAGTCTTTTATTTATTTTTGAAAAAATTCATGACCTTGAAAGCCTGATTTAGATAATTCTAAAGAAATTACAAAATTTAATAGAAAAAGGTCGATATATATATAGGATAAAATCAAAAACAAGAAAATATTGAATCTGTGAGTTTTTCTGCAGAAAATACGATCTGAGAATTAAAAAGAGAAAATACATCGAAGGGTTTAAAATCCTAACATTTTTCTAAAGACAAATATCTCAGAAATGGATTATGTTTTTATATGAAAAATATTTTCCTAAGTAAAAATGTCTTAACATCTGAGAAATTTTTTGAAGAAAACATGTTTAAGTGTAATACTTCATTAAAATTTTTTTCGGAATATTGGACTTTTAGTATAATTTTTTATTTTTTATATAATAATTTTTAGATAAAATAATTTTTATGACTTTAAAGTAATAATATTAATATTTTCCCATACAAACCTACAACAAACTTAAAAAATTCCCAATTCTTGAGAGCATTTCTAAAAATTTGGAAATACAGTCTAAAATTTTTGAATTTTTTTGTTTGTTTGTATAAAAAATATTGATGTTATGACTCTTTAAGCATAAAAATTGGCTTATGACAGTTTCAGACAGTCGTAATTGTGAATTTGTTCATTTATTTGACTAAAAATGGTCTTATTTATGAAGTAAATCGGTCAGTTAGGGTTCTCCTAAGAAAAAAAAAAATTGAGTAAAAAAAGTTTCCCCAAATCCAAAAGCTGGATCCTTTATTGTTAAGTTTTTAGGTATTTTTCTGCATACATTCACAAACCCCCCCCCCCCCCCCCCCCCCGACACCAACCAAACTTACGAAATTTTTTTGGTAAAAAAAAAATCTCCCCCCCCAAATGAAATTCCTGGATCCGCGCCTGAACATTTATAAAAGAGTCTAAAAAGACTCAAAAAATAATATGAAGAATATATCGTGAACCTATATTCAAAATATGCCAACTCAAATTTGACGGAAATGAGTTTCCGATGGCAAATAGCTCCCCTATGTAATACCTATCTGCCATAAAAATTTCAGAGCAAAAAAATAATTTGTTGTCGTTTTACGTCCATTTTTGTTATTCTGCCAACTCAAAGTACATATTTTTTTAGTGGAAATAAACTCCAACTCCCATTGTAAATTTCCAAAAATTTTTCAAAAAATTTTTTAAAAAAAATTACACCACATATCTTATTGCATTTGTGATGCTAAACACGAATCTTGTAAAGATTCTGATATCTAATGACTGGTTCTCGAGATATTGCCATTTTGAAAATATCGGTAAAAAGTGTTTGCAAAAAAAAAAAAAATGCTTATATTTATGTAACTTTCAAACTATTTATCAGATTGAAACATTATGAATGGGGAAAATAAAGTCAATGATATAAGCTTTCAAAATAGCTAGTTTGGAGTGACCCTATTGCAATACAGCGTGAGTTACAGAGTGCCAAAGTTGACCACCCTGAGATTAAAAGGCTTTCGGAGCTAGTAACTTTTAAAAATATGCAAAGATTTTTAATTTTTTGTTCAGTTTTTGCAATTACCGTACTAAGGATAACAAAAACAAAAAAAAAAAAATTTTAAAAATTTTTCCAAAAAAAATGTATTTTTATTTTCCGACAAAATATGCCAACTCTAAAAAAATATTTGTTTTTTGATATAGTAATAAATGCCATCTCTGAAAAATACGCAAACCAGTGCAAAATATGAAAATTTTTGCATAGGTAAAAATTGTTTAGAATATTTGAACCATCTTGTGAAAGGTACATTGTTTATTTTTGCAATAATATGCGAAATAACTAGTTTTTTAGCTCTCCTGAACAGTAAGCTTTTTCGAGTTGGCATTTATTGAATATAGTTCGACGATATATTTTACAGAATTGTTTATGAGTCATATAAGAGCGCTAAGGGGCCCCTGTAGTTTAGTTGGTAGCGTTCTAGCCTATGAAACAGAAGATCTTAGGTTCGATTCCCACTAAACCCTTGGTCGATTTCGATACAACGAGCAGACGGTCATTGTAACCAGTTCTCGGTTAGGTTTTAATAATTATTAAAAATGATTTGTAATTAAATTGGGAAAACTAAATAAAAACTGATCATTGGATAAAAATTATTATTACACTCAAAAAAAAATGTAAAGTTAACAATTTTTTTTTTTTGTTAACTCGAGTTTACTGGCTTTTTAGCAAATTTTTAGTTAAAATCAGCGTTTTAACTACTTTTTATACCCTCCACTCTAGTGATAGAGGGTATATATAAGTTTGTCATTCCATTTGTAACACATCGAAATATTGGTCTAGGACCCCATAAAGTATATATATTCATGATCCTTGATCGACTTTAAGTCGATCTAGCGATGTCTGTCCGTCCGTCTGTCTGTCTGTCCGTTGAAACACGCTAACTTTTGAAAGACTTTACGGAGGCTCCTGAAGTTTGGCATATATGTTGACCATTTAGCGGGTCAGGTTGGTATTGCAATCCAGCAAAATCAGGCCAGTGGTTCAAAAGTTATGAGCAAAAGAGTAAATTTCGGCAAGGGTTTTTCGCGAATTCATGAGATAAAAAACACGATAACTTTCGAAAGACACTAATGAGAATGCTGAAGCTTGACATGTATCTTTGACGTTCCTTAGGTCTATTTGTTATTGAATTTCAGCTCAATAGGTCCAGTGGTTCAAAAGTTATAAGCAAAACCCTGAATTTCAGGTTGGTTTCATCTTAAATGCCACGTGTTAAACAAGTTTTAAAAGCATTGGATGTAACTTAACAATGCTTTTCAAACTTGCTTAGTTTTAAAGCAATGCTTTCTAAACTTGTTTAGTTTTTAAAAGCATTACTAACTTAAAAATTACACTCAAAAAAAATTTTACACTCAAAAAAAAAATTAGTTTTGTTTTTTACAAAAATGACAATATTTTGTGTACATACGTAGGTACGTGTATGCAATCAGAAATATTTTTACAGTAAAAAAAAAAACATTACACTCGAAAAAAATTTTACACTCAAAAAAAATTAGTAATTTTTTTTTTTAATGACAAAAAAAAAGTTTTTTACTCAAAATAAAATATTTCTAATCAAAATTGTTAATTTTTTTTTCACGTTAAAAATGTACTATCCTTTAAAAATGCATTGTGGAGGGTATTCATAGATTCGGCAAAGTCGAATTTAACTTTTCTACTTCTTTTAGTTAAGTTCAATTTACTAAATTTTGAATTTTGAACAAATTTTGAATTAATTTTTTTTGTTGACTTTAAAACTGAGTTTACGAATTTTTAATTTGCTGGTTTCTGGTAACATATTTGTCAAGTAAAAAAATGTTAGAAATTTCTTGTGTAGCCTCCTATGCAAATCTCATAAGTTCTACCTAAGCTAAACTTAATGCTGTGAAAAAAAAGAAAAAAAAATAAGTGAAGTGTTAGGGCGGACTACTCAATGAAAAGTTAGCTCCTAAATGCCGATTTAACGGAGCCTTATGTCAAATTTGTATGAAAAAGTTAAATTTAACGGAGAGTTATTTTTTAACGGAGCATTGAGTAATCCAGCCTTAGTGTATAAAATCAATATTTAACAAACTTACATTTTTTTACAAAAAGTTTAGCTGAACTTAACTAATTTTTTTGTTAATACGTACACTCAAAATAATTCTACAGTAAAAGGTTTAGTAAGTGATATTGTACCAAAATCTACTAATTGGTTACTAATTTTAGTATCTTCAAAGTACTAACATTAGTAATTTTTACTGGTTTTGACTAATATTAGTTAAAAATTTTAGTATTGGTTACCAATTTCTGCACTAGGTCCTTTTGGACTAAAATTAGTTAAATTTTTAGTATTGAATACCCACGTTTTTTTTTGGGTGTACATAAAAATTATACAAAATTTTCAGCTGAATTTTTAAACTTGCGGTTTTTTTTTTGTCACGAAAAGTTAACTGAATATTTTAGTTAAATTAACTAGAAATTTAGTAGGTTCCAAATCAGGTTTTTTTTTAGTTAAATTTAAATAAATTTTTTGCTAACTTTACAGTTTTTTTTAATGTATTATATTATAAGAGCGCTCAGAAAAAGGGGACCATTTTGAAAGAAAAAACCACTCATATTATTATGTTTTCTGAGCGCTGGGTTGTTTCTTTTTACACTTGATATAAAAATGAAATTGAAAATACATAAATTTGTATTTATTTTTAATTATTTCAATACTTTTGTAAAAAAAAGATTTTTTCACAAAAAAAAATTTTTTTTTCAGAAATAAAAAGATTTTTCAAAAAAATATATGGCAGGGTATATTTGCCTGTAGAAAATTTTGAATAAAATCTTCGTTCTCATATATTGCCCTATATTTATACGTCCTGTGTCATCTCTAAATTGCTCTTCAATGAGCGAATAATATTTCTCTATGTTGAATATTTATTGTTCTATTTTTATACCCAATAAACTTGCACTTTCACTTTTTAGATTATTATCACTGTTATATTTTGATCGTTATAAGTTTTACACAGTTTATAAAAAATTATAAAAAAATTTAATTTTGAGATAGTTCAAATGTGTAAAATTTTTTTGTTAATTAATTTATACATATTAAAATCAAATTAAGCATTTTATATTTTTTTTTCTATTAAACTAGATTAAAATTTTTAATATCATTAAGTGGTTAAGTAATATGTACTATATAATTATACACTAATTTTCTAGAAAAAAAATATACAAACACACACACAGACACATAATTTACGGTAAAATCAAGCGCTAATTTCAACTTGACACTTTAAAAATTCGCTAAGAACTGAATCAAATTAGAACTGACATTGCTGTTGTAAAAAGTTGATGAAAATCATTGGAAAACTTCGGCTATTTGAAAACAAATAAAAACTCTCAGGAGTTTGGAACATGCGCTTGAATGTCCTTACACTATAAACAAAAGCAACAATGTGTTTTTTATAAACGTGCAAGTGTGCAAGGATTTTATAGTTTTTTATATAAAATTTATGTTCACTTTTGTTTTTTATTTTTCTTTTTTTCTAGACGAACACCTTTGAGGGCAAAATAAAAACAAAACACAGAAAGTGAAAATATGCATATCCGTATAGACATACATACGTACATATTTATATCCTTGAGACTTTCTTTTCGATATTATTTTTTTGTTCCTATTGTACATTATACAATTAGTATAGTCGGTAATTCTCATTTCCGTTTGCACCAAATTTTAATGTAGAAAAAATAATGTAAAAAAGTTAAATGTGTGTGTGTGTTTTTGTATGTCAGTCATTCAGCGATGTCCTTAATTTCCATAAATGTACTTAAAGGCAGCACATGATTTCCACCAAGCACGTGGAGTTTTTGTCGAATTTTATTTTACTCTCCTTTTCTTTTTTTGTTTGTTCTTGTGTTGTAAAAGAATTTGTTCCGGTTTACAAAAAAAAAAAAACACACACACAAATCCATGACCTGTCTTAACCGGAATTGTTTTAACTAAAATAATATTTTTGTAAAACTTTAGCTTTTCAGCGTGTTATTTTTTTATACCCTCCACTCTAGTGATAGAGGGTATATATAAGTTTGTCATTCCGTTTGTAACACCTCGAAATATTGGTCTAGGACCCCATAAAGTATATATATTCATGATCCTCGATCGATTTTAAGACGATCTAGCGATGTCCGTCCGTCTGTCCGTCTGTTGAAAACACGCTAACTTTTGAAAGACTTTACGGAGGCTCCTGAAGTTTGGCATATATGTTGGGCATTTACCTGGTCAGGTTGGCATTGCAATCCAGCGAAATCGGTCCAGTGGTTCAAAAAGTATGAACAAATGACTGAATTTTGGCAAGGGTTTTTCGTGAATTTACAAGATAAAAATCAAGCTAACTTTCAAAAGGCAGTTCTGAGGATGCTGAAGCCCGACATATATTTTTGTCGTTCCCCTGGCCTGGTTCATTTCGAATTTCAGCCAAATCGGTCCAGTGGTTCAAAAGTTATTAGTAAAACCGTGAATTTCAGATTAGCTTCACCTTAAATTCACGTGTTGAAAACCCGTTAAACATGTTTTAAAAACATTGTAGTCGCAAAAATATTTTACAACGTATTTTTGTCACTCAAAAAAATTTTACACAAAAAAATACACTCGAAAAAAATTTTACACTCAAAAAAAATTTTACACTCAAAAAAAATTAATAAATTATTTTTTTTTTTTTCAAAAATTAGTTTAAAACAAGTAGAAAAATTAAATTCGACTTGGTCGAATCTATGAATACCCTCCACAATGCTATCTGATAGTAATTTTATAAAAAAAATTTTAAAAAATTGCATTACAAATTTTTATTAGAAATATGTATATTATTTTGAGTCAAACTTTCTTTTAATCAATCAAATTTTTTTGAGTGTAAAATTTTTTTGACTGTCAACATTTGTTTGAGTCTGCCATTTCATTCAAAAAAAATAATAATGTGTACATTTTTTTTTTTTGAGTGTAACATATTTTTTTGAGTGTAAATATTTTTTAGTGTACAATTTCTTTGAGTAACAAATTACTTTGTAAAATATTTTTGTTGTTTTATACCTATATATAATCCAAAAAAAACTATTTCACATATTTTCCTCTTTATTATATTACCATCCTCTTCTTTAAAAACCAAAAACAAATTAACATTCAATCATACACATACTTTATTTGATTTTTTTCCCGTTACATACAGTTACACTAACAATAACAAAACAATAACAAATATTTACTTGTCTAACAACTAAACTGCACCCCACGACAAGAAAACAAACAACAACAAGTTTTACAAAACTGGTATTTCACCATGCTTTTAAAACTTGTTTAACGAGTTTTCAACAGTTTAAGGTGAAACAAATCTGAAATTCAGTGCTTTGCTTATAACTTTTGAACCACTGAACCGATTTTGCTGAAATTCAAAACCAAACTGCCTTGGGGAACGACAAATATATATGCTAAGCTTCAGCCCCCTCAGAGTTATCTTTCGAAAGTTATAGTGGTTTTAATCTTGTAAATTCGAAAAATACCCTTGCCGAAATTTACTCTTTTGCTCATAACTTTTGAACCACTAGACCGATTTCGCTGGATTGCAATACCAACCTGACCCGGTAAATGGAGAACATATATGTCAAACTTCAGGAGCCTCCGTAAAGTCTTTCAAAAGTTAGCGTGTTTTCAACGGACAGACAGACGGACGGACGGACATCGCTAGATCGACTTAAAATCGATCAAGGATCATGAATATATATACTTTATGGGGTCCTAGACCAATATTTCGATGTGTTACAAACGGAATGACAAACTTATATATACCCTCTATCACTAGAGTGGAGGGTATAAAAAGTGTTTTTACACAAAATAAAATATTTCTAATCAAAAATTTTTTTTTCACGTTGGAAAATTTACTATCACTTAAAGAGGGCATTGTGGAGGGTATTCATAGATTCGGCCAAGTTGAATTTAACTTTTCAACTTGTTTTATATATAAAGATTTAGCCCCTTATTCATATTAAAATTTGAACACTTTATAACAGGTTTATAAAACAGATTTCCATACAAAATTCGTTTTATAAACCTGTTATAAGTTTGTTAATTTCAATATGAATAAGGGCCTTAATATATTATCATTGTATGTGTAATAGGGTGAAGGGATTTTACAATATTTTTGATTAAGCTTAGCGTCAGGGTTGAAACAGTTACCTTTTGGGTAAAAAGTATGGTGACTGATTGAATGACTCATCATCGCACAGACCAAACCGCTGAAGCTAGAGACTTGAAATTTGGAATGGTGCATCCCGGAAAATAGATCCACTAAGGCTAAATTTTTGCCAACGTTGATTATAACAGGCGTGGATCCACGGGGGGGGGAAGGAAATTTCACCTCCCCCCCCCCAAACCGAATTCGAAAGAAAAAAAGGAAAAAGAAAAAAAATAAAAAAAAGAAGGAAGAGGAAAGGAAAGGAGAGAGAAAAGAAAGTGAAAAGGAAAATGAAATAACCTGAGAATTTTTTCTATGAAAAACGTCTAAGAATCTTAGAATTTTTCTAAAGGAAAAATGTCTCATACTCTTACAATTTTCTTTATGAAAAAAATTTCGAATTTTTCAAGGAAAAATTATAAAAAAAACATATCGCTCATTTACTTGTATAGTGTCATAACTCTAAATATTTCATAGTGCAGAAAACGTGTTTAAAGTTTACAATTGAAACTGGTTTTCCATTGAAAATGGCAGGTACATTCTCAAACGATGAGTTTTAAAGATATTAATACGAATTTTTGACACAATATAAAGCATGATATAACGAAAAATTGCGCATCATTAACTTAAAAATCAAGTTTTTTGAGTTATGACACTATACAAGTAAATGAGCGATATGAATAATTTGCGAACTTTCCCGAGTAAAAATTTTAATATGATGCAATATATAATGATATGTAACACAATGCTACATGAGATTGAGGATAATAAGACTTTCGTATTTCAATATGAAGTGTATTTTTTAATTGTCTTATATGACAAAAGTCTTAAAGAATGCTGAAGAAAATTTAACAAGGACAAATGTACACCACTGAATCATGCTTTTAGTCCGGTGTAGACGAAAGTAGTTTACTTGGCAAAGGGAATATAAATTTGATATAAACATATGTGGTACAAAAATAGAACAGATTAATGAAATTTTGTTCTTGGGAAGTATAAACTCATCTTTAACAACTGGAGGTCACTATAAAAAAGTATTGCAAAATCGAAACGGATTGGATGAAATGTCTAACCCCTATTAAAAAGTGGTTTATCACCTAAAGTTTCACTAAATTTATACAAGAGTTTTGTCAGGTAAAAAATTTAATATGCTCGTTCTTCAACGGCTAATTCACCTAGTAGTGTAAAAAAATCTTATGGTTTATTACATACTTGGGACCTAGATTAGATTAGATTAGATTAAAGAGGCCCTATGCACTGCGACCAGAATGATCTTTTGTGCAGCCTGAGAGGGGGTGCCCTAAATATTCAGGCTTTTAATAAAGCCGAGAATCCTATTTGGCAAAGAGTTTCGTATGTCAGTTGGAGATAACAAGTGTCCCCCCAGATGTCGAAGCCTTCTACCAGTCAGTCTTGGGCATGTACAAAGAACATGTTCTGCCGTCTCTTCCTCTATCTCGCAGAATCTGCACGTGTCCGTGTCAGATAGATACCTTTTCCTAAGGTGGTAGCGTAAGTTGCAATGTCCAGTTAGGTAAGACGTTAGAATCCGGAGATCCTTTTTGTCCAAGGATAGTAGCAGCTTTGCTGCCGAACTGGATGGAGTGATGAATCTCTTCGCCTGCCTTTGGCCAGCACAAAAGTTCCAGTGTTCGATGAACTTAGATTCACTCCATATTTTGAGTTTTTCCCTAACGTGTCCCATCGGAAGACCAAAGAATGGTTCCGGACCGATGAATGGTATACGGGCACCACGGTTTGCCAGACAATCGGCACGTTCGTTCCCCGTATGACCCTCGTGACCCGGAATCCATACCAAGGTTAGGTCGTTATCCCGTCCTAGTCTGTTAAGGGATTCAACACAGTCCATGACAAGTCCGGATGACACATCATAAGCTCTGAGAGCTTTCAGTGCAGCCTGACTGTCAGACATTATATATATGCGTGAGCCTTTTGCCCTTCTACGAAGACATTCGGTCACGCATATGTGAATGGCGTACAGTTCCGCCTGAAATATTGATGGAGATTTGCCCATGGGCAAAGCGCGTTGAAAGTTGGGTCCGAAGATACCCGCGCCTGTATCCTTGTTGGTTTGCTTGGACCCGTCCGTATACCATATCATGGAATCAGGATCAGGGTCCCAGGTCATGTTTGACCATTCGCTCCGTTCAAGGATTTTGATTTCAAAGTACCTGTTGAATACCCGTGTTGGTAATATTCTGTCCTTGACTTTTAGAACAGGGTCATTTATAAAAAGCTCAAAAAAAACTTGGGACCTAAGCATTGCGGCATGCAAAATGCCAATGAAACAGCAGACACGGGCATGGTTTTTCCATACTAAAGTAATGCCAGGTCCCAAGTATGGTTTATTAGAATGCAACATTGCGAAGATACCTAGGCTTAACACCCTCCTACACAGAAAAAAATAAAAAAAATATTTAATTAAAAAATTCGTAGATTTAATTAAAAAATTAATTAAATCCGGACCAATCGCTAAAATGCGCAAATAAATTAAAAATATTTGTATGTCGTTAATTAAAAATAAATGGATATTTATTTAATTAAAAACTTAATACTATAAATTAAAAAATTTTATTAAAATTTAAAAAAAAAATAATTAAAATTTTAATTGTATAAATTAAAAAAATTAATTAAAAAAAAATTATATTAAAAAAAATATAATTTGTTAAAACATTCTTTTTGAATAAAATAGTTTAAAAAAAAATATTTCTTCAAACTTTACCAAATTTATAAAGACATAGTCAGTGAGATGATTTTATAAAGTTGATTATAAACCTTTCATATACATACACATAAAACTATAAACAAAATGAGAATTCAAAAACCTATACGAAAAATAAAAAAAACTTTCAACAAACTTTTTATACTTATGTATTTTTTTTGTATGTAATACAATGCAAGAGAAAAACACACACTCGCACACACACGGAAAACAAAACAAAAAAAAATAAGTAAGGCTTGAAATTTAATTAAACATTTAATTATATAAATTAAATACTTAATTAATATTAAATTTGAAAACAATTAAAATATTAATTAAAATAAAGTTAAAAATTTAATTAAACAATTAATTGTATTAATTAAAAGTTTAATTAATATTAAATTAAAAAACAATTAAAATTTTAATTAAAATAAAATATAGATATTATTTTCTGTGTAAAGAAAGGGGTTATTTTTTGGCTGCCAAAGAAATTATGAATTTGAAATTTAACAACAACGAAGTGCCCAAAAGCATCACTGATTACACTACGTGACAGTTTTTTGACCAAATGTATCTGACAACTAATCTTTATGTACAATTGTCCGCTGAATCCGAATATGAAGTCAGAATGGTCAAAAGTAGAACAGTTTTCGAGATATTCGAAAATAAGCGTTATACGTGTTTTTAAAAAAGATGATGTCACTTAAATGCAAATATCTTCAAAACTATTCATCGATTTATGTATTTCTTTTTTTTTAATGAAAGATAATAAAATTACTAAAAAAACCATGGGTCGCATGTGAAGATTAGTCAAGAAATACGAAAGTTACAGTGGACAAAAGTTCAAACTTCATGAAAAATTTGATGATTTTTTGCAATTTTGCTCTTTTCAAGTTATTTTTTTTTAAACCAAAAAATTAAAAATTATAATGTTTTGTTACATTGGACATTATTTTATTTCAATACGAACATTTTGCGCCCAACAAGACCCAGATTGTTGCAAAAATGACAAAGCTACAGAAGATTTAGTGAATTAACCCACTTGTCATTACTAACATTTAGCTTTGTATATTTACTTGTGTTTTTTTAAAAAAGATCGAAAAGTGGGATAATTCAATTAATCTACTGTAACTTTGTCATTTTTGCACCGATCTGGATCCTATTGGGCACAAAATGTTCGTATTGAAATAAACTAACGTTCTAAATGATAAAATTTAAAAAAATTTTATTGTTTGGTCTTAAAAAAATAAGTTGAAAAGAGCAAATAACGGTAATTTTCTCGATTTTCTCGTAAATATCTCGAAAACTGTTCTACTTTTGACAATTCTGACTTCATATTCGGATTCAGCATTCGGATTTACATAAAGATTAGGTGTCAGATTCATTTGGTCACGACTTTGTTGAAAATTTGTGACACAGTGTTATCGATGTGTAAAAATCAAGCTATAGTTTGATATATTATGAACATAAATCTATTTTTGATAAACTTAATGCAAATGTTAAGTTTTAAAAGAGTGATAACGTTTTTATCAGATACAAGGGAAGCAAAGTACATATCAAGAGAAGTAATTCAAGCTGTATATTAGGGTGGCAGCTATTTCGCAAAACTTCGAATTTCAAGGAGTGCACCCCTATTTTTTTTACGTTTGGCATAAAAATGCTATGCTAAAAATTTCAGCCAAATCGGACAACGTTAACACGAGGCGCATCGAGGTCAAAGGTCAAACACACGAAAATAGCCATATTTTGATGAAAAACATTGAATAAATGGTGTTGTTTTTTGAATATATTGTTAAAAAGTGGTACACGAGTTGTTTTTAGTATAAGAATATATATTAAAAATTTTTGGGTTTTCAAAAATTAACCCTTGTAAGCCTTTCGGGGTCAAAATGACCCAATTTTTACAAAATGACCCCTAAAAACGAAAATCAGCCCCAATTTTCTAATTTTATTGAAATAAACCAATGAAAAACGATATTTATATTCTATTCTATCATAAATACTCAGATATGAAATACTGTCTTTCTAGGATGTCATTAATCCGTTTCATGGTAAGGCCAAAAATATGCATTATATTTGGCATGGTTCTCAAAACTGATATTTTGATTTTTTAAAAATTTTCTTAAACAAAATTAAGAAAAATGCTGAAAAAACCACAGAATCTTATAAAATACATGTTAGCATATAAAATAAAAATTTTTTGAGGGATATCCCTCGGATAGTTATGCGGGGGCATCGATTTAAACTCAGCGGATTTCGAGGAAAATGCCTTTTTTGCCCACAATTTACTCAATATGGAAAAATTTGGTAAATATTTTAAAATATCACAAAGTAAGTGCTTAGAGCTTCATGGGAAATCTATTTGGCTCGCTTCTGCGTATTTTCCTAATCCGGGGCCAATACCCCCGGAGAAGGTTGGCGGTCTGATTCGGGAGTCCGAATCTAGGGGACACCAGTTACTTGTGTGCTGTGATGCTAATGCACATCATTCGATATGGGGAAGTGCAGACACAAATGATAGAGGCGAATCACTTTTGGAGTTTTTGTTAAGCACTAACCTGTATATTTGTAACAAGGGTAGTGAACCAACTTTCGTTACAAATACGCGGCAAGAGGTTCTTGACTAGGGTTGCCAGAATTTTATTTCGGAAATGCGGGACAAACTCCCGAAAATTACAAAAAATGGCGGGATTTTAAACATTTTCGCGGGACAAAATTATTTTTATGAACAAAACTGAAAAATTTTGCAGCATGTTGTAAAGTTTTATTGCTTTAAATAGAGACTACCAACCTCTAGTGCATTTTGAAATAGAAAAAATGTTTTTGTTTTTCAAAAACCTTTTTTTAGCGCTGCTTTAGAGACTACACACATTTCTATTCTGAAGATACAACGCTGGATCAGAATTACTCAGTGGAAATTTTATAAATATTTTTCCCGGAATGTACTCTATATTGTGCAACTTTTGGCGTACATTTTTTTAAAAATATTTTTTATACCCTCCAACCACAGTGTGGGGGTATACTCACTTTGTCATTCCATGTGTAACGCATCGAAATATCGGTCTAGGACCCCATAAAGCATATATTTTATTGATCAGTGATCGATTCTAAGACATTCTAGCTATGTCCGTCCGTCTGTCCGTCTGTAGAGGACACGATACAGTCCAAAATAAAAGAGCTAGACTTCCGAAGTTTGGCATGAATATGTCTTATATTCAGGTTAAGTTCGGAAATGGGCAAAATCGGACCAAGGGGAAAAAAGTTCCCCTTTGAAGAACTAAACCAACCTAAGAAAAACCGCATTTTTGACAGGGTTTTTTGATCTTTTGCTAAGAAAATGCAACATTCTTATCTCAGAAGAAGTTTAAAATCGCAAGGGGAAGGTGCCCCTAACGTCTCTGACCAACGCCCCCCCCCCAAAAAAAAACACTGGATTTTTTTTAATATTGATTTTTGAGGGTATAAAAGATTCGGCACAGCCGAATGTAACACTCTCGCTTGTTTTTTTCAAGCAAACACTAAGATTGTAAACTTTTTTGTTATACCCAATTCACACCTGGGGTGAAATCTCGTTGGAACGAGATTTCGATCATATGGTTGTGTATAAAATGATGCAGACCGTATGATCGAAATCTCGTTCGAACGAGATTTCACCTCAGGCGTGAATAGGCCTTAATTTTTCCTTAAAAAGGTTCTAAATCCACGTCATTTGGGCGGCAAGGTAAAACCAATTTTACAAAAGCTTACAAATAAGTTTTTTAAAAACTTAGGTGGTTATTCATAAAACCTGAAATATATTTAAAGTAGGTTTATTTGACAGATATTGCAGGAATAATTGTCAAATAAACCTACAATAAGTCTACTATAAGTATTATGAATAAGAGCCTTAGATTTTCAAAGTAAAAAATAGTTGTTGTTATAAAAAAATACCAAAAAAAGCGGGAATATGGAATCCCGCGCGGGACGCGGGAATCGGTTATGAAAAGCGGGACAATCCCGCCAAATGTGGGACGTCTGGCAACCCTATTCTTGACGTAACACTTGTATCAGATACATTGTCTGATAGAATTGATGACTGGAGAGTTTTGGAAGAGCATTCTTTCTCAGATCATCGCTACATTGAGTTTTTACTCTGGGAGCGTGCCCCGGTTAGAAATCTGAGAAGAACAAACTGGGTGAAATATGGGGAGACTTTTTCTTTGCTTTTGGATGAAGTACCCTTATCTGAACCGCATAGTTTGGCGGAAATTGACTGCCTGGTTGACCATATAACAAATGTTTGTAATAGGTGCCTGGATGCGTCTTGCCCTTCTGCAAAGCCTAGAGGGGAAAAAAGCCACCTTGGTGGTCAAATGAGTTGCAGACGAGCAGAGATTCCTGCAGAAAGCTCTTTAATAAGGCTAAATTTTCAAGAGCGGACGAGGACTGGTCTGCATACAGGCTGCAACTTAAGAGTTATAAAAAGATGATCAGAAATGCAAAATGTGATTCTTGGAAAAACTTCTGTGGAAACATAGAAGACGTTTCTGAGGCATCCAGGCTGCGCAAGGTTCTGGCTTCTTCTCTTGCACCCTGGGATACCTGAAAGATCCTTATGGGGTGTGGTCTTCCTCCAGTGGAGAGTCGCTGGATCTCCTTTTAAACAAGCATTTTCCGGGCAATTCCATGACGCCGTTTCAAGCTTTGGAACGTTCTGACGCCCAAGCATCTGAAATTGCTTCGGAAATAATAAATATGCCAACATTAATCTGGGCGATAAAAAGCTGCAGGCCCTATAAATCCCCGGGACCTGATGGTATAATAAGTGTTGGACTATATAGCCCCGTTGCTGTATAATCTCTACACAGCATGCATCAACTGGTCGTATATTCCTTTAAAATGGTGGGATACCAGAGTCGTATTTATCCCGAAGGCTGGGAAAAGTTCCCACACAGCTCCGAAGGATTTCAAACAAATAAGTCTGTCTTCTTTTTTGTTAAAGACAATGGAACGAATGATAGACTCATATTTGCGTAGAGTGATTGACCCGAGGTTGCTTTCGACAAAGCAACATGCATACAGCAAGGGACGATCAACGGAAACAGCTCTTCATGAGCTTGTTGGTACCATCGAGAGATCGCTTTCGGTAAAGGAGTACACTATGGTGGCCTTTCTTGATATTGAGGGGGCTTTTAATAATGTCATCCCAGAATCGATAATATTGGCATTGTCTGGTCTGGGAGTAAAGCGTGAAATCGTTTTAATGGTGGAAAACCTACTTGCCATTAGACGTATATCGTCTGAATTGGGAGCGTCCGTCATATCTCGATTTGTCAATAGGGGCACACCACAAGGAGGTGTTCTTTCGCCGCTTCTTTGGAACCTGGCACTGAATTCAATGCTACTATCTCTAGAAGCACGTGGTTGTCATGTTGTCGCATATGCTGACAATGTCGCGATAGCGGTAAAGGGGAAGCATCTGCCAACATTGCGGGACATTCTTCAGGGTTCTCTGAAAGATCTGTCTAAATGGGCAAGAGACTGTGGTCTAGGAGTTAATCCTAGTAAAACAGAGCTTGTTTTGTTTACAAGGAAAAATAAGATTCCTGCTTTTGATCCTATTTCTCTGGACGCACATTGGGAACTTTGTATGGAAAAGGCGCGCATCGACGTTTTTTTATTATAACTCTTGAACGGATAGGAATTTCACGACATTCTTTGCCATTATAAAAACTGGAGACCTTAAGGAACTCACTCATGTGGATTGGACATTTTTCGCATTAGTACCCTACTTGTAAATTTAAGGCAAAGTTGGTTAATTTATTCATATAAAAAAGTAAAATAAAGGTCAATTATTTAAAACAGTTACGGATTTTAAGTGACAATATAACAGCTTACCATTCAATCCAACGTGTTTTCTTTCATATTTTGGTAAAGTATACACCCTACACTAAAATAACGTTCAAAATTAACTGTTTTCTATCTATTATTTTTAAACAAAAATAATGCAGAAAAATATCAAACAAAGAAGCAACAAACGGTAAATAAGCATTATTTGCAATAATTGTTAAGTTTTTTGGTAGAAAAAAATATTAAAAAAACATTACTCCATAATCGGTACTTCCAACTTTTCTGTCTGTCTTATTAGGGATATATTTGGATCGGACTTAATCAAAAGATACTAAAAACATCTTGCAGGTTGTTTGTTTTTGAGTTTTCTCTGTTAAAAGTTTCTTTTATAATTTTTAAAAAGTGATGTTTTCAGAGCCGGCTCCAATAATTGTCATAAAAGAAGGCAAATATTTTTTAAATGTTACCTTATTAGTTAAGGATAATTTTAATACCAACGGGCAATCATGAGCTAGAATTGTATGCATAGTGGTACTCATGGGTCACCAACCATACTTTTCCACTAATAATTTTTCAGTTCCATGTATGTGTTTTCTAAATTAAACTGAATTAATTTTTTCATTTGCGTTGATACACAGAGGTATTATATCAACCCGTTTTATAATATCTTCTTCTATTAAAGTTATTTTGGCCGTAACTGCGGCCAAAGCCTTTTAGTTACAAGCATTAGGTGAAACTCCTTTTGCCTTAAAAAAGTGAAGTAGGGTATCAAAATTAATAATTATTGGAAACCGCGGTTTTCTGTTAATAATAAAGATAATTAAAGTAAAATTGTGTAGTAAAACTATCAATAGTAAATTGTTTTAGAAAATAATCACTTTAAAATATTTATTTTTCGTTAATAGACCCCACTTTAAACCTCCTTTCAGGGCGCAGCTGCAACTGGCTGCACAAGTTTCTAACCCAGGAGTATTAAGTAATGCTTCTAGTTTATTGTACAAAAAGAATCGCCATTCCCTTTCGTTCCCCACAAAAGTTGGAATCCAAAATATAAACTGTTTTTTTCTAATTTTTCAAAAATTGACACTTTTTGATGGACGTATTTCCTACTTAAAAAGAGTAACATTAAAAACCATAAAATGGGTAGCAAAGGTATTAGTTATAGCTATAATCTCCACTTAATTTCAGGAAAATCGCATTATTAGAAGTAGTTTTAAAAAATAAAATAAAAAAAGTCTTAAAAAAATATTTTTTTTTTTAATTTATGCAAAAAGTTCTTACTTTGAATTTATGTCCTGACTAAACTAAGCGATGGATTTTCTTTCTATGAACGGTTTTCTTTCTCCTAGGGTGTCTACTTAGCGAATACGAGCATTAATTGTAAATAACTAGACATTTGTTTGACTCTCAAATGCGCATCTAGGATCCAATGTGGGACGGTACTGAAATCACCTTCTCAGATGGAGCCAAGTATCTTGGAGTATTTCTACACTGAAAAAAATTTTTACCATTTTTAAAGCATGTTGAACTTAATTTAAAAAAAGAAGGGTATGCGAGGGCTCCAAAGATATTAATTCTTCTTCCAAGTATATTTTTTCCTAAAACATAGTAATGCATTTACTTAAATATATCTTAAAAGTAAGTAAAATTGTACTTAATATAAGTTTAATTGTTTTTATCCAGAGGAAAAATATTTTTTTAAAATAAGTAAAAATTTCCTTAAACTTACGGATTCTGTGGACCCTATGGAGCCCCAATATGAGGACCCTACGGGCCCCCTATATATGGGGTCCGCCCATGGGTATTTGCGTACAGTATTATAGGGACACTATTGATTTTGATCCAAAATTTTGGTCAGAATCTCTCTATCTTGCTTAGTTTTCGAGATATGGGAATGGGGTCTTGAGAAATTTGATCATGAAATAACTCGAAAACTATAATTCGGAGAGCTTTCGGGTCTTCGGTGGTCTTGTTCTTCAAGTTAAGGACTACAAAAATGCCTTTAGAATTTTTTTCGTATCTGCAGTATTTGCAGAGTTATAGGCATTTGAAAATTACGCGAAAATCGAAATTTGGATTTAAAGTTAGGGTCTCATGGGGTCTCCACATGGGGCCTCCAGATGGGATCCCCAAAATACCTAAAGTATTTTTTCCTTAAGTTAAGTAAATTATTTCTTAAACTGATGAAGATATGGATTCAAATAAAGTCAATGAAATCAATAAAATAAAGATTACTTTTTTATTAAATTAAAACAAAAATTTATTAAATTAAAGAAAATGCGTTTTGGAATTAAAGATTAGTACTTATTTGATTCAAGGTCTAGAAAATGTATATACTATTTGTAAGTAAGTTACGTACTTATTTATTTTTTTTTGCACACAATTTAATGTTTTTTCTTTTAAGTAAAACAAAATTTTTTAATAAACCCTTTTTTTCTTAAATGCAATCAATTCGTCATAAATGTAAAGATTATTTAACTTAATTTAAAAAAAACAAATTAAGAAAAACTCTTGTGCTTTTTTAAGTATTTGTATGTACTATATTCAAGTTTGTTTGCTTTGTTTTAAGTAACTCCACCTTATATTAAGATAAGTTGAAGTAAATTCAAAAAAAAATGTTTACTTAAATTAATGACAGTAATTATTTAATTTCAGTATACTTATTTTTTTCAGTGTAGATAGGAAGCTGAATTTGCTTTGCTTTGTATTCCTGTAAAAGGGCCATTGGAAAACGATGGGGTTTTAGCCCTCAAGTCGTTCATTGGATCTATACAGCAGCGGTGCGTCCAATTTTGCTGTATGGAATCATTGTCTGGTGGCCTGCTTTAGAAACAAAAGCGAACTGTGTCTTTATCACGAAGGTACAGAGAATGGCGTCAATGTGCATCACTGGTGCTCTTCGTACTACACCTACGGCTGCATTATAAATCCTCCTTCACCTGATACCCTTGGACATATTGGGTACACTCAGAAAATTATGTAAGTTACTACATGTTAGTTGTTTGTATATTTTACAGTAGTTAGTTGTTTTTAACTACAAAGTCAGTTGTTTTTGTATGAAAAATATCAAACAACTATTTCTGTTAGTTATTTTAAGTAGTTTTTTTGAACAACTAACAAAAAAGTACTGTGCTGTAGTAACAGTTATTTAAAGTAGTTAATTTTATTTTTTTTTTTATCTCTGAAAAATTTTCAGTTTTTTTCCAAAAAATAACAATAAATTTTCGTTTTTTTATTTTTCACAACTTTAAAAAAAAAGAAAAAAAAAAACTTGGAAAAAATTTGGTCTTCAATTTTTTTTTCTGAAAAAATTTTTTGAAAAAGAAAATGTGTGTATTGATTACATATTTTATTTTTACTACATGTTAGTTGTTTTGACTACAAATGTAAGTAGTTTTTACTACATAAGTCAGTTGTTTTTTGTCAGTTAAAATTACTAACATTGTTAGTTGATTTAACTGAAAAAGTAGTTGACCCCAAAACAACTTACAAAATAGTTATTTTAACTGACATTTTCAGTTGATTTTACTAACATAATTTTTTGAGTGTAGGCAGTATGCGGCTGCGTCGGCAATTCGACTCAATAGCACGCTGCAATGGAGGAGCAGCGATTGTGGCCATAGCGCGATCTTGAAAAAGACAACAATACCACAAAATGTGGACTGTGCTCCCTCTTTGAGCCTCTATGAGCGCCACTTTACCACTATGATACCATCCAGGGAGTCTTGGTTGGGGGATACTCCGGGTAGTGGAGCTACCATAAATTTTTACGCAGATGGATCGAGGCTGTACGAACAAGTGGGCTTTGGAGTCTATTCGGAAGAGCTTGGGTTGAGCCTGGCTCGTAGATTGCCAGATCATTGCAGTGTTTACCAGGCAGAGATGCTGGCACACTCAAAAATTTATGTTAGTAAAATCAACTGAAAATGTCAGTTAAAATAACTACTTTGTAAGTTGTTTTGGGGTCAACTACTTTTTCAGTTAAATCAACTAACAATGTAAGTTATTTTAACTGACAAAAAACAACTGACTTATGTAGTAAAAACTACTTACATTTGTAGTCAAAACAACTAAAATGTAGTAAAAATAAAAAAATCTATAAATAAGTTTTTTTTTTCAAAAAATTTTTCAGAAAAAAAATTGAAGACCAAATTTTTTTTAAATGAAAAATAAAAAAACTAAAATTTATTTTTATTTTTTTAAAAAAAATTTAACTACTTTAAATAACTGTTACTACATCACAGTACTTTTTTGTTAGTTATTCAAAAAAACTACTTAAAATAACTAACAGAAATAGTTGTTTAATATTTTTCATACAAAAACAACTGACTTTGTAGTTGAAAATAAATAACTACTGTAAAATATATAATTAACTAACATGTAGTAACTTACATAATTGTCTGAGTGCAATAAAAGAAGTGGCTGACTGGTTGAGCTGCAATGTCTTGTCTACAACCGCAGTCAACATCTATACTGACAGTCAAGCCGCGGTCAAGTCCCTGGATTCAATGTTTCTGTAAACAAGATCTGCCCTTAACTGCCGCACGTCTTTAAATGAGATGGCCAAGCAGTTTAACATACGACTCATATGGGTCCCAGGGCACAGAGACATTCCAGGGAATTGCAAAGCCGATGAGCTTGCAAGACTAGGAACTACCTTACAGGTTCCAACAGAATTGGAATGTGTTGGTATGCCTCTAGAAACTTGCAAGCAAAACCTACGGCTTTGTTCTGCGACGGAGACTAATCAAAGATGGGCAAATGGATGGACGTGTGAGACAACACGACTGATTTGGCCTTCTCTTAATCAGGGACGCACAAGTGAGCTGATATCGCTTCCAAGAGGAGAGATTTCGACGGTGGTTTCTATAATTACCGGACACAGCTTATAGGGAAGCACGCAGAGCGGTTAAATGTGCCGTCGAATGACTTTTGCCGAAGTTGCATGGATGAAGAGGAGTTGGAAACTATCGAACACTTTATTTGCCATTGCCCGGCACTTTCTGGTCAGAGACTTGCTTCAATAGGATCTAGGGAGCTGTACGATCTTTCTGATTTGTTGGATGTCAAAATTCAATATCTAAGGAGTTTTATAAGAAGCTAGGGCTGTCAATCCCGAAATCCCGAATCCCGAAATCCCGGGATTTTTGTCATAAAATGAATCCCGAATCCCGGGATTTTTAAGCTCAAATCCCGGGATTTTTGAAATATTAAAAATATATAAGAATTTATTTTTAAAAATACAAATTTGTTCAATTATTGTTACATTTACATCAACAAATTTAACTAAAACTTTTTTTTAATTTTCAACGTAGCTGGCCACGAATTTTGCTGAACTGAGAATTCTACCCAGGCTTGCTGAATAATAGTCCAACGCACTAACCATTAAGCCACAGTCACGGAGCCCTTTGACCAAAGTTTGCAGGTTTTGGCGAAAATTTTCTAAAAAAAACCAAAACTTTGATCGAAGGACGCCACGGGTAAATTTAATCCGATTGGCCTCAAATTTGTATCACATAAGTTTTAGGTCTAGGAGAATAAAAACTTTCCGGGACGGTCAAATTTGGAAGAAAAACTTTTTTTAAACAAAAAAATGCAAATCTAATGTAATATATTATTACATTTCCCCATTAAATGTTTTTCTTATTTTAAATTTTCTTTAAATTAGTTTTAAAATTATACAGTGCAACAACCAAAATCGGCATGGGATCAAACCAAAAGCAAATAAAAGCTGTCATTTTCCATAACAAACCCTTCAAGGCTTTTTTCAGTTCATTGATATATATTTTATATTAACAATTACTTAAAAACTGCATAAGTGGCGTATACTTTATTGTTTAATTGCCTTTAAATTAGTGCCCCCCATTTCCCGGTTCTCGGTATTTTTGGGAATACCGGTATTCCCGGTTCTGGTACCGGTTTCCCGGTTCTAGATATATTCCCGGGAATACCGGTATTCCCGGTTCTGATCCTGGTACCGGTTCTGAAAAAACCAAAAAATACTATACCATAAAATATTAAGATTACACCATTTAATCAGTATTTGAGAAATATTTAGTTGTGTTTGTAAAATTATTTAAAAATCTAGTAATTGTTTTCACTTAAATTCATAAAAAAATAGGAAATGGTGTTTTTCACATGTTTTGTATTATTTTTTGGTAAAAGCGAAGAATAAACTTTAATTTTACAAAATTTTACAAAATATACATACCGGTAGTCCCGGGAATACCGTCAGAACCGGAACCGGTACTCCCGGGAATACCGGGAATAATTCAAGAACCGGGAAACCGGTTCCATTTCCCGGTAATACCGGGAACCGGGAATACCGGTATTCCCGGTACTACGGTACTGACCGTAGGCACTACTTTAAATAACAATAAGAATAATAAGAAATCATTTTTTTTTTTAATAATTTCGTTGTAGCGAAAGCGACCCAAGGGTTTTCGTGGGAATCAAACCCACGAATCCCTGCTTAATAGGCTAGCACGCTACCAACTAACACACAGTAGCCCACTAATATGCACAACAAAATTGAAACATAAAGAGTCTACTATTTTTTACTTTTATAATCAAAGAAATTTGATACCGAAAAATCCCGGAATCCCGAGAAATCCCGGGATCCCGAAAAATCCCGTGATCCCGAAAAATCCCGGGATCCCGGGATTTCGATTTTTAAATCCCGAATCCCGGGATTTTAAAAAACTGATCCCGTTTGACAGCCCTATAAGAAGCTCAAACTGGTTTAACGACAGGGACTAGTAGGGAAACCTATTACGGTCCCGTGGTATCACAATGGACCTCAGAGTCTACGTGTGTTGACGTAAAACGTCAGCAGCCACTTACAACCTAACACTCAAAAAATTATGTTAGTAAAATCAACTGAAAATGTCAGTTAAAATAACTACTTTGTAAGTTGTTTTGGGGTCAACTACTTTTTCAGTTAAATCAACTAACAATGTTAGTTATTTTAACTGACAAAAAACAACTGACTTATGTAGTAAAAACTACTTACATTTGTAGTCAAAACAACTAAAATGTAGTAAAAATAAAATACATAATTTTTTTTTTTCAAAAAATTTTTCAGAAAAAGAATTGAAGACCAAATTTTTTTTTTTCAAAAAGTTGTGAAAAATAAAAAAACGAAAATTTATTTTTATTTTTTGGAAAAAAACTTTGAAAATTTTTCAGATATAAAAAAAATAAAATTAACTACTTTAAATAACTGTTACTACATCACAGTACTTTTTTGTTAGTTGTTCAAAAAAACGACTTAAAATAACTAACAGAAATAGTTGTTTGATATTTTTCATACAAAAACAACTGACTTTGTAGTTGAAAACAACTAACTACTGTAAAATATACAAATAACTAACATGTAGTAACTTACATAATTTTCTGAGTGAACCTAACCTAAGGGCCATAAATTCAGACAAGGAAAAACAATAAAAATTAAAATTCGTTATTGATAACATTCAATTTTGAATTTTTCAAAAAATTCAATTTTGAATTTTAAATAAAATTCTAAAGAATTTTATTTTAAATTCTTAAAAGAAATAAAATTCTAAAAAATTTTATTTAAAATTCTTGAAAGAATTTTATTAATAAAAAAAAGAATTTTATTTTCATACAAATAAATATATTTCAAACAAGTAAATATTTTAATAATGTTCGAGTATTTCTATATATTAAGGTAACTTAATTAGCTAAATACATCCTCATATGATAGTAAATTGCCACTATCTTCTAATTTAATGTAATTTAATAATTTACTTAGTTCAAACTTATAATACAATAGTATTTTTTTAGTAATTTCCAAAATTTGATCCACTTATTTATAGAAAACCTCTTAAAAAATTCTCATATTTTAATGTAATTCTCTGATTCTGAAAGCTTTTTCAAACAGAAACATTATAAAGAAATTTTGTACACTTTTCTAAAAATAGAATCTTTAATTTTATAGCAATTTTCTATAAAAAAAGTGTTTTCTGAGGCAGTTTATCACATTCTTAAACATTTTTCATATAGAAAATTATTAGGGTCTTAGACATTTTTCGAAAGAAACATTTTAAGGCACTATTTCAACACAAAATTTGAGGATTTAGAGATAAATTTCCTATAGAAAATTCTTGCAAAATTCTTACAAACAGAAAAATGTTTAGATTCAGAGTAATTTTTTTCGTTCCAAAAAATCTCACATCTAATATAGTTTTCTACAGAAAAGTTCGAAAGAAACATTTTAATGAATGATTTTTATTAAATTTTCCTATATAAAAATTCTCAGATTCTAAAAGATTAAAAAAAATCATATTCTTAAAAATATTTCCATAACAAAAATTCTTAGATTTGAAAATATATTTCTCATAGAAAAGCTCAGATTCTTAAACGTTTTTCCTATTGAAAAGTTATCCGATCTGAGAAATCTTTTTGGCAGAAAGATTCTTGGGATTCTGAAACAGTATTTTTTGGGAAAAATTCCCACACTCAAAAAAGTATGTCGGTAAAATCTACTACAAAAAACAGTTGTTTTGACTACATTTTGTTGTTGAAAAGGCGTCCACTACATATTACGGTAAAAACAACTAAACATGTTGTTGTTTTTAACTATTGATTTTCAACTACAAAATGTAGTAAAAACTACTACAAAACTGTTTAATACAGTTGTTTTTGCTACAATTGCCTAAAATTTTATTTAAAAAATTTCTTAAACGTTTAAATGATTGATATTTATTTATTTAAAAATCAATACATTTCAGTTGGTTGTATAGAATTTCGATGTGATGACAATTTTTTGGTGTATTTATCTGGAATTATAGAAGAAAAAAATTATATTAATAAAATGTTAAACAAAATAAATTGATTTTATTTACTACCTTTGTTTTTTTAATAGATTATTTCAAATTTCCACCGCTTCTGATCAAAATTTGTCTGGAATAAAAAAAAAAAAGAACTGCTTTGGTAAAATTGATTTATAAAAAAAAATAATTAATTTGCAATGTTTCAAAAAAAGTACACTCAAAAAAGTATGTCGGTAAAATCTACTACAAAAGACAGTTGTTTTGACTACATTTTGTTGTTGAAAAGGCGTCCACTACATATTACGGTAAAAACAACTGAACATGTTGTTGTTTTTAACTATTGATTTTCAACTACAAAATGTAGTAAAAACTACTACAAAAGACGGTATACAGTTGTTTTTACTACACTTGCCTGAAATTTTATTTAAAAAATGTCTTAAACGTTTAAGTGATTGATTTTTATTTATTTAAAAAGCAATACATTCCAGTTGGTTGTATAGAATTTCGACATGAAATTAAAATTTTTTGGTGTCTTTATCTGGAATTATAGAAGAAAAAAATTATATTAATAAAATGTTAAACAAAATAAATTGATTGTATTTACCTTTGTTTTTTTAATAGTACATTTCAAATTTTCACCGCTACTGACCAAAATTTGTCTGGAATAAAAAAAACCAAATGCTTTGGAAAAATTGATTTATAAAAAAAAAGAATTAATTTACAATGTTTCAAAAAAGTATGTACCTGCTCTGTTGTGTATACAAAGAAAAGAAAGATGGCACCAAGCCGACAAGAAATTTTTTGTTTTTTTCCGATTGGTTTTTACGCACGCTTATGTGAGCGCTATATTATACACACTTGCTATCTCATTTCTCCACTTATTTTCTTTCGCTCAAGAATATTTTTCCAAAAACATATTTTTTGTTATAATTAAATTTAATTAATTGTAATTTAATTTATTTAGATATTATTTATTTGGTATAAAAATAATTCCTTCCGCATCCCGCACGACCAACTCGTTCGACACATTCGTTTGCAATAAAAATTTCTAGAAAAAAACAAGTTTTTAGAAAAAAAAAACTAAAAACAACTACATAAATCAACTATTGCTGCAGTGTAGTATATTTTTTGTAGTTATTTTTTGAAACTACTACAAAAAAAAGTTGTTTGAGATTTTTTCATACAAAAACTACCGAAATTGTAGTTAAAAACAACAGCTACTACACGCAAAAAAAAAATCTGTGTAAGATTGAGCAATCCTACTTGGTAAAACTTTTTTCATACCAAAAAAAAATTTTTACCAAATTTTTGCTAATATTATGCACGCAAAAAAAAACTTGTGTCGGAGTGAGCAAAAATCTGGCATAATTTTACCAAAAATATGCTAAAACTACAACCGACGAAGTAGTTTTCGTAATTTAGCCAAAACACTTATGTAAAAAATTTTGAAGAAAATGCTAATGCTATTTAAGTAAAAACTTGGTAAAATATACCAAAAGAGATATGGTGAAATATTCTAAAATTATTAGAAAATATGACTAAAAATAATGCTAAAAGTTACGACATTTATGCTAAAATAAATTTTCAATAAATTTTTGTAAAAATTTGTATATTTGTTGAATTTAAAATTTTCACAGAATAAATCCATATTAATGTAATAAATGTTGTGTATGATTTAATTTACCACCGACCAACTGACCCTTTTTGTACAATTTTCTCGAGTGACTGCTGCCTACGCTTCTTCTTGAAGTAAAGGATCCGCTATAGCTTCACGAATTTATTTAAAAGCATCCTGTAAAAATAGAAAATTATTACAAAACATAAATTTTTGATTTAAAAAATTGGTAAACCCCATTGGTCTCTTGGTAAGGAGGAACACTTACTTTGTCATTCCATTTGTAACTCAAAACAGGTATGGACTCCCTTGGCTTTGGGTTTTTAGGTTTTAATTTTATACCTAAAGGCAGGATTGGTGTCCACGCTCTTTATTGTAGTGAAGGATTCGCCATAGCTTCAAAAATTTATTTAGCAGTACCCTGTAAAAATAGAAAATTATTACCAAACACTAATTTTTAACTAAAAATCTATTAAACCTTATTGGTGTCTTCGGAATGCGGGTATACTCACTTTATCATTCCATTTGTTATTCATCGAAACATACGTCTGGGACTCCATTGGTTTTTCTTAATGAATGGTGTTTTAAGTGATGAAAGCAAAATTTACTTTAACATTCTTTTATCTTACATTTATTTATCTTTTAGAAAACTAATTATTTATTTTTATTTATTAATTTATTTTTATTTTATTTATCAATTTCCTTTTTACGTTTTTATAACACAAAAAATAAACAAACAACGCACACAAAAAAAATGAAAATGGCGGTCTGTATTTGTTTTTTTGTTGTTTTCTTTCGATAAATTTTTGTGCAGGTAATTTGCGTTATTGTGCAAGCTACTTGGTTATTTTACATAAAAAATGAATTATGTTACTTTAACATCGACAAGCATAATATTAGCAAAAATTTGGTAAAAATTTTTTTTTGGTATGAAAAAAGTTTTACCAAGTAGGATTACTCAATCTTACACAGATTTTTTTTTTGCGTGTGCGTGTCGATGTTAAAGTAACATAATTCATTTTTTATGTAAAATAACCAAGTAGCTTGCACAATAACGCAAATTACCTGCACAAAAATTTATCGAAAGAAAACAACAAAAAAACAAATACAGACCGCCATTTTCATTTTTTTTGTGTGCGTTGTTTGTTTATTTTTGTGTTATAAAAACGTAAAAAGGAAACTGATAAGTAAAATAAAAATAAATTAATAAATAAAAATAAATAATTAGTTTTCTAAAAGATAAATAAATGTAAGATAAAAGAATGTTAAAGTTAATTTTGCTTTCATCACTTAAAACACCATTCATTAAGAAAAACCAATGGAGTCCCAGACGTATGTTTCGATGAATAACAAATGGAATGATAAAGTGAGTATACCCGCATTCCGAAGACACCAATAAGGTTTAATAGATTTTTAGTTAAAAATTAGTGTTTGGTAATAATTTTCTATTTTTACAGGGTACTGCTAAATTAATTTTTGAAGCTATGGCGAATCCTTCACTACAATAAAGAGCGTGGACACCAATCCTGCCTTTAGTTATAAAATTAAAACCTAAAAACCCAAAGCCAAGGGAGTCCATACCTGTTTTGAGTTACAAATGGAATGACAAAGTAAGTGTTCCTCCTTACCAAGAGACCAATGGGGTTTACCAATTTTTTAAATTAAAAATTTATGTTTTGTAATAATTTTCTATTTTTACAGGTTGCTTTTAAATAAATTCGTGAAGCTATAGCGGATCCTTTACTTCAAGAAGAAGCGTAGGCAGCAGTCACTCGAGAAAATTGTACAAAAAGGGTCAGTTGGTCGGTGGTAAATTAAATCCTACACAACATTTATTACATTAATATGGATTTATTCTGTGAAAATTTTAAATTCAACAAATATACAAATTTTTTCAAAAATTTATTGAAAATTTATTTTAGCATAAATGTGGTAATTTTTAGCATTATTTTTAGTCATCTTTTCTAATAATTTTAGAATATTTCACCATATCTCTTTTGGTATATTTTACCAAGTTCTTACTTAAATAGCATTAGCATTTTCTTCAAAATTTTTTACATAAGTGTTTTGGCTAAATTACGAAAACTACTTCGTCGGTTGTAGTTTTAGCATATTTTTGGTAAAATTATGCCAGATTTTTGCTCACTCCGACACAAGTTTTTTTTTTGCGTGTACTTACTACACAAACGACCGTCATATAGTAACTGCAATAATTTTCTGAGTGTATGTACCTGTTCTGTTGTGTATACAAAGAAAAGAAAGATCGTCAGCTTATTATTGTTTTGCTCCATACGCCAACAACTCGGTTTCGAGAAAAACGATAAAATAGGTTTACCACAAATTTTCTCGAAAAGTAATCGCTGGATTTTGTTTTAATGTTTACCATTTGTTGCTACATATATTGTAAACAAAGCTTCCAGTTTTCAGACTTTTACATACAATAGATCAAAAGATTTTAAACTTTTAAGAAAATAGGATTTTATGGTATTATGCTCCATATCAAATTTTGCTTACACATTTGGGACTTTTGTGTGACATGGAGCAAATGAGTTCTCAGTGCCAAACAAAATAACAATGAAACAAAAAGAGCTAGATTTATAAAACTGGGTATTTAGAACACTTATATAGTCAGGTTGCATGGTATTAAAAATGGGGATGATCGGTCAATGGACACGCCTACCTCCCACACAACCTAAATGGCAAATGTGACATTACTTGAAATGTTTAGAAGTTACGGTATTAAAATTCGGTACGTAGAATAGTATCAACATAATTAATAGGGATGAGATTTTCATGCACTAAAAAATCAAAAATATGCGCTTAAAATATGCGCTAAAAAATTCAAAATATGCACTAAAAAACCTTAAAATATGCACTAAAAAATAAAATGTGTGTAATAAAAATCTTGTTTTCATAGGAAAAACTTTTAAAAAGCAAAAAATGCGGCGGATTTAAATAGTAACATTTAAAAATTTATGTAAACGAGATTTTTTTAGAAATTAAGAAAATCTAAAAAAAAATTAAAAACAAAAAAAAAATTGTTTTTCTTATTATCCAAATAAATTTTTAAAATTTAAAATAGTTTTTGAAAAAAATAAATTTCAATTTGTGTTTTTGCTAATTTATGCCAAAATATGCAAAAATATGCACTTAAAAGTATGAAATATGCACAAAATATGCATTTAAAATCAAAATATGCAAAAATATGCATTTTCACCAAAATATGCAAAAATATGCAAAAACAAATCAATGCCATTTTAACGCAAATTTCTTGATTCGGAAAGATAATTGGTCGATATCGTTTTTAGACTATCGACAAAAAACATGCATTTGCATGGAAATCTCATCCCTAATAATTAATCTTCATTCCAAAAATATGCAAGATCCGTAAATTTTTAAATAATCAAGAGCCTTTTCTATAACGCAAATTTTCAAAAAACGTCAAAATGGTGTGTTTTTTCTTAGGAAATGCTGGATATCTCAAATTTGAAAAGAGGTTTTAAAAAACGGACTTCGGAATAAGAAAGAGGATATTTATATTATATATATTCAATTCCTAACTCATTTTTTTCAAAAAAACAACTCTGTAAAGTAGTTTACAGAGTTGTTTTTTTTTAACTGGTATTTTCATTTGATTTTACTTACATAATTTTCTGAGAGTGATTTTAAAATTGTGCCAGTAGTAATGGCTGAAATCGTTGGTGACAATTTTCTGCTTGGATAAATCAATGAATTAAAGACTGATTTTTATGCTTTTTTGCCGTTTTTTTTTTTTTTTTCTTAATTTTCAGATATTTGTTAAAATTGATTATTCTGTTTTCTCTTTTTTCAAATATTTTCTTAATACCGTTTGCATATTTTACAACATTTTATATTAAAATGAATTTGAGGCAAAATTTAGGTCCTGTTAGAAGTGATAATAGTTTTCTCCGATCCCAATTAGGTAACTTAAAACATAATCTTAATGTTGGTCATTTAAACTGTACCAGCTTTAATTTAAAACCAAATTCTTCAAAGTTTAGTGAGATAAAGAGTCTTTTGGAGGGTGGTTTTTTGCATGTGTTTGGTGTGAGTGAAACATGGCTAAAGCCTGCTATTTCTACCAGTGTCATTGATATTTCTGGTTATGTGTGTCACAGAAATGATCGGCCAACCGGCAGGGCTGGGGGCGTGGCACTTTTTGTTTCAAAAACTATTAAACATAAGGTGGTTTTTATTGGTGATAATTACAGAATTGCGGAATGTATTTTTGTGGAGCTGAGTTTTGGGAATGATAAACTTCTAGTGGGGACTGTTTATCTTCCTCATGGTGACTTCACCACTTTTGAAAGGCAGGTGTCTGATTTATTTGTGCGTTATTCGAATATTGTTATTATGGGAGACTTTAATAACAATTTATTTGATCCAGTTAAGTGCTCAAGAGTAAGAGACATTTGTGGTAGGTTAAATATTTCTCCTATTCATAATTCTATGCCAACGCATTTTGATATTCAGTATAACACGACTTCGTTACTGGATTATTTTTTGGTATCATCGCCTGAGTTAATAAGGCATTCCAATCAATTCCAATGTCCTGGTATAACTCGTCATTCGTTTGTTTTTGTGTCACTTGACATTTTGCAGCCGGATAACAGGTTGTTTTATGAGTTTTATGATTATGATGCAGTCGCTATTAGATCTATGGAGGTTAAGGCGTTAGAGTGTAACTTTACTGATATGTATTTGACTAATAATGTTGATGATCAGTTAATGATTTTGAATAATAATTTGCATTTTATGCATTCAATTGTTCCATTAAAGAAGCGGATGATTCAAAATAATGCTGACAGCTGGTTTAAATGTTCGGAAATACAACATCAAATTTCTCTTAGGGATCTCGCTTATTGTGCTTATTTGCGTGATAAATCTGATGCAAATTGGAAAGCTTTTTGTCGATGTAGAAATCGGACTAAATCAGTTATTCGTAAATTTAAAAGGAGGGCTCATGGTGAGATTTTTAACAATAAATCAAATTAGGAGATTTGGTCAATTTTGAATAGTAATGGAGTTGTGGATAATACGAATCATCTTGAAAATATTGACCCAGACATTATAAATAATGCATTTTTTTCTAATCAGGATATAACTAATAATCATGGTGGTGAAGTTACTAATTTTAGTAGTGATGGTTTTTCTTTTCGGTCAGTTGATTTGTTTGAAATGGTTTCGGCTTTTAATTTAATCAAATCTAAGGCGGTGGGTTATGACGGATTTGCGCTTAAGTTCATCAAAATGATAATACCTATCATTGGTGACCATATATTGCATTTGGTGAATACGATATTGACAACGTCAAATTTTCCAATATTGTGGAAGGTTGCCAAAATCGTACCAATAAAGAAAAACAATAATATTAGTGTTGGTGATAATTTAAGGCCCATATCGATACTCCCAATATTGTCTAAAATGGTTGAGCATCTTTTGAAAAAGCAGTTAATTAAACATATTGATGACAATCAGTTACTTCATGATTGTCAATCTGGATTCAGGTGTAATCGAAGTACCACTTCGTTGCTTGTTGGTGTAACTGACAATGTTAGGAAAACTATTTCTAATAAAGGGGATTGTGTTTTGTTGTCTCTGGATCTGGCCAAAGCGTTTGACAGAGTCAATCATACTCTTTTAGTTCAAAAGCTGCATATTTTTTTTGGTCTTTCTAGTACTGCTTGTAAGTTGGTGTCGTCTTATCTTTCTGATAGAATGCAGTACGTTTTCAGTAATGGTAAATCTTCTGGAATGCTTCCAGTGTTAAGTGGAGTTCCCCAAGGGTCTGTTCTTGGGCCGCTACTTTTTATAATGTTCATCAATGATCTGTTTAGCAAATTGGAGTGTAATATGTGTGTCCCGTTTTCGTTTGCAGATGATGTGCAACTTTTGTTCAGGGGTGATAAACAATTTCCTGATGTTATGCAGAATATGATTGACTACACAGTCAAATTGTTATGTAGTTGGATGTCCACTAATAGGCTTTGTGTTAATTCTAGCAAAACGAAAGCTTTATTTTTTAGTAATGGTCGCGTGAATAACTTTTCAATTTATATAGATGGTAAATTTATTGAGTTCGTTGATAAACTTAAGTGCCTGGGGGTAATTCTTGATGCTAAATTAAGTTTTGAAAGTCATGTTAATTCTGTAGTATCCAAAGTGAATTTTACTTTGAGAAAGTTGTATAGCCTTAACTTAATTAAAAATTCCTAAATTGACTCCGCTTTTGGAGCGTTCATTCCATGTTCGAGTAGCTCGTGTATTCAATAAATTACCGGAAACATTAAAAACGTTTGATTTTTCCGTTGATACATTCAGGAAAAAAATATTTGATGTAATGTCGCATAATGATGTTTTATAACATGATGAATATATATATTTTTTTTATATTTTGTGAGGATGTTTATTCTGGCTCGAGGTCATTATTTTCTTTACTAATTAAAACCATGATATTCTCATAGTATAATTTTCAAGAAAATTATTTTTTGTTTTTTAAAACAATTTAAAACAAAAAATAATTTTCTTGAAAATTATACTATGAGAATATCATGGTTTTAATTAGTAAAGAAAATAATGACCTCGAGCCAGAATAAACATCCTCACAAAATATAATATTTTAAAGGTCGAATAAAACAATTTTTATTTATTAATAAAAATTAATCAGAATTTGAATATTTTTTTTATCTAGATTGGTTACAAATTAAAGCTTTTACATATTTTTTATATTTTAACATTTAAACTACCTTGGGATCGGTTAATTGCTATTTTTGCTTCTCTTTACTTTATTTTTTTTTTATTTTTTAATAATTGGTTTATGCCTATTATTTACATTTATATATACATACTTATAAGTTCTTCTGTGTTCATATTTTTATTTTTATATTAATAACTTTTAAGTACAAATTTTTGTAAGTAGAAATTAGTAACCGATTATGGCCAATGGGCTAGGTTATAGAAAATGAAATAAATAAATACTAAAAAATGGCGTATGGAGCAAAACAATAATAAGGCGACGACTTGTTATCTCATTTATCCACTTATTTTCTTTCGCTCAATAATATTTTTCCAAAAACATATTTTTTGTTATAATTATATTTAATAAATTGTAATTTAATTTATTTAGATATTATTTATTTGGTATAAAAATAATTCCTTCAGCATCCCGCACGACCAACTCGTTCGACACATTCGTTTGCAATAAAAATTTCTAGAAAAAACGAGTTTTTAGAAAAAAAACTAAAAACAACTACATAAATCAACTATTGCTACAGTGTAGTATATTTTTTGTAGTTATTTTTTGAAACTACTACAAAAAAAAGTTGTTTGAGATTTTTTCATACAAAAACGACCGAAATTGTAGTTAAAAACAACAGCTACTACTTACTACACAAACGACCGTCATGTAGTAACTGCAATAATTTTCTGAGTGCAGTTTCTGAGGGATTACACAGCACAACATGAAAATGCGTATTGGATTCTGGTAAGTGATTTAGGTAGTGTTGGTTGCGCTGATTCTAAATCTGCGACCCAAATATGTCTATTACGTCAGGATTTTGAGTTATTCGCGGTTAAAGTGCCGAAAAAGGCCATTTTGGACCCTTTTTGAAAGCTTATAATATGTGATCCTGAAATGAGATTGACTTTGTTTCAAGCTCATTCAAAAGTATGTGATTTTCTCTATAAGACACGATAAAATGTTCTTGAAAATTAATTTTCTAAAATGGTAAAAAATTATTAACAAAAAACCTTCCATTTTTTAAATATTTAGTTTCTTTACACAGTGTTTTTTGACGAATTTCCATACAAATACACACGTAAATATTAGATTTAAAGCACTTGTGGCTAATGATTTTTTCACCATTATAAAAACATAAATTCCAAGAAAATTTGATCTTGTCTGAAAGAGAAAATTACGCACTTTCGAATGAGCTTGATATCAAGTCATTCGCATGTCAGGATCTTATTCTATAGGAGCTCGAAAATGGCCAAAATGGGCCTTTTTTGACATTTTAACCGCGATTTTTTTAAAATTGTGACGTGATAGAAAAATTTGAGTGACCGTTTTGGAATCAGGAAACCAAAACCTATAAACTTTTTTTGGTTTCATTCAAAACGCAGCGACAAACCTCAGATTTGTAGAGCGATGTAATTAATACCAAATTGTTATTTAAATAAATGTTTATGATTGTTTTTAGGAATTTGAATACGTTTTATTGCAAGAAATCGAAAAAAGTAAAATATAAATAAATTTATTTTAATTTCGTGAGCATGATTATTTCGTGAACTTTAGAAAAATTTTAGTTACACACGTGAGCGTACGTGAGTCAAAATTCACTCACTCGCTTATCTCTACAAAAAATACACACAAAACAATAACAAATTTGTTTTGTTGTTTTTGTTTTGTGTGTGTTTGTTGCTTTATGTTTGCAATTTTATGGAAGGTGGAGTTGAGGGGTTAAAATCTGCTGATAAAATGGGTTTGGTAGATGTAGTGTTAAAACGGTTTAGTTTTGCTGCCTTGGGTTATTGGTAAAAATATGGCAATATTAGAATATTTTTTTTGTTCGTTGGGCATACGGATTTTTACAACGCTGTGGTAATTATTTTTTTTTTGATATTTTGCAAAGATATCTTCTTGGAGGGGTAATTTCACAAGAATTTTATAGCAAAAACGCACTTTATAATTTTGTTTAAATAAAATAAATATAAAAGAAGTTAAATGTCGTATCATTAAATAATTAATATAATTTTAGATATTAAAAAAATTCAAAAAATAGTGAATGCATTAATACCAACGAAAAGGAGAGGAAAAATCAATATCTGCAGATCCCTTAAATAGGGAAACAATCAAATGTGAAACAAACATCTTAACGTACAAGCAAACACCAACAAAAAATCTGGCGCATAATTTGCAACCAAAATGTCGGACGAAGAAGATTCTATGTCAGAGGGATTTTCAGCCAGTGAAGATGAATGGAAACCATCTAAACATGTCAAAGGTGGAGAATCCTCAGATGACGATGATAGCGATTTTGAAGAATCACCCTTAACGGGTGGTGGGGATGCAGCAAGTGGTGGAAGTGCAGCTGGAGCTGGAAAGAAAAGGTATGAATATTATAGATTGGTATGACAATTATTTGTATTTTTTCGTATTTTTTTTTAACAAAAAAAAAAGGGGTGAACCTAAAGCACGTAGCGCTGCCAAACAGACATCATCAAAAAAACGTAGTGGTATATCATTGCGTGCCAAACTTTATAATAAATATAGGCCACCACCCAAAACGTTTTCGCCACCCAGTAGTGTGGCGATGGGAAAGAATTCGCCATCGGCATCTACTTCACGTTCGCACTCAAAAAACTCCACAGCGCCCAATGAAAGCAAAAATATCCGACATAAAATCAATGATGAAGATGATGGAAATGAATCTGATTCCAGCAGTGGCTCTAGCATTGACAACTATTTAGTTCATCCAGAAGATCTCGACATACAATCGAGTTTTTTCAATATCGAAGCTAGGCCGGCAAAAAAGCCTTCAGTTTCACCAGTTCCTGTCTTTGATTGTAATGCTGGCCTTGGAAATCTTACAGAATCCGAATCAGATGACGGCGAGGAAGCACAAGGAAAAATCGATTCAAAAGCCTTTGATTTTAAGCATTTACTCGATTATGCCAACAATCTGGAACAGGTAAAAGAAACTCTAAAACATGCCGCTGAAGAGTCTGCAGCAGACTGCAAGAAAAAGGACTCCTCTAATATTGATAATTTGGATGTATATGCCGTGCTTGCATTGGGCGAAAAACTACAAAATCGTTCTCATAACGAGGGCGAAGATGAAGATGATGAGGAAGACGACGATGCCGGAAAAAGGGAACATCGTCGCAGCAAAGCTCCTCCATCGAAGTTATGTAAAACTAAATCTACACGTATTAAACGGCATACGAAAACACGACCAACTTCAACTGTTGTCGCTGATGAAACCGACGAATCTGATTGGGAGGAAGTAGCAGGTAGGAAACGCAAGTAGACATTTGTACTTTCCATTTGTTATGAAATTTTTAATGGTGCTGGTTTTAAATACTTGTCTATTGTTTATGTAGTTCTTTTTTTTAATTATTTCTTCAATAATCCTTTATAATCAGAGTAGAGATGCGCGCGTGACACGAATTATTCGTCATTCACGCTTAGGTTAGGTTAGGTTGTAAGTGGCTGCTGACGTTTTACGTCAACACACGTAGACTCTGAGGTCCATTGTGATACCACGGGACCGTAATAGGTTTCCCTACTAGTCCCTGTCGTTAAACCATTTTGAGCTTCTTATAAAACTCCTTAGATGTCGAATTTTGACATCCAACAAATCAGAAAGATCGTACAGCTCCCTAGATCCCAGTGAAGCAAGTCTCTGACCAGAAAGTGCCGGGCAATGGCAAATATAGTGTTCGATAGTTTCCAACTCCTCTTCATCCATGCAACTTCGGCAAAAGTCATTCGACGGCACATTTAACCGCTCTGCGTGCTTCCCTATAAGACAGTGTCCGGTAATTATAGAAACCACCGTCGAAATCTCTCCTCTTGGAAGCGATATCAGCTCACTTGTGCGCCCCTGATTAAGAGAAGGCCAAATCAGTCGTGTTGTCTCACACGTCCATCCATTTGCCCATCTTTGATTAGTCTCCGTCGCAGAACAAAGCCGTAGGTTTTGCTTGCAAGTTTCTAGAGGCATACCAACACATTCCAATTCTGTTGGAACCTGTAAGGTAGTTCCTAGTCTTGCAAGCTCATCGGCTTTGCAATTCCCTGGAATGTCTCTGTGCCCTGGGACCCATATGAGTCGTATGTTAAACTGCTTGGCCATCTCATTTAAAGACGTGCGGCAGTTAAGGGCAGATCTTGTTTTCAGAAACATTGAATCCAGGGACTTGACCGCGGCTTGACTGTCAGTATAGATGTTGACTGCGGTTGTAGACAAGACATTGCAGCTCAACCAGTCAGCCACTTCTTTTATTGCCAGCATCTCTGCCTGGTAAACACTGCAATGATCTGGCAATCTACGAGCCAGGCTCAACCCAAGCTCTTCCGAATAGACTCCAAAGCCCACTTGTTCGTGCAGCCTCGATCCATCTGTGTAAAAATTTATGGTAGCTCCACTACCCGGAGTATCCCCCATCCAAGACTCCCTGGATGGTATCATAGTGGTAAAGTGGCGCTCAAAGAGGCTCAAAGAGGGAGCACAGTCCATATTTTGTGGTATTGTTATCTTTTTCAAGATCGCGCTATGGCCACAATCACTGCTCCTCCATTGCAGCGTGCTATTAAGTCGAATTGCCGACGCAGCCGCATACTGCCTACCCAATATGTCCAAGGGTATCAGGTGAAGGAGGATTTCTAATGCAGCCGTAGGTGTAGTACGAAGAGCACCAGTGATGCACATTGACGCCATTCTCTGTACCTTCGTGATAAAGACAAAGTTCGCTTTTGTTTCCAAAGCAGGCCACCAGACAATGATTCCATACAGCAAAATTGGACGCACCACTGCTGTATAGATCCAATGAACGACTTGAGGGCTAAAACCCCATCGTTTTCCAATGGCCCTTTTACAGGAATACAAAGCAATCGTTGCTTTTCTCACCCGTTCCTCAATATTACGCCTGAAATTCAGCTTCCTATCTAGAAATACTCCAAGATACTTGGCTCCATCTGAGAAGGTGATTTCAGTACCGTCCAGAGAAATAGGATCAAAAGCAGGAATCTTATTTTTCCTTGTAAACAAAACAAGCTCTGTTTTACTAGGATTAACTCCTAGACCACAGTCTCTTGCCCATTTAGACAGATCTTTCAGAGAACCCTGAAGAATGTCCCGCAATGTTGGCAGATGCTTCCCCTTTACCGCTATCGCGACATCGTCAGCATATGCGATAACATGACAACCACGTGCTTCTAGAGATAGTAGCATTGAATTCAGTGCCAGGTTCCAAAGAAGCGGCGAAAGAACACCTCCTTGTGGTGTGCCCCTATTGACAAATCGAGATATGACGGACGCTCCCAATTCAGACGTTATACGTCTATTGGCAAGTAGGTTTTCCACCATTAAAACGATTTCACGCTTTACTCCCAGACCAGACAATGCCAATATTATCGATTCTGGAATGACATTATTAAAAGCCCCCTCAATATCAAGAAAGGCCACCATAGTGTACTCCTTTACCGAAAGCGATCTCTCGATGGTACCAACGAGCTCATGAAGAGCTGTTTCCGTTGATCGTCCCTTGCTGTATGCATGTTGCTTTGTCGAAAGCAACCTCGGGTCAATCATTCTACGCAAATATGAGTCTATCATTCGTTCCATTGTCTTTAACAAAAAAGAAGACAGACTAATTGGTCTGAAATCCTTCGGAGCTGTGTGGGAACTTTTCCCAGCCTTCGGGATAAATACGACTCTGGTATCCCTCCATTTTAAAGGAATATACGACCAGTTGATGCATGCTGTGTATAGAGTATACAGCAACGGGGCTATATAGTCCAACACTTGCTGCAACTCAGCCGGGATTATACCATCAGGTCCCGGGGATTTATAGGGCCTGAAGCTTTTTATCGCCCAGATTAATGTTGGCATATTTATTATTTCCGAAGCAATTTCAGATGCTTGGGCGTCAGAACGTTCCAAAGCTTGAAACGGCGTCATGGAATTGCCCGGAAAATGCGTGTTTAAAAGGAGATCCAGCGACTCTCCACTGGAGGAAGACCACACCCCATTAGGATCTTTCAGGTATCCTAGGGTGCAAGGAGAAGAAGCCAGAACCTTGCGCAGCCTGGATGCCTCAGAAACGTCTTCTATGTTTCCACAGAAGTTTTTCCAAGAATCACATTTTGCATTTCTGATCATCTTTTTATAACTCTTAAGTTGCAGCCTGTATGCAGACCAGTCCTCGTCCGCTCTTGAAAATTTAGCCTTATTAAAGAGCTTTCTGCAGGAATCTCTGCTCGTCTGCAACTCATTTGACCACCAAGGTGGCTTTTTTTTCCCTCTAGGCTTTGCAGAAGGGCAAGACGCATCCAGGCACCTATTACAAACATTTGTTATATGGTCAACCAGACAGTCAATTTCCGCTAAACTATGCGGTTCAGATAGGGGTACTTCATCTAAAAGCAAAGAAAAAGTCTCCCTATATTTCACCCAGTTTGTTCTTCTCAGATTTCTAGAGACTGTCTCAACCGGGGCACGCTCCCTGAGTAAAAACTCAATGTAGCGATGATCTGAGAAAGAATGCTCTTCCAAAACTCTCCAGTCATCAATTCTATCAGACAATGTATCTGATACAAGTGTTACGTCAAGAACCTCTTGCCGCGTACTTGTAACGAAAGTTGGTTCACTACCCTTGTTACAAATATACAGGTTAGTGCTTAACAAAAACTCCAAAAGTGATTCGCCTCTATCATTTGTGTCTGTACTACCCCATATCGAATGATGTGCATTAGCATCACAGCACACTAGTAACTGGTGTCCCCATTTCACGTTTGATCGTGAGCAAAATTTATTTTAAATCACGTGACAGTGATTAAAAATAAATGAGTAGAAAAAATAGTTTCGTTCGTGAGTAATTTTTGTTTGTGATTTTTTTTGAGCTGTCTGAAGCATTTATGATTGTTTTTAGGAAATTTAATACTTTTTATTCAAGAAATCGAAAAAAGTAAAATAAAAATTTATTAATTTTAATTTCGTGAAACTCGTGAGCGTGATTATTTCGTGAACATAAGAAAAATTTTATCTGCTTGCTTGAACGTGATCAGAAAAAAAAATCGTGCGTGAACAATATTTTTTCGTGAGAGTGCATGACTTAAAATTCACTCACGCGAACATCTCTAGATCAGAGCTTTAAGAAATGAATTCTTTAAACATAATCATTAATGCGACAATTTTTAAAATTCAAAAATCGTTATCCGAATTTTTGAATTTTAAAAATCCGAAAATTGTTTAGAAGAATATTTCTCTAATTGTATTTTAGAAACTATCAATTGTATTTTAGAAATTATCATCTAAATTTTAGAAGTTATTAATAATATTTCAAAAATTATCAACTATTTTTTTAGAAATTTTTAATTGTTTTTCAGAAGTTATTCAACTGTATTTCAGATATTATCAATAATATTTTAAAAATTATTAATTGTATATCAGAAACTATCAATTGTATTTCAGAAGTTATAAATTTTATGAAATAAAATTGATAAATTCTGAAATACGACTAATAAATTCTGAAATACAATGAAACAGTTCATACAAAGTGCGAACTAAAACCCTCAATCTTGTTTCTAAAATACAATTAATAATAATCTGAAATAAATTTGATAATTTCTGCAGTACAATCAAGAAGAAGAACTTCCAAAAAACAATTAAGCATGTCGGAAAAACAATTCATAAATAATGAAATTCAATTGATAACATCTAAATTCTAACGATAATTTTTTAAATACAATTGCACATTAAAGAATACATATTTTAATAGCTTTGATAAAATATGATTTAACTACATAATCTTTATTTGTTATTTTTTGTTAACAAAACCAAGTCTCATTGTGCGCTTCCACTTGATTAATATTTAAAAACTGAGACTGCATAGTTATTACTCTTGTTACAAGCTGTTAAAAATAGATTTTAAAAGTTATAATTTCAAATAATATTTATATATATATATGTATATGTGAGAGTTAAAGTTAAAACATCTAGCATAAACAAAAAAAAAAAGGGAAAAGGAATATGAAACATATTGTAGGTTTCAATTTTTATTTTGTTATATTAATAACGTTCGGCATTGTTTTTATTTTCGAAAACTGACAGCTTATTTTCTATTTGTTCCTTTTATGCCCGCCATCCAACGCATCAAATTTCGGTTTAGGGCAAAGTATATTTATATTATAGATATTCACGATGGTTAATTGATTTGAAGACAATCTAGCGAAGTCTTTCCGTTTGAAAATCTATTGAGAAAAAAGTATCCTTTTACTTTTATAGATTTTATAGATCATACATGGGACTATTTAAATAAATGGACTAATTGACGATTTCATTGGCATTAGTTTCAATATAATTTTTAGCATTGTCATTGTTTTAATCAATGCCAATGTCCGTTAAGAAATTAGTAGCATTAGTAATGCTAAAGTTCATCGTGTTGGACCAAGAAGTTGAAAATATACAATTTTGCTTCTGAGAATGTGATGGAGGGTAGTTAAGATTTGGCACAGCCGAATAATACACTTACACTTATATTTTTAAGTATCAATTCATAAATATTCATTATTATCTCACCATAAACCATTATTTATTCTTCGACAAAACATCACCTTTTTCTGTCTTGCTTTTCTGATTATAATTTAAGGCCTCTGTTCTGTCTTTTACAACTTTTCAATTCACATGAATATTTCCGAATTACATGAAATCGAGTTTGGTGTTTTGTAGAGTCCGACCGAATATTCGGTTTCGGTCTCGGTTTCGGCCGAATAATAGGGTTTCGGCCTCTATTCGGTATTCGGCAAAATTTTGGCCGAATATTAGCCGAAACCGAAACTTTTTTGTATTTTACAAAATATGTAAAAAAGTCGGTGAATTTTTTGATTTTGTATTTCATTACACTTGTTTCAGTTCAATTGAAGAAAATGTTACAAGTTTAGGCAATAAATGTAAAACTGTTTCAGTTCAAAAATTATTTTCTCCTAATCTGCAAATGAAATATACAATTTTTTTTAAGTTTTTTAAAAACCATATTTTTTTTCAAAAATACAACAATTCCTATGGTTTAAAAGCATTATATGCTGTATATTAATCTTTAACAACTTTTTAATAATTTTATTCATGCCAGGCGGTAATTTTTTTAAAGTTTCGGTTTCGGTTCGGTTTCGGCCGAATATTACTTTTTCAGCCGAATATTCGGTTCGGTTTCGGTTCGGCCTCGAAAACTGGTTTCGGTCGGACTCTAGTGTTTTGTTGTTTACGTTTTCATTTGAAGTTGAAATCAAATAACTAAAATTTAAAAAATTATAAGGAAAAAAGTGCATTCTTATTATGTGAAACAAAACAAAAAAATAATTCGGATGTGAAATCTAGAACACCAAAAAAATTCAGAAATTTTCACTTTCACATTTTTTATGTGAATTACTTTTTTTGGAACAGCAAATTAGTACAATTCCATTGTTAAATAGGTAAATAGGTGGTTTGTAAATAGGTGGTTTGTTTTTTTGCACTTTATGAGGCACAAGACAAGTTTACGTCCACGTTTGCAAATGGGATAAAACTTTGTGTTTCGGCTAATGATCTAATTCAGGCGATGTAGCCTGAATGGTCTTGGTAGATCCTGACGTCTTAGGTAAATAAACGTTTGCTAAAGTATGACTGAATCGTGGGATTGGTCACGATGATAGCAGCCCTTTTTCACTAATATAATAAAGAAGGGCCAGCAAACCACTTTTCCGAAATCTATCTTGCTAACGAACCGCCAAGGAGCCCTTTGCTCTTGAAGTTAAAGGAGCATATATACACTAGGGATATAACTTTTTTTAAAGTGCAAAATACCACTCCAGTACCATGTGGGGAATGTTGTTCTGATAATAAAAAACAGTTTTTTAGGTTGATTCGGTGAAAAAAGTTTCCGCACCGACAGCTATTTCTAAAGTTCTTTAAAATTAAGTTTTTATTTTTTTAAATTTTATTCAACACATTAAACTACAACTACAAGGGTTATCTATCACATAATTCCCAAGGTCTATCAGTCACAAACAATCCCTAAAAGGCTAGAAATATGGTCAATGGGCTCCCCCTAACATGCACAAAAGCTTAGTCCCACCAATCTATTAATATAACAAAAAAAAAAAAAAACAGCTCGGGTTTCAACTTTCGAGTTTACTTACGAAGGGGGCGTAACTTTTTGGTGTGGTCCATATGCATTATTATTTTTAGCCTTTTAAGTTTTATTTGCTTTGTAGACCTTGAACCCATTTTGATTACCCCGTATTTAAGGTAAATGCTATGAAAAAGTTAATACATAAAGGCAAAACTTTAACGCTTTCGGTGCGGAAACTTTTTTCACGATAGAGAAAAAGTGGCACCATATTTTTTAATATTTTTTATGCCCCACACGCCTATGCGGTGGTATTTTTGATATTTGCAAAAATTGCAAAAAGTTATATCCCTAATATACACTGTATACAATGGGTGACAATACAATTCAAACTTTTCTATAATAGATGCAATTTGTTAAAGACAAAGTTAACAACACTAAACGTTAGTAATAATTATTATCAATCGACTATTAGCTTTTCCAAGTTTTAATTTAAGCTTCATAGCGTTCAGATTTAAGTTTAATGAGATACGAGGGTCGCGCTGGAAAATGAAACTATTTTTAGACATTTTTTAGAAAATATTTCTAAGTCGATTTTTTCCAAGTTCAAACAGGAATAGTACTGTTTTTGTTTTATTGTGTTGATTTTATTAACGCTTCTAGATCGCTAAATCCGTTAATTCACACCAAGCTCTTTGAAGAGGAACGTCTAAAAAACAGCCTCCTGTTCCAAAAAAATGTGACACATTAGAATTGAGCACAATCAAATAAATATTTTTCAATTACCATTAGGCATACCAATGTTAACAATGGTAATGAAATTTAATAAAAACAATGTTAAAGTTTAAAACCGGTGTCAATTGAAGTGTTTTTGATTACCAATATATCAAGTAAGTTAACCGGTAATATTTACCAAACTTGGATATCTCGCATACATATTTTTTTAAAAGATTCGGCAAGGCCGAATTTAATACTTTTACTTTTTTATTGCATTTATCTATTTACATTTTATTTATCTTTTTTTATATTTTTTTACTATTTGTATTTGTTTTACAATGCATTTAAGGGTTATCAAAAATCTACAAATTTTTGTTTTTAAAATATATATGTACGTATATCGTTAATAGTAGTTAGTTAGGTATCCTTTATTATAAATATTATATATACTGCCTTACCACAAGAAATTCTTCCCGATGATATGGTCTGAAAAAAACCTTAGGGGTTTTTGTTTTAAACATTTTAAAATTGGGCAATTCCAAAAACATTAAAGCCGATTTAAGTCGTTTTTGGGAGTTGGTGTCTTCAGATTCAATTGAATATTGGCACATATATATAGGGTGACCATTTTTTTTCTCAACTCAAATCAGTACGCAAAAATTTGTATGATCTCTTTTTTTTTCTAGAAATAACTTTCAGAAAATTTTTTGAACAACAAATTTCGGTTAAACTTACAAACTTGAGGAAATATTTCAGTAAAAACAACTGTAATAAACTCTTGTCGTTATTTTTGCAGACAATTTAGTTGGTAACAACTTCATTTGAATGTCTTGATTGTTTCAGTACAAAGAATATAACAAAACCCCAAGGGTTTTAAGAATAATAAAATCCATCAGATTGTGAGGACTATTTCCCTTAAGAAAGAGTCCTTATCTAAAAAGTTTTTTTTTTCTTAAAGAAAACTTTTTAGATAATAAGCACATGTTTTTTTTTTTAATATCCCTGATAATGTGAGCGCGTTTTCTAATAAATTCTTATGACATTTCCTCATCGAACATCTATTACATTATTTCTCTAAAAGTATAGAAAATCCATCATCCCGTGAACTTTTCGTTATAGAAAAAACTAAAAGATTCTGTGCGACTTTCATATAAATTTACGAAGACTAAAATAACGTCATGCAAAGATATATTTTTGCGTTAAGGAACCTCTTGATTCACGAGCTCTAAGCTATTTAGAATGAATTCATTATTATCTGATTGTCAGATTTAAGTTACAAAAAACTACTCTGACGACTTATTTTATGGATATTAAAATTTTTGTAAATAATTTTTGAATAAAATTATTTGTTATGTTGGAATGTTTAAAAATCAGTACAATCAGTACATATTTCGAAAAATCAGTACAAATCAGTACAACGTTTTTTCATCAGTACACGTGATCAAAAATTAGTACATGTACTGATCAAATCAGTACGAATGGACAGTAGAGTGTCCCTTATTTTGGAAATGTTGGAAATGTTGAGACGGTACCCGCTATTTTTTTTTCCATTTGACTTAAAAATAACTCAGGAACAATTTTACGCCCCTACGACCACGCCTTCCCTACGCGACGGGGCTTTAAAGAGCGGGGCCTTAAAAAACATTTTCCATACAAACCAAAAAATTTTTTTTTGATTTTAAATTTTTTTGTTATTAATTATTATATTACTTGGTTAGCCTATTCACGACAAAAAATTTGATTTTGGTGGGATTCGGCTTTCAGCTTTCGAAAAAAAAATTTAGAGCCGTTAGGGTCCTACGGTAAACAATTTTTAAAAAAAAAATTTTTTTTAGTTTTGACAAGCAACGGTTTTAGTTGTTATATTGTTTTTAATGATATATATTCAAAAAAAATATTATTCATATCTGTAACATCTTTATCGTGCATCGAAAAACATCAACAATGCATTTTTTACAATTTTTTTGGACCCGATAAAGATCTCACAGATACCAATAATATTTTTTTTTTGAATATGTATATATAATTTAAAGCAACATAGCAACTAAAACCGTTGCTTGTCAAAACTAAAAAAAAATATTTTTTAAAAATTTTTTACCGTAGGACCCCTGCGGCTCCAATTCGAAAAATTTTTTAGAGCTGAAAGCCTTATCCCACCAAAATTAAATTTTTTGTCGTAAATAAGCTAACCAAGTAATACAATAATTAATAACAAAAAAATTAAAATTCAAAAAAAAAATTTTTTTGGTTTGTATGGAAAAATTATTTTTTAGGACCCGTCGCGTCGGGAAGGCGTGGTCGTAGGGGCGTAAAATTTTTCCTCAGTTATTTTTAAGTCAAAAGGAAAAAAATTAGCGGGTACCGTCTCAACATTTCCAACATTTCCAAAATAAGGGACACTGTAATGGACAGCCTACATAATTAGCCCAAATGTCTATGATAATGCTACTTTATTTCGTTTTTTTTTTAATTCTGTGTAGCTATCATAATTTTCCGGATCAAAGTTCGATATTTTTTGCGAAAGTGAAAAAAATACATCACCAATTATCCGATATATGAAAGCTGATGTCTTGTGCTTTTAGAAAATATTTTTTTAAGCAAACGGTTTTATTTAAAAAAAAAAGTAGCAAAAATGCAAAAACATTTTTTTGCGAATATGTATTTAAAAAACACATCTCTAATATTTTTTTAAATAACCAAAGATTTAAGCTTTCATTTGAGCCAAAAAAAGTCGAACTTTGACTCGCTATAGTCCGAAAATTATACCGAATTTTAAAAATACAAATATGCAACATTTATCATAGAAACGTGGCCATCTTAGGACAAATTTTTAGTGAAATCCAAAGGAATAATTTCGAACAGTGGCGCGACATTTTTTGGAATTGCCCAATTGTGTTGTAATTTTTGAAATTTCTAAAAAAAAAAGTTTTTTTTTTACATTTTTTAATTAATTTGGTAAGGCTTATATGATGATTTAAAAAAAGTCATAAATACAAAAATTTTAAACATAGTAAAAATATTAAATCAAAACTTATTTAAAATTTTATTTTAAACAATTTATATGGCAATATATTGGCCGTATTCATTTAAACTCGTATACACCAAGTATACCGTATAAACTTACCAAACTTATTTTTTATAAATGGAGTTTGACATAAATTGTATAAATTTATCAGACTTATATATTATACGAGGTGTTTATACGGTTAGATGAATACCATTATTATATTCAATAATAACTGACAGTATTCTATTAGAATCAACTTTTACACTTTTCTATTATCTATTACATCCCAGCAAAAAAAGAGCTTAGCATTCACTACAAAATTCACCACAACTTATGAACCAGATGTACTTCTTCTTCAACTGAAACATTGATGAATTTAATATGGGCGTGACACACAAAGTATGTTCTTTTTTCCCCACTTTTCAGTGGCGAAAGATTGACACTTAAGTATAACATATATCACTACCCAGCAAAAAAAGAGCTTACCATTCACTACAAAATTCACCACAACTTATGAACCAGATGTACTTCTTCTTCAACTGAAACATTGATGAATTTAATATGGGCGTGACACACAAAGTATGTTCTTTTTATCGCCACTTTTCAGTGGCGAAAGATTGACACTTAAGTATAACATATATCACTAGTGTTTTTATCACAACTTCTGAAGTAGTGATCCGGATGTTAATATAACTTGACCTTTTGGAAGCACTTTTTTCATCACTTCTTTAGAAGTACATATTTCTTGGCATTTTGGGTGTGATTATGTCATTTTTATTTGGTGATTTAGAACTTCTAAATTAGAAGTTCTTTTTTCACTTATTTTTGTAAGATTGATTGAAAGAGTATTTTTTTGTAATATTAACACTAAAAACACTGTTCGACAGCAAAAACCTCCCAGTGAAATTTCTAACTGGTCCTTATAGATTTTGGTCTCCTGCTTCCAAATCTACCGTCCAAATTTTTCTAGCACGTACCGTTTTTGAGATATTCGCTGTTAAAAAGTAAAAAAAACACTTTTAGGGGTCCACTGTCACGTATTCTTACGTTGCTTTTACGAAATAGGACTTGATTTCATATAAAATAGACTTCCTGATTCCAAAACTGCAATCCACAATTTTCAAGCATGTTCTGATTTTGAGATATTCGCGTTTGAAAATTTTAGTGTCATTTATAAAAAATATAAGTGCGTAACTGTAGAATTTGAGTTTTTCAAACGCCAATATTTCAAAAACAGTACGCGATAGAAAAATTTGGATGCCAGATTTGGAATAAAGATGCCTTATTTTTACTAAATCGAGTTCTATTGTGTTTGAGCAACTGAAGAATACGTTACAGAGGAGACCGAAATATTTCAATATTAAAACGCGAATATCTTAAAAACCTTACGTAATAGAAAAATTAATTTCATTGATAATCTAACATATACTGTGAGCGTCAAAAGAAAGTGTACAGGTCTTAAATTAATGTAATTCGTTAACCACAAAGATGACAATAAAACCCCTTATTATTATCAATCGACTATCATTTAAAAACACGCTATAAAGGAAATTTTCCAAGCTTTATTTAAGCTTAATAGAGTCCAGATTGGACAAATATTAAATGAGATACGGGGGTCGCGCTGGAAATTGAAAATTTTTGTAGACGTTTTTTAAAAAAATTTTAAAAAATATTTCTAATTTTATGTGTTTGAAGCTCAAACATAAAAAATTTAAAAAATAGTACAATAGTTTAAATTCAGTTATCAACTCATTTTTGTAACTATCCAAACAAAAATCAAAATTTTTTAAATGCAGTAAAAAAATATGCATTTTTTTGACCTCCAACTCTTTTGACCACCAATTTTTTGTAAACAAAGAAAAGATTTCATTGTTTACTAATTTAAGTACAACTAAGTGTATAGTAAAGAGATATGAAAATAATTAAAAATTTTCATTGTTTACAAAAAATTGGTGGTCAAAAGAATTGGAGGTCAAAAAAATGCATATTTTTTTACTGCATTAAAAAAATTTTGATTTTTGTTTGGATAGTTATTGTCATTGGAAAAATGAGTTAATAACTGAATTTAAACAATTGTACTATTTTTTAAATTTTTAATGTTTGAACTTGAAAAAAATCAACTTAGAAATATTTTTTAAAATTTTTCTAAAAAATGTCTACAGAAAATTTCATTTTTCAGATCGACCCTTGTATCTCATTTAATATTTGCTTAATCTGGACGCTATCAAGCTTAAATTAAAACTTGGAAAATTTCCTTTATAGCATGTTTTTGAATGATAATCGATTGATAATAATATGGGGTTTTATTGTCAACTTTTTCGTAAAGGAATTACATCTATTTTAGACCTGTACACTTTCTTTTGACGCTCACTGTATACTTCTAATTAAAAAAAGGAGTAATTATAGAGATCACAAAACTATAAAAATTCACGGCGAATTGATTCACAAGTTTGTTTTGACCACAAGCCTATACCTCCTAAAAAGCTTAAACAATCTTTAATAATGTGATGCAACAACATCCGCTTTAGTTCGTAAATGTATTTATTTAATTTAGGACCAACTTTTTTTGATTTAAGATATGAAATTTGAAAAATTTATCAATAATCGATTTTCGTCTTTGCGATTTTTTAAGCTCTAAATAAAGAGAAATGAAATGCCATTACCAAATTTTGTCACCATTTTTGCAAAACCTAAATCTATTTGAAGCTGGACGTAGAAAAAATTGCATACTTCGTGTATCACCCTCATTCTAATTGTTTCAGTTGAAAAAGAAGTTCATATGTTGTTCTGATTTGATTTCTAAGAACATATGAAACAGGTACTTCAAAATCATTAAGCAAAGAACTGGTGAAAGATGTTTTTATTGTTATTTTGTAGCATTTTTGGAAGTGATTTTAAAAGTACTTCCTACGGAATATGAAGTTCGGCACCTATCGCTACTTTGTATGTAGTGAAACTACTAATTCTTTTTGAACCACTTCGTTTATTTTTTGCTGGGTAGTGTTTATTATGCACATGTTAATATAACTTGACCTTTTGGAAGTGCTTTTTTCATCACTTCTTTAGAAGTACATATTTCTTGGCATATTGGGTGTGATTATGTCATTTTTATTTGGTGATTTAGAACTTCTAAATTAGAAGTGATTGTTCACTTCTTTTTGTAAGATTGATTGAAAGAGTATTTTTTTGTAATATTTACACCAAAAACACTGTTCGACAGCAAAAACAACCCAGTGAAATTTCTAACTGGTCCTTATATATTATGGTCTCCTGCTTCCAAATCTACCGTCCAAATTTTTCTAGCACGTACCGTGTTTGAGATATTCGCTGTTAAAAAGTAAAAAAAACAATGTTTTAGCAGTTTTAGGGGTCCACTGTTACGTATTCTTACGTTGCTCCCATCAAATAGGACCTCCTGGTTCCAAAACTGCAATCCAATTTTTCAAGCATGTTCTGTTTTTGAGATATTCGCGTTTGAAAATTTTAGTGTGATTTATAAAGAATATAAGTGCGTAACAGTAGAGTTTGAGTTTTTCAAACGATAGAAAAATTTGGATGCCAGATTTGGAATAAAGATTCCTTATTTTTACTAAATCGAGTTCTATTGTGTTTGAGCAACTTAAGAATACGTTACAGAGGAGACCCAAATATTTCAATATTAAAACGCGAATATCTTAAAAACCTTACGTGATAGAAACCAACTTTTTTTGATATCAGATATGAAATTTGAAAAATTTATCAATAATCGATTTTCGTCTTTTCGATTTTTTAAGCTCTAAATAAAGAGAAAAGAAATGCCATTACCAAATTTTGTCACCATTTTTGCAAAACCTAAATCTATTTGAAGCTGGACGTAGAAAAAATTGCATACTTCGTGTATCACCCTCATTCTAATTGTTTCAGTTGAAAAAGAAGTTCATATGTTCTGGTGATTTGATTTGATTCCTAAGCAGTACCGGTTTAACCATTAGGGCACACTGGGCACGTGCGCAGGGCCCCGAACCTACGGGGGCCCCGAAAGGCCAAAAACGTATGTTAATTTTTCATGATAATTTTATCCTTTATACTGCTTATTTTAAGAGAATAAACGAGTTGTTTTTAAAAATTTATTTTGAATTTTCGTATAGAATTTCAGATTCAGGAAAAGTTTAAATCTGAGAATTTTTCTATGGCAGAAGTTCTTAAACTCATTTTCCTGCATAAATGGTCTCAGGTTCTGAGACATTTGTCGTATAGAAAAAGATCTTTTTCTTATAGGAAAAAAAATCAAATTTTTAGAATCTAAGAACATTTTCTCATAGAAAAATAAAATTTTCCTATAGAAAAAGTTTCAGATTCTAATACATTTTTCCCTTTATAAAAAATCTCAGATTCTGGACCATTTATCTATAAATAGAGTCTTTGAGTCTGAGATCTTTTTTCTTAAGAAAAAGTCTCTGAGTTTGAAATCTTTTTACTATAGAAAAAGTCTTAGGTTATAAGAAAGTCTCAGATTCTGAGACCTTTTTCGTATAGAAAGAGTCTTTGATTCTGATACCTTTTTCCTATAGAAAGAGTATTAGATTATGAGATCGTTTTCTTATAGAAAAAGTCTCAGAAATCTCAGATTTTTCCTATAAAAAAGTCTCAGATTCTAAAACCTTTTTACTCTAGAAAATGTCTCAGATTCTGCGACCTTTGTTTTGGAGAAAAACCCTCAGATTCTGTGACATTTTTCTTACAAAAAAAGGTTTCCTATAGTATCCGATCATGAGAACTTTTCCCAATAGAAAAAGTATTTTGTAAATACTTGTGTTTCCGCTAAGTTCGAACGCAATATATATTTTTTTCGAACAAAGCAATTCGTCACGGTTTCATGAACGCTTCGAAAATTGGAAACGGATTTGAATTTCGTTTCCAATCCAATTTCGTTGTGGATTCATGAACGGCCTGTATAGGCAGAACTTGGCAAAATTGCCCGAAACAAAAAAGATAGCTTTAATGACAGATATTTTTAAACAGCTATAAAAAAATAAATACGCAATATTTTTTATTGACAAAAGTTGACTATTTAGAGTTTTGCCAAAGTCGAAAAGATTACTTTTTAATCAGTTTTTTATTCGATTAGCGATGTCTATTTGTTATCAATGTAAACACGATGCAGGTCTTAATTATCCTGTCGATATCTGAATATTTTGGAAGTTTAAATTTAGTAGACATGAAATGTGATAAATTAGATATGAATTCATCATAATTTTTTCATACGTCAGATATTATTGAATAAAACAATATGTGGTTTCACGATGGTCATTGTAAAAGTTAAAAACTTTACAAATAAACAAATTTTGCAATCTGAAATCCTTATAAAATATTACATAAAATAGACCGCTAACATTGCAAATGACTATCGAGAATACCAACAAATAAAATAAATATAAATTAATTCAAACTTAGTTAAATTAAATGGTTAGAACTGAATTAAAAACGAATTTACTTTAAAAATTGTATTCACAATAAATTTAACACATTAAAGTAAAAACAAACTAAAAAAACTAAAAAACACTGTTACAAAACAATAAAAAAGTTATTCACGTTAGAAATTTTTATACTTGCTAATACCTACTTTACACTATCACACTTTTCCATTATACACATCGAAATTTACCAACTTCTCAAAGATTTTTGTATTCCTTTTTGATTGAAACCTGGTCGTATCTAATAAATGAACAATTTCTGGCAAAAATTTTTTATAAAATCTTTCCGTAACATGGTGAAATTACGCTTGCATAAAGGAAAAGTATAATAGTGTAAAGTGGGTATAAGTGTGAAATACAATTTTTTTACTTCACGTACAATGTAAACAAAACTTACCCCTAGTTTCTGTAACACGAATCATTTTTAACGAATTTATTTTTAAAATTTTGCAATTGTTACAATAACGAACTAGCATTGAAATTCGTCGAAGATAAAGAGCGTTCGTATTTCATAGTCTGATTTATCGATTTTATCGTTCTGTTTTTATTAATTTACAAGAATAAAAAAAAGGCTGACGTGAATAACATCAATAATATTCTAAATCTACTTGTAATACTCTAGACTTACATAAATACAAAAAGAATATATAATTAATAATGTTAATTTAGTGTATAATGCGAAATAAAATTAAATAAATTATTTTTCAATTGAAATTTTCAAAGTCAATGCTTTTTGTTAGTGAATACAAAATGATTTTGAGAATTTCATTGCAATATTTCAATGGTTGATAAATAAATGAAGGTTAGTCTACATTCCAATTGCAATACAAATTATAATAAAAAAAAGTTAATTGAAAATTCCATTGCAGTGGTTAATAAATCTGGTTAATAAATATGACAGTTAATTTCTAGTTGAAATTAAGAAAATGTAAATTTTTATTAAAATTATAGAAAAAAGAAATCATTAAAATAAAAATTCTCAAAATATCATTATCACCATTAAAATTAATAAGTTTCCATGTGAAATTTAGAAAATATCAATTGAAAATTAAAAAAAAAAACGAAGATTAATCTTTATAAATTAAACGTTTGTGCTGTTATTACTTAAAAAAAAATAATAAATAAACAAAAAATAATTTAGATGTAAATTTTAAAACAAAAAACTAATAAAATGATTTAAAAGCACTTAAACCAACACTTGCTGAATTACACACAAATAAATGTTATTTAAAAAAAACAAGTTGTCTTTGGCTTTTTATTCACATTTATTCTCTTTTGCTAATTAATACTAACACGTTTCTTAAAAAACACAAAAGTAGATTTCTTTCAACCCTTAAATGCATGTTTAAAATATTACTAATTTACTAACTAATTATTTTGATAAAATTTCGATTATAATTAATAGAAAATTTAGATTTTTTCCACAAAAAAAAAACTTTTTAAATCGATGCTTTAGATGTTAAAAACTTTTTTTGTATCCTTTGGAAATGTGCATTTAAGGATTAAAGAACTTTAAATGTCTGGTCAATCCCTGTTCACCGAATATACTGAATATTTGAAACGATTCTGACACTTCATATGTTAGTCATTAGAAATTCAGTTTTAAATTGGTACTTGAAACATTTATATTCATCACCGGTTTGATTTTCGTGACCACAAAAAAAATAGTATGTATTCCCAGCTGCGAACATAAGAGACCCAGCAAATAAAGAGCTTACCATTCACTACAAAATTCACCACAACTTATGAACCAGATGTACTTCTTCCTCAACTGAAACATTGATGAATTTAATATGGGCGTGACACACAAAGTATGTTCTTTTTATCGCCACTTTTCAGTGGCGAAAGATTGACACTTAAGTATAACATATATTTGGTGATTTAGAACTTCTAAATTAGAAGTTCTTTTTTCACTTATTTTTGTAAGATTGATTGAAAGAGTATTTTTTGTAATATTTACACTAAAAACACTGTTCGACAGCAAAAACCTTTCAGTGAAATTTCTAACTGGTCCTTATAGATTTTGGTCTCCTGCTTCCAATTCTACCGTCCAAATTTTTCTAGCACGTACCGTTTTTGAGATATTCGCTGTTAAAAAGTAAAAACACTTTTAGGGGTCCACTGTTACGTATTCTTACGTTGCTTCCACGAAATAGGACTTGATTTCATATAAAATGCACCTCCTGATTCCAAAACTGCAATCCACAAGTTTCAAGCAAGTTCTGTTTTTGAGATATTCGCGTTTGAAAATTTTAGTGTGATTTATAAAGAATATATGTAAGTGCGTAACAGTAGAGTTTGAGTTTTTCAAACGCCTATATTTCAAAAACAGTACGCGATAGAAAAATTTGGATGCCAGATTTGGTTTTTGTGTTTGAGCAACTTAAGAATACGTTACAGAGGAGACCCAAATATGTATTTTAATTGTAAACCTCGAATATCTTAAAAACCTTACGTGATAGAAAAATTAATTTCATTGATAATCTAACGTGTATACTTCGAATTAAAAAAGAAGTAATTATAGAGATCACAAAACTATAAAAATTCACGGCGAATTGATTCACAAGTTTGTTTTAACCCCAAGCCTATACCTCAATTTTCTGAAAAGTTTAAACAATCTTTAATAATGTGATGCAGCAACATCCGCTTTAGTTCGTAAATGTATTTATTTAATTTAGGACCAACTTTTTTTGATATAAGATATGAAATTTGAAAAATTTATCAATAATCGATTTTCGTCTTTTCGATTTTTTAAGCTCTAAATAAAGAGAAATGAAATGCCATTACCAAATTTTGTCACCATTTTTGCAAAACCTAAATCTATTTAAAGCTAGACGTAGAAAAAATTGCATACTTCATGTATCACCCTCATTCTAATTGTTTCAGTTGAAAAAGAAGTTCATATGTTGTGGCGATTTGATTTGATTCCTAAGAACATATGAAAAAGGTACTTCATAATCATTAAGCAAAGAACTGGTGAAAGATGTTTTTATTGTTATTTTGTAGCATTTTTGGAAGTGATTTTAAAAGTACTTCTTACGGAATATGAAGTTCGGCACCTATCGCTACTTTGTATGTAGTGAAACCACTAATTCTTTTTGAACCACTTCGTTTATTTTTTGCTGGGGAGCTAATATTATTTTAGCAACCCACGCTCATCTTGAGTAAGTGAATATGAAAACAGATTTATTGGGAATTTTTATATCCTCCAACTACAGTATACACACTTTGTTATTCTGTGTGTAACGCGTCGAAATAAGTATAAAATTATTGATTAGTAATCGATTTTAAGACATTCTAGCGCTGTCCCTCTGTAGATGACACGATACAGTCTAAAATAAAAGAGCTAGACCCTGGAGTTTGGCTTGAATATGTCGTGTGTTCATATGATGGTTAAGTTTAGAAATTTGTAAAATCCGACCTGGAGGAAAAAGTTCCCACTTGACTAAATCAACCCATGCAATACACAATTATGTTTTTTCTGTGTTTTTGTTAAATAAAACATTTTTATTAAGGATGTCGCGAGTATTCGTCACTATTCGGTATTCGGCATGTTTTTTGAATATTCGGCGGAATAAACATTTGGCAAAATTTAAATTCGTTTAAACACCACTCTGTGGTACAGGGTATAATGAATTTGTGCTGATGTTTGTAACTACCCGAAGTATTGGTCATAGGCCCACTTTCAAGTATTCAAGAAATTAGAAATCGGTCCGTGTTTAGACTTAGCCCCCATACAAAGGTCTACTTTAACTTTGGTTTAAATGATTCTAATTACCGTATTATAAAAGATATCCTTTCGAAATTTGGCAGGTAAACGTGTTTTGTATGCAATAATCACCATTCTGAATTTCTTCCCGATATTTACACAAATCTCTCAAATTTTATGAAAATCGAACATTTTTAATTAAAATTGTGTTTGTATATGTTAAACGCGTACTTTAATAACCTAATCAAATCTGATTATAATCGGACCATTTTTGGACTTAGGTCCCATGTGAGAATTTAGCCAGATATTCAGTTAAACTGGTTTATTGGCAAGAAATAGAAGCCTTTTTCACTCATATTTGGTTTGTGAGTGTTTTAACACTTTTTAAAAATTTGACAAAAGATAGATCCAATAGGTCCATGTTTGAACTTGGGACCCATATGTCTTCTAGAAGCCGAATAAAAAAATTTTGTATTTTAAGTTTATGTGAAATGTACCAAAATGTTCGACGTTTTTTCATAACCTTTGAACCGTTCATAACAGTGAACAAATGCAATACCAAACTTCTCAGAAGAACAAGAAGTAAATAGGCTAAGTCTTAGTAAATGTGTAATACTTTGGCCGTGATCGCCATTTCAACAGACGCTAGAATGTCTTAGAAACGATCACTAATCAATAACATATATACTTTATGGGGTCCTTGACCGATGTTTTGATGAGTTACAAACGGAATGACAAACTTCTAAGTGGAGGGTATAATAACACTGGCTGACATTTGTAAAATTTTTGGAGGCGTTTAGAAAGTTTTAAATGATGGTATCTCGAAAAATGTTTCAAAAGACCAAAGTCTACAAATTTGATGCATCGCAGGGTATGTTTTTTTAGATTTGATTTAAAAAAAAAAATATCGGAATCCACAGGTTAATGCAACAATACCAAATACATACTATTTTTTGATGTGTTTTTAATTATTATCGACCCTTAGAAGATTTTAAAATTACCGATTTCCTTAACCTCACATTAACACATGGGTTCTGCAAAACTGTATTTGTCTTTTTAGATTTAGAGTTATTAACAAATTCATTATTCACTCTTTCGGAATTTCCTCTTTATGGCGAAAAGGCAAGATTTTTAAAGTTAAAATGAATAAATACAAATAAATTTGTTATATATTTTCAGATAGTTCTGAAAATGTTGATACAACTGCTACTTCAAGTGATATTTCACAGATTGGTAATCTTGAAATCCATGTCGAATTGCCATCCAGGCAACGTGAAAAGAAAACGAAAACTCAACAGGATCTAGAAATGGCTTTTAAACGCAGATTAAATCGAGATATCAAAGAACGTCAGGTACTTTTGCACAAGAGCAGCTTATTGTGTCATTTCGGACGAAGCTTCTTTTACAATCGTTTGTTAAACGACACTAGCTTAATGCAAAAAGCTTTAAAACTTTTACCCAGCCAAAATGCCTATCCACCGGAAAGAGGAACTGAAATTAAGTACTATCAATCACTGGTTACTTGGTTTAAAAGTGCCATTAAACTGAAGACCCAAAATTTATATCCCGAAAAGTCAGCATCAAAAACTAAAGCTAAGGCTAAAGTGGAACTACTGCAACAATTGGAGAAAAAAGAGGCACGTAGTAAGCAGGATATGATATTTTTATTCACCATATTACTACGAGGCATGGGCTTACAATGTCGTTTAATAGTAAATATGCAACCATTACCATTGAAACCAGCTCAAAGTGATTTGTTAACAATTAAAATGAAAAGCGATGATAAAAATGAAGATAAAACTTCGTTAGTAGCTACTAAAAAGCTAAAGAAAGATGAAAAGATAAAAGACGAAGAAAATAAACCTTCAACATCCTCATCATCGAGAGTTAAAGTAGCAAAACAAGACATCAAAGATAAAGTTCAAAAAACTGAAGAATCTAAAAAGTCAATAAAAGAAATAGTTACGACATCCAAAAAATCAGATAAAGATAAACAGGTAAAAAAAGAGAAGCCTTCTCACAAAGATGATGAAATTTTAATTGATGCTAAAACTAAAACCACAAAATCTAAAACCGACTCCCAGGAAGACAAAGAAAAAATAAATCCTAAAGAAATGAAAACGAAACAATTGCAAGAAAAAGAAAAAACCGAAAATAAATCAAAAAAATTTGAAGAAAAGTCAAAATCTTGTCCGAAAATGCCGTTAGAGAAAGAAGTGTCCGTAGATAAAGAACAAACAGACAAAAATCCAAAATCATGCACCAGACCTATAAAACAAACTAAAACCGCTATAGAGGACTCAAAAGCTTGTTCTAGCAAAGATAAGCCAATTAAAAAGAAGACATCTAAAACAACTGATGAAATCTCAATTACCGATGCTACTGTCAAAATCTCCACTACTTCTGAAAAGGAAGTTTCAAATGTGAGAGAACATAAACAGAAGCTAGAGGAAAATAAAGACATATCACATAAAACTGACAAAAATACTGAAGAAAATTCTCAAAAAGAAAATACAATAAAATCACTTAAGAAACCTACTTTAGCTCGTTTAAAACGAACTAAAGCTACGGATGATGTAGATGATAATGAACAAAAAATAAAAAAGAAACCCATTATTGAAAAAGGTTCTCCCGTCATACCCAAAATTATTATACAGGCTGGAAAAGATATCACTGTTAAAGAACAAGCAACTACCTCACGACAAATGCGAAATACTCGTTCTCGTTCTCGCAGTAAATCACCACAAGCCCATATCTCTACTGCTTTTTTGCTACAAAGTCAACAATATAAAGACAAATTTCCCGGTATTATACAAAAAAATACAAACACAACTAAACCAAAAAGTAATAAAATTCCAGATAACAAAGTTAAAATATCGACAGAATTTCTGAAAAATTCCCAAACTACAGACATTAAAAAACGAGTTTTAAGATCACGTCAGAAAACAAATGAAACTGAACATATTGATGAATCTAATTCCTTACAAATACCACAATTAGATGGTGCGGATGATGATAAACTGGTTAAATCTAAAAGAACCAAAAATAAACGTCCGAATTTAAAGAAATTAAAAGTTCAACGTAGTACAGAAGATTCGGATGAAGATTTTGAACCATCTCCTTCTAAAAAACCAAAACCTGCACCTGCTTTAACTAAAACCGATCGTCGTGTACTCTCATCAGATGATGAGGATAGCAAAGCAGAGAGTCCAGACAGAGCAAAACGCAAACAAACCGCTGGTGATATGTGGGTAGAAGTTTGGTCTGATCTTGAAGAACAATGGATTTGTGTTGATTTATTTAAAGGCAAACTTCATTGTGTCGATACCATAAGAGTGAGTTAAATTTTTTTTTTTTTACTTTTTTTAAGTCTTTGATTAAATGATGACGGTACATAAACCCTAGCAGAGAAAATGAAGTGGCCATAAATGGATTATTGCTAAATTTCAAAAAAAGGCAGAAATAAATAAAAATATTAATACAACATTCATGTAAAGAATTTCAACCACGCAGTCCTTTCTACACCTTTTACAGATCTAATTCGAAAAAGATTAATTGTAATTTAAAAATTCCATTTGCAATTTGAAAATAACATTTGTATTTCGAAAATTCCATTTGTAATTCGAAGATTCCAATGGTAATTCAAAAAGATCAATTTCGAAGATTTTACTTGTAATTGAAAGATTCCATTTGTAATTCGAAAATTCCACTTGTATTTCAAAAATTCCATTTGTAAATTTCACTTGTAATTCGAAAAGGAACAATTGTAATCCGAAAAACATCAATTTTAATTCGAAAAATATCAATTGATCGCAAAAGTTGAATTGTAATTTAAAAAAGGTAAATTATTCGAAAAAGATTAATTGTAATTAATTTACAATTAATCTTTTTATACCCTCCACTCTAGTGATAGAGGGTATATGTATATAAGTTTGTCATTCCGTTTGTAACACATCGAAATATTGGTCTAGGACCCCATAAAGTATATATACACCGAAAAAAATTCCTGCCTTATATGTACGAAAACGTTCGTACATTGTACGAAAAATTTCGTTGTTTCGCACCACGAAATTCTTGCGTACAATGTACGAAATGCACGAAATTGTTTCGTAAAATAAACGAAATTGTTTTTGTATTTTACAAAAAAATTTCGTAAAATAAACGCAATAAATTTTTGTGTTTTACGAAAATTTTCGTAAAATAAACGAAATATTTTTTGTGTTTTACGAAAATTTTCGTAAAATAAACGAAATATTTTTTTTGTTTTACGAAATTATTTCGTAAAATAAATGAAATATTTTTTTTTAACGAAAATTTTTTGGTAAATAAAAAAAATCCTTAAATTAACGAAATTACATGTAAAAATTATTTCTTGAGAATAAGAACAACGTTTTAAACGTTTTGACAGCAACATTTCCAAGCAATTAATTGTTTCTTCTTAACAGAGACTCATAAGATTTCATTCTATTTACAGTGATTTTGTTTAAGGCTACGTTCACACTACAAGAACTTATGATGATATGTTGAGATGATTTTTTTGGAGGACCACCTCCCCACTTGTAAAAAAAAACTTATATCATCAAGCCTCAAATTTTATTTGATCCGATTAGCCTCAAATTTTAATTGATCCTTAAAATGAATAAACACCAAGAGAGAACTTTTAAGTCGGCTGTGCCGAATTTTTATTACCCCAAATATGTAAAAAAAATATCAGAGTTATTATTTTTGAAATTAATTCTTTATACCCACGACCACAAGGCATTTTCTAATCCCCTGGGTCGAAGCTCATTACTTTAAATTTTTTTTGATATAAAAATGTTTCGTTTTTTTAACAAAACAACAAAACACTTTAAAAAAATTGAGTTTTCCAGAGGTTGGTTTAAAGAAATAAAACTTTTTTGGCCACATACGAACTTAACCTGCTGATGACCAAAAGACTTGTTCCGTGGTATCCGTGTTTTATATAGACGGACATTAATAGAATGCCTTAGAATTTATCATGGATCAATAATACATATACTTTATGGGGTCCCCGACCGATATTTTTTTATTATACCCCAATACTGTAGTTGGAGGGCATAAAAACTCCCTTTAAGCATGCATTTAAAGATTTCTTCTTTTTTCATTAGTTTTGTAAAATTACAAAATTCTTGATTATTTTTTTTTTCGTAATATAAAGTCCACTTTCGTATATTTTACGAAAGAAGTTTTTATGAATTATTTTCGTAAAAATACGAAAGTCTGTACACTTTTTTTGTAATATGCAGTCAACATTCGTATATTTTACGAAAGAATCATTTACATTCTTTTTTTCGTTACTTTCGTAAAATTACAAAAGTTTTTACAACATTTTTTTCGTAATATGTAGTCAACATTCGTAAATATTACGGAAAAAATATTTACTAATCATTTTCGTTACTTTCGTAAAAATACGAAATTCTGTACTAAAGTTTTTCGTAATATGTAGTCAACTTTCGTGTATTTTACGAAAATAAAAAGTACGAAACTTTTTTTCGTAAAATGTTACATGGATTTTTTTCGGTGTATTCATGATCATCGATCGATTTTAAGTCGATCTAACGATGTCCGTCCGTCTGTCTGTCTGTCCGTAGAAAACACGCTAACTTTTGAAAGTTAATTTCGGCAAGGGTGTTTCGCGAATTTACGAGATAAAAAACACGATAACTTTTGAAAGACAATAATGAGACTGCTGAAGCTTGACATGTATCTTTGCCGTGCCCTAGGTCTGTTTGGTAATAAATTTCAGCTCAAGCGGTCCAATGTTAACAATGTTTTTCAAACTTGTTTAGTTTTAAAGCAATGCTTTTTAAACTTGTTTAGTTTTGAATGCATTGGTTACTTAAAACTTACACTCGAAAAAAATTTTACACTCGAAAAAAATTTTACACTCAAAAAAAAATTTACACTCAAAAAAAATTTAGTTTTTTTTTTACAAAAATGACAATATTTTGTGTACATACGAACGTGCATTCACTCAGAAATATTTTTATAGTAAAAAAAACATTACACCCGAAAAAAATTTTACACTCAAAACAAAATTATTAATTTTTTTTAAAATTACAAAAAAAGAGTTTTTTACTCAAAATAAAATATTTCTAATCAATATATTTTTTCACTTTAAAAAATGTACTGTCCTTTAAAAAATGCATTGTGGAGGGTATTCATAGATTCGGCAAAGTCGAATTTAAGTTTTCTACTTGTTCAAATTACAATTGGAATCTTCGAATTACAATTGATCTTTTTTGAATGACATTTTTCGAATTACAATTGATATTTTTATACAATTCACTTTACATCATTTACAGATGTAATTCGTAAAAGATCAGTTGTAATTCGAAAAGTACTTGTAATTTGAATTTTCCATTTGTAATTCGAAGATTCCATTTGTAATACGAAGATTCCATTTGTAATTCAAAAATCCTAATACTCAACTTGTAATTCGAAGATTCCAAATTCCAATTGTAATTCGTGAAAGATCAATTGTAATTCGTATAAGATTAATTGTAGTTCGTAAAAGATCAACTGTAATTCGAAAATAATTAATTGTAACACGAAAAATATAAATGGAATTCGAAAAAAATCAATTGTAATTCAAAAAATATCAATTTTAATTCGAAGATTCTAATTGTAATTCGTAGCAGATTAATTGTAATTCGAAAAAGATCAATTGTAGTTCAAAGATTCCAATTGTAATTCGTAAAATATCAATTGTAACTTGATGAAGGTCAATTGTAATTCGATAAAGATCAATTGTAATTCGTAAAAGATTGATTGTAATTCGAAAAAGATCAATTGAATAGTTCATGCGAATAAAGACGAATAGACCATTTGTAGAATTTTACAGGGGACAATAAAAACGCAGGAAACGGTTAAAAAATAATATTTTTGTCAACTTTTTGGTATTAGCTTAAAGGTTTAAGTCACATCTACCTATATACAAAATTTTAGTAAGGTATTCGAAGGAGAACTTGCCAAAAATTGGACTTCAATTTTTTGCTTAAATGGAAAAAGGGCGAATATCCAAAAAAATGTATTGAAATTTGAATAAAAATGTGTTATTTTGCAGCAGATTTTGACTACATTTTCACGAGACTTGCAAAACTTGACGAACTATGGTTGGTATTTGTTTGTAACACTTTAAGGACTTCGAGGATACACTATTTAAGGATTGCAAGGACATGCAAAATTTTTTTTTTTTTAATTTTTTTTTCTAATATTCCTGCCTTTTGATGCAGTAGTAATTCTTTATGACACTAAATACATTTTTAGGAATTATAATATTAACCCTTGACTGCATATTACGATGTAACATAAAAGGACATGAAAACATTTTTGTTTTTTTTTCGCAAATCTGGTTAATTTGTTTGTATGTGCTAAGATTGTTTTTTTGTGTACAATTTCAAATTTTACCTAATATCAATTTTAATCTCGCAGCTAAATAATTTTTATATAATATTTTGTTAAGGATGGATATTCGCCCTTTTTGCTTTCCACACTTTAAAGTCTTATAACTCAAGAACGGTAAAATTTTTTGCCAATATAATAAGTGTGGTTTGTTCCTCGTAATGTTCTTTTAACACATTGTTACCGAAAGTAAAATTTTTGTATGTTTTTGTGTTGTATTTAATCAAAATTGTGCGTTAGTTCACTCCCAATTTAAACAAAAATATAAAAATATACGAATTATTGCACTTTTAAAGTCATTTTTTTAGCCTTAAAAGTCAAAATTTCCCCAAAATTTCTGCATAGGATTGTAGGGCTCTGCTAATAAAATGCATTTATGCAAAAAAACGTGTTTGCGAAAAAGTGGTCTATTCGTCCTTATTCGCATGAACTATTCAATTGTTAATTGAAATAGATCAATTGGAATACGAACTACAATTGCTATTTCTCGAATTACAAGTGGAATCTTCGAATTACAAATGAATTTTTTCGAACTTTTGGAATTTCATCTGTAAATGTTTTAGATAAAAAACTTCTAATCGGATAAAAATTTCATAAAGTAAAAAAAAAACTTATTTTATCTAACTACTAGTTATCTGAAAGAAGTTTTATTTTACCCCTTTTGTATTTAAAGACATTCCCACAGAAACAGAAGGATGCAGCAAATAGTATATAATTATTTACATACCGGCTTAGCAAGAAACTTGCTATTTGTAACTGCTTGACATTTTCTGAAGTTTTTCTCCGATTCAAACAATCGTCGAACTTTTTTTATATGCCAGAAAGGTCGTTTTGAGAAATCAGTAGAACTCCATTTGTATAACACATGGTTACTCAAAATTAACAGTAACGTAATCTTAAGTCTTTCTCCACAAATATTCAATACATTGTGTACCAAATTATTTCAGATTTTACAAATTAATTGCCTCTGAAGTGGTTAACAACCATATATCTATTTTTCCATTTAATACTATAATCAGTTTTAGACTTTGATTTTATTAACATACCCAACATTATTTTTTTAGAAGTCCGCTTCACCTAATCTAGCATATGTATTTGCTTTTCAAAATGATTTAAGTATTAAAGATGTCACTGCCAGATATTGTCCACATTGGACTACAACTGTACGCAAATCCAGAGTAGAAAAAGCCTGGTTAGACACGGCTATTTCCACTTATCTGGGACATCGCACCAAACGTGATATTAAAGAAGATCAAGAGCTACGTCGAATACATGAACAAAAACCAATGCCCACCGCTATAGGCGATTATAAAAATCATCCATTCTATGCGCTGGAACGTCATCTGCTGAAATTTGAAGCTCTTTATCCTCCAGAAGCTCCACCATTGGGTTATATACGTGGAGAGGCAGTATATTCCAGAGATTGTGTGCATAGTTTGCATTCGAGAGAAGTATGGTTGAAACAAGCGCGTACTGTTAAGCTGGGAGAAAAACCATATAAAATTGTAAAGGCAAGACCAAAATGGGATAGGGTAAGTTTTTTTTTTAAATAAAAAAGTAAATACATTTTAAAGGCATTACTTGATTTTCCAACTTTGCTTAACCGTCAACTAGATTACTCAAACGGTTATCAAAGATCAACCATTGGAAATCTTTGGTTTCTGGCAGACCCAGGATTATGAACCACCAACGGCAGAAAATGGTTTAGTGCCACGTAATGCATACGGTAATGTGGAATTATTCAAAGCCTGTATGTTGCCGAAGAAAACTGTACATTTGCGATGTAAGTTTAATAATTCAATAATTCAAATATACACCATTTACAGATGTAATTCGTAAAAGATCAATTGTAATTCGAAGATTTTATTTGTAATTCGAAAATTTCATTTGTAATTCGAAGATTCCATTTGTAATGCAAAGATTCTACTTGTAATTCGAATAATCCATTTGTAATTCGAAGATTCCAATTGTAATTCGAAAATTCCAATTGTAATTCATAAAAGATCAATTGTAATTCGGAAAAGATCAATTGTCATTCGTAAAAGATCAATTGTAATTTGAAAAAGATCAATTGCAATTCCTAAAAGATCAATTGTAATTCGTAAAAGATCCATTGTAAATAATTCGAAAAAAATTAATTGTAATTCGTAAAAGATCAATTGTAATTCAAAAAAAAAAATCAATTGTAATTCGTAAAAGATTAATTGTAATTCGTAAAAGATCAATTGTAATTCGTAAAAGATCAATTGTAATTCGAAAAAGATCAATTGTAATTCGAAAAACATCAATTGTAATTCGTGAAAGATCAATTGTTATTCAAAGATTCCATTTGTAAATTGAAGATTCCATTTGTAATTAGAAGATTCCAATTGTAATTCGAATATTCCAATTGTTATTCGAAAACGAACGAGTAAATCAACAAAAAAATTTTAAAGGCATACACAACAAATTTTTGTTGATCTACTCGTTAGTTTTTGAATTACAATTGGAATCTTCGAATTACAAATGGAATCTTCGAATTACAAATGGAATATTAAAATTAAAATTGATCTTTTACGAATTACAATTGATCTTTTTCGAATTTCAAGTGATCTTTTACGAATTACAATTGATATTTTACGAATTAGAATTGATCTATTACGAATTGCAATTGATCTTTTTCGAATTACAATTGATCTTTTACGAATGACAATTGATCTTTTGCGAATTACAATTGATCTTTTACGAAATACAATTGATCTTTTTCGAATTAGAATTGATCTTTTACGAATGACAATTGATCTTTTACGAATTACAATTGATCTTTTATGAATTAGAATTAATCTTTTACTAATTACAATTGGAATCTTCGAATTACAATTGGAATCTTCGAATTACAAGTAGAATCTTCGAATTACAATTGATCCTTTACGAATTACATCTGTAAATGGTATAGATATACATACATTTTATTATTGATTTATTTCCGAAATTATTAATTAAATTTCATATTCATCTATTAAAAACTGCAAAATGCACACATTTTTTTATTGGGACATTCTTTGTCGTATGGGGCCCTCTTTCTGTTCACATGGCGGATTCACTTGAAACTCAGCATACTCGGGTGTTTTTGGGTTACAAGAATCTTGATTTTTTTTAAGTGACGGATCTAATATATATACCAATTTTAATTAATTCAGATTCTTGTTCTTGCTTGGTGGGATTGAAGTGAATCTAGTCACTTTTTAATAATGTGTCTGCCATCTTGTGGTCACCGTATTAAATTTTAAAAAACGACTCTCGGTTTTGAAAAGTTCATATTTTTAAACGATTTAGAAAATACAAAATGATTTAGAAAATTCCAACTACAGTTTGGGGTATACTCACTTTATCAATCCGTGGAAGGTGGGTCTAGAGCCCCATAAAGTATATTATTGATTAGTAATTGATTCTAAGACATTCTGAGTACGTCCGCCCGTCGGTCTGTGGAATGAACACTGCAGTCCAAACCAAAAAAGCTAGATCCTGAAAGTTTTTGAATGGGAAAAATACCAAAAATTAAATTAAAAATGTATATTTAATTGTTATTTTACAACTATAATCACCTTTTTGCACCTTTCTGATGGGTTTTTTGAGTCAATTGAGTCGTAATTAGCGTAAAAAAATATTTGACAATTTTTTTTAGCTTTTAAAAGTTTGCGTGTAAGAGGGTTAAACAACTCCTGAAAATACCATTTTTAATGTGTTTTGGTATATTTGCTTGACAAATGAAAACTTTTCATGACATATGAAGTACATTGACCTCCACTTGGAATAAGGGGATTTGAAAGTGTATTTTTAGGGGTGTGGTTAACTTTTAGGGGTGTGGTTAAATAAAAAAAAAATACTTTTTTTTTTTAATTTGGAGGGTATCAAAATAACAGTTATTAAAAACTTTTTGTTCAATGTTGTCCAAACTAAGTATTTTATATAGAAAGGACTTCTAGAGATGTCCCGTATTTAAATTTGCAATAACTTTTATTTTTTGATTTTTACAATAACAGTTATTAAAAACTTTTTGTTCAAACAATCTAAAATAACTTTTATTTTATATTTGTTGAAAATGTAAAATTAATTTAAAAGTAGTTAGCAACACTTATCTTTACTTTAAAATCTGGTAACTCTATTAATTGTAATAAAGTTTTTTCTTTCATTCTCTTTTGTAATTAACTAAAACCGCACGTGTTTTATTTTTGAATAAATTAACTTTATTACCAAAAAGGATTGATTTACAACAGGTTATGTGCCCTCGCATACGCTATGGAAAAGATAATTGACATCGAAAAGTTGACCGGCAGGGAAAACTACCATCAATGGAAGTTTGCGGTGGAACACGCAATGAAATTGCAAGGTTTATGGAAGGCGGTTTTGGGCACGGAGGAGAATGCTGGTGTAAATGAAAAGGCTACATCAAGATTGGTGCTGTATATTTCATCAAATTTGTATTTACACATACAAAATGTTACTACAGCGAAAGGTATCTGGGATAAGTTGGAGTCTACGTATGACGACTCAGGCTTAACCCGCCGGTGTGGGCTACTAAGAAAACTAACAACAACACAATTGGTTAATTGTAGCAACATTACTGAGTATGTGGACACCGTAATAGATACCGCCCAGAAACTGAATCAAATTGGTTTCAAGGTAAATGATGAATGGGTTGGAAGTCTTTTGCTTAGTGGTTTGCCGGAACATTTTGGTCCCATGATAATGGCTATTGAGAGTAGTAATGTTAAGGTTACTGCAGACACCATTAAAACAAAATTGTTGCAGGATTTTGATACATACAACAACTTTACATCATCTACAACAGAATCAGCGTTTTATACCAAACAAAAAGAAAAAAAATTGTTGAAAAAGGTAAGAAGGTAATTTGCTATAATTGCAAAAAGGTAGGCCATATTGCCAAATTCTGCAAGGTGCAGAAGAAGAATCAAAATGGCGGCAATTATGAAAAAACTTTAGCAACAAGTTTTGCAGCAAAATTCGACAGGGCTGACAACATGTGGTTGATTGATTCTGGTGCTACTTCACACATGGTAAACTGCAAAGATGTATTTGTAAATTTTACGAAATTCGATAAAGAAGACTACGTGACTGTAGCTAACAACAACAGCCTTAAAGTCATTGGTATAGGTGACATTCGTATTAAACAAAAATTAAATCGTAAAATGGAGTACATCACAATAAAAAATGTTTTGTTAGTGCCGGACATTTGTGCAAATTTAATTTCAGTAAGCCAACTTATTGAAAAAGGTTTTGAGGTTAAGTTTGTTGATGGAAGATGTATTGTACAAAAAGACAAAATCATTTTTTCAGAGGCGTTTTTAGAAAAAGGTTTGTTCAAATTGAGTGTAACATCAGAAAATTATGCAGCCGTTAGTAAAGAAATTTGGCATCAGCGATTAGGTCATGCTGCTGACATAAATGTTAAAAAACTACACTCTGATGAATCCTCAGGGGTTGATTATACGGAAAGCTCTGATTCAAATGTATGTAAATCATGTTTACAGGGTAAACAAATGCGAAAGTCTTTTAAATCATCAACAACAAAAACAAATGAAATTTTACAACTGGTGCATACAGACGTTTGTGGTCCAATGGAACAAAAATCGATGAGTGGTTCAGTATACTACGTGCTATTTTTAGATGACTACTCAAATAAGGTATTTGTGTATATGATGAAAAACAAATCGGAGGTTCCACGAATATTTAAAGAATTTAAAAATTTGGTGGAAAATCAAAGTGGTAAACGTATTAAAATACTAAGGTCTGACAACGGTTTAGAATATTGCAACAGTCAGCTTAAACAGATTTGTGACGACAGCGGCATACTTCATCAAACCTCAGCGCCTTATACTCCACAACAAAACGGTAAAGCCGAAAGGATGAATAGGACGTTGGTCGAAAAGGCACGTTCGATGCTGTATGATGCTAATTTAAAGAAAATGTATTGGGCTGAAGCCACAAGCACTGCAGCATATTTATTGAATCTTACACCTAGAGCATGCGGTAAAGCTCCAGAGGAAATATGGTCTGGTAAGAAAAAAAAATTAGAACATTTGCGAGTATTTGGTTGTGCTGCGATGATGATGGTACCTAAAGAGTTGAGAAAAAAGTGGGATCCGAAATCTAAGAAGTGCATAATGGTTGGTTATTGTACAAATTCGAAAGCTTACAGGCTGTATGATCCAGTGTTAAAAAAATTACACGTAAGTCGCAACGTTATTTTTATTGAAAACGAAATGTATTTTTCAAAGCCAGGTGTTAGCAATAAAAACACAACACAAATTTTACAACAAGATCCGAATTTAGTGAGGATAATGATTGATGAAAATTCAGATCTTGATGATCGTATTGAATTTGAATCTGCTGAAAGCAGTGACGACGATGATAAAGAAGAACAACAACAACAAGATGGTGAAGAAGAAGAGCAACAACAAACTGATAATGAAGAAGAAGAGCAACAACATGATATTAATATAGAAGATACACCTCGCCGTTCGTCAAGATTAAGAAAACCTACACCAATGGATGATTATATTACGTATTTAACTTATGGTAACAACGAAGATCCTACAGATTATTCAGATGCAGTACATAGTGCTAAAAAAAATCATTGGTTGAAGGCAATAGAAAGTGAACACAATTCTCTTTTAGAAAATCATACGTGGAGCATCGTTGATGGTAATGATGATATAAAAAAGTTATCAACAAAATGGGTTTTCAAGAAGAAGAAAAATGAAGATGGCGTTACAAAATTCAAGGCAAGATTGGTTGCGAGAGGTTGTGCGCAACGTAGTGGTGTTGATTATGTGGAAACTTACTCACCAGTAATGAGGTATAATACCTTGCGATATTTATTGTCATTAGCTTTGGAATTCGATTTGAAAATAAATCACTTAGACGTGTGTACGGCCTTTCTTCAAGGTAATCTGGATGAAGATATCTACATAGAATCTCCTGAAGGAATCTCAGTACCAAAAGGTAAAATTTTAAAATTAAATAAACCTCTTTATGGCTTGAAGCAAGCTTCAAGGATGTGGAACAAAAGACTGAGTGAAAAGTTGAAGGACCTTGGTATGAGGCAATTAAAAACCGACCAATGTGTCTATGTGATGAACGTAAATAATGATGATTTGATTATTTTGGCAGTATATGTAGACGATATGATCGTTCTATGGAAAAGTGATAAAACAAAAAATGTTTTGATCAAAGGCCTTAAAGATGAATTCAAGATGAAAGATCTTGGTCCAGCAAAATCTTTTCTTGGGATAAGGCTCAACTACAATTTTGGTAAGAATTTAACAATTGACCAATCAGCATATATTGATAAAATGTTACAACGTTTTGATATGGTTTCCTGTAATCCGGTTTCAACACCAATGGATCCAAACGTAAAATTTTATAAAAACAACAATGATGAAGGTGTAAACAACAAATTTGAAAATGATAAGTATCCATACCAGGAACTTATTGGCAGTCTACTCTTTGCAGCTCAAGTAACCAGGCCAGATATAAGCTTCGCTGTTAATCTACTTAGTCGCTTTAACAACAACTTTGAAGCTATACACTGGAAGGCAGCAAAGCGGGTTTTACGGTACTTAAAGGGTACAATGAACTACAAATTAACATTTGATAAGAATGCAGTTTTTGAAACGTTATGCTTTTGTGACGCAGATTATGCAGCTGACCCAGAGACGAGAAAATCTGTCAGCGGTTATGTTTTAATAAAAAAAGGTGGTGCAATAGCATGGGGTTCCAAAAAACAGCAAACTACAGCGCTATCTACTTGCGAAGCCGAGTACATGGCAATGGGCGTGGCAGTTCAAGAGATGCTTTGGTTAAGGGGACTTGAAGAGGAGCTAATGCAAAATCAACTTGGAGCAATCAAATTATTTTGCGACAATCAAAGTGCAATTCAGCTTGCTTTAAATGAATCATATCACCCTAAAACCAAACATATTGATGTAAGACATCACTTTATACGTGACAACATTCTTTCTAACAAAATAGCTTTGCAGAATACAAGTTCCGATAAGATGGTAGCAGACATTCTGACTAAACCCCTCGCGAACACTAAGCTTGGTCATTTTATAAACAACATGGGTCTAAAGAAGATCTAAATCAATTTTTAGTGAGGATGTTGAAAATGTAAAATTAATTTAAAAGTAGTTAGCAACACTTATCTTTACTTTAAAATCTGGTAACTCTATTAATTGTAATAAAGTTTTTTCTTTCATTCTCTTTTGTAATTAACTAAAACCGCACGTGTTTTATTTTTGAATAAATTAACTTTATTACCAAAAAGGATTGATTTACAACAATATTTATTGGGGTAAATAACTGTTATAACAGTTATTTTTAAAAAAATAGCACAATTATTTAAATATATAACATCCGTCATTTTGAATTTTAAAAGCTTCAAGTGTGTCCCAGTTTTTTTTTTTTTTTTTATTTCATTTTTATTGAAGTATATATATAATACATTTTTAAAATTAACCTAGTATCCGCTAAGCCACAGGGCTTGTCTGCAGTAATGTGACCAGGGCTTGTGACCAGCAATGGGTCATCTCTAGAGTTTTTCTTTTCCCGGACTTTTTCATTTCCCGGGAAAGCGGGATTCATTTTTTAATTTCCCGGGATCCCGGGAATTCCCGCAAAAACTAAAAACCCAAATTTTTTGTCAAAAAAATCTATAAAAACCTTATGAATGCGATTACAGTATTTATAATGTTTATTACCACCATAAAAATCTTATTTAGTACCTCTAAAACAAACAAAAAAAATAAGTTTCGAGAAAAAATAACAATTTTTGTTAAACAGTTTTTATAAAAAAAAAAACGGTCCAAATACACTCATGATCATAATAATAGATACACCACCTTAATTATTTTTGAAATGTCAATAACTGTCAAATTAAGATTTTTTTAATGAGCAAATGTGGTTTTCTTTTTAGTATTCGATGCGGCAAAGATATTATATATCAAATCATGGCAAGTCCATCTTTATTTATTGTTTGCCAGCTAACGGTTTATAAAAAGTCCTTTCAGCAGGTGATCATAATAATAGATACACTCGAAATTCTTCCAATTTTTTTCAATTTAAAGGTCATATTTTTCAATTATTTATATTGATTCAAATAATTTGGTAAAAATACTTGAAAAATACAATTAATTATCCAATAATAAGTGTCCATTTTGTTAGAAAATGACTAGAAAAAAGCACTGTTCTTCTGATGAACGGACCATAGCTAAAAACTTAGAAAAATTTGGAAAATCTATATCAAAAAGCTTGGGCCGGTCCGTGAGCTTCGTTCAAAATACCTTAAAAATGCAAAAAAAAAATTAGGAACACGTGTTAGATTATATAAAACTTCCCAAACGACTGTTCGCCATATCGTTTCGTTTTGAAAAAAGGACCCATCCAAGTTCCACAAGGTTATTTCAGCCGAAATTTCAAGCGTAATAAGCGCGCCAACTGTTTACTGACTTCTACAGCATTTTTATTTACTCAGCCAAATAGCGAGAGGAGTCGTACTGATGCATCAGAAAAATATGAGATGGGGTTAAATATAGGCAAGGAATACTTGTTCGGGCGGTTATTTTTTTTAAAACATATTAAGCCTTTATTGTTGATTTTAAGAGGTCATTCCCGGGGTCACTTTAGTCCTCTTTTTAAATACACTTTACAGGTCTTCTAAAACGTGCATTTAAAGGGTTAAAGTGTTCTACGAATATTTTTTGCTTCCAATTTCAGTAGGGGAAACATCGCCTTTATTTCCGCTCTAGAGCAAGTATTCTTTGCCTACATTTAACCCTATCTAATATTCTTCTTACACATCAGAAGGATTCTTCGTGCTATTTGGATGAGTAAATTAGCCTGCTGTAGAAGTCAGTAAACAGTTGGCGCGCTTATTACGCTTGAAATTTCGGCTGAAATAACCTTGTGGAACTTGGATGGGTCCTTTTTTCAAAACGAAACGATATGGCGAACAGTCGTTTGGGAAGTTTTATATAATCTAACACGTGTTCCTATTTTTTTTTTTTTGCATTTTTAAGGTATTTTGAACGAAGCTCACGGACCGGCCCAAGCTTTTTGATATAGATTTTCCAAATTTTTCTAAGTTTTTAGCTATGGTCCGTTCATCAGAAGAACAGTGCTTTTTTCTAGTCATTTTCTAACAAAATGGACACTTATTATTGGATAATTAATTGTATTTTTCAAGTATTTTTACCAAATTATTTGAATCAATATAAATAATTGCAAAATATGACCTTTAAATTGAAAAAAATAGGAAGAATTTCGAGTGTATCTATTATTATGATCACCTGCTGAAAGGACTTTTTATAAACCGTTAGCTGGCAAACAATAAATAAAGATGGGCTTGCCATGATTTGATATATAATATCTTTGCCGCATCGAATACTAAAAAGAAAACCACATTTGCTCATTAAAAAGATCTTAATTTGACAGTTATTGACATTTCAAAAATAATTAAGGTGGTGTATCTATTATTATGATCATGAGTGTATGTTCCTTCACCTAACTTAATCTGTTTTAATAATAAAAATTAATCATTTATTCTTATTCATCTCAGTTAATTATTACAATTGGTTCTCAAAGTTTTGCCTCTAAAACACAATAGTGGTATTCAGAGTCTTACTTGCCAGCCCTGGCACTGGTGGTAAAAGAGCACTTTTTAAAATTACATTTCAAAATACACGTATTTTTTGAAAGAAATACTTGTATTCCTGATTCCTGATTCAGAGGAATTTCTCAATTATGTCTCTGAAACTGAATGTAACTGTTTCAGAGAAATGAAATTATAAGAAAATTTACCTCAAAAAGTTATTAAAAAAATTTAAAAATTCTGCTTTCTAAAAGAAAAACTTTTTTATTTCAGAGTCGTTCCTTGAACAAATTTTATATCAATTTATCGATTTAAAAAGAATCATGTCCAGAGACATAAATATTTTCTATAGAAACAAAAAGAAAATTTTTCAGCTTCTAAAAACAAGCATCAGGTTCTGATAATTATATCCTATCGAAGATTTAGATCTAATTTAGAAGGGGTCTCTTGGAATACTTTTTAAGCCCTCCTGGTCCCTGCGTACGTTTCTGCCATTAATTATCAAGAATTTTAATAAAATCTCTAAAAAATCACATACAAAATAATCAATAGAAGTCGAAAAAAACAACAATTTCAAAGAAATTAAAATTCCCGGGAATTCCCGCTCTATTTCCCGGGATTTCGGGATCGAAAATTTACGGGAATTCCCGGGAATTCCCGTCCCGGGAATTCCCGTGAAAAACTCTAGTCATCTCATATATACATATCTTTTTAATTTTTTTTTATCGTTGTATATTTTGATTTTTCTCTCTAGTGCCTGGTCTTAATCGTATTTGCAAGAAGCTTAATGTTGATTGTGCCAATGCTGTTGTCGGTTTTGATTTTCATCAGGGCGCTTGTCATCCCACCTATGACGGCTTTATTGTTTGTGAAGAATTTCAAGATCAAGTTGTCGCTGCCTGGCATCAAGATCAAGAGGATCAGGTACGCAAGGATCTGGAAAAATATGAGGCTCGCGTTTATGGTAATTGGAAGAAACTCATACGTGGTCTTCTTATACGTGAACGTCTTAAATTAAAATATAATTTTTAAAACCCACATCTTAAATACTTTTTTTTGTCATATACATATTTGTATTAGTTTTAGCCTTTATGTTCTGTAAAAGTAGTGTTTCGGCTGCTTACTTGTAAACCTTTTTTCTTTGTGTTCAAAAATAAGTTTTCCATTAAATTTTTCGTACATATCTATACTTTTTAAGTTTTTTTTGTTTGTGTGATTTTAAGTGTTACTTTTTCCATTAACCCATCATATATTTTATACCTATTTTTTTGTTTGTCATGAATAAAAATAAAAAAATAAAAATTCCAATTGAAAGAACATTTATTATATTAACGTGTTTTTCTAGTATTTAAAAAGTTAAGTAATGTAATCTGTGGTAAAGTAAATTTGGCTTTTTAAGCCAGAACCAAAAGGAAGCAATGCGGCATTTAACTGCTGCAGCTTGTTAAAACAAGTTCTTGTTTTACTAAGCGTCTTCATATGTTGTTTGGACGACCACGTTTTCTACACCATTTCCAATTGTACCTTAAAAATTTCCAAATGGATTTTAAAATTGTACAAATATATTTTAAAATTGTGCAAATAAATTTCAAAATTTGTTTTTTCTGTAAGTACAGATCGAGCTCGAACTTATAAGGGTTCAAGTTGAAAAAATTCAGAAGAAAAATTGAATTTCTAAAAATTATAAACATTTTTGGTATGTATTCCCATACCGGTTTCAAACAATTCAGTTAGTGCTAATATCAGTAGGATTTTAAATGTCGGTTTGTCTTGTTAATGGAAATTGTTTTTTATATATCATGAAATCTTTTTTAAATTTCAACTCAGTGAAACTGAAATAAATGTTTAAAAAAGCCGGCAGTTTTTGGAATTTAGAAAAACTGTAAATGCAGTTGTGTAAACAAGACCTTGAACCATCACTGAGCAATGTTTAAGGATTACCCCACTTTATCTGTAAAAGTTACAGAGGGTTAAAGTTGAAAAATCGATAAAAATGGCTTGAAATAATCCATAGTTTTTACTCAATCTTTTCCGGCATAACATAAAGTCAGTACATATAAAAGATTATTTTAATGTTGGCTTGATAGATGCTTCATCGCTTGGTAAGAAGATATAAGACGGTTAAGTTTTGAAACCAAAAATTAAGAGTTTTTAAATTTTCGAGGTTTTTTGATCAGGGATTTCGGCCCCCTCTACAAAATAAAAAAAATTGAACTAGAGTTGGTAGCTGTTGTAATTCTTAACATTTTGGAATTAATCCCGTTAATGTGCCACGAATAGTTAAGGAGTTTTAGCAGATCAAAGTTCGAAAGAAAAAACGTAATTTTTTTAAAATACCAGTTTTTCGCGAGGCACATTCGCGGTTTCATTCGAAATTTGGTGGACTCTTGCGTAAACCGAGTTTTTTAGGAGTTTACATAAAAAAATCACTGGCGGGTTTATAAAAAATAAATTGCAAAAATTTTATGGCATTTTTGAAAATTGAGCGAAATTTGCAAATCTGTTTCCAATTTTTTTTAGTAGCAATTAATGCATCATGTTCATATTAATACACCAAAAGACGTGCCTTAACGAGTTGAACTGATTTGCTTTTTGACTTTTTACTTTAAGCCATTCTGAGCGGAAAGCGCGATGATTTTATCTAAACCTGTTTTGATCTTGCACATCCAAGGCTTTACACGAAATCGGATGAAGTTTTTTTTAAATGAAAGCCGACTTGATGTGTCATCATAAAATCAGAGGCGGGTTAAAAAATTTTGATGATTATAGATTTTTTGGACCATATTAAATTTTCTTGTTATAAAAAAGCATCACCGATTTTTTTAACACTGGTACAATGATACGATTTTCCGTGATTTTTTTTTTTCAGTAAAACCAACGCGCATTGCCTAAATATGTTATAAAAAATTGTGAAACTTTTCTTTTACCGCGAATTAATCGCGATTTTAGGTACTTAGATATATTTTTTTTAAATCGTTTGGTCATTAAAGGGTTAAATTTATATCATATATTTTAGAAGAAATGATATATCCTGGCATGTTTTAATAACGCATGCGACAAATGTGTAGAAAAAAAATATTTAAAATATTTTTAAGATTTTTTAAAACCGCTAAATCTTAAAACCGCCATAACTTTTGACCCCCTTGCGCGATTTAATTGACGCGAACGAATTTCTTATTCTTAAATAGCTTCTAATATTTATGCCAACTTTCATCGATGTGCCATCAAAACAAAAATCACATCTTTTTTACCTCAAAATTTAAGTCTTATAGTGCATTTACACTGGTCCTCCAAGCTAGCTTAAAGTAGATTGTGGCTCCAATCCAGTTTCAATCTATTAGATTGCCCATACAAATTTATTTTTTCAATCTAGTAGTTTAGACTCTAATCGGCAAACGCAATCTGGTAAAGTTAGATACAACTCTGTATTTCTATTATTTGCATTTTCCAACACTGAAAAACACCGACACAAAGCCTGCCGTTTTGATGACGCCGCCAAATATGTTAATGCCGCCGTCATTGTTATTTGTAAACGCCGTCACTGACCTTGTTAATCATACGACGACTAATTACCGTCGCTGTCTTTTGACGCAGTCACACACATTTATTACCAACTTGTTGTTATAAATGCCAATCTTAATCTTCTCAAATGTAAAAAATGCCAATGTAAACGGTACAGATTGCAAAGTAGATTAAAATCGCAATTTACTAGATTAGAAATCCAATGTAAACGCACTATTATAGTGCGTTTACACTGGTCCTCTAAGCTAGCTTAAAGTAGATTGTGGCTCCAATCTAGTTTCAATCTATTAGATTGCCCATACAAATTTATATTTTTCAATCTAGTAGTTTAGGCTCTAATCGGCAAACGCAATCTTGTAAACTTAAATACAACTCTGTATTTCTATTATTTTCATTTTCCAACACTGAAAAACACCGACACAAAGCCTGCCGTTTTGATGACGCCGCCAAGTATGTGTATGCCGCCGTCATTGTTATTTTTAAACGCCGTCACTGTCCTTGTTAATCATACGACGACTAATTACCGTCGCTGTCTTTTCACGCAGTCACACACATTTATTACCAACTTGTTGTTATAAATGCCAATCCTAATCTTCTCAAATGTAAAAAATGCCAATGTAAACGGTACAGATTGCAAAGTAGATTAAAATCGCAATTTACTAGATTAGAAATCCAATGTAAACGCACTATTAGCCGGAACTCCTCATATGTGATTATTTATAGTTTCTAAAGAATAAATTTTAACAGTTTCCAACACTACAATTCTATTTCTAGCAATCTAACCTCACTTCATACTTTCTTTCAACTTTTTTATACCCTCCAACCACAGTATGGGGGTATACTCACTTTGTCATTCCGTGTGTAACATATCGAAATATCGGACGGGGACCCCACAAAGTATATATAATATTGATCCATGATAGAATCTAAGACATTCTAGCGATGTCCGTCCGTCCGTCCGTCCGTCCGTCCGTCCGTCCGTCTGTAGAAATAACGATGCAGTCCAAACCAAAAGAGCTAGACCCCTGAAATTGAGCAAGAATATATCTTATGTTACTGGTAAGGTTAAGTTCGAAGATGGGCAAAATCGGACCAGGGGGAAAAAGTTCCCCCTTGAAGAACTAAAACGACCCCTAAAAAATACGATATTTTTACGAGTTTTTTTAAAGTTTTGTACAACAAATGTAACATTTGTATGCCATATTTTGTTCATAGACCTGCGCTTGGACCAAGGGGGTTAGGAAATTCGATTTTTTTCAGGCCGCCCCCCTTTGGGGGCGTGGTTATAGAAATTAATTAAAAATAACGATAAAAATTTATTATTTAAGCGTAAATATCATAAACAAATTATTTGTAAACATATAAAGTGGGGGTACAGGTGTCCCCCACCAACTCCACCGACCCCCCCCCCCCCCCACCAAAAAAAAAAAAAGACGCCCCTGCGATTTTTTTTTTTAATTTTAAACGTGTTGGAGGGTATAAAAGATTCGGCACAGCCGAATTTAACACTCTTACTTGTTGTCTCTTACATTATTTCGCAAGGGTTACCAACATGATCTGGAATTGAAGACACATATAAACAGACACAATTGTCCAAATAAATTTTAAAACTGTCCAAATGTATTTTAAAATACATTTGGACAATTTTAAAATACATTTGGAAAATTTTAAACTACATTTGGACAATTTTAAAATACAATTGGAAATGGTGTAGTGCAGGAATTGGTAATTAATACTAAATTTGTTTACTAATATTATTCAAAACCAGTAAAAATTACTAATTTTAGTACTTTGAAGTAGGGTTATATAGTCGCAACAAAAAGTCGACTTTTCGACTTTTCGACTTTTTTCAGTTTCTAAAAAGTCGACTTTTCGACTTTTTTCAAATTTTAAAAAGTCGACTTTTCGACCTTTCGACTTTTTAAAAAGTCGACTTTTTTCGACTTTTCGACTTTTTTCGACTTTCGACTTTTCGACTTTTTTCGACTTTCTTCGACTTTTTAACTTTTTTCGACCTTTTCCAACTTTTAAAAAGTCGATTATTTTGTAAATAAAAGTTTAGTTTTGACTTGTTGTAAGCATTTAGGTGCTATTTTTTTTTTTGGTTGTATTTTATTTATCAAAAAAAGTCAAAGAAATTGAAAATGTGGAAAAGGTTGAAAAAATCGAAAGCAAAAGAGTCGACTTTCGATTTATAGAACCCTATCACTGAGGTGTTTAAAATAATCAAAAATATTGGTAAATATTGAACTTAACATTTTCTAACTCATGAATTTGGCATTGACATTTTTGCTTTACATACAAAATACATGAAAATACCAATAGCTTCAGTTGTTATTAAACTCGGCTCTCATTTGAAATTTTTTTTCAGAAGAAAGAAATTATTTTCATCTGACAAAAGTAAAAAAAAAATGAAAAAAATCGAAAAAAGTCGAAAAAAAAGTCGAAAAAAGTCGAAAAAGTCGAAAGCAAAAGTCGAATTTTCGACTTTTGAAGAACAAAAAAGTCGATTTCGACTTTTCGACTTTTTCATACAAAAAGTCGATTAATCGACTTTTCGACTTTTCGACTATAGAACCCTACTTTGAAGGTATTAAAAAACTATTGTACTACTGGTAATTAGTAACATACACGCAAAAAAAAATCTGTGTCGGAGTGAGCAAAAATCTGGCATAATTTTACCAAAAATATGCTAAAACTACAACCGACGAAGTAGTTTTCGTAATTTAGCCAAAACACTTATGTAAAAAATTTTGAAGAAAATGCTAATGCTATTTAAGCAAACACTTGGTAAAATATGCCAAAAGAAATATGGTGAAATATATCAAAATTATTAGAAAAGGTGACTAAAAATAATGCCAAAAATTACCACATTTATGCAAAAATAAATTTTCTATAAAATTTTTGTAAAAATTTGTATATTTTTTGAATTTAAAATTTTCACAGAATAAATATATAATAATATAATAAATGTTGTGTAGGATTTTATTTACCACCGACCAACTGACCCTTTATGTACAATTTTCTCCAGTGAGTGCTGCCTACGCTTTTTCTTAAAGTGAAGGATCCGCTATAGCCTCACGAATTTATTTAAAAGCATCCTGTAAAAATAGAAAATTATTACAAAACATAAATTTTTAATTTAAAAAACTAGTAAACCCCATTGGTGTTTTGGTTAGGAGGAACACTTACTTTGTGATTCCATTTGTAACTCATCAAAACAGGTCTGGACTCCATTGGCTTTGCTATATAAATAAGTTTTTAGGTTTTAATTTTATAACTAAAGGGAGGACTGGTGCCCACGCTCTTAATTGTAGTGAAGGATTCGCCATAGCTTCAAAAATTTATTTAGCAGTACCCTGTAAAAATAGAAAATTATTACCAAACATTATTAAACCTTATTGGTGTCTTCGGAATAGGGGTAACCTCACTTTATCATTCCTTTTATAATTCATCAAATGTCTGGGACTCCATTGGTTTTGCTAAATGAATGGTGTTTTAAGTTATGACAGCAAAATTAACTTTAGCATTTTTTTATTTTACATTTATTTATCTTTTAAAAAACTAATTATTTATTTTTATTTATTAATTTATTTTAATTTTATTTATCAATTTCCTTTTTACGTTTTTATAACACAAAAAATAAACGAAGCACGCACACAAAAATACAAAACGAATATGGCGGTCTGTATTTGTGTTTTTTTTTTTGTTGTTTTCTTTCGATAAATTTTTGTGCAAGTAATTTGCGTTATTGTGCAAGCTACTTGGTTATTTTACATAAAAAATGAATTATGTTACTTTAACATCGACAAGCATAATTTTAGCAAAAATTTGTTAAAAAATTTTTTTTGGTATGAAAAAAGTTTTACCAAGTAGGATTGCTTAATCTTACACTAGGGAAGTCTCCCTAGTGTCACCCGCGGATCTTTATGGAATTGGTTTTATTTTGTAGAGCAGAAAAAATAATGGTACACGTATATTTTTAGCGGCCCAAATTCATACTTAGGGGGTAAAAAGAAGGGGGGAAGACAAGGCAATTTTTCAGTTTTTTTCGTTTGTCTCCTATATTATGCAAAGAAACCTAGTCATGTTACATACCAAATGAAAGGTCTTTGGAAAACCTATCTACGTGTGCTAAGAACGTGTCCAAACATGCACAACTTTTCGTCATATTGAGTGAAATACCAAAAATTTTAGGACATTTTTGTTAATAAGTCGAAAAATATTAACTTCTTTGGCCCGTTGTTAGCTCCACGAGATAGGTATTTTTAATACCTTTAATCTGATGTCACACATGCCTATATATATTTTGTTAAAATAGGCGTAAATCGTAAAAAACTGAAACTGAAACCCATACAAATCGACCACCCCAAAAAATGAGTTTGGGCCGCTAAAAAAAAATACGTGTCGAATTAATTTTCGTTCTTAACAACATATCCAAATTTCATGAAGATCGGAGGGTGACACCAGGGAGACTTCCCTTGTTAGTAAAACTTTTATTGTAGAATTATTTTGAGTCTAAATTTGAAAAACTAACTACATTTGGACAATTTTCAAATACATTTGGACAACTGTAAAATACATTTGGACATCTGTAAAATACATTTAGACAACTGCAAAATACCTTTTGACAATTTTAAAATACATTTGGACAATTTAAAATATATTTGAACAATTTTAAAATACATTTGGAAACGGTGTAGAACCTTGGGGACTCCATTTTAGTGTCATTCTTGGTTTATTTGTGGCATATTTTCTTAGAGTGCGGCTTATCAACCTCCACTTTCTTTTTATCTTTTGCGTATTTCTTCATTCGATAACTGGCAAAATTCTTGAGTGCGTATAGTGGCTGGCTAAAATATTTAATAAATAATATTGCAAACTAAAAAAATATTGCAAACTATGATGAAAAATCTCAAACTATTTTTTTAAGTCGTTTTAAAAAATAAATTAAAAAAATTACTACATTACAGTAAAAGTTGTTTAATGTAGTTGTTTTCAGTCTATAAAAAAACTATACTTTCTAGAAATATTTAGAAAAACTGATGTGTTGGATTCAGATTCAGCAGGAATTATTTCCAAATAATTTTAGCCGTTTTTGACATTTAGACGAAAATTCTGATAATTTGAACCACCCCAATATTTTGGGGTGATTCACTGTCGGAATTTTGACGCCATCGACTATAACATCCAGTTTCAGTTCTACCTCTTTCGTTCATGTGGAAAGCGTCGCCGATGATTTGGCGGGGAAAAAGCTGAATTCTCGCAGTTTGACTGTTCGATATAGCCGAAAACCAGCTTGCTCTTCTTTTAGACTACTTTATAGTTTTTCCTGTATACGCTTCTGTACTATGTGGGCAGTTATCTTATAAACCGTATTGAATGGGTTAAGGATCGATCTCTAGTCCCGCAGTCTTCCTGCCATGTTCTTTTAAGAAGACTAGCTGCCTTTTACAATTGATCTTTTACGAATTACAATTGATCTTTTTCGAATTACAATTGATCTTTTACGAATTACAATTGATCTTTTACGAATTACAATTGATCTTTTTCGAATTACAATTGATCTTTTTCGAATTACAATTGATCTTTTACGAATTACAATTGATCTTTTACGAATTACAATTGGAATCTTCGAATTACAATTGATCTTTTTCGAATTACAATTGATCTTTTACGAATTACAATTGATCTTTTACGAATTACAATTGATCTTTTTCGAATTACAATTGATATTTTTCGAATTACAATTGATCTTTTTCGAACTACAATTGATCTTTTACGAATTACAATTGATCTTTTTCGAATTACAATTGATCTTTTTCGAATTACAATTGATCTTTTACGAATTACAATTGATCTTTTTCGAATTACAATTGATCTTTTTCGAATTACAATTGATCTTTTACGAATTACAATTGATATTTTTTGAATTACAATTGATCTTTTACGAATTACAATTGATCTTTTACGAATTACAATTGATATTTTACGAATTACAATCGATCTTTTTCGAATTACAATTGATCTTTTACGAATTACAATCGGAATCTTCGAATTACAATTGATCTTTTTCGAATTACAATTGATCTTTTACGAATTACAATTGGAATCTTCGAATTACAATTGATCTTTTACGAATTACAATTGATCTTTTTCGAATTACAATTGATCTTTTACGAATTACAATTGATCTTTTACGAATTACAATTGATCTTTTACGAATTACAATTGATCTTTTACGAATTACGATTGATCTTTTTCGAATTACAATTGGAATCTTCGAATTACAAATGGAATCTTCGAATTACAATTGGAGTATTCGAATTACAAATGGAATCTTCGAATTACAAATGGAATCTTCGAATTACAAATGGAATCTTCGAATTACAAATAGAATCTTCGAATTACAATTGATCTTTTTCGAATTACATCTGTAAATGGTGTAGTAGCAGTTCTGGGTGTAAGCCATCTTTACCAGCAGATTTATTTTTTTTTGTTTAATTATAGCTTCTTCCATTTCACGGACTGTGTTCTGCAGAATATGGAAAGGGTGTTATTGTTTGGCAAGAGAAAGTTTGGTTTGGGATACATCAGTGGTATGGAATTATGTACTCGTTTTTCGAAATGGTGTCTTCATCTTTACAACTGTTCTTCATTCGCCGAAGGTAGAGTGTCATTTTAATCCTTAATTGGCTTTGTGATTGATGAGATCGCCTATTGTTTGCTGCATAAGGTTATGAATCTCTGGTCCCGCAGTCTTCCTGCCATGCTTTTTGCAAGTGGGGATGAAGAAGATTATCTGCCTATTACGGAACAGCAGTTCTAGGTGTACGCCAACTTTACCAGCAGATTTATTGTTTTATTGTTTAATTGTAGCTTCTTACATTTCTCGAACTGTTGGTGTGCTGCAGAATATTGAAAGAGTGTTGTTGGTTTTGTTTGGCAAGAGAAAGTTTGGTGTGGGCAGACAGAGTCTTACTGCTGTTCACGGTAACATTGCTTTATTCCAAAAAAAATCATTATTTGCTTTAATTTCAAAGATACAATTTGTTGGACTAGATTTTGATTTGGAGTCATTGTAGCCTGGTGTAAATATTAGAAAAAGTCGGGGGTTTTTTAAATTAAATCGATAAATAATTAAATTTATTACTGATTTAAAAGCGAATTTGAAATATAATTTATTTTTTACATTGTAACCTGATATACATACTATATAATGAATACATCATTTTAATTTCCATTTTATATAATTTACACATACAGAGAATATATAAAGTAAGTAAAGGAATTTCCATGGAGTTGACTTGTTTTCTTTGTTAATTTATATAAATATAAGTATTTTTTTTTTTTTGTTAATAGTTTTTTGCTTAAGATCCAACATTTTTGTCAAAGAAGCAATGCTGTATTCACAATGTTCGATTGCTCAACTCTACAGAATGGAGTGTTGTGAAACAGAGATGACATGATAGAAAAATTATGTAAGTGCAAAGGAGAAAGGAACAAAATCCACTCTGCTGAGTAAAGTACTTCATTGTGAATTCAGTAAAAAACTTCATTTTACAGAGGAATGATATAAAAATGAAAAACTATATTAGGTATTTTATAATTAAAAAATCGACAATACATTTTCATATACAATTAAACATGTCTATATACAATTGTATTCATAATGAAAACCATACGACTGGCTTAAGAGGGGCTATCATTTTTTTTAAAGCCACATTTATCTTAATGAATACGACTGTTAGTATTAAATAAATATTAAAAAAAAAATATTACTTTAAGTACATAAATATAATAAATTCATAAAATTGTAAATAACAAAATTTAGATCAATTTAGCTCTTCATGTCTTTAAAAAATATATAAATTGTTCATGTCTTTAGTGTCGTAAAAAATAATCTCAATTAAAGAAAGGCCTAACATTACCACATTCTTTGGTGTTTTTGTTTCAAATATTCAACGTTTAACCCTTTAGTGTTTGTAAATAAGCTTATGATTTTTGACTAGTATTTTAAAAATTGGATAAAATTTTAAAAAGATATGCAACACTGGGAATATCGGTTGCATTTTAATTTCATCAAATTACACAGGTTCACAAAATTTGAACTTTTTCAATTTGCCTGACCTTTGACACCTGATTTATATGGATTTTAGCGTGCTGATTCCGAATCTGTTGTCCAATTGTTTCCATCAGCTCGCGTTCGCGAGCAAATCGCTGTTAAAGAGTCGAAAAAGTGCGTTTTTACCAATTTTGCTTGGCTATAATTTCCAAAAAAAAATTTAGTGCTTCAGTTTTAAACACGAACTTAACTATATTGGATGCCAGGATTCCAAAACTCGTATTAGGTTTTTTCTGACAGCTTTAGTTTTCGAGTTATTAAAAAGGGCATAAATATTCAGAAAAAATTACAGAGGTCAAAAATTTTAAAATTTTATTTTAGCGATACATATCTCAAAAACTAAAGATGACTCAACAAAAGTAAGAGCATTTTTGGAATCAGCATATCCAACATACCTAAAATCGTCATTCACTTTTTGGATGTAAGACTAGTGTTGGTAAATATAGACTCACAAACATGCCAAAAATAGCCTATTTTCAAAGTTTCCTTAGGCTATATCTCAAAAACTAGAGCTGACCCAAAAAAACGGTAGCCAGATTTGAAATCAGCGTACCCCTATTACCCAAAATTAGTTATCAGAACCCGGGCAAAAAAAAGTGTTGCCCTGTGTTATCTAACGGAAAATGTAGTTCGCAATGTATAAATTGCCACAAAAAGAACAGTTTTAATAGTATATTTACAGATCAATTAAAATTCGAAGATTCTTCTTGTAATTCGAAGAATTCATTTGAAATTCGTAAATTCCAATCGAAATTCGAAGTTACTACTGGTAGCGATATTGCTTTTTTTCATCGACAGCCAAGCGGCATTAAGGGCGTTAGCTACGGATAATATCCATTCCAAGGTAGTTAACCGCAGCCACAGAGAACTACAAGTTTTCAGGGAGCAGCATAATATTCCACAGCGCTGGGTACATGGACACAAGAATATTAGAGGAAATGAGAAAGCTGATGTGTTTGCGAAGGCAGATGCAAGCCTTCCACAGACCCAAAATAAATTCTCTGTCCAATCAGCAGAAAAATCTGCTGAAAATACACCCATTTTGAGCCATATGAGAAACCTGCTGATTTTAGCAGACACGGTTTGCTGAAAATCTGTCATGATTATCTAGGTGAAATCAGCAGAGAAATCTGTCAAAACAGCAGAGAAATTTACTAAGAAATTTTCTAGAAAATTTGTTTTCATGAAAACTTTAATAGTTTTTTTTTTTTAATTTAAAAAATATTTCTGTAAAATTAGCAATATAATCTACTGATTTTCAATTATTAGTCTCAATCATTTTAATTGTATAAAAAACAAAAAAAAAATAACACTTTAAAAAAAAAAACTTGAGACTATTTCTGTAAAATAACAAAATAATCTGCTAAAAATATGTTTAAAAATATTTTAAATTCAGCAAACAGAATCAGTAAAAACGCAGTAAAATTTCTCTTACTTTGTAAAACTGAATGACGGAGATTTAAGTAAAAATATCGATTTTAGCAGAAAAATAATAAATTAAATTAAATTAAATTAAAATCTTTTGAAGGTCGTTTTACAGATTTTTTGACAGAGTGTTTCTTTTGAGTGCATGAAATCGATGTTGAGAATAAATAGCTGGATGACTTTAAATGGTAGCACACAAACAGAAATGATATGGTACGAAAAATCGGTAACAACAAAATTCTTCTGGATATGGACAGAAGACAGATTAGAGCGATAATAAACCTTATCACGTCAAAATAAACTCGGGATGATGTCAAACGACACTTGCAGATGGTCCAATGAATCATTTCTTATGTGAATACCCTTTTTATCCTTTAGGAGATTTAATTGTTTCTCTATTTATGTTTTTAAGCATCTTCAGGACATACGAGGTATGTCATTCATTAAACTGTCGAAGTAGGAAAAGTAGAACTTTTTTGTTTGGGTAAAACAAAATAAGACAAAGAGAAGGAATGGGAACAATAGTAGGAATCATAATGGGCTAAAACTATATGGATGTGATTTAAAAAAACTTTTCGTTTTTTTGGGATTGGCGTCATCCTTACCATAGAGTAAAGAAGATCAGAGATTTTGATAGGCCCCAAAACAATATGTCACTTTATAAAAATTGGTTCTCTTAATGTTTAAGAGAGTTTTTACATGCAATAGCATAGGCAACATTAAGAGAACCAACTTATTGAGAGAGCAAAATAAATGGCATCCAACCAATTTGACACCCACTGATCCTTACAAACCAAACCTTCTATTTTTTTAAAAATTACAATCAGGCCGTTCATGAATCCACAACGAAATTGGATTGGAAACGAAATGTAATTCCGTTTCCAATTTTCCTAGCGTTCATGAAACCGTGACGAATTGCTTTGTTCGAAAAAAAATATAACAAAAATAGCAAACTGTCAAGCATTTCTTTTGAATTATTTTTTTTTATTATTGATCAATTAAGGAAGGGATTTTATACAAATCCATCTTTTGTTTTCCTTGAGTCTTATATATACTTAGGATCTGGCATTATTTTTGTATGGAAAAATACCAGTTGCTTCACATTTTTCATTGGCTCAGGATAAATATATTTTAAGAATTTGCTTTTTAAAAGGCATCGATTCGTAAATGGACATTTTTGCATATTTTGGTTAAACTGCATGTTTTGCATATTCTGCTATAAATGCATATTTTTGGGTCATATTTTGTATAAAGTTTTAGCTTATTTGTTCCTCTTTTATGATTTTTTTTTTTTTAAACTTCGGTAACTTGTTGCCCATTTGGCCTCTTATTATTTTTTGCGCTCAATTCCGGAATCGAAATACTTGTCCGACTGAAGATTTTTTTTCGTTAATAAGTATCATACTTTTTCAAGAATTTCATCAAGGGGCTTTCTACCTTTGAAAAAGTTCTTAAAAAAAAAGCAAGTATCATACACACTTAACAAAAGCCTCTGTTCTGTCTTTCATAACTTTTCAATTCACATTTTCCGAATCACATGAAATCCAATTCGTTTTACTTTCACGGAAGTTAAATCTAGGACAAAAAAAAATTAAAATGGAAATTTTATTTTCTCATTTTTTAATGTGAATTACTTTTTTGAAACAGCGGAAAAAACAAGTAAAACCCGAAACAAATGTTGGAATGTATGGACAATTTTCCAAAAAAAGTATAAATGCACTTTTTTAGTTTATATTTTAGGCGCTTAAAACACAAATCCCTTCGATATATCGGGATTTATTTCCACAAACTCATGAAGAACTAAGTGCATTTTGCTCATTAATTTTGTACCTTCCCCTTATAAAATAAAAAAAAGAGAAAAAATATTTTAAAAAGAGTCGAAAACAAACAAAAACATGTTACTCACATTTTTTCTTTTATCTTTTGTTTTTAATTTTTTTTTTAATTAATTATTTCCAACTTTTCTTACAAATCCCCGAAGCAAAACGTTAACGAAAATTTTCCAACAATCAAACCAACTAACTGAATGGAATTCATGAGCGCACATTTTCGTTTTCGAACGGAAATTTTCTCATTTTTTCTTTGATTGGAATTGGATTGGATTCATAAACACACACAGCTGATTTCCGTGAAAAAATGTTGTCAAACCAATCCGCATTGGTTTCATAAACGCCCCGAATTGGTCTGTTTTGAATTTCAATTGGAATCTTCGAATTTGGATCAATCTTTTTCGAACATTAATTGATCTTTTACGAATTTCCCGTACGGGAAATGACTACACCATATAATATAACGATATATGTATATATTTTTTTTACTTTGAGCCAACACTCGGGGGATACCCCCTACTAGTGCAATGCATTGTGTTGCTATTAGGAAAATAGTTATGAGGAGAAGGAAAGAGGGAGTAGTGTTTGTGGACATATAATTTGAATTTTTCTAAATTATAGCCGACTGGAAAGACTTCTGCCGGAAGCATCTTTTAGTCTGTTCAGAGCTACCGCACTTAAGTCACCAAAAACACATTAGGTCCGTTCGACTACCTTTACTTTTTACTTTACTATTACTACAGCTGGAAATTTTTCATTTAAATTTTTTAATTATATATACTACAACTGGAAATTTTTAATACAAAAAGTAAACAAAACTTTCCAGTTGTAATAGAAATACTAAAATATGTATTTGAGTAATCGAACTATGCCTAAATTGGTTTTGGTAACAAGATATCTCGTAAACTATTCCAATTAAATTTAATTAACAATGAATAATTTAATAAACTTTTCTTGTCAAATCTTCATTTTGAAAAATTGGATGCTTACACCAGGGTTAATCGAAGAATTTGTTTATGATTTTGTATAAAATGATGGCGATGATGACGATGAGTTGGGAGCTGATGTTGTATGATGATTGGAATGCATTTGTTGATATTTTTGCTGTTGATTTCTATTGACATCATTAATTAGCTGTTGTTGCTGTGTGTGGGCATTGATAGCTATTAGCGGTTGTTGTTCTTGTTTTTGGAACTCCTGATGATTTTGTGGTTGTTGCTCTTGTTTCTGTTGTGGATTATATGTCGTTTGATTTTTCAAATAATCAATATACATACGTCTAGCTTGATTTAAAACTCTTGTAACATCATGTTTTCTTACCATTTTATCAAAATGCATAGCAATTTCATTGTAATCCATATTACTTTTCATAATCGTATTACGATGTTGCAATAATAGAGTTAGACACAAAAACATTAAAAACGGATTACCACCACCAAATTCCGATGGAGGTGGTAGTTTAGGTGTAGGCGATTGGGCATTGGCGGTATTTCGCAATTGAGTGGCTTTTGAAAAAGTTACCTCTTCTTCGGCGGCCGTTGTTGCCATTTCATCTACATTGCTTGTATCTGGTGCATCTGTAGATGATATTGGTACTAACACTTCTGGTAAAGATGTGGAATTTGTTAAAAAAGCTACACTACTACTACTGGTGTCAATTGTGGATTGTAATTGTGCATTTCTTAATAAATTTTCATCAAGAAATGGATTTATCTTTACAACATCTACAAGTTTGTTTGCTTGATCATCACTAATATTTAAATTGCCATCTATTTGTCCATTAAATAAGATTGTGGATTTGTTTTTCTTTTCGTCAGTCTTGGCCAATGTGATATCACGTTGACGTCTTCTCATCAGAAGTTCGCTGACGTCGGGACAAGCAATTATTTCATTTTCTTTCAGATCTTCCACCATATCTAATGAATCTTTGTCTAGTTTTTCATATTCAATTTCACTCGTACTAGTGTTGCTATCCTTTTTGTCATCTTCCGACATTGTAAGTAAGTCACCAAATACTTGACGATCTAAATTTTCCGCCTCTAAACGTAATTCTCGAGTAATAGCAGTTGTCATAGGATAGTAGTCCAAGTCGTGACTATCATCGGGTGTAACATTTGATTCCTGATCCTCACTTTTGCCATATTCCATATCTTGTTTTACATTTGTCATTGCTGTCTGTCCTTTGTGTCGTTGTTCTACCAGTGGAGTACGTTCTGGAGTGTGCGTTAGTGAAGAAAATTGTGAATTGAGCTCTAAATGTAAACTATTACTACTTAAATTATTTGCTTGTTGTATTGCTGTGGCTGCTGTTGAACAGCTCCAAGTGTTATTTGTGGTATCGGGCAATGATGATGAGTCCGATTCGTCTAGGGATGAAACAAAACCTCCTTTAGTTAGTTGAACTAAGGGGTGGAGAGTTTGTTGGATTGTTGGTGGTGTAGGTGATATTTGAATACGTGTTGGTGATGGTGTTTTAGATTTATTTGGCGCTGATATTTTAGGATCAGCATTTAATATTGTAGTATTCACTTTCTCCACACTACCAACACGACTTTTGTTTATTGCAGCAAAATTAAGAAATTCATTGAAATTTTTTACTAATTTCTGTTGAGATTTTTCATTGCAATCTTCGAGACTTAAGCCTGCAAATAGAAGTATATAAAGTATACATAATAATATGAGGAAAAGTTGTTAGCAATAGAAAATAAAATGTAGTGTAAATAAAATGTATATGCTGGAAGTACTTATCCTTTGGCTGATGAAACAGGAAATATAACTAAACCAATGAAACGAATTGGTTATCGTTAACTGTATTAAAAATGCATAATAGTATTTTGTCGGTTAATATTTTTTAAGAATATCGGTTACTTTTTTTTGTAACGATACTTTAAAAATTGTTTACAAAAAATTGGTGGTCAAAAAATGTAGTTTCTTCCACTGTACTTAAAAAAATCATTGTTTGTTTGGGTTGTTGGAAAAATTATTGGATAACTAAAAAAAACTATTCGACCATTTTTTAAATTCTAAATGTTTGAACTTGGAAAAAATCGACTTAGAAATATTTTTAAAAAAATGTTCTGAAAATTGTCTATAAATAATTTCATTTTCCAGATCGACCCTCGTAGCATATTTATTATTTACTCAATATGGATGCTATTAAGCTTAAATTAATAACGTTCAGTATTGTTAACTTTGTCTTTAAAAAATTGCATCTACTATAGAAAAGTTTCCATTGTATTGTCGCCCACTGTACATCTCATGTTTTTAAATTAAAATCTAAAATTACCTTTTCTACTTGTAGCAGCAATTTTTTCTTTAAGATCTCGAAAATGACCGCCTCCAGTGCTGCTTACACGTTTTACTCCTTCACTTACATTAGTAGCCAGTTGTTTAGCAATAATATTGCTGACTGCATTATAATTTGAGAGTATATTTTTATTTTGTAACTTAGCAATACCTTTAGGAATTTGTAAAGTTTTACTATCTGGACTATTACAATCACCACCACTAATACTATCATCATCGTCCACAACATCAACGACATCGTTTGTTGCTGTATTGGTACCAATAGTATTTAAGTCCTCAACATGTATAGATGATGAAGAACTACTTAAAAATGCTTTAGGAATTTGTTTTTCTGTTGCAACATTCAGTATCGGTTCAACATCCTTAAAGGGATTTGTATCATGAAAATTAAAATGATTTCTATCAGAGAAAACGTCATCATTATCGTCAGTAATATCACGTTCTCCATCATCGTCATCATTTGTACTTATTAAAGCTTCAGCATTTTCTACTCTACCCTCTAATAATTGTAACATTTTTGTTTCATCTAAAGATTGGTGGGCCTTAGATGAAGCTCTACGCCGTCGTCGTGTAGCATGACGTGTTATATTATCATCTAAACTTTGATTTAGACGTTTGGTAACATCTAATTTGTTGGTTAATACACCACCAGCCGGTACTTGATTGATATTGGAACTTAATGAAGAACTTAGCGAATTTAGAGAAGCTGAAGAACTTTGTCGTCTTAGAGCACATACTTTTGTATAAGCATTTTCTCTGGGTTTTATTAATATATATGATGGACTTATAGGTGGTCCACCACCTCCACTTACAATTATACCGGATGGTGTTGATGTTACTCCTGTATTTGCTGTTGTCTCTACAGTTGGTACAAATTCTTTTTCATACAATTTTAATTCTTCCCTGGCGCCACTTGCTTCATATTTTAATGAACTCCATTGTACTTCCAACATTCTTAATGCATCTTCAAATGGAAATTCACGTTTCAATTCCAATAGTAGCCATCGATAACAAAACAATAAATCATCGGCTTGTTGGGCCTTTAGATAATCCCAAAATTCAGCATCATAATAACTCAAAGCTTCTGTGAGATGAGCAAATTTTTGTGTCATTGCAATGCCATCTAACATAAAATTACCACGCACTCGACTCATAATGGCACAGAAACAAATATAGGCTTGAGCTTCATCGTTCATTGTGACTAAAAGTGGTGAGGCTATGTCGGACATGCCCTGACAATAGCTAACTGATGGATGGTTGAGGGCATATGTTGTGAGTATATTAAAAAGGGAAGCTATATTTTGATTGTCATCACTGCCAGCATAGAAGGGATGTAAACGATCTGTGCGTAAGACATCTTTTTTGACCATGCTTGTAACATAAGCCAATTCACCAACCACAAAACCTAAATATAAAAAGAACATGTATTTAAAAGTCAGTTGAAAAATCAGGAAACAGTACAGGTTCTATGACAGTAATACTACGTTAGTTTGTCGATGATGCAATTTTAATATTTTCTACAATTGTTGTTATATGAAGACTAAAAATAAAAAATCAGTAAATTTTTGTGTTTTTAATTTTGTTTTTTATTTTTTCATCCGATATTTCGACCATACATCGATGGTAATTTTTGAGGGATTTAAAACACACATCCTAAATCAGAATGAGATGAAACCAAAAGCAAATGAAAGTTGACATTTTCCATAACAAACCCCTCAAGGCATTTTAGTTAAGTGCTAGATTTTTTTACACGCATTTGAAATTGGTGAAATATTATTATAATTTTAATACAAATTACTTGAAAACTGTATAAGAGGCGTAAACTTAATTTTGTAAATACCTTTAAATAACAATCATATCCAACGGTGCACATTTTTAAATAATTCGGCGATTTAAAAAGTACTGGGCCCGAATCACGGCATTCGAAATCGAAATTTTGCTATCGAAATCTGTTTTTTATTTTCTAAGATAAAATTTTGACTCCAATTCTACCTAATCATTATTATTCGTTTATTTTTAAATTGGTACCAAAGATTTGTACGTATCGAAATTTCATTCGATCACGTATGCGGTAATTCGGGCCCTGGACCGATTGGAGCGAAATTCATACCGGTTGACATTTTCATAACAAAACCCTCAAGGCTTTTTAGTTTATTGCTAGATATTTTTACACGCATTTGAAGTTAGGGAAATATTATTATAATTTTAATATAAATTACTTGAAAACTGTATAAGAGGCGTATACTTAATTTTGTAATTGCCTTTAAATAACAAATATACGCAGCAGTGGAAAGTTTTTTTTTAAATAATTCGGCCATTTAGGACGTACTAAACCGATTGCAGCGAAATTCATACCGGTTATAGCTAACGTAATTTCGAACTTAAGTTTGGGCACTGGACCCCACATGTGCAATAATGCACCAACAGGGGCCCTTAAAACAGGACATATTAAGTATACAAAAATCTTTAAATGCGTGTAAAAAAAATCTAGCACTTAACTAAAAAAAGCCTTTAGTTTTTTGTTAATGTTAATATCAACTTTCATTTACTTTTGGTTTCATCCCATTCCGATTCGGAAAGTTCGGTTTTGTATAACTGTGTAATTTTACAGTCTTTTAAATCCGGGGTCGTTATAGTCTTTTAGGGGTCATTATATGGACAATTGTCATTAACTTTTAATATTTAAGAAAAAAAAAAATTGGGATTTTTTTTTGTGGCACATTGATAATTCTTTGTAGGTAAATAACATTATAAATAAGTAATTCAAATCCGTCCGCGTGCATAAATTTGAGCGATCGTACCCAAAACTATGGCGGTTTAAAGTTAACATTTTCAAAAAAATTGTCAAAATTTCATTTTTTATCCGAAGTTTACCAAACTTACCATTTTTTATTATGCTTACCTAGAGCTAAAACACACATTCAAAAATGCATAAAATCTTTGCTAAATATTGAGATATTTGCATTAAACCATTTTTTTCGGGAAATTTTCCAATATTTTAGACATAAAAATGTTTCCAGCGGTTTAAATTTTTTAGAAAAATATTACCAAATGCATTTAAAAAATCTCAACAAATTCCTAGGAAACACTATTATGTTATCTCTAATAGGTTAGAAACAGCAGTGGTTTAAAGGGAACATTTTGGAAAAAAAAAATGTAATAATTGAATGTGGGTGTGGAACAAGGTGCTATAATCCAAAAACCAAATTGTTCAGGAGCAGCAAAAAACTAAATAAGTCGCGAAAATATAATGTTTTGCAATTTCTTTTTGCAGTTCGACGAAGGTGGACTACTTGCATCTATGTACAAAATTACATAAAAAACAAATGTGCGAAAGTAGCAAAAAAATGCATGTGAAATTTTGTTCTAGTGGAATAAGGTGCTATGTTACAATTTTTACTAGGAAATTCAATACATTTGCCAAGTAGTTTTAAGGTTTTTGTGTTATTTTTTAAAAATTAAAATTTAGCATGATGAATTCTGCAAAATTTAGATGGGGTCCAGCCGTACTTATTTTTATATAAGAATAATAAAGAGTAGTTAATTTAACAAAAAAAAAAGTAACTGTTATACGGTTTAAAACAAACAAATATTCCCATAATGGGTTAAGAATTTGCACAATTTATGATACAAGTACTAACCATTCAATGTTTAAGTTTTACCTCAAAAATTTAACAGATTATCAAAATTCGCCTTTACTGTTTCGTAAAATACTATTTGGTTTTTATATGGATATGAAAGCTTTTTCCACATTCACACTTTAACTATAGATAGATAAGATTAATAGGCGTTTTTTGCCAAACCAATGGGCACATGTTAAAGCCTAGGATGTTTTCTACACGTTAACCATCTCACATGTAAGAATTTTTATATACTACCTTTAGAGTATATAGTATCCGGGAAAAAATATAAAATATTCCCAAAAACACTTAAAATTTAACTTTTAAGCTCACTTTTATGACCGAAAACGATCAAGTTTTTATCAAATTTGTTTACAAATAGGTCGAACTATTGTAGGAAGGTACGATTTCGCAAAAAAACGCGATTTCAAAAATTGGATTTTAGCACCTTATTCCACACATACATTCAATTATTGATTTATTTTTTTTTTAATTATTTAAAGTTTGATTTTTCAATATAGTCCTTCTCTGAATATTGAAACTTTTCAAAGGATGATTCATAATAATCAATATTAAGGTTATTACGAAATATTTTAACGTTATTACTAATTTTATTAAGGTTATAACAAATTTTAGCGTTTTTTCGCGATTTTCGCGACTGCAAAAATCAATGGACCAAATTTGAAATATTATTCGAATAAGACATGTTAAAAACTACCAAAATACATTTCTTTTCTACTTTTTTTAAGTAATGTAAGATTTTATATAACCATTAAATTTAAAAGAATCAAAAATTTAAAACCCACCGAAAAACCGCTTAAACGTTAATTTTTTTCGGGTGCGAATTAACTGAAGATAGAGCATTAAAAAGACTACCAAAAGAGCTTTTCACCGACCGATTTCAATAAGGGGCATGGATGTGCCTTACAAAAAAGTGAAAACTAAAAAACCCCGCGGAATTCGCTAATATTAACTTTTGATCAATGTTGCTTTCCATGATTTATTATATTTGTTTCTACATGTTCAACTTTCAGCCATGCACATTTTTCTGTCAAATAATGCAACACTAAAATAACATAATTTTGCAAAAAATTTAAAAAGCTCATAAAATTTTTGTAAATAATTATTTTTCGGGTGCGTTTGTAAATTAAGTGGAAAATGGTAAACTATAAAGTTCACAATGCATTCGGAACCATTCGGAATAAAACTGGGAGTGTGCCACGCAAAAAACAGACTTTTTAAAAAATTCACGTTTTTTCTTCCCATCTTTGGAGAGCTGCAGCTTCGTAACCATTGCGAGCACATCACTCGAATCAAGCTCAGATTGTGCGTATTTACAAGGGCTTTTACCATGTGTATTTGAATTTTGAAATTACAGTTTGCACCAAAAGCTACAATCAAAAAACATCGAAAAATTGAAAATTGAAAAAAATTGGTATCAAAGATTTTGGTCCATGTAACTTTTTTCTTATTGATGGCACATCCACTGAATTTACACCAAATAATTGCCCAAGTCAACTGATTAAGCGATATTAATTTTGGAGTAATAGCTTTAACGCACCCAACAATATGAAACTTTGAACGAAAAATTTCGTGAGTGTATCAAGCGAGTTTTTTACATTTTTCAACTTTGAACATTCCTTACCATGAACTAATGAGACCTTTTGAGCTGTGCCTTCACACAATTACTCCTTAAGGTTTCCTTAACTTATATACATTCACAGGTACCACCTAATTTACAAATAAAAAAGTTATTGCGAAATTAAGAGAATATCACAAGTATTAAAAGTTAATGACAATTACCCATATATATATTTTTCAAATATCCTTAACATGTTATAAAAAAATTCTATAGGGGCTGTAAAAGGCCAAAAGTTCGTGTGACATAAGAAAAAAGTTTAAGTGGCTCACTCACAAGCATACCTTTTCTACTCACAAAATAAAAAAATCAACTTACTATCATGTAAGTAAAATTGGGTTTCAGTCACATTAACGCGTGATCACTCGAGAATTACGCATTACACTGTGAAATTTTGCACAGATGTATCTAGGCTGGTTAAGATAGTAAAACGGAAAAATCGGACAAGAGGGAAAAAGTTCTACATTGCAGATCTAAACCACCTCGGAAAAACGAAAATTTGTATTTACAAAAAAAAATTATTTTTTAAAAATTAAAAAAGGTCAAAAAAGTCAAAAACAGTCGAAGAATGTCGAAATAAGTCGAAAAGTCGAAAAAATCGAGTTATTGAAAAAGTCGAAAGGTCGAAAAGTCGACTTTTTAAAATTTGAATAAAGTCGAAATGTCGAAAATGCCAATAGCTTTAGTTGTTATTAAACTGCACTGTCATATAGTATACTTTTTCATATAAAAAGTCGATTAATCGACTTTAAGACTACAGAACTCTAGAACAGTGTTATTACTTACCTTGTTTTATTGCCGTCTTCCAAGTATCTCGCAATTTGTAATATTGTTCTGACTTCCGGCGCATATAATCCATACGTTGATGGCCGTTCATAACATTTGGATAAACATTGAGTATATGTTTCCATACAACTCTTCGCAGACTTGGATCAATGCCACCAAAAAATATTACTTTACGCAAATCATCGCAACGCTGTATTTGACCCAATGCATCGAGAAACATACGAAACTCCGTATCGGCCAATGGCGGACGTGGTGGCAATGCAGCCATAGTCTCTTCATTCAGATTAAAAGCTTTTTGAACCATAGAGAATGTCTTCTCCATTTGATTCATAATGAGACCAGGTAATTTAGTTTGCATTTGTTGTACATATTTCTGTGAAACACCAAGTGACTGCTGTAGAGGAGATATCAATTCACGACCGGAAGCAGATGTTGGTGTTGCACCAGCACTGCTCGAAACAAGCAATGCTGTTGAGGGACTATTCACTGCGTCCGGATCCCATTCCTTGACTTCGGTGAATGGTTTAATATCAATTTGTAACATTAGACATGGTTCCGTCGCAGTCTGTATGGATATGTTATGAATCCTTAGAAATGCAGCATCTAAATCCCAGTCTGATAATACGGCCAAGTAAATTTCATTACCCGCTGGATCAAACGCTTTGTATTTTATGGAAAAATCAGATTTGATGTCAAAAGCTTTTGCCAGCAATGAATATAATACCTCCAATGAGGTTATTTGTGGGTCAACACTAAATTTACGCCATTCAGGTGGTAAATTTGGTTCACATTTCTGCGTAACAAATTAAAGATAAAAAAAAAGAAAAATAACAATTTGATTAGCCTTGATTTTATTTAATCGAGTACAACAATTTGTAAAGAATTTGAAGTTACCTTCACTTTTACACGTACTGCCTCTCGTGTATGGGCAAATATGCTGTTGGACATTTTATCGAGGCCAGACTGTAGACTGCAGCACCAGTCTTCTTTTGTGTTGCAAGTTGTTGTTGCTGATAGTTTATTGCTTCATGGATATTACAATGGATGATTTTGATATTTAGAAAATTGACTGTTTTTCTTTAATTAATAAAACATTTTAAAATTATTTGGTTTTTTTTTTATTAGAATATCGCAAAAAAATTAAACAAGACAAAAGATTTTCCAAACACACAACCCAATAAAACAGCTGAAAGTTTTTTTTCTTTTTTTGCTCCTTCAAAAGTGAAATGTCAAAAACTGACAGTCACTGCTTATCAGAGTTACCAGATTCTAAGTTAGTAATGTGTTCTAAAACATAATGTACTAAAAAAAAACGTTACAAAAATATTATTCAAACCACGCAAGCAAAAAAAAGTCTGTGTCGGAGTGTGCAATCTGGCATAATATAACCAAAAATATGCTAGAACAGCGGTTACCAACCAATGGTACGCGTACCATTAGGGGGTACGCGAAACTGTCCGCGGGGGTACGCAAAATTTTAGTAATTTGGACATTCGTTTTAGATTAACCTTTGCTGGTTCCGCATCTGGCTTCCAAAGTTTTCCATAACGTCAGGTTTTTAAGTAAGTTGAGGTCAAAGTTCATAAAAAGGTATTTTTTGCAATTTAGAGAGCATTTTTTGCAATATTTTTGGGTGATATTTTGAGATCTGGCCATTTTTTTGATTAACATTTCGATGCTGATGCCGAATATGGTTCCCAAATTTTTCTATGATGTCAGGTTTTTGAGATAATTTATGTAAAAGTTCTTAAAGAACGTGTTTTTGGACATTTTTGAGACGGCTCAAAATGCCTTTCATTGTATCTACGAAGGTGTTTCATTCGAAAAGTCACGGAATTATTTATCTGCCCTCGTATTAAAAAAAACATTTAAAAAAAAATTAAAAATATTATATTTCCGCCCCCTGTGATGGGTTTTCGGAACTTTGTTTAAGAGTTCAAAAAACGTCCGTTGCTATAATTTTTTAAGCACAATCGAATGGTGAAATCAGATTTACAAATTTTTTCAGCCGTTTTTGCTCTGCAGAAAAATCAGCTCAAAATCCGTGTTTCCAGATGCATTGACCGACCCCAAGGAGCGAACATTTTTTTCAAAAAAATACAACTATTGTTCTGATCTCCCCTAAATCCTTCAAAAAAAAAAATAACTCTAATATTTACATGTAAAGCTTTTTAATGAAAACAAAAAACTCGTTAGGGGGTACGCGACTGATAAATTTTAAAATTAGGGGTACGCGATCCAAAAAGGTTGGTAACCGCTGTGCTAGAACTACAACCGACGAAGTAGTTTTCGTAATTTGACCAAAACACTTATGTAAAAAATTATGAAGAAAATGCTTCTGTTACTTAAACCAGCTCCTACCGCCCCTACCGTGCCTCCTAGAGGCAAAACTAACGACCAACCCCCATTATTTTTGGTTACCAACATTTTGTCTGAACATTATAACACCCTATCTCCACTCCCTAAGGGGCTCCCATACATTATAAAAACATGTATTTTTAAAAACTAATAAAAAAAATAAAAAAAAATGTATGAGGACCCCCTTAAGAGTTGAAAATAAAGGGTACACGCAAAAAAAAAATCTGTGTAAGATTGAGCAATCCTACTTGGTAAAACTTTTTTCATACCAAAAAAAAAATTTTACCAAATTTTTGCTAATATTATGCTTGTCGATGTTAAAGTAACATAATTCATTTTTTATGTAAAATAACCAAGTAGCTTGCTCAATAACGCAAATTACCTGCACAAAAATTTATCGAAAGAAAACAACAAAAAAACAAAACAAATACAGACCGCCATTTTCATTTTGTATTTTTTTGTGCGTGCGTTGTTCGTTTATTTTTTGTGTTATAAAAACGTAAAAAGGAAATTGATATATAAAATAAAAATAAATTAATACATAAATAAAAATAAATAATTAGTTTTCTAAAAGATAAATAAATGTAAGATAAAAGAATGTTAAAGTTAATTTTGCTTTCATCACTTAAAACACCATTCAATAAGAAAAACCAATGGAGTCCCAGACGTATGTTTCGATGAATAACAAATGGAATGATAAAATGAGTATACCCGCATTCCGAAGACACCAATAAGGTTTAATAGATTTTTAGTTAAAAATTAGTGTTTGGTCACAGACTAAATACAGACTCGACAGTAGAGTTTTATAAGAAAAACTGGGGAAAAACTAAGCGATTTTAGGAGAAAACACAGCGGTTTTTAGTCCGTTTTACGCTAACATGGCAACACTTTCTACGACTTAAGGCCTAATTAGCCGAGAAAACGTAACCGTATCTTTACCCTAACCGTAGCGTATTTATTTAGTGCAATTATCGAAACTTAATAATGTGTCATATGTTTTTGACGTAAAAAAAACTCGTCGTTCATTTTTGTTATTTTATTTATGTTTTTTTATATGTAGACTTTAAATTAGTTTGTTTATTTAAATTGAATTAGTGATTTTTATATTTGTTTTGCACTTTTAGTTTTGTATCACATTTTTTTTTTTGGAAATAAACAAACCGAAAATCAGCTGTTTACAAATGTCACGTAGAAACGTTGTAAAATTCTATTTTAAACAGGTCGGAACGTTCCGTTTACGTGACAATTGAGTTCGGTAATCGTTTTCATTAGTTTACGCATATCAAAAACAATCAGCTGACTTTTTACGTCAGGGTTACGGTTACGTTTTCTCGGCTAACTAGGCCTTTAGGAGTGAGTGGAACAACAAAAACCGATCTGGCATCCATTTTTCTAATGGCGCGTTATATCAGTTTTCTCTTTCTAACCTAATTCGTAGAATAATTTGAAAATATTAACCATATGGTTCAGAACTACTTTTTTGACACCTGTCACTTATGTCGAGTCTGTATTAGTCTGTGGTTTGGTAATAATTTTATATTTTTACAGGGTACTGCTAAATAAATTTTTGAAGCTACACTGAAAAAAAAAGCTTCGTGAAAATAATGAAAATTGACATAAACTTGATGAAAAATGACTCACGTTTTCAACCGAAGACAGGTTTCATTTGATTTATGAAACTGGTTTCATTAAAATTCCCTTCAATGAAAAGTTACATATAAATAATGAAAATATTCGTAAAACTTGTTTGAAACGTTTTATGAAGTTTTTCATGAAATGTATGAAATTATTCACTGGTTAAATGTAGAATAGTAGTTGGTAATGTGCTTATATTTGTTTTTTTCAAGAAACTAGTTGCTAACTTTAATAGTTTTTCTATGGGAATTACGATAAATTCAAAATTTTTGTAGAAGTTATCGAAATTTTCATAGAAAACCCCTACTAAAGTTAGGAACTAGTTACTTGAAAAAATCAAGTATCATACACCCATAAGTGTCACTGAAATTTTATTTAATTGCACATTTTTTTATAGTTTTCAATTAGTTTTCTCACACAAAGTTTAACTCTGAATTGCAGTTTATGAGGCACAGCAAAATTGAAAACACTAACATTCCACACGTTCTAGAATCAAAAAAGAAAAAACCAAAATTAATTTTTAGTGGTACCGGCCAAGTCCATTTTAATATTTTTTATCATAAAAATATAAAACACGTATGTAAATCCTGTTAACCATCTATGGGATGGAGTTTGTAATTCCTACGACCGACCAAAGGCCGGTTAAGCAGAAGAAGATTTTGTTGTTGATAATTTTTTTCTAAATTAAGTACCAACACATACCAGGGGTCCCTGGACCGTAAGGATCTGGAGGGGCCCGGCTTTCATTAATTTTGCTTTTTTCTTTTGTAATTCTAGAACTGGTGGCTTTTTTAGTTTTTTAATTATTGAGTGCCCCATAAAATGCATTTGTGCCTTAAATTATAATACATTATTAAAACCACAAAATAACAATAAAATATCGCGGATTTTAGTGAATATAAAGTTAATAACATTTCATTTTAAATATAATTTATAGTCTTACAAAATCACAAAAAAAAAATCACGATTTGCCATTTTTTTTATTTTTAGACTTCACTCAAAATTCTCACACACACAGTTTTTTTATATCCTTAAAAAAAACACAAAATAATTAAAAAAAATATACATATTTTAGTAAAAAATATTTATTTATCAACAACATTTCATTTTTAGTTTCGTTGTAAACACTTTAAAAACAAACACTAAATAAATTCGCTCTGATCAGATTTCTTTAACATTTTGCGCGTTTATAATAATAATAAGAAGAACATTTTGCGCGTACAGAGTAAACAGACGTGACACTTCAGGTGTCAAAAAAAAAAATTATAAACAAAATTTAATGACATTTTTTTATGAAACTACGAAATCTTATGAAGCAAATTTTATGAAATTCGTTTCCAATATGTATGATATTACAATGAGCTTATGAATTCCTTCATTGGTTAAATGAAAACAAAACAATGAATCTGTTTCATTTATATCACGAAGGTTTTTTTTTTCAGTGTAGTTCGACCAAAAAACGAATTCTCTCTGTAATGCGTTGTGCGATACATTGGACAATCGACAACAAACGGATGTGAGTTGCTGGAAAGGCGAGTACTACGGGTATGCACCCGCGTCTCAGGGATGAGTTTACCCATCTCAGCTGAGCACTTACCGTTGTAATATCGATAGAACAATGACGCACAACCCACATTCCGACGATGCTCCAATGAATCAATAGAGCAGGATACCCTACTGTCATTGATGAGCTTCAACGCACTCCTTTGCACCCGGTCCAGAAGCTTTAAGATACACTCAAAAAAGTATGTCGGTAAAATCTACTACAAAAGACAGTTGTTTTGACTACATTTTGTTGTTGAAAAGGCGTCCACTACATATTACGGTAAAAACAACTGAACATGTTGTTGTTTTTAACTATTGATTTTCAACTACAAAATGTAGTAAAAACTACTACAAAAGACGGTATACAGTTGTTTTTTCTACAATTGCCTGAAATTTTATTTAAAAAATTTCTTAAACGTTTAAATTATTGATATTTATTTATTTAAAAAGCAATACATTTCAGTTGGTTCTATAGAATTTCGACATGAAATTAAAATTTTTTAGTGTATTTATCTGGAATTATAGAAGAAAAAAATTATATTAATAAAATGTTAAACAAAATAAATTGATTGTATTTACCTTTGTTTTTTTAATAGTTTATTTCAAATTTTCACCGCTACTGATTAAAATTTGTCTGGAATAAAAAAAAAAACGAAATGCTTGCGTAAAATTGATTTATAAAAAAAAAGAATTAATTTGCAATGTTTCAAAAAAGTATGTACCTGTTCTGTTGTGTATACAAAGAAAAGAAAGATGGCACGCTCATAAGAAAACAAAACACTTCATACATTTTATTTTGTTTTTTTCCGATTGGTTTTTACGCACGCTTATGTGAGCGCTATATTATACACACTTGTTATCTCATTTATCCAAGAATATTTTTTCGCTCAAGAATATTTTTCCAAAAACATATTTTTTGTTATAATTAAATTTAATAAATTGTTTAATTTAATTTATTTTGATATTATTTATTTGGTATAAAAATAATTTCTTCCGCATCCCGCACGACCAACTCGTTCGACACATTCGTTTGCAATAAAAATTTCTAGAAAAAAACGAGTTTTTAGAAAAAAACTAAAAACAACTACATAAATCAACTATTGCTACAGTGTAGTAAATTTTTTGTAGTTATTTTTTGAAACTACTACAAAAAAAAGTTGTTTGAGATTTTTTCATACAAAAACGACCGAAATTGTAGTTAAAAACAACAGCTACTACTTACTACACAAACGACCGTCATGTAGTAACTGCAATAATTTTCTGAGTGTAGACCTTAAAGCACCTGCCCAGATATGGGAGTTGTATTCCATTTTCGGTCGGATATAGGCGGTATAAATAGTGAGAAGATCAGACGGGGTGAAGTAATTCTTGCACCGTTTTAAAAAACCAAGACACTTGAATGCTTCTTTCGACACCTGAAAAACATGTTGGTTCCATCGAACATCACATTGGATTTTCATGCCTAGAACATCAAGAGTGTCTGATTCCTCAATAGCTATACCACCCATGGATACAGATGACGCTGATTCCACAAGACGTCTGTGGGTCAGCATACAACATTGGGTTTTACGAGCATTAAAATCGACCTGATTCGCAAGACCCCACACTGAAAAAAATAGCTTCGTGAAATTAATGAAAATTGACTTAACCTTAATGAAAAATGACTCACGTTTTCAACCGAAGACAGGTATCATTTGATTAATGAAACTGGTGTCATTAAAGTTCCCTTCAATGAAAACTTGCATATAAATAATGAAAATATTCGTAGAACTTGTTTGAAACGTTTTATGAAGTTTTTCATAAAATGTATGAAAATATCCATTGATTAAATGTGGAATAGTAGTTGGTAATGAGCGTATGATAATTGCTTTTTACAAGTAACTAGTTGCTAACTTTGTTAAGGTTTTGATATGGGAATTACGATAAATTCATTTTGGTTAAAGTTATCAAAATTTCCATAGAAAGCCCCTAATCAAGTTAGGAACAAGTTACCTAAAAACAGCACGTATCATACTCCATAAGTGAAAATTTGCATTAATAACAATTTTGGTAAGTCACATGTAACCATCACTGTAACCGTCACTGAAATTTTATTTAGGGGCATGTCACAGACTCAATTCCGATCGGATTTGAAAAAAAGTTGTTACTCGTAAAACGCAAAACAATTTTTTTTTCGGAATGAAATCACTTAAAAATCGAAGTGGAATTGAATTGCTAAAAGTGGTTTCATTCCGAAAAAAAGTATTTGCTTTGCGTTTTACGAGTGAACCACTTATTCCACTTCCGAACGGAATTGAGTCTGTGACATGACCCTTAATTGCACACTTTTTATGGTTTTCACCTAGTTTTTACACACAACAAAATTTTACTCCAAACTTAAATTGGTCTGAATTGCCATATAAGGTAAACTATAAAAGACAAAAACGCGATGACTTTAAAAACACGTTCTGCCAAAAGGTAGCAACAACGTAGCAATGGAACAACACAAATTACCCTACATTTCATCACAAAATTTTAATGACTAAAAAAACTATTTTTCTGTTGCAAATTATGGCAAAAGTGCACTTTACGGGGCACAAGTATTTTTGAAAAAAAAAAATTGGACCCCCTCTGGAATTAAAAAAAAAAAACGAAATTAAAATTTAAGGGGGCTGGGCGCCGGGGGCCCCCCTGGAGCCAAAAAACCGCCCCACCTACCTACAGACTAGTGTGGGTTCTTAAATTATAGGTAATTAAAAAAGAAATAATAAACAAAAAAATAAAGGGGCGGACTGGGTCCCTGGGCCCCTCTAGGTCCAAAAAACCGCCCACCGCCCTTTTTTTTAAAGTATGGATACTCAAATAAAAGATAATTTGCTAACTTCTACGAATGAAATACTATCAAAAATAAATATTTATTGCGGTTCCCGCAAAATCAGGTAATTATTTATTTGAAACCCCTTTGGGTTAGATCAATGGTTCCCAACCTTTGATTCTCGCCCCACTGGGGGGCAATTTGAATGCTTCAGGGGGGAAACGAGCAAATTTTTAGGATTTGTTTTTGTTAAATAAACTAGAAAAAAGTATAGTTGATTGGTGAAAAATTTTCTAAAACCTTTGTTTAAACGATGATTTTAACAAAAAGTTTGCTTAATCCAAGTAAATTTTGAATTTTTAAACAAATTTGAAAAAATTTACGAATTTTTCTTGAGTGTAGGGGGGACATTGTAGATTTTTTAACTTAAAAGAGGGACATGGCGCAAAAAAGGTTGGGAACCATTGGGTTAGATTAAGAATTGGGTTAGAGGTTAAGAATTAATGTAGTGAATGAAAAAGTTGATACAAACCCATTTAAATTTGATAAAGTCAAAGTATTTGAAGAAAAGATTTGTTAATTTTGTTTTTAAATGATTAAAAAGTTAATAGAATTATATTAAAGGTATAATAGCGCCGCAGGGAAAAAATTTTTTAATTTTTTTTTAAATTATTAAAAAGTGAATAGTGGTATATTGTATTAAACACTAGCGTCGCAGGCAAAAAATTTTTAGAAAAAATCGCGCGATTTTTTCTAAAAATTATTTATTTTTTCGTAATTATAATACCAAAATGGACCTAGGGAGGCCAATATTGATAAAATACTTTATCAACCACCCATCTTCACAGAATGTAGGGTCAGGGAATAGCCACGACGGTCCTATGTGAGGGTTGATATGATTATGTCTAAAGTTCTTTGGTGAATGTGTTTTAGTTAGTGAGCCATTCGACATGGAACGGACAAGTTCATTTTTCAAGACTTATATGGGATTGTAACACTTCTTGTAGTTTCAGGAAACCCTCTAGGCCTGGAAGTTGTGGTTATTAATTTTTATTAATTTTTGTGACATCGATCTGGACCGTTTGGTGAGGGGCGGGGTAGCGGTATCCGGTGGTCGTTATAAATTTCGTTGGTGTCGGATGGGCATGCACCAATAGGGATACGGATTTTAACTATCGGTCGGTATGTTTGTTGGGTTGCGACGTGATTCAAATTTAAATTCGATTAATCACCCGTTGTGTGAGAATTTAAAATTGTCAGTTGTGGAAAATTAAATTATTTTGAAAATTTCGGTTCGCCTTTGGAATTTTGATTTGCGTTTATTTTATCCGGTGTGTGGTAAATGTCGGGAGGTTTTCGTGATATTTTAATCGACGGTTTGTAAATGCGCGAGTGCGGTAGTGGAGTGTGTGAGATCGAGTTTGCCACTCGAGGTGGTGGATCGGGGTGAGTTGTATGGTTTGATGAATGTAAGGTAGGGTTACGTTTGTGGGAGATTATGAGCATATGTGTGGTAGTGTTATGTTTGATGATATATTGCTTTGAAGTGTAGTATGGGTTCTGGGGTCGGTTCGTTGTGTATAGGTTTAGTTTTTACTCTTCTGGTGGAGTTACAAGGTAACTCCATGATAGGGGTTCTATAGAACCAGTTAGTGGATTTAGAAATCCTACTGATGATTCCCTTCGGCAGGGGATGAAAGCGCTATAGGAAGCCCAAGTGCCTTCACGACAATTTTCGAGCGGGGGAGTTTATATTTTGATCTTTGTGGATGATTGTGTGGCGTGGTATATTTTTTCGGTGTAGTTTATTTATTTTATTTTTTATGGTTTTTTATGCGGGAATTTATGTGTTGTATTATTTTATTAGTATTATTATTATCATTTTTATTATTATTATTATTTATTTAATCACGTTTTATTGCTCATTTTGGTATTTTTGCGGGAATCTCGGGCACCTTTTGTCGTATGGGGAAGCGGGTCGCAGTGAGTATTTTCCGTTCGGGTTTAAAGTGGTACGTTGGCGGACAGAGCGACATAGCTTTTTGATGTTTGGGTTCGTCCATGTGCCGTATTGTCTTTAGGCTCCCTTGGGGGTTGTTGTGGACTTGGTAGATCTGAGACCCACATTATTTTTACCTGCAGTAGGTTGTGAGCAATGATTTAGGTAGTTGTTAGGAAATGTTGGAGGGAGGGTTCATATATGAACAATCAAAAAAAACGGCATGTCGCAATAGGGAAAGCAAAAATAACACAACATACACACTTATAATAAGAAAAAAAAAATAACAAAACAAAATAACAAAACAAATTTAAAAAATACATAAATCGACATGTCTTGACAAGCACACACACATGAAACAAATGAAAACAATACATACATAATTATAATAAAAACATATCGTGGAACTATATTCAATTTGAGCTATCTGCTCGGTTGACGAAAATGAGTTTTTGATGGCAAAATGTTCGCTGGCATAAGTGTCATCTATGGTATTAATTTCACAACAAAAAAATTATTTTAAGACTATTTTATTGCAGAAATAGCATGAGCTATGTGAAACCATGTTTTTTTATAAATAAAAATTTGAGCTATCTACAGTATAGTTTACTAGGGTAAACTTTTAAATTTACATTTTTTTATATTATCACTTTTTATAAGTTGTTTTCATCAATAAAAATAATGGCAGTTTTTTTTTTTGGAAAGTTTCAACTCCTTTCCGCGGTTAAAAACGCGGTTTTTGACCCATATTTCGATGAGGAGCAAAACCGGTTAAACTTTTTGCATATTTTATTTGCCCATTCGATTGTACAGCAAACACAAGTGTTTCGCAAGCTTCATGAAGGTTCCAAATAATGGCGATAAAGCGCGAAAAATTCGATGATTTAAAAAAAATTAAAAAGTATTTTTTTTAACACCTGTAATGGAAGGGCTTAAAAAACTGAGAAATATGGTACCAAATTCACATTTTTATTATAATCCGTTAAAAAGTTATAAAGCTTTAAAGTCTATATTTAATGAGCTATCTGCTTAGGTTGATTAATTTCAAATAAAAAAGGTTGAGCTATCTGCTGTAACTCAGCGAATAATACGAATTTTTACAAACAAAGCACGTGTAAAATTTAGTAGTAATTATTAATTAATATTGTAAAAGATCGGCCGATAAAAAGTTTAAAAATACGCGAATGCGACGTTTTTTTTGCTCTCCTGAAAAGTTATGTTTTTTTAGATAGCTCAAATTGAATATAGTTTAACGATATACAAAAAAAACATACACAATTATAATAAAAAATCTTTTGAAACTTATCATTCAAGGGTGGTTTTGAATTTTTAATTGTTACGTTTGCGTGCATGAACGGCAGAACTTCTCTTCTTGAAAAGCAGCAACAAACTGGCAAAAAATTATCTTTTGTGTATGATTTGTTTGTTTATGTTCTTTTACATTAAATATTATTAAAGCCTACATATTTAGGAACGCATTTAAGCGGGAGCTTTCTATATTCGTCCACTTTAATTTTCAGATAGGGATATTTGATTTTCATTTTCGCGAGGCCGACATTTAAAAAAATACTTTAAAAGAGATAACAAAAAATATCTGTTAAATTAGCAAATAATTAGCTGAAAATCTGCGCAAAAATTAAAAAAAAAATACTTAAAAAAAATAGCAAAAAATATCTGTTAAATTAGCAAAATTATTTGCTGAAAATCTGCACAAAGCTTTGTGAAACTCAGCAAACAGAATCAGTAAAAGTTCTGCAAAATTCCTGTTGTTTTCAGAAATTGAATAGCAGAGACACAGACTATATACAGACTCGACAGTAGAGTTTTATAAGAAAAAATGGGGAAAAACTAAGCGATTTTAGGAGAAAACACAGCGGTTTTTAGTCCGTTTTACGCTAACATGGCAACACTTTCTACGACTTAGGAGTGAGTGAAACTACAAAAACCGATCTGGCATCCATTTTTCTTATGGCGCGTTATATCAGTTTTCTCTTTCTAACCTAATTCGTAGAATAATTTGAAAATATTAACCATATGGTTAAAGCACAGACTAATACAGACTCGACATAAGTGACAGGTGTCAAAAAAGTATTCTTGAACCATATGGTTAATGTTTTCAAATTATTCTACGAATTAGGTTAGAAAGAGAAAGCTAATATAACGCGCCATTAGAAAAATGGATGCCAGATCGATTTTTGTTGTTTCACTCACTCCTAAGTCGTAGAAAGTGTCAGCGTAAAACGGACTAAAAATCGCTGTGTTTTTTCCTAAAATCGCTTAGTTTTTCCCCATTTTTTCTTATAAAACTCTACACGCAAAAAAAAATCTGTGTCGGAATGAGCAAAAATCTGGCATAATTTTACCAAAAATATGCTAAAACTACAACCGACGAAGTAGTTTTCGCAATTTAGCCAAAACGCTTATGTAAAAAATTTTGAAGAAAATGCTAATGCTATTTAAGCAAAAACTTGGTAAAATATACCAAAAGAAATATGGTGAAATATACCAAAATGATTTGAAAAGGTGACTAAAAATAATGCTAAAAATTACCACATTTATGCTAAAATAATTTTTTTATTAAGTTCTCTGTTCCAAAAAAAGAAATTCACATAAAAAATGTGAAAATGAAAATTTCCGAATTTTTTTGGTGTTCTAGATTTCACATTCGAATTTCTTTTTCGTTTTGTTTCACAAAAATAAAATTTTGTGAAAGTAAAACGAATGCACTTTTTTTCTTATAATTTTTTAAATTTTAATGTTTGGATTTCAACTTTGAATGAAAACGTAATCAACAAAACACTAAACTTGATTTCATGTGATTCGGAAATTTTCATGTGAATTGAAAAGTTGTGAAAGACAGAACAGAGGCCTAAATTTTTGTAAAAAATTGTATATTTGTTGAATTTAAAATTTTCACACAATAAATTCATATTAATATAATAAATGTTGTGTAGGATTTAATTTACCACCGACCAACTGACCCTTTTTGTACAAATTTCAGTGACTGCTGCCCACGATTTTTCTTGAAGTGAAGGATCCGCTATAGCTTCACGAATTTATTTAAAAGCATCCTGTAAAAATAGAAAATTATTACAAAACACAAATTTTTAATTTAAAAAACTAGTTAACCCCATGGGTCTCTTGGTATGGAGGAACACTTACTTTTTGTCATTCCATTTGTAACTCATCAAAACAGGTATGGACTTCATTGGCTTTTGCTATATAAATGAGCTTTTAGATTTTAATTTTATAATTAAAGGCAGGACTGGTGCCTACGCTCTTTATTGTAGTGAAGGATTCGCCATAGCTTCAAAAATTTATTTAGCAGTACCCTGTAAAAATAGAAAATTATTACCAAACACTATTTTTTAACTAAAAATCTATTAAACCTTATTGGTGTCTTCGGAATAGGGGTACACTCATAGAAATATCTTAGTAGAAAAATTAGTAAACCCATTGTAGATCAAGTTGTACAGAATTTTACAAAAATCAATGTTGATATTACAAAATTCAATAGTTGAAAAATACATAGTTGGAAAAAATTGTATAAAATATAATTACATGAAATGTGCAACACTGTTTTTGCTGATCGCCATTTGTAAATTTTTGTTGTCTTGTACAGAAGATATGTTTCTCAAAAAAAATATTTTTTATTAGAAAATATTTGGTGAGTAATTAAATATGTTTGTTATTTAATTCATTAATAAAACAATTTTTTATTTTTTTTTAGTAATTTGTGGTTTGGAATCTTTCTAAAAACTCTAGGCGCTAATCACGTAAAATGATTGCCTACAACAAAACAACAGCGAAATACATCACAGTCCAAGGAAACAAAAAAATATCATCTAAAAACAAAATAAGTTTATGTGAAAATAATGAGTTAATGAAAACCACGAACAAATATTGTGAAAATATCCAATTAAATAAAATAACATTTACAACACAAATAAGAATTTCATTTTAATAAATAAAATTGCATGAATATACACTCATAGAAATATCTTAGTAGAAAAATTAGTAAACCCATTGTAGATCAAGTTTTACAGAATAATGCCGTATTCAACAAATATTAATGTTGATATCGTTGAATAATCAGTATACTTGTTTCAACTATTACAATGGCTTCTACAGAATTCAATAGATAAAACAAAAAAGGAAAAACAACCCTGTTCGTTCGTTTTTTTTATTATAACGAGTGAACGAGTGAGTTGGTAGCAAAGTGAAATGTCTCTTATAAAATTATTTAATGTGTTTGTTTCTTATAAAATTATTTAATATTAGAAAAATAAATAAAAATAGGATCTGATCTATAAATATTTGGTAAGTTATAAATTACATTGATAACTTTATGTATTCATACTATATTAAAACGTTTTTTGTTTTTTTTAGGATTTTGTTTTGGTATCATTAGATGATTAGAGAATGACTAATGGGTGCATAACATGAATAAACGAAGTGTGTGTGAAAATCTTTGTGAAAATCTTCAAATATTGCAGCTTAAAAAGCCGGAAATAAAAAAATATTGTGATTTATACTTAATAAAAGAATATTTACAAATAACAACAAGCTTTTTTTTTAATAATAAAATTTCTTATATTAACAAAAATATGAGTTGAATTTACATAAAATACGAGTTGATTAACAAAAAAACGAGTTGATCAACTTTTACAAAAACTGACAACAATTTTTATTGAAATCAACATAAATATTTGTAGGGTCAAAATCAACAATGATTTCTGTTGAATTTACAACGATTTTCTTTGGGAATACAATGATTTTTGGTTGAGTGTACACAACAAAACGAGAATGATTAACAAAAATATGAATAGAACCAACAAAAATACGAGTTAATCAGCTTTTACAAAAACTGACAACAATTAATGTTGAAATCAACATAAATATTTGTAGGGTCAAAATCATAGAAAAAATAGAAGTGTAACAGAGTCGTATTTCGCTTGAATAAGTATTAGTGACAGCACATTATGTAACTTTTGACGTTTAATAAAAACAATGCAACATAAAGGAGAACAACAACAAAGAAAACAACGAAAGAAAAAACAAAAGGTTTTAAACTATCAATAGTGCGTATTATCTTAAAAAAACGTTGAATAAAGCAAAATAAATAATAAATTTAATTAAATGAAAGACAAATTCCATTTTTTATAAACAAAGAATCTAATTTGATATTAAATACGTGTGAGATGAGGAAGAACAAGCATTTTGCCACCATATTGGAAAATACATCAAATACAACACTGCGTACCTTCTAATCTTTTCTATGGTCAAAATCAACAATGATTTCTGTTGAATTTACTACGATTTTCTTTGGAAATACAATGATTTTTGGTTGAGTGTATACTCACTTTAGCATTCCATTTGTAATTCATTGAAACAAACGTCTGGGACTCCATTGGTTTTGATAAATGAATGGTGTTTTAAGTTATGACAGCAAACTTAACTTTAGCATTATTTTATCTTATATTTATTGATCTTTTAAAAAACTAATTATTTATTTTTATTTATTAATTTATTTTAATTTTATTTATCAATTTCCTTTTTACGTTTTTATAACACAAAAAAATAAACGAAGCACGCACACAAAAATACAAAATGAATATGGCGGTCTGTATTTATTTTTTTTTTTTGTTGATTTCTTTCGATAAATTTTTGTGCAAGTAATTTGCGTTATTGTGCAAGCTACTTGGTTATTTTACATAAAAAATGAATTATGTTACTTTAACATCGACAAGCATAATTTTAGCAAAAATTTGGTAAAAAATTTTTTTGGTATGAAAAAAGTTTTACCAAGTAGGATTGCTCAATCTTACACAGATTTTTTTTTGCGTGTACTGTCGAGTCTGTATTTAGTCTGTGGTTAAAGAATACTTTTTTGACACCTGTCACTTATGTCGAGTCTGTATTAGTCTGTGGCAGAGAATTCTGTTAAAATATTCATTTCAGCAGAAAATCTGCTAAAAATTTGTTATTCTTAATTGAAAGTCATTTAACAGTTTTTTTGACAGAGGTTTTCTTTTGAGTGTACGGAAATAAAAAAAAACGGAGAAAAAGAAAAAAATCTTTACAAAAAAACTTTAAAATATGTTATACGGCGTTCACACTTGCTGTTTTGAAATGTTCAAGAGTGAGATGTTTAAAAAAGTCTTTGTTCTGTGTCCATTACGTTTTTATTCTGCTACTGGTGTTTTGTTGAACAACTTGTTTAACATCGCTAGTGTGAACTCCATATAAAACAAAATCTAAAACCATGTTTCCATTCAGATCAAAAACACTTGATTTGAGCAAAACACTTCGAGCTGTTTCCACTCAAGTTGAAGTGATTTGCAACGTCAAACTAATTACGAATTTTCGTAATTAATTTGACGTTTTCTCCACAAAATAGTTAAAACAACAAAATTAGGAAAATAATTACCAAAAACAATTAATTTTGTAGTTTATTATAATTAAATAAAGATGTTTAAACAACTAATTGTAAATTATTTTAATAATAAAAAAAATAAAATGTCTTCTTCTTCTAGAGAACACTCACTACGAATGAGTAGCTTTTATTTTCGAATATAAAATACAGTGTTGCACTGACCAAAACAAGTGGTGAGTTTAAAAAGTTGACATGTTTTGTACCAAAACAACCAATTTGAGATGTTTTGCTCAAGGCTCCCATACATTTCAAACAAATTGGATGACTTGTTGGATGACCAATGTAATTTTTCTCGTGTATGGGGCTGTCGGATGGTCGGATGGCTGGTCGGATGAAAAATCAAAAAGTTTTGATTTTTCGATGGTCGGATGAAAAGTTGGATGACATGTCGGATGGTGTATTGACTTGTCATCCGACCGTTGTACGAACAGAGACGTTTTAATTCATTATTTGTTATTGTTTTTCACAAAGTAATGTTTTTGTATAAAGCAATGATGTTAAAAAGTAAATTTTAACCTAAATATATTAAAAAAACATAAAAAAGAGTTGAAAAATAAAAAAAAATTTCATGTTACTCCTTCAAGAATTCTAAAAAAATGAGCGGTCATCCAACATGTGTATAAATATGTCGGATAAGTGTATTTTGAAAATATTTTTTCGTCAACTAACAAGTCATCCAACATGTATTGTGTCTCTGGGCGGCTTCATATGAAAAATGTATGGGAAAACATGTAGAAAATGACATGATTTCCTCAAAACACTCTGATTTGCCCAAATCATGCCACTGGAAACATGCTATAAATTTAATTAAAAAAAAGTTCGTTAAGTAATAAAAAAAATTGTTGGTTATTTTTATGTACATAGCATGTGTGTGTGTGTGTCCGTTTTTTTGCTTCGTCATATTAATGGGGTTGCCAGACATTTTTTGGCTTTGTCGCCAAATCGGATGTAAAATATCGCCAAAATTCAATTTTGTTCAGATTTCTTAAAAAAATAAATATATTTCCATTTAAAAAAAATACATTTTGTTAAATAATAAAAGACAGAAATAAACTTTATGGCAAAAATCGCCCAAATCCGGAAAATCTATGTTTTCGTGTCAACTGACACAACTTTTGAAACCGATGTCTTCCGATCGGGATGAAATTTGCACCAAGGTTAGTCCTATTGGATAGTAGTTCAGACACAATTTTTCAACAAGATCGGTCAAGGACTCTCTGAGTTTGAGGGGGTCGAAATTTGACATTTTGGCAAAAGAGGTGTTTATTCTCATCCATGTTACTTCTTACCTATTGTTTTTAGCAAAATGTGTCCCAAATAGTTTAGATAGCTATTTCTTCAGTCTTTCGAAAAAAAAATTATAAAAAAAATAAAAAAAAAATTTTGATTATTTTTCTTAAAAATTCAAAACTTTTTTGACTTTTTCCTCAAATTGGGCCCTTTTTTTTTTTTTATTCAAAAGAAAGCTTATTTGATTTCCTTAAAGAGCTATGGGGTCGCTTAGTGGGATACAAGTGGGATATCTATGAAAAAAATTTTTTTTTAACTTTGGAACACAAAAAACGGTTCTTCAATTTGCACTATTAGGCGTGGGATATCTAAACAGTTTTCGATTTCGATCCGGGACAACCTCTAATTTTAGAGGTTAAAATCCTCAAAAAGCCCCGCAACTGCCCTAGAACTGCCCATGGAGGGGTGCAATGTGAGACCGACCTCCATTAATTTTCTGTCCCCAATATTGGAATATACCTAACCTCTATTTCCACTTCCTAAGGGGGCTCCCATACAAAATGACATTTTTATAAAATTTGCTCCTACCGCTCTAACTGTCCATAGGGTGCCCCCAGAGAAGTAAAATGTATGACCTACCCCCAATATATTTTCAACTCCAACATTTTCTCAGAATATACCTACACGCAAAAAAAAACTTGTGTCGGAGTGAGCAAAAATCTGGCATAATTTTACCAAAAATATGCTAAAACTACAACCGACGAAGTAGTTTTCGTAATTTAGCCAAAACACTTATGTAAAAAATTTTGAAGAAAATGCTAATGCTATTTAAGCAAAAACTTGGTAAAATATACCAAAAGAAATATGGTGAAATATACCAAAATTATTTGAAAAGCTGACTAAAAATAATGCTAAAAATTACCACATTTATGCTAAAATAAATTTTCAATAAATTTTTGTAAAAATTTGTATATTTGTTGAATTTAAAATTTTCACAGAATAAATCCATATTAATATAATAAATGTTGTGTAGGATTTAATTTACCACCGACCAACTGACCCTTTTTGTACAATTTTCTCGAGTGACTGCTGCCTACGCTTCTTCTTGAAGTAAAGGATCCGCTATAGCTTCACGAATTTATTTAAAAGCATCCTGTAAAAATAGAAAATTATTACAAAACATAAATTTTTAATTTAAAAAATTGGTTAACCCCATTGGTCTCTTGGTAAGGAGGAACACTTACTTTGTCATTCCATTTGTAACCCATCAAAACAGGTATGGACTCCCTTGGCTTTGGGTTTTTAGGTTTTAATTTTATAACTAAAGGCAGGATTGGTGTCCACGCTCTTTATTGTAGTGAAGGATTCTCCATACACTGAAAAAAATAACCTTCCTGATATCAATGAAACGGATTCATTATTTTGTTTTCATTACTTAAATGAAGGAATTCATAAGCTGATTGAAATTTCATGCATGTTATGAACAAATTTTATGAAACTTGTTTCATTATATTTCATAATTTCATTAAAAAATATCATAAGATTTTTTAGAACTAAATACAACTCTGCGTTGCGAATAATACCAAATTCGCATTCATTTTTTTAAACATGTTTAACCACTTAAACATGTTTAAATTTAAACTTGTTAAGGTACATAAACATGTTTAAGTGCTTAAACATGTTTAAAAAAATGAATGCGAATTTGGTATAAGAGAAAGAAAACAAAACAAAAACATACGACGTTTTATTACACCACGCGTGTTTAGTCTAATTGTAATTTTTACATGTGTGTTAACTTTTTTCTAATAAAATAAAATAATTTTATATTTTTTTTTGCTTTGTTATTGAAACCTGTGTGTGTGTTATGCTGGTTATATCTAATTGAAATTACAAGTGAAAAGTTCCGTATAAGTGTTTCTTTTGACTATTTCTTATAAAATATAATATAATTTGCAACAGAAAAATAGTTTTTTAAGTCATTAAAATTTTGTGATGAAATGTAGGGTAATTTGTGTTGTTCCATTGCTACGTTGTTGCTACGTTTTGGCAGCACGTGTTTTTAAAGTCATCGCGTTTTTGTCTTTTATAGTTTATCTTATATGGCAATTCAGACCAATTTAAGTTTGGAGTAAAATTTTGTTGTGTGTAAAAACTAGGTGAAAACCATAAAAAGTGTGCAATTAATGGGCATGTCACAGACTCAATTCCGTTCGGAAGTGGAATAAGTGGTTCACTCGTAAAACGCAAAGCAAATATTTTTTTTCGGAATGAAACCACTTTTAGCAATTCAATTCCACTTTGATTTTTGAAAGTGATTTCATTCCGAAAAAAAAAAATTGTTTTGCGTTTTACGAGTAACAAATTTTTTTCAAATCCGATCGGAATTGAGTCTGTGACATGCCCCTAAATAAAATTTCAGTGACGGTTACAGTGATGGTTACATGTGACTTACCAAAATTGTTATTAATGCAAATTTTCACTTATGGGTGTATGATACGTGCTGTTTTTAGGTAACTTGTTCCTAACTTGATTTGGGGCTTTCTATGGAAATTTTTATAACTTTAACCAACATGAATTTATCGTAATTCCCATATCAAAACCTTAATAAAGTTAGCAACTAGTTACTTGTAAAAAGTAATTATCATACGCTCATTACCAACTACTATTCCACATTTAATCAATGGATATTTTCATACATTTTATGAAAAACTTCATAAAACGTTTCAAACAAGTTCTACGAATATTTTCATTATTTATATGCAAGTTTTCATTGAAAGGAACTTTAATGACACCAGTAGCTGATTTCTGTAACTCTCGAATCGAAAGATTTCTCGCATGAACCATGTGAAATGAAACGAAAACATTGTAAATCGGCACAAAAGGTGACTTTTTATATTTTACTGTTTCTGTAACTTTGTTGTGCGAAAACTTTTAAACTTATTGGAATGATGCGAGAAAACTGTTTCTGGAAAGTAATTGGTCGAAAACTTTTGTATTTGAAGTGTCAAAAAAACTCACATTTTAAAACGGTGCGAGACTTCGACAAAAAGAAATAAAAACATTAAAAAAATGATAATAAATGAAAAAATGGAGAAAAATAGTAAGAAAAATACAAATTACTTGGTTTGTGTTTGTATAAATATCTAATTTATTATATTTTTTTCACAAATTTTAGAAAAATCAAAGAATCTCTAAATGCAAAAATGCTGTTATCAATACAACACTATACATTATTAACAACAATATATAATTTTAATTTTTTTATATTTATTTTATTGCTTTGAAATGATCCGTAAACAATAATTTGAATTGATCCGTGTTATTTTTTTTTTGTTTTCTTACTATTTTTCTCACTTTGATTACTTTTTTGACAGCTATCTTGGAATATTCCAATACAAACGCTGGCGTTTTCGCATTGACATACAGAAACAGTTTTTATTCCGGAGTCGAGAAACTGTGGAATTTTTTGTTTCATATTTTTCGATGCGAAAACTTCTCACTTTAATTACAGAAACGGGCTACAGTTTCATTAATCAAATGAAACCTGTCTTCGGTTGAAAACGTGAGTCATTTTTCATTAAGGTTAAGTCAATTTTCATTAATTTCACGAAGCTATTTTTTTCAGTGTAATTTATAAACAGTTAAAAAATCTAGCTATTTTGTAGCTAGATTCTTATTAACAGTTAAAAAATCTAGCTATTTTATAGCTAGATTTAGGATTTGTGCGTTTTAAAAGGATTTATTTGTTAAACTTTTTAATTTGATAATAAAATAAGTTAGTTTTGGTATTAAAAAGAATATTTTAATATATTTTTATTAAATTTTGCAAACAAAAACCTTCAAATAGTTATATTTTGTATCGCAGATGTAATATATATCTGGAAACAAACAATTTGCCGGTTATATGGCCGAGATGATAAATTTTATTGCGGCAATTATCGAATTCGTATCGCCGGCGATACAACCTTCGGAAGAAACTGTTACCCGACGGCAATACATCCCGGCGATACGGCAACAATTCGTCTTTGCGATAAATGGGCAATGTCGCCAAATAATCATTTAAACGAAAAATAAAAGATTTGTATGAATCGCCAGAATATCAGTAAAATGATTTGACGATAGAGCTATATCGATTCCTTGAAGCTGAAAATAGACATTTTTTTCATTCATATTTTGGTCATAAATGTGAAATCGTCTATTTGTGTTTTTTTTTTTTAACAGGTTATATAACAGACGTTAGTGGACCGTATTAATACGAGTTATGTACCAATATTGTAACACAACAAAAATGGCTTAATTTTTGTTTTATTATTTATAAAAAAAATCTTGTTTTTCAAAATGGTGTTTAGTGTAAATAACGGACGTATTCATAACAAAAACTGGTGGCTATCAGCAGCTGCTAAAATTTTCAAAACAAAATTTTATTAAAGCGAATTCTTGGTTAGAAGCTTGATGATAGTCACTCATTTTTTGATTATAAATACGGATGTAAAAGTTTTATCCGTTATTCGAAAAATGAAAATTATTATATTTTTAGCCCCCCATACACGCAAAAAAAAACTTGTGTCGGAGTGAGCAAAAATCTGGCATAATTTTACCAAAAATATGCTAAAACTACAACCGACGAAGTAGTTTTCGTAATTTAGCCAAAACACTTATGTAAAAAATTTTGAAGAAAATGCTAATGCTATTTAAGTAAAAACTTGGTAAAATATACCAAAAGAGATATGGTGAAATATTCTAAATTATTAGAAAAGATGACTAAAAATAATGCTAAAAATTACCACATTTATGCTAAAATAAATTTTCAATAAATTTTTGTAAAAATTTGTATATTTGTTGAATTTAAAATTTTCACAGAATAAATCCATATTAATGTAATAAATGTTGTGTAGGATTTAATTTACCACCGACCAACTGACCCTTTTTGTACAATTTTCTCGAGTGACTGCTGCCTACGCTTCTTCTTGAAGTAAAGGATCCGCTATAGCTTCACGAATTTATTTAAAAGCATCCTGTAAAAATAGAAAATTATTACAAAACATAAATTTTTAATTTAAAAAATTGGTAAACCCCATTGGTCTCTTGGTAAGGAGGAACACTTACTTTGTCATTCCATTTGTAACTCAAAACAGGTATGGACTCCCTTGGCTTTGGGTTTTTAGGTTTTAATTTTATACCTAAAGGCAGGATTGGTGTCCACGCTCTTTATTGTAGTGAAGGATTCGCCATAGCTTCAAAAATTTATTTAGCAGTACCCTGTAAAAATAGAAAATTATTACCAAACACTAATTTTTAACTAAAAATCTATTAAACCTTATTGGTGTCTTCGGAATGCGGGTATACTCACTTTATCATTCCATTTGTTATTCATCGAAACATACGTCTGGGACTCCATTGGTTTTTCTTAATGAATGGTGCACCCAAAAAAATAACTAGTGTTAAACAGTCTAATGTGACTTAGGTAAATTTTTTTTATATTGAGTTCAAGAAATTGCTCAAGTTTTAACTAAATTGTATATGACATTTATTTTGTAAAATAGCTTTGTTTACAATATTAAATTTAACATACACAAACTTGAATCTTTTACCTAAGTTTTTTTTATAAATATAAATAAATTGACATATTAATGCCACATTGTAAACAACACATTGGCAACAAATTGTCTTTAATTTTTTATAAAATATATGTATGTATGTATGTATGTATGAGGAACTAATTTATTTAATTAATTAAAAAGGTAAGCAAAAATAATGAGTTTATATATTTGATAAACGTATATTAACCAAAATATTAACTTTCAGTTGCAGACGTTGGTGGTTTATCCGAACATTTGCGGCATCCGCCACGCAACTTGTAAAAATACATTACTTGGCTGTTTAAATTTTAAGGAACGCCATAAAAAACTTAAAACAATTGGTCTCCGGTTCGCAGTGTTGGTTCAGTAGTAGACACAAAATCAGATCCAGAAAATGACTTGAGGTTTTTGATTGCAGATTCCGGTTAGTGATAATTCAGCATCTACAGAAAAAATTCTTTAGAAAAATAGTCTCACAATATGGTACTTTCTATAGAACAATTGTCTCAGAATATGAAAATTGTTCTATAGAAAAAATTTCTCAGAAATAGAGAATTTTTCTACAGAAAAAAATTCTCTCTCAGAAATAGAGAATTTTTCTACAGAAAAAAATTCTAAGAATTACAGAATTTTTTCAATAGTAAATTTCTGAAAGACAATTTTTCTTTAGAAAATTTTTTGAAAGACAATTTTTTTATAAAAAAAATTTCAAGCAATATTTCCATAGAAAATATCTCTAAAAACAATTTTTGTATAAAAATTTCTCAAGGACAATTTTTCTATAGAAAATTTCTGAAAGACAATTCTACTATAGAAAATTTCTTAAGACAAGTTTTCTATAAACAATTTTTTAAATACAATTTTTTATAAAAAATTTCTCATACAATTTTTCTATAGAAAATATGTATTAAGACAATTTTTCTTTAAAAATTTCTCAAAGTCAATTTTTCCATAGAAAATTTCTTAAAGACAATTTTTCTCTAGAAAATGTCAATAGAAAGACAATTTTTCTACAGAAAATTTCTGAAAGACAATTTTTCTATAGATACTTTTTAAAAAAAAACAAAAAAATATCTAAAGAAAAGTTGTTTTTACGAAATTTTTTACAGAATAATTTTCTATAGAAAAACTGTCTTTTCTATAGAAAAATTATCTTTAAGAAACTTTCTTTACAAAAATTGTCTTTGAAAAAGTTTCTATTAAAAATTGTCTCTCAAAAATTTTCTATAGAAAAAAAAATGCCTTTAAGACATTTTCTATAAAAAAATTGTATTTGAAAAATTTTCTATTTAAAAATGCCTTTAAGACATTTTCTATAGAAAAATTGTATTTGAAAAATTTTCTATTTAAAAATTGTCTTTGACAAAGTTTTTATAGAAAAATTGTCTTTAAGAAATTTTCTATAGAAAAATTGTCTTTCAGAAATTTTCTATAGAAAAATTGTCTTTCAGAAATTTTCTATAGAAAAATTGACTTTCAGAAATGTTCTATAGAAAAATTGTCCTTGAGAAATTTTCTATAAAAAATTTTCTATAAACAAATTGTCTTTGAGAAATTTTTTATGAAAATTTTTTAAAAAATTTTCTACAGAAAAATTTTCTTTTAGAAATTTTCTCTGAAAACCTGTCTTTCAGAAATTTTCTATAGAAAAATTTTCTTTCAGAAATTTTCTGTAAAAAAATTGTCTCTCAGAAAAAATTTTTTTTTTAGAAATTTTCTATAGAAAACCTGTCTTTTAGAAATTTTATATAGAAAAATTGTTTTTCAGAAATTTTCTGCAGAAAAATTGTCTCAGCAATTTTCTATAAAAAATTCTCTTTGAGAAAGTTTCTATAGATTTTTTTTTTTTTTTTAATTTCTATTAAAAAATTATCTTTGAGAAGTTTTCTATATAAAAATTATATTTGGGAAATTTTCTATAGAAAAATTATATTTAAAAAATTTTCTATTGAAGAATTGTCTTTGAGAAATTTTCTGTAGAAAAATTGTCCTTGGGAATTGTCTTTGAGAATTTTTCTATGGAAAATTATTTTTCAAAAATATTCTCTAGAAAAATTTCAGTCAGAAATTTTCTATAGAAATATTGTCTAAGAAATTTTCTATAGAATAATTGTCTTTGAGAATTTTTCTATAAAAATTGCCTTTTAGAAGTATTCTATGGAAAAATTGTGTTTGAGAAAGTTTCCATAGAAAGATTGTCTTTCAGAAATTTTCTACAGAAAACCTGTCTTTCAGAAATTTTATATAGAAAAACTGTCTTTGAAAAAGTTTCTGTAGAAAAATTGTCTTTGAGAAATATTTTATAGAAAAATTGTCTTTGAGAAATATTCTATAGAAAAATTGTCTTTCAGAAACTTTCTATAAAAAATTTTCTATAGAAAAATTGTTGTTCAAAAATTTTCTATAGAAAAATTAACTTTCAAAATTTTTTTTAGAAAAATTGTCTTTCAGAAATTTTCTATAGAAAAATTGTCTTCCAGAAATTTTCTATCGAAAAATTTTCTATTCTTTCAGAAAATTTCTACAGAAAAATTGCCTTTCAGAAATTTTCTATGAAAAATTATCTTTGTGAAATTTTCTATAGAAAAATTATCTTTTTTAATTGGTTTAAAACCAATTTTCTATAGAAAAATTGGTTTTAAAACATTTTCTATTAAAGAATTGTCTTTGAGGAATTTTCTATAGTAAATCTGTCTTTTAGAAATTTTTTATAGAAAAATAGTCTTTCAGAAATTTTCTATAGAAGAATTGTCTTTCAGAAAGTTTCTATAGAAAAATTGTCTGTCAGGAATTTTCTAAAGAAGAATTGTCTTTTTATTTCTATAGAAAAATTGTCTTTGAGAAAGTTTCTATAGAAAAAATTAGTTGTCACTGATCATGCTAAGTATGTATTTTAAGCTTGTTAGTATTTATATTTTATTATAAAATTGTCCTTTATATTAAAAAAAATATTAAAAATAAATGTAATTAAAATTTATAATATTGAGCATTTTGTATGGAAGGGGATATATAAAACCATCAAATCAACCTAAAAAAAATACGTTATTTGACCAATCAAACTGTACCATTTATTTAAATATAGTGGCTAAATAAACAAAATTAAATTTGAAATAATGCTTAAATGCATTTTGTAAGTTTACCTAAGTTGATTCGGGTAATATGCAAAGAAACTTTTCAAGTTGGATTCCTGCGAAAAATCTTAGGTAAATTATACCCTAAAATTAAATAATTTCACAATTGTTTTTTTTTTGGTGTGTTTTAAGTGATGAAAGCAAAATTAACTTTAACATTCTTTTATCTTACATTTATTTATCTTTTAGAAAACTAATTATTTATTTTTATTTATTAATTTATTTTTATTTTATTTATCAATTTCCTTTTTACGTTTTTATAACACAAAAAATAAACAAACAACGCACACAAAAAAAATGAAAATGGCGGTCTGTATTTGTTTTTTTTTTGTTGTTTTCTTTCGATAAATTTTTTTGCAGGTAATTTGCGTTATTGTGCAAGCTACTTGGTTATTTTACATAAAAAATGAATTATGTTACTTTAACATCGACAAGCATAATATTAGCAAAAATTTGGTAAAAATTTTTTTTTGGTATGAAAAAAGTTTTACCAAGTAGGATTGCTCAATCTTACACAGATTTTTTTTTTGCGTGTAGCTGTTTTTCATTGTTGGTACTAAACTTCATTTTCTATGGGTTTTGCCTATAAGATACTTGTTTGAATTTGAACATTTTAAGCAACTTTATCATGGAGGGAATTTCGATAAATTCTAAACTTTTGTTAGAAGTTATAGCAAATATGTATCATAGAAAAACTCTGATATAATTGTTTGAAAAGTTGCAAAACAAGCAGATGTCATACACAAGTAAATAACACGTTAATAAAATGTCAAAATTAAAAAATTGATAATAAAACGGTTTTAAAAAACAATTTATTTACAAATGTTGCGACTAAAAAAAAGTAGCTAGATTTGTAGCTAAGAGCTAAATTACTTTTTTTGTCGCTAGATGCAAAAAAAAATAGCTAAATCTAGCTACAAAATAGCTAAGTTGGCAACAGTGCCAGTAGGCTACACTCAACCAAAAATCATTGTATTCCCAAAGAAAATCATTGTAAATTCAACAGAAATCATTGTTGATTTTGACCCTACAAATTTATGTTGATTTCAATAAAAATTGTTGTCAGTTTTTGTAAAAGTTGATCAACTCGTTTTTTTGTAAATCAACTCGTATTTTTTGTAAACTCAACTCATATTTTTGTTGATATAAGAAATATTATTAATAAAAAAATCTTGTTGTAATTTGTTAATATTCTTTTATTAAGTAAAAATCACAATATTTCTTAGAATTATCACCGGCTTTTTAAGCTGCAATATTTCAACACAAGATTTTCACACACTTCTTTTATTTATGTTTTGCACTCGTAAGCCATTCTCCAGTTTTCTAATGACACCAAATCAAAAGCCTTAAAAAAAAACAAACAAAAATATAATATAGTATGAATACATAAAGTAACCAATGTATTTTATTACTTACAAAATATTTACAGATCAGAATCTGATCATCAGATCCTATTTTAATTTATTTTTATAATATTAAATATTTTTATAAGAAACAAACACATAAAATAATTTTATAAGAGACAAACAAATTTCACATTGCAAAGCATTGCTACCAACTTGATAATACAAAAATGAACGAACAGGGTTGTTTTTTCTTTTTTGGTTTTATCTATTGAATTCTGTATAAGCGATGTAAAGAGTTGATTCAACTTTACTGATTATTCAACGATACCAACATTAATTTTTGTTGAATACGGAAATATTCTGTAAAACTTGATCTACAATGGGTTTACTAATTTTTCTACTAAGATATTTCTATGAGTGTATAATTTAGAAAAGTTCAGATGAAATGTCCACAAACACTACTCCCTCTTTCCTTCTCCTCATAACCTATTTTCCTAATACCAACACAATGCGCATTAGTAGGGGGCATCCCCTGAGTGTTGGCTCAAAGTAAAAAAAAAAAACCCCTTTGGGGAAAAAATAAAAATTTCAGTGGGCCATAAAAATTGACTGTACCCACACAGCGCCTTTGGAGGTTATGCTTTACTAACCAAATACTATCATTCTGTCTTGGTTTGGTTCACCCCCCAATTTCACTGTTGCACAGTGTTATACATGACCTCTTATGATAAATTTATTTTTTTTTCGCCTGAATTAAACGGTGTTCGCATTCATTTTTAACTAGTTTAATTATTGGTTTTCCCCATACAATTTAAACGTCAAAATTGAACTTCGTTTTATTTTGACAGGTAAAGTGTTTAAAATTGTATGGGGAAAACATATAATTAAACTAGTTAAAATGAGTGCGAATATGGTATTACTTATCTGAACCGCGATTTCCAGCTAAATCTTAATTTTCTTTTTTAGAAAAATTATCACATCTTTTTTAATTGTTTTTTCCGATTTTTTCAGGATAAATCTCATCGTACTCAGAATTAAATTCACTTAAAGAATACGTTTATAAATATAATGGTTGTTGAACGAACTATAGCAGAACGAACTATAGCAGAAAATCGATAAACTCGAAAATTTTTCAAAAAATAAAAATAAATTAGATATTATAGAAAGAAAATCAATAGATATCTTTCTTGTATGTGAAGACCAGCGGTTACCAACCTTTTTGGCTAGCGTACCCCTAATTTTAAATTTTATCAGCCGCGTATCCCCTAATGAGTTTTTTGTTTTCGTTTAAAAAAAATCACAAATATTACAGTTAATGTTGAAATTTTTGATCTCCGGGTATTGTCATATTTTTTATGGATTTAGGGGAGATCAAAATAATGGTGTTATTTTTTGGAAAAATTTTGCTCCTCGGTGTGGTTCAATGCATCTGAAAACCCGGATTTTGAGCTGCAGAGCAAAAACGACTGAAAATGTTACAAATCTGATTTCACCAGTCGATTCTAAACGAAAAATTAAAACAACGGACGTTGTTTGAACTTTTAAAAAAAGTTCTAAAACCCCATCACAGGTTGCGGAAATATAATGTTTTTTAATTTTTCTTTTAATTTTTTTTTTAATACGAGGGAAGATCAATAATTCCGTGAATTTTCGAATGAAACACCCTCGTGTATACTCCCAGCTAAATTTTCGGTTGCAAAGAATCGATTGTGGAACAACTTATACTTCCCTAAAACCTGTTCTAATTCTTGTGCAACACCGATTCTTTTTACAAAGGGATTGTCCCAAAAGCAACAGGTGTTTGTAACCAAAATTAGAACATATTTTTGTTCCTCGGAATCGGTTCTAGAAGTAAAATTTGGAACAGAAATGAGAATTAAAGAAATATTTTGAATTGCATTAATTTATTAAACAAAGATAAAGACAATCGTATATAACATTGAATATTTACATTTTTAACACACATTTAGCCTTTTTCGCCTCAAAGTTGCATTTTGGGCCTTTAAATAATGACACACCAGAACATGGATTTTCTCCAAACAAAAATAAAAAAACATAATATTATTAGCATTTGACCCGACCCAGACAATGAAAATTTAATTAACTCACCTTTTCAATAATTTTCACGATTATATCTTGCTACTTTAATAGAATTTTGTATTTTTTCTTGGTTAACAAAAATAAAAAAATGCCCAAAAACACGTTTGATATAAATGACATAAATTTTCTCAAAAACCTGGCATCATAGAAACATTTTAGACCATATTCGGAATCAGCATCGAAAGGTTAATCGAAAACAAGTGGTCAGATATCAAAATATCATCCAAAAATATCGTAGAAAATTCTCTCTAAATTGCATAAAAATACGTTTTTTTGTACACTTTGACCTCAACTTTCTTAAAAACCTGACGTTATGGAAAAATTTGAAAGCCAGGAACCAGCATTGAAAGGTAAATCTAAAAAGGATGTCCAAATTACTAAAATTTTGCGTAACCCCGCGGTACGCGTACCATAGGTTGGTAACCGCTGGTGTAGACCAATTTATACACATATAAAAACCCTAATCTTCTTCTATCAAAAGCAGTTAAAAAATTTTAAATCGGTTGAAAATTTTCTATATAAATTTCAGCCTATACTATGTCACATCAGAACCCAGCAAAAACATGGTAATGAGTTGTGAAAAGTAATCATTACCAAGTACATTATTTATAATGAGTACCCATTACCATTAACATTATTTTAAGCCCAAAAGTAACTACTTCTCAGTAATATGTTATAAAAGCACCTCTAAGTAATAATAGGTGTGTTCCAGAACGTTACCGCGGGTGCCCGCGGGTACCCGAACCATCCCGAAAAGCGTTCCCGTACGCAAAAATTGGGTAAATGAGAGAGTTTTTGAGAGAATAAATTACTTTCTCATTTTACCGAACTTACCCGCACTTTTTTTTCGGGTAAATTGGTAACAGTCAGATGTTGAAAAAACAGCTGATTTTTTCTGTAAAGCTAAATTGGAAATTTAAATAAAATAAAGAACTAAACCAAGGAAATGTGTTATTTCAATACAAAAAAAGATAATTTGTTATTAAAATAAACTTTTACAATTTGTTTTCTTGTTTAAAGTAATTTTTCTTACGAAAATATTTTAGCGTTATTGGTTTGTTTACATTTTCTATTATGTTGGGCTTGAAATGAGGTTTTTAGCGTTCCCGTACTTTTGTGCATTTTTGTGGTATCGTGAGAGGTTTTTTGATTTTCTCTCATCTTACCGAACTTTACCCGGAAAGTTCTGGAACACACCTAATATCTTCTTGCACTTGCAGTTTTTAACCTTTACAATTTAATTAACTTAAAAAGTACTTAACAACTTAATAAAAATTACGCAATTTTTAAGTTTTAGTAAAAACGAGTTAAATTTTAAAAGTTTTAATTAACTAATTATTTTACTTCTTATTGGTAATGGTTTTTACTCCTTATTTGTAATCCGAGGCAGTAACTACTTATTTATCTCCATACTCTTCACTAGTTATTTTTGTCTCAAGCCATTGTTGAAATAATTAGTGTTTCATTCAATAAGTAACTACTAATAAACATCTGTTTCGGATTACAAAACCCATTACTAGTAATGCCAATTTTTGCTGGGAAGTATCTTTTCACTGTAGCACAGTGTAATTTTATATTATAAGTATTATAAAAAAAAATCTCAACAAGAATTTAAAATTTGTTCCCCTTACTTTTACTGCAATCTTCAAGAGCACTCTTTGGATGCGCTTCGGTATGCTTGTCGCCAAAAATCTGGATTTATTTTTGCTGGGGCCTACTTAGGCATAGATTACATTTTTATTCGCAATTTTCGATTCCAAATTCATCAGCATGTTCCAAACATTAATTACTATTCAAAAACTTTTTTTGTTTGTTTTTAATCATTTTTTTTTTGTATTTATTTATTAGACAATAAAAATAATATTTTTAAATTATATAAAAACAAATTATTACAAAAAAAAGTTAAATATTAATAAAGTTACATACTAAAAACTACATACATATGTTTTTTTATAGAATATTTTTTATTATTAAAAAAAATATTTATAATTAATTTATTTAATATTTATATGTGTATATTTTTTATATCTTAATATTTAAGAATTTTACACGAACTATACAATACAGTTGAAACATATTATTTATAATCAGTGACTATTGAAGGGAATTAAAATCTTTCCAATTAACAATTAAAAAAAAAAATAATTTTTAAAGAAATTAAAATATTCCATTACAAATAGTATTACTATAAATTAAAACAAAATAAACAAATACATATTTACATACAAATATCTATTATAATATTACTTATTTATAATTTAATTTTCATTTTATTTATATTTTTATTGTTTTTTTTTTTTTTGTGTTTTTAATATTGTACAAATAATGTTTTGTTTTTCTTTTAATTATACATTAACAAATGACTAAATTTGATTTGAGGTGTTTTTGAAAAATATATTTATTAAAAGAAAAAATAGCAGAGATTTTTTTTTTAAATAAATTTTGATTTAAAAACTTTACAAGATAGAGAAAACTAACAAGGAGGGGTTGTCAGGTTCTCTTAGATTTTCGTGAAAATTTGCTATTGCCAGATTGTTAATATTATTATTTTTTCTAAATGGACTATTTTTGGTTTTTGAATAAATACCGGATTTATTGCAAATAATCTAATCTTGTTTTATGAGCTTTTGCACTAAAACATGAATACCATGTGCTCTATTTACCTAATTTTTTGAATGTGTTATTCTTTCGAATGTTAAGAATTTTATATGGGGTTAACACTTACGACCTTAAACACGTTGTTTGACAAAACACCAGTAACAGAATAAGAACGTAATTGACATAGAATAAAGGCTTTTTAAACACATAGCCCTTAAACACTCAACAACAGCACATTTCGAACATATGTTTGCTTTCATGCAATAACACCCCAGCAAAAACTTGGTAATGGGTGCCCCTTCCTGACTCGCTTACCTGATAATGGCTTTTAATACTAATAATTACCATAAGCATTACATTGCGCCAAAAAAAGGCAAACTGTGGTTACCTCCAATGACATCACCGTGTTAAAGTAATTAACATTGAAATTGGGAGGTAACTAGAGTTGTCAATTATTCGACTTTTAACTTTGTTCGAATAATTCAAGAAATTGTTTTTGTTCGTTCGATCAAACGATTAAATCTAAAAAATTATTCGATTAATCGATGAGAATATCGAATAAAAAAAGTGGCTATAAAAAAATATTTTTATTAGGTTTAATGTTTTTTAAGTTAGGGGGATTCGGCGGGGATCGTTGGAGGGCACCTTTTCCTTCTCCACGCAAATGTTTACAAATTCATTTATTACGATATTTACGCCTAAAAACACACTTTTGTCATTATTTTGTATTATTTTCTATAACCACGCCCTTAAAAAGGGGCGGGCCGAAAAATATCATTTCCTAATCATCTTGGTTCAAATGTAGGTCAATGAACTTCATATGGCATAAAAATATTTAATTTGTTGAACAACTATAGAAAAAAATGTAAAAAAAGTTTTTCTGGTGGTGTTTTAGTTCATTAAGGGGAACATTTTTCCCCTCGTCCGATTTGTCTCGAAACTTCACCAGCCTATGACCAGAAGACATAAACGTGCCTAACTTCACGGGTATAGCTCTTTTATTTTGGACTGTATCGTGACCTCCACAGACGGACGGACATCGCTAGAATGTCTTATAATCGATTACTGATCAAAAACATATTTACTTTATGGGGTTCTAGACCGATATTTCGATACTGTAGTTGGAGGGTATAAAAAAATAATTGTTCGATTAATTGACATAAATTAATCGATTTAATCGTTATTCGAAAATCGTCATTTTTTAATTAATCGAACAAGAGTTTGGTTTTGTTTGATCGATTAATCGAATTATTCTTAATCGGTTGACAACTCTAGAGGTAACTAATTACTCATATTTTTGCTAACCCCTTTAGTTAATTACTTGGTAAGCGAAGTTTTTGCTGGGACTGTTCGGCACGAAAAACCACGCTATATTTTTTTCTACTACTAGCATATTCCATTTTCGAGATATTCGAATTTAAAAATTATAAGAAAACGGACAAATATAATACAAACAAGTGAGAGTGTTAAATCTTTTATACTCTACAAAATGTAAAAAAATAATAAAAAAAAAATGTCAGAGTCCCGTTTTTAGAAGGGGCAGGGGGTCGTCGAGAGGCGTTAAGGGGCACTTTTCCCTCGCGATAAATGTTGGCAAATTGATTTATTATGACTTTTGCACTTAAATAATACAATTTTATTTATATCCTTTTATATCTACGCCCACAAAAGTGGGCGGGCTGAAAAAGTTGGCATTTTATTGTCCCCTGGTGCAAGTGCAGTACTTTGAAAGTCTTCTGACAAAAAATTTTAATTTTCTTAACATAAGAACAAAAATTTTAATTTTCTTAACATAAGAACAAAAAAGCTGTTAAAAAATGGTTTCAAGGGAGAACTTTTCCCCTGGCCCGTTGTAAACCATTTCCGACATTAACCAGCCTAACCTAAGGAGTTTAGCTCTTTTAACTTTCTGAATTTTATAGGGAATACCATTATAAGGGCTCGAAACTTGTCGTATCATTACCGGAACGAACATGATAACGTGCCAGCGAAGTTGTTCAAATTTTATTGTTTAAATTATTCTTTGAAATATCATTTTATGAAATAATTACACGTCCACAATGAAATGCAACAAAGACTCCGTAGGGAAAATTTTTTGAAATCTGGACTATTATCCTGATCCTTATATTACACCGTCCAACAAATTGCAACTTTTGGCTGTACACATGAACCGGACCCAAAAATTCGGAAAGTTGAGCCAAAAATAAAATACCCGTGTCTCCCAGTTTCTCTAGATCAATTCGCGTTTTCGCGAAAAATGCAACAAAAAAAAACTTTTCACAATAAAAAAAAATTATGCTATTCAGAAAGTGGGGTTAAAAAAAAACACCCGTGTCTCTCAGGTTTTCGCGATCAATTCGCGTATTCGCGAAAAACGCTAAAAAAATTTTTTTTTAGCACTGAGTTATTTCATATCAATTCTCAGTTATTTCATATCAATTCGCAAATTTGTAAAAAAAATATTTTGTTTTTTTTAGCACACTCGCAAAATTTCAAGTAAAGTTAAAAAAAAAATTTCCCATGTATCATAGTTTTTCCAGCTAATTTAATTTTAATTTAATAAAAATTATGTGAATATTTTATTTTTAGTCCCACTTTTCGAATGTAGTAAATTTTTTTAAGTGTGCAAAAAAATGTATTTTCGCGAAAACGCGAATAGATACATACTACATTGGGAGACACGAGAATTTTATTTTTAGCAATTTTTGTATAAGGACCGTAATTCTACTGTAAATCATGTATATTTATTAGAGATGGGCACATGAGCAGATAAGAACGTGATTCACGTGAATCACGCGTGAGTGTGACTGATTTCAATTTTACTCACGTGATTTTGAGTGAGTGTGAGTGAAGAAAAAAATTGCGTGAGTGAGTGTGCGTGAGTAAGATTTTTGCGTGAGCTTGCGTGAATTATTTTCTCTTTATATTTCCTATTGTACCAAAAAAGCAACAAAAAAAATTTTAAAATTTGGCTTAATTTATGATTTTGTCCCAAAAAAAGCAAACAAATTTAAAATTTCGCTGAACTGTAAATTTTGCTGAAAATTTTTGAAAGATTTTTTAAATTATAGTTTTTGAAATTTTCGTGAGTGTGAGTCAACGTGAGTGAAGCTTGCGTGAGTGCACGTGAGTGTGAGTTGTTTTAAATTTACTCACGTGATTGTGAGTGAGTGTGAGTAGAAAAAATATGCTCGTGAGTGAGTGTGCGTGATTCAAAAATTCCTGTCGTGAGCGTGAGTGAGTGTGAGTCAAAAATCACTTACGCGCCCATCTCTAATATTTATGTTTTATATTTATAAAAAATAATGCAATACATTTTTTCAAAATTGCATTTTTCGTGAATTAATATGGAAAAACTAGAAGAATATTTTATTTTAAACCCTATTTTCGGAATGCAGTAAATTTTTTCAAGTGTGTAAAAAAATGCATTTTCGCGAAAACGCGAATTGATATAGAAAAACCGGGAAATACAACAATGTTATTTTGAGCCCCCCTTTCTGAAAAGCGAACATTTTTTTTACATGCCATTTTTTTTTTTTTTTGCGTTTTTCGCGAAAACGCGAATTGATCTAGAAAAACTGGGAGACACGGGTATCTTTTTTTTGGCCCTACTTTCAGAATTTTCGGGTCCGGTCCATGTGTACAAAAGTGTGTCGGACGGTGTTATGCGGTATTTATTATAACCGGTAACGAAGTTCCGGCGGGCGTGATAGTTAAGTCATATTTGGTGTCACCTTTTCAAATGTAAATATCTCGTAAACGTAAAGTGCTAGAAAAATTCGTTTGTCTGATTTGAAATTACGAGGTCCATATTATTAAATACGTTACATAGAATTAGAGTTTTTTTCAAAATCCAACTCTTCTATCTTAAAAACGTTACTTCATAGAAATATTAGGAAGGCAGAGTTGGAATCTGGCGGTCAATTTTATATTTAATCAAGTTCTATTTTGCGAAAGCAACGTATAAGTACCCAATAGTGATCTCCTAAATTTGAACCGCAGAATTGGATTTGGTGATTGGTAAAAGTATTGAACTTTTCAGAAGAAAGTTGTTTTTGGGGGCTTGGTAAAAAATTATATTTCCAAAATAACGTCGTTGGACGGCGAAAGCAAAAGACTGCCATATGTGTGTTCAGTGGTGCTTTTTTTTAATAAAATAAACGTCAATGTTGACATCTCTGTCCGTTTGTTTGTCATTGTGAATATAAAAATACAGTTCTTACGTTATGCGACAATATTGGAGTGAAAGAGGGAGATTAAGAAAAACCGGAAATAAAATTAAATTAGTTCTTAATTTCTCCGTGCCGGTCACGGTTTTTAAATATCAAGTCGTAAGGAAAATATAGTGCCGTGATTGCTCTTTTCATACTTTATCACTGTTCACAACCGTGACCGGTTACACTACAGAACATAATAAAAAAAAAATTGTTGTAAAAATGCGGCAACCTTGGAGTGTAACAGAAAGGGAGAATGAGAAGCCCGTAGAACAAAGTTTTAATTTTTTGCCGTGCAGGTCACGGTTTTTAACTGTCAAATCGTATGTAAAAAGTTGTGCCTGGCTTTTTCTGTTCCTACACTTATAGCGATCACAAATCTGGTCTCCAAACTTTTCCATCAGGTTTTTGAAAAATTTGAGGTCAAAGTTAAAAAAATATTCGTTTTGGTAATTTTTGACAACTCATAGCGGAGGAACCCGATGTGATGGCGACTTTAAAGTAATTCAAGGTAAAGCTGAGCAAAGAGTTATGTTTGCTTTACCCTCTAACTATTTTTAAGTTGCCATCACATCGGGTTCATCCGCTTGTCAAAAATGCTCAAACGGCGATTTTTTTTAACTTTGACCTTCATTTTCATAAGAACCTGATGATATAAAAAAGTTTAGAGATCGGATTTTTACCGGCAAAACAATTGTAATCAAGTGTATAAGGTCGCGTCCCAACCGCATTTTCGTCGTATAGCAGTGATAATTTATTTTCATCGCGGTTTCTCTCAATCTCCCTTTCTTCCTCTCTCTCTAGTGTTGCCGCATTTTAAAAAAATATATTTTTCATTCACAATGGCAAACGCAATGTGATATTTGGGGTTTCCACAGTGACGATAAAATTTGCCTTTTTTAGTGTGGTATTTGTCAAATTTGCCATTTTACTAAACGTCAAGCATTTGCCACTATTTTTTCTTTACATATCGTGGCGCACTTTTTGTTAATAATTTGCACAAAATAACTTTAATTAACTTTTTACATTCACAATTTTAAAATAAAAACAAACAATTTGTATTTTTCTTTTTGTAAAAATGTTTTTGTTGCCGCGTTCGAAATTTCAGCATAAACAATTATAGCTGTTTTCATTTTCATTTTTATGTTTATTTTTTTATTTGCACTCTGGCATTTTCTTTTTAGACAAGGTTTGAGTTGGGCATTTTGAGAAAAAAATGCCATACTCAAATTGGATTTTTTTTGACGTTTGGCACATTTGCCAAATGCCACACATTAAAAAAGTTAAATTTAGTCGTCACTGTAAAAATCTCAATTGTGTTTAGAGATTTTCCCGATAAAATTTCGCTTTTTTTCGTGATATGTATTGGCATTTAAAAAACTCTCAGTTCTTTTTGGGACTCAACTATTGTACTTTGCCACAAAATAGGACTAATTTTCGTATAAAATTGACATTTAGCATTCACATTTTTCTAGCAGGAACTTCTTCGAGTTATTCGCGTTTAAAAATTCCAACTTTTAGGTTATACATTCTGAAGTTGCAGCCACTAGAGGTCAATTTAAAGCATGTCCTATCCTATGACATCAGCGCAAGAATCCACAGAAAAAAATTGTATTCTTAGTTTAGTTTCAATTAAATTTATTCATATCACCAAAAAAGTTTTGCAGGGATTAAGAAAATAATTGAATTTTTATTGAATAACACAATTTGTCAATACAAATAAATTTTTTGTTAATATGAAAAAATTTTAATTGATATTAAAATCAACAATACAAAGAGTTATTTCTGCGTACGTAACAGTGGAAAAATTATTACTTTTTGATTTCCCGCCTCGAATATCTCAAAAACGAAACGTTCTAGAAATTGTATGACTGATTTGTGTCACTTTGTTCATTTTACATACTATTGTTAAATGCGGCAACACTGCGGAGAGAGGGGAATTATGAGAAACCGAGATGAAATTAAATATCTATTTATATTTTGCTGTGCCGGTCACGGTTTAAACTGTCGTGCAGTGATGAAGTATAATTTAAAACTTGTTACTGGCATGGAAAAATTAAAAACTAAAACTGAATTCACAATGACGGAGTACTCTGTGCCAGAGAGTGAATTATGTTCTTTCTCTTTTACACTTAAACATTTTTTGTATGATGTCGTCTCTATTTTTAGAGATGGTACTCTATAGTACAAAGTACTCGGACATTGTGTCGAAGCCTTAATTTTTGTTTTTATATAGAGAGGGAGATTACTATTTGCGGTTTGCTCGACTTATTAAAACCGAATATCTCGAAAAACGGTATGGCCGCTATCTATATCGTTTTTAAAACTTAATTTCGTGGAATGCGATTTTTTTTAAATTTGTTAATCAGTGTAATTATGCTATTTTTTTTGTTCTTTCCTCCATTAAATGGAAAATCAAGCATATTGTGTATAATGTTGTTAGATTTTTGTTTAATGTTTTGGATCTTTATTATAATCAACATATACTCTAACAACTTCTCCCGAATATTTACGCTGTGATGGCATAAAATAAAAATCGGGAGTATCAGCACCACCATTTGAGACTAAACGTGGATCTTCGCGTGATCTATCGCGATACTGACGACGTTCATCATTGGCCGATTGTCTTTGAGCACTGCGATCGCGACGATCTTGTGTATAATAGCCCGAAGGTTGCATATTCGCCTGTTGTTGTTGATGATGATGTTGTTGACGTGGCAATGAGTAGGCACGATCAGCATATGAACTGCGGGAATATGCTGGAGCTTGCTGCTGCTGATGATGATGATGTTGCTGTGGTTCATTACGTTCGTAGCGATCATAATGATTATTGTTATTGTTAGCCGAAGAAGAATTAGCAGTTGCTGCTGCAGCTGCAGTAGCATTACCATTTCCATGACTATTACCATTACGTTGTGAGCGACCATTGCTACGATATTCTTGGGTATTTGATGTAGCATTACCATTGCTACGTGTTGCCCCTCCAGCTCCACCACCACCACCATTTGCTGCATTGTCATAGTATAATTGTGATTTACTGGTGGGTGAGTGAGACATTTGCAATGTTGTCTGCTGACTATTCGCTGCTGATCGTTGATTACGAGATTTTTCCTTATGTCCTGTCGCAGCACTTGCGCCCATCGCTTTTTCTTCAGTTTCTCCATATGGATCAAAGGCATAATTGGTATTTGATGAGTATTCTTTCCATGGAGAATTTTGTATAAGATTTTCCTAAAATATTTAAAATTTACATATTAAAAGTGTTGTTTGTGTAATGATTTACAATAAAAATCCTTAACCAGTCAGCATTTTGTACAATTTTTTTTTTTTAATTATAAAGCGAATTGATTGTTTTCATATTTGTATGTAATTTTCTTGATTTTCATCATTTAAAACGATAAGGGCAGATATATTTTTACATTGGATAATCAACACTTTGAATTTTGTTATTCATTTTTCTGAACAGTCATACATATTTGTGAATTTATGCCATTTTGTTTAATTATTTTAATTAGATTTTATGGTGTTTAGAAATAAATTTGAAGTTAAGTATGTAAATAGTAAGAAAAAACAAGTAGAAAAGTTAAATTCGACTTGGCCGAATCTATGAATACCCTCCACAATGCCCATTTTAAGTGATAGTAAATTTTCTAACGTGAAAAACTAACAGCTATGATTAGAAATATTTTATTTTGTGTAAAAAAATTTTTTTAGTAATTAAAAAAAAAAAATAATTTTTTTTTGAGTGTAAAATTTTTTTTGAGTGTAAAATTTTTTTCGAATTTTACATTCAAAAAAAATTTTCTAATTTTTTTTTTGAGTGTAAATTTTTTTTTAGTAATTTTTGAAAAAAAAACTATTTTTTTTTTGGAGTGTATTTTTTTTTTTGAGTGTAATTTTTTTGTTGAATTTTACATTAAAAAAAAAAATTACTAATTTTTTTTTTGAGTGTAAAAATTTTTGAGTGTAACATTTTTTTCGAGTGTATTTTTTTTTTTTTTGTTTTGGTATAAAAATATTTTTGAGTGACAAAAATACGTTTTAAAATATTTTTGTGACTTACCAATGGTTGTAAAACAGGTTTAACGGGATTTCACCACGTGAATTTAAGGTGAAGCTAATCTGATATTCACGGTTTTGCTAATAACTTTTGAACCACTGGACTGATTTTAGTGAAATTCAATACGAACTAGGCTGGAGGAACGGAAAATATATATGCCAAGCTTCAGCATCCTCAGAATTGATTTTCGGAAGTTATAGTGCTTTTTATCTCATAAATTCACGAAAAACCCTTGCCGAAATTCAGTCTTTTGCTCATAACTTTTGAACCACTGGACCGATTTCACTGGATTGCAATACCAACCTGACCAGGTAAATGCCCAACATATATGCCAAACTTCAGGAGCCTCCGTAAAGTCTTTCAAAAGTTAGCGTGTTTTCAACAGACAGACAGACAGACGGAGAGACGGACAGACGGACGGACATCGCTAGATCGTCTTAAAATCGATCGAGGATCATGAATATATATACTTTATGGGGTCCTAGACCAATATTTCGAGGTGTTACAAACGGAATGACAAACTTATATATACCCTCTATCACTAGAGTGGAGGGTATAAAAAATAGTTATCAGTTAAATTAATTGAGTTAATGAGAATTACAACAAGTTAGTCCAAATATGTGTTAAATATATTACGAAAAATAAAGTAAAATAGGAATAGAGTTTTTTATTATTGCAGACAGACTTGTAGAATGTAACTTTCGTAATTTCTTTAATTTTCTTTGATAGAGTGGGCTATATATTTGATATAGTGGGCTATGTTTGTTTTTTAATATCCACTTCAGCATCAAACGCGAATTTTCAGTTGTATGAAGTTGTGTCATTAGGGTGGGTCCAAGAATCTGTGTTAGACGCTTCATATCTAATTTAAATGAAGTTTGAAATATTTTATGATAATTTTTAAAATATTTCGAGTCTAGTTTAAGTTTTATATGAGTTAAACCTTTTAGAAAAATCTCTAATAGTGCATTCATACTGACTTCTAAACCCCGCTGAAACTTTTATTTTCAATTTAAAAAACTCTACTGTTCACACAGCACAAAAAATATCTTTATAAAATAACACTGTGACACAATTGAAGGGTAATTTCTTAGGGCCTCAACCAAACCAAGATAGTTTGAAAGTACTTGTGTGTTGTAGTAAAACCCCCAATGGGTTTTGCTCTGTAACGTCTCAAATTTTTTTTTTTAGCCCACTGAATTTTTTAGTTTTTTTTTTTCATTGGCGTGGGAAAAAGGTCGAAAAAATAGTGTTAATGCTCTTTTGAGCTTAAAGTAATGTTTGGAAGTCTTCAATAGAATTTTATGGGGAACTTTTTTCTAAAGTACGCTAGACCTCTATCTCCCGTTTTAATGGGTCATTGAGGTTCTTTTTTTGAGAAATGTCTCAAAAGCCTACTAAGACGTGCGCTTAAAGGGTTAAAATGTTCTACGATTATTTTCAGCATCAAATTTCACTGGGGGTTTCCGAAGGCAGAAAGTTAGACTGGTATAAGGAAAATGCAGAAAAAGATAAATAATAAACTGTCATTCATTTTTTTATATTTTTGCCAGAAACCGTATACAATTGTAACTAACAAATATTGGAAAAAATATAAAAAATTAATGATACTTTACAATGAACATTTTTTATGCAGTTTTCTTAAACCGGTCAAACATTTTGTCTTCGGAAACCCCCAGGGAAATTTGATGCTGATAATAATCGAAGAACATTTTATCCCTTTAAGCGCACGTCTTAGTAGGCTTTTGAGACATTTCTCAAAAAAAGAACCTCAATGACCCATTAAAACGGGAGATAGAGGTCTAGCGTACTCTAGAAAAAAGTTCCCCATAAAATTCTATTGAAGACTTCCAAACATTACTTTAAGCTCAAAAGAGCATTAACACTATTTTTTCGACCTTTTTCCCACGCTAATGAAAAAAAAACTAAAAAACTTGTATTAAAACTAAATACAAAATTTTTTTGAAAAATTTTTACAGTAAGACCTCAATCATCCAAAATTTTTTTTTCGTGGTCATTTTTGGAACTGAAATACTTGAAACTTTTTGTCGTTAATAAGCTAATCAAGCTAAATTATAATAAAAAAAAATACAAATAATTTTTTTTTTATTGTGTGAACATTTTTTTTTTAAGACCCAAAGTTTGAGGCCCGGTAGCGACCCCTAAACCCTAATGAAAAAATCTGAAAAAAATCACGTGTTATTTTTTCACTGTGCTTAATATATATTCCGGGTGGCCCATAGAAAAATCCCCAAAAAAAAGTCCCATATACGAACCAGCCTAACCCTCATTCATGACCAAAAAAAGAGTGGTTATTATCGAGCTGCTAACTTTTTTATTGTCAGAATCGCAAGGAACCAACCAAAAAAATCGTTAACTTTGTTTAACAAATTTTTTTGAAACTTCCTTCTGTGACTTAAATCATGTTTATTGGTACAATATCTAACATTTTCGCCTTTCACCACTTAGGAGTACCTTTTCTGACACCCGTATCCTCATCAGAGTGACCCAACCTCAAAAAAAACAACAAATTTGGTAAAATTACGTATTTTTGAAAAATATTTTTTTGTGTTAAATACGTCGAAATCGAAAAAATTATTTCTGTGAATTTTTTGAGTTTTCATAATATTAAAAAAAAAAAAATGTGTTACAAAAAGAGCTTAGTAAATTTTTATCTCCGGGTAGTTGATTCGCAAGGGTCGCAAAGTCGTAGAACTAAAGTTGTTTAGAATTGCGAGTTTTATAACATATATTTTTTCGGCTCAAAAAAAAAAAGTCAGGATATTAAAGGTTAATAAAGGAAAGTGAGGCACTTGATGTGAGGCACTCGTATTATAATTTTAATGAATATAAAAGTGCCTAACATCGAGGCCAATCATTCCCTTTCAGAAAATTGTATTTGAAAAAATTAGCAGCTCGATGATAGCCATCCGTGTTTTGGTTTTTCCTATAGAAAAAGTCTTGTATTCTGAGACCTATTTCCCATAGAAAAAGTCTCAGTTTCTGAGACCTTTTGCCTATAGAAAAAGTCACAGATTCTGAGACCTTTTCTATAAAATAGTCTCTGATTCTGAGACATGATTCATCTATTAAAAATCTCACATTCTGAGACAATTTTCCTATAAAAAGAATACGATTTTGAGAAATGGGGTTTCGATGTCAATCTTAAAAAATAAAATGAGTGAAGCTTTACTGCTTTCATTAGCCTAAAGACTGGGTTATATTTAACGTAAAGATTATAGAGCTTAAAAGATTGTTTCAAGCTCTATAAAAGGGTAAAGCTAAAGAAATTTTGAGATTTTCATGAACGAAGGAAAAAACTGCCATTTTTGGCAAATTTCAAATAGCGATATCTCGAAAACCGTTCGACCGATTTAAAATTTTTTTATATTCATGTTTAGCGCATCAAAATTATTAAATATGATGTGATGCAACACAAAGTTTTTTTAAAATTTTTTTTAAGAATCCAAAACTTTGATCGCCTGGCGCCACGGGTTAATTAAATCCGATTGACCTCAAATTTGTACCACATATTTTTGGGACCAAATTTGATGAAAAAATGCCACTCTAATGAGACATATTGGTGCCAAACGTCAAGAGTCTAGCACTTTTATTGACAGACGGACATATGGACACTCCTAGGTCTTACATTCGATCGTAGATCAAAACTATATAAATCATGAATTCCACCAAAGAACACAACAAAAAATGTAATTTTCTGACCCTAGTTCTTTTTATTTTCTTTATATTAACAGAATGCATTCTCCTAAAAGCCAACTAAATATATCCATTTTCAGTTTTTTAAATTTAAAAAAAATATTCAAAAATTGAAAAAATCAAAAAAGTATGATATTTTGAAGAGCCATATCTTCGGAAGTATTTATCTGAATTCTACCATTCAAAAAGCATTCGACTCTAACAATCTTTTTTATACTTATGCACTCAAAAAAAATATTTTTTTAAAAAAGTAAGTTTTTGATGCAAATGCAATTTTTAGATGCATTTTTCAAAACTTTATTCCCCTTCGATTTTTCTGAAACCTGCATAAATCGAAAGAATAACATTTTTTACATAACAATAAATGAAGCTTTTTTTGGGCCTTCGGCTTTTTCCACCTTTCGTAATTTTTTAGAAAGCTACCTATGAGATTTTTCCATACAAAAAATAAATGTTATGTTTATTCTGTAATTTTATCAAAAAAAGTATGTAACTTTAAAGAGCCATATCTTTGAAAGTATTTATTTGATTTTTACGATTCAAAAAGCATTTGACTCTAACAATTTTTTTTTTGTATATGAATGCACTCAAAAAAATATATTTTTTAAAAAAAATTATTTTTGATGCAAATGCAATTTTTGAAGGTATTTTTTAAAGCTTTATCCCCCGTAAATTTTTTTGAAACTTGCATAAAACGAAAACATAGCATTTTTTTATATTAAATTAAGTACCGATTTTTTTGGGACAGGGTTTTTTTTTAATTTTTGTGATTATTTTATAAAATACTTATATGGTTTTTTACATACAAACAGGTTTTAAAAAAATTTATAGGGGACAAAGTTTTAAAAAATGCATTCAAAAATTACATATGCATCAAAATTTTTTTTTTTTTTAAATATTTTTTTTGAGTGCATTCATAAGCAAAAGGGCAATTGTTACAGTGTAATGCTTTTTGAATCGTAAAAATCAAATAAATACTTTCAAATATATGTCTCTTCAAAGTTACATACTTTTTTGATAAAATTACAAAATAAACATAAAATTTATTTTTTGTGTGGAAAAATCTTATAAGTAGTTTTTTAGAAAATTACGAAAGGTGGAAAAAGCCGAAGGCCCAAATAAATGCACTTATTTTTATGTAAAAAATGTTATTCTTTCGTTTTATGCAGGTTTCAGAAAAATCGAAGGAGGATAAAGTTTTGAAAAAATGCATCTAAAAATTGCATTTGCATCAAAATCGTACTTTTTAAAAAAATATTTTTTTTGACTACATTGGTATAAAAAAGGATGATTGTTTGAGTCGAATGCTTTTTGAATGGTAGAATTCGGATCAATACTTTGGAAGACATGGCTCTTCAAAATATCATACTTTTTTGATATTTTCAATTTTTGAAGAAAATAAAATTCACGAAAAAAACGCGATTTTTTTTAAATTTCAAAAACTGAAAATGGGTATGTTTTGTTGGATACATAGTACAAATGTGTACAAAAAATTAGACAAATTTGAAGACCCCCGGTCAGATTTTATAAAATCTCAGGTGGATTTCGTGATATACTTTATATGATCTTTGTTTATCTTTAGGGTATATAAACCGTAACATTATTCTGCTTAGGTGCTGATATATTTTTTTCAACATAACCTAAAAATTAATATTGTAAAACATTATAGTTTTAGTATAATAAAATGTGAGTAATAAAATTTGTTAAATTATAAATATTAATAACAAAAAATACAAAATAGCATAAAACAAATGCTGACTGATTCGGAAAGAAAAATAAATTAAACATAAGGACAGAGAAAGAACATAGAAGAGCCCGTATGATGATAATTTTTATTCAAAACTTTTTTAAGGGTTTCCACACAAAAAAAAATATAAAATAAAAACATTAAAAATTTAAAGTCCTTTAAAAAAGTAAAACAAAAACTATAACATCATACGGTGAATTTAAAAGTATTAGAAGAAAGGGGGGAATAAACAAAAGAAAAATATTAAAAAAAAATAATAAAAAATATTAGTAAAAATTCAACAGAAAAGTAGTCACAATACAAAAAGGATAATTAAATAAAATTTTAATTACCAAAATTTTGGGGATTTTTAAAACACATACACACATACACAAATTATGTGATGTAAATTTAGAATAACTTGAGTACTTTAGTTAAGGAAATTGTTTAATAGTAATTTGAAGTTCCATTTTTTGTTTGTTTGAAATATTTTGATAGTATTCAATTAAGATGAATAATTAATTAAGTTTTGATAGTTAGTGATGATGATTTTTTTTTTAATAATTTTCTTGGTGGTGGGAGAAAAATGATGATAATTGATTGGTTTTTGAATAGTATTTTTATTTATCTTTATAAATCGCTAGAAGGTTGATAGTAGCGTTGATGTTGCCTTTGCTGATATATCCGCCATTCATCGGGTATTACATAAATTAGCTTTAAAATATTTTTATTTTGCAAAATTTAATAAGAATTTTATTAATATTTATTTTTTTTTAAAAGCTAACATTTTTTTATTTTCTTAAATTTAAATATTTATGAATAATAATTTTTAAATCACACAGTAGAAGAGAGAAGTTGTTATTTATCCAACGGGTTTTTAGGTGCACAGAAAAACAAAGTTTTTATTGTTGGCTCGTTTTCAACTAAAACGTTGTTGTATTAACAAACAATTTAATTGTATTGATAAATTGTTTCGTTAAATAAAATATCAATTATTTTATTTTGCCAATACAATTAAATAGTTTATTATTCAGGCGCGGATCCAGGGGGGGGGAGAATGGGATTTCTCCCCCCCAAAATAGTTTCAAAAAAAAAAAAAAAGAAAGAAAAGGAAAGGAAAAAAGAAAAAAAAAGAAAGGAAAAGAAAAGAAAAAGGAAAAAGGAAGGGAGAGAAACAAAGATATAAGGAAAATGACCAGGATGTAAGCAAATAGAGGCTATTGTAACTGACGTAAATTTATTTTACATCCTTAAAATGTTTCGGAACTAAAGAAATTGCATGTGAACAACTTAAATGGCAATAGAGTTGTAGACATTTTCTAACCGAATAACTTTCCTTATCAATTTATAAAAAAAAGTATTATCTCAAATATTTTTATAGAAAAATGTTTCGGAATTCCAGACTTTATTTTTAGAACCTGTTTTTATACTTATTTGACTCTAAATGTAAGAATTTTTTTATATAAAAATTGTCTTAAATTTTAGGAAAAATGTGTTAAAACTTTTCTAGAGAAAAAATCCCACAGCAACTGAGAATTTTTCTTTTGAAAAAATGTTTCAGAATCAAGATTTTTCTGCAAAAAATTCTCAGAATCGAATAACATTTCTAAAGAAAAAACATCTTAGAATCTGTTTTTTTTCTATGAGGGAAATACATTTCCGAATCTTAGATTTCTTTTTATGTAAAAATTTTTAAGAATATGAGAATTTCTCTGTTTGAAAAATCTTTGAGCATCTGAGAATTTTTCTTTAGGAAAAGTTTATCAAAATCTATGCTTTTTTTATAGGACTTTTTAGAACGGTTCAATAGAAACCTATATTAGAACTTAAGATTTTTTTGTATGAAAAGTCTCTCAAAATCTGAATATTTGTCTATTTTAGGTTCTAAGAATATTTCTATAGGAAATGTGGCTCTGAATATGTAAATTTTTCTTTTGAAATACATATGTCTAATAATAAAAATGTTTCATTGAAACCGTAAAATTTTTCGTTTGAAAAATGCTGTAAAATTTAAGATTTATTTTTAGAAAGTTGTTTCTTCATAAAATGTTTTAAAAACTGATAATTTTTTAGTATCTGATAATTTTCTTTTACGAATTATATTTCAGGATCTGAGAATTTTTGTGTAGGAAAAAGTTCTTAGAATCTGAGAATAACTTTAAAATATGAGAATTATTTCAGATGTTTTTTTATAAGAAAAATATATAAGAACTAGGAATTTTTTATAGGAAAAATGTCTCAAAATCTCAGATTATTTCTATTGAAAATTTTAAAAATCTGAGACATTTTCTATAAGAAAGGGTTTCAGAATCTGAACATTTTTCTGAAAGGGTATTTTTTTATATGAAAAATATTTTAGAATCTAGGAGTATTTCTGTAAAAAAAATTTTTCAACATCTGGGAAATTTCGTGAAGGATACATGCATAAAAATCTAATACTTTATTAATTTTTTTTCGGAATATTGGACTTTTAGTGTAAAAAATGTTTTCGAAATTTTTTATATAAAATTTTACGTGTCTAGTTATAGTTGTGACTAGCTTTGACTGGCATTAAAAAATTTTTATGACTGAAAAGTCATAATATCAATCTTAAAATATGCAAATGAAATTTGAAATTTTTAAATTTTTTTGTCGGTTTGTATAGAAAAATATTTGATGTTATGACTGTGCAATCATAAACATTGGCTTATGACAGTCATAGTCAGTCAAAACTGTGAATAAGCACGTAACTATAAATGGTCCCATTTTGGAAGTAAATAGGTCTGACATGGACCCCTTGTGAAAAAAATTTTTTAAGTAAAAAAAGTTCCCCACAAATCCAAATGCTTGAAAAATCTTTTTTTTTTTCTTTGTTGTTAATTTGTTACGCAATATTAAAAATATTAACAAAAATTAACACAGTACCCCCCTTTAAACCAAACTTTGCTTTCCGATTTTTTAATTTAAAAAAATCTCCCCCCCCCCCCCCCCCAAATGAAATTCCTGGATCCGCGCCTGTTATTATTACAACAACGATTTAATTGAAAATGAGCCTACAATATTTTTTTTGTCTGTTTTAATTAATAACACTACCAAACATATAGAAAAAAACTGGTACGCGACCTTTCGCAGTTAGTTGCAATTGTTCTAGTGAACACAAATCTGGTCTCAAAACTTTTCCATAGCATCAGGTTTTTGAGAAAACTGGGGTCAAAGTTAAAACAAATGGCCGTTTAGGGCATTTTTGACAACTCATAGCGGAAAAACACAATGTGATAGCGACTTAAAAAAAAGTCGTTGGTAAAGCTTTAACATTGCTTTTAAGGATGCTGAACTCATTTGGTTAGTGTCTTAACCCAACTGCCTCTCCATGATGTCGTATTCCCAAAAACTAAATTTTTCCGCTACAAATCATATGAAAAAAAAAAAACTTTATGTGAATGGAACGCCACCAATTATTCTCCTGTTCACAAATTCGGTCTCCAAACTTTTCCATTACATCAGGTTTTTGAGAAATTTTAAATACAAAAAATAACGTTTTCGGACTTAATTGACAACTCATAGCGGATGTGCTCTATGTTCTGATAACTTACAAATAAGTCAAGGGTAAATCTCAAACATTGCTCTTTTAGATGTATGTATATCCCATTTGATCAGTCGCTTTAACCGTTAGAGCGCTAATTGTCTTTTAATAAAATAGTTTCCCCCAAAATTTTTTTTTTTTCGACACTTGGTTTTTCGACAGTTAAAATTAAGGCGAGTGACTAAATGAATTCTGTATTTTTAAGTGTGATGTTTACGCTTTATTCTCGACTTATTTTACAGTCGCCATAACATCGGGTACATCCGCTGTGATTTTCCAAAAATGCCCAAAAATGCCCAAAACGGCGATTTTTTTTTTAACATTGACCTCAATTTTCTTGAAAGCCTGATGTGATGGAAAAGTTTGGAGATCGGATTTTTGACCAGCAATTTTGGATCTTTGAAAATTAAAAAATATGTCTTGCTATTATACATCATATATATTAATTTTGATGCGCTGAACACGAATATAAAAAAATAAAATCGGTCGAACGGTTTTCGAGATATCGCTATTTGAAATTTGCAAAAAATTACGTTTTTTCTGACAATCAAGAAATTCCAAAAAAAAAATTTCAAAATTAGTTTCTCGACCCTTTTATAGAGCTTGAGAGCTTGGAAAATTTTCACCAAAAATTTTAAACTTTGATCGAAGGTCGCCATTTGTTAAAATGATCTAATTTGGCTTAGATTAAGTTTAAATAAAAGTTTGTCACAATCTCTTAAAATAGCGAATAGATTTTTTTAATTTTTTGACAAATCTCGAAAACCGCTCTATCAGAAATTTTTAAAATTCGTATTCATCATGCCAATATTAATCAAAATAACGTACCAAAAAATAATTTATTTATATTTTGTAATTTTTAAAAATTTAAAATTTTGGTCGAAATTTTCCAAAAATTCAAAATTTTGATCGAATGTCGCCACGGGTTAAAATTATCGGATTTGGTTCAAATAAGGTTTAAACATATAAAAAGGGTCAAGGTAAAGGTATTTTAAGTTACTTGAACCAAAAAAACCGCAATTTTTTTGTAAATTTTAAATAGCAGTATCTCGAAAACTGTTCAACCGATTTAATTTTTTTTTTAAATTCGCACTTTATTTTTTATTTCAGTTTCAAAAATCCAAAACTTGATTTAAACAAGTAAGAAAGCTATATTCGGCTGTGCCAAATCTTTAAATACCCTCCACCAATGTAATGATTTAAAAAACAAAAAAGTTTGTTTTATTTATACCTCAGGAAATAAAAAAAGTACCAAAAAGTGTACTTTCGGTATTTTTAATAAAAGGTACTTTTTATAAAAGGTACTTTTTATAAAAGGTACTTTTTATAAAAGGTACTTTTTATAAAAGGTACTTTTTATAAAGAGTACTTTTAATGAAAGGTACTTTTTAAAAAAGGTACTTTTTATGAGAGGTACTTTTTATAAAAGGTACTTTTATAAAAGGTACTTTTAATAAAAGGTACTTTTTATAAAAGGTACTTTTTATAAAAGGTACTTTTTATAAAAGGTACTTTTTATAAAAGGTACTTTTTATAAAAGGTACTTTTTATAAAAGGTACTTTTTATAAAAGGTACTTTTTATAAAAGGTACTTTTTATAAAAAGTACTTTTCTAAAAAGGTACTTTTTATAAAAGGTACTTTTCTAAAAAGGTACTTTTTATTAAAGGTGCTTTTTATAAAAGGTACTTTATAAAAGGTACTTATTATAAAAGGTACTTTTATAAATGGTACTTTTTATAAAAAGTAATTTTATAAAAGGTATTTTTTTTATAAAAAGTACCTTTTATAAAAGGTACTTTTTATAAAAGTACCTATATAGGTACTTTTTATAAGAGGTACTTTTTATAAAAGGTACTTTTTATAAAAGGTAATTTTTATAAAAGGTACTTTTTATAAAAGGTACTTTTAATAAAAGGTACCTTTTATAAAGGGTACTTTTAATAAAAGGTACTTTTTATAAAAGATACTTTTTATTAAATGTACTTTTTAAAAATTTTGGTACCTCAAGCGTTTAAATCGGTTCCGGATTATTGCCAAAAACGTGATTTCAACAGACAGACGGACGGACAGACAGACAGACAGACGGACATCGTTAGATCGACTTAAAATCGATCAAGGATCATGAATATATATACTTTATGGGGTCCTAAACCAATATTTCAATGTGTTACATACGGAATGACAAACTTATATATATCCTCTATCACCAGAGTGGAGGGTATAAAAAAATCGCTCTACTGGACAGGTCACCTTAATGCCTTACAATGCATGTCACGTGACAGGTTAAAATTGGACTAATCACAAAACTGTCTCAAAAATAAATATCTCGTGAGAGTGTTAAATTCGGCTGTTCCGAATCTTTTATACTTTCCAAAATGTGGCGGAGGCAATTGGGGACACCTTCCCTACGCAATAAATGTTTACTAATTCATTTACTATGCATTTTGTACTATATTTATACAATTTTATAATTATTTAATTTATTTAATTATTTATTTATTTTTATACATGTCCTTAAAATGGGCGAATTAAATAAATGACATTTTTTAGTCCCCTGTATCTTACTGCAGAATTTTGAACTTCTGCTGATATAAAAATGTTTCATTAGCTTAGCAAAATTATAAAAATCCTGCTTAACCAGCCCAAGGCCATAATACATATTCGTGCCAAATTTCAGTAGTCTAGCTATTTTAATTTTGGACTGTATCGTGTTTTCCACAGACGGACGAACATCGCTAGAATGTCTTAGAATCAATCACGGATATATAATGTATGTGACTTTGGTTGGACGGTATGACAAATTTAAAAGTTTTATCAGTTCCGAAAATTTTTTGGAAATTTTTATAAAGCTGTATTACTCAATGTTCCGTTATAAAACAACTCTCCATAAAATTTAACTTTTTCATAGAAATTTTGAGATAAGGCTCCTTTAAATCGTCAGTTAGCAGCTAACTGGACATTGAGTAATCCGCCATAAGTAACGAAAACATTGTTGAAAATATAAAAACTAGGATGTGTTCTGTGGCATGTCAATTTTGAACCGACACGATTTGTGTTCCTAAGGGACAGATCCAGGGCCATGCCACACGGGCTGTATCAGGGGTTGAGACATTTTCTCACAAAAGTGACAGGGTGTTTTTATATGAAAGGTGTTAAGTTTGTCATAGGTCATCTCACGTGACCTATCCGTGGCCGTCCACTTTTGCTGCAGGGAATTTTCTGAATAGGAGGGTGTCCTAAAATTAGCTCGGAGGTAATTTTTAGTTAATTCCTTAAAGGTTGTGCTAATAACTCTAACAATAATGTCCAATTTACTCTGAGCTACCTAATATCAGATCATAACAATTATTCTCCACTTCTGTGTGATTTGTATAAAATTATTTAAAATAGATGCATTCAGAATGTAGGCGGCACTCAACCTGGTACTGAGGCAAAAGAAAACTTTTTTAAAAAATATTTGTGTATATTTCAAAAAATATTTTTTTTAAAAATTGCTCTTTTGCCATATGACCAAGGTAAGACTCTGAATACAGCTAATTTAGGTTTGAAATAAATAAAAACAATTGCGATGCTTAGAGTCTAACTTGCCAGCCCTACTACATTGGCAAAAGAAATAACTTTGAAACTGAACGTTTCTTTAAAAAAAAAGTGTTCTTTTGCAACAACATCAGGGGAGGCAAGTAAGACTCTTAATGCCGCAAATGTTTGATAAATGATTTAATTGATTCACAACTTACCTTATTCGTTTTATTCTTTTTGGAAGTCTTGTAAATCGTACAAGAGGCCTGTAGTAAGGCTATAAATACTAAAGCAGCTATAAGACCCAAAACTGTATACAAACGTACTTCCGATAATTCAAAGAATGATAATTTAGTTTCCTCAGAATTATCAATAGATTTGTCTGAAAAAGTAAACGTTATAAAAAACTAAATGTATTGACATCAGCAATTTGTATCCTTGCAAAGTGCGAAATGTAAACATATTATAATTTTATGTGTGTGTTGTAGTAATTTCGCACTTTGCAAGTGTTTAAAGCAGCGATACGCAGACACATACTATAACATTTATGCTTGTGTGGGTAGTAGCAAGCGAAAAGTCAACAAATTTGCTCAAGCAACAGAATTTTATAGTGTATGTGTGTTGACAGCGCACAAGCAGCTCCTATTCCCGCGGGAATAGGAATTACAAAAATGCGTATCACTGGTTTAAAGTTATGAAATAAATATCGTCAATATAACTCCAATAAAATTAATAAAACCTACATTCTAAAGCTTGGAAATCCAAAAATTGTGGATCAACTGTCAATGAACCCACTTTGCCCGATGCAATTTGATCCAATAAAGCCATTTTAATAATATCACCATTTTTCATGGCATTCTCCTTAACATCTTCGGGTATGGCATTTGTGGCCAAAGCATGGCCCTTTTCATAATCGTCCTTATCAAACATGGCTTGTAATTTAGCAATCATAGAAGAGGTGCCCTCTCTGTGGAAATTAGGAAATGTTTTATTTTTCAAAATATTAAGCATTTTATTTACAGTGCTCTACATACTTTTCAAAAGCCAATATATCAGTCTTATAATAACCAGGTATATTATTGAGTACACCATTAAAAGAATCTGAGATGGTGGCAGCCAAATTTTTAAATTCAACTGTACCAGGTTCGGGAGCTTCAAACGATTCAGCCAAATTCATTAGTTTAACACCAACTGCATAAACTAAACGATTGGGAGCTGGTGTAGTGACAGCATTCAAATTACTTTCCAATTCTGTGGACAATTAAAAATCAAAAGATATTAGAAATTTCGGAGAAGTATTAACAGTTTCTTACCTTTCCCACATGACTTGATGCAAACACGAGTAGGTGACATAGGAGGCACTTGTTCATGTTTACGTATTTTCTTGTTGACAGCATTGAAAGCCCCACCCAATACTGGGAAGAATAAATATAAGCAATGATCATCAGAAAATGATAAATCCTGGAAAGAAAATTGAATTATGAAACATAAAAATTAAATTTGGTGGACTCAAAAAATTGTTTCTACTACAAAATATAGTAAAACAAGTAGAAAAGTAAAATTCGACTTGACCGAATCTATTAATATCCTCCACAATGCACTTTTTAAGGATAGTACAAAAATACTTTGTTAAGTAATTTTGTGGGTTATCAATGTTTTTAAAGTTTGTTTTTTTAAAGCTCGGTTTTTTCAACACGTGAATTTAGGGTGAAACAAATCCGAACGGTTTTGCTCATAACTTTTGAACCACTGGACCGATTTGGCTGGAGTTCAATACGAACCAGACCAGGGGAACGACAAATATATATGTCAAGCTTCAGAACCCTCAGAATTGTCGTTCGAAAGTAAGCGTGTATTTTTATATCGTAAATTAAAAAAAAAAGCCCTTGCCGAAATTCAGTCTTTTGCTCATAACTTTTGAAGCACTAGACCGATTTCGCTGGATTTCAGTATTAACCTGTCCAGGTAAATGCCCAACATATATGCCAAACTTTAGGGGCCTCCGTAAACGGACGGGCGGACATCGCAAGATCGTCTTAAAATCGATCGAGGATCATGAATATATATACTTTATGGGGTCCTAGACCAATATTTCGAGGTGTTACAAACGGAATGACAAACATATATATTCCCTTTATCACTAGAGTGGAGGGAATAAAAACCACAATATTTGTTCTATGAAAACTCGTTTACTACATTTTCAGTAGAATCAACTGAAAATGTTATTGTTTTCAACTATTGGTTAGCAACACACATATGTAGTAGAATCAACTACAAAAACGGTAAAAAATCAACCTGTGTAAAAAAACTGTTTATTTACAGTTGTTTTTGTTTTGATACTCAAACTGCTACACATTAACGTATCCTGAAAATGAAAAATTTTAGGGCATACCCCCAGTACTATGCTTGTAAAAGAGCTAATTACAGGGGGAAGAAAATTAACAAAATTTTAGATGTCATCTTTAGGGCGCAACCATCGAGAGAATCTATAAGAGAAAGGAAATGCTCAAGTAGCCTCACTGGGATCCAAACTTCGTCGCTAGGAGTTCCAAATGATCGATTTTATCCTGATGATGCCCATACCAGCCAAACAGGTCAAGTTCGCCAGTATCATGCTGCCAAAATGTTAAGCGCTCTGATAAGCGTATGCCGGAAATTGATAGAAGTGCAATGCCGTATCTTCCTCCTCCATGTCCTGACATGCCTCGCAATAGTCATTGTGGGGGATTCCCATTTTTCTGGCGTGAGCAACGAAGCATGCACTGTAACTTCTGCAACCAGGCTGCGTAGCTGGTTTCGAGGCATTCGAATAATCCTACCCGTACTCCGGCGTTCATATGAGGACAACACCATACTCGTGTTACTTCACGTGGGTTCACGTCGCCATCTGTCTTTGACGATTTGTAATAGCGAAGTTTCTCTCTGCCGCTTATTAGCATTGAGCGGGATGCCAGCTGTATGATCAATCTCATCAGAACGTTGAATCATCCCCTGGCTAATCTATTGGTAACATCGGTACCCATATGTCCAAGCATAAAGAATATTCGAATGTGTTGCCATTTCATTTAAAGATATCCGGCATTTTTGGACAATTCTAGATATGGTAGTCACATCTGCTAGATGAGTGCCACATTCGAATGTCACGCCATCTCATTTAGAGACGCCTGGCATTCTTGGACAATTCTAGATATGGTAGTATCACCTGCTAGGGATTTAGTAGCAGATTAATTGTCGGTGAAAATACAGATATCCCTGAATATCTGTTGCCACCCTATCTTCTTGATTCGAATTTTATGGTCATGATCTCGGTCATGATCTTCCAATTAGTAGTCGAATGGAGAGTCTGTAATCCAGCTGACTCATAAAAATGTCACCTCATTCGTACATCCATTTTGGAGCCATAAGTGAAATCTCAAGTGTCTCCTCAGGTATGCTGAGACCCTCCGTATAATCGGATCTATCCGGAACGAGGTTTAGAACAAGGGTGTAGGGATGCAATGTCTATGTTCGCTGCGGCACCGTAATGCCCCAGAATTCTCGCATGTCCGAATGGCCTATACATTCATATTTATAGCTGCAAGCCTATTAGCTGTGTTACCGGCTAGTTGTCTTTCGAGATGGTCTACTGGCATCCAGTAAAGCGTTGCGTGTAGACCTTTCTTCGGAGTGGCACGAAATGCGCCAGTTATCATCAGCGCACTTGTTCAATGCAGGACATGGTCGACTGTTTAATAGGCTATCGGAGCTTTGTCTTATGTTTGATATGCCGTTGGACAGTACGACCTCTTGCATCGAATTTGGTAGAAAGTTTACAGTAATATTTCCGAGTAGGGTAGGGATGCAGGGGATCTACTAGCAAATTACGCTTACACTTTCTACACATATGAATATAGAACCTAAAAAGACTCTGGGTCTGGTTGGTATTTGGACGATGCGACCAAATGTTATATTAATATGGGAACAATGGTTACAGTATTTCAGACTGAAGTGTTTGCTATTTTGAACGTTGCGACCAGGAAACGTAAAAATAAATGAAGCGATAGAAGTGAAGGCTAAGCTGCGATTAGAGCATTTGATTCTCCAGTCACTTCATCTAAAATTGTCCAGGAAGGTCGGCGTTGACTCAATGAAGAATCATGTGGGAATAGGTTCTGTCTTCTGTGAGTTCCGGATCAGAAAGAAATACTAGGAAATAAAATTGCCGATTCTTTTGAAAATGTTGGCTCCGATACAATTCCTTACAATCCGGAACTTCTGATTGGTATAGGCTTAACATGGATAATGCGTTGGATCATTTCTTACTGTGATACCACGGGTTTATATACCGTGATACCACGTCCCTGCAGTTAAACCAGTTTGAGCCTCTTATGAAACCCCTAAGATATAGAATTTTGACATCCGACAAATCAGAAAGATTGTGCAGCTCCCTAGATCCCAGTAAAGCAAGTCTCTGACCAGAAAGTGCCGGGCAATGAAAGATAAAGTGTTCGATAGTTTCCAACTGCTCCTCATCCATGAAACTCCGGCAAAATTCATTTGACGGCGCTTCTGATTAAGAGAATGCCAAATCTGTCGTGTTGTTTTACACGTCCATCCATTTACCCATCTGTGATTAGTCTCCGAAGCAAAACAGAGCAAAACTGGATTTTGCTTACAAGTTTCTAGAGGCATAACAACACATTTCAATTCTATTGGAACCTGTAAGGTAGTTCCAAGTCTTACAAGCTCATCGGCTTTGCAATTCCCTGGAATGTCTCTGTGCCGTGGGACCCATATGAGTCGTATGCCAAACTGCTTGGCCATCTCATTTAAAGACGTGCGGCAGTTAAGGGCATATCTTGTTTTTCGAAATATTGACTCCAGGGACATGACCGTGGCTTGACTGTCAGAATAGATGTTGACTGCACTTGAAGGCAATACATTGCAACTCAACCAGTCAACCACTTCCTTTATTGCCAGAATCTATGAATGGTAAACACTGCAATGATCTGGCAATCTTCGAGACAGGCTCACCCATGCTCATCCGAATAGACTCCAAAACCCACTTGTTCGTGCAGCCGCGATCCATCCGTGCAAAAATTAACGGAATGACAATTTTTATTTTTTCCAGTTATTCCAATTATTTCATCGTGTCTCTTTTTAGAGGGTATACTTAGCTTTCTTCAGTTTTTTTTTTTTTTTGTACAAGTTTTACAGTTTTGGTGCACCGGGCACCGCGGTCTAATGTTAGCCCTAGTGAAATTAAAATTTTCTCTTTTAAAACTTACCTGTGCATCATTACTAATACGTTTTCGAGTGAATTCCAATGTGGTAACACCCTTTTCAATACGACCCGAAGCACTATATATATCCTGACGATCATCTAATTTTGGTGAAGAATAACCATTAATCCAGGTATCCATTAAGAAAGGACGTCCATTACGATCTACCCATCCAATTATCGAATCTGTTTGAGACATTTTCTCATCATTACTGAAACCAATACCAGTCCATGTCTGGGTATTGGTAGTCTCAATATGCCAACGCATTTCATCGCCACGTCCAATAGTTTCCCAAGATGCATAATATTCACAGGTACCATTTTGTGGTGAACAACTTGATGGATATTTCCAATGACCATAACAATCATTATCTAAAATATTACTGCCATCATTAATTTCTCCATCATTGCTTTTTTCTTTTTCTACAAATAAGAAAACCAATGGTTAAATATATTCCAGATGTCATATTATGTTCAAAACTTACCAAAGAAATTCATTTGTGTAAAACCACGTTGCATTTTATGACCATGATACTTTAGTTCATCAGGCTGATAGAATTCCTTAACGGAGGCCATTTCAGTTTCAATACCAGAAGCCGGTACATGCACATAATTACCACTCTCTTGTCCCTTAGCCCAGATAACATGAGTTAAAGCATCATCTAAGGTATGATCGGTGGGTTCGGTGGCTACCAATTTTTTACGGAAAATAATTGTGGTAACACCATCCTGTTCGAAACCAGTTGCCAATGTTAAATCGCTTATGCCACCATAGAATTCATCGTGACGTGGTGTTGATCTATCACGCGTATAATAATCACCGACACGACTTGCCATACCACGTGCTGAACCAATAACAATATCAGTACAGTCCATGGGATTAAAATCGTGAATGGGAGTATACTTATTCAATTTGTATTTAGTAGAATCTGTAAAATCGAAAGATACAAGTGAGCATAATTTTGAATTGAAGGAGGGGGGTATTTTAATAAAGTCAATCAATGATAAATGTGTTGAGAATTTTTGAAAATAGAGAGTTTCGCAATATTAAAATAAAAAAAGTCTCATCGAATAAGACTCAAGTTGAACAACTGAATTTTGATTTTAGTCGACTTCATTTTTGATTGTCTCAGTGTAACATAGAGGCATGCCACAGACTCAATTTCATTGGGAAGTGGAATATTCGGGTTACTCGTCAAACGGAAAACGAATATTTTTTTCAGAATAAAATCACTTTAAAAAATCTAAGTGAAAATGAATTGCGTGGAAGTGGTTTCATTCCGAAAATTATATTGTTTTACGTTTCTAAATGAAATTTTTGAAACCACTTTCAAACGAATTTGATTCTGTGACAGGCCCCTTAGTATATTAACAAACATTTCTTTTCATATCAATCAAAAATTCAGTTGGACTTCTTTAGCTTAAATCGATTTGTACATTTTTTTCTCTGTGTGTATAACTAAATATTAAACATATTAGAGAATACGGGATGTGATTGTGATAAGTTAGTAACAATTTTGATTTTTACTTAAGTATACCTGATTCTTGTTGAGCAACAGTCGTCTTGGCAGATTTTGGTTCCGGTTCTGATTTAGGTTCAGGTTCGGATTTAGGTTCAGGTTCAGAAGAAGGTTCTGGTTCAGATTTGGGTTCGGGTTCAGAGGAAGGTTCAGGCTCTGATTTCGGTTCCGGTTCAGAAGAAGGCTCTGGCTCGGACTTAGGCTCGGGTTCGGATTTAGGTTCTGGCTCAGATTTTGGTTCAGGCTCAGATTTTGGTTCAGGCTCAGATTTAGGTTCCGGTTCCGATTTTGGTTCCGGTTCCGATGTAGGTTCTGGTTCAGATTGTGGTTCCGGCTCTGATTTAGGCTCAGGTTCAGATTGGGGTTCTGGCTCCGATTTTGGTTCTGGCTCTGATTTTGGTTCAGGCTCAGATTTGGGTTCCGGTTCCGATGTAGGTTCTGGCTCTGATTTTGGTTCGGGTTCAGAAGTTGGTTCTGGATTAGACTGTGGCTCATGTTCAGAATGGTTAACCGATTCAGTTGTATCTATATTAATATTAGTTTAAATAAGTAAAAAAAGTTTTGTAACTTGTGTAATTGTTCAGAAAAGTGTAGTGCATAAGAAAAATTTAATAATTCGGTTAAAAGTTGTCATATATGTTTTGCATTAAAAGATTTGCAAATGTTTGTTTTTGTAAAGAAAACCAATACCAGTTAAAAGAAGTTATTTACAATTACCTGAAATATCTCGACGTTTGCGACCAGTTGAACTACTAACACGGTATGAAACACTTGTTGCAACCGATGTTACTCCATCCATGGCTAAGGAATGTTCATTTTCGGCAAGACGTTTTGTCTTAGAAGTAGCAGCAGGCTCAGATTTAGGCTCGGGTTCTGAAGTTGGTTCAGGTTCTGATTTTGGTTCGGGCTCGGATTTTGGTTCAGGTTCTGAAGATGGTTCTGGTTCAGATTTCGGTTCAGGTTCAGATTTCGGTTCTGGTTCTGAGGATGGCTCTGGTTCAGATTTAGGTTCTGGTTCCGATTTTGGTTCTGGTTCAGATGAGGGCTCTGGCTCAGATTTTGGTTCAGGCTCAGATGATGGATCTGGCTCTGCTGAAGCAGATCCTTGCAAACTAGTTGTTAAATCTCCCATATCCTTAATCAAGGGGAAATTCTTACATTCTTTGGTTAATGTTCGTGGTCTCCAACCAAAACCAACCCATGTTGTTCCATTTACTTTTAATACTACTTCAATTTCTTTTTGATCTTCCAACAATCGCCAGTACATCTTATAATCTGGTGATAATTGTTTCATGGCATAGGCGGACAAATCTAAATCGGTTGATTTATATGGAGATCTCTTATTACAGCCTACACCAAACCAGCCGAAATTACAATAACATTGTTTGCGTGGCAAGGATGTGCCCTGTAAATCAATACATTTTCCTTGAACGCCACAGTCCTGATTATTCGTACATTCATCTTTGTATTGACAGTTGGGACCATAGAAATTCTTTTCACATTTGCAACGAGAAGGGAAGTATTTGCCATTGCCAGAACAGACTTCTTTGAATTCTTTACGATATTTAATATCAACATCGGCACATGACCAAAAACGATAACCACTAGACCATTCATCGGCCTGGCGTAGCAAACGTAATGTACAATTATGACAATCAAAATCGGTTGGTAAAGTTACTTGATATGATTGGGCTCTGTAAAAAAAGGAAATAATTTTGAAATACAAATTTTCTGATAGAGAGATTAATCGTATGCGATCGTTTATTTTAACTCCTAGCTCATAAAAGCCTTGTTTTCCCCCTAAAACTGTTCAAAAATTTCCCCAGCACTAAAATTGGTTGAATATTTTAACTGGAACGGTATATTAAAACCCGATTTGTCAATGGGGTCACACCACGTGGGGGTGTTTTTCGCCACTTCTTTGGAACCTGTCACTGGATTCAATGTTGCTCTCTGTAGAAGCACGTGGTTGTCATGTTGTCGCATATACGATTTCGCGATAGCGGTAAAGGAAAAGCAACTGCCAACATTAAGGGACATTCCTTAGGGTTCTCTGAATGATATGTCTGTGGTCTGAGAGTTTACTCAAGTTTAACAGATCTTGTCTTGATTACAAGGAAAACTATTGTTGTGTTTTTAACTTCCCGAGTAAAAATAAACATATATTACAATATATAACTTGATACAAACATAATTAATTATATATGATTATACATCCGTGAGATATTTTCTAAATTTTTTTAATGCAGTCATATGTAGTAATATATAATTTAATCATGATTCGGATTAAAAGGTGTACGGTTGATATAATTAAATAAAATAATATGAAAGTCAATACAAAATCTGTTTTTCTGTATAATTTAACATCAAATTATATATAGCTTATGCTGTTCCATATAAAACTTTATATGTTTCCAATTAACCAAAAATTTTCTAAGTTTTTTAGGCAAAGTATAAGAAACTTATTAAAATGTTCCTAAACATTTCCTTATTAGGGTTATGTATATCACCTATCTGGTTCGAAGCGTACCCAAACAAAAAATTATATGTTTGGTGAATGTATCGTTGACCTGTGGTGTATCTCAACCCAAACCAAAAAACACCAGGATTTTATATGTTTTTATGAAATTAGATCTAATTAGATCCACCAATATATAGCAATGTCTGGTCAAAACTCGGATAAAATCAAATCATATTTTATACAAGTTGATCTTTTTAAATGCAAAAACATCCACCATTATTCGGATCAAATTGCGTATAAATTTATATTGTGTTACATATCATTATATATTGCATCATATAAAAATTTTTACTCGGGTTTTTAAAAATGCTAAAAAAATACAAAAAAGGAAAGTTTCAAATAAATAACACCAGAAGCGCCATTACTCGCTGTATGATGTGATGGGGATATTTATTGTGCGCCCTTAAAGTATGCTTTAAGAATATTACAAAAGTTCTGTTTAAAATACATTCCACAACAGGGTAAGTCAAATGTTTGCTAATCCGTAAAAATAATAATATTTATTAAGTCCACATATTGTATCGTAAATCCTAAACCAAAAGATTGCAAAACACAGCTTATGATTCCTGATTTTGATCCTACTTCTCTGGACGGCACTGAAATCGCATTCTCAGATGGAGCCAAGTATCTTAAAGTATTTCTAGATGAGAAGTTGAACTTCTGGCGTAATATTGAGGAACGGGTGAGAAAAGCAACGAATCTTCTATATTCCTGCAAAAGGGCAATTGGAAAACGATGGTGCTTTAGCCCTAAAGTCGCTCATTGGATTTATACAGCAGTGGTGCATCTAATTCTGCTGCATGGAATCATTATCTGGTGGCCTGTCTTAGAGACACGAAGGTACAAAGGATGATACCATCCACGGAGTCTTGACACAGATTGATCGAGGCTGCACGAAAATGTGGGATTTGGAGATTGCATGATTATTGCAGTGTTTACCAGGCACCTGATACCATTGGACATATTGGGTCGTCAATTCTACTGAATAGCACACTGCAATAGAAGAGCAGCGATTGTGACCATAGCGCGATCGTGAAGAAGATATCAATACCACAAAATGTGGAATGCGCTCCCTCTATGAGTATTTTCAAGCGTCACTTTACCACTATGATACCATCCACGGAGTCTTGACACAGATTGATCGAGGCTGCACGAAAAAGTGGGATTTGGAGATTGCATGATTATTACAGTGTTTACCAGGCAGAGATGCTTGCAATTAAGGAAGTGGCTAACTGGTTGAGTTGCAATGTGTTGTCTACAACTGCACTCAACATCTATTCTGACAGTCAAGCCGCGGTCAAGTCACTGGAGCAAACGTTTCTCAAGATCTGCCCTTAACTGCTGCGCGTCTTTAAATGAGATAACCAAGAAGTAACATACGACTCATATGGATCCCAGGACACAAAGATATTTTAGACAGTTGGAAAGCCGATAAGCTTGCAAGACTGGAAAATTCCTTACAGGTTCCAACAGAATTGAAATGTGTTGGTATCCCCCTAGAAACTTGCAAGCAAAATCGACGACTTTGTTCCGCAACGGAGACTAATCAGAGATTTGATGGACGTATGACACTACACGACGTATTTGGCTTTCTCTTAATCAGAAGCGCTAATGTCAGCTTTTATCGCTTTCAAGAGGAGAGATTTCAATGGTGGTTGCTGTAATTACCGGACACTGTCTTATTGAAAAGCACGCAGAGCGGTTAAATGTGCGGTCAAATGACTTATGCCGGAGTTGTGGATGAAGATGAAGTGGGAAACTATGGATTACCATATCTGCCATTGTTCAGATACATGCTTCACTGGGATCTAGAAAGCGGCACAGTCTTTCTGATTTGTCGGATAATAAAATTTAATATCTTAGGAGTTTCATAAGAAGCTCAAATTTTTGTAACGGCAGGGACTAGAAGGGGAACCTATTACCGTCCTATGGTATCACAACGGACCTCAGAGTCTATGTGTGATGACGTAAAACGTCAACAGGCACTTACAACTGTCAAAAAAGTAATCTTGAACCATATGTTAAGTTGTGACGCCCTATGTTCAACATGAACTTTTATATATTTTAAAGATATTCATACTGTCGTTTAATTTATATAAATAAAAGGAAATATTTATATATATGTTAGGTTGTAACTGGCTGCACACATAGACTTTGAGGTCCGTTGTGATACCACGGGACGGTAATGGGGTTACCCTACTAGACCCTGCTGCTAAACCAGTTTGAGCTCCTTATGAAACTTCTGAAATATTGAATTTTGGTATCCGACAAATAAGAGAGATCGTGCAGCTTCCTAAATCGTGAAGCCTCTGACCAGAAAGTGCCGGGCAATGGCAGATAAAGTGTTCTTTAGCTTTTAACACCTTTTCATCCATGGAACTCCGGCAAAAGCACATTTTACCTCTCTGCGTGCTTTCCTATAAAGCAGTGTCGGGTAATTACAGCAACAACCGTCAAAATCTCTTTTCGTGGCCAAATCTGTTGTATACTTACAATTAGTCACAAAGGTCATCTATGTGTCATCTCTGATTAATCTCCGTAGTGGAACAAGGCCGTAAATTTTGCTTGCAAGTTTCTAGAGGCATACCAACACATTTCCATTCCGTTGGAACCCGTAAGGTAGTTCCCAGTCTGGCAAACTCATCGGCCTTGTAATTTACTCGAATGTCTCTGTGCCCTGGGATCCATATGAGTCGTTTTTCAAACTGGTTGTTTATCTCATTTAAAGAAGTGTGGCTAATAAATATTTGAAACTGATAAATATCTGAAAAAAAATTTGTTTTGTCTGAGCTGAGAATTGAACCCAGGCTTGCTGGCTAAGTGTTGATATAAAAAGACGTTTCAGAAATGAATTTAATTGAGTTTTCCCATTTCTATATAATACCAATTTGTAGACACAAACAGTATCAGTCTACGAAAGCGTTAATATGAAAGTACTTACGTTACATCTGTTCTGACAAATTCAGAACCATTGACTTGTGGCGTTAAATCCACTAAAGGACGATCTAGAGAATCCAATAGTTGTAAGCGAAAACCTCCCTAAAAAGAAAATAAAAAAAAATTGTAGTTAGTAAAAGATGTTAAGCAAAAAATTTCAAAATTAAGTTTTCGTATAGCAATATTTAAGAAATACAGGGTGCGTCATGTTTTGGTATGTGAACATTGAATAAGTTACGAAAAACTCAGCCGATTTCCGTATACATATATATATATATATCGGCCATTCCATGAAAGAACGGCCAAAATTTGACCTCGGGTCATCCGATTTTTATAAAACTTTTTTTTCAAGAACTCTAAGGAGCCATTGAGAGATTTTAGTTTGCGGTTTAGAAAAATTCTGAAAACATTCGATTTTATTCGCGATTTTCATTTTTTTAAAAATCAAAAAATTTAAAAAAATGGTAAAATTTGTAGATGCACATCTTGGGCAATTCTTAATGGATCTTTGTTATTGAAAATGAGTTTGAAAGGCAATATTGTCTTATTTTACAATATTGTTTTACAAAAAATATTTTAAATTCAAAAATGCATTTTGTATGCAATTGCATTTTCGAAATGCATTTTTTAGGTCAAAGGGCCTCTTCGATTTATTTTCTGTTTTGTATTTAATAAAATATGTCATTTTTACTAAAGACCTGTATTTGTACTTTTTTGGGTCTTGCAGTTTTCATATTTTTAAAATTTTTTTAAAGAAAACGCTTAGATTTTTTTCACACAAATATTAAAATTATTTTTAAATTTTTGCGTTTTTTTTCGTTATTTTTTAGTTTGATTGTATTAGTATGCCATAGAACGAAAAAAAAAAATAAAACTGCTCTATTATATGAACACTGTGTTTGAATTTTATACTTTTTTTAACAAGCTGACGACTTTCGCGTCCCGAATTCAGCTTTTTTTCGAATTTGAAAATGCTTGCCTCCCTAACTGATGGGGATTTATTACCCTTTTACGGGAAAAATGACAAAAAACCATTTTGGACAAAAAAAAACAGTTGGCTACCAGCAGCTAAAGATTGCAATCTTAGTGCATTTTCAAAAAAAAAAAAAAAAAAAAATCTGTTGTAAAAAAATTGACTAAAGACATGTTTAAACATTATTTAGCTCACAAGTAGATTTAATAAATTTTTCAACTTATTTCACACTACTATGGAAAAACACAAATATTTTTATTGGCGTTTTTCGCGAAAACGCGAATTGATCTAAAAAACTGGGAGACACGTGTATTTTATTTTCAGATCTACTGTAAGAGTTTTTCGGTCTGGTCCATGTGTACAAAAGTGTGTCGGATGGTGTAATAAAACACTGTAATTTTCACTTGCAAAATTATTTTTTTTTCGCGAAAAATATATTTTTATGTGAACGTTTTTTTTTTATTTGAATTTACGACATCTACCAGCAAAATTACTACGTATTCGCGAACAAAATTTTAACTTGGTCAAATTTACAAATTATGTAGGTACACATTGCGGACTTTCCTTGTAAATTACAGGAAAACCCAACGATAGAATTAAATTCTGATGGCGAATACAGGAGGTCAATATATATAAAAATTAGTGGATCTGGTTTCTGGGTCATTACCTTTTTACATTTTTGAAATGTATATTAACAGTATAACACTGTAATTTTTATTTGCGGAAATTTGATTTTTAGCGAAATTTTTTTATTGTATTTTTTAATTTTGATATTTATGTTTGAAAATGTCTAAAATACGGAAGATGACAGAAAAAAAAACTTTCGAAAAAAAAATATTTTTTCTCTCCAAAAAAAAAAAAAAAATACAGCATCTTTTAATGTCAATTATATTTATTCGAGTTTATTAAATTTGAATTTAAAAATTATCCCAATAGTATAAAAATATCGTTTTTATGGCACATTAGCATGCAAATTGCAAAAGTCGCGGATATCACGAAACGGCTAACAAATTATTGAATTTAGCATACTCGAGTTTGGTTTACCTTGCTGGTATAATTTTCCGATTTAAAAAAAAATAAAAAAAAATTGGAAAAATTGTGAACAAATTTCAAGTTTTATAGGAAAAAAATTAAGTGATTTAAAAAAAATAAATAATTTAAATATTTTAACTTCAAGACCCAAAATACTATAAATGCAGGTCTTTAGTAAAAATGTTATATTTTGTTTAACATGAAAGATAAAAAAAATCGAAGAGGCCCTTAGACTTAAAAAATGCAGTTTAAAAATGCAATTGCATTAATAATGCATTCTGCAGTTAAATTTTTTTTTTCTACTATAATATTGTAAAAGTAGACGATATTGGCAATTAAACTCGTTTAAAACGATAAAAATCCATAACGAATTGGCTGAGATATTAATTTACAAAGTTAACCACTTTTTCCAATATTTTGATATTTCAAAAAATTAAAAACGCGAATAAAATCGAGGGTGTTTTAAATTTCTATAAACTGAAAACTGAATTCTTTTAATGGCTCCTTAGAGTTCCTACAAAAAAAGTTTTGTGATTTTCAGACGACCCAAGGTCAAAAAATGCCCATTTTTGGCCGGTCTTTCCTGGAATGGCCGATATATATATATATATATTTTAGTTAATTTGGAGAAATTGTTTTTTTTTTTAAAGGGTTTCCTCTTAGTCAGAGAATTTTTGTTTAATTACAAAAAAAAAAAACTCAACTTTTCCAACATTCGCGTATTTGCTCCACTGTCAGGTGGTTGCACTATCACATGCTCATCTTTAATTAAGATCAAGTTTACAATATCTTTAACATGCTAACCAATTTTAATGAACTTCAATGCAAGTGAAAAATACTTAACACATACCACCATCATTTTTAATCTTTCTTTCGCAATCAAAGGTTCGAAAGAATTAATTCTTTAATTCAATTTTCAAATTCGAATTAAAAAAATAGAATTTGGCATTCCCTAAAATCATTCAACTTTCAAAATCACTGAATTAATTCTTTCAAGAATTCATTCCTTAAGAATGATCATTCTTAAGGAATGAACTATTTTTTATCCAAATCAATCTACTACAAATTGAATGGTGAAATTTTCTTATCATTCAATTTTAAACAGTGAAGCGCAACACACATACACACACATTTATGCTTGTGTGGAAAGCAGCAGACGAGACGTCGACAAAACAACAGCCAATCGTTTACACACGAAGATGCTTAAAATGCACACAAGCAACACATTTTTGAAAATATAAAGGGAATGAAATAAAAAAATCATCATTCAATTTGTAATAGATTTGAATGATGAACAATTTTGATCATTCAATTGAATGATTAGCTTGCAAGGAATTAATTCTCTTGGGAATTAATTCAATTTGATTTAAGCTTTGAGAATTAAGCCTTTGAATTAATTCGTGTTGAATGCTAGTAAGGAATTATAATTCATAACTTTTCAAAACAGAATTGAACTTTTTGGGAATTAATTCTCAATAGAATTAATTCGTTCGAAGCTCTGTTCGCAATATACGAAAAAAATTCTAATAAACTTTATCATATAGTTATAATAGCAGCAGCGGCAGTAACTTAAGTAGTACAGAAACTATTCATTAACAATGATAAAATCATAGTAAACAAATATAAATATACACAATGATTAAAAAGTATTAGGCATTTTTAAGCAAACTACACTAAGAAAAAAAATTCTCAAATCAAGCAAAAACAATCTCATGTTGAAAATGAAACAGTTGCAAAAGTCAACACAGTTTGTTTTTTCTCAATTTGAAAATATTTCTGTGGCCGTACGAAAAAACTAGTTAACTCCATTTTTTGAAAACAGGAGAAAAACACACTTTAAGTTTTTAACATATTTTACTAATTATTTATTATGAATATATGTTGTTATGCATGCGCATTAGACAAAACATAATTTTTAATAATATTAAAGATTTCTGGTTCCATTGAACTCATTTTTGGACACTAAATCCGAAAATCGATGTCAGTTAACTTGTTTTTTCGAAAAATGGAGTTAACTAGTTTTTCCAAAAAAACTTTTTTTTTTCAATTAATTCTTATATATTATGAAATTAAGGCAATTTTAGTAATCATATGTGGCAAAATATTAACTTTTTGACTCAGCACGTTAATTAACCCATTTTTTACGAAAAAGTGGAGTTAACTAGTTTTTTCAAAAAAAAATTTTTTTCCTTTTTTTCTTATGTATTTCGAAAATAAGCCGAGTTTTTGTATGTTTTTATACATAAAATTCCCAGCAAAACTTTTGTAATGAGTGTTGATTATGTAACACATTACCAGGTAATGTATATCCCTTATTTGAAGCATTATTTTATGATGTCTTACCAAACATTTGTTCAACAACATATTATTTCAAGGTGAGAAATAATATTTTACGAATTACTTGTTACGTAATGCATGAATATTGCATAAATTGTATTTCATATTTATTATTTCTAAACATTTAATCATAGGTGACTTATATTTGGTTACATTATGTATTATTTCAAAATTTTAAATAATGCATTATTTGTAATTGAATACATAATGCATTAAAATAACATAATAACATAAAAAATATTTTATATAAAAATGCATTAGTTTAAACTAGAGATGGGCTTACGACAGGAATTTTAAAATCACGCACACTCACGAGCCTATCTTTTTCTACTCACACTCACTTGCAATCACGTGAGTAAATTCAATAACGTTACTTATTCACTGCTTGTAACACCTTATATATCATGTTCTCGTATGCTATATAGTAGTAGTATTATTTTATTTCTCGTAGCCTTAAAAATATCATATATTTGATACCTTATGCTTCTCGTATGCTTCGTTATAAACTTGATAAGTTACTTTATACCTTACTCGAATTCGTTGTCATAATTTGCATGCATTACTTCCTCATCCCATGCTAAAATCATTAATGGAGCATGGTAAGTAATCCTATATATAAATTATTAATAACCTAAAAGCTATTACTTTAAGATATTTTGGGTGTTTGGCAGTCGTATTCTATGAATTAAGATGTGCAAAAAAAATTGTATGCATTTTTTATATGCAATCTTTGAATTCTCGGGAGTTAAAATTTTTAGGTTCAAAATTTGGACTCAAAGGACTCGTGACTCAAACTTGTTCTTACAGCTTTTTCTTCCATAGTTTTCCAAAGAACATCGTTTTAAACTTTTAATTTTTATGTTTTTTAAGAAACTATGGAGTTATCTTGTTTTTTCAAAAAATGCATGGAGTTATCTAGTTTTTACATAAAAATTGGTATTTTCCAATATTTTGTTTTCCAAATAACTTGTAAATGGGAACATATATGGAAAAGTGGAGTTAACTAGTTTTTTCGTACGGCCACAGATTTATAGACACTTTTAATATGACCTGAGTAACAAACACATGAAATGAAAGAAATTTGATTTGAAAATGTTTTTTGTTTAGATCAAAGGCGCACATAATCAAATTAAGATGATATTTGAAATTATGAGTATAGTTCTCTTTATACTTATCTCCTAAAATGTTCATTTTAAATAAAACAATTAGGTTAAAAAAAATAAAATAAAAAATGATGGAGCAAAAATTGCTCCATAACCAATAGGTTCTCTCAATATTTGCATATGTCTTTCTTTAAACAATTTTAATAATTTCACAAGAATATCTATTGTAATACGTTTATTATGTTGACAAAAACCAGATTTAAGATTATCGTTCGTTTAGTGACTCACTCTAAACATGGACTGGTTTTTCCAATTCCAATGGACTTTTTCCTTGGATCAGGAGAATCTTAAGTTACTGACCATTAAAAAAAAACTTTATGCGACTTGCATGCGACGGTACACAATTAATTGCAATTGTTCTAGTGATCACAAATTTGGTCTTAAAACTTTTCCATCACATTAGGTTTTTGAGAAAATTTAGGTGAAAGTTCAGAAAAATCGCCGTTTTGTGCATTTTTAATAACTAAAACCGAATGAACCCACTGTGATACCGAGATAAAAATAAGTCGAGGGTAAAGCTTAAACATTGCTCTTAAGAATGCAGAGCTCATTTGGTTAGTCGCGTTAGCCCTTACACTCCAAAAAAAAAACTGTAATGTTAGTAAAAAAAGCTTGTAAACCTACAAGAAAATTTGCTGATTTTGAACCCACAATTTTTTCGGTAAAGTTAGCAAAAATGTTTTGCCAAAAATTAGTTAACTGAAACTTTTTTTATGTCAACTTATTGTTAGTTCATACACTTGGGACCCCATTGGGTTCGGACCCAATAGGACCAGACCCTGATGGGCCTAGACCTAGTTAGGTTCCTTAAAAATCGTCATAGTTTTTGATCTAAAATTTGTGTCCGTTTCGCTCTACCTTGCTTAGTTTTTGAGATACGTGATTTTAAGGGACCAACGGGGTTTTGAAAATTACAAAACTCAATAACTTCAAAAGTATTACTCGGAGAGCTATTGATTATTTTGTTCTACGTGTTGAGAGCTACAAAAATGCTTTTGGACTTTTTGTTGTGTCGGCAATATTTACCGAGATATGAGCATTTTAAAATTTTCGGGAATGCTAACTTTTTTTGATCCAAAGTTAGGACCCATTAGGGTCCACACATGTGAAGAGAACCGGCGATACTTTGGAAAGCTCGAGAACCAAAAATGGCCTCCATTTTGCTCTATCTGGCTTAGTTTCCGAGGTAGCGCCATTTTAGGTTTTCTGAAAATAAAAAAAAATTTACCATTTATTTTTGCTAATGTTAGCAAAAAAGCTTGTAAAAATTTGGTCAACTCAATTTTAAATTTAGCAAAAAAAAATATTTCAAATTTTGTTTAAAATTGCTAATGCGCTAAATGAAGTTTACAAGATATTTTTGCTAACACGCTAATCTCAACTAAAAATTTGCTAAAAGTTAGCTAACCACCATTAGCAAAAAAAATTAGTATATCTACTAATGTATTATTTTGTGTGTGTGCACCAATTGTCTTTCAATTATGTCTTATTTCCCAAAAACGATATTCTCCTGGTCGTAAATCCGGTATCTAATCTTTTCCATTATATTAGGTTTTTAAGAAATTTAAAATTCAAAAAATTGTGTTTTTGGACGTATTTGACATATTATAGCGAATGAACTCGATGTGCTGACAACTTAAAAGTAAGTCAAGGGTAGGGTTGCCAGACGGCCTGGAAAGACCTGGATTTTCCAGTTATTTTGGGTCTGGTCCAGTTTCCAGCTAAAACATAATTTGTCCAGTTAAAAAATAATTTCTTTAATTTTAAAAATCCAGCTGAAAATTATCCATTTTCCAGTTATTTGACTTCTAGTATCTGGCAACCCTAGTCAAGGGTCATATTCCCCAGTACCGTTTTTTTCGATACTGCACAGAGAAAAATAAATTTCCAACTGAATATTTCAGTTGTATAAACTCAAAATTCGGTTGCTGCAACTAAATTTCACTGTGGCATACCAATTTTTAAGTTGTTTCTGTTAAAAGGCAGTTGTATTAACAAAATTTAGTTGTAATTTCCAATATTTGGTTGTTTTTACCTTAATACAAATGCATCAACCGAATTTTTGTTGCAACAACTGAATTTCAGTTGGAAATTGGCAAATTTGTTTTCTGTGTGTGGGGAATAAGACATCATTGAAAGACAATTGGTGCCCTAAGGGTTAATGTTTAGGCTTTACCCTCGACTTTTTTTTCAAGTCGGGTTCATCCGCTATGAGTTTTCAAAAATGCCCAAAATGGCGAACATTTTTGACTTTCATTTACCTCAATTTTCTCTAAAACCTGATGTGATGGAAAAGTGTGGAAAACGTATTTATGACCAGTGTTGCCAGAAAATATTTGGCTCTTGTCCCCAATTTGAAAAATGAAATCCCCAAAAATACCCTACAAATTATATAAAATCCCCAAAAAAAAAAATTAATGAATATTCAAATATAAACTCTCTTTTAATTAAAAAAAATGTATTTATTAAACAATATTTTTATATTAATTTTAAGGTTAGACCTTTTTATGATATTTAAATAAGTTTTAAATAAAAAAGTTTTATTAAATGGCATTCTCGAGACATGGGAATTTGAATTTTTTGTGAATCAAGCCCCCCAAAATCCAAGAATTCTGTTGATATTAAAAAAGTGTAAATGTTGTCTTATTATTCCTCTTCCCTACAAAATTACATAACTTTTGAAAAAAAAATCCGGCCTCGATAAGATCAGGAATACCATCAGAACATTGTAAGGAAGTTAAAAATTTTTTTTTTTTTTGGTTTTATCCTTATAAATATTCGAATTTTGAAAAAAATAAAATATACTGTTCAAATCAGATAATTGCTTTTGCAAATATTTCTGGATATACTATATCTACAGAATTTTTTTTTTTCACAATTCGAATAGTTAAAGTATAATACAAAAAAAGGATATTTTGAACTTCCTTACATGTCCTGATGGTAACGAGACTGGATTTCTTGCAAAAAATAGGTAATTTGATTGGGGGGGGGGGGAATATAACTTTAACACGCACTTTTTCAAACTTAAGAAATTAAATTTTACTGATGACTGATTCTTATTTAGGAGGAATACTTAAGAAAATGTCTTTTAATTTTTTCTCTCAATATTACCAAAAAAATATTAAAATTGGTACAAAAAAAACGTATCTTTAAAAATATGCATATTTGGTTCATAATTTTGACTTTTTTTGCAAATATTTTTGGATATAATCAATGGATTTTAAATTTTAACCTCAGGTTCTCTTTATTGGAGTGTCCACTTTACTTATCTGGTTTGAACAGGAAAATTTCTTGCAAAATTTGGATATTTTTTGCAAAAAGGACGTTGTCAACTTCCTTGACATTACCTGATGGTATCCCTGATCGTATCGAGCCCGGATCTCTTGGATATGTTAGGATTTTTTATAAGAAATTTTAATAAAAAAATATATTCCTTTAACATACACTTTTCCAATATTGATAGAATTGTTGGTTTTGAAGGCTTGGTCCACAAAATATTAAAATGCCTATATCTCGAGAAGGCTATTTGATACAACTTTTCTGATGACAGATTCTTGCTAGGAGGTAATACTCCAAAAGTTTCTATCCGGTTGTCAAATAATTTTTCAAACGACCCACAAAAATACTAAAAGTCAATCAATACAGTTGGAGACACCAGTACCTATTTTTTGGCCTCCAATACTTTTGACCACCAATTTTTTTGTAAACAAAGAAATATTTTTTTTTTATTTTGATATCTCATTACTTTGCACTTAAGTAGATGTTTTAAAATAAATAAACAAAATATTTTTTTATTGCTCCCAAATAAATTGGTGGTCAAAAGTATTGGAGGTCAAAAAATAATGGTTTCTTTAGCTGTATTGATTGACTTTTAGTATTTTTATTTGTCGTTAGAAAAATTATTTGACAACTGAATATAAACTATTCTGAAAATGAAAATAAATAACTTTGTTCGACCCTCGTAAAATATTTATTATTTACTAAAATTACTCCCAAATCCAAATTATGGGATTAAGGACAGTTTTACAGGGAATTTAAAAACAATATTTTTGTTTTTCAAAAAACGTCAGAAAGTAATAAAAGCATTGTTATTCCAATTTAGCTACTTTGACATTAACAAATGAATGCAGTTGTAATTTTTGACTGCATTCTGTACCAATGTCAATCTCATTAATTGGTGATAGTCGTAACAATTTTAAAAATTAAATTTTTAATTTTTAAAATAAAAAAATCCCCAAATTTTAGAAAAAATCCCCAAAAATTTGGGAAATCCCCAAATCCCTCCCCTGGAAATCTTGTCCCCAAACCAAACTCGAAATCCCCATTTTGGGGACAAATCCCCTTATCTGGCAACACTGTTTATGACCAGCAGAACAGTTGTAATCAAGTGTATACGGTCGCGTCCCAGTGATATTTTCGCCACCTGAATCGTGTTAACACTGTTTATACAATAAAAAAAAGTGTTCTTAACCCATTACTGCCTGCCCATAGATCGGCTCGTACGATTTTGATGAAATTTTGACATGTGTACCTGGAAGACCACAGAAGTTGCTAGAAAAAATAAAAAAAAATTTACCTCAGCTCCGACCTGATATATGACATGGGTATTAGGCCGTGTAATTTTTTACTTTTATTTTTTGTTTGAGCTGAAAGGGGTATAAAAAGTTTCTATTGGGTGTCCAAATAAGTAACTCCAATAAATTTTCGTGAAAACCAAAATTGTCCTTACCCCCCCGCATCACGTTTTAGGTGCACTTTTCCTGAGTATTTTCGATTAAGAAAAATCTTCGATTTTTATCAGTGAAAAACAAAAGTTAAACAAAACAAAAAAAAATCTTGTTAAATGTTCACATTTAGCCCAATCTCTTCTCGTTTTTATGAAAAAAGAATTAGCCCGATATCTTCCATCTAGCCCGCGGTAAATTTTTTTAAGTATCAACACTTTTTCGGGTATTTAAATACCCATTAGGCAGGAATGGGTTAATAAAAGGAAAATTAACTTTTTGTTAGTTTTGAGAACAAATGGTAATAATTTAGCGCTCAACCTTGCTTAGTTTTTGAAATACGGAAATTAGGGGTCTGATAGGGTCTTGAGAATCTTAAAAACTGGATAACTTAAAAACTATTACTCGGAGGGCTTTCGGACATTTTAGCGTGTTGGTAGTATTTACCAAGATAAAGGTATAAAAAGATATATATAAAATCTCGGGAATGTGAAATTTTAGATTCAAAATTAGGGGCTTGGGACCCCGATAGATGTGTAGAGCTAGACTGATCCATAATTTTCTTTGCAGTATTTTCTTTTGAAAATTTCTTCCGTTTCGCTTTATTTCGCTTAGTTTTCGCTATATAGCCATTTTGAGTTTTTAACTAAATTTTAAGAAGTTATTAACTAAATTCTAAGAAGTTATTAACTAAATTCGAAGAAGTACACTCCCTAAATAAAGAGAAATACGATTAAGTTATTTTTAGTACTTGAAGTAAATTGTGCGTAAACACATTTTAAAGAAATATGTCTTAAGAATAAAGATATGTTTCTTAGATTTGGGGAAATTTCTTTGGCAGTTAGAATTTTTTCCTTATATTAAAGAACTCTATTAAAAGAAAACTATGAACTTTTTAAAAGTAAATAAACTTAACTTTTTTCCACATAGTTAAGAAAATTTCTTATATTTTAGTTAAATTTAACTCAATTTTAGGAAAATTCATGAACTATTTTTAAAGAAATTTTTTCACAAATTTTAGTTATGTCTTTTTTTTAGTGTATTTCTAAATCTACTCAAAATGTGTCGAAACTAGGACTAGAATCAATATTTTAGGTACTTCCAAAAAAATCTGAAAAAACTGGCCTTTCTTATTAATTTTTTAATACCCTCCAACCACAGTATAGGGGTATGCTCACTTTGTCATTCCGTTTGTAACGCATCGAAATATCTGTCGGGGACCCCATAAAGTATATATGGGGCATTCCATGTGAAATCGGACACTTTGAAAAACTTTTTTTTTAGATTTTCCCAATTTGTTTACAGTTTTTAGTACCCTTCGAAAACTCCTTCGTGGTAAATTTTCAGATTTTTTTGATGACCCGTTCAAAAGATATCGAATTTTTAAAAATTGGTAGTTTGTTCCTTTACTCAAACTTCTTTTAATCATAACTTCTTCAATAATGGTCCAAATTTCAAATTATTTTTTTCAAAATTTTTGTTTTTTTACGTACTTTCTAGAAAAAAATCCCAAAAAATTCTTGAAAGCGCTCTAGTATGCGATTTTTAAGATTTAAAATTTAAATCTCATTTTTGAAAATGTTTGTACTCTTCGATTTTTTTGAAATTTTTTTGTGTAAAACTTCTATCAGTTCTACAAATTTTTTGCCCAGGAAGATCGTGGGATAACGATTATTACTATTTTTTAAAATTTTTTAAAAAAATTTTATTGTAATTTTCCAATCTTAAAATCATTTCTACTGCTCCAATGGTTCGTCATAGAGGGGTACTTTATAAGACCGACCCCCATTAATTTTTACGTCTTAACATTTCTTTGGAACAAACTAATACCCTATCTACAATTTCTAAGTGGGCTCCAACACAAAACGACATTTTTTAAAATTTGTTCCAACCGCTCTAACTGCCCTAATAGTGCCCTTAGAGCAACAAAATGTATTACCGACCCACAATATTTTTTTAGTCCAAACATTTTCTTTGAACACACCTACCCTCTATCTTTAACTGTTAAGGCGGTCCCCATACAATTTTTTTTATTTTTTGTAAATTTGTTTTATTTAGTCAGCTTCTACCGGTCCAATGGTGCGTCCGAAAGGGGTCATTAGTGAGACCAACCCCCATTTATTTTTACCCTACAACATTTTTCCAAAACATACCTATGTCCTATCTCCACTCCCTAAGTAGGCTCCCATACAAAATTAAATTTTTATAAAATTTGCTCCAACTGTTATTTGTATGGGAGCCTACTCAGGGAGTGGAGATAGGGCGTAGGTATGTTTTGAAAAAATGTTGTAGGGTATAAATAAATGGGGGTCGGTCTCACTAATGACCCCTCTCGGACGCACCATTGGACCGGTAGAAGCTGATTAAATAAAACAAATTTACAAAAAATAAAAAAAATTGTATGGGGACCGCCTTAACAGTTAAAGATAGAGGGTAGGTGTGTTCAGAGAAAATGTTTGGACTAAAAAAATATTGTGGGTCGGTCATACATTTTGTTGCTCTAAGGGCACTATTAGGGCAGTTAGAGCGGTTGGAACAAATTTTAAAAAATGTCGTTTTGTGTGGGAGCCCCCTTAGAAATTGGAGATAGGGTATTAGTTTGTTCCAAAGAAATGTTAAGACGTAAAAATTAATGGGGGTCGGTCTTATAAAGGACCCATTTATGACGCACCATTGGAGCAGTAGAAATGATTTTAAGATTGAAAAATTACAATAAAATTTTTTCTAAAAATTTTAAAAAATAGTAATAATCGTTATCCCACGATCTTCCTGGGCAAAAAATTTTTAGAATTGATAGAAGTTTTACACAGAAAAATTGCAAAAAAATCGAAGAGTACAAACATTTTCAAAAATGAGATTTAAATTTTAAAACTTAAAAATCGCATACTAGAGCGCTTTCAAAAACTTTTTGGGATTTTTTTTTAGAAAGTACGTAAAAAAATAAAAATTTTGAAAAAAAAATTTGAAATTTGGACCATTATTGAAGAAGTTATGATTAAAAGAAGTTTGAGTAAAGGAACAAACTACCAATTTTTAAAAATTCGATATCTTTTGAACGGGTCATCAAAAAAATCTGAAAATTTACCACGAAGGAGTTTTGGAAAGGTACTAAAAACTGTAAACAAATTGGGAAAATCTAAAAAAAAAGTTTTTCAAAGTGTCCGATTTCACATGGAATGCCCCATATATATTATTGATCCATGATCGTTTCTAAGCCATTCTTTGAATGTCCGTCTTTCCGTCCGACCGTCCGTTTGTCTGTAGATAACACGACGCAGTCCAAAATAAAACAGCTAGACTCCTGATGTTTGGCACAAAAATATCTCATGTTCATAGGCAGGCTAAGTTCGTGAATGGGCAAAGTCGGGTCAGGGGGAAAAAAGTTCCCCTTTGAAGAACTGAACAAACATCTAAAACAAATTTTTTTTTTACATGTTTTTTGTATTTTTGTTAAATAAATGAAACATTTGGTATATTTATGCCGATGTGAAGGTTCTCTCAACATCCCCCAATAACTTGTGTCCGACCGAACAGTTCGGCCAAAAAACGGTATTGGCCAAAAATTAATATTTGCAAGAATTTTTAACAGCTTTTTCAGATGGCCGTTTGTTTGTTTAGGCGATAGAAGACTATTCTTACTTTCAAATTTAATGGCGAGGACGAAGTTAAGCACCAATTTAGATGTTCGGTAACCGAACGTTCGGCCAAATGGAAAAAAGTTCGGTTACCGAACTTCGAAATTGTGGCTTAACTTCGTACTCGTTTTTAAATTTTACACTCAGAATCGTCTTCCATCGCCTCAACAATTCTACCCCATATACAAAAAGTTTTTAAAAGTACTCCCAAATACCAAATTTTTGATTAAATTACGTTTTTTGGCCGAACTGTTCGGTCGGACACTACCAATAACCCAATTTTAATTAAAATCCTCTATACTTTTTGAACATAGATTTCATTCTACCAGATTTTGAGAATTCTCTGTAAAATATCGTGTGTTGCAAGTCTTCTTCTTTAAAAACACTCAAAAAAATCAGCTTATTTCAACAAACGGGGTTGGCCGGAAAGTCTGCTAAGACAGCTAAACATTTTTGTAGATTCCAGCTTAAGAAACAGGAAGATAAAATATGTCTGTAAAATTAACAAAATAAAACCGTGATTTGTTTTAAATTTAGGCAATCTTTAATTTTGTTTTTATGCCCTCTATTAAAAAACGTTTCAAATTAGCGTTGCCTTTTCGTATGTGTGATTGTCAATTAAACATCTTTTAATAAAATTTATATAGACATTTTTTTAAGTGCACTATGACTAAATAATAGTTGTACTAGTAGTAGTAGTTGCAGTACATACACTCAAAATAATAACTCTGTAAAATACTCGGTAAAATGACTGTAATCTCAATTAAACAGATATTTTACAGAGTTTTCTGTCAAAATACAAACAAATACAACAAAGTTTCATCTGTTATATTTCTTTTAACTTTGTAACCTTAATTTTACAGATAATTAACAGAGTTTTCTGCTAAAATACAGATTTAAGCGAAATACTCTGTATTTTTTTACACTCTAAGTTTTATTTGTATTTTTACTTATTTCTATGTAAACTTAATTCCATAGTTAAAAACAAAGTTTTCTGTAAAAACAACAAAATTTTTTCTGATTTTTTTTTGAGAAAATGTTAAAAAAGTACAAAAAAATCTTTTCAAAAACCTTAAAAAAATTTTACAAAATAACTTGTATTTTACTAAACTCTGTAAATTTACAGAGCTTTTTTCTGTAAAATTTTGGTTGCATCAAATGCATTTTACAAATATATGTAAATTTACAGAGTTTTTCTTTACTAAATGGTGGTTTATTTAACCAATATTTTACTAGAAACTCTGTAAATTACCAGTTTTTTTTTTTTTGTCAAAATCGTTTTACAGAGTTTTATAGTAAAATTACCAAGAAATGTTGTTAGCTGGAAAAGTATGGTTAAATTAGCAGAGTCATTATTTTGAGTGTATAGTTAAATTATAAAAAAAACTGAACTGTAAATATTAATGAGTGTGAACGTACGAAAAATATTTGCGCCATAATCAAAGGCATGAAATTGACTACTTCACTCAAAAAATTATGTTAGTAAAATCAACTGAAAATGTCAGTTAAAATAACTACTTTGTAAGTTGTTTTGGGGTCAACTACTTTTTCAGTTAAATCAACTAACAATGTTAGTTATTTTAACTGACAAAAAACAACTGACTAATGTAGTAAAAATAACTAACATTTGTAGTCAAAACAACTAATATGTAGTAAAAAAAAAATAAACAATATATTTTTTTTTCAAAAAATTTTTTTAAAAAAAAATTAAGACCAAATTTTTTCCAAGTTTTTTTTTAAATTGTGAAAAATAAAAAAACAATTTTTTTTTTTTTTTGGAAAAACTTTGAAAAATTTTTAGTGATAAAAAAATAAAATTAACTAAAATTAAAAATTAACCTTAAATAACTGCTACTACATTACAGTACTTTTTTGTTAGTTATTAAAAAAAACGACTTAAAATAACTAACAGAAATAGTTGTTTGGCATTTTTCATACAAAAATAACTGACGTTGTAGTTGAAAACAACTAACTACTGTAAAATATACAAATAACTAACATGTAGTAACTTACATAATTTTCTGAGTGTTGTAGTTGCAGGTTACAACACTTTTCAACTTAAGAAAAGAAGAAAAAAAAAAAACTTAATTATTTCCAACAGTGGCTGCAAAAGTAGCAATTTTCTCTGTTTAAGTTTTAGAAGACTTTCAGAAACTTAGGCTGCATTTTACAGTCACTACTTAAGTATAAGTATATCACAAAATCCACCAGAAAACACACAAAAAATGCTATTTTCTGACCTAAGGTCTTTCGATTTTCTTTATATTGACGGTATGCATTCTCAATGAAGCCAATAAAACATATCCATTTTCAGTTTTTTTTAATTTTAAAAAAATCGCGATTTTTTCGCGAATTTAATTTTCTTCAAAAATTTAAAAAATCGAAAAAGTATGTTAATTTGAAAAGCCATATCTTCTAAAGTATCTATCGGATTTCTACGATTCAAAACGCATTTGATTCAAACGTTCGTCCTTTTTTATACCATTGGAATAAAAAAAAAGTTTTTCCAAAAAAAGTGCATTTTTGATGCAAATGCAATTTTTGGATGCATTTTTCAAAATTTTCTCCCCCTTCAATTTTTTTGAAACCTGCATAATTCGAAAATATGGCATTTTTTACACAAAATTGAGTACCGTTTTTTTTTGTGACAGCTTTTCAAAAAATGTTCGTGATTTTTTTAAAACTACTTATTTGATTTTTTCCATACAAAAAATCAATTTAATGTTTATTTTGCAATTTTATCAAAAAAGTATGTAACTTTAAAAAGCCATTTCTTCGAAAGTATTAATCGGATTTCTACGACTCAAAAAGCATTCGATTCAACTGATTATCCGTTTTTATACCAATGCACTAACAAAAAATATTTTTTTAAAAAAATGCATTTTTGATGCAAATGCAATTTTTGGATGCATTTTTTAAAACTTTCTCCCCCTTCAATTTGTTTGAAACCTGCATAAATCGAAAATATAACATTTTTTACATAAAATTGGGTACATTTTTTTTTTGTGACGGCGTTTCACAAAATTTTCGTGATTTTTTAAAAAAATGCTTTTGTAGTTTTTCCTTAGACTAAATTTTTTTTTTGTTATTTTATGAACTTTATGAAAAAATTGTATGGAAAAACCAATAAGGTATTTTTAAAAAAATTAAAAAAATTTTACGAAACTCCGTCACAAAAAAAGCGGTACGCAATTTTGTGTAAAAAATGCCATATTTTCGATTTATGTAGGTTTAAAAAAAATTGAAGGGGGAGAAAGTTTTAAAAAATGCATCCAAAAAATGCATTTGCATCAAAAATGCACTTTTTTTAAAAATATTTTTTTTTATTACATTAATAAAAAGTAAGACTATCGTCTGAATCGAATGCTTTTTGAATTGAAGAAATCCGATAGATACTTCCGAAGATATGGCTATTCAAAGTAGCATACTTTTTTGATTTTTTCAATTTTTGAAGAAAATTAAAATCGCGAAAAAATCGCGATTTTTTTTAAATATAAAAAACTGAAAATGGATATGTTTAATTGGCTCTATAGAGCACATGTGTACAAAAAATTAGATAAATTTGAGGAACCTCGGTCAGATTTTATAAAATCTTTGCTGGATTTCATGATATACTTAAGTAAGATGTTATTCAAACATATTGGAACATTAAATTTGTATACCCTCCGTCCACAGTAACGCATCGAAATATCGGTCGGGGACCCCATAAAGCATATATGTAAATTATTGATCAGTAATCGATTCTAAAACATTGTACGAATGTCCGTCCGTCTGTGTCTACGATGTAGACCAAAATAAAAGAGCTATCCTCCCGAAGTTTCGCGCAAATATGTTTTATGGCTCTAGGCAAGTTAAGTTAATAAATAAGTAAAATCGGGAGAAAAATTTCTCCTTGAAAAACTAAACCAACCTCTTTCACCTGAGGTGAAATCTTATTCCAACGACATTTCGATTGTATGGTTCTGTATCATTTTATACAAAACCGTATGATCGAAATGTTGTTCGAACGAGATTTCACCTCAGGTGTGAATTGGGTATTGAATCTAATGTTAGTCATTTAACACTGCTTCAGCGTCATTTGTTTTGAAATGCTACAATACTTCAACATGACAGGTTCGATTGTAATGAAATTATTGAATTAAACTATAGAAAAATATTAAATAAACAAAAAAAATATCTGAAAAAGCCCTCAAAGATAGTATTGTTATTTTATTTATTCCCAAGATGATTAAAACAGAAAAAAAAAAATTGCAATAGAAAAATCAGAAAGCTTACAAAAACTAATTTTTTGTGTTTGAAAACACTTCTAGTATCAGTGATTTTCAAGTGTTTTAATATTTTTCAGATTGAGGGTCTTGATAGAATTGTTGACAGAACTACAATTATTCATGCACATGAATATTTACTTTAATATTGTGATTTTCTTCTTGATTTTCAAATCGATTAAACAAAATTTTATAATTTAGTAGCTAGTGAGACATTACAAAGACAAGTTTAATTTTAAAGTATTAGTTAGAAAAAAATAAGAACACAAAATTATATTAAAAAAAATGTTGCTTAAACACTATAAATTAATTTTCAATTTGATCCTTTTATTTGGATTTTTGCACGGTGCTCAATCTAAACAATGTTATAGTTGTGAAGGCATAAATTGTTTAAGGACCTCAAAGATTAAGGACGCTGCAACTTGTATTGATCCAGTTGATGATTGTGTTACAGTATTTGAAGGACGTAAGTTGGTGTGAGAGTTGAAATTCTTTACAGTCAAAAGATTGGGTTTGTTAAAACAATTGGTTTTTGCGTTTCAACTATAGGAGTGTTTTTTTCGAGTTTGTTATAAACTTCCCATACAAATTTAAGTAGATATACACTTGATAAGTAGGGATATTTATAAATATAAATGGGTGAAATCAAAAAATGTCAGTGTTTTTGAGCCAAAATTGTACAAACAAAAAATTTAAATTTTTGGTAAATTTTTTTATTAAAATCGATATGTTACATCACTACTAATATAACTATAAAAGATCTCTTCTACAAATTGTTTCAAACAAATTTTATCGATAATTTTATGATTTTTTTAGTGACGGAGTTTACATGCACCTTAGAAAAATACATTAAATTTTTTGAATTTTCTTTGAAAACATTTTATTGTAATTTAAAACACTTATTTATGTAATTGCTAACAATTTTTGTTATTAGGATTTTTTTCTGGTTTTTGTAATTAAGGATTTTACAGTAATTTTTTATTTTAATAGGATTTTTCTAAGAAAATAAATGTATTATTATTTCTGTTAAAATTAGTTTTTTACTTTTTTGAATGACTGGTGTTAATATTTGCGTCGGTTTTAACAACTACATAAGGTTTTTTAATGCTATCTGCAAAAAAAAAAAAAAGTTGACGGAGTTTACATTTCGTCACTTTTTGCCCTTTTTTTCAAAAACTATTTGTCGGAAATTGGTTTCCGAAAAAAAATCATTAGATGTCAACTAGATACGTCAAAATATGACGATATTTCAGATACACGCTAAGTAGTTCTGTTGTAAACGTGGAGACGGAGTTTACAGCATTTTTTGATTTTTCATTTATGATTTAGCTTTTCATACCGGAAAACTAATATACAATGAAAAAACTTGAAACCAATGATGCACAATGATACTTTATAGCCTCGCGTTTAATAAATGGGGCAATAACATATTATTTTTCTAAACATAATGCGTCAAAAACAAAAAAATTGTCGGGTTCCACAATGTCTAAAAAAAGTGTCGAAATATCGTTACACAATTGAAGCCGTGTTTGCATGGGTAAAAGATATAGTTATGACTATATAAAAATTTTTTTAAGAACGTCAACATTCCCTCTTTAAAAATGTAGTCAATTATTAAGCTCTTGGTTTATTGGTTTTTAAGATATAACCGGTTAAAGTTTAAAAACTGAACTGGTTATTGGCGACGGAGTTTACATTTTGCCTACAAAAATGAAAATAACTTGTTTAAAATAGCTTATTAATATCCAGAATTTTGTTAGTTATGTAGAACGGCAATGTATATGACCTTGTACAAAAGAAAATATGCGAATACTTTAACCAATGTATGAGATATTACACGATTACATGGTTTGGTTGACATTTTTTGATTTCACCCAAATATATTCTTAAAAGTTTAGTATTTATAAAAAGTGGTGCCAAATCTTGAAATTTTCGTTTATATCACTTACCAACACTATTTTTTATTTTGAAAAGTCAAAAAAATAAATAAATTACAAAAATCAGTTTAAAAAATTTTAATTTACTACAAAAAAAAAAGAAATATTACAATTATTTTGTAAATTCTATTAATTTAATAAAAATAACTTCAATATAAAATAATAAATAATAAAGTGATACCAAGTGCATTCAACAAAAAAACAAGAGTTGCCAAATTTATAATGTTAAGTAGTGATACCGTTTTTTTACAAGTAGTTATAGTTATATATAAAAAACTCGAAAAAAACACGCCTTATATTTTATGTAAAAATAACTACAAATTTTAGTTAAATTGTATCTGTATATTTTTCTACAGAAAACGAGAAAAATTTAGCTCGAAATTTAAAAGTGAAATTTTTGCAACAAAAACATTACAATTGCAAAATCCAACAAAGTGCTTTTTGCACTTTGAACAACAAGTGAATTTTTCATGAGGACTAATTTTTGTCTTGAGTCATTTTTCATATCGATCATTGTATTCGAGATAAGCTTGAAATGCGATTTTTTTTAAAAACGGCTTTTACGAAGATTAAGATTTTTATCGAAATATAGTTGTGGGGCAATCGAGATTTATAATTAAGAAATCAGATTTGTCAAATCCCAAATCTAGTCCCCATTTTCGTGAAAGTCCCCATTTCCAGAAAATGTGGACCGAATTCTGAATATAACAGATCTGATACTTTGATAACTTGAAAATTATTACTTTAAGGGCTTTCGGGCATTCGGCCAAGATATGTGTATTACAAAATTTTTGACAAGGTCAAGTTTTCAAGATACAACTATTTAATATTTTTTTTTTTAAGTTATGAAAATTTAATGAAACTGAAAAAAAAACTTACTTAATTCTAAGAAAATAAAAATTATGTGCTAATTGGTAGTGAATTACACTCTTATCAAAACTTGTTGAAATTTACCCAATTTATAGTAGGAAAATGGACTCCTACTATAAGTTTATAAATTTTACTCTGCATGTGTAAATAAAAAAGTAGTGGTAAATTTAGGTTATACAATCCCTGTCCATAGGGACAGGGTATAGGGCTTTTATTTGCTAAATAGTCTTGACAATGGAATCTGACAAATTTCGAAACAGGTCTTGCAAAAATGACCAAACATAAATAAATTTATAACAGAAAAATAATGTTCGTGAAAATTATTCTTTAAAAATATAATGTTTTAATTAGTAAAGAAAGCTGACCTCGAGCACGAATAGCCCTACCCTAATGTATTTTTTTGTTTGTCTAAGTTTTTTTTTTCTAGTGTATTTATCAAAAATCTTTTTCAAAATTCCTTGGTAAAACCATAACTTCAAGAAAGTTTTTTCAAAAACTCGTGTTAGCAAAAACAAGTAGAAAAGTTAAATTCGACTTGGCCGAATCTGTGAATACCCTCCACCCTTTTAAGTGATAGTAAATTTTCTAACGTAAAAAAATAAAATTTTTGATTAGTTGTTATTATGTTTAAAAAAACCTTTTTTATACCCTCCAACTACAGTATGGGGGTATACTCACTTTGTCATTCCGTGTGTAACGCATCAAAATATCGGTCTGGGACCCCATAAAGGGATATATATTTATGATCACTGATCCATTCTAAGACATTCTAGCGATGTCCGTCCGTCCGTCTGTCCGTCTGTCCGTCTGTCCGTCCGTCCGTCTGTCCGTCTGTAGTTAACACGATGCCGTCCAAAATAAAAGAGCTAGACTCCTGAAATTAAGTTCGTAAATGCGCAAAATCGGACCAGGGGGAAAAAAGTTCCTCCTTGAAGAACTAAAGCAACCTCTGAAAAACACCACTTTTTTACATGATTTTTTGTGTTTTTGTTTAACAAATGCAATATTTTTATGCTACAAGAAGTTTAAAGTCCTGCATTTGGACCCAGAGGATTAAAAAATGGCTCTCGGCTTTCGGTCCGCCCCCTTTTGTGGGCGTGGATTAAAAAGAATTGTTTAAATAATGATGAACTTTCATGTATTTGGTGCAAAAAGCATAATAATGAATTTTTAAACATATATTTCGAGAGAAAATTTGACCAACCCCCCAATTACCACTTACGACTACCCCCCCCCCCCCACCCCCAAAAAAGTAAATAAAACGGCCCTGCAATTTTTTGTTTACATGTTAGAGGGTATAAAAGATTCGGCACAGCCGAATTTAACACTCTCACTTGTTTTTAAGTAATTTTTGAAAAAAAAAAAAAAATAATTTACTAAATTTATTTTTGAGTGTACAATTTTTTTGAGTGTAATATATATTTTGAGTGTATTTTTTTTTTTAGTGTAAAAATATTTTTGAGTTACAAAAATACGTTGTAAAATATTTTTTTGGCTTACCAATGTTTTTAAAACATGTTTAACGGGGTTTCAACGCATGTTTTAAGGTGAAACTAATCTGAAATTCACGGTTTTGCTAATAACTTTTGAACCACGGAACCAATTTGGCTGAAATTATACAATACGAACCAGGCCCGGGGAACGACAAATATATATGCCAAGCGTCAGTATTCTCAGAATTGCCTTTCGAAAGTTAGCGTGTGTTTTATCTCGTAAATTCACGAAAAACACTTGCCGAAATGCAGTCTTTTGCTCACAACTTTTGAACCACTGCACAGTGCCACATTTGGCCAATCTAGGACGACAAAAATCCAATTTTATTTATATTGACTGGAAATTCGGTATAAATGTTCGTTTTGACTTCAAAAGCAACATTATGAAAAATATGGGAGGCCAGTTAACGGCCACGCCCACTTTTAAAAAAATTTTTAATTTTGGTTGTAATTTCTTTAAACTTGGTATATATAAGTACTCTCAAGGACTGTAGAAATAATACCACAAAAAAAAGGGAGCGGTCAGACAACTGCCACGCCCACTTTTTAAAAATATGTTTAAAAAATATGTAAAAACAAGGTTTACATATCGCCCCACTGTAGTCGGCGTCGCAGACGGTCGCAAAAGTTAGCCGTTGAAATAAGTACTATGGATATTGGTCAATATGTCCGAAAAAGTCCGGCGACCAATAGAGACCAAACACAAAAGTTCTATTCCATCAAAAAAAATAAATATACAATTTTCTTTTCAAAAATTTTTATTATGTTAAAAATTTAATAAAAAATATGAAAAAATTGTTTAAAAAAAAGAAGAAAACATATGACTTAAAGCCTTTAAATATCCTTTAAAATTACCAAAAAAGAGTGTATAAATATCTTTTTTTGTTAAAAAGTTACAACAGTTTAAAATCGACTTAATTAATGCGAAATAAAGAACACTACTTTCAGGATTTTACAAGATGCAACTTTATGCACCCATATCTTAATAACGAATAGAATTATAGTTCTTATATGAGTATTTCCGTGTTATTAGGAATGTTTTATAATACATACAAACAAATCATAAAAATTGGGGAACTTTTTTTTTTGATTTTTGTCGTGCTAGATTGGGCAAATGTGGCACTGTGCACTGGACCGATTTCGCTGAATTTCGCAATACCAACCTGGCCAGGTAAATGCCCAACATATATGTCAAACTTCAGGAGCCTCCGTAAAGTCTTTCAAAAGTTAGCGTGTTTTCAACAAACAGACAGATGGACAGACGGACGGACATCGCTAGATCGTCTTAAAATCGATCTAGGATCATGAATATTTATACTTTATGGGGTCTTAGACCAATATTTCGAGGTGTTACAAACGAAATGACAAACTTATATATACCCTCTATCACTAGAGTGGAGGGTATAAAAAAAAATAGTTATTCAGTTATTTTTTTATCAGTAATTTTTATTGAACCCAAGTTTGACCCGAAACAACTGCAATTGTAGTTAATTTAACCAACAAACTTATTTGAAAATTCTTGAGTACCAGGAATTATAATTTTAATTTTCAACATTTTTATTTTTCAGTTACCATTGTCGCCAGGGGCTGTTATTCAAAATTATCCGAAGAACACCGAAGTAAATGTGACGATTCGTCTAATCCCGAATGTCATAAATGTTATAAAAATCTCTGCAATGATCGGGGTGCAATTGAATGTTTGCAATGTAGTTCGAATGATGTAAGTTATTAAATTAAAATTTTTTTATAATATTTATGAAAAGTTTCATCAATTTTCATCCAATATCTAATATTAACCTTTTTTGTTTCAGAACGCAAATTGCTTATCATCACGTTGTCCGGTCTCTACTAGTCCAAATAGTTATTGCTACACCCGCTCTACAGCGGGTCACGTAGAGCGCGGTTGTCTTCTCGATGTTGAGGAACAAATCAAATGCCAGAACGATGAATCCTGTGATATGTGTTTACCTAGTATCGGTGAAGCTTGCAATCGTGACTCAATAGAGGCTGTCACTGCTTCGGGTGTCAATCAACCAACCATCTACAGTGTGTTAATAATTTTGGCTGCATTTATTAACACTTTATATTTAAGATAAAATTAATTGGAATTATTATACAATTGCAATGTATGTATTTAGTTTATATCAAGTTTACTGAGTTGAGATATTACACTCAAAATATTTTGTAGGCAAAAACAAAAGAAAAACACACTTAAAACCAGTGAATAAACAATTGAAAACCATCCCAGTAATTATTCATTTGTTTTAAAAACATCAACATTTATTTTTTACTGTTGGCAAAATTTTCTAAAATAAATAACACTAAACATTAAAAAATTACGTTTTTTTCACTCTTTTTTACCAACAAATTCGAAAAAAATAACCTACGAAAACATTAAAAATTAATGATAGTTCTGTTATTTTTACCAACAAATTCCAAACAAATAACTTACCAAAACATTAAAAATTAATGATTTCGTAGGTTATTTTATACAATTTTCTATTGAAATATTTTTTTAAAATTTTTTAATAAAATTTTTGGGAATCGATCCCGCAATCAACTACATTCTGGCCAGACACTCTACCCATCGTGCCAAAGCCACTTGATACAAATATGTTTTTATATTTCTATAAATAATTTTTTGAATTTTTTTTCTACAAACAAATAACTGACTTGTGTAGGTAAAAACTAATGATATATCATTAAAAAATACCAACAATTTAAAAAAAAATTACTTACACAAATCATTAAAAATTTAAAGAATAATCAGTAGTTTTTACTTACAGAACAAAAATAAATGACTTTATAAATTAAATGTGAAACTCTTTATTTTTTAGTGTGTTATTTTTGAAACAAAGGACTGATGTAGTCATTAATAAAAACTGAACATCAAACAAATGTTTTTTCTTTTAAAAACGACTAAACGGAAAACTTTTTAAATAAACTACAAACAGTTAATGACATAATTTTTTGAGTGTAGACGCTTTGTGTTTTTTGTATGACAGCTGTTTTTTTTTTGTAAAATTTTAATAAAACGGCAATCAAAAACTTAATTTTGGTTAAACTCGTATAAATATCTCAGTAAGAGGAAGAAACAATATCAAATGTCATGTCGGTTTTTATAGGATTCAAACTAAAAAAAGTAAGACATTAATAGTCGGTAAAGACCGACCATAAAATGTCCTACACCAGTATTTCGGAAAATGGGCCTTAAGTCCCCATTTCGTTAGGTCATTTATTTATGTAGAAAACTCACACAAACCAAATAAGAGCGGAATTGACTTATTTCTGTTGCTAATAGACCGATTTAACTGAATATTAGTCGAAATTTTTATATGCGGACTAACAAGGAGAATCTCCCTGGTGTCACCCTCCGATCTTCATGAAATTTGAATATGATGTTTAGAACGAAAAATAACGTGACACGTATTTTTTGTTAGCGGCCCAAACTCATTTTTAGGGGGGTGGGGGGGGGGGGTCGATTTGTATGGGGGGAAGTTGACCTTTTTCAGTTCTTTACGATTTACTCCTATTTACTTAAATTTAGTATAGGCATATTTGGTATCAGATTAAAGGTATTTAAAATACATATCTCGTGATGCTAACAACATGACAACACAGTAAATATTTTTTGACTTATTATCAAACTAGCTGGCCCGGTCCGCGTTGCTGGCCCAAATATAAGATCAGTGTTATATTTCGTATCGCTTCAAATATATAGCCCTGCAAAACAGGGTAATGAATTTCTTGGCTTAGAAAAAATTGAAGGCGTGGTTTTAAAGACCCGATTAGGCAGATAATCATCTTCAAATTATATTTTAGGAACTAAAAAAAAAAATAACCATGTCTTCGACTTTGCGTACTGTACAAATTCAAAACTTCTTTTGTATCATTACGAACAACACAAAAATAAATAACGCATATTCCTTATCTTATCGTCTTGAGTTCAAACAAACCTTTATAGTTTTCCCGAATTTTTCATTTTTTCGGAACACTTCTCATTTAAATTTCCTTAAATTAAAACTATAATCAACATAAAAAAATCAGTCCGGTCATTAGTAGTCGACATATTTAGACAAAAGTAGGCGTTAAATTTGTGTGGTAAGTTAAAATTGTACATATGGTTAAAATCCCAAAGGATTTAAAATCATTTTTACCAAGTTTAAGCGGAATATATTAAGAAATATTTTTTTCATAGATCGAATTAGAGTAAAAACGAATTTTAGATACATCCAAAAAAAGTGGCCGAGGACAATTTTTCTTTCAAAACAATTATATGGAACATTACAAACATTAAAAACAATTAGCCACATCCGCCCAGGCGTTCTCAAGTGTTGCAAATCTTAAGGATGTTGAAAAATGTGGGCTTTTAAGTGGGTGAGGTCAAGGCCAATAATTATTTCAAAATCCTTACTTGGACTATAATGATCATTAAAGAAAAAATTTAACAAATGAGGCCAGTCTTTCTTCGATGTGGGAGTGGACAATTTATCTTTCCGTAAAAACCTTAGTTGTACTATTACGAACGACAACAAATACAACTAAAAGCCAAATCGGCCCTGCCGTTCTACTATTTTAGATATATCGAAATAAAAGTGGCGTGAACAAATTTTATTTCCGTTTTAACCTAAATTGGACTATGACGAAAATTTAAAAAAAAAGTTAAGGCCAGCCGTTCTCCGATTTCAGATATATCAAAAAAAGGACGCGAAAAAGTGGGCGTGATTAATTTTTTTCCCGAAAAAACCAAAGAAAAACATTAAAAAAAATACGACGAACTTAAAGAAAAATATTATCAATCGGTCAGTTCTCAAGTGATGCGATTACCAACGAACTTCATATGATTTTTATTTATATTTTATTATTCTATATTTTATTTTTCTATGGAGTAAATTTTATATATATCGAAAAAAGGACAGGGTGGACAACTTATCTTACCGTAAAACCTTATTTGAATTTAACTAACTCGGCCCATCCATTCAAAAGTGGGCATAGAAGTGTAAAATTGTTTTTCCGAAAAACCTTTGCTGGACTATGAAGAACATTAAAAACAAAATTAGATAAATTTATCCACCCATTCCATGATATTTATCGGGAAAAGTGAGCGGTTTGCACAATTTTTCTTTCCTTAAAAATCTTTTGCGGGCTATAACCAAATCGGTCTAGCCGTCTTAGTTCTTTCGATACATAGCAAAAAGTGGGCGTGGGAAATTCTACTACCCATAAAAACCTTAGTTGAATTATGCACAGAAAGAAATAAAAAAAAAATTTGAGTAAATTTTTAATACTATTGAGTAAAAAATTACTCAATTTTCCACCAGTAAACGATTTAATAGTATTGAAAAAAAAAATTTGAGTAAATTTTTAATTGACACTATTAAGTGCAGGAACAGAACAAGAAGCACCACCTTTTAAAAACAGAACAAGTTTTATTTCACATCGGCGCCGGCCACCGGTAATCTGCCAAACCGTATGAAAAAAGTCGTGCCGAGCTTATTCTGTTTCTACTCTAAAAAAAAACAAAGTTTAAAAAATTTCATATTTTTTTACAAAGAAAAAAAAACATGTTTTTTCAAACTTTACCAAATATATTTTTGTCTTAAAGACATAAAAAAATTTTATAAATATGATTACAAACTTTCATGTATATATACAAAAAACTATAAACTAAACGAGAATTAAAAAAACTAAGAAAACTCAAAAAAAAAATTAAAAAAGCTATTAAATTCTTATTAAATTATTTACTCAATTTGTTTTTAAATTTTTGAGTAAATTTTTAATTGCGTCAATTAAAAAATTACTCAAAACTTTTTTTAAATTTAAACAAGTGATTACTCAAATTGTTTTTCCCCATATTTTTTTCTGTGTGACGAACATTTTCAACAAAAATTAGTCAAAGTGGGAGTGGTAAATTTTTTTGTTTCTTAAAAACTAAAGTTGGAATATGATGAAAATGCATTTAAAAAAAATTGTCAAATTGGTCCAGACATTCTCAGATTTATAATAAATTGAAAAAGTGGGCGTAAAAGAGGGCATGGTCGATTTTCCTTTCAGTACAAACTTAAATTGGATTATTACGAACATTTAAATAAAAAATTACCCAAATCGGTGCAGCCGTTTTCCGATTTTAGATAAATCGAAGAAAGTGGGCGTAAAAGTGGGCGTGGTCAATTTTTCTTTACGTAAAAACCTAAGTTGGGCTATGACGAACATTTCAAAAAAAAAATTGTCCAAATCGGTCCAGCCGTTCTCAACTGATGCTGTTACCAACGAACGACAATTGATTTTTATTTATATAGATATATCCTAAAATTTTGGTATTTTACTCAATATGAAGATAGGTTTTCCAAAGACCTTTCATTTGGTATGTAGCATGGCTAAGTTTACTTGCAAAGTACAGAAGATAAACGCAAAAAACTGAAAACTGCCCGTTTTTTCCACCCTCATTTTCCACCCCTAAATATAAATTTGGGCCGCTAAAAAAAATACGTGTTCCTTTTTTTTTCTGCTCTATAAAATGAAACCAATTCCATAAAGATTGGACGGTGGCATCAGGGAGACCTTCCTTATAAGTTCAAAAATGGTCCAATTATATTCAGATATGATTCGGTTACCAAAGTATATACACTTTCAACACCTACAAACAAAATTTTAATCAAATATTTCCTATTTTTATGAATTTTGAGAAATTTATGTGAATATTGGGATTGTGGTTTGTATAGGGACTACAAAAAGAACTGGTATTTTAAGACAATTTCAATGACACCGTTTGTATGGGGGCTAGCTCTAAATAAGTATGTACCGATTTTTTTTTTTCAATTTCTATATACTTTGTCCTTGTGGCCAAAGAAGCTTAAGTTTCTAATTTAAAGCAATTGCTTAAACCGTTTACAGGGATAGGCGGACGGACGGAAATCGCTAGATCGACTCAAAAAGTTATTCTAAGTCGATCGGCATACTTATAGCAAGGTCTAGGACCAATATTTCAGGTAGTATAAACATCACTACGAATTTATTATTCCCTGTACCACAGAGTGCACCATGGTGTATGGGGACTTGCCCGTCACCCCCTAGAATTAAAGATAAGTTGAAGACGATTCCAAAAATATCTTTCTTTTTTTCTGCAACACCCCTGGCCGTTGCCCTTTTAGTTTTATATTCACTACGTCGGCATTTTAGGTCCGATCTTAAAACTATGCATATCGTTGTTCAACTGCTACATTTTTGACTTTGATCATTTTTGACTCCGTGGTCAAATTTTTCTTGTGACTTTTGGTATCTCAGTTTCTACTCACCTAACGCCCTCTTTTTTCCAAACACAAAGAAAGACACTAAAATTTCATTAAACTCTTGCTTTTAGGGTTTTCAATTTCATGTATAAACAAAAAAGTTACAGGGATTTAAAAAAAATCAAAAATATCATCATGAGTCAAATTTGACTAACAAGGGAAGTCTCCCTAGTGTCACCCGCGGATCTTTATGGAATTGGTTTTATTTTTTAGATCAGAAAAAATAAAGTGACACGTATTTTTTTTAGCGGCCCAAATTCATATTTAGGGGGTAAAAAGGAGGGGGAATATAAGGCCATTTTTCAGTTTTTTTCGTTTATCTCCTATACTATGCAAAGAAACCTAGTCATGTTACATACCAAATGAAAGGTCTTTGGAAAACCTATCTACCTGTGCTAATAACGTGTCGAAACATGCTCAACTTTTAGTCATATTGAGTAAAATACCAAAATTTTAGGACATTTTTGTTAATAAGTCGAAAAATATTAACTTCTTTGGCCCGTTCATAGGTATTTGCACCACGAGATAGGTATTTTTAATACCTTCAATCTGATACCACACATGCCTATATTAATTTTGTTTAAATAGGCGTAAATCGTAAAAAACTGAGAAAGGTAATTTCCCCCCCCCCCCCCCATACAAATCGACCTCCCCTAAAAACGAGTTTGGGCCGCTAAAAAAAAATACGTGTCGAATTATTTAAAACTTTGGTTTTTTGGGGGGGGACTTTTTGTGGTTTTTCTTTAAGGAGGAACTTTTTTCGCCTGGTCCGATTTCGCCCATAAACGAATTTGACCAGCCTATGACCATAAAACATATTCGTGACAAATTTTTGGGGGTCTAGCTGTTTTCGTTTGGACTGCATCATGGTCTCTACAGACAGGCGGACGGACAGAAATTCATTTTCCGACCGATATTTAAATGCATTACACACGGAATGATAAACTGAGTATATCCTCATACTTTAGTTGGATGGTATAAAATCTGGAAAGTGTGGAGACCATTTTTACCATAATACCTTCGAACTTGTTAATACTTATTTAAACGTGCATGATAATATTCTGTCTCGAAATTATATTGTTTTATTGCAATATATTCTTACTTATATTTTATTATAGTATGTACAATAGGGTGGGTCGATGAAATGCATATTTGCGAATCTCGTGTACTAATAGCAAAAACTCGACGCGCATTTTCGAGCTGATAACGGGAAAAATCATGAAAAAATTTTAGGAGGGTACTTTTAGGCCTCTACAAGCGGTTTTAGTTCGCGGTTTTTGGAAAAAAAATATTTTTTTTGATTTTTTAAAAATATTTTAAAAATTAAGTAAAATAATGCTTATTACAAAACAATATCCAAACAAAATTTATCTCGACAATTTTAGCCCGTGGATGCGTTTTTATACCCAGAAAAGTTCGATTTATATATAGAAAAAAAAAATTTCAAAATGCATCCATGGACCAAATTGATCCTCTAATATATATTTTTTATTTTTTTTCTGAAAACGCTTTATTTTACCAAAAATTTGATACCCATTTTTCCATTTTTTAATTTTTTTTTGGTACTTGCGAATTTTTTGCGCTTGCGAATTGTTATAAATAGCCGCCAATTTGTTTTGTTTTTTTATCATTTTCTTAAAACGCTTTATTTTACCAAAATTTTGATACCCATTTTTAATTTTTTTTTAATTTACGAATTTTTGCACTTGTGGATTGCTACAAATACCCGCAATTTTTTAATTTTTATCATTCATGTTCTTAAATTGGCCTTATGCACCATTTGAGTGCTATTATGAAATAAAAAATATTTTTTTTTTATATATATAAATCGAACTTTTCTGGGTATAAAAACGCATCCACGGGCTAAAATTGGCGAGATAAATTTTGTTTGGATATTGTTTTGTAATAAGCATTATTTTACTTAATTTTTAAAATATTTTTAAAAAATCAAAAAAAATATTTTTTTTCCAAAAACCGCGAACTAAAACCGCTTGTAGAGGCCTAAAAGTACCCTCCTAAAATTTTTTCATGATTTTTCCCGTTATCAGCTCGAAAATGCGCGTCGAGTTTTTGCTATTAGTACACGAGATTCGCAAATATGCATTTCATCGACCCACCCTAATGTACAATTAATTTATCAGGTCCGTTTACCAAATAGAAATTATCGCAAAATAAGTAATTTAAAAGTTTATTAGCTTAGACATAATAAATTTTCTTAAATGCGGTAAAATGATAATCTACAATTGATTAGCTCTAGTTCCGGGTGTAAAATCGACACTATTACAACCGCTAATATCACCAGCCAAACATAGCGAACAATTGGCATCAGCATAACATGATTGTTGGTCAGCAACTGATGTGGAACAACCACGTTGGGTGCCACTATTTGCATATTTTACATAACAATATGAATTGGGAGAAGTAGGAATACCACAACGGGTAGCTTCTAATTGATCAGCCGCGGAGGCACAATTTTTATCCTAAATTAAGGGAAATTGATTTTAATTTTTCTATTGTAATTTTAAATATTTTTTTAAACCCACCTTGCTAGAATCACATTGTATACACTTAAATAAGGCTTGACCCAAATTATTACAACGATCTGAATTACATTTATGACATTCTACACTGTTAGAATCACAACGTTGACGTAAATATTCTGGCACCTCATAGGAACATCCTCTTTGTACAACATTAACTATGGTAGAGCGGAAATTATTTGAAAACTTTATTTCGATCTAGTGTTCTTATAAATTTCATAATCTTACTTACATTTATCGAAAACCGTTACACAATAATCCAAAGGATTTGAACATGTTTTGGTGGTAGTCAATGAGGTGCGCATACAATTTATTCCTTCGCAGGAATAACATGTCTTTACTTTATTGGCTTCGGTTAACTCCAAGAGGCCCAAAAGGGCCACTACCGAAAGAATTGCTAATTTGAATTGCATTTTAAATGAAATTTCTACTATTTTATGCATTTTGTTTTTAGAAATCAACACTCTTTTATAGATTTACTACCACGTGAAATTACTGATGATAATGATTCGCAGTTATTTTTTTAACTCTTGAAATTTATCAATAACTCAATAGACTCTTCAAATGTTTTTTTTGTTAGGTTAGAAGTGGCTGGTAACGCTTCACAAATGTTTTAAGTATTTTTATTTTTCTTTATCAATAACACCATACAACAAAATTTTATTTTCCCGAAAAGCAACCACACAACCGAAGTTGACTTATAATGATGGGGACCCCATAAATTATATATATAATTGATCAGTGATCGATTTTAAGACATTCTAGCGATCTATCCGTCTATCCGTCTGTCTGTCTATGGAAATGGTGATCACGGCCAAAATATTACACGGAGATGACTGTAACGTAACATTTTTATTGGAAGTTCTCCCGAGAAGATTGGTATTGCATTTGAGCGATATCGGTTCAAAAGTTATGAACGAAAATGTAAGTACATCTAAAAAATTTTAGTACATTCAACATAACCTAAAAATACAGAATGCTTTAACTCGGCTGCGGGTTGACATATGTGAACAGCAGGCGCGGATCCTGGGTTTGGGGGGGGGGGGGGGGGAAATTTTTTTTACTCCAAAAAATTTTTTTGCATTGAACCTCACACTGAAAGAATTGAAAACGAAAGTCAATCAACAAAAACGCGGATTCAATTAATTTTTTAATTGAAACTCCTCCGATAAAGAAAATTGTTATACCAATCATCAAGGTGATTAATTGATTTTTATTTCAATTAATAATTTTTTCGATTTTGATCAAAAATTTGATTGATTTTTTAATTAAAGTTAATTAAAATAATTATTGATTTAACAAATGAATTTCACGCTTATGGAAAAATTAGTAAGAAATTCATATTTTTTGCTTTCCAATATGTTGCCGACAATAAAAAAAAGTATAACTGTAGTAAAAAGTATATTTTTAAATTAATGTATTCAAATAAATTGAAGCGAAAAAAATCTGGTATGTTGAAAATTTGTAATTTAATAGTTAAAGAAAATAACAAAAATGTTGATCAAAACAATAATTGACTCATTTAAATTTTGTTGATCAATAGATATAATTGAAATTTTTTAGCCAATAATTTTTTGTGTGTCAGGTAGGACTTTAATCATTAGTTAAGGTTTTTATTGTTCAACTCTTGTTTATTTTGATTTTTTCTATAAAAACATTTTTAAATTTAAAAAATTTATTCCTATAAAGAAAACTTAAGAAATTTTTGATATTTCGAAAAAAGTTTCTTTAAGAAATTTTCAGGCATTTTTCTGACAGCAAAAGACCCAGATTCTGTCACAATTTCCTAATAGAAAATATATCAGGTTTACGATATGTTTATTCAAAAAACTGTTTTCTGACTTTGAAATTTTTCTGAGTCATTTGCTTTAGGAGAAAATTTATGATTCTGAGACATTATCCGAATAGAACAATTCTGAAGTTCCGAGGCATTTTAATACAGAAAAGCTTTTAAAATTTATACAAAAAATTTTACATTCTCATAGACTTTCATAAAGAAAATTCTCAGATACTTATGCAATTCTCCCCCCAAAAAATGCCTATATTTAGAAAAAAAAATCATAAAGAAAAATTCTCAGATTTAGTGACTTTTCTTTCCCCCATAGAAAACTTCTAAGGTTCTGAAATATTTTTTATTCTATTTTTCTACAGAAAAGGTCTAAGATACCGAAACGATCTTTCTACATTAAAATTTTTAGGGTTTGAAAAACTATTTCATTAAAAGTACCTGAGATTAGAAAAATTTAAGACTTTAACGTTTTTTTAAAAATTTTTGAGACAATTTCCTAGATTTTGAGACATTTTTCTATATAAAAAGTAAAGACAATTTTCCTTAGACAAATCTAAGGTTCTCAAATAAAAATCTCAGAATCCAAGAGCTTTTCTAAGATTCAGGGATATTTTTCCTGAAATTCACAGAATCTAATGCATTTTTTATAGAATAAGTCTTAGATTTTTTCTAGGATTCTAATTGTAAGTATTTTTTTTCTTTAGAAAAGGTCTCAGCTTTTTCTGGTAAAAAGTCTTTGATTCTGAGACGTCTTTCCAATATAAATAATCTCCGATTCTTAAATATATTTTTATGGTATGGGAAATACCAGAAATGTCTATAATTTTTAGAAATTCAATTTTTCTTCTGCATTTTTTCAACTTGAACCCTTATAACAAATATAATTAGAGCCCGTGCTCGATCTGTACTTACAGAAAAAATCAAATATATTTTTAGACATTTTTAAATAGAAAAAGTCTTATATTCCGAAACATTTTCCCTAAAAAAAAGTCACAGATTCTGTATAATTTTTCCTATAGAAAAAGTCTCAGATTCTATTACATTTATTTTTTTTAAATTCTAAAATTTTTCCTGAAAAAAATTTTCTTATTTTCCTATAGAAAAATTTTCTTTAATTAAATTTTTTTTACTTTTAAAATTTTAAGATTTAAAAATATTTTTTGTAAAGAAAAACTTTGATATTCTTGAAAATTCTAGAAAAAATTCTCACATGATTTTTTTTTTTCTTTTTCCTTTTCACCCAATAGAATTGTCAGATTTTCAATATAGAAAATTCGCAGATTTTTCCTATAAAAAATTCTCAGATTTTTTCTATAGAAATGTTGTTAGATTTTTCATATAAAATTGTCAAAATTATAAGATTTTTTCTATAGAAAAATTCTAACAAAAATTCTCGTCTTTTTTTATGAAAAAATTCACAAATTTTTCGTCTAGAAAAATTTCCAAATTTTATGTGTAGAACAATTACAAAATTTTTCGTCTAGAAATATTCCCAAATTTTTCGTCTATTTAATTTAATATTTTGAGACTTTTATAACATAGAAAAATTCTAACATTTAGAAAAATTTTGCTTTCAGAAAAGTTTTAGAATTCTTAGACATTTTGCAAAGAAGAATTTCTATTAACAAATTTCTCCTATAGAAAAATTTTAAGATTTTTCCTATAGTATTCTTTATAAAAAAAATCTCACCTTTTTTCTACACTCAAAAAAAAACCATTAACTTAAACTTTGGAAAAATTTTCTTCAAAATAGTTTATAAATTTTCCCACAATTTAGTTAAATTTAACTAAAATTTTGGAAATTTTCCCAACTTTTAGGAAAAAAATTTAGTTCATGGACTGTTAAATAGGCAATAATTTTTCTTAAATGGAATTCCCTAATACATGGAAGAAATTCTTACCGGCAAAGAAATTTTCCCTAAATAATTGAAAAAAAAGTCTTTATTTTTAAGACATATTTCTAAAAACAAAATTTAGTTCAAAAAATTTAGTTTTAGGACGTAATTTCCTACCAATTAGTTCATCATATTTATCTTCTTTAATTTGAGGAAGTTTTTTCCACAAGTTTAGTAAATTTTTCATAACATGAAATTGTTTAGTTTATTTATTTTTTTTTTTCATGCTTGCTTGTAGTTCACATTTTGTTTATTATTTGTAGTATATGAAAAAGAGAGTTTGATCTTGTATAACAAGTAATAAATTTAATGTTTACATTTTTTTCTGCACATGTATGTGTTAGGGAAAAAATAATATTTTAATCACAACAAAGGCCTTGGCTTTGGCGTGTTTTCCCATAGTCTGGGAACAAACGTTAAAGACAAAGTCTTTGTTGTAATTTAACTTTAAAAACTAATGAAATTTATTACTTGACCATAAGAAACGAACGTTTTTTTATATTTTAAATAAAAAATGTACATAATGAGAATTCTGTGTGTATTCACATGCTATTCTATAAATAAACCAATAAAAATATGAAATTAACTAATTTTTAGGAAAAATTTCCTCATCAAAAATGTTTGCATTGAACCAAATCAATACAAATTGTACTAGCATAAAGAAATATCATAAATCATAAATTTACCGTCGTAAGTTCTTGTAGTGTGGACGTCGCTTAACAAGGGAAGTCAACAAAGCGACACTCTCCGATCATTATGAAACTCGGATATATTGTTTATGATAAAAAAATATGGAATTACCGTTTTTTCAGCGGCCCAATTTTTGCGGGGGGAGTGTTTGGTTTTTTTCTCTAAATAATTTTTTCCACCCAATTTTTTTATCAATTTTTTTAAGCGATCTTTTTCATTAAACAAATAAAGACCCCGGTAAAATATATCATTTGTTCTATTGATGGCTTAAATCGGACGATAAATTGTTTATTGTTGTACGGTGTAATTGACACAAAATCAAAAAATTTATGTATTAACAATAATTTATATGTGCGAGGTCATTTTGATGTTAGGTCTAAAATAATATAATACACCAATATTTGTATTTTTAAATCCTTAAACTTTATTGGAAATTTAGGTTTATAAACACTAAAAAAACTTGTAAGATTACAAGAAAAATTTGTAACTTCTTTTTTTTGCTACCTCCTATGTGACAAAAATTCCTACTAATTTTACAAGCTTTTTACCAATAATTTTGTAATTTTACAAGGTTTTTACCAATAAAATTGTAAATTTACAATTTTTTTGACACGATTAAATTTACAAGGAGGTTTCGTAACTTTACGAGAATTCCTAGTAATTTTACAAGCTTTTTACTATTAATTTTGTAATTTTACCAATAAAATTGTAAATTTACAGTTTTTTTGGCGCAATAAAAATTACTAGGAAAAAAGATTTTTTTTGTAAAATTATCTTGGAAATTACAAAAAAAGTTGTAAAATTACAAAAAAAAATTTAAATTTCGTTCCAAATTTGTTTGTTAGAAACAAGGAAAACTGTCAATTATTGGTAAAATGGGATTACGATTTTTTTTTGTTTGTATATATAGATTTCTAATCAAATTAATTTAAACCATAAGTTTTACGATTAGTTAAGATTAAAACAAGAAATAAGTTTTTTTAATCGGTCAAGATCGACCACAGAATACCTAACACCGCGAGTTTCTAAACATATTCGTATTCTAAACATAATTTCAGGAAAATTGATCATTGTTCTCAAGATGGATCGATTCATTTAATAATTTGAGGCTTTAAATTTTCTTAAAATTTTAGTAAAAACTTAAGAGCTTATGGACATAATAAACATAATTCATATTTTCACTAATTTTGTTTAAGGAAACTTAAATTTAGACCGTGTGCTTCGTTTGCATGGGTACTGATTCCGTTCAGATGAGAAATGATGAATTAGTACACTCAAAAAAAAAAAACTTGTAAAGTTACCAATAAATCTCGTGATTTTACGAGGCTATTCTCTTAAAATATGACGTAGGTAAAATTCTCGTAAAATTACGAGGATTTCCTCGTAATTTTGAATGCACCAAAAATTGGTAAAATAACCAATTTTATTGGTAAAAATATTGTTTTAAAACCGGAAAAACACAAAAAAAAATGGTAAACTTATAAGAAAAAATGGTAAATATGTTTAAAAAAATGGTAAATTTACAAACCAAAATGGTAAATTTACAAAAAAAAAATTTGTTAACAACATAAATCCTCGTAATAAAATCATTTTTTGTAAAATGACTGTTTTTTTTTTTGTAAATTAACTACTCCTCCTAAAATTAATCCTCGTAATAAATTTTTCAAAATTTTGTCAACTTTTTTTTAAAATATTTTTCAATAACAAAAAAATACATAAAAAAAAGGTTTTTTTGTTAAACAACATAAATCGTCGTATAACGTAATTTTTGTAAAATAAAGTTTTTTTTGTAATTCAACTAGAATCCTTGTAATAAAAACTTTGTTGTAAAATTACAGTTTTTTTGTTTGTAAAATAACCTTTCAAAATGGTAGAATACAATTACGAAAATAAACTTGTAAAATTACCAATAAAACTGTAGTTCTCGTTTGAGCAAAGTACAAGATTTTTTGTTAAAAAACAAGGAAAATTGTTAAATATTGGTAGAACGGGATTACAAGGCATTTTACCAGGCGTTTTACCAGTTTATTTTTTTGAGTGTACACTCCAAAAAAATAGTAAAACAATGATTTTAATTTAAACACAGTTTTAGATAATTGTGTTATAAAATTAATATTTTATATAAAATCTTTCAAAATGTGAATATTAAACCTTTACTGATTGTGTTTATTGATATTGTTTTTTTTTCACGTTTTCATAACTATTTTTTTTTTTTTTTTTAATTTCTTAAAAAAATCTGATAGATTTTTGCTAGACTAAAATTTGCTTAATGATTTTTTAACAAAAAAAAAATTAAATAACATAAAATAAATTCAAAAATAAATCCAGTGTTTTAAAAAAACAGACCTATTATTTTAAAAAAACTTCTTTAATTGATCATAAATTATTAAGTTTTCCCTTGATTAGACATTGATAAAACTATATTTAAATTTATAACTTCTTAAACTGATAAGTGCTGGTTTTAAAATGAATGACTAAAGAAATTATAATCGTTAGAGATTGTACTGAAGTTGCTTGAAATTTTTGTAAATAATCTTAAGTGCGTTAAAGGTCAATAATAAATCAATTAGCGATGTGGGAGTATATAATTGCACATTTCAGTGAATATTTTTTTAAAAAATTAAAAAAATTAAATAGATGTGGTTTACTAGACTTTAAAAAAATCTAAAACTAAGAAGATCTGATCAAATTTGAATTTTTTGACACTTTTTTAAAAAATGCTCTTTGGCTAAGAAAAATTGAAACTTCAGCACTGAAGGGGGGCCCCCAGATGAAGTTCGATCTTTCTGAAATTTTTTGGCATCTATTTTAACCAATCCCGCATAGCGCACAAGCGAAATTCGCGAAAAAGCATTTCTCGCTCCGCCCTAATGTACAAACCACAACTGCACTATATATTATCGGGTATGATTTTATATGGTCTTATAAAATTAGATGTGATTTCATTCGAAAAATATGCACTTTTTTACTACGTTATCAATAAATTTTGTTTTTTGATCAGTACACGTGACTAAAAATCAGTACATCTAATGATAAAATCAGTACGAATAGTCACCATTATAATTATAGATTAAAACAGGAATTTCCAAATATTAATTTTAATGGTAATCACATGAAAATTTTTTAGATTAAGATAATCTAGTGAATATAAAACCAATTTCAATCGATTTGACAAATCTATTAAAATTTCTTTAAGCACACCAACAAAAATTTAAATTTAAATATGAGCTTAAAGGGTTATTCCGTTGGCAATACGAGTACATCGATATATAGGTCTAGGTGCGCTTCAAATAGAAATAGGGCAAGGAATTTCATAAAAATACCAGGGCAAGGAATTTAATAAAAATACGGGTTTAAGTTCCATCTCGTTAAAAAAAGACTTTTCTACTGATTCGTCAGCCATTTTATTATGAGTGATCAGTAGGGATGAGATTTTCATGCACTATAAAATCGAAAATATGCGCTTAAAATATGCGCTAAAAAATTCAAAATATGCACTTAAAAACCCAAAAATATGCACTTAAAAAATAAAATGTGTGCAATAAAAATCTTGTTTTCATAGGAAAAACTTTTTAAAAAGCAAAAAAGTAACACCGGGTTTAAATAGTAACATTTGAAACTTTATGTAAGCTAGATTTTTTAGAAAATAAGACAATCTATAAAATAAAATTTAAAAAAAATAAAAAATTTTCTTATTTTCCAAAGAAAATTTTAAATTTAAAATAGTTTTTGAAACAAATAAATTTTAATCTGTGCTTTTGCTATTTTATGCCAAAATATGCACTTAAAAGTTGGAAATATGCGCAAAATATGCATTTAAACCCAAAATATGCAAAAATATGCATTTTCATCAAAATATGCAAAAATATGCAAAAACAAATCGATGCCATTTTAACGCAAATTTCTTGATTCGGAAAGATAATTGGTCGATATCGTTTTTAGACTATCGACAAAAAACATGCATTTGCATGGAAATCTCATCCCTAGTGATCAGTGTTTTTTAGTTTATTGTAAACAAAAAAAAATAATTTTGATCAATCATTTGACACATTTTACAAAATAATTTTAAATATTTTATAAAATAATTAATATAAAATAATTTCAAATGTAAAAACAAACTAAAACCATTGTTATTATTTTATCAAAAAACAATAAAAAAAAAAACTAATAGATCTCAATTAGGCAAATAAACATTGGATAGATTACAAAATATGAGTAGTTTCAAAGACTACTACTCAAAAGTAAATTACGGAAAATTCTATCAACTTATTGTATTCATCATAATATTTGTCAAAATTTAATCAATTATTATTATATACTCGTATATTATCAGTATGGGTAATTGAAATGTCATTATTGTATTCGTAGAAGTCATAAAATGCAGTTGTTGTGTCGTCTCAAAACAACTGCACATTGTAACTGGTGCAGTAAACTAATTGTACTGATCCTTTTGTTACTGCAAATTCACGTAAACAGTATTACGGCCGAACGGACATGTCATCAATGTCGTGGTATAAATTGTCAACGTACCAGTTATGAGGTGACAGAAAAATGTACCAATAATTTGGATATTTGTGTAACAGTCTTTGATGGACGTAAGTGAAGTGAGAGAAACTACAGTTAAACCATGTTTTATGCAATACATTTTTGATTTACCTGCAAGAACTTGGATTCGATTCAGAAATTATATAACTAGCCGGTAAAAAAAACACCGCTGACATACTGCTGACTCATCACACAATTTTTCCAAATTTTCTCAAAAGTCAGCAGTGCCCACAAGCATTGATGGCCACCAACAACCGCTAGACAAATTTCAAATACCCAAATGTAAATTTGATTATTAAAGAAACAGAAATTTTTTTATTTCACATAAAAATCAAATTTTAAATATTTTAAATAGTGTATTTCAACCATGAATATCCTAGCAATCCTTAAAATGTGTATCCTTGAAGTGCTTAAAGTGTAACGAACAAATACCAATACTAGCCCTTCAAAGTTTTGCGAGACTTATAAAAATGTGGTCAAAATCTGCTGCAAAATATTTTTTTTTTTTTGAATTTCACTATATTTTTTGAATATACGTTCCTTTTCCATTTAAAATAAAATTGAAGTCCAATTTTTGACAAGTTCTCTTTCATATACAATACTAACATTTTTTATATGGGTGGAGGTGAGTTAAATCTTAAAGCTTGTGCAAAAAAAGTATATTAGCTTTCAAACGTTTCCAGCGTTTTTATTGTCCCCTGTAAAATTCTACAAATTGTATATTCATTCTTATTCTCATAAATTATTCAATTCTAAAAATTTTTCCAAAATAATTTCTTTTTGAACTCTAATCTTTATCATTCTCTTGTTTTTGCGTAAATCAAGGGATTCCTATATTAAAATATTTAGATATGTGTCAAATGATTTAACACCGTTTTTTTGAATTTTTATTTTAAGAAACTATACAAGCTCAAGGTTGCCTTGAACAACTTTCTGATGACTTACGCTCGAAATGCAGCAGCAACACCGAAGATAGTGACCAAACGGCTGAATGCTATAAATGCAATAAAAATTTATGCAATAACTTGGCTTCAAGTTCATTTGAATGTGTTCAATGTGATTCTAATACTGTATGATATGTATGTTAGTTTGTTAAACTAATGATTTATAAAATTTTTTATTGATATTTTTTAGGATGCCAATTGTCGCACGAATCCGTTAAGTTTGCAAACGTCTAGATGTCTGATATCTCGTACACCTAATGAATATTGTTTTGTAAAACAGGATGGTAATCAAGTAATACGTGGTTGTACTTCCACCTTGGAAGAACAAAAATCATGTTTAGCGTCCGAGGGATGTATGATCTGCCAGCCAAGTGAAATAAGTAGTTGTAATAGTATTGAGGTGAAATCAGATGATTCTGGGGAAAGTGGCTCAGGAAATGGAGGATCTGGCAGTGGTTCTGGTGATGGTGGCTCTGGTAGTGGTTCAGGAGATGGAGGATCTGGAAGTGGTTCCGGGAATGGTGGTTCTGGCAGTGGTTCAGGTAATGGAGGATCAGGAAGTGGATCCGGAAATGAAGGTTCTGGAAGTGGTTCAGGTGATGGGGGATCTGGAAGTGGGTCCGGAAATGGAGGATCTGGAAGTGGCTCCGGAAATGGAGGATCTGGAAGTGGTTCTGGTGATGGGGGATCTGGAAGTGGGTCCGGAAATGGGGGATCTGAAAGTGGGTCCGGAAATGGGGGATCTGGAAGTGGTTCAGGAGATGGAGGATCTGAAAGTGGTTCAGGTGATGGAGGATCAGGAAGCGGGTCTGGTGGTAATGGTATAAATAATTTAAATGTACACATTATAATTTTTATTGTTTATGTAGTTTTTGTATTCTCATTAAGATAATAATAATAATAAATTAAATAAAACTTGTAAAATACTTTGAAGACTCATGAAAATAAGGAAAGTCATGTATTGTGCCACTAACGATTTTTATGGATTTATGTACAATTTATCTTTTGCGAATTAAAATTTTGTACTTCGAATTACAACTGAAATCAATGAATTTCAAATTTAGTTTTCGAATAACAAAAGGAACTACAAATAGAATCTTCAAACTAGAGAAAAATAAGTTGAGTATAATTTTTTTATGTCACAATATAATTTTAATCGTATTCAGTTTGTGCGTTGGAGAGGAGCGGTTAATCTGGCCAACTGATTTTAATATGGGGAAAACATTTCCTTTTCGATTTTGGAATAAAAATTAAACTTTTCAAAAATCTTAAAGTCGGGAACTATGTGTTAATATTATCTGATTGAACGCAAATTCGAACACATAGGTTTTTAGCTTAAAATACTGCCGCTCCAAAAAAATACGTATTCCTAATTATTAATTGGACATCCATGTTTAGGAGAACCGACTACTAGTCGGCTACTAGGTTGCATTAACTAGGGTTTTTACGAAAAATTCGTCATACTAAGAATCTGGGAAGGTTTGTTACGAATCTTAACACAGTTTATAAAAATCTAGTTGACTTAGTCGAAGGGAGAACAAAATTATTATTGCCATCGCTTGATGACTGGATAATGGGCAATGTCGATGTTTCGCGTGCGAGGGTCTACATTTATATAATCCTTATGGATCCCAGTGCATGACTTTCAACTTTTTTCTTGCATTAAAATGTTTCATTTTTTTAACAAAAGTACAAAAAACATGCAACAAAAGGGCGTTTTTTAGAGGTTGGTTCAGTTCTTTAAGATAATGTTTTACCCCTGGTCCGATTTTACCCATTTACTGACTTAACCTGCTAATGACCATGCGACATATTCATACCAAACTTCAGGAGTATAGCTATTTTATTTTGGAATACATCGTGTTATCTACAGACATTCATAGATTTACTATTTTTTTTTTGCTAATGCTAGTAAGCTAACCTTTAGACAATTTTTAGTTGAGATTAGCATGTTAGCAAAAATATCTTGTTAACTTCATTTAGTGCATTAGCAATTTTAAACAAAATTTGAACTAATTTTTTTTTCAAGAAAACTTAAAAAGGCGCTATCTCGGAAACTAAGCCAGATAGAGCAAAATGGAGGCCATTTTTGGTCCTCGGGCTCCTCATAATATCGCCGGTCCTCTTCACATGTGTGGATCCTAATGGGTCCTAATTTTGGATCCAAAAAAGTTAGCATTCCCGAAAATTTTCAAATGTTCATATCTCGGTAAATATTACCGACACAACAAAATGTCTAAAAGCATTTTTGTAGCTCTCAATAGAACAAGACCGCAAAACAACCAAAAGCTTTCCAATTAATATTTTTGAAGTTATCGGATTTTTAAATTCTCAAAACCCCAGTGGAACCCTAAAATCACGTATCTCAAAAACTAAGCAAGAGCGAAACGGACACAAATTTTGGATCAAAAACTATAACGATGTTTAAGGAACCCAACTAGATCTATCGGGACCTATCGGGTCCGAACCCAATGGGGTCCTCAAATGTGTATAAACCAGAGTAAGTATTTGCTCATGAAAGAAGCTTTCATTTGTGCACACCCATTCATTTTTTGTGAAAATGAAAAACATGCTGTTTGCTCTCGTTTTATTTTATGAGCAATGAAAGAATGAAAAAAGAAAAAATACGTGTGCTGGTAAATGAATGAAAATCCTCATGAGAATACTCATGAGCATTTTCAAATGAGTATTTCATATTTTTATCCATTCACCGATGCGACCATAGCGGAAAGTTGATATCTACACATGTATGGACCTTAATGGGTCCTAACTTTGAATCAAAAAATTCGAATTCCGGGAAATTTTTAAATGCTAATATCTCGGAAACTACCGGCGTTACGACAAAAAGTTTCCAAGAAATTTTGTAGCTCTTGGGTCGTAGAGCAAGACTATTGAGCACCCGAAAACAATTCGAGCAATAGCTTTTGGGTTATTTATGTTTCAAATGTGTTGAACCTATTGGGTCCTAAAAATAAAGTCCCAAAACTAAAGTTCTGGTATCTCGAAAACTAAGCAAAATATAGCAAAACGGAGCAAAATTTCGGATCAAAATCGATGGTGATCCTCTAGAGAAAGTGTACATCTACACATGTGTGTACTTTGAATCAAAAAATTCGATTTCCGGGAAATTTTAAAATGCTAATAGTTTTGAAGCAATTTTCTAGCTCTTGGGTCGTAGAGCAAGACCACCAAAAACCCGGAAGCAATTCGAGCAATAGTTTTTGAGTTATTTACGTTATTTTTGGACCCAACACATTTGAAACGTAAATAACTCAAAAACTATTGCAATAGGGTCCACACATGTGAAGATTTCAACAACTGCCCGTAGGGTCGCCATCGATTTTGATCCGAAATTTTGCTCTGTTTCGCTCTATCTGGCTTAGTTTTCGAGATATCAGTTTAATAAGGAAATACAAACAGATAAATAAAAATTGCCCAAATAAAAAGCAACATATCAGCATTTTAGTTTTGGGACCTTATTTTTAGGACCCAATAGGTTCAACACATTTGAAACTTAAATAACTCAAAAACCATTGCTTGAATTGCTTTCGGGAGTTCGGTGGTCTTGTTCTACGACCCAAGAACTACAAAATTGCTTTTTGTCGCATCGTAGTTACCGAGATATTAGCATTAGTGTCACCATCGGTTTGGCCGATTTAAATTTTTTTTTGATATTCGTGTTCAGCGCATCAAAATTAATGATGTAAAGCAAGACATATATTTTTTTCATTTTATCCCTATTTCGTTATCACAAACTTCAATGTGCATGCGCACGGCAATTTTCAAACGATCAAGCTCATATTTTTGTGAACTTTTTTTACCCTAACATCACCCAAAACTGGGCTCTGATTTTGAAAGTCGAAAATAAAAATAAGGTAATCATGCATTAATAATATATATGGGGCATTTCATGTCAAATCAGATATTTTACCAATTTTTTAGCAGTTAGGTACCCTTTGATTTTTTTGATGACCCGTTAAAAAGATATGGAACTTTCAAAAATTTATTATTCGTTTACTAAAACTTTTTTTACTCACAACTTCTTTAAAAATGGTCCAAATTATTTTTTTTAATTTTTTAGATTTTAGCGTACTTTTTAGAAAAAAAACTCAAACGTGTTCTATTATGAGATTTTTAAGTTTAAAATTTTAATCTCATTTTTGAAAATTTTTGTACTCTTTGATTTTTTTTTTAATTTTTTGTGAAAAATTTTTATTGATTCTACAAATTTTTGGCTTATAAAGATCGTAGGATTATGGTAATTACTGGCCGTATTCATTTAAACTCGTTTACACCAAGTATACCGTATAAATTACCAAACTTATTTTTTATAAATGGAGTTTGACATAAATTGTATAAATTTATCAGACTTACATATTATACGAGGTGTTTATACGATTAGATGAATACCATTACTATTTTTTTAGGTTTTTTGAAAAATTTGTATTGCAGCTTTCCAATTTTTAAATCTGGTTTACTGCTCCAATGGAGCGTCCTAGTGTGACAAATGTCAAGACCCCATTAATTTTTACCCCTAAAGCCGCATTCACAATGTTGGAGTACTCCAATCTGTGGAAAATTTTATACCTTTCCCTTTTTCACTTTCATATTTTTGAATTTGCCTATATTTTTTCAATTCACTCCAGAGTCAAACATGTTCTACTCTGGAGTTAAAATACACCTCTGTAAAAGTGCCATCACTAATAATGTCATAAAAAAATATAAAAATAATTATAGTTGTTAATATTCGACCTTTCAAATTTTAATGAAATAATTAGATTTTTTGAGCTCAAGGCCAGTGTTATTTTAAATAAATCTTCCTTTATTTTCTTCCAATATTTCGACTTTCATCGAAAGTCATCATCAGGGAGTAACTTTAAATTAAATACAAACAATAAAAATCACAAGTAAGTATAAATTTTAAATAATAAATAAATAATTGACAATGTGTACGAACAATAAAACATTTAAGTGTATAAATATTTGTATAAATAAACAACAACAACAATATAAATAACAGTAAGACAACAAATACTTTTTAGAATTTACGTTTTAATAACACAAGCACTCACAAGTGGATTTTTTAACACACAAAAACTTAAAAATATTCGTCCTCCTTCTTCGTCATTAAATATTGCACTGATCGTAAAACTAATTATTGCAAGTTGTCGTTTCCTTTATTTACCAAATGTATGTAGCTGCTTGCACAAGCACTCTCTATATCGCTCTTAAAGTTGATTCTGTTTTTTGTTGTTATTTTTATAATATTTAGCATCTCCATCATATATCGTCGGTTATAGTTTTGTTCGGTTTGTAAAACACTCACATTATTGAAATCAGGAGTGTGTTGATTTTTACTTGAATAAATTACGGATTAATAATAGGGATAAATTCACACTTAATATTATGGAAAAGGCCAAGAAGTTTTTACAGAGAAACAAGAACATTTTAATTTTAAACGCCGATAAAGGCAACGTTACGGTAGCCATGGAGAAAGATGAATATGATATGAGGATGAAAAATATAATTGGTGACATGATGACGTACCAAAGGGTTAAAGTAGACCCAACAAGCGGACTTCAGAAGACGAACAATGATTTTGTTGAAGAAATGTTTAATAAGAAGTTAATATCTGAATATGACAAGAAGAAGTTAAAAACAGAAGTGGCTACAGCACCGAGAATTTACGGACTTCCGAAGATACATAAAGAAGACTATCCGCTAAGACCTATATGTTCCTCCATCAATTCCCCTTCGAGTGAACTATCCAAGTATATAACTGTGATATTAAAGAAAATCACCGAAAAATCAAAATATAATGTTAAGGATTCTGTGCAATTTAGGGATAAGATAAAAGACTTGACTTTACATGACGATGAAAGATTAGTTTCGTTTGATGTTGTCTCGTTGTTTCCTAGTATTCCTGTCGACTTAGCATTAGTAATCATAGAAGAAAAATGGGATGATATCGCCAATCACACTCAAATGGATAAGAGTTTATTTCTACGTATTGTAAAATTTTGCATAAAAGATAACCGTTATTTTAAATATGACGGAAAAATATTTACCCAAAAAAGGGGTCTACCAATGGGATCGCCTGCATCACCGATAGTAGCAGACATTGTAATGGAGAAATTATTGGAGACGGTGATAAATAACTTAATGACAAAACCAAAAATCATGACGAAGTATGTGGATGACATCTTTAGTGTAGTTCGGGAAAGTGCAATTGAGGAGATATTGACCAAGTTAAATAATTTTCATCATAGGATTAAATTTACTGTAGAAAGAGAGTGCAATTTACAAATATCATACCTTGACACCACCGTTATAAGGGATGGTAATACGTTAAAAATTAATTGGTATCAAAAACCAACTTCATCAGGGCGAATAATTAATTTCTTTTCAAAGCACCCGAAAAGAATAATAATAAATACAGCGAGTAATTTAATTAGGAGAGTATTAAATATAAGCGACTTGGAATTCCATAAAACTAATATAAGAAAAATAAGAAATATACTACTTGACAACAACTTTCCGTTAAAACTTTCAAACAAACTCATCCGTGACTTTGTAAACAAAAAAGAAAGGAAGGAAAGAGAAAATCGTGAACCTAAAATATATAAATCACTGACGTACGTACCAGAAATTTCGGAAAGATTTGAAAAATCAAAATTATTTAATGCTAACAACTTTCAAATGGCGCACAAAACAAATAATAATTTGTCAAGAATATTTAGTAAAACTAAAGACAAAATAGATTTAATGGACAAATCTAACGTAATATATAAAATACCCTGTAGTGGTAAAGTTGATGACCTTTGTGACATGGTGTATGTAGGTACTACTAAAAACAAATTAAAAACAAGGATCGCAGGACTTAAGTCAGACCAAAAACATAAGCTTGACAGGTTTACCCCAAAAACTGCATTGGTAAACCACTGTGTTAAAAATCAACACACTCCTGATTTCAATAATGTGAGTGTTTTACAAACCGAACAAAACTATAACCGACGATATATGATGGAGATGCTAAATATTATAAAAATAACAACAAAAAACAGAATCAACTTTAAGAGCGATATAGAGAGTGCTTGTGCAAGCAGCTACATACATTTGGTAAATAAAGGAAACGACAACTTGCAATAATTAGTTTTACGATCAGTGCAATATTTAATGACGAAGAAGGAGGACGAATATTTTTAAGTTTTTGTGTGTTAAAAAATCCACTTGTGAGTGCTTGTGTTATTAAAACGTAAATTCTAAAAAGTATTTGTTGTCTTACTGTTATTTATATTGTTGTTGTTGTTTATTTATACAAATATTTATACACTTAAATGTTTTATTGTTCGTACACATTGTCAATTATTTATTTATTATTTAAAATTTATACTTACTTGTGATTTTTATTGTTTGTATTTAATTTAAAGTTACTCCCTGATGATGACTTTCGATGAAAGTCGAAATATTGGAAGAAAATAAAGGAAGATTTATTTAAAATAACACTGGCCTTGAGCTCAAAAAATCTAATTATTTCATATAAAAATAAAACAAAAAAAAATTTTGATAACAAAATATTTAAAAAGTTTAGTTTTTAATAAAATAGTTAAGTACGCAAATTTTAATTGCGGAATTTTATGAAATTGTGAAAAAGGTAAGTAAAATGACATAAGGAATCTGACAGAACTCCAATCTGCATTTTGTACAGTTAACATTTCAATCTGTGCCATGGATTGGAGTGACTCTGACATTGTGAACGTAGCTTAAAATTTAAAAAAAAAAATTTATACTCTATCTCCAATTCCTAAGCACGGTGAGCCTCAGCGATGTTTATGTTCGACTTTAAGTGTAAACGCAGTTCGATTTCTACTTGATTAAATGTCACAAAACTGTTCACAGCGAAATCGTAGCTGCTCGCATTCGCGAGATATCGCGAAATTAGTGTTTTTGTATTTTCTAAAATTTTGACAATGAAGTTTTTTAAATGTCTTCAAAAAATGTGTAGGCAGTTTTAATTGTATTTTTTTACAGGTCACGAAACAGTTAAGATCGAAATCATACCTTATCAATTTCGCAAGAAATCGGAAAAATAAAAAAAAATAAAAAAAAAAATATTTTTCGCGTAAATTAGCAGTCAAGATATTGATTTGAGCAGTTTTACTACCTTTAGCCACATAAAATTTAAGCTGGATACAATATATTTTTCGTTTCTTGATTTTTCCCCCTTTTTTTAGACATTAAAGAAAAAACAAGTAAAAAAGTTAAATTCGGCCTTGCCGAATGTAGTGATACCCTCCACAATTTCAAAAAGATTATTGCAAAAAACTTTATTTAAAAGGAAATTACTTTTGAAAAAAAAAAAATTAAAAAAAAAAATTTCCGCAAAAAAAAATTTTGGTAAAAAAAAAATCCGCGATTTTTTTTTTGTCAAAAAATATGTTCGTACTTGTTTAAATACCATTTGGTGTACAATTATGTTCACATATGTCAACCAGAGGCCGAATTAAAGCATTTTGTGTTTTTAGGTTATGTTGAATGTACTGAAATTTTTGAGGTGTGCTTACATTTTCGTTCATAACTTTTGAACCGCTGAACCGATATAGCTCAAATGCAATACCAAACTTCTCGGGACCACTTCCAATAAATATGTTAAGTTTCAGTCATCTCTGTGCAATATTTTGTCCGCGACAGCATTTTCCACAGACAGACAGACAGACAGACAGACGGACAGACGGACAGACGGACAGACGGACATTGCTAGAATGTCTTAAAATCGATCGGGCATCATGAATATATATACTTTATGGGGTCCCAGACCGATATTTCGATGAGTTACAAACGGAATGACAAACTTATATATACCCTCTATCACTAAGTGGAGGGTATAATAAATTAATTAATATAAAAGCTTGAACAGTAATTTTGCAATTTCTCGGGAAATTGATCATCTATAATTTTTATGCTTGCAGTTTTGTCAACTTTAATAGCCTCGAATTCAAACTGCATACCACATTTTTGTCATTAATTGAAGTAAATATTTTTACAGACCAAAAATAACACAAAGTAATAAATAAATATTAGTTTAGCGAGTTTTTAAGCGATATCTCGAAGAATTTAGCAGCTAGAATTTAAATGTTAACAGCCTTATCACCTTTAATCAATAGCAAATCAAACTGCATTTCGTGTTTTTCAACAATGGTAAAGAAACTTCTTTAATTAATCAAAACAAAAAATTCCCCCAAAAAGCTGTTTTTCGCTATTTCTCGCGAAAGTGAGCAGCTATAATTTTTTGTGGGCAGTTTTAATTTCTTTCAACATGCTCAAATCAAACTGCATACCACTTATTTTTTATTATTTCTGAAGAACAGGTTTTAAAAAATAAATAAATTATAAATAAAAATTATATAATTACGCGATATCTCGCGAAATTTAACACATACAATTTCGATGTCAACAGCTGTGTGACCTTTGATCATGCACAAGTAAAACTACATACCATGTTTTTACGAAATTTTAAAGAAACCTATCTAAAGATAAAAACGAAAACAAAAACAGCAAGAAATTAATTTCGTGATTTTTCGCGAACTAAAGAAGATAGGATTTTGATGTTTACTGTTTTTTGACCTTTAAATAAGTACAATTAAAACTGTATACTCAGTTTTTGAAAATATTTAAAAAACTTCAATGTCAATATTGTAAAAAATACAAAAACACTAATTTCGCGTTATCTCGCGATTGCGAGCAGCTCCGATTTCGTTGTTAACAGTTTTGTGACATTTATCTTGTAGAAATCGAACTGCGCTTATACTTTTCGTCGACACTAAAGTTCAACCTGAACATCGCTGAGGCTCACCGTGTAAGCGGACTGCCATACAAAATGATTTCTTTAAATTTGCTCTAACCGCTCCAACTGCCAAAAGTGTGCCTCTAGATGGGCCATATATATGACCGACCCACAATATATTTTTTATCCAAACATCTTCTGTGAACAAACCTACCCTCTATCTCTAAACCTTAAGACGGTCCCCATACAATTTATTTTTTTTTATTTTTTATAAATTTCATTTACGACCACATTAATTTTACCCCCAAAATTTTTTTTCAAAACTACCTACCATCTATCTTCACTCCCTGAGTCTGCTTCCATACAAAATTATATTTTTATAAAATTTGCTACCACTGTAATTTTTATGGGAGCCCTAAAACTGTTGAAAATTAGGAAAAATCTTAAAAAAAAAATTATAGAGTCCGACTTGCCATGATATGCCCCATATATTTTATGGGGTCGACCGATATTTTGATGCGTTACACACGGAATAAAAAAGTGAGTACAATACTGTGGTTAAAGGGTATAAAAATCAGCATACGCAGACAATCAGTACGCCATTGGATAAGTGCTTCGACCTATGTAAAATTTTCGAAAAGTTTATTATTACTTAAAATGTGAAAATTTTTCAGAAAACGAAAAAATTCCCGTTTCCCCCTCTCCTTGGATCCTAGCCTAGCCCAATCTCTGTAACTATACCTATTTTTAATTCTTCTTCTTCTTCTTTTTTATATTTTTTTTAATTACACGACGCTTAACTGGTAACGGAAAGATTTATTTGATGGGTATTAATTCTTAGAATTTGTATATTATTTGACGTCTTTGATATCACCTGCACAATTTCCGATTGAAATGCATTTGTTTTACTTAATAATATTAGTAATAAATATATAATATTAAACAAATGCGCAAATAAATACCCAAATATTATTTTATTGTCATAAATGTTTGCGGTGATTTACATTATTAGTCATAATGCCATATTGTCATGTTTTGATAAAAAATAAAACGTTTATTATCATTTATTTTACTTGGACGCATTTCAAAACATTCTAATTGTTTACAATAGATTTTCTGTATGATTTTTTCTTATCACTGGAAGAGTAACAAGTGTACAATTTTATTAAATCGTATTGGGCAATTGATAAAATATATTTATAAATTAATAATTTAGTAAGAATATTTTATAAAATGACAAAAATACTACAACCTAAACTACTTACTCATGATTAACCATTTGTAGGGCAAAGATGCTCAAAAGTGAGCATGATTATTTCTGCTTTAACCTACACTTTAATTAAAATGATTTCAGTTTCCTACTTTAAATTGAGTAAATTTAAACAAAATGTGTAATTTTACTTCAAAAAACGTTTTGTGGTAACCAAAATTTATATGTATAAGCAGGTAAAAAAATTAAATTCGAAAATTTTTGGAACATAAAATTAAATCTGTTTTTAAAAATGTTGTGGTCTTAATCGGATTTTGTTTCGATTCTTTTTTCGATTTTTCTTCCTAAAGATTTTAATATAAAACAAAGCGTTTTTTAGCTGTTGATTAATACGTTAAATTTGTATTTAAAAATACAACTACTTATTTAAAAAAGGGAGCATTTTCTTTTAAGGGTTAAATAAGTAGTATAAACTTAAAAAATATAGTAGATTGTAGATAATAAAATAAATAATATTAGTAAGTTCAATGAAGATATACAACTACTAATGACGACATTAGTCGATGATTTGATATTTGTATACCCTTCGCTTAGTGGCAGTAGGTATATATAAATTTGTCACTACATTTGTAACACATTTCAATATCGGTCTAGGACTATAGTGTTACTTTTCACGATTAAACTATACTTATTTTGCCATTCCGTGTGTTACGCATAGAAATATCGGTAAAGGACCCCAAAAAGTAACTAATAAAACAAGTACAAATAACTGGTAAAATACCTTGTAGTCCCGTTATACCTATATGTAACATTTTTTCTTCTTTTTTAACCAAAAATTCTGGGACTTTGCTCAAACGCTAACTACAGTTTTATTCGTTATTTTACAAATTTATTGCAAGCTCTTTGCCTCCCAGGTACGAAAACTGTTAGACAAGGAAAATACGATAATGTTAAATTAACATTAGGGATGCCAAACGGGATTGACATTTACAAATCCCGGGATTCGGGATTTTAAAATCCTAATCCCGGGATCCCGGGATTTTTCGGGATTTCGGGATTTTTTTCATAAATAAATATTCAATTAATTCATAACCATTGAATAATAAACGTAAAGTCTTACATATTAAGCACAGAAAACCCGAAAATTAAGGAACAACTATGCCCTCAAATCGAACAAATATGACCTCAAATTCGACGATGTCCGTCTGTGAAAGACGCAATGCAGTCGAATTCAAAAGATTAGAAAATACATTTTTTTCTGTCGGCCTATTAATAAATTTGTTAAAATTTCTCGCGAGAGATGGTGTCCCCCAAAAATTTGTATTAATTGGTAGGCGAATCGCATTTTAATAGTTTCCTTCCCTTTGCGATAAATGTTTATAAATGCATTTAAATAGCTTAAGTAACAGAATTTTATCGTTATTTATATTATTTTTTATATCCATGCCCACAAAAGGGGCGGGACGAGAAAAATTACATTTTCTGGCTAGGTGCAACTTAAAAATGTGTCATTTACTAACAAAAGTACAAATTGGTAAAAATGTTGGGTTTTCAGAGGCTGTTTTGGTTCTTAAAGGGGGAAAATTTCCCCTCATCCGCTTTTACTCATTTACGAAGTAAAACTGTTAAAAAGAAACTTTACAGATGGATTAATTAATGCTCCCTTATAAATTAAACTCTCAGCAAAATTTAACTGCTTAAAAATGTTGGCATATGCATAAATCGGCAGCTAACTGTATATTAGGGTGAAGCAAAATCATCGTGGTCGATATAGTTGTCTTTTAGTCAATATTTATAGAAAAAAATATTGGACCTGTAGGATTCCTTTTTAGATATGAAAATCTGAAAGTTTCAAACAGAGTAAAAAAAATTTTCACTTTGTTCGGAATTTTCCGATTTTCAAGTCAAAAAAGGAACCCAAAGACATTGCCCTGCAGGTCCAATATTGACCCAAAAATTAATCAATTCTGACTCCGACGATTTTTAAATTCAAAAAAGGAAAATTTGCTCCACCCTTCTGTATATTAAGTAAAACGCCCTAAAATTTAAATTACACTCCAAAAGAGTAAGAGAATTTAAGCCAAACATGCCTCATTTGAAAGATATTTCAAACACCTTTCAAACGATATCCATTTTGTTACCATGGGACAACAAACACTGAAGAAATAGTCAATTTTTATTATAAAATTTGACAAAAAAATCCCGAATCCCGGGATTTTTCGGGATTTGTCAATCCCGGAAATCCCGAAAAATCCCGGGATTGAAAAAAATAAATCCCGGGATTCGGGATTTGTCAATCCCGAAAAATCCCGGGATTTCGGGATTTCCCGTTTGGCATCCCTAATTAACATTGTTGGTTTGACAAATAATGCTAACTTTTTATATCGAAAAAGCGCTTAATAAATTTTGAAAAAATTTATCAATTTATAATTTTTATGTTAATATTATTAAAGAAATACCTTTAAAGTGTTTAAAACAAATTGCCAGCAAATAAAAAGTCATTGGATTTCCCGATAATCCACAAAAAAAAAAACTTTTTTTACAGCTAGATGAAAAAAAACGCTAGCTTTAGTCTGAAAATCGCCAAACTGCAACTCTTTTTTTTTTTTGTTTATATCGAACTTAAGGGATTTTTTTGGTTTGATCAAACGTCCAGTTCGATGGCGGACTTAGCAAAGGGAATTTAAGAGAGGGTTTAACAGAAGAAGGGAGACTTCACATATCTTTAAGTATTGATAGTCTTTGTTTATTGTCGTAATTGTATTCTAAAAAAAGATTTAAAAAAATGTTGATAAAATTTTCGAATTCGTAAATTTTATTTTTTTTAATTTTCCAAGTCTCTGACAATTTTTTTTTTGTTGAAAAACATTTTTTTGGTAAATTAACAATTTTTTTTTATTGTTCATTTTACCAGTTTTTGGCGCATTCAAAATTACGAAGAAATCCTCGTAATTTTACGGGAATTTTACTTACTTCATATTTTACGAGAATAGCCTCGTAAAATAGGGAGAGTTTTTGGTAATTTTACAAAGTTTTTTTTTTTTTTTCAGTGTACTTACTGAATAGCTAAATTATTAAAAGTAAACCATTGTGCACCGTTGCGTATGATTGTTATTAAGGCTATTACAAAATAAATTATACGTCACAATGCACATAGGGGCAAAATGTAATGTTTTGTGGCATCAATTAAACCGCTGAAATTTTATAGACGTTATGCACACCATTTCAAAGAGCATTGTTTAAGGATTAAATTTATGTAAAAACATGTAAGACTTTCTTTGCAAAATTGCTAAAAATTTCGCAAAAACGAAAAATAATAATAATTTGTTAGAGGTAAAAAATGTTTGTATGCTTGTATTTTTATATATGGTTATGGATACCGTTAAAACAATTACTGTATTGAAAAATCATACATATGAAGCATTCCACACCAAATGTTCTGATAAAAAAAGTTATGCCGTATGAAGTTAAAATCGGACGTAAAAAAGAAAATAAATAAAAAATTAATGGTTTTTAAATAAAACGGCTTTGTAGATATAGTATAAAAAGTGTTAAACATTTCACTTTCCTAATATTATACAATAATGTGGTATAAAACGTATGAGTAATATACATATTAATTTCCGTAAAAAATCGCGATCGCGGCATCTAAATATTTTTTTAAGAAAATTAAAACTTGTATGCACCAAAAGAAACAAATTTAAGGGATAAGACCTACAAAAAACCAAAAAAAAAAAAAAATTTTTTGTGGTCACTCTAGTGTTCAATTTAGAGATGGGCGCGTGAGTGATTTTTGAATCACACTCACTCACTCTCTCGACACGAATTTTTGAATCACGCACACTCACTCACGAGCATATTATTTCTACTCACATTCACTTACAATCACGTGAGTAAATTTAATACAACTCACACTTACGTGCACTCACGCAAGCTTCACTCACACTCACGTTTTCTCACACTCAAGAAACTCTTATTTATACAAAAAAAATTTCAAAAACAAAAATTTGAAAAATCTTTCAAAATTTTCACAAAATTTAAAGTTCAGTAAAATTTTAAAAATTTTTTCGGATTTTTCGGGACGAAACTTAATATTTCGCCAAATTTTACAATTTTTTTGTTGCTTTTTTGGTACGGAAGGAAATATGAAGAGAAAATAAATCCCGCAAACTCACGCAAAAAAATTGACTCACGCACACTCACTCACGCAATTTTTTCTCCACTCACACTAACTCACAATCACGTGAGTAAAATTTAATTCAGTCACACTCACGCGTGAATCACGTGAATCACGCTCTAATCTGCTCATGTGCCCATCTCTAGTTCAAATTATAACTTTAATATATTAAAAAAAATAACAAAAAAATTACCAACAAAAAAAAGGTAATATTTTTAAAATGCAACTGCACATCGCGGGCTCATTTCGAGCAAGTTTTAATAAGTGATTCTTGTAAAGAATTATACCACTTACCACTGTATAAAAGTAACTAAGGATAATGTAGGATAATTGTCCACTTTTTGACCTTCAAAGTTAGGTTTTGAACAATTTCATAAAAAAAATGTTTTAGAACGGCGATAACTAGTTTAATATTTAATGCAATTTAACCAGCATGAATGCAAATTTTTAGTGCTAAAGCTACCTTTCCATTCATGTGTATAGTGTCAAAATTTTTTACTGGCATACCTTTTATTTTGAGTTTTCAACTAAAGACTATTTTAAATAATTTTTTTGTTTTTTTTTAACTTTTACTAACTTTAACACGATGGTAAGAAAAGAAGAATGGATAAATCAAAAAAGTAAAAATGCAGTCAAGCGCAGAAAAGTATAGGCTTTCGATATAAACAAAAAAAAATAACAAAATCGCTTTTTCAAAAATTCAATTGTTGCCAAGAAGTCCCATATAGCTGCCCCTATGTGCAATGTATACAATCTAGGGTTTCTATTCGGGAAAAATTTCCCTGGAAATTTTTTTCGAAAAAAAGTTTTAACCGAAATAAGGCACTCAAATGAGGTTATGTTAACAAACAAATTGCTACACCTTGGGATCGTAAAACTTGCACGGTATTTTAAAGAATCCAATTCATCTATAGGAAGCAACAGATTTGAGTATCAGCGTCATTACACAATATTTTCAAAAGTACAGCTGAAAACCCCATTTTCATCAAAGATGAGCGCTACAGAGCCATGATTACCGACTTTTTGTGGTCGTAATGGAATAAATCAACTTGGATGACATTTATTTTCATAAGGATGTCGCAATATGTCCCACAGTCCATCTAACAATCGATATTTTGCGCACTTAGTTCAGAAATCGTGTTTTTAGCCATATTCGCGGTGACAATTGATCAATTCAGAGCTTCCGATTAAAACCTTTAGAAAATTTGAGGGGTCTCGTTAAAGATTCATGCAACATGGGAAATCCAGAAATGTTCTAGGCCCTTTCGACGAATATCGTTCAAGCCATTCGTGAGATAGACCCAGAAACATTAGAAAAATGGGTGCCAAGAATGAACTACTGCGGAGCTAACCCAGGCATAAATGAAGTCGTTTGCCATAAATAATGGGAATATTTGCTCTTTCAAATAAAGCCATATGGTTCCAAAACTATTGAGTATTGTTCATCTCATTTCGGCACGGATGCTTTTAACCGATTAATTTTAACAATTCGAAAGTTTAATTAAATACCCAGCAAAACTTAGATTACCAAATAAGGTATAAAATAAGGTATAGGATCTCTTATTTTATACATTGTAGCATTGATGATTTTAACAGGCGATGAGACTCAAAGTAATACATCCACATTATCACGAAGAATACCAGTAAGGTATAAAATAAGTCATAAATTTATAACGAAGAATACGAGTAAGGTGTAAAATATATGATATTTTATAGGTTACGAGAAATGAAATTATATAGCATACCAGAAGATAATATATAAGGTGTTACGAGTAGTGAAAAAGTCATTTTGTATTAAATTTACTCACGTGATTGTAAGTGAGTGTAGGTACACAGAAAAAAATAAAAAATAAATTTAATTAAAAAATTCGTGGATTTAATTAAAAAATTAATTAAATCCGGACCAATCACTAAAATGCGCATATAAATTAAAAATATTTGTATGTCGTTAATTAAAAATAAATGAATATTTATTTAATTAAAAATTTAGTTCTATAAATTAAAAAATTTAATTAAAATTTAAAAAAAAAAAATAATTAAAATTTTAATTATATAAATTTAAAATTTAATTAAAAAAAAAAAATTAAATCAATTAAAATTTTAATTGTATAAATTAAAAAAATAATAAAAAATAATACATTTTTTAAAAAATAAATAATTAAAAAAAAACATTTTTTAAATAAAAAGGGTTAAAAAAATGTTTCTTTACCAAATATATTTATGCCGTAAAGACATAGTCAATGAGACAATTTTATAAAGTTGATTATAAACCTTTTATATACATACACATAAAACTATAAACAAAATGAGAATTCAAAGAACTATATGAGAAATAAAAAAAAATCAACAACCCGAGTAAAAAAAAATTGTATGGTAAAACATGTTATTTTATAAAATTATATATAATTTATTGGATCTGATTTTGCTAAATTTCATCCGAAAATTGGCCGCGCCAAAGTTATCTCATAACATCTTATAATATATGAAGTTACAGTTTAATATTTGATTGTATGTGATTTCATCCGGAAATTGGCCGCGCCAAAGTTATCCCAAATTATCTATTATCATGATTTTGTATTAAATATGATATGATATGATGTAATTTCATCCGGAAATTGGCCGCGCCAAAGTTATCTTAAAATATCCAATATCATGATTTTATATTAAATTGGATATTATATAATGTAATTTCATCCGAAATTTGGCCGCGCCAAAGTTATCTTATAATATCTGATATCTTGATTTTATAAAAAAATTATTGGATACATTTTTATCCAAAAAATGTTTCTGTTTTTAGATTTATTTTTAGATATAATAATGTCAAACTGAAAATAAATAAAAAAAAAAAAAACTTCGAACGGACGGGGATTAGAACCACAAGTCTTCCGTTTTGTAATCGCAATCTCTACCCTCTAGACCAGCGGACGTTGTTAGCAAATAACAACTTTAAAAGACTTAGTTTTAAATAAATTGATCGTATCTAATTATATCAAATTGATCTAACATATAGTAATATATGATAATATCCAATTAAATATGTTATTCACTTGTAAACAATTTTCAAAAAGACTTAGAAAATTTTTGATAAAATTTGCAAAAAAAAAAAAAATTGGAATGACGTACAGCGCTATTAGGGGCTTCCATGGTAAGCTTAAACAATAATTTTAATGTAGCGGTATGCCTTATTTCCAAGTCATAGGCTTCCAAAGTGAAATAAGACTTTGGCTTATAAATTTGAAATTTTTCATGGAATCAGGAAATCAGAATTAGATTTGAGATCGGGTTCCAAAAATCATTGATAATTTGATAATTTAAACCACATATAGCTATTATTAACTATATAAATGCAATATAATTTTTTAAAAATGATTGCAAAAATTCAAAAAGTAAAATTTTTTAAGTTCTAAAAAAACAAATGCAATAAAAAAGTGTTTTCCATTTAAAAAAAAATTAAAAAAATATATTTTTTTCTGGAATCGAACTCGGGTTCCCAAAAATGATAGATAATTTTATAATAAATTAAATATAGTTATATATAACTATATAACAGCAATATAATTTTTTAAAAATGATTGCAAAAATTCAAAAAAAGAAAAATTTTTAGTTCTAAAAAAAATAAGTGCAATAAAAAAGTGTTTTCTATTTAAAAAAAATTAAAAAAAAATATTTTTTTTCTGGAATCGAACTCGGGTTCCCAAAAATTATAGATAATTTTATGATAAATCAAATATAGTTATATATAACTGTATAAAAGAAAAATATTTTTTTTAAAATAATTGCAAAAATTCCAAAAATGAAAATTTTTTAGTTCTAAAAAAATTTAACGCAATAAAAAAGTGTTTTCTATTTAAAAAAAATAAAAAAAAAACTTTTTTTTCTCGACTGGGCCGGGAATCGAACTCGGGTTTCCAAAAATCATATGTAATCTTATATGATACAATAAAAAGTTTTGTATAACCATATATGTTGACACACAAAAATAAATTTTGAAATACTGGCATATATAATTATATATGGCTAGTTGTTTGCCCGAGTAAAAAGGAATTTATATAAATGTATATTATTTTATATGTTTTCATAAAACCATATAAAACTATATGAGTCAAAGTATAAAATTATATCTCACTTTGAAATTTTCCAATTTTTTTAAATGATGTAATATAAAATCATATCTAATTATATTGTTCATAATATATTAATATAAATGGTAGATGTAATCATACGTTGCACATAAAACTTAATCCGATTTCATACATTATTATACGTGAGTTTATATCTAATTATGTATAGGACTTTACTAAGCAAAAAATCCAGTATCAATTTATGTATAATTATATATGACTAATATAATACCATTTAAAATTATATATGGTTCCATACTAAAAAAATGTTCAACAAAAATAATAGATATAATTATATGTGTCTTAAACGATAACATATCTGTGTTTGTATGGTACTATATATACGCAAATTTCGTCAAAACTCAATATATATTTATAAATGGTCGCATATGTATTTTGATATAATCATGTATAAAAAAAATATATAATTATATATGCCAGTATTTCAAAATTTGTTTTTGTGTGTCAACATATATGGTTATACAAAACTTTTTATTGTATCATATAAGATATTGTATCATATAAGATTACATATGACTTTTGGAAACCCGAGTTCGATTCCCGGCCCAGTCGAGAACAAAAAAGTTTTTTTATTTTTTTTTTAAATAGAAAACACTTTTTTATTGCGTTTAATTTTTTTAGAACTAAAAAATTTTCATTTTTGGAATTTTTGCAATCATTTTTAAAAAATTATTTTTCTTTTATATAGTTTTATATAACTATATTTGATTTATTATAAAATTATCTATAATTTTTGGGAACCCGAGTTCGATTCCAGAAAAAAAATATATTTTTTTTATTTTTTTTAAATAAAAAACACTTTTTTATTGCATTTATTTTTTTTAGAACTAAAAATTTTTCTTTTTTTGAATTTTTGCAATCACTTTTAAAAAATTATATTGCTTTTATATAGGTTTATATAACTATATTTAATTTATTATAAAATTATCTATCATTTTTGGGAACCCGAGTTCGATTCCAGAAAAAAATATATTTTTTTAAATAGAAAACACATTTTTATTGCATTTGCTTTTTTAGAACTTAAAAAATTTTACTTTTTGAATTTTTGCAATCATTTTTAAAAATTTATATTGCATTTATATAGTTAATAATAGCTATATTTGGTTTAAATTATCAAATTATCAATGATTTTTGGAACCCGATCTCAAATCTAGTTCTGATTTCCTGATTCCATGAAAAATTTCAAACTTTCAAGCCAAAGTCTTATTTCACTTTGGAAGCCTATGATTTGGAAATAAGGCATACCGTTACATTAAAATTATTGTTTAAGCTTACCATGGAAGCCCCTAATAGCGCTGTACGTCATTCCAATTTTCTTTTTTTGTGCAAATTTTATCAAAAATTTTTTAAGTCTTTTTGAAAATTGTGTACAAGTGAATAACATATTTAATTGGATGTAATCATATATTACTATATGTTAGATCAATTTGATATAATTAGATACGATCAATTTATTTAAAACTAAGTCTTTTAAAGTTGTTATTTGCTAACAACGTCCGCTGGTCTAGAGGGTAGAGATTGCGATTACAAAACGGAAGACTTGTGGTTCTAATCCCCGTCCGTTCGAAGTTTTTTTTTTTTTTTTTATTTATTTTCAGTTTGACATTATTATATCTAAAAATAAATCTAAAAACAGAAACATTTTTTGGATAAAAATGTATCCAATAATTTTTTTATAAAATCAAGATATCAGATATTATGAGATAACTTTGGCGCGGCCAAATTTCGGATGAAATTACATTATATAATATCCAATTTAATATAAAATCATGATATTGGATATTTTAAGATAACTTTGGCGCGGCCAATTTCCGGATGAAATTACATCATATCATATCATATTTAATACAAAATCATGATAATAGATAATTTGGGATAACTTTGGCGCGGCCAATTTTCGGATGAAATCACATACAATCAAACATTAAACTGTAACTTCATATATTATAAGATGTTAGGAGATAACTTTGGCGCGGCCAATTTTCGGATGAAATTTAGCAAAATCAGATCCAATAAATTATATATAATTTTATAAGATAACATGTTTTGGCATACAATTTTTTTTACTCGGGTGGTCAAAAAAATATTTTTTTTATACATGATTATATCAAAATATATATTCCATTACATATGCGACCATTTATAAATATATATTGAGTTTAGACGAAATTTGCGTATATATAGTACCATACAAACAGAGATATGTTATCGTTTAAGACACATATAATTATATCTATTATTTTTGTTGGAAATTTTTTTAGTATGGAACCATATATAATTTTAAATGGTATTATATTAGTCATATATAATTATACATAAATTGATACTGGATTTTTTGTTTAGTAAAGTCCTATACATAATTAGATAAAAAATCACTTATAATAATGTATGAAATCGGATTAAGTTTTATGAGCAACGTATGATTACATCTACCATTTATATTAATATATTATGAACAATATAATTAGATATGATTTCATATGACATCATTTAAAAAAATTGGAAAATTTCAAAGTGAGATATAATTTTATACTTTGACTCATATAGTTGTATATGGTTTTATGAAAACATATAAAATAATATACATTTATATAAATTCCTTTTTACTCGGGAAACTGTTTAAACTTATGTGTTTTTTTTTATCTGCAAAACAATGCAAGAGAAAAACACCCAGTAGCACACACACACGAAAAACAAAACAAACAAAAAATAAGTAAAACTAAAAATGTAATTAAACAATTAATTATATAAATTAAATATTTAATTAATATTAAATTTAAAAACAATTAAAATGTTAATTAAAATAAAGTTAAACATTTAATTAAACAATTAATTATATTAATTAAAAATTTAATTGAAATTAAATTAAAAAACAAATAAAATTTTAATTAAAATAAAATTTGCGATATTATTTTCTGTGTAGATAAAATATGCTCGTGAGTGTGTGTCGTTAGAAATTTCCTGTCGTGAGCCCATCTCTAGTTTAAACTTTTGCATTTTTTTAAAAAATAATTATTTGTTATGTTATTGTAATGCATTATGCATCCAATTATAAATAATACATTATTTCAAACTTTCAAATAATACATAATGTAACCAAATATAAGTCATCCATGATTTAATGTTTAGAAATAATAAATATGAAATACATTTTTTCCAATAATCATGTATTACGTAGCAAATTATTAGTAATGCATTATTTTTCACTTGAAAATAATATGTTGTGGAACAAATGTTTGGTAAGACATCATAAAATAATGCTACAAATAAGTTATATGCATTACCTGGTAATGTGTTATATAATCACTACCCATTACCAAAGTTTTGCTGGGTTATTCGGTATTCGGCCATATTCGTCCAAAAATGTGACCGAAGCCGAATAATGGCCGAATAGTACTTTTTTGCCTACCGAATATTCGGTCAGACACTTCATATTATAAAGGAAGATTTTAATTAAATACATTTTGTGAGCATTAATTTTTTTCGAAAATCCCCCTTATGGGGAGGCCACTAGAAAAAGGGGGCGTTGACCGCCCATTTTTTCTCAAATCGAATATTTCGACAGTAGAACCCTGCATACCAAATTTGGTGAGGCTAGCTTGTCGGAAAATAGTTTTTGCCGCGATTTGGGGTTTTTCGGCCATAGTGCATTGTGATGGGTATCAATATTCTAGGCAAGGACGAATTTAACTTTTTTCTAAATTTTATATTTTTTTTTCATCATTTGCTAATTTATTTATTTTATTTGTTTAAAACGTTTTCAGGCAATGTGCAGGGTATTAACAGATACGGTTTAACCCGAAAACCCCATATCACTTGATTTATTATTTATTTATATTAAAAATATATTATTAAGTGCGGTTAACACAATATCCAGTTAAATCAAAGTTAACGTAACCTCCGGTTAGTCCCATACAAATTTGACATCTATAACCTCCGGTTAGCACTAACCCCAATTTATCTTTCGGTTAGTTCGTTTGTGTTATCGGCCCTAAATATATTTTATTTATACAAAAAAAGCAACAGTTGATTTTGAAGAAAACTTGAAGTACTTTGATATGTATAAAGTCTTATGTACATAGGAAATTTTGTTTAAAAATGTAAAATTTTAAAGAGTTTATTTATAAACAAGTTTATTACCTGGTTTTTAGGTACCATTTTAGTTTAAACTTTACTAAAGTTAGGAACATCTATTTTTTTTTAAGTTCCTAAACTGAGTATTCTAGTAAATTTAATTAGATTTTTGTGTGTTTTGGGGTAAAAAAAGAAGTAAAATAACAAAAGTGAAATCTAATCATATTAATCAATAACTTATCAATCTCTCTCTCAGATAACAAATATTGTATGCATAATTTTTAAACAGTTTGCTGAAATTTTTTGTGTGTCCAAAAACTGTATTACCAACCACTACCATTTGACAAAAATATTCTATAAACTTTTTAATATTAATATTAATAGAACAACAAAACAAGTTATAAAATAATAACAATAAAAAACATACAATCCCTAATCAGTTCAACTAAATGTAGTATCGCATAAATAATAGTGAAATAAATACCAAAAGTGTACACTTTTCGAATTGTCATAAATAAAATAAATTCGACCATTATTGGTTTGAATGGATATGTTATCGCTTGTATTATTTTTTTTTTCCTTTTTGTGCGATTATAAACTAATAATTCGTTAGCGATAAACACTATTGTATTATTAATATTTCTAGAACGAATCTATAAAAAGCCATCGAAACCAGTTGTACAAATCAGTTGGCCAAAATTTTTTGGACGCGTTTAAACATATTTTTTGTAGGGCAAGATGTTGCCACAAAAAATAAAAATTGGAGTCGCGTTAGGACTCCTGATATTTTGTATAAATAGTGTAATCGGTAGGTGTTGAAAAAAATTATTAAATAAATAAAAAAAATAATTGAAAAGGATATTTAAAGTATTGATAAAAAAACAAATAATAACAATAAAGGTGAAAAAATCAAAAAAATATAAAAAAAACTCGTGTATGGAATTACCCACAAAATCAAACAACAAAAAAAAAACAAAAAAAAAAGAATGGATTATCCCTTATCACGTTATTTATGGATTTACAAGGATTATACCAACTTAGTTAATACCATATAATGAAATAATTAAAAATGTTTCTATTAAATAAACTGTTTTTTAATGTTATGCAACAAAATCAATAAACATTAATAAATTTAATCAACTTGAACCTTGTGTTGGGCAATAAAAATTTAAGTGAATTGAACCAAATATTCAAGTTTAAAGAAATAAAAAAATCTAATAAAGATTATAAAAATAATTAAATATCAAAATACTATTATCCTTAAAGGATTATCAACATTTTTAAATGTGTGAAGAATAGTGTATTGAAAAGTGTGTGTTATATTAATGAACGAAATAATGAACTAAAATATAAAAAAAAAAAATCTTGAACAAATTTCCGAACATGAAAAAATTTTATTTGACAAAAAAAAAAAAGAAGTTATATAGACAATTTCTGATTTTGTTTAGCAATTTCGTTCCTAAGATGGATATAGCCCTCTGCTAGAGTGTTCTGTTGTAATATGCAAATAATAAAAGATAAACAATTATGAAAATTAACTCGGACAAATCCATGAATACCTAAGGACCTCTTTAAGTGATTTTTTCTAACTTAAAAAAACACACTTCAAAACTTTGACTGGAAATATTCAATTTTGAGTAAAAACATTGATTTTTATGAGTGTATATTTTTTTTTGAGTGTTAATTATTTTTTTACCCGAGTAAAAAAAATGATATGACGCAATATATAATTTAATATGGGTTCGTGTCTATTTTGATATAATCTTATACGAAAAATGGTTTCATAAGATTTGATCTAATATTATATAATAATATCAGTTTTTATAACTTTATATCGACTTCGATACGAGTTTTGGTCTAATCCAATGATATAAAAATTATATCCAATTATATTAAAATTTATACAATTTTATAAATCGGATCTTTTTTTAGTTTTTAATAAAAAGTTAAAAAATTAAAATAATAAAAATTAGTTGTTACCCGAGTAAAAAAAAATTGTATGGTAAAACATGTTATCTTATAAAATTATATATAATTTATTGGATCTGATTTTGCTAAATTTCATCCGAAAATTGGCCGCGCCAAAGTTATCTCATAACATCATATAATATATGAAGTTATAGTTTAATATTTGATTGTATGTGATTTCATCCGGAAATTGGCCGCGCCAAAGTTATCCCAAATTATCTATTATCATGATTTTGTATTAAATATGATATAATATGATGTAATTTCATCCGGAAATTGGCCGCGCCAAAGTTATCTTAAAATATCCAATATCATGATTTTATATTAAATTGGATATTATATAATGTAATTTCATCCGAAATTTGGCCGCGCCAAAGTTATCTTATAATATCTGATATCTTGATTTTATAAAAAAATTATTGGATACATTTTTATCCAAAAAATGTTTCTGTTTTTAGATTTATTTTTAGATATAATAATGTCAAACTGAAAATAAATAAAAAAAAAAAAAACTTCGAACGGACGGGGATTAGAACCACAAGTCTTCCGTTTTGTAATCGCAATCTCTACCCTCTAGACCAGCGGACGTTGTTAGCAAATAACAACTTTAAAAGACTTAGTTTTAAATAAATTGATCGTATCTAATTATATCAAATTGATCTAACATATAGTAATATATGATTATATCCAATTAAATATGTTATTCACTTGTACACAATTTTCAAAAAGACTTAGAAAATTTTTGATAAAATTTGCAAAAAAAAAAAAAAATTGGAATGGCGTACAGCGCTATTAGGGGCTTCCATGGTAAGCTTAAACAATAATTTTAATGTAGCGGTATGCCTTATTTCCAAGTCATAGGCTTCCAAAGTGAAATAATACTTTGGCTTATAAATTTGAAATTTTTCATGGAATCAGGAAATCAGAATTAGATTTGAGATCGGGTTCCAAAAGTCATTGATAATTTGATAATTTAAACCAAATATAGCTATTATTAACTATATTAATGCAATATAAATTTTTAAAAATGATTGCAAAAATTCAAAAAGTAAAATTTTTTAAGTTCTAAAAAAACAAATGCAATAAAAAAGTGTTTTCCATTAAAAAAAAAATAAAAAAATATATTTTTTTCTGGAATCGAACTCGGGTTCCCAAAAATGATAGATAATTTTATAATAAATTAAATATAGTTATATATAACTATATAACAGCAATATAATTTTTTAAAAATGATTGCAAAAATTCAAAAAAAGAAAAATTTTTAGTTCCCAAAAAAAATAAATGCAATAAAAAAGTGTTTTCTATTTAAAAAAAATAAAAAAAATATATTTTTTTTCTGGAATCGAACTCGGGTTCCCAAAAATTATAGATAATTTTATAAAAAATCAAATATAGTTATATATAACTGTATAAAAGAAAAATATTTTTTTTAAAATGATTGCAAAAATTCCAAAAATGAAAATTTTTTAGTTCTAAAAAAATTAAACGCAATAAAAAAGTGTTTTCTATTTAAAAAAAATAAAAAAAAAAACTATTTTTTCTCGACTGGGCCGGGAATCGAACTCGGGTTCCCAAAAATCATATGTAATCTTATATGATACAATAAAAAGTTTTGTATAACCATATATGTTGACACACAAAAATAAATTTTGAAATACTGGCATATATAATTATATATGGCTAGTTGTTTGGTCAAAAAATATTTTTTTTATACATGATTATATCAAAATATATATTCCATTACATATGCGACCATTTATAAATATATATTGAGTTTAGACGAAATTTGCGTATATATAATACCATACAAACACAGATATGTTATCGTTTAAGACACATATAATTATATCTATTATTTTTGTTGGAATTTTTTTTAGTATAGAACCATATATAGTTTTAAATGGTATTATATTAGTCATATATAATTATACATAAATTGATACTGGATTTTTTGTTTAGTAAAGTCCTATACATAATTAGATATAAAGTCACGTATAATAATGTATGAAATCGGATTAAGTTTTATGTGCAACGTATGATTACATCTACCATTTATATTAATATATTATGAACAATATAATTAGATATGATTTTATATGACATCATTTAAAAAAATTGGAAAATTTCAAAGAGAGATATAATTTTATACTTTGACTCATATAATTTTATATGGTTTTATGAAAACATATAAAATAATATACATTTATATAAATTCCTTTTTACTCGGGTATTGAAAAAAAATTAGAAAAATTTCAAAAAATGGAGTCATGTTAAATTTTATATAAAACACTTAAAAATATTTTCAAAAAAATTTGTGCTTGGAAAAACTTGGAAAAATTTAAAAAAATGAGTCATATAAAATTTTATATAAAACACTTAGAAAATATTTGCAATAAAAAAATGTTCCTTGAAAAAAACTTAGAAAAAATTTAAAAGATGGAGTCATATAAAATTTTATATGAAACACTTAGAAAATATTCGTGATAAAAAAGTGGTGCTTGGAAAAAACTTAGAAAAATAAAAAAATATGAAGTCATATGAAATTTTATATAAAACACTTTGAAAATATTTGCAAGAAAAATATGTTCTTGGAAAAAACTAAAAAAAATTAAAAAATAATGGAGGCATATAAAATCATATATAAAACACTTAGAAATTTGCAATGATGCATGAGACCAGATGTTACAACATATAGTTATGTATGGCGATATCTTAAACAAATCGCACATCAAAATTTATTATATAAATTTATATCGCGAGACATAGTGTCACACATGATCATATATGAAATAATATGACTATATAAAAGTATATAAGATCATATTAAATTATTTTTACTCGGGTAGTTAATTTTTTTTATATATATAATACATTGTCGACCTGTATTCAAAATAAATAATTTGGCCAAAATGAGTATAATAAAAAAATAAAATCTTACGCTGAATCCGAAAATCAAATTTTCATCATTTTTAGAAAGTGGTTTGTTTTTCTTAACCTTAAATATCTCCATTTTCAGAACCCGTTCTGAAATTTTCCATTTTTTAAAAAAGTCAATTTATCAAAAATCCGGCCACTTTTTTTTTCTTTTTTTTAAAGTTTAGATGTTTGTCCATCCACACAAAAAAAATCAGAAATGTATTTTTCGTTTTTTTCTCGAAAAAAACGAAAAATAAATTTCTGATTTTTTTTGTGTGGATGGACAAACATCTAAACTTAAAAAAAAAAAAACAATTAAAAAAAAGAAAAAAAAAAGTGGCCGGACTTTTGATAAATTGACTTTTTTAAAAAATGGAATATTTCAGAACGGGTTCTGAAAATTTTTCAAGGAAAACATTTTTATTCGATAGCCCATACGAAACTATATAAGAATGCAAATTTTTAAGATTGTGGTGCATTCCGTTTTAATGTGATAAATATTTAATCAATGCAACTCGCCACAAATTTGACCATTTTTCCAATATTTGACCACGCCTCCTAAGCCCAGTTTTTGAAAAATTGAAAAACCAAAAACGCAATTTTCTAAGTTCCATATAGGGCTATCCATACAAGCTATTCAGAATTTTATGGTACACGTGTTTTTTTTCGCTGGACATTTGGTGTGGAATGCCTCATTTATGGATTTAATTGTTTTTGTTTTTAAATTAAAGGTAATTTAATGATTTATCAACCCTACATACAACATTTTTCAATCTAATTATCGCCTTGAAAGCTATTCATCAATATATCGACAAGATAGCTTCAAAGGATTTCATTCCTTAATTCGATTTCGCATTTTGAATGAAAATTTTGTGATTGCATTCCCCAATCACATTTTACCGAATTAATTGAATTTACTTTAGATTCATTCGATTTATAAATATTGAATGCATTCCATATATTTTTCATTCGACTTTTAAAAATCGATTGCAATCGATTTTCTTTTCATTCCACTTGAAAAATCGTTGCATAAAAAACTAACCAATAAAGAACAAAACGGAGGCAATTTTTTGTCCGTAGTAGCGCCAACACTCTTCACACTTTTTGGCGTGTAGGTAATTAAATACTGTGTGATTGTGAATTTTTTCAAATTTTCGGGAATACCAATTTTTTTTGGATTCTATTGGATTCTAGAAAATTGATTGCATTCGCAGTGAAATGATAAAAATCGAACGCATTCGATATTTCTAAACAACAAATTGAATGCATTCATTTTTTCCATTCAATCGAATGAATTCCAAGGACTGCATTCAATGTTGATTTTTGAAATCGAATGCATTCACTGACTATGAAAATTGAATGGATTTTTTTGAGAATTCATTCGAAAAGGATTTCATTCTTCAAAGCTCTGATCGGCAATGTTTCCTCAATTGTACCGAAATTTGAGAAAAAAAGTAAATTCAATTGAAAATTTCAGAATGAAAAAAAATATTAAAATTCATTTCGATCTTTACAGATCAAGTCTGATCTATTACAAAGAAAATAAGAGGTCTTTTAAAAAAAATCCGTTAAAAAATGTAAAAGGTGCGTGCATTTGAGAATAATACAAAATTCAGTTTTAATACAAATACAGTTATATTTGTGTGTTTTAACATTAGCACACCCAAAATAAACAAATGAAACTGATTTTTTATGAAACTAAAGTTGTGCATTTTTGTTCAAATGTATGTAACTTCCCGAGTAAAAATAAACATATATGACAATATATAACTTGATACAAACATAATAAATTATATATGATTATACATCCGTGAGATATTTTTTAATTTTTTTAATGCAGTTATGTGTAGTAATATACAATTGAATCATGATTCGGATTAAAAGGTGTACGGTTGATATAATTATATAAAATTATATGAGGGTCAATACAAAATTTGTTTTTCTGTATAATTTAATATAAAATTATATATATCCTATTCTGTTCCATATATAACACTATATGTTTCCATTTAACCAACAATTTTCTAAGTTTTTAAGGCAAAGTATAAGAACAAGGACATAACTATTATAAGTTTTATGGCGAATTACTTATGTCATAACTATAATAGGTCAATTTTTATTTTATTTCTTATGAATAACTATTAAATACTAATTAATATTTTTTTTATTGTAAAATAATAGTTATGGGCGTAAGTAATTTTTATAAATTAAGCCGCGGTCACTTCAATTTTTGAAAAAAAGTATGATTTTTAACGAATTATTTAGTTTTAGAAAATATCCTTCCAAAAAAGGATATCATTTCATTTGCACCTACAAAGGATAAAAAATAACTATTATAAAATAATAGTTATTTAATAGTTATTTTGGTGATAATAATTATTTTCAATTTTTTCAAATAACTATTAAAAGTTGGCAATTTTTTGGAAATCCAAAATGTCGATAATAGTTATTTTGGGTCCTTGTATAAGAAACTTTTTAAAATGTTCCTAAACATTTCCTTGTTAGGGTTATGTATATCACCTATCTGGTTCGAAGCGTACCCGAACATTTTTTTGTTTAAGAAAATTATATGTTTGGTGAATGTATCGTTGACCTGTGGTGTAACTCAACCCAAACCAAAAAACACCAGGATTTTACATGTTTTTATGCAATTAGATCTAATTAGATCCACTAATATATGGCAATGTCTGGTCAAAACTCGGATGAAATCAAATCATATTTTATACAAATTGATCTTTTTTAATGCAAAAACATCCACCATTTTTCGGATCAAATTGCGTTTAGTTATATATTGTATTACATATCAATATATATTGCATCATATAAAAATTTTTACTCGGGTTCTACAATTTTTTTACGGATTTTATTAAATTTTATTTTTTATTTTCTTCGTAATAAATCAGACTTCAATTTAACGTTAGGAAATGAAATTTAAATTTCGTTTAAAATGATGAAATTTTTTGATATATCGATAAATAGATTCTAAGCCGATAATTAGATTGAAAAATATTGCATATAAAATTGATAAAGTATTTAGTTAGCTTTAATTTCAAAGTAAAAAAATCAAATCCTCCAATTTTGTCCGAAGATATTTTTATTTATGACAACCACTTCTTTAAATATGGATTTAACATGGAAATAAATGTTAAATATCGTGAATCGAACAAATTTTTTAAATTTGTAAACTTGTATTACACTCAATAAACTAAAAATGTATAAAAACTAAATCTCTGCATTTTGCTCAAATGCTTATAACTTGTACAATTTTTAAGGATTTTTTTTTTTAAACCATCTTAATTTCTTCGTATTAGATCAGACTTGAACTGCAAAAAGCAAAAAACGAATTTAAAATTTTTTTTCCTTTGTGAAATTTACAATTGGGCTTTTCACAATAACGATTAAATTTGCCTTTTTTAGTTGGGTATTTGGCAAATTTGCCATTTTACTAAACGTCAAGTATTTGCCACCATTTTTTCATTACATATCGTGAGCGCACTTTTCGTTAATAATTTGCACAAAATAACTTTAATTAACTTTTTACATTCACAATTTAAAAATAAGCACAAAAAATGTGTATGTTTCTTTTTGTATAAATGTTTTTGTTGCCGCGTTCGAAATTTCAGCATAAACAATCACAGCTGTTGTCATTTTTACGTTTTTTTTTATTTGCACAATGGCATTTTGTTTTTAGGCAAGGTTTGAGTTGGGCATTTTAAGAAAAATATGCCACATTCAAATTGGCATTTTTTTGACGTTTGGCACATTTGCCAAATACCAAACTAAACAAGTAAAAAAGTTAAATTCGGCCTTGCCGAATGTAGTGATACCCTCCACAATTTTAAAAAGATTATTGCAAACATCTTTATTTAAAAGGAAATTACTTTTGAAAAAAAAAATTTTTGAAAAAAAATTTCCGCGAAAAAAAATTTGGTAAAAAAAAAATCCGCGATTTTTTTCTATTTTTTTCAAAAAATATGTTCGTACTTGTTTAAATACCATTTGGTGCTCAATTATGTTCACATATGTCAACCAGAAGCCGAATTAAAGCATTTTTAGGTTATGTTGAATGTACTGAAATTTTTGAGGTGTGCTTACATTTTCGATCATAACTTTTGAACCGCAGAACCGATATCGCTCAAATGCAATACCAAACTTCTCGGGAGAACTTCCAATATATATGTTAAGTTTCAGTCATCTCTGTGCAATATTTTGTCCGCGAGAGCATTTTCCACAGAAAGACAGACAGACGGACAGACGGACAGACGGACATCGCTAGAATGTCTTAAAATCGATCGGGCATCATGAATATATATACTTTATGGGGTCCCAGACCGATATTTCGATGAGTTACAAGCGGAATGACAAACTTATATATACCCTCTATCACTAAGTGGAGGGTATAAAAAGGCAAATTTAATCGTTACTGTGAAAACCCTAAATGTAATTTTAATTTTTTGGCACATTTTGCCAATAATTAATAGCTTTTAAGGCTATAATCAGATTTAAAAATGTTTTTTATTTAAATTACCCTCAATTTAAAACAAAAAACAATGAAATCCATTAATTTGCTCCGGAGATATTTTATTTTAAGTAACACCCCTTTTTTAAAAAGATGAAAATTTAAAAAGTTGTCGATATCTCAAAAACTGTTTTACTTTTGAAACTTTGGAGTGGTTTTTCAAATTCAGCGTAAGATTTTACATGTAAAATGAATGCAACATGTCGTAGATCTAAATCTCTGTAAACTAGTGTAATTAGAAGTAGTATTTTTATTTAGTTCGGTTTGCGTCCATATAATTATGGACTCAAACGGCTCGGCCGAAACAACTTTAACCTCAAGTTGCGAACACTGTAAATGTGTCTCTTGATTATGAATCTGGGGTACCCCACGACTATATTTTGACGAAAATTTAAATAAATCGCGGTCAAAAGTCAAAAAATTTACATTTTAAGGATTACTCACTTCGCCGTCGTGGCTGACATAGCGCTGACATATGCTTTATGCTTTAATCAAAAATCAAGATTTTTTATTTATGAATCCATTAATAGAATAATTCTTTAATAAACGCTTAATAAAACTTTCTAAAATCTGAACGATTTTCGCAATTAAAAAAAAATATAAAAATATCAGTGAATGAACATTGACTTTTCAGTTTTAATAAATTGGATTATAAAGTTTGAAGTCGTTTCATATTTATTACAACAAAAAAAAATACACTCAAAAAATTATGTAGGTAAATTCCAGAGAATTTTCACTTAAACCAAATGAAATTTGATTTAAAAACCATTCCACTGATTTTTCATTTAAAATAAAATCATATTACAGTAAATTTAAATGTTAATATAATGACTAAAAGAAACAATAAAAAAACTAATGAATATTCTCTTTTTTGTATTGAAAAACATTAAAACTATAGAAGAAATTTTTTACTGCCGAAATTGAATGTAACGGAAAATTCATTTTTAAGGCAGTAATTTTTTTTAAACTACAGAAAAAGTAGAAAACAAGAAATCCTTAATAAAATAAGTGATTTTTCTTTTAAAATAACTTTACTGACAATTTTTTTTTAAATAAACTACAAACAGTTAATGTCATAATTTTCTTAGTGTTTACAAATTTAACTGTGTAAACAAGGATATATGTATGAACTAGGGCTTCCAATCGGGATTGGTTTTTCTTAATCCCGGGATTCGGGATTGAAGAAAAATTTTCGGGATCCCGATTTCGGGATCCCGGGATTTTCGGGATATTTTGAATCCCGGGATTCACGGGATTTTTTGGAAATTTCCGGGATTTTTCGGGATTTTCAAAAATTTTTAGTATTTTTTGTCACTTTAACAAATTCACGCGTTCGTAAAAATTAGCAAAGTTTTGTTGATGTTGTGAAAAAGGTCAGGATTCCTCCTGTGAAGAATATACGTATTCGGTTATCTTTCTTATCTTTCGTCGTGTCTCATCGTTATCAACTTTTAATGAGCGTGAGTTGAAAAATAAATTAATTTTCAAATTTTTGCATAAGTGATTAATTTTTTGCTATTTTTGCTATTTTTTTTTATTTTTTTTTAATTTATTTTATTTTTTTTTTAAATTTATTTGTTTTTTTTTCTTGCAAAAAAAAAATATTGTTTAGCAATGTTTTTTTTTTGGAAAAAATGTGTTAGCGAGAGTAGAGTTTGCATGACTCACGCGTGAGCGTAAACGATAAGTGACTGATTCCATTATTGTTTGCGTGAGCGTGACTGAGTGTGAGTCAAAACCCACTTACGCCTTTAAAAAAATGTTTTAGTAAAACATAAAATTAGAATTTCTTTACATTTCGCAAACATTTCACCTTTTTCTATAACAAAAACATGGTGCCCAAAAGTTCCGCTTTTGTCGATTTTTTTTTATTTTGTTTCACAAAATTTATATCTTATTCAAATTATTTTAAAAAAATCTAAAAATAACAAAAAATATTAAAAAAAATAAAAAAATCGGGATCCCGAAAATCCCGGGATTGAAAATCAGAAATCCCGAGATTCGGGATTTGCCTAATCCCGAAAATCCCGGGATTTCCGGGATCGGGATATCCCGATTGGAAGCCCTAGTATGAACATAAGTGTGTCACATGGCGTATGAATAATAAACAATATCACATAATAATATCAAGTATACGATCGATATGCATAAGAACTATGTAGCTAGTAGCAGGCTTAAATTTTAATCAATTTGAAATTAAAATCTTATTTGAAATACCATTACATATATTTTCAATAACAATTTAAGTACTAAAAAGATTAAAAATGTGATTGAATTTTGTTTTTTAACACACACTTATGATAATCAATAATCCAAATATACACCATTCAGGTACTGATAACAACAAATAAAATGTTATAATCGAGCCGATTGATATGTGGGTAGTGGAGTTTCCAAGGGAAGCTTTTTATTATTGTGTTTCTATTTTAACTCAAGTGGATGGAAATATGTACATACGTACAAAACCCATTACTTAGTTGCATATCATACCTCGGAAATGCTACATTTTGTTTGGCAATAAAGATGCCATGCCAATTCTAATTTTGCAATAAAAATGTTTGAAGCGATGAATTGAAGTTAAGATTTTATTTCGAACTGGTTTTAGCAATCTAAGCAGAATTTATTTTTCAAAATTTTCTGTCAAACAGTAAAGTAATAAACTTAAACTTTAAAAAAAATCGAAAAAAGATTTTTTTAAAGAAATTATTCTAGCTCAAGGTCATATTTCTTTACTAATCCTTACGATGATATTGTCAAAGAAACAATTTTCAAGAAACTGTTTATAAAGTTGTTTGTTTTAAATTGATTGATTTCGATTTTGTCAAAATCTTGTAAAGAATATTTAACAAATTGACAATCGTTAGTGGCAAGATATGAGTATGTATCTGAATAGCAAAGACATATATAATAAAGATGCAGCAAATGTTTCTTCTTTTTACTGTTCTCTAGATGGCGTTTTTTATAACTGTTTCCGGCAGTTTATTAAAAGTTCTTAATTTCATTTGTTAATGACTGAAATCTTGATTACCACATAAAAATCAATAAAGCAAATAAAAACAAACCGTTTTTGCACTTCTTTGGTTTTTATTTGTTTATTTTTCTAATAATAAATATTTTTTTCTTCTCTTCCGTTTTCGGAATTTACTGAAAAAATAAGCATACGCCCTCTATATTTACAATGCGCATACGTTTTCTAGGGGTCTGCTGAATAGCTTCTTTCCAGCGACACCTATCGGGTCTATTCATATACAATTTTCTCATGACGAAACATATGTACATACATTCAAGTGCTGTAATTGAATGGAAAAAATGAATGCATTCGATTTCTCGTTCATTCGATTTAGAAAAATCTAATGCATTTTGAAAGTCGAATAAAAAAAAATATATCGAATGCATTTATAAATCGAATGAGTCCAAAGTGAATTCATTCAGTTCGCTAAAAAGAGATTGGGGAGTGCAATGCCAAGTCGAATAAAGGCATGAAAGCCTTCAAATTTCTGGAATAGACAAACATCTAAAAAAAAGTTCCCGGCTTTTAGATAAATTAAATTTCTTACAAAATGAAAAATTTCAGAACAGGTTCTGAAAATTTTCCAAAAAAATAGTGTGAAAGTAAAATTATATTTTTCTAAAAATTTAGGACGTTATGCTTCGTTTTTACTAGTTTCTTATAATCCAGTTATTATTATAATTATCATGTAATGTAAAATTTATTCAAGTGCAATCAATATGTGAAAACTATTACAAGTCGCAGCCCATGACCATCTGTATAATATTTGCCATTAACTGCCTTGGTACGGTCGCTCTAGAGCGATACGCTAAGTTGGCTGTTAAGCCAGTGGCGTATACAGGGGGGGGGGGGGGACCGGGGGCCCGGGCCTCCCCCGAAATGATTTCTCAAATTTCAGGATTTGGTATCAAATAACAAGTACAATTTTAAAAATCTTCTTAAAAAATAGAAAAACATTAAAGAATCTAAAATTTTTTGAAGAAAAATTTTTTGAAACTGAAAATTTTTCTGTTAAAAAATCTCAAAATCTGAAAATTTTTCTTAGGATTTGAAACTTTTCAACTTAAGAATCTAATGAAAAAATATCTTAGAACCTGAAGTTTAATGTACACAAAAAATGGACCTAATTGTAAGTAAAATGTAGTCAAATCTTAAAATGCGATTTTGTCTTTTAGAAAAATTTCTCAGAACGAGACTATTTTTAAAAAAAAAATGTCTCTCAATCTAAGACTTAGCAATAATGCCTTAAAATATTAGCCTTTTTTTTGCAGAATCTAAGACTTTTTCTATAGGAAAAAAGTCTCAGAATCTGAGACTTTTTCTATAAAAAACTCTCAGAATCTGAGGCTTTTCTATATGAAAAATGCTTCAGAATCTGAGAACTTTCTATAGGAATAATGTCAATGAGTCTGAAAAATGTCACAAAATCTAAGATTTTTTCTATAAAAAAATTCTTAGAATCTGAAGCTTTTCTATATGAAAAATGTTAGACTTTTTTAACGAAAAATGTTTCAGAATCAACGAATTTTTCTTAAGGAAAATTATCTCAAAATCGTAGATTTTGTATAAAGGAAAAATTTCTCAAAGACACAAGCTGAGACTTTTTGTATAGAAAAATGCTTAAAATCTGAGACTTTTTCTATTGTAAAAATCAATTTTTCTATAAGAATAATGGTTTAGAATCTGAGTATTTTTCTATGGACTTTTTCTTTAGGAAAAATGTCTCAGAATCTGGGCCGTTTTCAATTTCCTATAGGCAAAATGACTTAGATTCTGAGACTTGTTCTATAGAGAAGTGTTTAAGCATCTAAGACTTTTTCTATAGGAAAAATGTCTCAGAATCTATGAAATTTTCTGTAGAAAAAATGTCTAAGAAACTTACACATTTTCTATAGGAAAAATATATATCTTAGAAAATTATATATCCATAAGAATCTTAGATTTTCTATACGAAAAATGTCTCAGAATCAGAAACTTTTTCTAAAGGAAAAATGTCTAAGAATCTGAGACTTTTTCTATAGGAAAAATGTCAAATAATCTTAGATTTTTTCTAAAAAAAATTTTCTTAGAATCCGAGAGTTTTTCTTTAGGAAAAAATGTTTTAGAATCTAAGGCTTTTTTGTACTGGTTTCTTTTTAAAAAGGTCTCGGAATGTGAATCATTTTTCTTATAGAAAAAGCAAAGATTTTCTCAGAATCTAAAACTTTTTGTGTAGAATGTTTCAGAATCTGAGAAAAACTAAAAATGTCTCAGATTATGGGAAAATGTCTTACAACCGGAGTCTTTTCTTTTGGAAAAGTATTTTATGAATATGTTTATAGAATCATTTTCTAAAGTGACTTTTTCCGAGAAACGTTTTTCATTGGAAATATGATTTAGAGTCTTTGACTTTTTCTATAACAAAAACTGTCTAAACTGGAAATTGTCATAGAATCTTAGACTTTTCTTTTAAAAAAAATTTCAGGTTCTGATAATCTTCTTTGTAAAAATATATCAGCATCTGATACAATTCACACTTTAAAAAAGGCTTACTGTGTGATTCGCTATCTCGGTCGAAGTGAGTGACTACAAAATTTGTACGTAAAACAAAAACAAAAAACTCAAATTTGTTTTTGTTTTACGTACAAAATTTCTAGTCACTCACTTTGTACGACGTACTGAATCAGGGCATTAATGTAAATTTTTTGTAAAAAAATAGTGAAAAAAAATTTTGGGCCCCCACCGAAATAAAATCCTGGATACGCCCCTGTGTTAAGCAATTATCAACTAAATCATGATTTTGAATTCTTGCTGCTGTTTTTTCATACAGAAGAGTTGTAATTGTAATGTGCGTGAATAAACTCAATTTCTGGTAATCATGGTAACTAAGTAATTACTAAAGCTATCTGTCTGCAAATTTTTATTTTTTTCGGATCGCAATTTTCGGATTTATTAATATTTTAAACTTCCGGTTATATGAGAGGTAGGCGTGGCACTATTTAATTTGTCCCAAATTTTGAAAAATAATTTATTATTTTAAGTAGCGGATGAACACCAACTTTAAATTTTCTTCAATAACTCTTTCGATCATTGGCCGGTCGTTATATAGGACCCACAGACCATAGGTAGACCATGATAGGAACATAACACTGTTCGACGGTAAGAAATAGGCTTAACTGTAACAAATAAGTCATCGGTTGCTAGGCGTCAATCTATGATTACACAGTGATACAAAATCGAACTTTCGGAATCGGAATGGGATGAAACCAAAAGCAAATGAAAGCTGACGTTTTCCATAACAAAACCCTCAAGGCCTTTTTTTTTAGGTCAGAGCTAGATTTTATTTTACACGCATGTAAAGTTGGTGATTTTCCTGTCCTACTTTAAAGGCCCCTGGTGGTGCCCTTATTGGACATGTAGGGTCCAGTTTCCAAACTAAAGCTCAAAATTACTTCAGCTATGACTGGTATTTACTGAATACCTATTTACTGAATAGCCAAATTATTAAAATAAACCACTGTACACCGTTGCGTATGATTGTTATTTAAAGGCAATTATTAATATAAATCACTGGACACCGTTGCGTATGATTGTTATTTAAAGGCAATTACAATATTAATCATTCGCCACTGATACAAATGTAAGGACCTCCGGTTAGTCCGGGTTTGAAGCTGGGGTAGACTCAGCAGAGCCAGGGTCCTTGCACTAAATTTATAAATGAAGACCACTCCACAAGTTCATTTTTTTTCACTGTATGATTTCTTTATTGCTTCTTTTGTATATCTATATTGAAATATATTGTACTTATTTCTACGTTGACTTCTATGGCGCTGGTACGAGGCGGGAACCCCTAAACCTCCTAGCGTGGCTCGGCTGGATGTAATCCACCACGACAGGATGTGATCCCGTCCTAATCTCTCTCCGGATGTGATCCGGAACCCTACGACAGTGCTTCCTACTTTTCCTTCCTGGCAAGGATGTGATCCTCCCAGGTAACCTGGATGTAATCCGGGTTGATTTTCCCGGTTGTAAACCAGGTCCTGTAACGAATCCCAGCCCTCGGGCCCCTCTTTAAGGGAATGTGGCTATCTCCTGGCCCCAGCCGTGCTCAGTCATGGGATGGGCCTTGTTCCCCTAAAGATGGTAAACGGGTCGTTAGAATAAAAGAAAAATAAATGAGATAGCTCTTAAGAAGCAGAAGAACAGACAAGTGAACGTGGCAGAAAACTAAGAGTAACAAAAAAAAAGAATGAAAAGAAAACCCGCAATGACTTGGATACGAATTTGTGATGAATAACTTCCGACTACAGATGTATTATAGCCGTATTACAACCCACCCTCCTATGATGGCATATCCTAGGTAGATCTGCCATCCCACGCAACCAATACTTTACCCTCTTACCATACCTTTCGTGAAATAATTTCTAGCAACTTAAAATTGCATGATTAACAACTGGTATTTATTTAAAAAAAAATATAGTTAACAAAGACTAACAATAAAATTATTATAAGTATTAAACAGTAACGCGAATGGTCGAAATAGTAGTTAACCGAATAAATTAAAGTAATCGAATTAATTATAGTAATCGAATAAAGTAAATAATCAAATGAAGTAAAGTAACAGAACAAATTAGTTAAAATTATATGTTGAATTTAAATATAAATTAAGCAAAAGTTGCATTGAAGAGTTTAAGATAAAATTTAAATAGTCACATAAGACATCAATTAACCACAATAAAATTATTTTTGTATATCACTAGCTTAATCGGGTATGTCAGTATGATTTGAGTATGAATTAATTTGATTCTGTAAATGATTCGGTGTGTATTTCAATAAAATCTCAAAATTTACTTACGTGTTATATTTTCCCTCGTCGGCAAGCGCTTGTTGACAGGATATACAACGACACCGCTAATATCTATGAGTATGTATGTGTAAACGGAAATTGATAAAAAAAAATAATCTCGTGGCAAAAAAAAATAAAATCTTTATACGATGATTTGTAACGGTAACATTAGCTAGTTTAGATTATGACCGATCTCTGCAATGCAGATTCATGCAATTCCACATTTAAATTCCACATCAACAGTAAAGAAAACAACACTAAAATAACAATTAAATAAAGACCGATATGAACCAAAAACAAAACTAAAAGAACTAAATAAAGACCGAAATGAAACCGCTCAACAAATTATTAAGAAAATCAAAAAAAAAAAATATTACGTTTATAATCGCAAAAAGGATTTTAAATATTTAAGATTTGTTTCAATCGTAAACTCCAGAATATAATACCGTTTATCGACAATAGCGCACAGATTCAATGCTGCTCCTAAATTCGATTAAACGGCAACGAATAGATTCAATCACGTATCATTTATTTTCTCCCTAAGGCAGAAAAGTTGGTCCGCATTTACCCACGGAATAAGAAATACCTCCAAACTCAATTTACGGTGGTACTCTACCGATCCTTTCCATTCTAACTAATGTACAATGTATGTTAATTTCCGTTATCCCCGGACGTAGTTATAATATCTTGCCGTTCCCAGCTACTTTGGAGATATTGTCAACGTTTTACTGGCCTTGTGCTTTAACCACCGGGAGAGTTGATAGTTTACCATAAGCTGTCAATTCACGATAATCATTCGCCTCTATACGCAAGAGGGTCCTTTGTGCACGGAGTAGTAGCACCAAATTCAAAATTAATAACCAAAATCTAAAATAAATTGATAATATTGTAAATTCTCCCTTTAATAATATTGAAAATTTCCCCGTTAAATACCTTGGGTCACGGTCCACGTTATCTCTATGATATTCTCCACAATTTCAATTGATTTAGACCACAAAATTAACATAAACTCGTACGATTACCAATCCCTTCAAGAATGTGAAAAATTTTGATTTTTTTCGTTGGCATTCGAATTTTGCCTACTACCAAATTAAATTATAAAATTTAACAACATGAAATTTCAAAATTCACTTTTGAAAATTAGGAGTCGTATTCGTTATCGTAAAATTCCAGGGTTTGAAATAAAAATCGTGTTGAAACCGAATCGTCCTCATAAAGCAGATTTAGTTCCATGTCCATTAGAAGAACTGAATCTGAAAAAGACGAGTCCCGACAATCTACTTTTAATCGTACTCACAAAGCAGATTTAGTGCAATGTTTACCAGCAGAACCAAATCTGAAAAAAGCGATTAAAAGATGCATGCTACTTCCATATATCCTTCATATGGTATACCGCCACACTCCCACCATCACAGTCTTGTAACTCATAATACACTTGCCCCACCTTTCCCTTAACAATAGCTTTGACTCCAGTTGGAGCCAACTTTGAGTTAAATTTTTTTACTAACGAGCTTTGTGCGAAATTTCTCCTTACCACCTCTTCTCCTATCTCAAAATTTCTGTTTCTAGATCTTAAATTGTACACTCTCTCATTCTTTTCATATGCTTTCTTCATCTTATCCTGAATTGAATCTCTTAATATAAAGAATTCATCTTGACGTTTCACCCCATTATCTGACTCTTTCAACCCATTCACATTCCTCAGCAATTTATAATCATCGCCATGTGTTACCATAGTTTGCCCAAAAACGATCTGGTATGGTGTACTCCCAATAGTTTGATGTATACTATTCCTCAGAGCGCAATTCACACTGCTTATATACAAATCCCAGTTCTGATGATTATCTCTTACGTAAGAACGTAGAGCTTCATTGACGGACCGGTTCACCCGTTCACTCGCATTAGCTTGAGGACTATACAATGCTGTCGTCAAATGCTGTATACCAAATTTATCAAGAAATCTCTCAAACTCCCTACTACGAAACTGTGTCCCATTGTCCGACACTATAATCTCCGGAACGCCATAGCAATCAAATATTTCCGTTTTGAGAAAATCAATAATATTCTTCGATGTAAATTTACGCAAGGGCTTAAGAAACGTGAACTTTGTAAAATGATCTAGTATAATAAAGATACCCATGTTACCCTTCTTAGTTCGTGGTAATGGTCCAATAAGATCAACGTATAATCTTTGAAATGGTCTTTCCGTTTCCGTCATTTGTCCCATCGGAGGCCTTAAAATCATTGTAGGTGTTTTTAAAGTTTTGCACTTATCACAATTCCCAATATAAGTCTTCACATCAGTGGTCAGTCCTGGCCAATAAAAATATCGACGTATCCGCTCCAGTGTTTTGGCTATTCCAAAATGACCAGATGTTGGAATATCATGAGCTGAATACAAGACATCTTTCCTCAGTTCCGTCGGAACCAACAATTTCCACGTCTCTTCTTCGTCCTTGTCCACCGTTGGAAATTCTGTCCTTTTGTACACCAATTTGTCCTTAACCTTGTAGTCCGGAAATTCTGTTTTTGTAAATTCATTTCTCCACTTTTCGTATTCTGGACCGTCAAAAGCTTCAGAATTTAGATTAATTGCCGGTAAAATTTCCAATTCTATTGCAGCTACATTCATTTCCTGCACATCATCAAACGCTCGAGACAGCGCGTCCGGAACAATGTTGTCCTTGCCCTTCCTGTGTTCAATTGTAAAGTTAAAACCTTGTAATTTCAGTGACCATCTTGCCAACCGCCCAGATAGGTCCTTCTGCCTCATCAACCATTTGAGGCTGGCATAATCCGTTATAACCTTAAAGTCATGCCCTTCAATGTAGGCCCTAAATTTTTTTATTGCAAGAACGACAGCAAAACACTCCAACTCTGTTATAGTGTAGTTCCTTTGAGCTCTGTTAAGTTTTTGCGACATAAACGCAATTGGTCTTTCATTACCCTCACTGTCCAACTGAGCCAAGACTGCACCCACCCCATACGTACTGGCGTCACATTGCAAAATGAACGGTCTATCAAAATCCGCATGAACCAGCACCGGCGCTGTTGTTAACTTTGACTTAAGAGTCTCAAAAGCTCGCTGTGCATCCTCCGTCCAATTAAATGTTTTCTTCTTTGAAAGCAACTCCGTTAATGGAAACGTCACTGTGGCATAGTCGTCAATAAACCGTCTATACCAGCCGGCCATTCCCAAAAATTGTCTCAATTGACGAATAGACTTTGGTACTGGAAATTGGCTTATTGCCTTAACCTTACCGGGATCCACTTTTAGTGCTCCTCCTCCAACTACATAGCCTAAGTACTGTACTTGCTTAATTGCGAAACTGCTTTTCTTGACATTGATCGTCAAACCTGCTTTTCTTAGTTGCGTCGCGATTTTGTTTAGATGTTCTAGGTGTTCGTCAAAGTCTTTTGAAACAATCAGTAAATCGTCCAGGTAAACAAAGACATTAGACTTTAAATCATACGGAACGACAATGTCCATCAGTCTGCACATTGTTTGCGGTGCATTGCACAAACCAAACGGCATACGTGTAAATTGGTATAATGGCCGATTAGGGATTGTAAATGCGGTTTTAGGTCTTGAAGATTCGTCCAGTTTAATTTGCCAAAAGGCGTCCTTTAAATCTACTTTGGAAATAAAATAAACTGGAGGAAGTCGGGAAATCAGTCCGTCAATGTTAGGTATCGGATAAGCGTCCTTTACTGTCACGGAATTAAGTTTTCGGCTGTCCACGCAAAACCTTACTTTTCCAGGCTTGACAATCAATACACCTGGTGATGACCATGGTGAACTCGGACATTCCTCTATCACTCCCAATCCCAACATCCTATCAATTTCGCCACATAATATTTTCTCTCTGGCAGGAGATATAGGATAATATCGTTGTTTTATCGGAGCTGCATTACCCGTATCGATACTATGCTTAATCAACGTCGTACAACCAAGACCATCTCTCTCCGAGTTAGGAAAAGTGTCAATTATCAAATCAAGTTTCTGTCTCTCTAATACTGTAAGAGGTATTCTCTCCGACTCTGTCTCGTCATTGATAATTTCGTTGACTTCACCGCCCGTAGAAATTTTAATACCAAATTTTTCCCAAAAGTCAATTCCGCATATAACGTCCTGTTTAATTGAAGGTATTACCAAAAATTCAAATTTATCCGACCGATTTTGTAACGTCACATCAAGGCTAATTGTTCCAGCAATATTCTGTTTCTGACCATCCGCTGTCCTTACATTACCATGACATTTCGTAAATGCACCGTGAGCAAGAATATTTTCAGCAAGTTTACCCCCAAACACACTTTTGTTTGCTCCACTGTCCAATAATGCAAAATATAATTTACCTTCTATTTCTAGATTTACAAAAGGTCTTGAGTCGCATTTTCTACTAACGATTGTGGAAATTTTATACTTCCTAAAGGACTTTAATTTCCGCCAATAGTTCCGCATTCTGGCAGCGTTACGAGTGGAGCTTACTCTTTTCTTTGGAAACCTCGTTAGGTTAGTACGTTCGCTGGTTACGCATTGAAAATGCAGTGGTATTTCCCACGCTTGGTTTTTATTATCATTCATAGTTGTCACATCCGGGTTGTTGTTTGTCTCTGATTGGTTATGTCGTAATTCATCATCGAGGCCATCTAATTCCTTCGATGAGTGTTTGGATGTCCTCTCTTTTGGCGAGGGACATCCTTCCGCACGTTTCCCTGTATACTACATTTTTCACAATCGGGTAGATATGTCTCCTTCTGCCCACATCCATAGCAAAATACGCTTCTTTCCTTACGACAATGTTTATAGATATGGCCCACTTCATCACAATTCCAGCAGGAAAGTGATTTATTAAGAGCACAAATGTCCACCAAATTATTGTCCTCATCATACTCTACATCCGATGACTCCGCCTCCAGTTCAGCTATATGACGTTTATAGTTAAAAGTTTTAGTTTTATTATCATTTGGGAATTCGCGCATAAGTTTCTCGTGCTTCTGAACTTCAAATCTTAATTTTGCCGTCTGCGTAATATCCACGTGTAACAACTCCTGCCTGATTTCGAATTTGAGATTCCGCAACACCATTTCACACAGTTCCTGGTCCGACAACGGAGAATTCAGTTTGTCCACGATCAGCAAAATTGACTCAAAAAAATCGTCGAAACACTCATTCTGTTTTTGCTTGCGTCTTCGAATCTCTTCCCGAATGTCAAAATCGGTGTCATGTGGTTTATATTGTTCCCTTAAGGATCTGGCCAGCGAAACCCATTCCATCTCATCATTTTTACGGTGGTATCGCCAAAACCAAGACAAGGCTTTTCCTTCAAAGAGGGCATAAGCATGTTTGCACAATACTTCATAATCACCCCTTAGTGTGTTAGACGTCAAAAAGTTCACTCTATCCACAAATTCTTCGACATCAATGTCATCCGAACGACCACTGAACTTCAAATTCCAATTACGAATAACATTTAACACCTTCTCTGAATTGTATGATTCCCGTATCTCGGGTCGATTTTGAGCTATAGGAGGTCTTGTCTGTCTTGTCCTATCGTTTGCTGATAGGTCAATATTTCGTATAGCGAGGCCAATTTCATGTGAAATTGCAGATGTTATCTCGTGCCTAAAATTGCTAAACGAATCCGCTATAATTTGATGTACATAATCCGCACTAACTGAATTTGTATGTCCTTCCATACCCCCTGCTGGGTTTTCCTCAAAGCCCTCTGCTTGAAACTGATCAGATTCCTCAGCACCATCGTCCGTTTCCAATCTGGCCGCCATGGATCTAGTTATAGGTGCCATCGCCCCTGAGCTACTAGGTGTATTCCATGCGTTCCTAAAAATTGTCGTCGTGGATCGTTCGTCAGAACCTGAATTACGTAAGTCCTCACAGCTACGTGTAACCGGCATAACCGATAAATGTAATATTCACTACAAATTTTCTACACTAATTTCTAATTCTCTATGAAAGAAAAACTTCAACAAAAAAAAACAAAAAGTTAAATGTACCAAAAAAAATATTTTTAAACCTGATAGTAAAAAAAACGTTTGATAAAACTAAACAACTGACAGTAAGTTCAACAATATTCACAATATTCACTACTCAGTATGTAAGAAAGGTAAACTATCAATTGATACCAAAAGCTATCGCAAATATCACAAAATCTTTAAATCTCAGAAGAAAGTTGCTGTTCTTTATGGTTGTCTCCGAAACTCCTCCTCCAAAATGACACAGTCCACAATAAGAACAGTAACATTGACTGATTACTTTTTCCGAGTGTAAGAGCCATGTATCCGTAACCAAAAGCTCGAAACTCTCATCGTATATCATCACAAAGTTCATTGCGGAATAAAAAATAAACAAAATATAAGATAGCTAAAGAGGGGAAAAAAAATAAAAATTTTTCTCAGTATATTCTCTGAGTGTATTCCCAATATTATTCAAGACATTCCAAATCTCAGATCCTACTACCGAAATGTACAAGGAGGGGAAGGGGAAACAAAAATAATAAAATAAAACTTAAGTTCAAGGTTCTGAGTGTTATCCCAAAACAATTCACGATATCACAACTCTCAGCCACTAGAACTTTAATCACAACCAACCCTTACGCAATTTCAACTCAACTCCCTGTTCAGAATTCACATAAGTAAATTACCAACACTCATTAGGCATTGAAATTGATAATACGCAAAGTACAAAAAAAAAAATAAAAAAAATAACCAACTAAAGTGATAAAGAAGGAAAGGGATAAAAACTGCCATTGCAAAAATTATAGAAAATGCCGCTTGAAGTATATACAGAAAAATAAAGATCTCCATGAGAAAGATAATAGATGGAAACTGGTTCGAAAAGAACAGATAACTTGATACAAGAAAATGAAAGGACCTCAGCATAAGTAAAAAGATGAAATTAACTAATTTTTATACCTGCACACAAAAATCGCGAAATGGTGAAGACTGCTGAGGCCCCACGTTGGGAGCCATTTAATTTATGTAACGAATCCCAGCCCTCGGGCCCCTCTTTAAGGGAATGTGGCTATCTCCTGGCCCCAGCCGTGCTCAGTCATGGGATGGGCCTTGTTCCCCTAAAGATGGTAAACGGGTCGTTAGAATAAAAGAAAAATAAATGAGATAGCTCTTAAGAAGCAGAAGAACAGACAAGTGAACGTGGCAGAAAACTAAGAGTAACAAAAAAAAAGAATGAAAAGAAAACCCGCAATGACTTGGATACGAATTTGTGATGAATAACTTCCGACTACAGATGTATTATAGCCGTATTACAACCCACCCTCCTATGATGGCATATCCTAGGTAGATCTGCCATCCCACGCAACCAATACTTTACCCTCTTACCATACCTTTCGTGAAATAATTTCTAGCAACTTAAAATTGCATGATTAACAACTGGTATTTATTTAAAAAAAAATATAGTTAACAAAGACTAACAATAAAATTATTATAAGTATTAAACAGTAACGCGAATGGTCGAAATAGTAGTTAACCGAATAAATTAAAGTAATCGAATTAATTATAGTAATCGAATAAAGTAAATAATCAAATGAAGTAAAGTAACAGAACAAATTAGTTAAAATTATATGTTGAATTTAAATATAAATTAAGCAAAAGTTGCATTGAAGAGTTTAAGATAAAATTTAAATAGTCACATAAGACATCAATTAACCACAATAAAATTATTTTTGTATATCACTAGCTTAATCGGGTATGTCAGTATGATTTGAGTATGAATTAATTTGATTCTGTAAATGATTCGGTGTGTATTTCAATAAAATCTCAAAATTTACTTACGTGTTATATTTTCCCTCGTCGGCAAGCGCTTGTTGACAGGATATACAACGACACCGCTAATATCTATGAGTATGTATGTGTAAACGGAAATTGATAAAAAAAAATAATCTCGTGGCAAAAAAAAATAAAATCTTTATACGATGATTTGTAACGGTAACATTAGCTAGTTTAGATTATGACCGATCTCTGCAATGCAGATACATGCAATTCCACATTTAAATTCCACATCAACAGTAAAGAAAACAACACTAAAATAACAATTAAATAAAGACCGATATGAACCAAAAACAAAACTAAAAGAACTAAATAAAGACCGAAATGAAACCGCTCAACAAATTATTAAGAAAATCAAAAAAAAAAAAAATATTACGTTTATAATCGCAAAAAGGATTTTAAATATTTAAGATTTGTTTCAATCGTAAACTCCAGAATATAATACCGTTTATCGACAATAGCGCACAGATTCAATGCTGCTCCTAAATTCGATTAAACGGCAACGAATAGATTCAATCACGTATCATTTATTTTCTCCCTAAGGCAGAAAAGTTGGTCCGCATTTACCCACGGAATAAGAAATACCTCCAAACTCAATTTACGGTGGTACTCTACCGATCCTTTCCATTCTAACTAATGTACAATGTATGTTAATTTCCGTTATCCCCGGACGTAGTTATAATATCTTGCCGTTCCCAGCTACTTTGGAGATATTGTCAACGTTTTACTGGCCTTGTGCTTTAACCACCGGGAGAGTTGATAGTTTACCATAAGCTGTCAATTCACGATAATCATTCGCCTCTATACGCAAGAGGGTCCTTTGTGCACGGAGTAGTAGCACCAAATTCAAAATTAATAACCAAAATCTAAAATAAATTGATAATATTGTAAATTCTCCCTTTAATAATATTGAAAATTTCCCCGTTAAATACCTTGGGTCACGGTCCACGTTATCTCTATGATATTCTCCACAATTTCAATTGATTTAGACCACAAAATTAACATAAACTCGTACGATTACCAATCCCTTCAAGAATGTGAAAAATTTTGATTTTTTTCGTTGGCATTCGAATTTTGCCTACTACCAAATTAAATTATAAAATTTAACAACATGAAATTTCAAAATTCACTTTTGAAAATTAGGAGTCGTATTCGTTATCGTAAAATTCCAGGGTTTGAAATAAAAATCGTGTTGAAACCGAATCGTCCTCATAAAGCAGATTTAGTTCCATGTCCATTAGAAGAACTGAATCTGAAAAAGACGAGTCCCGACAATCTACTTTTAATCGTACTCACAGTCCCTACTTCTCTACCTGATTGTAAATCAGGATCCTGGCTTGTTTGGTGTTACCAAACGTTCTGTGTCCCTAAACTGGCACTGTACTTTCTCAGACTTACGCTTGTCCTCACGGATGATGTCCCGCACGCCTGCCTGCTTAGCTTCAATTGATTCTCCACGCTGGCGACCGGCTGCTTTTATACTTCGACATCCTACACTTTTGCTGTTTTGGCGCTACCACATTCTCTCAAATGTTGGATGTGGTTTGATGCAACCTGTTACGATTGTTTTGTTGAGTGCCTGTTTGATACTCTCTCTCCTTTGTATCGTTGTAGGTTTCTTCGTTGTAGTTTTTCTTGCCTCGTTGTAGTTATCTTCGTTGTAGTTTTCTTCGTTCCTCTTCAATGTTGCTGCTGGTATGTGTGGCCGAAATTTGCCTGCAAAATTCGGTTCCTTACACCCCCCCCTTACTTTGAGGGTGGATGCGTACACTCACCCGACCTGACGATGCAACCTTAACCGGACCGTCCTCTTACCTCTCGTCGTTTGTTCTTCCGCTTCTGATGTCATCGTGTGTTAATTTGTCGACACTTGATTTTTTTTTTCTGCCGATTTATGCTGTCACACGTTTGGAAGCTTCATTTCAAGCATTTATTATTATAATTATAATAAAAGTGCACTAACTTCAAATGCGTGTAAAACAAAATCTAGCTCTGAACTAGAAAAAAGCCTTGAGGGGTTTGTTATGGAATATGTCAACTTTCATTTGCTTTTGGTTTCATCCCATTCTGATTTTGGGTGTTGCACTGTGTTATCAATACGAAATAAAACAGGAATTGGCCAATTTAATATACTTCGAAATTTGTTAATGTTCAAACACAAAAACCTTTAGTAGGTAACTGGAATGGCGTACGGACATAGATCCCAAGTTCATATCGCCCAATTTAAAAAAGTCATTCCACCAAAAAAATGTGTGTTAGTTGTTGATGCAAAATTTTTTGGACGATATGGCCATTATTTTTCGGTATTTTAACAATTTTAAATTGATATAGTCAAACTCGGTTATAACGAACTCGGTTATAACGAATTCTCGGTTATAACGAACTAATTCTTAAGTCCCGACGTTTTAGCATCAATTTTCACATAAAATACTTACAATGGAAGTCTCCCTGGTGTCACCCTCTGATCTAATGACTTCTCTCGATTTGTTTCGAGTTTCCTCAGGGATCGTTCTATACGTGTTGTTATAGATGGGTTCTCATCAGATGAGTTCCAGCTCCAATCGGGGGTACCGCAATGTTCTGTTCTTTCCCTTACCCTTTTTCTTAACGACCCTCTAAGTCAAACTTCAAATCCTATCTACTCTTTTGCAGATGACAGCAACATTTGTCATTGACTTTCCTTTGATCGTAGGCCAAGCCTTATTGAGGTTGAGGGCAAAAGGCAGATTATGAATGACACACTTAATCAAGACCTGTTGACAATCTCTAAGTGGGGTCTTGCGAATAGGGTCAATTTTAATGCACGCAAGACCCAATGTTGTATGTTGACTCACAGAAATGTGGAACCAACAGCGTCATCTGTACATATGGGTGGTATTGGTATTGAGGAATCAGGCACTCTTGATGTTCTGGGCATGAAAATTCAGTGTGATGTCCGTTGGAATAAGCACGTTTTTCAAGTGTCGAAAGAAGCATTCAAGTGTCTCGGTTTTTTAAACCGGTGTAAGAAATACTTCACCTTATCCGATCTCCTTACTACTTATTTATACCACCTACATTCGACCGAAGATGGAATACAACTCCCATATATGGGCAGGGGCTTCAAAGTCTATTTTGGAGCTCTTGGACCGTGTGCAAAGGAGGGCGTTGATGCTTATCAATGACACTAAGGTATCCAACTCTATTGACTCATTGGAGCATCGCCGGAATGTGGGTTGTGTGACTCTGTTCTATCGATATTACCATGTAAAGTGTTCTGCTGAGATAAGTGAACTTATCCCTAGAGCCCGAGTTTTTGTTCGAAACACTCGGCTGTCTAGTAGATCACATCCGTTTGTTGTCGATTGTCCAGTTGATCGCACAGCGCATTACAGAGAAGGTTCGTTTATCAGTCGAAGTAGCCGTATGTGGAATAATCTCCCCGCATAGGTCTTTCCAGGTTCTTTCAATGTAGATAAATTCAAGTCAAATATACACAAACACTACTCCCTCTTTCCTCCTCCTCATAACCTATTTTCCTGATATCAACAAAATGCATTGCATTAGTAGGGGCATCCCCTGAGTGTTGGTTCATCGTAAAAAAAAAAAAAGATTGATAAAAAATATACCCCGCTTATAGCGAACTCGCTTATATCGAACTATTTTCACTGGTCCCTCGGAGTTCGTTATAACCGGGTTCGACTGTATAAATGATCAAAAATGTCATATTACCCAAATATCAAAATGTTGAATTTATAAAATGTCATAGCACCAAAAAAAATAATCATAAAACTCACCAATATTGTTTTTTTAACACAATATTTTAAAGTTTTTATGCGTAGACGGCCTTCGGCCGGGCTTAGGTATTACAAAATCCGCAAATTAAAGTTTCCTAGGGTAGCAGGCCTTTACGCTTTCAAATTTGTTATGCATTTAAAAGGCCTGATAACCAAAATAGCTTTGGTTTGCAGATAGGGTGGGTTTAATGCATGGAGTATGTAATCCTTAAGCCCGGCCGAAGGCCGGCTACGCAGAAAACCTTTACTACAAAAAAAATCAAATCATAAAAGTCGTAACTTCGACATTTCGCCCAAAAAAATATTTTGGATTTTTTGACAATTTTGTTTTGGGAGAAATAACATTTTTATACCTATCATTTTGGGCGACATCAGCTTGGGCGATATGACATTTACGGTTTTGGGCGATAATACCTTGGGCGCTATGTCCGTACGCCAACTGGAATTACTGAAGTAGCGGTAATTAAGGCCCATCTAAAAAAAAAACTTTTGTCAGCAATTATTTGGCCACACTCTGTGCTTATATGCACATTTGATTAACAATCAACAATAAAATTGGTCAATCAATTTGTCCATTAACAAAATAGGTTTATAAAAGCATAAAATATTTTAAAAAAATGTTATTTAATCTAACAATAAATGAAATACTACCTACTTACTATCAAGTAAACTTGAATCTTCAAGCAGTAATCTATAATTTAGCCATATCATGTGTTCATTTGTTGCTATTTTTATACCCTCCAACCACAGTATGGGGGTATACTCACTTTGTCATTCCGTTTGCAACACATATATTATTGATCCATGATCGATTCTAAGACATCCGTCTGTCTGTCCGTCCGTCTGTCTGTAGATAACACAATGCAGTCCAAAATAAAACAGCTAGACTCCTGAAGTTTGGCACAAATATGTCTCATGTTCACAGGCAGGTTAAGTTCGTGAATGGGCAAAATCGGGCCAGGGGGAAAAAGTTCCCCCTAGAAATTAACCCACCTCTGAAAAAATGCACAATTTTTATATGTTTTTTTGTATTTTTGTTAAATAAATGAAACATTTGGTATATTTTGTCGCGATGGGAAGGTGCTCTCAAAGTCCCCCACTGACACTCATTACCCCCCCCCCCCAAAAAAAAAACGCCACTGACAATTTTTTTTTTTTAATTTTTTTTTTACATTTTGGATGGTATAAAAGATTCGGCACAGCCGAATTTAACACTCTCACTTGTTTCTATATATTTTGATAAACTTATACACTAAAATCTTACTGTACGGAGGTTTCTCGGGCAACATAAAATATAAAACTTAAATTTGAACACTTTTAACAAAAATGTTAAAAAAAAAGTTTTTTTAAAGAAAGTAAAACAACAAATCGCCGTATAACGAGGGACCATAATAACTAAGTTTTAGTGTTTTTTTTTGTTTTTTTTTTGTATCAATAATTATAAATAACTAATCAAATAATCGTATAATAGTCAGATATCAATATTGCGATAATATGTTTGCAATTGTGTCCAATTCATTATATTTGGTTAGTATTAAACACGAAATTCATCAAATACGGGGTATTTAGTAGGAACATACAAGTCATATAAGTATGTATTTGATTTGCTTTATGATTGCTTTATGATTGCCGATATCATAAATAATAATGAATTAATGCAATATAAAATTAAGCCCTAAACTATATTTAATGCGGCAACGTAAATGGCATTATGAGTAGGCTGACCATTCGTACTGATTTTATCCGTACATGTACTGATTTTTGATCAAAAAACGTTGTACTGATTAGTACTGATTTTTTGAAATATGTACTGATTGTACTGATTTTTGGACAATTTAACATAAAAAGTAATTTTATTCGAATGTTCAATACAAAAACTTGAATTTCAATACAATAAGTCGTCAGAGCAGTTTTTTGTGGTAATTTTTGTGCAAAAGTCACTTGAGACAAACATATTTTTATATTTATATTTCTAAAAAAATAACCAACACAAGTAGGTAAAAACTAATGACTTTTCTTTAAAAAATGCCAACAATTAAAAAAAAATAACATACACAAATCATTAAAAATTAAAGAAGAATCACTTATTTTTACTTACAGAACAAAAATAAATGACTTTAAAAATTTAATTCTAATGAAAGTCTTTACTTATTATGTTGTTATTTTTGAAACAAAGAACAGAAATAGTCATTTAAAAAAACTGAACATTAACAAATGTTTTTTCTTTTAAAAAGGACAAAACGTAAAACTTTTTAAATAAACTACAAACAGTTAGTGACATAATCTTTTGAGTGTAGACTCTGAGGACCGTTTGTAGGAACGGTTTTATTGTTTATAATGTTGGCGATTTCTATAAATTCAGAAGAAGCTATAAATAAATCAAGTGTCATACTATATACATATATATAATTATTACAGTGCCCTTAGCGGTAAAGAAATAAATCGATAAAAGTAAATCTCAATAAAAACACACTTCCAGCACAGTTTCCATGGGTTATTTTTTAAAATGGATTAAATAAAACACAAATTTGTTACTTTAAATAATTTCGATTTTTTTCTCTTTTTAGTTAAGGCTGACTTTAACACTTATTCCAATAACTGGCATGATGGTCCCATCAACTGTTATACCTGTAACAGTGCAGAGGAATGCGCTGCATCCAAGGGTTTAATACAGAAATGTGAAAATAATGATGCTCAAACCTGTGTAACAGTATTCAGTGAATTGGGTGCAGTGTCACAACGCGGCTGCAGTGATCTCATTTTAACCTCCCAATATAATAGTTATTGTCAAACAAATCCCGCCAGATGTCCCAGCTGTTCATCAAGTGGTTGCAATGAAGCAAATTCCTTAGATGAATACAGTGAATGTTTATCCTGTGATTCATCGTTGGATAAGAATTGCGTATTGAAACCCAATGAAATTACAACCAAGACCCTGTGTTATGGTGAATGTATGACTGCCTTATATACCACAAACGCCAGCAGCAGTAATCCCCGCTATAATTTAGTACGTTCCTGTTTAAATGATCGTGATCTTGATGATCGCTCCCCCTGTCTGGATGGTAGTGATGACAAGTGTGTTGCATGTTCCAGTGCAAATTGTAATGTTGTAGCTTTACCCGATGTTAGACACAGTTGCTACAGTTGCTATGGTGATAATTGTGAAGATCCCGAAATCGAAGAGTGCGCCACATTGGTGGAGGATGATAAATGTTTTATGCGCTTTGAAACTGGTACCAACGACTTAATACAATTGGGTTGTTTGTCCGATTATGATACCGAAGAAGCAATTGTTGATTTGGTTAAACAGAAATTATTACTCATCTGTGATGGTGACAATTGCAATGGTTTTGAAAATATACCTAGAAACTATGATTGTACTGCCTGTTCATCGGATAATTTGGAAGCATGTGCTACAAGTCCCACAACTACAACGTCCCTAGATGCATGCAGAGTCATTCCCTATACCCAGTGTTATCAACGTGTAAAAGGTGCAACTACCGAGCGTGGCTGTTTGTCAGACTTGGAAGGTGATGAATTCTACAATTGTTTAAAGGGAACCGATGAAAACTGTAAAATTTGTACAGGAAGTAGTTGCAATGAAGAAGTAAGTAAAATAATCTTAAGCGAACTAAAACGAACCAATTTTAGTGATCACATGATAATTAAGGAAGTAAAAGGGAATATTATGTCGAGGGAAATAATACTCACAAGAAGGATCTCCTCAGAAGTACTCTAAGTAGACCATTCTGAAATTAAGTAAGGGAATAGATAGGGGAAACCCCTGTATTTTTGTTTTTCTCCTTAATTAAATATTTTTTTTATGTCTCTGAGTCTGGAATTGTGATATGTTATGAAATATTTTATAAAACATCAAAATTGTTAAGAATCTTTTGGATAGCGCAACGGTTCCAGTGATCCATTAACTTCGATTCAGTCCATATTTTGTCTCGATTGTACACCAACGAATGGGTCTGGGTCCATGAAGCATCGTTGGGCAGACAATCGGCTCGTTCGTTACCCGCATGACCCTAGTGAGAACCCCTTGAAATTTTTCTCGAATATTTCTTATTCCCTCTAAACCAATTTCTGAACAAAAAAACTAAACTTAAATTTATTTAACAGATTATTCCTAGTAATCGTAAACGCTGTCAACGTTGCAATTCCGACTCAGATGCTCTATGTCACAGTTATCCTACTGCTTTATCGGTCTGCCCCACCTACAATCCAACTGACACTTGTGTATCTGTCTATGAAAATGATGTTACCAAACGCGGCTGTCAATCGGAATTCTCCTGCAATGCAGATTCCAAAAATTGTCAAATTTGCTCTACCGATGGTTGTAATACAGCCAACATTAAGAAACGTCTAGCAGAAGTATATGGTGTCTTCCAAGATCTTCCCTTGAATTGCAACACTTGCAGTGGTACTGAATGCCAACCGGATAACCCTCGCAATCCCAACAAATGTGAAGGTGATGCCTATCAAGATTGTTTGACTGTTTTCGATACGAATGGCGTAGTAGTGCGTCGTGGTTGTGAACATCTCGTTTTATCAGAATATCAGACATACTGTGATGCTAATCCCGACTCATGTTTTAATTGCAAAGCAAACGGCTGTAATGACATGACAGATTCCAAAGCATATCAAGAATGTTTATATTGTGATGCTGCCTCAAATCCCGATTGTCTTTTCAATCCAAGTGCCATAACAGCAAAACGTAAATGTACATTGGGTTGTGTTTCTTCACTCTATGCTCGTAAATCAAATCCCAAAGTGTTTGATTTTGTACGCTCTTGTTATGAGGATATTGAAACAGATGATCGTGATGCCTGTGATGCAGATGCAAATTGTGTTAGATGCCAAACAGACAATTGTAATACAGTTATTTTACCAGCAGAAGATCGTCTTTCTTGTTTGTTCTGTGATGGTGCTGACTGTGATGTCCCAGTGTCGAAACAATGTCCAGGCTACACCGCCGATGATCAGTGTTACATGTACTTTGATAATGTTACCTACAGTGCTGTACGTATGGGTTGTCGTAGTGATGTGGCACCTGAAAATGTGTTAGCCAACATCAAACAATATTTCTTGTGCGATGGCGACAATTGTAATAATTATTCAAATCTTCCGGAAGCTTTATTCTGTTCCGTGTGCAATTCAGAAACCGATGAGAACTGTGCTGTTGCACCATCACAAGTATCTGCTCAGGGTAGATGTGGTATTTATCCGCATACACAGTGTTATACTCGTATTCGTGATGGTAAGTACTACAATATTATTCATGAATTCAACGCAAAATTTACTCAATCATAAAATTCTATTCCAGATGGTCATACCGAAAGAGGTTGTTTGTATAGTTTACCCACTGATATTTTCATTAGCTGCAATGATGGTGATGTCAACTCGAAATGTAGAATCTGTACAAATAGCGATTGTAATAAAAACATTTATCCCTCAAATCGTCAACAATGTTATCGTTGCGATTCATCCACAAATTCCAATTGTGAAAATGAACCAAGTACCACACAAGCTTGTCCCGTTTACCACGATGACGATGCATGCGTAACCCAATGGATTGATGGTGTAACACGTCGTGCTTGTGCCTCCGAAGTGACTTGTGATGGATTAGGTTATAAGAATTGCCGTAAATGTTCAGGAAATGGTTGCAACAGTATTAATTTAGCTGAGGAGGATATTGGCGCACCTGGTTTATTCCAAGATGTGCCAATCAATTGTTATCACTGCAATGGTACGGAAGATTGTCAAGCCTCTAATGGTGTAATAAATGTATGCTCGGGCAATAACCAACAAACCTGTACCATGGCTTTTAACACAAATGGTGATATTGTTGCACGTGGTTGCAGTGATCGTATTGATGCTGTTTGTTCAGTCGAAGGCAATTTGTGTTATGACTGCAAGTCAAACGGTTGTAATTTGGCTAAAGTTGAAAGTGATTTCATTGATTGCGTATTCTGTGATGCACAAGACGGTGATGACTGTACTTTTAATGTAAACGAAATCACACGCAAACGTAAATGTTATAAGAGTTGTATGACCGCTTTATATCCACGAACCAATGATGACAATCCCGTATACGAGTTAATTCGCACTTGTTTGGATGATAAGGATCTTGACCAACGTGAAAGTTGTGAGGCCTCTTTGGATTCTAAATGTAAATCATGCACTGGTGCAAATTGCAACATTGATGACTTAGGTACTCGGAAATCATGTTACCAATGTAAGGGTGATGAATGCCAAGATCCTACAGCGCAAACTTGTCGTGCTGTCTCGGACAATGACCAATGTTTTGTGCAGTGGGATGAAGCTGGTTCTGTAGTAGAAATGGGTTGCAAGAGTAAATACGATCCAACTGAAGTGGAAATTCTAGTTAAAGCTAAAGTCTTGTGGTTGTGTGATGAGGAGAATTGCAATAATTTTGATAGCATACCAGCATCTCAATCTTGTGTTCTTTGTAATTCACGTTCAGATTCGAATTGTGCTGTTAATCCTACCGCTGTTACTTCATCGACTACTTGCGCTACCGCACCATATACCCAATGTTACAGTCGTATTTTGGAAAGTAAGTTTGAAGACTAAACAAAAAAAAAATATAAACTAATGTCATTATTTGGTTTTAGGTGGTCATACTGAACGTGGTTGTTTGTCCAATTTACAAGATGAGGAATTTGTTGATTGTCTGAATAATAAAAATACCACCGAATGTTTATCATGTGTGGGTAACACTTGTAATCAACCGGTAATTAGTAATAGATTTAGTTGTACGAATCAAATAAATCTTTCTTCGTTATATATTTTTTTCAGATATATCCCAGCAATCGGTTGTCCTGTCATGTGTGTTCTTCAGCTACCTCTGATAGTTGTGAAGCTTTACCAAATGCTTCTCAAGCCTGTCTTTTGTATTCCGCTGATGACAAATGTGTATCATCAGTTGATAGCAATGGTTTTACAGTTCGAGGTTGCAGCTCACAAATTACCTGTGACACCTCCGATTCAGCTAATTGTCAAGTGTGCGAAGGAAATGCCTGTAATGTTGCCAATTTGAAACGTAAATCTGATGGTAATCCGGGTATGTGGCAATCATTGCCATTGTCTTGTTTAGCCTGTAACAATTTGGAAGACTGTCGATCTGCTGCTACTCAACAAACATGCTCTGATCAGGAATATTGTATGACTGTCTTCAATACCAACGGTGAAGTTATTAAGCGCGGTTGTAGTGATGCCGTTGAACAGGAACAATCCTCTTACTGTGATTTGAATTCTGCCAACTGTTTCAATTGCAATTCTAACTTGTGTAATTCTGCCACTAGCTTGAGCAGTTATATTGATTGTGTTTATTGTGATTCTGCTAGCAATTCTGATTGTGCGTTTAATCCCACCGCCGTTGGAAATCGCCGTAAATGTAATGGCAACTGTATGTCAGCTTTACATCCAGTTGCAAACAGTTCTTCCTATGAAGTGGTTCGCTCTTGTTTGGATGATAAGGAATCTAGCGATCAGTCAATTTGTCTTGGTACCGGTACAACAGAGTGCAAGGCCTGTTCTGGCTCTGCTTGTAACACCGATATGTTGCCAGAGAATCGTTTATCTTGTTACACTTGCGAAGGTGCAACGTGTGAAGATGCTTCAAGTGTTCAATGTCTTAAATATAATCCCAATGATCAGTGCTTCATGTTGTTTGACGATAGGAGCGACATTATCCAAATGGGTTGTGTTAGCGATTTAGATGAAAGCTTTGTATCCAGCAATATCTATAATTTGTTTATGTGCAGTTCGGGTAATAATTGTAATAGTTTTGAAAATATTCCCACTCCAACTTTGTGTGCCGAGTGTAATTCATATGCCGAAAATGGCGAAGATTGTGCTTCGAATCCACAAAATGTTCCCAGTGTTACACAATGTAATGCCCTACCAAATACTCAATGTTATACTAAAGTAAATACAGGTAATATTTGCAGAACAATTTCTAAGCAACCAAGAAAACAATTTTAACTTTCGAAATATTATTTAGATGGTTCTACCCAACGTGGTTGTGTAGCTAGTTTAACCCAAACTCAAATGGCTTCATGTCTAGGTGGTAATGCCGCAGACTGTAGTATCTGTGAGGGTGACAGATGCAACATACAGGTAGGTAATTAACCAAATTTCCGAAATTTATTTGTAACTATGATATTTGCGTATAGATTTACCCTGCTGACCGTCGTACTTGCCAACGTTGTAATACCAAAGACGATCCAGACTGTGAAAGTTCTCCTGTTGCTGCTTCAGTATGCCCAATCTATTCCAGTGCACAATTTTGTGCCGCTAAATTGGTCAATGGCCACACCTACCGTGGTTGTAGTACAGAATTCCAATGTGACGAATCCGATAAACAATACTGTCGTTTGTGTTACGATTCAAACAACTGTAATGTGGTCGATTTAGCTAGCAGCAATATTGGATATCCTGGAAAATGGCAAGCTGTTCCTATTAATTGTTATACCTGCAAGGATGAAGAGTGCCAGAATGGATTAGGTGAAGAGCACATGTGTTCAAATACCAAAGAACAAAACTGTGCTACAGTGTTTGCCGAAAATGGTACTGTTATCCAACGTGGTTGTTCCGAAGTCATTTACAGCGGTGATTACTTGAGCTATTGTGATGTAAATCCCAGCTTTTGTAAATTCTGTAAATCGAGTATGTGCAATTTGGCCACTAGCTTGGCAGATTTTGATGACTGTTTGTTCTGTGATGGTCCCGACAATACCGACTGCATTTCCAATACAGAGAAAGTGCAACGCACTCGTACTTGCCACAAGGGATGCATGACAGCTTTGTATCCACGCACAAATGATGTAAATCCTGCCTATGAATTATCTAGAGGATGTTTGGATGATTTGAATTTGAACGATCGCGAATCATGTAGAGCTGGCACAAAAGATTACTGTCAAGTATGTGAGGGTAGTTCTTGCAATACTGCAAAAATTCCCGAAACAAGACTTAAGTGTAATGTTTGCAATGGTGCTGACTGTGAAGACCCCAAGAGTGCTGAATGTACAGCATTCCGTGAGAATGATAAATGCTTCACTTTGTTCGATGATGAGAACGATGTGCAACGCATGGGCTGTGAAAGCGATTTAGATAATTCATTTTTGGTTGCAAATTATCGTAAACTTCTTAAGTGCGAAGGTGACAATTGCAATACTTTTGCTAGTTTCCCCACACCAATTTCTTGCAGATATTGTAACTCAATTGATGACCCGGCATGTGCCTTCAATGCAGTGTCGACTGTAGCAACAGTTTGTCACCTATTGCCAAACACAGAATGTTATACACGTATTGACGGGAGTAAGTACTAAATAAAATTGTTTTATACTATCTACTATATCACAATGTTCGTATTTTTATATTTATAGGTGGCGTAACACATCGTGGTTGTTTATCGGATATTGAAGATAATTTATTCAATGATTGTTCCAGTGGCACTAGTACAACATGTGAAGTGTGCACCACAAATGATTGCAACAACAAGATTTATCCAGCAGGACGTCGTAGTTGCATTCAATGTGATTCCGCTCTATTTCCAGCCTGTGAAGATAATGCCAGCGGCTTTAATAGAATCTGTCCAGTTTATAGTGAAAACGATAGTTGTGTCACCAAATTAGAAGGTACTCGTACTGTTCGTGGTTGTTCTTCCGAACTTACCTGTGATGTTAGTAGTCGTGATACCTGTCGCATTTGCGATGGTAGCGATAATTGTAATACCATCAATCTGTTGAAGGGTTACATTGGTGAGCCTGGTAAATGGCAAGACTTACCGCTAAACTGTTACCACTGCGAGGGTGCAGAATGTAGCAATGGTCTCGGTCTCATTAACAAATGTGAAGGCAATAATTTACAAACATGTACAACAGTATTTGGTTTAGATGGTACCGTTGTAAAACGTGGCTGCAGCGATGCTGTTTCTACTACACATTCTGAATATTGCGAAGAAAGCTCCGATAATTGTTTCGATTGTAAATCAAATGGATGTAACAATGCCCGAAGTATTAGTGATTATGTGGACTGTTATTTCTGTGATTCCTTAAATAGCGCCAGTTGTTCAGCTGACTTTGTTGCTTCCAGCGCCCAAACTCGCAAATGTCACAAAAGTTGCATGACTGCCTTGTACCCACGTACCAGCGGTAATGATCCAGCCTATGAACTTGTTCGCACTTGTCTGGATGATAAGGATTTGGACGATCGCGAATCTTGTGCCACAGGCAATGAAGAGTTCTGCAAAGCTTGTGATGGATCTCGTTGCAATACCGTGAATATTCCCGAGGAACGTTTTGAATGTTACAAATGTACTGATGATGACTGCGAAGACATGGAAATTCGTCAGTGTAGTGCATACCATCGCAATGATCAATGCTACGTATTGTATAATAATGAAAGTTCTATAATAGCCATGGGATGTCGCAGTGAATACGAAATGGATGCTGTTACTGAATTGGTTAAGCAAAAACAAATGTTAGTATGCAATGAAAAGAACTGTAATGCACCAGAAACTCTACCTACTCCAAAAACCTGCTCTGTTTGTAATTCTGAAACCAATCCACTTTGTGCAACCAATCCCAATTTAGTAGGATATGCCGAACGTTGTTCTACATTGCCATATACTGAATGTTTCACCAGAGTCAACACCAGTAAGTAAACTTTATACGATTTATAGTTTTTGATAGCTAAAATAATACTTTCCTTTTGTTTTCCAGATGGTCACACTGAGCGTGGTTGTGTGGGAACACTTCCAAGTGAAACCTTCTACGGATGTCTCATGAATACTGATGGCTTGTGCGATACCTGCGTTGGTGATAGATGTAATGAAATTGACGTTTTCCCTGAAGATCGCAGTAAATGTCATCAGTGTAGTTCTGCCACTGATCCATTGTGTGCAACTGCACCAAATGCCAACAAAATTTGTCCAGTATACGCTGAAAATGAATCATGTGTAACTAATTTACGTGATGGCATTACCACACGTGGATGTGCCTCCAATTTCCAATGTGACAATGATAATGATTATAGAACTTGTCGCAAATGCACTGGCGATGGCTGTAATACCGTTAATATGGAAAAGGTTAGTGAAGATGGTGAACCCGGTAGATGGCAAGATGTTCCGATTACTTGTTACACCTGCAAAGGTGAAGATGATTGCGAAAGAAAGGGTGATTTCCGTTCATGCTTAAATAACCCATATCAAAACTGTATGAGTGTATTCAACACTGACGGCAAGGTAATCCAAAGAGGATGCAGTGATACTGCTGAAGCCGATAATGAGTCATATTGTGAAGCAAATCCAGGAAACTGTATTCGTTGCAATTCAAACGGATGTAACGTGGCCACTAGTCTTACAGAATATGTGCAATGTCTTCATTGCGACACTGACTCTAACGGTGATTGCGTTCATAATATTGCCGGAATTACTAAGACTCGTCGATGCTATAAACACTGCATGACTGCCTTATATCCTCGCTTCAAAGAAGAAAATCCATCATATGGTTTAAGTAGATCTTGTTACGATGACATGGATCAGGATGACCGGGAACTTTGTGAGGCTGGTAACAAGGATAATTGTCAAGTATGTAGTGCAGCCAATTGTAATGTAGCCGCTATACCAGCTCAACGTCTAAGCTGTAACGTATGTGAAGGTGATGATTGTCAAGATCCTCAACCCCAAGAATGTTTATCATACCGTCCCGATGACAAATGCTATGTTCGATTTGATGAGAGAGTTTCAGTGGTAGCCATGGGCTGTCGAAGCGATTTCAGTAATGCTGATGCCGATTATTTGTTGAAGCAAAAACGTCTACATCTATGTGAGGGTAACAATTGCAATACCTTCGATAATTTACCTGTATCTCAAACCTGCGCTCTTTGTAATTCTCGTACCGATGCTAATTGTGCCGTAAATCCTGCTGGCGTAACTGGCCAAACTACCTGTGGTGTTTTACCAATTACAGATTGTTATTCACGTGTGTTGTCAGATGGTGCCACTGAACGCGGTTGCTTGTCCAACTTGTATGATGATGAATTTTTGGGTTGTTTGAATGGTACTTCAGCAACATGCACATCATGCAAAGGTAATAACTGCAACAAAGATGTATACCCTGAAACACGTCTGAGATGTCATATTTGCGATTCGAGTGTAAATCCTGCTTGCACAGCTGCCCCCAACAGTTTGAGCATTTGCCCAATATACGAATCTGAAGATACTTGTGTGACTTCCTTCCGCAATGACATCACCTATCGTGGTTGTAGTTCGAACTTAGTTTGTGATGCCACCAATCCCAGAAGTTGTTCCACATGCTCAGGTGACGGTTGCAACACCATCAACTTAGCCAACAAGCAAGATGACAATTTCGGTAAATGGCAAGATCTTCCATTGACCTGTCTCAGTTGCTCGGGAAGCGATTGCAACTCCGCAACAACTACACAGTCACTGACATGTGAATTGAATAATGAACAGGATTGTATGACCGTATTCGATGCTGCTGGTACAGTTGTACGTCGTGGCTGCGCTGATATTGTTGAAATGGAATACGGAACGTATTGTGCTGCAAATGATAATAGTTGCTTTAATTGTAAATCAAATGAATGTAACACGGCTGTATCGAGGACTGAATTTGTCGAATGTATTTATTGTAATTCCCACAAAGATCTTGAGTGCATATGGAATCCTTTGAGCTCTGATCACGGCTCCCGTCAATGCCAAGGTGGTTGTATGACAGCGCTTTTCCCCTCTGATAGTTCGGCATCGCCATCTTATGACTTAATACGTACATGTTTGAATGACAAGGAATCGGCTGATCAAACGACTTGCTCACAAGGCAGCAATGCCAATTGCAGAGCTTGCACCGGCAGTAACTGTAATACTGATAACGTTCCCCAAAACCGCTTAAGTTGCTTTAGCTGTGAAGGAGAGACTTGCGAAGAACCTGTATCGAAAATATGTCCACTCTACAAGGAAATCGACCAATGTTACATTAGATTCGATGACACCAACAGTGTATCCGAAATGGGTTGTGTTAGTTCGTTCCGCAACCAGGAATTGGAGAATATCATTAAAACAAAGAGAGTATCCGTATGCTCAGGAGTAAATTGTAATACATTGGACAGTATTCCATCAGCACAATCGTGTGCCGTCTGTGATTCAAACGATGATGTCTCATGTGCTGTCAAACCAATTGATATTGGTACCTTTAACACTTGCAGTTTGTTGCCATACACCAGCTGTTACAGCAAATTGACAGCAAGTAAGTAAAGTGTGTACTTGTGTTTTTTAAGGTTTTATGTAATTTTTCTTTTTTAAGGTGGCACAACGGTTAGAGGTTGTTTAACCGATTTACCAGATGATGATTTTGCTGCCTGTGTCTTGGGTACTGATAGGAATTGTGGTATCTGCAATTCAGATGGTTGTAATCGTGAGGTAAGAAGCATCTAACTTATATTTGTACACCATTTAAACACATTATCTTGTTGTAGATATTCCCTGCTGATCGCCAACAATGTTACACTTGTACAAGTGAAGAAGAATCAAACTGTGTTTCCTATCCTACTTCTATGTTGCCCTGTCCTCTGGTTAGCGATACCGAATCTTGCATAACCGCCTTAGGTGGCAATGTCACTATTCGTGGTTGCAAATCCAGTGTTGCCTGTGATAACAACGATCCTGCTACCTGTCGCTCATGCTATGGTAGCGAATGTAATTCCATCGATCTCTTAAACAGAGTTGATGATGGTTATCATGGCGTTTGGCAAGATCTTCCTCTCAGATGTCATACTTGCGAAGGAGACCATTGTTTGCATTCGTTGGGACCAACAGTAACTTGCAACAGTCGTAACGTTAATCAAGATTGTATGACTGTCTTTAACTATTTGGGTCAAGTAACGAATCGTGGTTGTTCGGATGATGTAGAGGATTATCGCGATTTGTATTGTAGACAAAATCCTGATATGTGCTTCAAATGTAAATCCAATGAATGTAATGGGGCCTGGAGCACATCGGAATATGTTGAATGTACTTTCTGTGATTCTAACACAAATGCATTGTGTACAACTAATCCCGATAATGCAGGCTTTGGTACCAGACAATGTTACAGACAATGTATGGTAGCCATGCGAGATCAGCAAATCATTCGTTCTTGCTTAGACGATAGGGAATTGTTTGTGCAACATGTCTGCCAAGCTAGCGGTTCCCAGGAATGTGGCGCCTGCACAGATGACAATTGTAACAACTTTGTATTCCCTGAAGATCGTCTCAGGTGTCATGTCTGCACTGGATCGGCTTGTAGTGCTAGCGCTGGACAATATTGCGAACTTTACGATAGCAACGATTATTGTTTTGCCAAATACGAAAATGGTAGAGTGGATCTTATGGGTTGTGCTGCTGCACAAAATGCCAGTGATATTGATGAATGGACAGCTCAAAATAAACTATACAAATGCGAAGGAAATGATTGTAATGAATTGTCACGCTTGCCCCAGGGCGGAGAGTGTCTCTCATGTAATTCTAGTCTATCGCCCAATTGTGCCCAAAATCCTTTATTGATAACCAGTACTGAAACTTGTTTGGCTCCCAGTGAGCAATGTATTACCAGAATTAATTCTGCGGGTCATACCCTCAGAGGCTGCTTCAGTAGTTTGGATGCCAGTGAACAAACTTGCCAAGCTCTTGGAACTTGTGCTGTCTGTACAGGGGCTAAGTGTAATAACCAGGTAAGCGATTTTAAACAAACATTTTAAATGAGCATGAAATTCTAACTTAATATTTAACACTTCTAGATCTATCCTGCAAATCGTCGCGAATGTCATATTTGCAGTTCAGTGTCCGATAGAACTTGTATCGATAGTCCATCAAGTGTACAAGTCTGTCCCATTTATGTTGCCAACGATAGTTGTGTTACCGCTCTGAGCGAAGACGGTCTCTTAACTCGTGGTTGTGGCTCTCAAGTAACATGTGAAAATACCGACAGTGAATACTGTGACATTTGTAATAGCAATGCCTGCAATGTTGTCGAACTAACGGGAGCTGCCAATCTAGCCGCCAGTAGTCTTATTTTAACCCTACTCTTAGCATTTGTATCAATTTTGGTATTGAAAAATTGAACTAGAAATTAATAGGAAAATAAAAATATGTATTAACATAAGAGACCTCAAATCACTCATCAGACAAAATTGCTCTTTTATTGTTTGTTTGTATATTATTATATAATATATTTTTGCCAAAGAAAAGAAAAAAAAAATGGGACTAAATATGAATCACCTTATGATTTTGTTTTGTATAATTGTTATTATTTATTAAGTATATAGTTTATAATTATTAAAAAAAAACACATGAAAATCGAAAAATAGATAAAAGAAAATTAAAATTAAAAGAAAAAAAAAACGATTGAAAATTTTTAAATTCAAATAGAAATTTTTAAATTTTGACGATAATTTAATGTTGTTTTATTTTCAAAGATATTTAATTTTATAAATTCGGCTGAATCTTAAATACACTCCATCATAGTAAATGTACTTTTTGGGGGCAAAATAAATTTACATCAGGGATAAAAAAGTAAGTACTTTTCACTCTCAAAGATACCTTAGTACCCCCACGACTGATTTAGTACATTTTCGGCACTAGACGAGTTCATACATTTGTTCAACCATAATATTCCCGAAAATCTACCGAGTTCTCTGTACTACAAAGTACCATCTCTAAAAATAGAGACGAATTCATATAAAAAATGTGCACTCAAAAAATTATGTTATTAACTGTTTGTAGTTTATTTAAAAAGTATTACGTTTTTTCGTTTTTAAAAGAAAAAACTTTTGTTCAATGTTCAGTTTTTTCAAATGACTATTTCTGTTCTTTGTTTCAAAAATAACAACATAAAAAATAAAGACTTTCATTAGCATTCCATTTTTTAAGTCATTTATTTTTGTCCTGTAAGTAAAAATATGTGATTCTTCTTTAATTTTTAATGATTTGTGTACTTTATTTTTTTTTTTTAATTGTTGGCATTTTTTAAAGAAAATTCATTAGTTTTTACCTACTTGTGTTGGTTATTTTTTTGTAGACAAAAAAATTCAAAAAAATGTTTATAGAAATATAAAAGTTTGTATTAAGTGACTTTGGCATGATGGGTAGAGCGTCTGGGCAGAATGTAGTTGATTTTGGGATCGATTCCGAAAAATTTTAATAACAATTTTTTAAAACAAAATTCAATAGAAAAATTGGAAAAACAACCTACGAAATAGTAATGATTTTTTATGATTTCGTAGGTATTTTTTAATGAGTTTGTTGGTAAAAATAACACAATAATCATTAATTTTTAATGTTTTCGTAGGTTATTTTTTACGAATTTGTTGGTCAAAAAAATGAAAGCGATGCTATTTTTTAATGTTCAATGTTATTTATTTTAGAAAATTTTATTAACAGTAAAAAATAAATGTTGATGTTTGTTAAAGCAAATGAATAATTACTGGGATGATTTTCAAATGATTTATCACTTGTTTTAAATATGTTATTCATTTGTTTTTGCCTACAAAATATTTTGAGTGTGTAAGTGCGAAAGAGAAAGGAACAAAATCCACTCTCTGGCACAGAGAACTCCATCATTGTGAATTCAGCTTAAAAATGGTTGTTGTCAACTCTAGTGTAGTTGCTACTAAGTTTTACAACGGAGCATTGTTTAGAAAAAGGAGTAACATATGTGATTACTTGGCAGTAATAACGAAGTCGTCACACTCAAAATATTTTGTAGGCAAAAATTAATGAAAAAGACATTGAAAACAAGTGATAAAAGAATTGAAAACCATCCCAGTAATTATTCATTTGTTTTAACAAACATTCACATTTGTTTTTTACTGTTAATAAAATTTTCTAAAATAAATAACAATGCACATTAAAAAATTATGTTTTTTCATTGTTTTTACCAACTAATTTGAAAAAAATAATACGAAAACATTACAAATTAATGATTGTTGTGTTATTTTTACCAACAATTTAAAAAACAAATACCTACGAAAACATTAAAAATTAATGTCTTCGTAGGTTGTTTTTACAATTTTTCCATTGAATGTTATTTTAAAAAAATGTTTAATAAAATTTTTAGGGAATCGATACCGCAATCAGCTACATTCTGGCCAGACACTCTACCCGTCGTACCAAAGTCACTTGATACAAACATGGTTTTATATTTCTATAAATAATTTTTTGATTTTTTTTTTCTACAAAAAAATAACCCACACAAGTAGGTTAAAACTAATGTTTTTTTTTTTTTTAAATGCAAACAATTAAAAAAAAAATAACGTACACAAATCATTAAAAATTAAAGAAGAATCACTTATTTTTACTAACAGAACAAAAATAAATGACTTTAAAAATTGAATGCTAATGAAAGTTTTTAATTTTTATGTTGTTATTTTTGAAACAAAGAACAGAAATAGTCATTTGAAAAAACAAATGTTTTTTCTTTTAAAAACGATAAAACGTAAAACTTTTTCAATAAACTACTGTAAGGGTTCCTTCCCTACATACTCCATTTGATTTTATGGTTTTTATTGTCAAACAACTTTGTAAAATATTTCAAGAATCAAAAAATAATTTTCATTATAACTTTGAATTTTATAGAACACAGAAATCAAATTTTATAAAAAATAAAGTTTGCGTTTTCTTAATAGGATCCTTTATGGATCCTATACTACAAACAGTTAATGATATAATTTTTTATGCTTTTTTATTCAAAAAGTGTTAAAAATTTTAAAAAGAAAGTGTAAAATTTTATCAAAAAAATAATTGTACAGGGTGGTCCAATAACTGGTATCTTTTTAAAACATGCAATGAAATGAACAATACTCAATAGTTTTGAAACCTTATGGCTTTATTTGAAAGAGCAAATATTCCCATTATTTATGGCAAACGACTTCATTCATGCTGTTGCCTGGGTTAGCTCCGCAGTAGCTCATTCTCGGCACCAATTTTTCTAATGTTTCTGGTTCTATCTCACGAATGGCTTGAACGATATTCGTCGAATGGGCCTAGAACATTTCTGGATTTCCCATGTTGCATGAATCTTTAACGAGACCCCTCAAAACAATTTTTAAAGTTTTTAATCGACAGCTCTGAAGTGACCAATTGTCACCGCGAATATGGCGAAAAACACGATTTCCGAACTAAGTGCGCAAAATATCGATTGTTTGATGGACTGTGGGACATATTGCGACATCCTTCTGAAATTAAATGTCATCCAAGTTGGTATATTCTATTACGGCCAACAAAAAGTCGGTAACCATGGCTATGTAGCGCTCATCTTTGACGAAAATGGGAGTTTCAGCTGTATTTTTGAAAATATTGTGTAATGATGCTGATACTCAAATCTATTGCTTTCTATAGATGAATTGGATTCTTTACAATACCTTGCGAGTTTTACGATCCCAAGATGTACCAATTTGTTTGTTAACATAACCTCATTTGAGTGCCTTATTTCGGTTAAAAACTTTTTTTCAAAAAACGTGCAGTTTGGCAGCGCAGTACTGCGCTACAACGCGATACAGCGGAGCAAGCCGAAGACGCATCAATGAAGTCGTTTGCCATAAAAAACGGGAATGTTTGCTCTTTCAAATAAAGCCATAAGGCAATGGTTCCCAACCTTTGATTCTCGCCCCACTGGGGGGCAATTTGAATGCTTCAGTGGGGCAACTAGCAAATTTTTAAGATTTTTTTTGTTAAATAAACTAAAAAAAAAATATCATTTTAGTAAAATTTTTTAGTTGATTGTTGAAAACTTTTCCTAAAAACTTTATTTAGACGATGCACAGTGGGTCGAAACATATGTAAACTGGGGATTAATTCAGAAAAGCCCTTTATTATAAATATTTATATTTTAGACTAACTATACATTATTTAGTAAAAAAAAATGTTTTACAGAAAAAAATTATAGAAAATATTTTTTTATTAAAAAAGAAGATATAACCTTTTTATAAAAATTGGCTCCTACCGCTCTATCTGCTCCAATAATGCCCCAAGAGATGTCAAATTGGTGACCGACCCCAAATATATTTTCGATCCCAACATTTTCTTAGAATATACCTACCCTCTATCTTTAACCCTTAAGGTGGTCCCCATACAATTGGTTTTATTTTTTTTTAATTTTTTTTATGAAATCAGCTCCTACTGCTCCCAGGGTGCGTCTTAGAGTATTAGTCAATAAGACCGACCCCCGTTAATTTTTACTCCCAACATTTTTTGGAACATACTTATACCGTATCTCCACTCGATAATGGGGCTCCCATATAAAATGTAATTTTTATAAAATCTGCTCCTACAGCTGTAACTGCTCCAAGGGTGCCCCTAGAAATGCAAATGTGTGACCGACCCCCAATATTTTTTTAACCCCAACATTTTCTTAGAATATACCTACCCTCTATCATTAACCCTTAAGGTGGTCCCCACCAAATTTATTTTTATTTTTTTATAAATTTGTTTTATGAAATTAGCTCCTACCACTCCCATGGTGCGTCTTAGAGTGGTATCCACTAAGACCGACCCCCATTAATTTTTGCCCCCAACATTTTTTTGGAACATATTTATACCTTATCTCCACTCGATAATGGGGCTCCCATACAAAATGACATTTTTTATAAAATCTGCTCATACAGCTCTAACTGCCCCAAGGGTGCCCCTAGAGATGTCGAATATGTGACCGACCCCCAATATTTTTTTAACCCAAACATTTTCTTAGAATATACCTACCCTGTATATCCAACCCTTAAGGTGATCCCCATACACATTTTTTTTTTAATGAAATCAGTTGCTGCCGCTCCATGCTGGCTCCTAGAGGGTGAAATGTGAGATCAACTATCATTATTTTTTCATCCCCAACTTTTTTTTCAACGTACGCACCCCGTATCTCCTCTAACTAAAGGGTCTCCCATAATGCCCTTTCTCATATGTTTTTCAGCTTTTTTTTAGCAAATGGAGTTTTTTCACAAAAATTTTAATAAGTAAAAAAACGCGGTGCCTCTGCAAAAGTTTGGTATGGAATATATGTATAAGCTAAAATACTATATTAAAATATCACTTAATCAAATTTGCTGGATCGTAAAAGGAAATTTGTTGAAACTCCATGTATATATCGAAAATACCCCAAATATGGAGCACTTTTTAAAAAAAATATTAAAAATATTTGCAAAACATTTATCTAAAAAACATTAATGCAATTATGTAGTCAAATACCTGAAGTTGATGGTTCCATTTTAATAAAATTACTTTTAGAACGCTTAATAAGAATTATCAGCACCCAAAATATCTAAATTTTAAGTTTTAGGAACGGCACGAAAAATTTTGAAAAAATATTTGACTTTGACAGCTCACAGTCGATAAAGTTTTTGGCAAATAGTCATGTAGAATTTAATTACCTTTCACCCAGTACCACACACGAATGTGTAGAATGAAGTTCAGCTTTTGAATTAATCCTCACTTTTGGTACATTTCAACCCTCTGTGCGATGATTTTAATAAAAAGTTTGCTAAACCACAAATAAATTTTGAATTTAAAACAAATTTGAAAAATTTACTAATTTTTCTTGAGTGTAGGGGGGACATTGTATTTTTTTAACTTAAAAGTGGGGCATGGCGCAAAAAAGGTTGGGAACCATTGCCATAAGGTTTCAAAACTATTGAGTATTGTTCATTTCATTGCATGTTTTAAAAAGATACCAGTTATTGGACCACCCCTTATATTATAAGTTTTATATAAAAAAATCTTAAAAAAAAATTTAAAATTGTCCCTTTACTTTTACTGCATCCTCAAGAGCGCTCTTTGGATGCGCTTCGGTATGCTGTAATAAAATGCTGTGTCGCCAAAATCTCGACTTATTTTAGCTGGGTCATATTTATTTTCTTTAATTTGAGGAAGTTTTTTTCCACTTTTTTCAAAATATTTAAAACGGCAATATCTGGAAAACTAATTCAGATAGAGCAAAAGGACTTAGTATTGCTGGTTCTCTTTACATTGGATCTAAACAAGTTGGCATGCCCGAAAAATGCACATATATCGGTGAATATTGCCAACACAACAAAAAATTCACTGTCGTTTTTTAACTCTTAACAAGAAGAACAAGTCCGCTAAATACTTCAAAGCTACCCGAGTAATAGTTTTAAAGTTATCGAATTTTTTAAAATTTCCAAGACCCCTTTGGGCCCCTAAATTCACGTATCTCAAAAACTAAGCAAGGTAGAGTTAAACGGATAAAATTTTTGGATAAAAAACTATGGCGATTCTTATTAGATCCAACTGGCTCTGGGCCAAACGGGTCCGAACCCAATGGGGTCTTCACCCAATCGAGTCCTCAAATGTGTATAAGTTACATTGAAATTAAGTTTTTTCCATTTTTTAAATCAAGATGGAATAATATTAAATAACAAAAATTAAAAAAAGAGTTCTGAATCTGGGTCACCACTATTTGTTTCTGTTAAATATCCCAGAAAAAATGACAAATCGGTGCTGGGGGGAAAAATTTCACCCTTGTAGCTTATTTTTGAGGATTTAGTAATTGTTAACTTACTTTGTGAGGGTACGCTAAATGCCATGTTACATTAAATACAGAACCAGATAATATTGATGTTCGTATTGATCCTAAAAATATAAAAGAAAAAGAAAAATTAGTAAAATATTTAAATACACTTAGAAAAGTATAAAAGGTACTACATGCTAGTTATTCGTTAATAAATCCAAATTAGTTGTTTTCAACTATAAATCCCAAGAGAATTTTTCAGAACCGATTCTGACAACACTTTTTCTAGAACAGGTTCTTCATTAACCATACACTATTACACTTTAATTATTCAGAACAAGTTAAGTGAAAATTTTTGTGAAGCTTTTTCTCTGCAATCAAAGTTTCATTTTGGTTCTCAGGAATTAAAAAATATGTGTCAAAAAAATTAAAAAATAAATATCAATTTATTTTTGTTAACCAAGAAAAACACGAAATTCTACTAAAATAGCAGGATATAATCGTGAAAATTGTTGAAACAAACGTGAGTAAACTAAATTTTCATTGTCTGGGTCATAGATGGGACCAATTAATTGATGGTTTAATTACCATTTAATTGATGTCAATGGTAATGAAATTTTTTTCATTACAATTGAACCAATTAAATTACTAATCAATTTAATTACTAATGAAAATTAAAAAAAAAATAATTACCATTGATATGGCATCAATTAAAAAAAATAATTACCATTAGTAAAAGTCGTCACAATATTGTCAAAATCGTTAATATTTGAAAATATCTGTTGTTTTTTGTTATTTTGTATTTCAATTTTTCACATTTGATAAATTTTTCACATTTGATGAAAACGCACGTTTGCCTTTTGTTTAACACAATATTTGAAGTTTTTTTATTTGCGTTTAGATTTTTGTCTTGATGTTTAAATTTATAACTTTTCAAAAAGACAAAAATGTGTAAGCAAATGATTTTGAAACCAATTATAATTGGTGTTTTTCAACAATTGGTGCATTTCATTACAATTGGTAATTATTTTTTCAATTTTAAAAAATTTAATTACCATTAAATGGTAATGAAATTTTTTTCATTACCATTGATCAACCAATGGTAATGAAAAATTCCCATCTATGATCTGGGTCGAGTCAAATACCAATAATATTATGTTTTTTTATTTTTGTTTGCGGAAAATCCATGTTCTGGTATGTCATTATTGTAAGGCCCAAAATGCAACTTTGGAGGCGGGAAAGAATAAATGTGTGTTAAAAAATTTTAAATATTCCATGTTATATATGATCTTTGTTTAATAAATTAATGCAATTCAAAATATTTCTTTAATTCTCATTTCTGTTCCAAATTTTACTTCTAGAACCGATTCCGAGGAACAAAAATATGTTCTAATTTTGCTTACAAACACCTGTTGCTTTTGGGACAATCCCTTTGTAAAAAGAATCGGTGTTGTACAAGAATTACACAGAAAAAAAATAAAAAATAAATTTGAGTAAATTTTTAATACTATTGAGTAAAAAATTACTCAATTTTGCACCAGTAAACGATTTAATAGTATTGAGTAAATTTTTAATAAAAAATTATTAAATGCTTTCTAAAAAAATTTTTAATGGATACTATTAAAAATTTAATTAAAAATTTTTCAATTTTTTAAGTAACTTTTTAATTGTGTCAAGTAAAAATTTACTCAAAATTTATCAATTTATTTTTTTAAAAAGTTTAAAAAAGTTTCACATTTTTTTTTCGAAAAAAATGTTTTTTCAAACTTTACCAAATATATTTATGTCTTGAAGACATTGGAAAATTTCATAAAGATGATTTCAAACTTTCATATACATACACAAAAAACTATAAACTAAACGAGAATTCAAAACACGAAGAGAATAAAAACAAATAAAAAAAATTATTAAATTTTGTATTAAATTATTTACTCAAATTTTTTTTTTAGTTTTTGAGTAAATTTTTAATTGTGTCAATTAAATAATTACTCAAATCTTATTTAAAAATTTAAACAAGTGATTACTCAAATTGTTTTTTTCAATATTTCTTTCTGTGTAGAATTAGATTGTTCTGCAATCCACATACATACCCCCAGTTTCTGTAATACGAACGCTATTCGTTCGTGACGAATTTGTGTGTATTTTGTTATTGTAACAAAAACAAAATACATGCAAATTCGTCGCAGACGAATGGCGTTCGTATTACAGAAACTGGCGGTTAATTTAAAAAAATGTATTATTAAATTATTTTTTTTTAAGAAAAATATGAACTTAAAAAGAATCTTAAGTTAAGTTAGTTAAGTTATAACCATTTTTTCAAATTTAGTTTATTTTCCCATTTTTAGTTCACTTTTTATTAAGTGTGTGCTGTTTAAATCATAAAGTGCCTGAGAAGTTACACACATTTACTACAATAGTGGCATAACTTGAAAAACGTGATTTCGTAGTTTTTAAAGCACAATTGTTTATATTTTCTTATACCCAGCAAAAAAAGAGCTTACCATTCACTACAAAATTCACCACAGCTTATGAACCAGATGTAGTTCTTCTTCAACTGAAACATTGATGAATTTAATATGGGCGTGACACACAAAGTATGTTCTTTTTATAGCCACTTTTCAGTGGCGAAAGATTGACACTTAAGTATAACATATATATCTAGTGTTTTTATCACAACTTCTGAAGTAGTGATCCGGATGTTAATATAACTTGACCTTTTGGAAGCACTTTTTTCATCACTTCTTTAGAAGTACATATTTCTTGGCATTTTGGGTGTGATTATGTCATTTTTATTTGGTGATTTAGAACTTCTAAATTAGAAGTTCTTTCTTCACTTATTTTTGTAAGATTGATTGAAAGAGTATTTTTTTGTAATATTTACACTAAAAACACTGTTCCACAGCAAAAACCTTCCAGTGAAATTTCTAACTGGTCCTTATAGATTTTGGTCTCCTGCTTCCAAATCAACCGTCCAAATTTTTCTAGCACGTACCGTTTTTGAGATATTCGCTGTTGAAAAGTTAAAAAGCACTTTTAGGGGTCCACTGTTACGTATTCTTACGTTGCTTTCACAAAATAGGACTTGATTTCATATAAAATGGACCTCCTGATTCCAAAACTGCAATCCACATTTTCAAGCATGTTCTGTTTTTGAGATATTTGCGTTAGAAAATTTTAGTGTGATTTATAAAGAATATAAGTGCGTAACAGTAGAGTTTGAGTTTTTCAAACGCCAATATTTCAAAAACAGTACGCGATAGAAAAATGTGGATACCAGATTTGGAATAAATATGTCTTATTTTTACTAAATCGAGTACACAGAAAAAAATAAAAATGAATTTCAATTACGAAATTCGTTGATTCAATTAAAAAATTAATTGATGTCGGACCTATCACGAAAATGCGCATATTAATTACTGATTTTGTTTGAAAATATTTTTAAAGCTTAATTAAATTGTTAATTAAATCAATTAAAGTTTTAATTGAAAATAAAATGAAAAACCAATAAAAATTTTAATTTAATAAACTAAAAAAAAAATTAATATAAAATTGAAAATCAATAATATAGATTTATTGACTCAAATAAAATAAAAGTATGGTTTTGCATGGAAACATTATATTAATATTTTTAAATATCAATAACTATTTAAAATTAAATATTTATTTTTAAGTCTTGTTATTGCATGCATCTTTGTCACTTTAGTACAGTTAAAAAAAAAAAAAAAAAAAAATTTTTATTTCAATGTGATATTTGCCTCATATTAATTTCGTTGTTTCAACTGTACACATTTCATTAGCAAAACACTTTATCCGCAACGACCACTCGCCTTAAAGAAAACAATGAAACTAAATTTTTTTGTTGCGTTTTATGTATTCATTGACTGCTACCACCAAAATATACAAAACAATAGTTCAAAAGTTTTTTTGTTGTTTTTTGCATTTTTATTTTTTCATTGGCTACTAACACTAATGCATACAAAACCGGTTTCGATTGTTTATTTTATTTTTGTTTTCAGTAAAGTTAAGATTTCAATTAAAACATTAATTGAATCAATTAAAAAGTTTAATTGAAGTTAAATTTAATATCAAATCCATTTTTAATTAAAAACAAAATTACGATATTATTTTCTGTGTACTATTGTGTTTGAGCAACTTAAGAATACGTTACAGAGGAGACCCAAATATTTCAATATTTAAACGCGAGTATCTTAAATACCTTACGTGATAAAAAAATTAATTTCATTGATAATCAAACGTATATACTTCGAATTAAAAAAGGAGCAATTATAGAGATTACAAAACTATAAAAATTCACGGCGAATTAATTCACAAGTTTGTTTTGACCACAAGCCTATACCTCAATTTTCTAAAAAGCTTAAACAATCTTTAATAATGTGATGCAGCAACATCCGCTTTAGTTCGTAAATGTATTTATTTAATTTAGGACCAACTTTTTTTGATATAAGATATGAAATTTAAAAAAAATTATCAATAATCGATTTTCGTTTTTTCGATTTTTTAAGGTCTAAATAAAGAGAAATGAAATGCCATTACCAAATTGTGTCACCATTTTTGCAAAACCTAAATCTATTTGAAGCTGGACGTAGAAAAAATTGTATACTTCGTGTATCACCCTCATTCTAATTGTTTCAGTTGAAAAAGAAGTTCATATGTTGTGGTGATTTAATTTGATTCCTAAGAACATATGAAAAAGGTACTTCAAAATCATTAAGCAAAGAACTGGTGAAAGATGTTTTTATTGTTATTTTGTAGCATTTTTGGAAGTGATTTTAAAAGTACTTCCTACGGAATATGAAGTTCGGCACCTATCGCTACTTTGTATGTAGTGAAACAAACCACTAATTCTTTTTGAACCACTTCGTTTATTTTTTGCTGGGTATTGTTACATTTTATATGTACTGGCCTTTTTCAATGAAAACCCATTTTCAATTGAGAACTTTAAACGTTTTTTGATAAATCAGCTTTTTTGAATTATTCCACCATTGTTGCAAATGAGCGATATATATTAATGTTTATAACTACACTCAAAAAATTATGTCATTAACTGTTTGTAGTTTATTTAAAAAGTTTTCCGTTTAGTCGTTTTTAAAAGCAAAAACATTTGTTTGATGTTCAGTTTTTATTAATGACTTCTTCTGTCCTTTGTTTCAAAAATAACACACTAAAAAATAAAGACTTTCATTAACATTTAATCTTTAAAGTCATTTATTTTTGTTCTGTAAGTAAAAACTACTGATTATTCTTTAAATTTTTAATGATTTTTGTAAGTCATTTTTTTTTTAAATTGTTGGTATTTTTTAATGAAATATCATTAGTTTTTACCTAAACAAGTCAGTAATTTTTTTGTAGAAAAAAAAAAAACAAAAAATTATTTATAGAAATATAAAAACATGTTTGTATCAAGTGACTTTGGCACGATGGGTAGAGTGTCTGGCCAGAATGTAGTTGGTTGCGGGATCGATTCCCCAAAATTTTATTAAAAATTTTTAAAAAAATATTTCAATAGAAAATTGTATAAAATAATCTACGAAATAATTAATTTTTAATGTTTTCGTAGGTTATTTTTTTGGAATTTGTTGGTAAAAATAACAGAACTATCATTAATTTTTAATGTTTTCGTAGGTTATTTTTTTCGAATATGTTAGTAAAAATGAGTGAAAAAAACCGTAATTTTTTAATGTTTAATGTTATTTATTTTAGAAAATTTTGTCAACAGTAAAAAATAAATGTTGATGTTTGTTAAAATAAATGAATAATTACACTCAAAAAAAAAACCTTGTAAAGTTACCAAAAAATCTCGTGATTTTACAAGGCTATTCTCGTAAAATATGACGTAGGTAAAATTCTCGTAAAATTACGAGGATTTCCTCGTAATTTTGAATGCGCCAAAATTTGGTAAAATAACCAATTTTATTGGTAAAAATATTGGTTTAAAACCGGAAAAATAAAAAAAAAAATGGTAAACTTACAAGAAAAAATGGTAATTATGTTTAAAAAAATGGTAAATTTACAAACCAAAATGGTAAGTTTACAAAAAAAAAAAAATGTTAAACAACATAAATCCTCGAAATAAAATCATTTTTGTAAAATAACTGTTTATTTTTGTAAATTAACTAGAATCCTCGTAATAAATTTTTCAAAATATTGTCAACTTTTTTTTTTAATATTTTTCAATAAAAAAAAAATACAACAATATAAATCCTCGTATAACAAAATTTTTGTAAAATAACAGTTTTTTTTTGTAATTCAACTAGAATCCTCGTAATAAAAACTTTGTTGTAAAATTACAGTTTTTTTTTGTAAAATAACCTTTCAAAATTGTAGAATACAATTACAAAAATAAACTTGTAAAATTACCAATAAAACTGTAGTTCTCGTTTGAGCAAAGTACAAGATTTTTTGTGAAAAAACAAGGAAAATTGTTAAATATTGGTAGAACGGGATTACAAGGCATTTTACCAGGCGTTTTACCAGTTTATTTTTTTGAGTGTACTGGGATGGTTTTCTATTGTATATTCACTTGTTTTAAGTGTGTTTTTCTTTTGTTTTTGCCTACAAAATATTTTGAGTGTAATATATAATTATCTTGTTACAACTAAAATTATACTATTTATGAAATTGCTCTTGAATTTGTTCTAGATCTGTATTTTTTTTTTTAATAAACATAAATTTCATACTACCAACATATTTTTTTACGAGAAACTGATTCTGTAGTTTAACATTGGTATTTAGATCACAGGTGCAAAAGAATCATAGAAGAATTAGAATTGTGTTTTAGTTTTTTGTTTGCGATATTGTAGTATGTATATTTGATGTTTTTGTAATCAATATGCAACATACTAATTGTTAGTGTATTGTATGCATGCATGCAATAAGATTTTATGAACGAAATAGGATTTGCCACATAAAAGTAATATTTTAAATGGGGTTGCGGTACAATATCTACTAAATTTTACAACGCAGAACTATTTTTTTTAGTTCAGGCCCAAATCATTAATAGCGCCACTGTCATATAGGAGTATTCTTTATCACACTTAAAGTGGCATTAGGTTATTAACAGCCCTTGTAAAAATAATTTAATATGATCGTATATACTTTTATATAGTCATATTATTTCATATATGATCATGTGTGACACTATGTATTGCGAGATAAATTTATATAATAAATTTTGATGTGCGATTTTTTTTCAGATATCGCCATACATAACTATATGTTGTAACATCTGTTCCCATGCATCATTCCAAATTTCTAAGTGTTCTGTATAAAATTTTATATGCCTCCATTATTTCTTAATTTTTCAAAGTGTTTTATATAAAATTTCATATGACTCCATATTTTTTTTTTCTAATTTTCTTGGAAGCCCGAGTAAAAACGATTATATATAATTTTACTTATTTTTATATAAACATATATTATTTGATAAATTTATACGTAAATTGTTTTGCTATCATATAAGATTATATATATTTACACTTCGTATTTTTTTCTTATATAAAATTATATAAAAGAAAATGTTAAGTTATACATAATAACATATGATTAAAGTTAGTTTATATAATTACATATGAAATATAAAATTCTGTCTGTTTTTTTATATAATTTAATATAACAAAATATTTGAAGAAATTTTATATAAAACTTTATGCAACTTTTTTCTGAATCATATGTAATCTTATATGAGTAAAATTAAAAAAAAAATCTAAGTCCTTTATATATAATTTGATATAACTTTTGAAAATTTTTCTAAGTCCAGAAATTTTTTTTTTTTTAAGTTCCAAACCAAAACCTTAAATATTTGTTTTAAAAATTTTATATGTTATTATATATAATGCAAAATTTATGAAAAAAATCTAAGTTCTTTATATATAATTTAATATAATTTTTTTTTGGGATCCCGAGTAAAAAAGATTATATATATTCATATAAAATTATATAAAGACATCATATATAATCATATATAGTTTAATGCGAAAAATGAGTCGATATAACCATATAAAAACTTATCAAATTTGATCAAATTTGATATAATTTTAATATAATTTTATATAGTTATATGCGAAAATTGGACCCTTTTTGAATAAAATTGATGCAATTATATATAATTGAATATATTTATATATTAGAAAAAAAATTTTCCCCCAAAACGCAAAAAATTGACAAAAAAAATTTGTTTCCAGGACTTAAAAATTTTCAAAAATATTTTTAGGACTTTGAAAAATTTAAAAAAAAAAAAATATGGACTTAGAAAATTTTTTAAAAGTTATATCTAATTCTATGAATTTTTTTCTTTCAATTTTGCATCAGTCCTAGAATTTTGGGACTTAGAAAAATTTTCAAAAGTTATATTAAATTATATGTAAAGGACTTAGAATTTTTTTTTAAATTTTACTCATATAAGATAACATATAATTTGAAAACAGTTGCATAAAGTTTTATATAAAATTACTTCAAATATTTTGTTTTATCAAATTATATAAAAAAGGAGACAGAATTTTAAAGTTCATATGTAATAATATAAACGAATCTTAAATCATATGTTATTATATAAAAGACAATATTTTCTGTTATATAATTTTATATAAGAAACAAATTAGAAGTGCAAATATATAAAATCACATATGATTAGGGTATTCAATTAATCGAGGTTCTTGTTTAATCGGTTAATCGAGCAAATAATTAATCGGGGTTGAGATTTAATCGGTTAATAATCGGTTAAATTTGAATTATTCGATTAACCGAATAATATGAATTTTAAATTAAAATTGAATATAAAACAACAAATTGTAGTGCTTTTTAAAATCTTATTACAAACAAGTAAGAAATCTGTATTCTCTATGCCAATGGTTCCCAACCTTTAATTCTTGCCCCACTGGGTGGGGGGGAGCAATTTGAGCGTTCCAGGGGGGCAACGAGCAAGATTTTTTTAGTTAAATTAACTACAAAACCTTTTTTCTGTAACAAAATTAACTACAAAAATTTGTAAATTGCTTACAATTTTTACTAAAAACTTATTTTTAATTCTTATTTTACAAAAACTTTGCTAAACCAGTAGTAATTTTTTATTAAAAACAAAAATTAGAACAATTAACAAATTTTTCTTGAGTGTAGGGGGGACAAGGAAATTTTTTAACTTAAAAGTGGGGCGTGGAGTAAAAAAGGTTGGGAACCATTGCTCTATGCTAATGCCACAGACTATATACAGACTCGACAGTAGAGTTTTATAAGAAAAAATGGGGAAAAACTAAGCGATTTTAGGAGAAAACACAGCGGTTTTTAGTCCGTTTTACGCTAACATGGCAACACTTTCTACGACTTAGGAGTGAGTGAAACAACAAAAACCGATCTGGCATCCATTTTTCTTATGGCGCGTTATATCAGTTTTCTCTTTTTAACGCGGAAAAACGCCGCGGAATTTTGATTGCATACAAAATGTATGGGGAGAGTTGCGGAAAACCGCTTCCCGCTCCAATTGTGATTAATCTCTAATTCGTAGAATAATTTGAAAATATTAACCATATGGTTAAAGAATACTTTTTTGACACCTGTCACTTATGTCGAGTCTGTATTAGTCTGTGCTAATGCTTCAAATACCCCCAACAATCTTAGCCTAAGTAAAGAATTTTTGTATGGCATCCTGAAAAATTACCCCAATCCCAGTGCTAAAATTGCAATAATTTCATCGGTCAATATCTCCGTGATTAAAAAAGATATCTGAAGGATTCCAAAAGTGTTTTTTTCAGATGTGCTTAACTATTTTCACATCAAAAATATTTTACGGTTTTGCGAAAATCTGAGTTTATTCACACTCTAATTAAAATGATTTCAGTTCCCTACTATAAATTGTGTAAATTTACACAAATTACGTAATTCTACTTAAAATTGTTGAAAACTTACACAATTTATAGTAGTAAGTATTTGAATTTACACTATTTATTTTTGGAAACTGGACTCACTTTTCTAGAGTGCATTATTGGAAATCGAAATCCTTAATATCTCAAGATGAGATAGCAGAACCTTAATTTACAGAAACTTAAACAGCAAAAAATAACCAAAAGTACTAAAAAAATAAGTTTCGGTTAATCGGTTAATCGACACAAATTAATCGGATTATTTGTTATTTGAAAATTGGCAATTTTAAATTATTCGAACAGTTAATCGACCAAAATTAATCGGTTAACCGATTAACGGTTAATCGATTGAATACCCTACATATGATGCAACAAAAAATACATATAGTTTTATAAAATAATATATGTATATATAAAACTATATATAATTATATATGATCTCTTTTACTCGGGATTTTTTTTGGATTTTTTTTATTTAATTATATATAATTGCATAAATTTTTCTAAAAAAGGGGCCAATTTTCGCATCAAATCATATAAAATTATATTAAAATCACATCAAATTATATCAAATTTAATGCAATTTTATATGGTTTTATCGACTCATTTTTCGCATCAAATTCTATATGAATATATATGATGTCTTTATATAATTAAATATAAACATATATAATCTTTTTTACTCGGGAGAACACAACTTTTTTTATCACGAATATTTTCCAACAATAAGTGTTTTATATAAATTTTTATTTGACTCCATTTTTTTCTAAGTTTTTTTCAAGGGAATTTTTTTATAGAAAATATTTTCTAAGTTTTTTATATAAAATTTTATATGACTCCATTTTTTAAAATTTTTCTAAGTTTTTCCAAGCCCGTGTAAAAATGAAACTTATCCAATTATATCCGAAAAGTGGTGGATACAATTATGTAAAATATTATCCAATTGAATCTTATTAGATCCAATCGGACACAATGCGATACAAAATGATCCGAAATTTGTCTCTATATAACTGTATTAGTTGGGATCAACTTGATACAATTTGATCTTATTGTACAATATTATATACCCGAGTAAAAAAGTTCATATATATTCATATAAAATTATATAAAGCCATCATATATAATCATATATAGTTTAATGCGAAAAATGAGTCGATAAAACGATATAAAAACTTATCAAATTTGATCAAATCTGATCAAATTTGATATAATTTTAATATAATTTTATATAGTTATATGCGAAAATTGGACCCTTTTTTGTATAAAATTGATGCAATTATATATAATTTAATATATTTATATATAAGAAAAAAATGTTTTCCCCCAAAACGCAAAAAATTGACAAAAAAAAATTGTTTCCAGGACTTAAAAATTTTTAAAAATATTTTTACGACTTTGAAAATTTTCAAAAAAAAAAACATCTCGACTTAGAAAAATTTTCAAAAGTTATATTAAATTATATGTAAAGGACTTAGATTTTTTTTTTTTTTTTAATTTTACTCATATAAGATAACATATAATTTAAAAACAGTTGCATAAAGTTTTATATAAAATTTCTTCAAATATTTTGTTTTATCAAATTATATAAAAAAGAAGACCGAATTTTAAAGTTCATATGTAATTATATAAACGAACTTTAAATCATATGTTATTATATAAAAGTCCACATTTTCTGTTATATAATTTTATATAAGAAACAAATTAGAAGTGCAAATATATAAAATCACATATGATGCAACAAAAAATACATATAGTTTTACAAAATAATATATGTATATTAGAGTGTCCCTTATTTTGGAAATGTTAGAAATCTTGAGACGGTACCCGCTCATTTTTTTCCTTTTGACTTAAAAATAACTCAGGAAAAATTTTACGCCCCTAGGACCACGCCTTCCCTACGCGACGGGGCCTTAAAAAGCGGGGCCTAAAAAATCATTTTTCCATACAAACCAAAAAATTTTTTTTTGATTTTTAATTTTTTTGTTGTTAATTATTATATTACTTGCTTAGCTTATTTACGACAAAAAATTTGATTTTGGTGGGATAAGTCTTTCAGCGCTAAAAAAATTTTCGCAAAAAAAAATTTTGAGCCGCCGGGGTCCTACAGTAAAAAATTTTTAAAAAATATTTTTTTTTAGTTTTGACCAGCAACGGTTTTAGCTGCTATGTTGCTTTAAATGATATATATTCATAAAAAAATATTTTTTGTATCTGTGACATCTTTATCGTGTTCTAAAAAAGGGTACAAAATGCATTGTTGATTTTTTTTTGATACACGATAAAGATGTCACAAATATGAATAATATTTTTTTTGGAATATATATCATTAAAAACAACATAACAACTAAAACCGTTGCTTTTCAAAACTAAAAAAAAATATTTTTTAAAAATTTTTTACCGTAGGATCCCTACGGCTAAAAATTTTTTTTTCGAAAAAGATAAAGATGTCACAGGTATGAATATTTTTTTTTTTGGAATATATATCATTAAAAGCAACATAACAACTAAAACCGTTGCTGGTCAAAACTAAAAAAAAATATTTTTTAAAAATTTTTTACTGCAGGACCCCGGCGGCTCAAATTTTTTTTTTGCGAAAAATTTTTTAGCGCTGAAAGACTTATCCCACCAAAATCAAATTTTTTGTCGTGAATAAGCAAACCAAGTAATAAAATAAATAATAACAAAAAAATTAAAAATCAAAAAAAAAAATTTTTGGTTTGTATGGAAAAATGATTTTTTAGGCCCCGCTCTTTAAGGCCCCGTCGCGTAGGGAAGGCGTGGTCCTAGGGGCGTAAAATTTTTCCTGAGTTATTTTTAAGTCAAAAGGAAAAAAATGAGCGGGTACCGTCTCAAGATTTCCAACATTTCCAAAATAAGGGACACTCTAATGTATATATAAAACTATATATAATTATATATGATCTTTTTTACTCGGGTGTCTTCTTTTTTATTAAATTTGATAAAAAAAAATATTTGAAGAAATTTTATATAAAACTTTATGCAACTGTTTTTAAATTATATGTTATCTTATATGAGTAAAATTAAAAAAAAAAATCTAAGTCCTTTACATATAATTTAATATAACTTTTGAAAATTTTTCTAAGTCCAGATGTTTTTTTTTTTTGAAAATTTTCAAAGTCCTAAAAATATTTTTGAAAATTTTTAATTCCTGGAAACAAATTTTTTTTTGACAATTTTTTGCGTTTTAGGGGAAAACATTTTTTTCTTATATATAAATATATTTAATTATATATAATTGCATCAATTATATACAAAAAAGGGTCCAATTTTCGCATATAACTATATAAAATTATATTAAAATTATATCAAATTTGATCAGATTTGATCAAATTTGATAAGTTTTTATATCGTTTTATCGACTCATTTTTCGCATTAGACTATATATGATTATATATGATGGCTTTATATAATTTTATATGAATATATATAATCTTTTTTACTCGGGTATGTATATTTAGATATTGTCCCATTTTACCCCATATAACACCATTTATAGTACACTCAAAAAAAAAAACTGTAAAGTTAACAAAAAATTTAGTTAAATTTAACTAAAAAAGCACCTGGTTTTGGGCCTACTAAATTTTTAGTTAATTTAACTAAAAATATTTAGTTAACTTTTCGTAGAACGAATGTAGCAAAAAAAAAACCGTAACTTTAACTAAAAATTTAGCTGAAATTTCGTAACGTTTTTATGTACATATATTAACAAAAAAATTAGTTGAATTCAGCTAAACTTTTTGTTACTTTTCGTAAACTTAAATTTAGAAAATATTTTGTAAAAAATTAAAAGTTTATTTTTTCATCAGCTTAAGTAGAACTTATGAGATTTGCATAGGAGGCTTCACAAGAAATTCTACTTAACAAATTTGTTACGAAAAATCAGCAAATTAATTAGTAAAAATTCGTAAACTCAGTTTTGAAGTCAACAAAAAAAATTAATTCAAAATTTGTTCAAAATTAGTATTTTCGCAAATTGAACTTAACTAAAAAAAGTAGTTAAAACGCTGATTTTAACTAAAAATTTGCTAAAAAGCCAGTAAACTCGAGTTAACAAAAAAAAATTAGTTAACTTTACAGTTTTATTTTTTTGAGTGTATATATTATTATATGTAAAATTTTCATTATATATGGTGTTATGTGGAGTTATATATAACTATATGCGAGCATATATAAAAGTATCAAGTTATATTTAATTATATAAATTTTACCCCAAATAATACAGTTTGATAGAGACAATTTTCGGATAATTTCTTATATAATTCCGTCTGATTGGATCTAATAAGATACAATGGGATAATATTTTACATAATTGTATCCACCATTTCTGGGATATAATTGGATTAGTTAAATTTTTTATGAGAATTTTTTCTAACAGCCTTACCAAAGAAAAATAATACTACTATAAATTCAAAATCGACTTTAAATTCTATTTCCATACAAATTGTTTTTGATTTTTAAAATCAGCTTCAAAAATGGAATGGAAAATTTTAAATAAAACTTTTGTTAAAATTGACTTTTTGCTTTTCTATGGTACGGGCCTAAGTGTTTTATATAAAATTTGACTTTGACATAACTCCATCTTGTGAAATTTTTCTAAGTCTATTTTTCCCCATACCAAACTTCAAAAAGAAAAAAAAAAGAGGGGGAAAAAAGGAAAAGAAAGAATAAGAAGAAAAAACGAAAGAAGAATGAAAATTTCTAAAAACTGTGACATAATTTGAAAATTTTCTGTGATAAAATATACACAGAAAAAATTTGATTAAAAAATTCGCAGATTTAATAAAAAAATTAATTAAATCGGGACAAATCACTTAAATTCGCATATAAATTAAAAATATTTGTATGTCGCTAATTAAAAATAAATGGATATTTAGTTAATTAAAAACTTAACACTATAAATTAAAAAAAATATCTAAAATTTTAATTATAGAAATTAAAAAAATAGTTTTTCAAACATTACCAAATATATTTATGCCGTAAAGACATAGTCAGTGGGACAATTTTATAAAGTTAGGTATAAATCTTTTATATACATACTCCTAAAACAATAAACAAACTGAGAATTCAAAAATCTAAATGAGAAATAAAAAAACTTTCAACAAACTGTTTATATTTCTGTATTTGTTTTTGTAAATAAAACAATGCATGAGATGAACACATACTCGCAAACACGGAAAACAAAACCAAAAAAAAAAAATAAGTATAGCTAAAAATTTAATTTAACAATTAATTATATTAATTAAATATTTAATTAATATTAAACTAAAAAACAATTAAATGTTAATTAAAGCAATTTAAAAATTTTATTAAACAATTAATTATATTTATTAAAAATTTAATTGATATTAAATAAAAAACAATTAAAATTTCAATTAAAATAAAATAAACGATATTATTTTCTGTGTATTATGAATTTTGGTATAAAAAATGACTAAAAATATGTTTTTTTTTTTGTATAGAAAAATGTTACAGGACCTTAATTTGATTTACATAAAAAATGTTTGTCTACTACATAGGAATAGGAAAAATATCTCAAAAAATGTTGGTAGTATGTAAGACTATTTTGGAAAATTTTTTCAGAATGTCTTAGAACCGGTCACAGAATCTGAGACTTTTTCTATAGAAAAATGTACAAAAAAAATCTAAAATTTTTCACATCCTCAAACATTTATTTTTTTGATTTTGGTCTCTAAGTCTGAGACTTTTTATTGTTGAAAAAAGTCTCAGAAATTTAAACTTACTCAATTGGAAGAATGTCGCAGAATCTGAGACTTTTTCTATAGGAGATGTCTGAGAATCTGAAACTTTTTCTTTAAAAAAAGGTCTCATAATCTGAGATTTTTCTAAAAAAAGGTATCAGAATCTATAATTTTTTCAGTACAAACAAATCTAATACTACGAGACCTTTTCTATAGTAAAAATATCTTAAAAACGCTTTCAAATATGTGATTTTTTTATAGTAAAAGGTCTCAGAATCTGAGACTTATGACTATGGAAAAAAGTTCTTAGAATCTAAAAATTTTTCTAAGAAGAAGTCTTAGATTCGGAGACATTTTTTGACATCCAACAAATTTGAAAGATCGTGCAGCTAGTAGTGGAGGCTATTAAATCCAATAAAACCACTCGCCGTGGTGTCACAATGGACCTAATATTACGATATGTGCTTACGCAAAATTTTGGCAGTAATTTTTAATTTCCCTATTTTCTGTTCACTCTTTTATAAATGTTTAATGAACCATTTTTCCAGCAACAACAACGGAAAATATACAACAACTTAATAGCTGTGGAATGTTGTTGTTGCTGCATTTTTTTGTTGTTTAGTTAATACAACATCTGATTTTCTTTTTATATTAACTGATTTTTCCACCAGATAACCTCATGACCAAATAATAATGATGTCGTTCGTTCATTCGTTCGCGGTTTTGATGCAACAGGTAAATTATGTATTACGACTTGTTTTTATGTTTATTTTTTTTTTTTTTGTTTGTGTCTGCTGTATGAATTAAGACAGACGAAAAGACAATTATATTTAGTTAATACATACTAACTAACTTTAGTTAGTATAAAGTACGTATATTATGCTTTAATGGATTTTTATTGGAAAGTGGCACTCCTTTCGCTTTTTTTTTTTTTTTGGATTCTTCGAAGTCGTCTTCTTCATTTTTCTGCCAAAGTAAAATAAACAAACAAACATGTATGTACACAGGAAAAAATAAAAATAAATTTATTAATTTTTAATTAATATTGAGTAATAATAATAATAGAACAACTTCCATTAACACGACAAACCGACATTTAAAATCCTACTGATGATAACACTAACGAGAGTGTTTGAAACCGGTATGGGAATACCAGAAATTTCTATAATTTTTAGAAATTCAATTTTTCTTCTGCATTTTTTTAACTTGAACCCTTATCTATATATATAAAGTAGTTGCGTGACTGACTGATGACTGATGACTGACTGACATACTAATCACGCATCATCCCACAGCCCAAACCACTGAAGCTAGAGTCTTGAAATTTGGATTGTAGTTTCACCTCCTGCAATACATATCCACTAAGGCTGGGTTTTTGGAAATGTTGATTTTAAGGGGTAAAAATGAAGGGTTGAAAAAGGGGAAAAAGCGAGTACTTTGGTACTTTTTATTTTTTCTGAAAAAAATTCAATTAATTTGAAATTTGAAATTTGATCCTCTAACGGAAAAACATTCCCAAAAAAAGAACTTTCTGGATATTCGGATTCCTAAGGGTTAAAAGGGGTAAAAATGGTACATTGGTACTTTTTATATTTTTTGAAATTAAGGTCCTACAAAAATATTAAAATTTACAATGGTGGTTCCAACAACGGAAAAAATTTTGAAAACGTACTTTTTCGAAATTCCAATTCTAAGGGGGGTAAAAAATGAGTACTTGGTACTTTTTATTTTTTCTAAAGTAAAAAGGGGTAAAAAATAGTACTTTGGTACTTTTTATATTTTTTAAAATTAAGGTCCTACAAAAATATTAAAATTTGCAATGGTGGTTCCAACAACGGAAAAAATTCTGAAAACGTACTTTTTCGAAATTCTGATTCTAAGGGGGGCAAAAAAACGAGTACTTTGGTACTTTTTATTTTTTCTGAAAAAAAATCCTATTAATTCGAAAATTGGAATGTAGGATCTTCTAACGGAAAAACATTCCCAAAAAAAGCACTTTCTGGAAATTCGGATTCCTAAGGGTAAAAAGGGGTAAAAAATTGTACTTTGGTACTTTTTATATTTTTTTAAATTAAAGTCCTACAAAAAAACTAAAATTTGCATTGTTGTTTCCAACAATGAAAAAAATTATGAAAAAGTACTTTTTCGAAATACCGATTCTAAGTGGGGTAAAAAGCGAGCACTTTGGTACTTTTTACTTTTTCTGAAAAAAATTGTATTAATTTGAAAATTGGAATGTAGGATACTCTAACGAAAAAACATTCTCCAAAAAAGTACTTTCTGGAAATTCGGACTCCTAAGGGTAAAAAGTGGTAAAAAAATTTACTTATGTACTTTCTAAATTTTTTTAAATTAAGGTCCTACAAAAAAAATTTAAAATGTTAGTTCCAACAACGGGAAAAATTTTGGAAAAGTACTTTTTTTGAAATTCCGTTGATTCTAGGGAATAGGGGTGAAAAAGGTATTTTGGTACTTTTTATATTTCCACAAACCACTGAAGCTAGAGACTTGAAATTTGGAATATAGATGCACCTCCCGGAAAATAGGTCCACTAAGGCTTGGGTTTTGGAAATGTTGATTCTTTTTATAGTTCCACAAACCAATGAGGCTAGAGATTTGAAATTTAGAATGTAGCTGCATCTCCCGGAATATAGATCCACCAAGGCTGGGTTTTTTGAAATAGTGATTCTATGGGGGTAAAACGGGTAAAAAAGGTTTTTTGGTACTTTTTATATATATATATACTTAAATAATGGTTTTATTAGCTTGAAATTTGGAATGTAGCATCCCATGCTTAAATAAAAGTCATAAAAACTTAAAGTTAGGAATGTAGGATCCAACAACAGAAAAAACTATGAAAAATTTACTTTTTGGAAATTCCGATTCCGATCTAAGGGGAAAAAAACGAGTTCTATGATACCTTTTATATTTTCTGAAATAATTATAATGGAAATTTGGAATGTAAGATTGTCTAGCGAAATAAAATATTCCCAAAAGAATAACTTTTGGAAATTCTGATCCCTAAGGAAATTAATTAAAAAAGGGAATGATATATTCTAAAATAATGAGCATATTAACTTGATATTTGGAATGTACGGGAAAAAGGCCCCCCAAAAATTACTTTTTGGTACTGTTTATATTTTCTTAAATAAAGGTCATAAGAACTTAAAATTAGGAATGTAGGATCCAACAACAGAAAATAATTCTGTAAAAAGTACATTTTTCGAAATTTCGATTCTAAGGGAGTAAAAACGAGCACTTTGGTAGTTTTCATATTATTTGAAATAATGGTACTGGAAACTTGAAATTTGGAATGTAGGATCGCCTAGCGAAAAAAAGTCGTTCCCAAAAGATTTTTATTTTTTAATTCTGATTCCTAAGGAGTTAAGGGGGTACTTTTTAAATTGTCTGAAACAAAATAAGGGGCAAAATTATTATTTTTAATTTAATGATCTTATCCCTAGAAACTCTTTTGTTCTTTAACGGATACTATTCGAAAAGGAATGAACACCACATTGAACGAAACGGAATGGAACAGGGAACCAAATGGAATAGAACAGGGAACAAAATGGAATGAAACTGGGAACGAATTCAAATGAAAATGTTTTCAATTTATTTATTTTTTTCATTTTTTTTTAACTATATTTTTTTTGTACTAAAATTTGCTTATCAATTAATTTTTCAGTAATTATTTTGTTTTATTCATACATATTTGTTCATATTTTTACAAAATTTTTTCGTTAAATTTTTGACTCAAAGTTTTGTTAACTCAATTTTTTTTTTTGCTCAAATTAATAAATCAATGTTTTTTTTTATAACATAAGACTGTCTTAAACTTGACGTTGTATTTATTATAACAGCTAATGTATTTGGAATTTTATTGTAAGTGTTGTGATTATCATAAGCACAGTTTTTGTAAAGGATTAAGAATTGGTTTGCTCTATCCTATGGAGCAAACCAATTCTCAGGTGACGATATATAAAGATTACATAGCGAAAAGTTCCAAAAATGGGTATTTTATTATCATTATGTAATTTTTCTGTATTTACGGGCAACGAAATACTCTGCGCACGCTAGTAACAAATATAATTAGAGCCCGAGCTTGATCTGTACTTACAGAAACAACACTAATTTATTCAATGTTTGCCCAAAAATTTAAGTAGATTTTTAATTGACACAATTAAAACTTTTTTCGTTTTTTAAAGTAATTTTTTAATTGTGTCAAGTAAAAATTTAATCAAAATTTGTCAACTTTTAACTTTACTAAATATATTTCCTATATGTTTTAAAGACACAGGAAAATTTCATAAAGATGACTAAAAAGGAATGAAAAAAATTAAAAAAAAACCGTTTTTAATTAATTATTTACAATTTTTTTTTTTTAAATATTTAATTAAATTTTTAATTGGGTCAATTAAAAAATTACTCTTTTTTTTTAAAAAAATTTAAAAAAATGATTACTCAAGTTTTTTCCCCCATATTTTTTTTCTGTGTATGTACCTACTAACTACTAACTGTATGTATTCGATATACCGTTAATTTAATCGATTAGTTTTATCAAACCCACAAGTGGTTTTGATGTTGATTCTTATGCCGACAATACAATGGAATATTTTTTTGTTTTCGTTTTCATTGTAAATTGCAGGTGGTCGCAGTTTTTCAACATACACCAAGATGCCTGTCAGTTGTGTGAAATATTTGCGAAATAAGTGAGAGTTTTACATAAATTCGCAATATGTTTGTATCGGATAATTTAAGTTTTTTAAGAAAATTTTGCAAAATATTTTATATAACACGACCTTGAAAACATTTGCATCCACTTTGTGATAGTCTATATGTAGTCAGGCCCGAATTCACGGGAAGGGAAATTCCGCCCGCCTTGAAAAACGTCTCTGAGTCCTAAGATTTGTCTAAAAGAAAAAAACTCAAAATCTAAGAAATTATTTATAGGAAAGTCTGAAAACTTTCTTCATTAAAAATTTAAAAATTTTTTCTATCGAAAAAGTGAATTACAATCTGACATCCCAATAATTTCTCCGCATTTGACACTTTTCATTAGAAATATGTCTCAGAACCTGAGACCTTTTCTATAGTTAATAAAATTGTTTTAGGCTGGATTACTCAAAGCTCCGTTATAAAATAACTCTCCGTTCAATTTAACTTTTTCATACAAATTTTGACATAAGGCTTCGTTAAATCGGCAGTTAGCAGCTAACTTTTCATTGAGTAATCCGCCCTTATGTTAGGGTAGGTTAGGTTGTAAGTGGCTGCTGACATTTTACGTCAACACACGTAGACTCTGAGGTCCATTGTGATACCACGGGACCGTAATAGGTTTCCCTACTAGTCCCTGTCGTTAAACCGGTTTGAGCTTCTTACGAAACTCCTTAGATGTTGAATTTTGACATCCGACAAATCAGAAAGATCGTACAGCTCCCTAGATCCCAGTGAAGCAAGTCTCGGACCAGAAAGTGCCGGGCAATGGCAAATAAAGTGTTCGATAGTTTCCAACTCCTCTTCATCCATGCAACTTCGGCAAAAGTCATTCGACGGCACATTTAACCGCTCTGCGTGCTTCCCTATAAGACAGTGTCTGGTAATTATAGAAACCACCGTCGAAATCTCTCCTCTTGGAAGCGATATCAGCTCACTTGTGCGCCCCTGGTTAAGAGAAGGCCAAATCAGTCGTGTTGTCTCACACGTCCATCCATTTGCCCATCTTTGATTAGTCTCCGTCGCAGAACAAAGCCGTAGGTTTTGCTTGCAAGTTTCTAGAGGCATACCAACACATTCCAATTCTGTTGGAACCTGTAAGGTAGTTCCTAGTCTTGCAAGCTCATCGGCTTTGTAATTCCCTGGAATGTCTCTGTGCCCTGGGACCCATATGAGTCGTATGTTAAACTGCTTGGTCATCTCATTTAAAGACGTGCGGCAGTTAAGGGCAGATCTTGTTTTCAGAAACATTGAATTCAGGGACTTGACCGCGGCTTGACTGTCAGTATAGATGTTGACTGAGGTTGTAGACAAGACATTGCAGCTCAACCAGTCAGCGACTTCCTTTATTGCCAGCATCTCTGCCTGGTAAACACTGCAATGATCTGGCAATCTACGAGCCAGGCTCAACCCAAGCTCTTCAGAATAGACTCCAAAGCCCACTTGTTCGTGCAGCATCGATCCATCTGTGTAAAAATTTATGGTAGCTCCACTACCCGGAGTATCCCCATCCAAGACTCCCTGGATGGTATCATAGTGGTAAAGTGGCACTCAAAGAGGCTCAAAGAGGGAGCACAGTCCACATTTTGTGGTATTGTTATCTTCTTCAAGATCGCGCTATGGCCACAATCGCTGCTCCTCTATTGCAGCGTGCTATTAAGTCGAATTGCCGACGCAGCCGCATACTGCCTACCCAATATGTCCAATGGTATCAGGTGAAGGAGGATTTCTAATGCAGCCGTAGGTGTAGTACGAAGAGCACCAGTGATGCACATCGACGCCATTCTATGTACCTTCGTGATAAAGACACAGTTCGCTTTTGTTTCTAAAGCAGGCCACCAGACAATGATTCCATACAGCAAAATTGGACGCACCACTGCTGTATAGATCCAATGAACGACTTGAGGGCTAAAACCCCATCGTTTTCCAATGGCCCTTTTACAGGAATATAAAGCAATCGTTGCTTTTCTCACCCGTTCCTCAATGTTACGCCTGAAATCAACTTCCTATCTAGAAATACTCCAAGATACTTAGCTCCATCTGAGAAGGTGATTTCAGTGCCGTCCAGAGAAATAGGATCAAAAGCAGGAATCTTATATTTATTTGTAAACAAAACAAGCTCTGTTTTACTTAGATTAACTCCTAAACCATAGTCTCTTGCCCATTTAGACAGATCTTTCAGAGAACCCTGAAGAATGTCCCTCAATGTTGGCAGATGCTTCCCCTTTACCGCTATCGCGACATCGTCAGCATATGCGACAACATGACAACCACGTGCTTCTAGAGATAGCATTGAATTCAGTGCCAAGTTCCAAAGAAGTGGCGAAAGAACACCTCCTTGTGGTGTGCCCCTATTAACAAATCGAGAAATGACGGACGCTCCCAATTCAGACGTTATACGTCTATTGGCAAGTAGGTTTTCCACCATTAAAACGATCCCACGCTTTACTCCTAGACCAAACAATGCCAAAATTATCGAGTCTGGGATGACATTATTAAAAGCCCCCTCTATATCAAGAAAGGCCACCATAGTGTACTCCTTTACCGAAAGCGATCTCTCGATGGTACCAACGAGCTCATGCACTTTTTTTTCTTAACAAAAAATATTACAAAATCTAAAACTTTTTGTATTGGAAAAAAATTTCAAAATCTGAGGCTTTCTATAGGTAAAATATCTCAACGTCTGATACTTTTTCTATAGAAAAATAAGACTTTTTATGAAGAAAAAATTCCTTAAGAGCTCAGACTTTTTCTGTCGGAAAATTGTCTTAGAAGCTATGTCCTTTTCTATAGGAAAAATGTCTTAGAACGTGGGTTTTTTCTATAGGGAAATGACTCAGATCTTGAGTCAATTCCTATACACTCAAAAAAATAATTAACTTAACTTTGGAATAACTTTCTTCAAAATAGTTCATAAATTTAGTTAAATTTAACTGAAAGTTGGGAAATTTTCTTAACAGCTAGGAAAAAAATTTAAAATTTAAAAGGGTTCTTGCGGATCTTAACGTAAATAAGTCACCGGGGCCGGATGGTATACCAGCACTGGTACTTAAACAGTGCTCTTCGACGTTGGCGCTTCCACTGGCTAATCTTTTCATTTAGTCTTACCGTGCGGGAGTTTTGACCTCTTGTTGGAAGGTTGCCAATGTGCAGCCAATCCCTAAAAAGTGTGCTGCTAATAACCCTGATAACTACCGCCTATTCGCAATATGCTCAGCGCTCTCGAAGGTGATGGAGAGCATGGTAAATTACCATCTTGTTAGGTATCTGGAGGCTAACTCACTTTTAAACGATTGACAGTATGGTTTTCGGAGAACTCGTTCTACCGGGGATCTGTTGGCGTTCCTTTCGGAACGTTGGAGTTGATCGATCCACCATTTTGGTGAGAGTAAGGTAGTTGCTCTGGATATTTCCAAGGCGTTTGATTGTGTGTGGCACGGTGCGCTCATATCTAAGCTTAATGCCTTTGGAGTCGGTAATGACTTCTCTCGATTTGTTTCGAGTTTCCTCAGGGATCGTTCTATACGTGTTGTTATAGATGGGTTCTCATCAGATGAGTTCCAGCACCAATCGGGGGTACCGCAAGGTTCTGTTCTCTCTCCTACCCTTTTTCTTATTTTTCTTAACGACCTTCTAAGTCAAACTTCAAATCCTATCTACTCTTTTGCAGATGACAGCAACATTTGTCATTCATTTTCCTTTGATCGTAGGCCAAGCCTTATTGGGGTTGAGGGCAAAAGGCAGATTATGAATGAGACATTTAATCAAGACCTGTTGACAATCTCTAAGTGGGGTCTTGCGAATAGGGTCAAGTTTAATGCACGCAAGACACAATGTTGTATGTTGACTCACAGAAATGTGGAAGCAAAGCGTCATCTGTACATATGGGTGGTATTGCTATTGAGGAATCAGACACTCTTGATGTTCTGGGCATGAAAATTCAGTGTGATGTCCGTTGGAAGAAGCACATTTTTCAAGTGTCGAAAGAAGCATTCAAGTGTCTCGGTTTTTTAAACCGGTGTAAGAAATACTTCACCTCATCCGATCTCCTTACTATTTATACCAACTACATCCGACCGAAGATGGAATACAACTCCCATATATGAGCAGGGGCTTCAACGTCTATTTTGGAGCTCTTGGACCGTGTGCAAATGAGGGTTTTGATGCTTATCAATGACACTAGGGTATCCAACTCTATTGACTCATTGGAGCATCGTCGGAATGTGGGTTGTGTGACTTTGTTCTATCGATATTACCATGGAAAGTGTTCTGCTGAGATAAGTGAACTTATCCCTAGAGCCCGAGTTTTTGTTCGAAACACTCGGTTGTCTAGTAGATCACATCCGTTTGTTGTCGATTGTCCAGTTGATCGCACAGCGCATTACAGAGAAGGTTCGTTTATCAGTCGAACTAGCCGTACGTGGAATAATCTCCCCGCAGAGGTCTTACCAGTTTATTTCAATGTAGATAAATTCAAGCCAGATATACACAAACACTACTCCCTCTTTCCTCCTCCTCATAATTTATTTTCCTGATATCAACACAATGCACCCAGCAAAATTTTCTGTTCCAAATAATCGGTTCCAGAACGCATCATATTACCCTGCAACCGATTCTACTTAACGTTCCAGAATCAATGATTTTTGTTTGAAATTGTCCCGAAAGCAATCGATTTTTAAAGCAAGTAGTTTTTTTTGAAAAATAATTTTACATAGAACATTTTGTTGTGATTAACATATAATTTATTCCAGAATCTATTGTAGTAGGAATAGGTTCCAAAAAATTTTCCTGGGAAATTTTCCTAAATAATAGAAAAAAAATCTTTATTTTTAAGACATATTTCTTTAAACAAATTTAGTTCAAAAAATTCAGTTTTGGAAAGTAATTTTCTACCAATTAGTTCATCATATTTGTCTTCATTAATTGAGGAAGTTTTCTCCACAAGTTTAGTAAATTTTTCATAACTTGAAATTGATTTGTTGATTTATTTTTTTTTTTCATGCTTGCTTGTGTAGTTCACATTTGGTTTATTATTTGAAGTATGTATATGAAAACAAAAGTTTGATCTTTGATATAACAAGTAATAAATTTAATGTTTACATTTTTTGCTACTCTAAAAAAATTTGTCGGACGGTTCGTTTTGCCTTAGATCATTAAATTTAAATTCTAATAGATTATTTAAATCAATTTAAATTATTTAATTCAATATAACTAAAATCAATCACTGTCGTGACATGTTGTTCAAGTCAAACAAAATTTTTAAGAATCTTTTTAAAACTTAAATTATTCCGTTGGATTCCTGACTTAAGAGTAAATAAAATCTCATCACAAAATTTTAAATCCAATGTAAAATATTTGTGATTGAAATATTATATAAGATTTCATTCACACTTCTATATGACCGCAAGAAATTTGACTTCCTAATCGCACACAACCTCATAAAAAAATGGGAAAAAGCCGTCGAGACTTTTATCACTGAATGAAGTTAAAAATGTTGTAATGTTACTTGTTTTCAATGGAATAAGTGAAAGTTTTTTTTTTCGCATTTCACTTGCTGTACTACTTACTACTGCAGCATCAACATCATCACTTTATTACAACGCATCACACATGCAGTGAGTATTTAGTGTGTGCGAATCATACATAACGTAATGTAAAAACAATAAAAAAAATCTGCAACATGTTGCCCCAACATCAGCAAATAACATACAGCAGCAATTTTACTTTTCATAGCAATATTAAATTTTTATGTTGTTTGACCACATGATCATTGAAGTGCGTAAAGTATAAAAATTGTGTAGATAGTTTTGGCACGCCTTCCATACATCATACATATGATCATTATGGTGGTACTTTTTTTTTTAATATTCAGGTAAAGAAAAACATAACACATTTTGTCAGGTATCCACTTAAATTCGTTCACAGGATATAATTTAATTTACACAGGATATAATTTAATTTAATCTCACCCGATTTTTTGATTGAAAAATTTATTTTATCTAGTAATAAGCACACCAAAGATAGGTGGAAGAGGTCCATGTTTGGACCAGTGACCTATTTTCGGTAGTTTTCTCAAAAATTAGCTCATTTACTTAAAAGTTATAAACTTTATAGCAGGGTTGGCAACCGAAACGAATAATGGTATCGGTAACGGTATTGGTATTACATATTTATTATATCGGTAACGGTAGAGGTAACGGTATTTTCGATAATTTCGGTAACGGCGAACCGTTACCGAAACATCAATACCGGTACGTACCGGTATTATAAATAAAATGTTAACAAGCCACAAATTTGTTAAAAAAGCGTAAAAAATAAGTCAAGCCCCCAAAAGGATCGCACCGAAAAAAATCGCATTTTCTAATCTTGGTCAATGAAGTTTACACGGCATAAAAATATTTTATTTTCTGAACATATAGACAATAAAATTTAATAATATATGTTTTTTTTTAACTTTTTTTCATCTGGTCCAATTTTCCATTTCGGAACTTAACCAGCCTATGACCATGAGACGTATTCGTACCAGCAGAGTAGCACGTTTATTTTGGACCGTATCGTATCTTCTACAGACGGAAAGAAGAACATAGCTTACAATCGATCACTGATCAATAACATAAAATCTTTAGGAGGTCCAAGACCGATATTCGAATTTAGTTAATTACAAATGTGATCATTGGTTGGATTGGCAATGAACAAACATTTGTATTTTTATTTTAAGTATATGAAAAATATTTTAATATGTTTTGAATCCAAAAAAAAAATTAAAATAAGTAAAATTAATGCAACCAAAACAAAAACGATATAATACCGGTAAAAATCCGAATAAAGGTAACGGTTTTTTATCGGTAACGGTATTTAACATTTTTTATTTCGGTATTGGTAACGGTAACGGTAGTCAATATTAGAGGGTTTTTAATCGGTAACGGTATTGAAAGGGTAACGGTAGCCAACACTGCTTTATAGACATGACAACATAAAAATCAACTGCTATTATTGTCTAACATTTTCTAACGCCCTTTAAATTTAAATATTTTTCATTTTGAAATATCGTGATATAAAAAAAAATGTCATACTCTTAAAAATGTCACCTTAATGTAGGTGTATTTATTACATAGATGTTGGTATGTTGGCTGCTATGTCTCTAATTCATGTTTGGTAAAACTTGCGTAAAATAGCATGTGTATATGAGTCATTCCATGTCAAACCGTACGATTTTTGCTAAAAATTGACTTTGATGTCTCCGATGTCTTTCAAAATTTGAGAACGAAGTCTTCATTAAAAAATATTTAACACGTGTTTCGGGAAAAAAATTAAAATTTTTTTTTTAAAAAGTTATTTGCATTTGAAAATCGTCAAAATCGTGAAAAATCTTCCGACATGACAACATTTAAACTAATGTTTTTATAAAACTAGTGAATGGATTTTGAAGTTCAATACCTTATTTTAAAGGTATTTGAACCTTCTTTTAAAAAAAATATATTATTTTTTATAAATTAATTTTTTTTATTATTAAAATTTGTTTTTTTTACTTAATTTCTGTTTTCCACAATCTTCGAACAAGTCGAAAAATCTGAAAAAAATATTTTCTTAAAGGTTAATATATTCTTAACATTCCCTTAAAATTTCAGAGTGGAGGTCGAATGGATTCTATTTTTTTAAGATTTTTTTCCATTGCAGCACCACAAAAAAATTACATTTTGTATATAAACATTTTATTTTCAAGCATGTTACCGAAAATGTCAACGCATGTATGTATGTGTGTATGTATTCAAAAACACACGCTACCATATTCATGTTGTTCTTGGGCATTATTTGTTGTTTTGCTTTTTATATGTGTCGTTAAATTTTTTTTAAAATTGCATTTTGCGTAACGAAAATATCAATGCATGTATGTATGCAAAAACACAAGCTAACAAATTCATATTGTTCTGGAGATTTGTTTGTTTTGCTTTTTCTATTTTGTTTATATACAAAATGTAATTTTTTTGTGGTGCTGCAATGGAAAAAAATCGTAAAAAAATAGAATCCATTCGACCTCCACTCTGAAATTTTGAGGGAATGTTAAGAATATATTAACCTTTAAGAAAATATTTTTTTCAGATTTTTCGTCTTGTTCGAAGATTGTGGAAAACAGAAATTAAGTAAAAAAAACAAATTTTAATAATAAAAAAAAATTAATTTATAAAAAATAATATTTTTTTAAAAAAGAAGGTTCAAATACCTTTAAAATAAGGTATTGAACTTCAAAATCCATTCACTAGTTTTATAAAAACATTAGTTTAAATGTTGTCATGTCTGAAGATTTTTCACGATTTTGACGATTTTCAAATGCACATAACTCTTTGAAAAAAAAAAATTTATTTTTTTCCCGAAACACGTGAAAAATATTTTTTTATGTTTAATACGTCTGGCAAATTTAAAGAAAATCGGAAGAGGTGGTGTAAAAAAGGTGTTCGGTCTGACATGGAATGACTCATATGCGAAATTTTATTATTTTTAACCAATTTCGTATGTCGAAAAATGTTCAATTGAGAAGTGGGTTAAATGTGCAAAAATTATGTTGAAGTTTAAATTAATATTGTTATCATTAAGGTTTACATTGCATTATGTTGCGTATGTACAATCAAATTTTATTTTGTATAGATACGGTAAAACCAGGAAGCCAAACTCGTTTTGTGGATTTGTAAAATTTGTTTAATAGTTTGGTGCTATACAGGAATTTTATTAAATTAAATATTTAAACATTTAAAAAATATTTTAAATTAACTTCGTTATCTTTTAAATTAATTGAGTGTTAAATTACAATTGAAATATACCTTCATATTTTAATGATTCTTAAATAAATTTACACAGACTTGTGAATATATTCCTTTCTTTGCTTACACCAAATCATTCGCTTCCGAGTAGGTACACATTTAGAGTACAGTGTTTGCGAATTAGAATGCTAAGAAAGTAAAAATTGTTATTGTTTGAACATTTAGAATGTAAAAAAACATTCTTTTCTAGAATGACAAACATAGTGGTGATTTGAAAAAGTGCACCATGTGCTAGAATATTTTCTTTTTACCAAATTTTTGTGACAAATATATTTTTTTATTTTTTTTTTTCACAAGAATAATTTTTTTTTTAAAAGAAAAAGTTTAAAAAATTTTTTTGTCAAAAAAAATAAAAAAAAATTGTCTTAAAGAAAAACTTTTGTCAAAACAAAAAAATTTTTTGTGAAGAAAAGTTAAAAAAAATCGAATAAAAAAATTTTGCCTAAATATTTTTTGCTTCAGAGCACAATATTTTGGAATATTTCTAATTATACGATTTCTTAATTCGTTTTTTCCTTTTATTGCAATTATAGAAAACATTTTTCGGTTGTGACGAAAGAATAGAATGTTTTTATACGACTCTTAAATGCATTCGTGCACATGTCTAATATGTCTCTCAAAAACTGGGCGTGATAGAGCAAAATGAACAAAATTGTGTTTAAAAAATAAATTTGTAAAAAAAAAACTGTATTAAAAAAATAAAAAAATCAAGCGGGGAGTGCCGAATGTTCTATACCCTCCAAAAGGAAAAAAATTAAGGAAAATTGTCAGAAGGGTTTTTTTGGGGAGGTCAGCGGGATGCAAATTTCAAGAATCTAGCTTTTTTATTTTGTGCTGTATCGTGTTTTCCACAGACGGACGGACATACGGACATCGCTTAGAATCGTCTTAGAATCGATCACTGATCAATAATATCATTTCCCAAGGAAAAAATTGTTGAAATCCGAAAATTTTTCATAGGAAAAAATTTGAACATTTTTAAAGGACAAAATCTAAAAATTTTTTCAGAGAAAATTTGAAAATTTTTAAAGGAAAAATGTGACTAAATCTGAATATATTTTTTGTAAAAAAATAATTGTTCATTCTACAAGTTCTAATTATGAAGAGAATTTTTTTTGGGAAAAATGTATCAAAATCCGCGTCATTATATAGAAAAAAATCAGAGACTTTTTTCATAGGAAAAATGTTTCGGAATCTGAGACTATTTCTATAGAAAAAAATTCTAAGACTTTTTTTATAGGAAAAACGTCTCAGAATCTGAGACTTCTCAAAATTAGAGACTTTTTTTTATAGGAAACATATCTCAGAAGCTGATACTTTTTCTATAGGAAATATATCTCAGAGCCTAAGAGCCTTTCTATAGGAAAAATGTCTCAGAATTTGAGACTTTTTTCTAAAGCAAAAATGTCTTAGCATCTGAGACTTTTTCTAAAGGAAAAATGTCTCAGAATCTAAAACTTTTTCTATAGGAAAATGTTTATGAATTTGAGACTTTTTCTGTAGAAAAAATGTCTCAGAATTTGAAACTTTTTCTATAAAAAAAATGTCTCAGAATCTGAGACTTTTTCTATAGGAAAAATGTCTCAGAATCTGAGACATTTTCTATAGAAAAAATGTCTCAGAATCTGAGACTTTTTCTAAAGGAAAAATGTTTCAGAATCTGAGACTTTTTCTATAGGAAAAATGTCTCATAATCTGAGACTTTTTCTATAGGAAAAATGTCTCAGAATCTGAGACTTTTTCTAAAGGAAAAATGTCTCAGAATCTGCGACTTTTCTATGGGAAAAATAGAAAAAATTCCCCAAAAACAAAGACGCCCCTCTTATCTTTCATATATGAGACTTTTTCTATAGGAAAAATGTCTCAGAATCTGTGACTTTTTGAATAGGAAAAATGTCTCAGAAACTGGGACTTTGCTATAGGAAAAATGTCTCGGAATCTGAGATTTTTTCGATAGGAAAAATGTCTCAGAATCTAAGACTTTTCCTATAGAAATATATATGTCTCAGAATCTAAGACCTTTTCTATAGGAAAAATGTCCTAGAATCTGAGACTTTTTCTAAAGGAAAAATGTCTCAGAATCTGAGACTTTTTCTATAGGAAAAATGTCTCAGAATCTGAGAATTTTTTTATAGGAAAAATGTCTCAGAATCTGAGACTTTTCTATGGGAAAAATGGAAAAAAAATAATTCCCCAAAAAACAAAGACGCCCCTGCTATTTTTTATATATGAGACTTTCTATAGGAAAAATGTCTCAGAATCAGTGACTTTTTGAATAGGAAAAATGTCTCAGAAGCTGGGACTTTGCTATAGGAAAAATGTCACGGAATCTGAGATTTTTTCGATAGGAAAAATGTCTCAGAATCTGAGACTTTTTCTATAGAAGAAATGTCTTAGAATCTGAGACTTTTTCTATTGGATAAATGTCTCAGAATCTAAGACTTTTTCTAAAGGAAAAATATGCCAGAATCTGAGACTTTTTCTAAAGGAAAAATATCTCAGAATCTGTTATTTTTTCAATAAGAAAAAGGCCTAAGAATCTAAAAATTTTTCTATAGGAAAAAGGTCTCAGATCCTCTGAATTTCAGACTTATTTTATAGGAAAAAGTCACAGAATCTGAGACATTTTGTAATGGTCTCAAGGTCTCAAAATCTGAGACTTTTTCTGTTGAAAAAAAGGCCTTAGAATCTATTACTTTTCCTTTAGGAAAAAGTTCAGAAGTCTTAGACTTTTTCTATATAAGAAAAAGGTTTGGCAAAATCTAATAAATTTTATGATCCCATTACTTTTTTTTCAAGAAAAACGGATTCCTGTTTTTGATGATTTTTATTTTATACGAAGTAAAAAAAAAAATGTCCCCATGATAATATATATTTATTAGACCGATATTTTGATTTTTTTGTAAAAAATTTTTTTTCCAAAAAAAAATATGTTTATTAAAACTTTGTTTGTGTGTGTTTTACGCGTACTTTAGTAACCTAATCAAATCTAATTATAACCAGACCATTTTAACCGTCAAATATTTCGGCGGGGTTCAAGAAAATGGGTATAAAACCGATATGGAAATTAAAGAGGACGTAAACACTAGAGATGGGCACATGAGCAGATTAGAGCGTGATTCACGTGATTCACGCGTGATCACGCGTGAGTGTGACTGAATTCAATTTTACTCACGTGATTGTGAGTGAGTGTGAGTGGAGAAACAAATTGCGTGAGTGAGTGTGCGTGAGTAAGATTTTTGCGAGTTTGCGTGATTCATTTTCTCTTCATATTTCCTTTAGTACCAAAAAAAGGTACAAACAAATTGTAAAATTTGGATTAACTTAAGATTTCATCCCCATAAAAGGAAAAAAAATGTAAAATTTGGCTGAACTTTAAATTTTGTTGAAAATTTTTAAAGATTTTTTTTGCATGAATAAAAGTTTCGTGAGTGTGATTCAACGTGAGTGTGAGTGAAGCTTGCGTGAGTGCACGTGAGTGTGAGTTGTTTTAAATTTACTCACGTGATTGTGAGTGAGTGTGAGTAGAAAAAATATGCTCGTGAGTGAGTGTGCGTGATTTAGAAATTCCTGTCGTGAGCGTGAGTGAGTGTGAGTCAAAAATCACTCACGCGCCCATCTCTAGTAAACACCTTTAGTTTTCTGTGAATACTTTTTTTAAAGAACTTGGGCAATTTTTTTTATTCTAACCTAAAATTTTTGTTTTTTTCAGTGTATATTTTTTTTACATATTTGGACCGATTTTATTTTTTTTGTAGTTTAACTTTTAGATTTGAAGCTGAGCTAAAGAAAAATTATAATGGTATGCCTTTAATGAACGCGAATGTTGCAAAATTGCAAAAATAATAAATCGCCATTTTTGATTTTTTTTTAAATTTTTTTGTTTTGTTTTCGTCAAATTCGGAGTCAGAGCCCCCTAAAACATATAAAAAGACTTTTTTCATTAATAAAAACAGCGAAAAAATAATGACCGGGTGTTTCTTCTACACGATCCACTGTGAGGTGGAAATTTCCCCCGATATTCTGGTAAAGCGGTTTTTTGGCAACAAACACAAGCCTATTTCACTCAAATTTTGTTTGTGAATGTTTTCTACATGTTTTGGACTTGAGACCCATTTTCCGGAAAACACTTGTGTAGGGTATTATATGTTCGGTCTTGACCAACTATAATTTTGTTACTTGTTTAATTAAGAAAAGTTTTAAGTTATTCTGTATAAAATTCTCTACAATTTTTCTAAAGAACATCGTTTTTAATTCAGAGTCATTTTCTTTCAGAAAATTTCTTAGATTCCGAAATATTTTCCAAATTTCCATTCAGAAAAATATTTTTCTTAAAAAAAAATATTTTGATGCTTTAAAAAGTTTTTGCTTAAAAAAAATATAAGACTCTTGGTATTAACTTATAAAAAACTTTGCGACATTTTCGTACAATCGTCTAAAAACGAAATCGAAAATCACAATGGACCTCAGAGTCTACGTGTGTTGACGTAAAACGTCAGCAGCCACTTACAACCTATCATCGAAAATGCATAGTATGTTTGCCTATTTTGATATTAAACGCATATATTTTTTGTATATTTGTGGTTTACAAATGCATATTTTGGCAATTAATTTACGAATAAGGAAAATATAAATTAAATTTAAGTTTTTAAAAAATTTCTTTTTAAAAATAAAACTTTAACAGTGTGGGGCACACCACCCTATTACCATACTTTGTATTGTACAGAAGGCTCATTGCAATTTAATAAGTTATTAAAATATGTTCGTTGAAATTTGAATTATATCACGTTTTGTTTTGTAAAAAAAATATTTATTTTCTTTGTCAATAACCATTACAACGATTAGCGTTAATTTACACAAATTATGCAGTCAAAATTTATTTAAAATATTATTTAAACAATTTTTTTATTTATTTACAAGTTGTGTGCGACTAATATTTATGATTTTATTCAATTAAGGTTTTCTACCTTGCGCAACATCATTTATTTGCAACTTCATTATCATTCCATGCCATCGTCATTTATACAAAGCATTAGCCATAAATTATACAATATTTTTTTATAATTGTGAAACAAAATTAAATAAATAATACAAAAAAAATTATTAAACGTAAAGTTAGTTAGCAAATACAATTACAGCAGCATTCGGTGTTAAAATATTAAACAAACAATTCGGTTATGTATTTTATTTTTATTTATCTTACTAGGTTTTTTTAAATAATTAAAAAAATATTTATTATTCAAAATAAATTATTTTATAACAATTTTTGTAATGTTTTTTTTTTTTATATTTTGTTTGTGTTTGTTTTCTTTAATTTCAAAGTTTTATTTTTATAGCTGATTTTAATTGGACACACATTAAGAGTGACAATCGCACAGTGCTGATGATGGAAGGTGGCAACTTTCGAAAGCTGTCGATAACTTCACTTAACTTTTTTTTTCAAATTTCTCATTGCAAAACAAAAAGTTTATTTTTCAGAAATGTTATAGACCCCATGTGGATCCCACGACCGTCAAATACCCGAAAGTTCTCCAAGTAATAGTTTCTAAGTAAGCCAGTTTTTAAAATTCTCAAGAGCACATTGTGCGCCTAAATTAACGTATCTCAAAAACTAAGCAAGGTAGAACGAAGAGGGCAACTGTTTTACATCACTCGGAGAGCATTCCATATCGCTTTAGACCAGGGTTGCAAAAGTTGGTACAATTGTACTTTTTTTTGGTACAATTCAAAGCTCAAAAGTACAATGGTACACCAATGACTCATTTGGTACAATTTAAAAACTTTCTCAACTGAGGGTTTTTCCATGGAATTTTCCCAGTTTATAATTTTTAAAAAGTAATCTTTCTGAAAAATTTTTCAAAACTAGACATTAAAATTCAAAAGTGGCTGATTTTTTGTAGTAATGAGTTAAAATTTCGAGGAAGTATTCTTATCATGTATGCATACTTGGTTAAAAATTATTTAATGTTTTTTTAAAAGTTCAAAAGAAGGCTGATTTCAGATTTTCATACATTTTTATAGAAATCAGACGATCTGTTCCGAGTAGTAGTTCACCATTACTACATCTTTTGTTGAATATCGAGAAAGTATTCTTATCATACACACAAAAAATTATTGGCTAAAAATTTTTAATTAAAACAATTGATCAACAAAATTTAAATGAATCATCGTTGTTTTGATCAACATTTTTGTTATATTCTTTTACTGCTGAACTAAAATTTTGTTATGAGCTTACAGTTAATTCATTCGTTAAATCAATCATTATTTTGATTGACTACAAATAAAAAAATTATAAAATTTATGATCAAAATTAAAAAATGTTTGATTAAAAAATATTTAATTAATCACCTATTCATTTGGTGAAATAACAATTTTCTTCATCGGAGGAGTTTTAATCAAAAAAGTGATTGAATGGAAATCGGCCGATCTTTTTTGAGTATTACGCCTATGCCACAATTTTTGTAGAAATGAGTTGAAATTTTAAGGAAGTATTCTCGAAATTTATGCCAAGTATAATATTTTTCCATTTTTATACCCTCCAACTACAGTATGGGGGTATACTCACATTGTCATTCCGTGTGTAACGCATCAAAATATCGGTCTAGGACCCCATAAAGTATATATATTTATGATCAGTGATCGATTCTAAGACATTCTAGCGATGTCCGTCCGTCCGTCCGTCCGTCCGTCCGTCCGTCCGTCCGTCTGTCCGTCCGTCTGTCCGTCTGTCCGTCTGTAGTTAACACGATGCAGTCCAAAATAAAAGAGCTAGACTCCCGACATTTGGCACAAATATGTCTTATGTTAATAGACAGGTTAAGTTCGTAAATGAGCAAAATCGGACCAGGGGGAAAAAAGTTCCCCCTTGAAGAACTAAACCAACCTCTGAAAAAATACACTTTTTTTACATGTTTTTTGTATTTTTGTTAAATAAATGAAACATTTGTTATATCTATCGGGATTGGAAGGTGCTGTCAACATCCCCCACTGACCCCCATCACCCCCCCCCCCCCCCCCCCCGAAAAAAAAACAAACGCCCCTGACAATTTTTTTTTTACATTTTGGAGGGTATAAAAGATTCGGCACAGCCGAATTTAACATTCCCACTTGTTTTTTTTTTTAAATTTTGCATAAAAAATTCGGATTTGGTACAATTTTGATGTTTTCATTTTGCAACCCTGCTTTAGACTATCGTTAAAAATCATGCAGTTGCAAGCCTTATAACGAGCTACAACAAATTTTCTGCATATCGGCCATTCCACCAGTTTTTTCCGTTTTCCGCACCCACTGCGGGTCCATTATAAGCAGGACAATTTTTTGTAGTAAAAATTGTAAACTTTTCGAATAAAATAATTAAAAAAAAAACAAATAAGAAAATCATAGTCGGTCAAGACCGACCATATGATACCCTACACCAGTGTTTTCCGGAAAATGGGTCTCAAGTCCAAACATGGACCGATTAGATCTATCTTTCGTTAGATATTTAATTAGCGTAGAAAACACACACAAACAAAATTTGAGTTAAATTTGCTTGTTTTTGTTACCAATAGACCGATTTTACTGTATATCGTGCGAAAATTTGTATATGGGTCCAAGTCAAAAATTGGTCCAATTATATTCTGAATTGATAAGGCCAACAAAGCACACGGTTAACACCTACAAACAAATTTTAAGGAATTTTGAGAGATGTGAGTATCGGGAGGGTGGTTTGTATGGTGACTACTAGAAGATCTGGTCCGATTCCATTAAAGCTTGGAACAGACGGACGGACATCGCTTAATCGTCTCACAAAGTGATTCTATGTCGAGTGGTATGCTTGCAGGTGGGTCTAGGATGGATCTTCCAATCGGGATTGTTTTTTCTATATCCCGGGATTCGGGATTGAAGAAAAATTTTCGGGACCTCGATTTCGGGATCCCGGTATTTTCAAGATATTTGTTGTCACTTTGGCAAATCTACGCGTTCGTAAAGAATTGCGAAATTCTGTTAAAGTTGTGAAATTCAAAAAAGTTACAGATTCCTCCTGTGAAAGATATCCGTATTCGGTTATATTTCTTACCTTTCTTCGTTGCTCATGGCTATCAACTTTTCGCTTCTTTACCTTATGAACAAGAGATGGGCGCTGGTCACGTGATTTTCGTAAATTCACGCGAATCCCGAGTGAGTGATCACGTAATTGTGAGTGAGCGTGAGTTGAAAAATCTACGTTAGTGATTAGTAAGTGAGTCAAATTTTTGAGTGAGTGATTTTTTTTTGCGGGAGCTTGCGTAATTTGATTTTTTTTCAATTTCTTTCAAAAACAATGTTTTCTTTTATAAAATTATTTTAGAGTAAAGTTTGCGTGACTCACGCGTGAGTGTGATTGAATCCGGCGTAAGTCATTGTGAGTGATAAATTTTTTGTACTTTCTTTTACACGAATATTAAGTGAGCGTGGGTAAAAAAATGTGATTAGTAAGTGATTCGATTATTGTTTGCGTGAGCGTGACTGAGTGTTAGTCAAAATCCACTCACGCCTTTAAAAATTTTGTTTTAGAAAAGCATAAAATAAGAACATTTTACAACTTAAGGAGTTAAGATGTGTCAAAAGCCCTTTCGTCCAACTTTAATTTTTAGAATTTTTTTCAAGCTTTAAATTTTGCACGGTTCACCTTTTGCTATCACAAACAAGTGGTACCAGACGGAACTTTTGTCGATTTTTTTTTATTTTGTATCACAAAACTTATATTTTATACAAACTATTTAAAGAAATATAAAAGTATTAAAAAATAGTTATCCCGAAAATTCCAGGATTTAAAATCAGAAATCCCTAGATTCTGGATTTGCTTAATCCCCTAATCCCGGGATTTCCTGATTAGAAGCCCTAGTGTATGACCGATTTTTTGGATAGTTACAAACATCAGCAAAAACTCATTATGCCCTGTACCACAGAGTGGTGTAGGGTATAATAAAGCACTTGAGCTAATTCAAACTTTTACAAATGTAGTTATTATTACAGAGTTCAACTAACTCCCTATACCACTTTATGCTGCATTTTATTTTATGCTAATGGTTGTAGTAGCTACAAAATAAAAAGTTTACCCAAGCGCAGATTGAATAAGTATAACGATACCCTTCAGAACAAGGGGGTAATTGTAACTTCGATTCTAGAAGAGAAGATTTAAAAAAAAAAATTTTGGTTTTCAATTTAAAGAACTTAAAAATGTTTTTATTTCACAGAAACATTTTTCAAAAACTATAAATTCATACTTTCTTTCGTAAAACAAATAAAAAGATTAAATTTTCTTATGGAATTTTATTTTTTACAGGATAAAAATTTTCTGAAGAGTTTCTTTCGAATCGAATTACACAATAACCCCCTTTCAGAATCAACTCACTGACTTTCCAACTTGTCATCACAATATCTGTGTAAATATTAAATTTTCAGTAACTGCGTTACAAGCACAATTGTAGGATATTCAATTTTCGTTCTTGACTTACAAAACTTTTCTACTAGTTTTTTTTTTTTTTGGGTTATAAATATTTAAGAAAAAACCCGTTGAATTTCCCACGACTTTTAAAGGCGAAAAAGCAAAGAAAAAATATAAATCAGATACACAAGCAACAAAAAAAAAATATATAGTATTTTTGGTCGAACTAGAAATATTTATTTATTGAATGTAGTGCATAAATTTAACCTAGTTATAAGCAGCAAATCAACAACAAGCATTTAATTCAATTACAACATATTCAGCGCGAAAATATTAATTAGTAATGTGACCAACTGTTAAACAAAATTAAACTGTTAAACAAAAAATTAAACTGCACACAGAAAATAAATTTCCAGCGGAAACTGGTCAAACAAACATTCGGTTGAAAATTGTTGTTTGATAAGTCACATTTCAATATTATTAGTCACAACTGACTTCTGTTAACTTAAATAGATTCCAATTTAAACAACCGTAATATTTTGTTGCCACAACCAAATATAGTAGCAACAATTGAGTTTTTGGTTGATACAACCGACTATATAGTTGTAATTTTTTTTTTCTGTGTTTATGATAGATTGTCTTAATAGTCAGGGAGCTCTCCAAATTATTAAAATAATCATTTTTTTTATAATTTTTCTTTTAATGTTATGCCTTAAACAAAAGTAAAACAAAAAAAAAATAATATTTTAGTAAAATTAAATTTCAATTGGAATATTTAATTTTTGGTATTCCCCTACCGGTTTCAAACACTCCATTTTAGTGTTATCATAACTAGAATTTTTAATGTCGGTTTCTCTTATAAACATGTACACCAGTCGAGAATCGAACCACGAGTATTTTGTCATATTCATATCATTAACCCCGGCTAAGGTGCCAGTTAGACGATACAACCACCACATTGTTATGATATGCATAGACAAATTGTCATTTCTTGTTCTTTTACTGCTGTTTTTACATATTTATACTATTTATAATTATCACAGTTTTCAACACTATAATTTATTTCATACTATCTCGCAACTTTTTTGTCTCTTACATTTTTTCGCAAAAAATTAACAACATGGTTTGGAATTGCAGACACAAATTAAGGGATTTGCCTTTTTGTTCCAAAGACGTGCATAATGGGAAATATTTATTTTTAATATGTTATTTTAAACTCTACTGCATTTTTTCAATAGAATCGGGAATAATTTTCATTTCAATGAAAATTCTTTTTTTTTTGCAAAAAAAGAAACAATAATTTTAATTTTGTCTACATCAGTGTCATCATAAATGTAAAATCAACAAATTTATTAGGCAATTTGCAAAATGCATAAAATATCAGTTGGTCACGCTTAATATTTAAATAATAAAACCTACGGCAAACAATAATATAATAATTAGGCTAGACTTTTAGCAGATAAGCATTTCTTATTTTAGAACAATTAAAGTAACTGTTGGTCACTTTTAAAGGCCTGTAAGTTGTTCCAAGCACGTACGCCACGGTGGGGTTTTCATGATTTAAAAAAAAATTCGATTTCTTTCAATTTGAAGGGCAATTCTGTTTCTAAGTGACGTAAGAAGAGAATGAGATCAAAAACAAAAACAGTACTAGGGTCCGAATCATTGAGTTTTTCATATAAAATGTTCAATGAAATCGATTTCATTGAATTATTATTTTATACAAATTTCTATCATTGCCCAACTATGATCTCACCCCTTACACAGAAAATAATATTGAGAAAAACAATTTGAGTAATCACTTGTTTAAATTTTTAAATCAAATTTGAGTAATTTTTTAATTAACGCAATTAAAAATTTACTCAAAAATTGAAAAAAAAAATTTGAGTAAATAATTTAATACAAATTTAATATTTTTATTATTTCTTTTTTATTCTCTTTTGAATTTTCATTTAGTTTATAGTTTTTTGTATATGTATGAAAGTTTGAAATCATCTTTATAAAATTTTTCTGGTTTTAAAACTCTTTTAAATTCGTGGCAAAAAACGCTTAGACAACACAACGTTTTCAAAAAGTGTTTTTGCATTGCTGGCATAAAAAAATGTATGATTGTAAGGGAAATTAAACGGTTTTAAAACACTGGCTTAGAACGATTTGACAACGTTTTCAAAAAACGTTTTTGCACTACTGGTAAAAAAAAATATGTTTGTTTAGAAAATGAAATGGTTTAAAAACACTTCTTAGTTGTGTCAAAGAACGATTTAACAACGTTTTTCAAAAGAGTTTTTTCATTACTGCCAGAAAAGAATTCATAATTGTTCAGAAAATTAAACTGTTTTAAAAAACTGGCTAAGAATCCTTTCAAAACGTTTCAAAAAGTGTTTTTGCATTACTGAAAAAAAAAAAATCATGATTGTTCAGAAAACTAAATGGTTTTTAACCACTTTTAAAGTCATGGCTAAGAACGTTCTGCCAACGTTTTCAAAGTTAATAAACGAAATTTATGATAGTGAGTTAAATATTTTGTTTATACTAATGAACTTCACGTCAGAAATTATAGTCTTGCAAAATTGCGCAATGTCAAACTTTATTTGCTTGATTCTTAGTGAATAGAAGCAATTGTATTAATATTAAAATAAATTGCGGGTATGTTCTTGCAACGAGGCATCATATAAAAAGTAATAGAAAAATCAAAATTTTATTAAAAACAAGTTGCAATATTGCACTGTTGCAAGGGTCAAAAATTTCTGAAGTGAATACCCTAATTTTAAAATTTAGCTCATTTTACACATTTGCTAAACGTCCTTATATAAAAAGGTAAAGTTTTAAGCTAAAACGGTTAACCCTATGCGAATCACGCGAAAATAGGCCAAAATTTCGAGTATTGGTCAAATGGGCACTAAATTTAAATTTAAAATAAATTAAAAATTTTAAAGTCGCATTTACACGGGAGAGAAAACTGCTAGACAAAGACCAAAAAACGACTTTGTGCACCAGTGAATTTGACTTTTTCAATAATTGTGTCAAATCAAATTCCTCTAAAACGTTTTATTTCTTACCTTTTTTTTTGATAATGTTACAGATTTTTGGAAGATATTGATATTATTTTTGTGTGAATTATTAATTTACTCAAATTTTTTATTAAGCGTTTAATAATTTTTTATTAAAAGTTTACTCAATACTATTAAATCGTTTACTGGTGCAAAATTGAGTAATTTTTAACTCAATAGTATTAAAAATTTACTAAAAGAGAAAGAGGGTTAATATATTCTAAGAAAAGATCCGCCATCAAATTTCATTGAAGATACCCAAGCAGAAATTGACGACGGTTTTAAAAAAAAACGTTCTGAAAGCACTGTAAAAAAAAAAGCGTTCTCAAAACGCTATTTTCAAACGCTTTGCGAGTGTTTTTGAAAAGTGTTCCGAAAGCACTATAACAAAAAAAAAGCAATCTCAAAGCGTTTTTTTGTAACGCTTTGCGAGCGTATTCGAAAAGCGTTTTAAGAGTTCTTTAGATTTTTTTTTTGAAAAAAATTTCTAAGTTCCGAAACTACCCATGTAGAAAAATACAACCGTAAAAACGCTTTTAAAGCTCTCTGCATGGTAGTACGAATGCTTTCAGACCATACGGAAAACCATCCTCAGAGCGCTTTCAGATAATCCTAATGATAACACCGTTAAACGGTTTAAATAAAGCGTTTTTAAAGGCATTTATAATGGTGATTTGAAAACGCTTCGTTAAAGCATTATTAAAGCGTTAAAAAGCAAAAAATATAGCAATTTCAAAATTTTTTTAATTTTTGTCGTACTGGACGAGATAAGTTGTATCTTGTGGTATAGGCAAGAAATTGCTGCAAAAATTAGTTTTGAAAATGTTAAAGTTTGCAAGAAAATTTAATATTGCAACAAAATTATATTAACATATCTGATGACATATCTTTTGAGTTTCAGAGGAAATCTTTCGTTGTAATGGATATTGAAAATTGGAAAATTAGATTTTTTGGTTATTTGGTTGAGCAATTATTCTAAAAAATGTAGTGAAATTTAAGCAGTACTGGCACTTTAAATTCTTTATACAGTATGGAAGCTACAATATCTCAGTTTTCTGACTTCGAGTTTGAAACCAGTTTCTTAAAATCAATTGTAAATGCTTCATACAAATTCTCAAAATAAAACGCCATTGGTATTATACCCACTCTACAAGAATAGAATGGAATACAATGCAAAAAAATTGGTGTTTTCTTATGGCTGCCTCTCATCCTGATAACGTATGCCCAATTTGAAATGCAAAAACTATCAGCCTTACCACAAGAAAATAAAATAAATTTAAAATGAGCTTTTAATTTTATTTCCATACAAATTGTTTTTGTTTTTAAAATCGACTTTCAAAAAATGTATAGAAAATTTGAAATTTAAAATAAAACTTTTGTTAAAATAGACTTTTTGTTTTCTTGTGGTAAGGGCCTATGATTCTAAACCAATTTTTTATCACAAAGTGATAAATCTGATAGTATTTTTTAAAGGCAATATCTTCAATGAAATGAACAAAATGTTATAACCCCCAATTATATCAATAGATATAGGACATAATAGGATATAAAGTTGAAAATACTTTTTAATGGAAAAATTATGATAGCAAACTAAATTTTTTGCTCAAATCAAGCCAAAAACAATTTTGACAGTTCTTATTTTTTGAATGGCAGTGAAATAAAAATTTTTGTGAAAATTGTAATTGAAAGAAATATTAATATAGCAGAAGGAAAAGGTAAAATTTCTAAATTTTGTAACTAAAAAATTGCTATAACTCGTTTATGTAATGATTGTAATACTTAAGCTTATTTAAAATAAGAAAATCCATGATTTTTGTTATGAAAAATCATAAATTGCAAAGTACTGCAAAAACGGTAATTGAAAACGCTTTTAGTCGTTTAAACCCATATTTTACAAGTTGTGTAAAATAAAAATTATTTTAAAAAAATCATCGGTTTTGTAAAAAAGTATTCTCAAAACGCTTTTACTAATCGTTCCAAAAGCGTTATGAAGTTATGCTTTAAAATAGAGTTATTTTTGATAAGTCTTGATTTTATTTTATAACCATCATGAATTTATACTTGTTTTGAAAACGCTTTTTCTTATTACCGTCATGAATTTCTACTTAAGAGTGCTTTAAAGACGCTTTATTTTTATAACCGTCATGAATTTCTAGTGGGTATTTTTCAATAACAATTTTTTTTTGTTTTTTAAGTAAAAAAAAATTATCAAAAATGTTTTTAGAATTTCTTTTTCTTTTAAATTTTCTAAGTTTCGAAAATTTTTTTTAAAAATTTTCTAAGTTTTTTTGGAGTACAAATTTCTTTTTTTTTTGAGGATTTCACTTTGTATCAAACAAATTATTATACCCTAACTAAAACAGAAATTCTTTACTTTGGGTTTTTAAAGCGCTTCGATGACTTTAAAAAAAAGTTCTCAAAGCACTTTTTTACATCGCTTTTAATACGCTTTAAACCTAGCGTAGATCGATGTCATCATTCGGATCATCTGAAGGCGCTTTGAAGTTGGTATACAGAACGCTCGTACAACCGTCCACAACGCTTTCACAACGCTTTTCCGATTGTATTTTTCTGACTGGGTATCTTTTAACATTTTTCACCTCAGAATTAGATTTAATATTTTTTTTTATTTATTAAAAACACCCTTGAAAAAAATTTTAATACTTTAGTATGCCATAAAAAAAGAACTTGAGCTAAGTTATCAAAACCCTTCGGTGGTTTTGGTCTACTATTGGTATACTTTAATTTTTTTTTGTTTCCATCCAAAAATCAAAATCGTGTTGCACAGTGTTATGAATTAAATATGCATGTAAAAATTAATATACGAGTAACTTACCTTTTGGCATACCACATGGTCCCTTTGTTCGGGAATTATCCAAAAAATCTAAATCGTATTTGCGTGCAGGTGGATATGTTAGCGCCACATGTGCTGAGGTAAAATGTATTAGGCAGCATAAATACAAAATGGTAACCACCAAAATTGTTGACCAATTCGTTAGCCAACTTGGTTGGTATTTATTGTGATGGTGTTTGTGTTGTTGTTGTTCTCGTACACGGTGTGGCCATAATTGTTGGCCAATGTGTTTTTTATTATTTACAGCCATATTTTTGTAATTGCAATATTTCTTTTTTTTTTTTTTCTTCTATTAATATTTTATTTTAATTTTAAACTTGTTGAATTTTAATTTTGCTTAACGTTTGCAAAAGAGTAACACTTTTTTTGTATGGATTGATTTTTTTTGCTTTGGAATTATTTCTACAAATTACCTTTTTTGTGTTAAAAATTTATTCATTTGTGCACGATTTAATAAATATTTATTTTTATTTTTATTATTTTTCTTTTAATTTAACACAACCTTTTTTCTTTGTGGGTTTTAACAATTTACATTACTCTATATATATTTTTTATATATTTAAGAAACAAAAAATAACGAATTTGCAATTTTTATTTATTTTTAAACTATGTTGTGCTTGTTTGTTAATAATAAATAATTATAAATCACTTGTTGCTAGTTGTTATATTTATGTTAAATTAATTTTATATAAAATTATTTTAATTTATTTATCTTTGTATTTCTTTTATTTATTTAAACAATTTACATATTACTATTAATTTTTTTTTAAATTTTGCCTTTTAAAAACCGATTAGCACCTTTTAATGGATATCTGCAAAGAAATAAAAAGAGGGAAAAAATTAGAAATTCGTTTAAAACATTAAGTTTTTTTAAAAGATTTTAAAGTTTTGAGATTTTTTTATTTCCAGAAAATTTTAAAAATTTTTTGAAACTGGAAACAAATTTTGTGTTTGAGTCACTCTTCGTGAAATCAATCATACATTTTCTTGAACACTCCGATATTGAGGAAATTTGATTAACTTGTTATTCTAACAAGAATTGTATCCTATAGGTTTAACTCTGATTGTTTTGCAATATATTTATGTTATTCAGTGCCAAAATATAACATCATTCTGTTAACACTGTGCAACAAATTTGGGGTCACCGAGTGTTCTTGAGTGGGACCAAAAAAATTAAAATTATACCAGAATAGAAAACTTATAGAAAACTTATAGAAAACTTTGCTCGAGTTCTTTTATTGTAGCCCAATGAAGTTTTTAATTTTTTTTTTCAAATGCGTTTTGAATAAGTTCAAAAAAGTATTAAATCTAATTCTGAAGCGAGATGTCTGCATTGAAATTTAATGACGGTTCTTTTCTAAGAACTTATTAACACTCTATCTACAATTTGTTGTGGTCATTTTGGTCCTTTTTTTCAATTATTCTCATAGAACACCACTAAAACGTGCGTGTAAGGATTAAAATGTTCTTCAAAAATGTTCTGCATAAAATTTCATTGGGGGTTGTTAAATGCCAAAAGTTCTTGCGAAAAGTGCAAAATGTTTAGAAAACTTAGCTCAAGTTCACTCAAGTTTTTAATTTTTTTTCAATGGCGTTTGGAATAAGTCCAAAAAAATTATTAAATCTAATTCTGAAACGAGATTTCTGCAATGAAATTTAATGACGGTTCTTTTTGAAATTATTAACCTTCTATCTCCAATTTTTTGGGGTCATTTTGGTACTTTTTTCAAAAATGGTACTTTTTTCAAAGGGTTAAAACGTTCTGTAAAAATTGTCTGCTTCAAATTTTATTGGGGTGGTTGCGAAAAGTGCAACGCTAAAAGTAGAGTTTGCAAATAATCGAGGTATTTCATAATCGCGATTACGATTAAAAAATTCGCCGTTAATCGCTATTATCGATTGATCGAATTTTTTAAAGAATTCAAATATCAATAACTTTATTTAGAAACTCTTTTAAAACTTACATTTCAGAACGAACGAAAATACAAATAATTTAATTCTTAAAAATTATGAACTTTCGAATTTTCCCAGCAAAAATTAAACGAGATTTTGGCATTACAGCTTCTTTTTCTAGCATATCATAGCGCATCCAAAGATGCGCTCTTGATAATGCAGTAAAAGTGAGAGAGAAAATTTTAGTTTTTTGTTAAGATTTTTCTTCAAAAACTTTCTGCTGGATTGTGTCGGAATACCAGCCGATGACCAATGAAGAACTGATTGTAGAAAACTTATTAAAAAATTGTTCAAGGGTATTTTCAGTCGGCAACACGCGGTCAAAGTTCGAAAATATTACATTTTTCGACGAAACTTCATGTCCGAATTTTTAGATAATTCCGGCCATAGCCGGAAACAAACAAACAAAATTGAGAGGTTACTTAGATATGAATTTAAATTTTAGTTTAAATTTGAATAATTTTTACGAGTAAAAAAGGAAAGAAAAATCATTTTCCTCAGAATTAGATTTGATACTTTGTTTGACTTATTCAAAACGCCTTTAAACAACCTTGAAAACTTCAGTGGGCCATAAAAAAAGAACTCGAAATAATTTTCAATACCCTTCAGGGGTTTTGGCTTACTATTGGATTACTTAAAATTTTTTTTTGGTCCCATATAAGATCGTGGGACCAAAAACCGATTATAATGAAATTTTTAACACAGATAGTACTAACCGTGGCGGAAACTATAACCCACAATAGAGGGCGATAAAAAAAAGGGGGGTAAAATGCCACGCCCATTTGTATTACAGTGAAAGTCATTTCTGACTTTTCCACAATCACACTTAAACGGCTGAACCGATTTTCATGAAATTTTTGCAACAGATAGTACTAACCTAGGCGTAAACTATTGACAATTAAAGAAGACGATCGGAAAAAGGGGCGAAAAATGCCACGTCCCTTTTTATTTTATTAAATGTTATTTTTGCCTTTTCCGCAATCACGCTTAAACGGCTCTACCGATTTCCATGAAATTTTCACAACAGATCCTACCAACCGATTCAAGAACTACAGGCCATAAAATATAGCGATCAGACAATGGGACGTAAAATGCCACACCTCTTTTTTATTTTATTGAAAGGTTCCTGTTCCTTAATCACGCATAAAGGGCTGAACCGACTGTAATGAAATCTTTACCAAAGATAGTAATAACTGAGGCGAGAACAAAAGGGCGTAAAACCACTCCCCTTTTCATTTTATTGAACGTTATTTCTACATGTTCTCTATTCACGCATAAACGGCTGAACCATTTTTATTGAAATATTTATCACAGATAGTATAATAGTTTAGTCTGGAGCCAAAGCTCTTAATTTTAATCCCGATAGATGTCGCTGTTGTCGCAATATTTAAATTTTTTGTATTTATGGTACGATTTGGCTGAAATACAGACAATGTATTTATAAAACAAAAATAAGTTTCCTGATAAATTTGGAATTTATAGGTGCGCTATAGTTCTAATTGTCGTTAAGGCGTGATTAGACAAGAGAGAATTCCTCTAAATTTAAAGTAAAAAACAACTCTGTGGTAACTTTTAAAATTGGAATGTCAAATAAAATTTTATTATATATTTTTTATTTACTTTAATTCGGTTTCCAATCTACAAATTATTGACGAAATGTGCAAAAACAAATAATAATATTATGAAAATGGTAAGCAAAAACAAGTATTAAAGAAATGAGATTTGACACAAAGTCAAAAGTATATTACCACAGAGTTGTGTTTTACTTTAAATCTAGGGGTTTTCTCTCCCGTCTAAACGCGCCTCTATAGTTCTAATACACTTTTCTTATACAAAAATAAGTTTTCAGAGAAAATTTGGACCCTTTAGATGCCGCTAGGGTAAAGTTATTAACAAAATTCTTCATTTCAGAGAAATTTTACGACACTTGAATGTACATATGTTTCGTCGTGAGAAAATTATGTATTATTAGAGACCCGATAGGTGGCGCTGGGGAGAAGCTATTAAGATACTCATATTTAAGTCGACCCGGGCAACGCCGGGCACTTCAGCTGGTTTTTAATATTTTCGTAGGTAATTTTTTTTTAATTTGTTGGTAAAAATAACACAACAATCATTAATTTTTAATGTTTTCGAACGTTACCCAGCAAAACTTAGATTACCAAATAAGGTATAAAATAAGGTATAGGATTGCTTATTTTATACATTGCAGCATTGATGATTTTAACAGGGGATGAGACTCAAAGTAATGCATTCACATTATGACAAAGAATACCAGTAAGGTATAAAATAATTGATCAAATTTATAGCAAAGCATACGAGTAAGGTATAAAATATAGCATACCAGAACATAATATATAAGGTGTTACGAGTAGTGAAAAAGTAATTTTGTATTAAATTTTCTCACGTGATTGTACTTAAGTGAGTGTAAGTAGATAAAATATGCTCGTGAGTGAGTGTGTGTCATTAGAAAAGTTCCTGTCGTGAGCTCATCTCTAGTTTAAACTTATACATTTTTTTATAAATTATAAATAATGCATTATTTCAAACTTTGAAATAATACATAATGTAACCAAATATAAGTCATCCATGATTTAATGTTAAGAAATAATAAATATGAAATACATTTTTTCTATAATCATGCATTACGTAACAAATTATTAGTAAAGCATTATTTTTCACTTTAAAATAATACGTTGTGGAACAAATTCTTGGTAAAACATCTTAAAATAATGCTTCAAATAAGGTATATACATTAGGGCGTCCCAAAAAAAAACCTTTATTCGATTTTCTTGGGTGCTCAAGCATAATTTGAAAGCTTATAGGGTAAAGTATTTTTGAGATTTTTTTCAGGTTTTTCGGAAAAGCTTTTAAGGTCGCGCAAATCGATTTTGTGCTTAAAATCGGCTTTGACGACCGTTTTTTTAACATTCTTTATAAGTTCGCCAAAAAACACGATATTCTTTACTATTGAGTTAACATTTTTAAAGAAAAATGTCCAAACTTTATTTTTGTGTGCACAAATTAAACGTTTTGGCTATGCTTTTGCTCATTTGGGTACCCTACAAAAGGTTTTTTCGTAAATTTTCCACAAATTTTGAAAGTAACGTTTTATAACTTTTAAAATTTCTATGAAAGTCAAAAAAAGTAACAATGCAGTTTGAAAGATCAAATAATTCTAAATAATTTTGAAAAAATAATTTTTGAATTTGCTCTTACCGTTCCAGAGTAATACCATTTTAAAGATTTCTATCCATTGTACAAAACTAATAGTAAAATAATAAACTTCTTATAAAGACCTGAAAAATTCGAGTTTTGGTCAGTAACAGAAATGTGAGAAGTTGGATCCTTAAGATTGTCTTATGCTGAACACAAAACTGCTTTTAGCAACTCCCTAACAAGTCACGTTTGGTGGTAATTTAGGATAGTAGGTCAAAATGTCCGTCTGTCCGGCTGTATAAGACACGATGGAGTCAAAAATAAAAGAGATAGACTCCTGATGTTAGGCACGAATATGTCTTATGGTCATAGGAAGGATATCTTCACAAATGGGAAAAATCGGTCAAGGGGGAAAAAATTTGCCCCTTGAAGAATCCACAAACTGCATTATTACTTTTTTTGACTTTCATAGAAATTTTAAAAGTTACAAAGCGTTATTTTCAAAATTTATGGAAAATTTACGAAAAAATCTAATGTAGGGTACCCAAATGAGCAAAAGAGTTGCCAAAACTTATAGTTTATGCACACAAAAATAAAGTTTGGACATTTTTCTTTAAAAATATTTCCTCAGGAGTGAAGAAACTCGTGGTTATTGACGATTTTATAAAGAAAGATAAAAAAACGGTCGGCAAAGCCGATTTTCAGGAAAAAATCGATTTGCGCGACCATAAAACCTTTTCCGAAAAATCTGAAAAAAATCTCAAAAATACTTTACCCTATAAGCTTTCAAATTATGCTTGAGCCCGGACAACTTTTTTTTTGTGGGACACCCTAATATACATTACCTGGTAGTGTGTTATATAATCACCACCTATTACCAAAGTTTTGCTGGGTATTTTTTCGAATTTGTTGGTAAACAAAAATGAAGTTACGTTATTTTTTAATGTTCAATGTTATTTATTTTAGAAAATTTTATTAACAGTAAAAAATAAATGTTGATGTTTGTTAAAACAAATGAATAATAACTGGGATGGTCTTCAAATGTTTTATCACTTGTTTTAAATATATTTTTCATTTGTTTTTGTCTACAAAATATTTTAAATGTAGGACAAGTGGAATAAATATAAATTGAAAGACAAATTTTTCCCATAAAAAATATCTGTAAATCTGTAAATTTTGTTAAACGGGGTAGTCTTTAAATCAGTGATACGCATTTTTGTAATTCCTATTCCCGCGGGAATAGGCGCTGCTTGTGCGCTGTCAACACACATACACTATAAAATTCTGTTGCTTGAGCAAATTTGTTGACTTTTCGCTTGCTACTACCCACACAAGCATAAATGTTATAGTATGTGTCTGCGTATCGCTGCTTTAAATCCATGATCTACTGTATTGTAATTTCTCTTCACACGATGCTGGATATAATTACAAAAAAAAGTGTTTTTTTACCCTCCAACCACAGCATGGGGGACCCCCATTGGGGGTATACTCACTTTGTCATTCCGTATGTAACGCATCGAAATATCGTTCTACGACCCCATAAAGTATAAACAGTGGTTGTCAACTAATTAGAAACGTTTCTATAGTATAATACTCAACGTTATTATTATCAAACGAGTATAATTTAAAAAAATGTTATGTAGATAATTTATAAAGCTTGAATAGCGTCCTGATTGAGGAAATATGTAATAAATGAGCGACGGGGGTCGCTCTGGAAAATAAAATTATTTATAGACATTTTTTAAAAATATTTCTAAGTTGAAACATTAAAAATTTAAAAAATGGTCCAATAGTTTTTATTCATAACAACAACCCAAACAAAAAAGGAAATTTTTTTAAATGCAGTAGAAAAAAATTGCATTTTTGACGCATTTTATTAACATTAGTACACCTAAGTGTATGGTAATAAGTAGGGATGTGATTTCCATGCAAATGCATGTTTTTTTTCAATAGTCAAAAAACGATATCGACCAATTATCTTTCCGAATCAAGAAATTTGCGTTAATATGGCATCGATTTGTTATTGCATATTTTTGCATATTTTGGTGAAAATGCATATTTTTGCATATTTTCGTTTTAAATACATATTTTGTGCATATTTCTAACTTTTATGTGCATATTTTTTAAATATAAATTAGCAAAAACGCAAATTGAAATTTATTTGTTTCGAAAACTGTTTAAAATTTGAAAAATTTATTTTGAAAATAAGAAAAAAATTTTTTTTATTATTTTAAATTTTTTTATAAATTGTTTTAGTTTCTAAAAATTCTTGCATACAAAAAGTTTAAAATGATACTATTCAAACCCGGCGTTATTTTTGACTTTTTCAGAAGTTTTTCGTATGAAAACAAGGTTTTTATTGCACAAATTTTATTTTTACTGCATGTTTTTAGGTTTTTTAGTGCATATTTAGAATTTTTTAGAGCATATTTTAAGCGCATATTTTCGATTTTTTGGTGCACGCAAATCTGATCCCTAGTAATAAGATACTAAAATAATTTAAATTTTTCTTTGTTTACAAAAAATTGGTGGTCAAAAGAATTGGACATAAAAAAATGCGGATTTCTTTTACTGTAAAATACTATTGGACCATTTTTTAAAATTTTAATTTGTGAACTTAGAAAAAATAGACTTAGAAATATTTTTAAGAAATTTTCTGAAAAATATCTATAAATAATTTAATTTTTCAGATCGAACCTTGTAGCCCATTTATTATTTACTCAATCCGGACGACATTAAGCTTAAATTAAAACTTTATAAATTATCTACAGCAAGTTTTTTACAATTATACTGTTTGATAATAATAACGTTGATACTATCGAACCGTTTCTAATTAGTTATACTATAGAAACTTTTCTAATTAGTTGACAATCACTGTATATTAGTGATCAGTGATCGATATAAAAAAGGTGTTTTAATAATGATTAATTGGGTCAAATAAATGCAAGAATCATAATAAATCCATTTGATAACATCTATCGCAAGGAGAAGGTGTCCCCTAACGTCCCCCAATGTCTCCCACGAAATCCCCCAAACCCCTGATATTTTTTTAATATGTTTTTTACATTTTGGAGGGTATAAAAGATTCGACACAGCCGAATTTAACACTCTCGCTTGTTTTGTTTAATATTCATATAAAAATATTTTCCCAAAAAAAAGTTTGGTCAACAAACTTGTTTCCTACAATTTAATGATTATATTGAATAATGACAAACATTTCAAGATACATTGACTTGTAAAGTTTCTTTTTATTCCGGATTTTTTAACTTTTTTTATCTTTTATTATCTAAAAAATGATGACGAAGTACGTATGAGTACCATAAGATGACACATAAAGTTTTCAATCAATAACCACTTGATCATTCGTATCTTGAGAGTTTTTTTTGTCTATTTTATTGTTTTTTTGTTTAATTTGTTAACAAATCATCAATTATGACTACAATAGTTTTTGTTTTTTTTTTTTTTTATTATTTTGTTGTCTCATTTTATTAAAAATATAAAAATAATTAGAAAAATTTTGATTAAATGATACACCACACCACAACAAACTCATACAGATACAGATAAAAATTAACAATAACAAACGAATAAAAACCTGTATTTAACTGAATTTCTCATAATTAATTATAAAAATTATGTTAATAGATCATCATGTAATACAAGTTACGTAAATTTTTACATACAACAAACTTCATATTTCATAGACATCAACAGAATACATACTTACTATACGTATGAAAACATGTGACATGTTCAACAACTTTAATTTAGTTTTACTTACATATATACATAAAAATATAGTGCAACATACGGTTCAGGTCTAAAAAACTAAATCTTCTGAACATACAAAATTGTGTTTTTAACCTAGCAATGATTTAAACAGTTGTCACACACACATTTCACCGATGACCATAAAATATATTTCGGCTTTAAGAAAATGGACTTGGTAGCATTGGTAAAATTTTTTAGTAGTTTTCCGCTGCTATAAATTTTTTATACCCTCCAACCACAGTATGGGGGTATACTCACTTTGTCATTCCGTGTGTAACTCATCGAAATATCGGTCGAGGACCCCACATATATTATTGGTCAATGATCGATTCTAAGACATTTTGTGAATATCCGTCCGTCTGTCTGTAGATAACACGATACTGTCCAAAATAAAAGAATTACTCTCCTGAAGTATGTCAAAAAATGTCTTGTGGTCCTAGGCAGGTTGAGTTCGTAAATGGGCAAAATTGGACAAGAGTGAAAAAAGTTCTCCCTATAAGAACTAAACCAACCTCTGGGAAAGAACATTTTCTTACATGGTTTTTTTGTATTTTTGTTAAACAAATGAAACATTTCCATGTAAGAGGAAGTTCAAAGTCCGCCACTTTGCCCTACACTCAAAATAATTCTACAGTAAAAGGTTTAGTAAGTGATTTTGTACCAAAATCTACTAATTAGTTACTAATTTTAGTATCTTCAAAGTACTAAAATTAGAAATTTTTACTGGTTTTGAATAATATTAGTAAAAAATTTTAGTATTGTTTACCAATTCCTGCACTAGATCCTTTTGGACTAAAATTTAGTTAAATTTTTAGCATTGAATACCCACGTTTTTTTTTGGGTGTAGCAGATTAGAAAATTTCGCTTTTTCCGGCCTGCCCCCCCTTTTGAGGGCGTGGAAATTAATAAATAGTTAAAATAATGATAATACCCGGGTAAAAATGAAATATATATGATCATTAGGGTGGGGCGATTAGTAAGGAAGGAAAAAAATCTTAATGGGTGCATCGCGTTTCTGATTCTTGGGATTGTACTGAGCAAAAAAGTCAACTAGACCATACGTCTACGGTGAAAACCGAGCCTCCCGATTTTGACTTGAAGTTTTTTCTCAGACTTTATTTTTTTTTGGAAAATTTGCAAATTTTCTTGGGCTCATATTTCGTAAACTATTTGAAATTTTGACTTATTTTCAAAAGAAAAGTTGTAGCTATTGTCTCGGGCTACAATTTCTCTGAACATATTACTTAGAAAAAACTTCGGTTTCATGGTCAAAAATTCGAAAATGTAGAAAATTCACCACTTTTTGTAATTTTTTTTTTTGATATTTTGGCCTATAACAGCCAAACCCTTGAGATTTTCTATCCAATACTAAGACAAAAATTGTAGCTAAGACAATAGTTAAGAACTCTCTGGTACATCGCAAAAGCATTGGAAGGCTCCTTCAGGCAGTTTTGGCCTTGTGAAAGTGCAAATTTTTTGTGAAAATATTGATAAATTACCATTTTCAGTCGTTCATAGCGAAAAATAAAAGGTAAACAAAACATCCAACTTTCCCAGATACCATATAAACAACTAACCCCACCTATAAACGTCAAAAGGAACGGTCCCATAATTAGTCTTTACTTATTATAGTTTTTGAATGTAAGTTTTAGAAATAATTGTTTCGTGTATAAACTGTGCAGTGCTACGAAAAAATTTAAGATATAAAAAATATGGATAATCCAGTGGATTCTGATAATACAGAGAATGTGGAGATGGAGATGCAGCCAGAATCATCAGCGTCATCATCAAATCTAGAACATAAGCCTTCGCATACGATATAGTTTTGTAATTTTTTTATTTAAATAATCTAAACATTTTTCAGGTTATCGAAAATTTTCAACTTATTCCACTTGAACACATTCCTCCAATGAGTACAGATGCTGAAAATCAACTTTCTACGGACGTTAAATATCTATACCAAATTGCCCAAGCCGTTTCAAATGGTAGTTGCTCAATTAATCTTGCAAACATCAAACCTGGAACAGTAGGACATTCGAGATGGATAACAAAAGCTAGTAGATTGCTCCGTGTGTATATTGCGACAGAAAATCCATCACAAAATTTACAAATTTTGGCAAGGTACATCATGAAAGTGTATGTTCCCATGTATTTCAATGTCTAATACTACAATTCGGCTGTATACGGTAGTGCTCTGCTTGGAAAATTCATCCAGTGGACGCAATATTTACCAGACAACTTACGTAACATCATAAATCCCGTAATACAGAATAATTCCTATTTCGCACAAAATGAAAATGTTTTGTTGAGCATGTTATACAATGATTGTAAAGAAATTCGTACATTGGCACTCAAAAAAATATTGTATAATCGCGACAACGTATGCGATTTAACTGAGCTTCGCTAAGCGCTCAATCGACAAAACCGTGAAGGTATAATGGCATCTGTATCTGAAGGCCGAAAGAAAGCGCCTCGTATGGAATCTCGAAAAGATTTGGAAGGCAATCTTTGAATGAAAAATACACTAAATTGGAATTCTTCTTGATTCATACCTTGTCTCTACCAATACAATTACTTTGTACTTTAAATGAATTTTCAAAATAAATATTGAACAAAACAAAGAAAAAACATTATATTTTTGGATAAAAAAGTGGAAAAAATAAGAAATAGAACATTTTTATGATTTTGCGCTATGAACAACTGAAAATGGTAATTTATCAATATTTTCACAAAAAATTTGCACTTTCACAAGGCCAAAACTGCCTTAAGGAGCATTCCAATGCTTTTGCGATGTACTAGAGAGTTCTTAACTATTGTCTTGGCTACAATTTTTGTCTTAGTATTGGATCGAAAATCTTAATAGTTTGGCTGTTATAGGCCAAAATATCAAAAAAAATATTACAAAAAGTGGTGAATTTTCTACATTTTCGACTTTTTGACCATGAAAACGAAGTTTTTTCTAAGTAATATGTTCAGAGAAATTGTAGCCCGAGACAATAGCTACAAGTTTACTTTTGAAAATAAGTCAAAATTTCAAATAGTTTACGAAATATGAGCCCAAGAATATTTGCAAATTTTCCAAAAAAATAAAGTCTGAGAAAAAACTTCAAGTCAAAATCGGGAGGCTCGATTTTCACCGTAGACGTATGGTCTAGTTGACTTTTTTGCTCAGTACAATCCCAAGAATCAGAAACGCGAAGCGCCCATTAAGATGTTCAAATCGCCCCACCCTAATGATCATATATGAAGATATATGGATCATATATGGATTTATATAACTATATATTATCATATATGCCTCCGTATATGTTTATATATGATCTGATCCGTAAATTGGCCCGATATGAGCTCATATCGGGCCAATTTACGGATAAGATCATATATAAACATATATGGAGGCATATATGATAATATATGGTTATATAAATCCATATATGATCCATATATCTTCATATATGATCATATATATTTCATTTTTACCTGGATATTCAATTTTTTAGTATGAAAGCAAAATCAATGAATTCTGAAACCTATATCGCGAGGGGAAGGTGTACCAACAACGCCCCCCCCCCCCCCACAAAACCCACCTGACAAAAATTTGTTTTCTTTACATAATGGGGGGTATAAAAGATTCGGCACAGCCGAATTCAACACTCACTTTTAATTTAATTTATTTATTTATTTCATTGACTGTCCTATGCTACAAGATCAAATCTTATAATTACAGCATAGGATTTTATAAAGCTAAACAGGTTAATTTGTTTATAAGAATTACATATGAAATTCAAAATGATATATAAAAAAAAATATGAAAATATATAAAAAATATAAAATTATTAATTATAATAAATAAATAATATAAAATCTTGTTTTACACGATTTTTACCAATAAAATTTTACAGGATTTTTACCAATAAAATTTTACAGGATTTTTACCAATAAAATTGTAAATTTACAAATTTTTTGACGCGATACAACTTACAAGGAACTCTCGTGATTTTACAAGATTTTTTTGTAAAATTAGTTTGGGAAACGTAAAAACACACAATTGAATGGAGAGAAGGAAGGAGACAATAGCAGGAAACATAATGGGCCAAACATTGCTCTTTATGGATATCATTCCCAAAACTTTTTGTTTTCAGAATTGGTGTCATCCTCACTAACCTAACCTAGCGAAGATTTTCATTTTCCATCAATGGTGGCATTATAAGTAAATGCAGTTGTATTCCATCTGATCTCTCCAGCATCATGTTTAATATCGGCTGTTGGACGTTGTAGTGTCCTGGAAAAATTTTTCAGAAAATTATTTTTCTGTTTTAAATTTATTTATGTTGGTCATTTTTGTAAGACTTAATCGAGACGTTTTTCGGAATCAGATTCCATTGTCAAGATTATTTAGCAAATATAAAAACCCTATACTACAAGTAGCAAAGGGAATTTAAATGATAAATCGCTAATGTTCAAACTTAAATATTAATACATATTTGACTCTACTCCCATTGAGAATTAGAAGACGAAAAAAATAATAAAAAAAAAATTAATAAATTTTTAATAATATTGAGTAAAACATTATTCAAATTTGCACCAGTAAACGATTTAGTAGTATTGAGAAAACTTTTAATAATTAAATGCTTACTAAAAGATTTTAGTAAATTCTTAATTAACACAATTAAAACTTTACTTAAAATTTTTCGATTTTATTAAGTATATTTTTAATTGTGTAAATTAAAAATTTGCTCAAAATTTATTTTTTACAAAAGTTTAAAAAAGTTTCATATTTAAAAAAAAAGTTTTTTCAAACTTTACCAAATATATTTATGTCTTATAAAGACGTAGAAAATTTCGTATAGATGATTTCAAACTTAAATATACATATACAAAAAACTATAAACTAAACAAGAACTCAAAACACCAAAAGAATAAAAAAAAATAAAAAAATTATTAAATTTGTATTTAATTATTTACTCATTTTCTTTTTTTTTTTAGTTTTTGAGTAAATTTTTAATTGCATCAATTAAAAAACTACTCATTTTTTTTTTAAATTTAAACAAGTAATTACTCAAATTGTTTTTCTTAATATTATTTTCTGTGTTGGACTCTAGACCGAAATTTGGAGGTGTTACAAACTAATTGATTAATTCAAAAATATTTTTTTTTTAAATTAATTTTAAGTGTTTTATTACAAAATTTATTAAAAATTATTTTGTTTTTTTAAATTAAAATTTAATTTAATGGTTTATGTTAGAGATGGGCGCGTGAGTGATTTTTGAATCACACTCACTCACGCTCACGACAGGAATTTTTGAATCACGCACACTCACTCACGAGCATATTTTTTCTACTCACACTCACTCACAATCACGTGAGTAAATTTAATACAACTCAAACTCACGTGCACTCACGCAAGCTTCACTCACACTCACGTTGACTCACACTCACGAAACACTTATTTATACAAAACCAAATTTCAAAAACTAAAATTTCAAAAATCATTCAAAATTTTCATCAATATTTAAAGCTCAGCGAAATTTTGCATTTTTTTTGCTTTTTTCGGGACGAAATATGAAATTAAGCCATATTTTACAATTTTTTGTTGCTTTTTTTGGTACAAAAAGAAATATGAAGAGAAAATAAATCACGCAAACTCACGCAAAAAAAATCGACTCACGCACACTCACTCACGAAAAAATCTTACTCACGCATTTTTTTTCTCCACTCACACTCACTCACAATCACGTGAGTAAAATTGAAATCAGTCACACTCACGCGTGATCACGCGTGAATCACGCTCTAATCTGCTCATGTGCCCATCTCTAGTTTATGTTAATTAAACATGAATTAATTCATTAAGTAAAAAATAGTTTGCCAAAATTCTAAAAAAAATTAAATTCGATTAGAGTTTTATTCTAGTTCGAGGCCCAAAAATATTTCTATATATGATATTGTCATAATAGAGTATTTTTAATTTATTGCTTTAAAAAAGTTACTCATCTCATAGTATGTCTGTACTGATCAGTTTCATCCCCACTAAAGGAATCGTCAGCAGACTTTAGAGAATCATCGTTGGTCAATCAAACATCAAACCAGACATAATATTTGATATATTTCACAAGTTATATGAGAAATATTATTATGAAGGTCCGAAATCTGTTTTCCAACAAAAATAACCTCGAACTAGAACTAGAATAAAACTCTAATCGAATATATATACATATATAAAGGCCGAATAAATACATTTTATTTTTATGTACCTTTTGGTACTAAAAATAAAAAACAACATTTAACACAAAGTTTAGTACGACTTATCCTACCAACACTATTGTTTGGTTAGGTACTGTTGTTATTGTAAAATAACAGCAACACATATATTAATAATTACCGATGGTGATTTAGTATATACAATTTTTGCTTTAAAAGAGTTATTTTTGTTGGAAAACAGATTTCGGACCTTCATAATAATATTTCTCATATAACTTGTGAAATATATCAAATATTATGTCTGGTTTGATGTTTGATTGACCAACGATGATTCTCTAAAGTCTGCTGACGATTCCTTTAGTGGGGATGAAACTGATCAGTACAGACATACTATGAGATGAGTAACTTTTTTAAAGCAATAAATTAAAAATACTCTATTATGACAATATCATATATAGAAATATTTTTGGGCCTCGAACTAGAATAAAACTCTAATCGAATATATATACATATATAAAGGCCGAATAAATACATTTTATTTTTATGTACCTTTTGGTACTAAAAATAAAAAACAACATTTAAAAATTAAATTCATCAAAAGACAACGGGTTCAAATTCAAACGCAAGCGTATCGAGTATTGAAAAGTGATTGAAATTTACAGCAATAATCTGCTACGACATTGATCCAATTACTAGTATAAGTATAACAAATAATTGTAAATTTTGTATTTTAAAAATAAAACAAAATAAAAAATTGCATGCAGTAAACCCTCGCTGTACGGTGGCCGTCCTCTTAAGCAGAAACTCGATTGAATTAAACTTGCTTCCAGGATGGCTAAAAATTGTACATATTAATATATATATATTCCAACTTCATATTTGAGTTTGTTCGTTTGCTACAACTACATTTCGGTTGTCACAACCGTATACAACCGGAAGATATGGGCGTTTAAAAAACAGTTAGACAGTTTTTTAACCTTTTTGTACTCGGAAACCATAAGTCGTACGAAAAACCTTATAAAAACAATATTGTAGATAAAATTATGCAGATTTAAATTTTTTTTCAAATTTTTTTTTTTTCCAATAATTTTAACAAAAAATTTTGAAAACAATATTTGCATGTCCTTTTTTCCTGGAAAGGACACCATGGATTTCTAAAGGAAAATTTTGTTTTAAAGTTTAGAATGTCCTTTTAACGCTGTTCGTATTGTTGAGCAATAAATTTTTAAAGATTGTTAGAGAGCCATACATTTGATTTTTTTCAATATTTTGGCAAAAAATCAAAAATTTAGCGTTTCACAAACTTTAAAAATTTTTTGCTCGACAACGAGAAAAACACCTCCCTGAAATTTTAACAGCGTCAAAAGGACATTCTAAACTTTAATAAAAAATTGGATAAAAGGACATTCCAATATTGTTTTAAAAAATTTTGAATAAACTTTTTTTTATTTTTTTTTTTTGTTTCTAAATTTAAAATCTTCATAGTTTTATCAACAATATTGCCACAGAAAGTTTTTTCGTACAACTTACGGTTTCCGAATAAAAAATCACAAAAAACTGTCTAGAGCCAACTATTTGATTTTTTGCAAAAGTTTTGAAAAAAAATCAAATATTTGGCTTTCTAACAAACTTTGAAAATTTATTGCTCAACAATACGAAAAAACACCTCTCTGAAACAGAACAGCGTTAAAATGGCATTCTAGTCCTTAAAACAAAATTTTGCTTTTGGAAATCTATGGTGTCCTTCCCAGGAAAAAAGTACGTTCAAATATTGTTTTCAAAATTTTTTGTTAAAATTTAAAAAAAAAAATTTTAAATTTTATATCAAAATTTTATCTACAATATTGTTTTTATAAGTTTTTTTGTACAACTTACGGATTCCGAGTACAAAAATGTTTAAGAACTGTCTAAAAGTCAATATTGTCAAAAAAGCGCTTTTTAAAACGCCCATATCTTCCAAAGTATTGATCCAAAAAGAAATGTATATAGTTTTTAATCATTAACGAAGCTTTATTAAATAACCAAAAAAAAGAAACAAAATCGGTGATCCGTCAGTTAAATTTTCCATGTATTTGCTCATTTGTAATGTTACTTAGTAAATTTTTAAAAATTTAACAAAAAAAGTGGTATAGTGTTATTTTTCAAGTTTTAGATAAATTACACTTAAAAGAATATGTTTGTTAAAAAAGTTAGTAAAACATGTGTTATGTTAAATTATCTGTTAAAATTTGATTTTAACATATTTTTCTGGTTAACTTCTTTAAGTAAACACTGCAATTTTCTTTGTAAGTAAATTTTACATATTTTCCCAAAAAAATTTACAACCAATCAAATAATAATTTTGAGTGTATGCTACTTTTAACAAGTTAAAAAAAACTAATAATTTAAAATTTTTACAAACACAATTTTGTATTTTGGAGTGTCTTATCTGGGTAACACAATGGACCTCAGAGTCTACGTGTGTTGACGTAAAACGTCAGCAGCCACTCATACAACCTATCTGGGTAACAAGATTTTTAAATTTTCAAATTAGTTTAATTGGCCGTTCAACAAGAGAACGGTGTTCGTAAATACCAAATAAGGCAACAACAATATAAAAATAAAAACAATTTAACTAATGATGTTTAGCAACAAGGTTGTTTTATTTGTTAGATACTTAAGTAGATGGTAGATTATTTACACTTTAAGTTTTTATGGCAATAAAGTTTAATTAACTTTTTTTTTGTTTTTGTAATTTTGGCGACACTTATTTACAAATAAACATATGTATTTTTGTAAAAAGTGCTGTGTAGGTAATTTATCAAGCTTTAATTTAAGCTTAATGGCGTTCAGATTGAGGAAATTTTGAATGTGCTAAAAGAGTTGACATATAGAATAAAATTGACTATTAACTGAATAAATTTGACATTAAAAGTTTTTCTGATGATTATAATAACTGGATTATATGAAACTAGTAAAAAACGAACCAGGATGTCTTAAATTTTTAGAAAAAAAAAATTTTCTTTCACACCTTTCTCAATTCAAACCATATATAACATGATTAAAAAATTATAGTACATAATTATAATTAGAGCCTGAGCTCAACTGTCTTTACAGAAAAACAAAAAATTTGAAAATAACGACTTTAAGTCGGCCTAAGTGGCAATATAGTATCTTTGGAAAATGGCAACACCTAACATTTGTGTCTACAAAATATAGACCATATTCTGGCAAGGTTGCAAAATAAGTACTTAGATCAGAGTTGATGAAGGAGAGGAGGACGAATGATGATTACTAAAAAATTGAATTTATTCACCATAATGCAATTTCACCTTCTTCTGTACGAAAAAACAATAGCAACAACCACACAAGAATTGAAAAACCATGATTTAGTTGATACTTGCTTAACAGCCAACTTAGCGTATCGGTCTAGAGTGATCGTACCTAAGAGGCAGTTAATAGCAAAAACATTACAGATCATGGGTTCAATCCCTGGCGGCTGCGATCTGTTAATAATTTTCACATATAGAATAAAATTGACTATTAACTGAATAAATTTGACATTAAAAGTTTTTCTGATGATTATAATAACTGGATTATATGAAACTAGTAAAAAACGAACCAGGATGTCTTAAATTTTTAGAAAAATAAATTTTTCTTTCACACCTTTCTCAATTCAAACCATATAGAAAATTGAAATTATTGAAAGACTTTATTTAGAAATTTTTTAAATATTTTTAAGTCAAGTTTCTCAAGCTCAAACATTAAAAATTTAAAAAATGATTTAACAGATTTTATTCAGTTATCAACAAATTTTTCCAACGACTCAAACAGAAAATTTTATATAGAGTAGAAGAAATCCGCATTTTCTGACCTCCAATTCTATTGACCACCATTTTTTTTTTTGTAAACAAAGAAGTATTAAATTACAAAAAATTACAATTTTTTCTGAATTAAAAAAAAATAATTTTTTCATGGGTCGTTAGAAAAAATAGTTGATAACTGAATGTAAACAAGTGGAGCATTTTTCCAATCTTTAATGTTTAAACTTGGAAAAACTCGACTTAAAAGTATTTTAAAAAAATTCCTAAAAAAGATCTTTTTATAATTTCAATTTCCATTTCGATCCTCGTAGCATATATAATTTTTATTGAATCTGGACGCCATTGAACTTACAGTACTTTTTACAAAAATACTTGTTTGATTATAATTTGATATATCACTGTTTACTTTGTCATTTACGAACTACATCTGCTATGTAGTCGTACGTAGACTTTTGTCGGTCACTGTATAGTAAATAAAAAAACAAACAAATAAGACTCAAAAATCGAGACATAAATCAGCAGCAGCCATCATCACCAACACAGAAAAAATTAAAAAAATAAAAAATTTTTCAATAATACTGAGTAAAAAATTTCTCAATTTTGCACCAGCAAACGAATTAAAAGTTCAAAGAAAACTTTTAATTCACAAGGTATTCCAATATTTACTAAACGTTTAATTGCCACAATTAAAAATTTACTCAAATAACCAAAAAAAAAATCGAAAATTTCCAAATGAAAATATTTTTTTCTGTGTAGTCTTATACTTAGAAAAACAATAAAAATATTTTAATGACTAGGGCTGTGATTTTTGTCGAAACTCTAAATACGATATCGACCAATTATTTTTCCGAATCATGAAATTTGAGTTAAAATTGCATCGATTTGTTTTTGCATATTGCATATTTTGGTGAAAATGCATATTTTTGAATATTTTGGTTTTAAATTCATATTTTCAACTTCTTTCAAAAATTAATAAAACTTTTAAAATTTATTTTGAAAATACAAAAAAAAAAAATACATATCGTTTTTCTTTCTTAAGAGAATTTTGCACTCAACTGTTAATTAAAAGGTTTTAATCTTAATATTAAAACCCAGCGATATTTTTTGCTTCTTATGAATTTTTTCGAATAAAAAAAAAATTTATTGCACATAATTCATGATTTTAGTTCAAATTTTTTATCTTTTTAGTGCATATTTTTGATGTTTTAGAGCATATTTTCGAGTTTTTAGTGCATAAAAATCTAAGCCCTAGTAATGACAGTATTTTAATACACTCGATATGATTGAATATTTATTTGAAAAAAAAAAAAATAATTGTATAAAATGGTTATTTAAGTATATTTAATTGTTTTTGATAAAACTCAACACAAAAAAATGGTGTAAAAAACACCTGAAAATGCACGTGTTGTTTCTGCAATGAATCAATTAAAAAACAAAATAAGGAAAATTACGAGTATATTTATAGTTAATACGATGGCATAAGGTTGAGCAATTACAATTGCTGAACCTCTAGTTTGTTTTTTCTTTAAAACATCGATGAACAGTGTTTTTTTTTGTTGAATGATAACACAGGCACACAAAAAAAAAAAAGTGGCCAGACCCAGAGGGTAGACCCAGTTATTTCTAGGTTTTTGGGGTCGCTGAATCCGAATATGACCATAAAAAATCATTTCAATTGCCAGTTTTTCCCCTACCGCCCCCTATAACCCCCCGGAGGATTGACTTTTAGTTCTCATAGTAACTTAAAATTAATGTGTACTTTTATGTTTTTTTGGCAGCTGAAACCTAAAATGACAACAAAAAAATTATGTGCCCCTTCCCTCAACCCCTAGCACGCCCTTACAACCCCCTGAAAGGGGATGAATTTTGAGTGTTTATACAAAATCAAGATGTATATTGATTTCTATGTTTTTTGGACCGCTAAAACCGAATATGACTACAAAAAATGTATAATACCCATCCCTCACTTCCTAGCACCCCTTACTACATCCTATAGGGGATTTTATTTTGAAATTTTTATTAAAACTTAAGATGTACACTACCAAAATTATGAAGGTAAACTTCTAAATTAAATACCCTATAGGGTGTAGTATGGGGTACTATGGAGTTAGGGAGGGGTATTATACATTTTTTGTAGTCATATTCGGTTTTAGAGGTCAAAAAAACATAGAAATCCATACACATCTTGATTTTTAATAAACACTCAAAATTCATCCCTCTTCAGGGTGTTGTAGGGGCGTGCTAGGGGTTGAGGGAAGGGTCACATAATTTTTTTGTTGTTATTTTAGGTTTCAGCTGCAAAATAAACATAAAAGTACAAATTAATTTTAAGTTTGTATGAGAATTAAAAGTCAATCCTCCGGGGGGTTATAGGGGGGCGGTAGGGGAAAAACTGGCAATTGAAATGATTTTTTATGGTCATATTCGGATTCAGCGACCCCAAAAACCTAGGAATAACTGGGTCTACCCTCTGGGTCTGGCCACTTTTTTCTTTTTGTGTGCCTGTGTAATTTTTACCTTAAAGGTAAGTTGCTGGATTTTCACGTGAAAATCTGTCAAACTCCATATAAAAAAAAAAAAATGAATTTCATACTGGCTTTACAAAAGCGTAAAAATATCGCTGAAGATGTGTTCTATTCGCAGGTGAAAAGACCATTAAGCAACCCGGTATTTGTCGCAGCAATACACATCAACACTATTAGCAAAATTTTTTTAAATTGTACAGACCATTTAAAAAGCAGTAAAATTAATATTCAAAAATAAAATGAATTATTTCAGATAAATTAACAAAAATTACAAAAAAAAAATTTAATTAATGTTTTTTGTTTATGCCGATGCGCAAAACATAACCAAACATATGAATGTCAAATTTTCGTTACAAATTTATTGATGTTCCGAAACATTAGTAAAAGTAAAAGAGCTAGACTTATAAAGTATAGCACGAATTTGTCAAATGTTCTTAAGCTTTTTAAGTTCGGAAATTGGCAAAATTGGATCAAAGGAAAATAAGTTGCCCCTTAAAGATCTAAATCAACCTCTGAAAAACGCCATTTCTTACAGGCTGTCCCTGCCAGGCCACCAAACTTCTCTAACGCCCTCCCACCCCTCCAAAAAAATTGTTTTATTTATGTTGGAGGATATAAAAGATTCAGCACAGCCGAATTTAACACTCTCAATTTTAAATAATAAAAAAAACAAGTACGAGAATAATCACAATTGGAGCGGGAAGCGTTTTTCCGCAACTGTTCACATACGTTTTATATGACAACAAAATTCCACCGCGTTTTTCCGCCAAACTAGATTCAATTCTATTTTTATTAGTACAATTGCGTTTTTCCGCTTCCCGCTCCAATTGTGATTATTCTCTATGAGTGTTACATTCGGATGTGCCGAATCTTTTATGCTCTCCAAAATGTAAAAAACAATATAAAAAAATCAAGGACTTTTTTTTGGGGGGGTGGGAGACGTTAGGGGGTACCTTATATTTCATTTGCAATATATTTTAGTTAAGCAAGCAATTGCAACATATTTTTATTCCCTAAATACCACTGTGTGATGAAATATTTAAAATTAAGCACTCGTATTAGGAATTGTTTGATTAAATCTTTATTTTAAGAGAACCGGTTGGCAAATGGTGAATAAAAAACATGAAATACCTTTAAAGAAAAAATATTTTAGATATGTCTTCTAACAAGGAAAGTGCCCCAAGCTTTATGCATCAAAAATAATGTCCTTGTAAATTGTTACATTGATTAAAATAAAATATTTAAATATTTCAACTTAAACTTTGGAATATTTTTTTTTAATTATATATTTTTAAACAAAATTGAAAAGCCTAACCCTCTAATGCATAAGACATTCTAAGCCACCAAATTTTTGTACCCTCCACTTACAATAAGTTTTTTTCTAAACTTTTGTCGTGTTCTGTTAATTTTTCATCATCGTTATCAACTTTTGCCGAAACGGGATCCTGAAAATCCTGGGATTGAAAATCATAAATCTCGAGATTCGGGATTCACCTAATCCCATTAATCCCGGTATTTCCGCGATCTGAACTTTGGGATTGGAAGCACTAGCATGGGGTACATTCCTTGTAAAATAATGCAGACAAACTTCACTAACCAACCTCCATCCAACCAGCCAGCCAACAAACAAATAACAGTCAACGTATCCAACTTCAATATTGTTTTGGTTTGGAATGGCAGGCATGCCATGGTATGGGTTACAAGTCAAAGAAAGAAAACCAACAAAAAATTGTATAAATGTATAAAAATAAAAAAAAATCACAACAATATTCAACCAAACACACAACCATGAATGAGCTTTGAACAACTTTAAAAATTTATTTGATTTTATTCAAAAACAAAACAAGAAACCAGTTCGGCAACATTCTTTTAAAAATGTGCGAGTATAATTTTTTAACTTCAAAATATTAAAAAAAAATATTTCTTTATGATTTTACTTTGTTTTGTTTTATTTCTGATACATTTATGCAGCAACAAGTGTTGTTGTACTCTTAATATTATTGAATTTTTATTTGTTTATTGAAATTTAAAAAAAAAAAGTGTTCTTAAGAATCATACAGCTTTTTAATGAATCTTTACAGCTTTTTAATTAAATTTAAGAAAATTTCAAATTAAAATAACATTTTACATTTAAAATTAAAAATTAAAAAAAAAACATCAAAACAAATTGAGTGTATAAATGTAAAATTGAAAAAGTTTTAAACAAAATTAGAAAATTTTTAAATAGAAGTAGAAAAATTAAATTTTACTTATTGTTAGCCCTTTTGAAGTGTTAGTAACACAGTGATACAAAATCGAAGTTTCCGAATCGGAATGGTGTGAAACCAAAAGCAAATTAAAATTGACAATTTAAAGTTGGTGATTTTAAAGCAGTTACATTTTAAACAGTGTCCAAACTTTAATTCGAAATTAGCTATAACCGGTATGAATTTCGCTGCAATCGGTCCAGTACCTACTTACTGAATAGCCAAAATATTAAAAATAAACCACTGTGCCCTATTGCGTATGATTGTTATTTAAAGGCAATTACAAAATTAAGCATACGCCACTTATACAGTTTTCAAGCAATTACACTACTCTACAAAAATCAATTTTTATTTTTACAGACTTCTAGAGTACACTCAAAGAATTATGTAGGTAAATTCCAGTGAATATTCACTTAAAACAAATCAAATTATATTTAAAAACCATTCCACTGTTTTTTCATTTAAAATAAAAACACATTACAGTCAATTTTAAATATAAATGTATCGACTAACCAAAACATTAAAAAGTGAATATTCAGTTATTTTGTATTGAAAAACAGTAAAACTATTGAAGAAATGTTTTACTGCCGAAATTAAATGTAACAGAAAATTCGTTTTTAATACAGTAAATTATTTTTTTTAAACTACAGAAACAGTAAAAAAATTAAATCCTTTATAAAATAAGTGATTTTTCTTTTAAAATGACTTTACTGATTACTTTTTAAAATAACCTACAAACAGTTAATGACATAATTTTCTTAGTGTACACTTTTTAAGTATTTTGGCCTTCTTAACACGAATTTGTCATCAGAAAAGTTGTATCAATACGCCTTTTCGAAATATAGGCATTTTCATTATTTGTAGGCCAATCCCTCAAAACTGAAAAATTTTTTAATATTGGAAAAGTGTATGTTAAAGATATTCATATTTTTTTATTCGAATTCCTATTAAAATTACCTAACTTTTGCAAGAAATTTGGACTTGATACAATCAAGGATACCTTCAGGACATTATAAGGAATTTTAAAATGTCCTTTTTTGGTTTTATCGTTATAATTATCCAAATTTTGCATAAATTTCTTGTTCAAAGCAGATATGTAAAGTGCACACTCCAACGAAGAGAACCTGGGGTTAAAATCCAAAATCCATTGAGTATATCCAGAAAGTCCAGAAGTCAACATTTTTAACCAAATTTGGAAATTTTTTTTGGTACATTTTTTCGTACCAATTCTTATGATTTTTTGATAAAATTATAAAAAAACAAGTGAGAGTGTTAAATTTGACTGTGCCGAATCCATTATACACTCCAACATGATAAAAAAAATTACAGGGGCGTTTTTTTGGGACGGGGAGGGGGTCTTCGGTGGGGGCTGTGGGAGACAACTACCCCTCCCGAAAAATGTTTATTTTATTTATTATGCTTTTAAAGTTATACAATTTTATCACTATTTAAACTATTTTTTTATATCAACGCTCTAAAAAGGTTTAGGGCCAAAAAAAAAAATTTAGTCCCCCCAAGCCCCCCCCCCCCCCCCCACCGGTCTAAGTGCAGGAATCTGAACTTCTTCTGGCATAAACATGTTACATTTGTTTAACAAAAATATAAAAAACACGTAAAAATATCGTGTTTTTCAGGGGTCGGTTTAGTTCTTCAAAGGGAAACTTTTTTCTCCCTTGCCCAGGACCATAAGACATATTCCTGTCAAATTTCAGGAGGCCAGCTCTTTTATTTTGGACTGCATTGTGGCATCTACAGACAGACGGACGGACACACGAGCATTCACAGAATGTCTTAGAATCGATCATGGATCAATTAATTTTCTTCAATTAATTTTTTTTTGATATGTTTTAGTACGTATTAAATGCAACTTGCTCTCAAATTTTCAGATTTTTATACCATGTTGATGTTAGGTTAGGTTGGATGGGCGTCCGCCGATTTGGCGAATTCACTCGGAGGCCATAAGGCCCATTGTGATTCCCCTAAAGTTGTCTCCCTACTCCCCTGATATATAAAATTCTACCTCTCAAACCACCCCGATTCCCTAAGGTATTCTGCTAGAGACGTCAATGGGACACTGTTTAGGCAATCTAAGTCATCAAAAAATCAGACCCGGACATTCACACAACAAGTGCCTCACTGACTCCTCCTCCTCCACCTCTCCACAACTTCTGCAAAAGTCCCTGTCCGAAATTCCCATACGAACGGCCATTTGGCCGATTATACAGTGTCCCGTCAGTACTCCTACTATAGGCTAACCGTACGTTTGCCAAAGGTAAGAAGACTTTCTGTCCTCTTAGGATTTGGCAGTGGCCACATGGTCCGCGATATCCTGCACGTGGTCAGCGATATCCACCTATCCCTCATCATATTCTCCGATATCCTATTAATTTCGTTCATCAAATCCACTATAGGAACCGAGATATCCGGTTCGACACGTTCCCCCACCGACTCGGAGCCACCTCTTGCACACTCATCAGCTAATTCGTTACCATCGACCCCACTATGTCCAGGGACCCAGATTAGCTTGACTGTGTGCTGACTGATTCGATGAAGGGATTGTATACAATTACTAACAATTCTCGATTTTACAGTGTGTGACCCAAAGGCCTTCAGAGCTGCAAGACTGTCCACAAAAATGTTGATGGCGCAAGGACTTAGGTCCTTTGTCATAATCATCTGCGCGGCTTTGTCAATTGCAAAAACCTCGGCCTGGAAAACACTACACTTGTCCGGGAGCCTCACTGAGGCCCTGATCTCGAGGCATTCAGAGTATACCCCCCGAACCCGTACCCATCTCCATCTTCGATCCGTCCGTGAAAATTGAGATCGCATTCCCCGTTATAACAGGTTTGCCGCCCAGTCTTCCCTAGTTGGTATTTTGACTTCGAAGTTCCTATTAAAGTTCGTCTGCGGTAAGATATAGTCGGTTTTCCGTTCTAATTCCGACCCGCCCACTGTACTTAATATGGTCGAGTGTCCCCAAGAGCGTTGCTTAAGCATTAGTGACTCTCTTAACCTAAGAGCCGATTTTGATGTTGAGTAATCAATTTTTCAAAATGGCGATTTTTTAAAAAACATTGAAAGTTTCAATTAATTTTTACAAGTAAAAAATATAGATATCTTAAAAAAAGTTGGACAACGTTTTGTTGGTATTTAAATGTAGTTTTAGAAAAAAATATGAAAAAATTATTCGAAGTAATTATCACTTATGTTTTAACGTTTAAAAATTAAAATCGACTCTTTGAAAAACTCGATTTTAATTACGCAACTTTTAAGCCATAATTTAAGATGTTATCGCAATTCTTTCTATTTTTTTATTTGGAAAATTTAAGTGTTTTTTGACTCTGGTTCATATGGTGCTCCAAAAAAATTAAGATATTGACCCTAACTTACCCTAGATATATTCATTTGTGGGTAAAACTATGTCTCACAAAAATTTAGGTTGAATGGACATGGGTAAGGCGTGCCGCATCGACCTTGAAATTAAAAAAACGGATTACAAGGAAAAATATGATTTTTTCTGTTTTCTCAATTTTCTTCGTATTTTAAGATAAATTTGAATTCAGGTGGTTAGAGAATTTGGATTTGGAGTAAAATGTCTCTCTAAAAAGGTACTAAAAACAAAAATCGGTTGAAAATCAGCCAAGTTATTAAAACTGCCCCAGGCATCTAACGTGTGGCAGACCACTTGATTAAGAAATACAATCCGATTTATGAAATTCATCGAAATTTTCTATTGTAATAACATTTTTTTATTCTTCAAGTCCAAATGTAATTAGATGACAAGTATTTTTCATATTGAGTTTTAATAACATGTTTTAAATTAATGCTTAAAATGCCTGCATTTTTCAACACTCGTTTGAAATCTCCATTTTTTAATTTTTATTTTTTTTACACACAAATTTAGAAAAACAAAAAAACTTTACACTGGAACATGAAGAATAAAAAATGATACAGTAAATAATTTCAATAAATTTCAAAAATTTGACTCGTATTCATTAATCATGTAGTATGACATACGTTAGATGCCTGGGGAAGTTGTAATAACTTGGCTGATTTTCAACCGATTTTAGTTTTTAGTAACTTATTAGAGAGACATTTTACTCCATAATTCTGTAACCATTTGAATTCAAACTTAACTCAAAATATCGAAAATAATTCGTTTTTAAACTTCACGTCCGATGTAGCACTCCTTAGACATGTCCGATTATCCTGAAATTTCGTTTCATATTTTTCATACAAAAATAACTGACAAATAACGTTAGACATGTCCGATTATCCTGAAATTTCGTAAGACGTATTTCTGCATCCAAATAAATACATCTAATTGTAAGTGGAGTTGCGGTCAATATCTAATAACTTATTTTTTTTGGAGCACCATATAAAATAAACCAGAGTCAAAAAAAGTGCAATTTTAAAAATTTGAAAAAAATAAAACGAATTGTGATCACATCTCGAATTATGGCTTAAAAGTTGCGTAATTTAGAGTAAAATTTTTGGACTTTTTAAAAAAAAAAATCTAAGGTTTCGGACTTTTTTAAAAAGTCGATTTTAATTTTTAAACGTTAAAAAATAAGTGATAATTACTTCGAATAAATTTTTCATATTTTTTTTCTAAAACTAAATTTAAATACCAACAAAATGTTGTCTAACTTTTTTTAAGATATCTATTTTTTTACAGGTCAAAATTAATTGAAAATTTAAATTTTTTCTTTTTTTTTTCAAATTTTGATAAATTGATTACTCAACTCTATGGTTTGCAATGCGGTTTTAATCGTAACCGTAACCGCGGTTAACCGCACTATTTAACCGTAACCGTAACTATAACCGCATACAAAAGCCTGCGGTTACGGTTAACATAAGATTTGTTGGACAAAAAAAATTTTTTTTAGAAAAAACAATGAAAAAAGGAACAAAGAATGATAAAAAATTTAAAATTTATATGTAGATACAAAAAATTCCTGAGAATATAAAAAAATTTCTATTGCAAAAATATTTCAGAATCTGAAAAATTTTCCGTAGAATAAATGTCTTAGATTCTGAGACAGTTTTTTATGAAAATTCTTATGAAAATATGCGTCAGAGACTGAGACTCTTTCTTTAGGAAATATGCCTCAGAGTCTGACAAATTTTCTATTTAAAAAAAGGTCTCAGAGTTCTGTAGAAAAAATTTTTTAGATTCTGAGACTATTTCTAATAAAAATATATGTACGCCAGAGTCTGAAACCCTTTCTTTAGAAAATATGCCTCAGAGTCTGAATAATTTTCTATTAAAAAAATGTTTCAGAGTCTGAAACTTTTTCTATATTAAAAAATTGTTAAAATCTAAAACAATTTTATTAAAAATATGTCCCCGAATCTAAGACTTTTTCTTTAGAAAGAATATTTCATAATCTGAGACTTTTACTACAGAGCAAATTTCTGCTTTTCTACAAAAAAAAATCTTAGAATCTGAGACTTTTGCTATAGAAAAAATTTCTCACCAACAGGATTTTTTCTAAAGAAAAATGCGGATATTTAAGACTATTTAAAAACAATCTTTGGATTTTCCAATTTTCCTTTTTAACAAAAAATGGCTAAAGCGGATACATTTCAATTTAAAAAAAAAATAATTAATTTCATTTTGAATTTATATTTTTGATTTTTAAAAGCGACGAAAAACTTTTTTTATATCTTTCTCCCTCCTTTATCTACACTTAAAAAATTATGTTAGTAAAATCAACTGAAAATGTCAGTTAAAATAACTACTTTGTAAGTTGTTTTGGGGTCAACTACTTTTTAAGTTAAATCAACTAACAATGTTAGTTATTTTAACTGACAAAAAACAACTGACTTATGTAGTAAAAATTACTAACATTTGTAGTCAAAACAACTAATACGTAGTAAAAATAAATAATATATATTTTTTTTCAAAAAATTTTTCTGAAAAAAAAATTGAAGACCAAATTTTTTCCAAGTTTTTAAAAAAAAAAAAGTAAAAAAACCTAAATGTTTTGTTTTTGGAAAAAAACTTTGAAAATTTTTGAGAAATAAAAAAAATAAAATTGACTACTTTAAATAACTGTTACTACATTACAGTACTTTTTTGTTAGTTATTAAAAAAAAAACGACTTAAAATAACTAACAGAAATAAATGTTTCATATTTTTCATACAAAAATAACTGACTTTGTAGTTGAAAACAACAAACTACTGTAAAATATACAAACAACTTACATGTAGGAACTTACATAATTTTCTTTTATTTTTTTTTAATTTTTTTTAAAAGTTTAGATGTTTGTCCATCCACACAAAAAATTCAGAAACACGTTCTTCGTTTTTTTTCGAGAAAATCGCATTTGAACTTTAAATTTCATAACAATTTTGTAATTTGCTTGTATTTTCTTGATTTAACGTTGCGAATGAGTAATATCAATTGTATAAATATTACTCATTCGCAACGTTAAATCAAGAAAATACAAGCAAATTACAAAATTGTTATGAAATTTAAAGTTTAAATGCGATTTTCTCGAAAAAAACGAAGAACGTGTTTCTGAATTTTTTGTGTGAATGGACAAACATCTAGACTTAAAAAAAAAATTTAAAAAGAAAAAATAAGTGGCATGTTTTTTAATAAATTGACATTTTTAAAAAATGGAAAATTTCAGAACGGGTTCTGAAAATTTTCCAAAAAAAAAATGTTAATCGATAGCCCATACAAAACTATATAAGAATGTAAATTTTTGAGATTGTGGTGCATTCCGTTTTAATGTGATAAATATTTAATCAAGGCAACTCGCCAAAAATTTGACCATTTTTCCAATATTTGACCACGCCTTCTAAGCCCAGTTTCTGAAAATTAGTAAAACCAAAAACGCAATTTTCTTAGTTCCATATAGGGCTAATTTTCGGGACACATGTTTTTCTGTAGCGGGACATTTGGTGTGGAATGCCTCATATATACTTTATAGAGTTAACGACCGATATTTTGATGCGTTACAAACGGAATGACAAAGTGAGTAAATAATAATAGTAGTAATAGTTTTGATCACATGATCAATTATTTTTATTTATTCTTTCTTTTTATTTACAACTCATTTTTAATAAATTCCACCTAACCGAGAACTGGTAACAATGACCGTCGTCTCGTTGTAGCGAAAAAAAAACAAGGTGGGAATCGAACCCACGACCCCCACGTTGAAAGGCTAGCACGCTACCAACTAGCCTACGGGGTGTACCACCATACTGTGGTTGAAGGGTATTAAAATAGAACACATTTCCTAAAGTATTTTTGCCTCCTAAACACAAATCTGACATCAGATTGTATCAAATCGTCTTCTCTAGTATAGGCATTCTCAATTTTTTGTGGACCAATTCCAAAAATATATTTTTAAAATGATTTAGTGTATTTGATGGTCGGTCTTTAACGTTAGTAGCTTTTTTACCTATTTGTATTAACTATTTCAGTATTGGTAACTGTTATGGTAATCAATGTGAAAGGGTTATGGTTCAGTTACGATATTAAAAGGGTAACGGTTGCAAGCCTCGATACTACGTAAATTCAAATACATGTATAATTAGTGATAGGTCAGTGGTTTTATGTGCATAAAAATATCTTCTAATTTCATTTCATTGAGTTAAAAGTTGCCTTTACCATTTGCGTATTTATAAATTGCTCAAATCGGCAATAACAAATAACAGCAGCAGCAACAAATACTCTCCATTTTACTAGTATTTGTACATGTACTAGTTGAAACTTTTGACTTGCAATTGCATTTGTAGCAACAATTTGTTAATTAAAAAATAAAATACAAAAAATAACTTAAGTATGTAACTACTACGTCTATGTAATTAAATGACTGAAAACGTTTAGACATGTGTAGTTTGGAATTTTTACGTTTAAGCTAATGAGCATTAATTGTTTTTAAAATATATTTAATAGTAGCAGAATTATGCAATTTTTGTTAAGTCGAGTTAGCTATTTTTTTAGCTAACTTTTTTTTGTTTAAATGTGTCTCAAAAATTATTTAAAAATTTATTTTTGAAAAAATGAAAAATATTTTTTTTTTTTAATTTTTAATTTCTTAAAAAAAACATTACAGTTAAGTGTCGTTTTAGTGCTAAAATTTTGAAAAAAATCTTTTTTTAATCTAAAAAAAAATATTTGTTTACTAACAATAAGTATTATCAAAAAAAAGTATTAACAAAAATCATACTAAATGATCTTCAAATGCCTTCTACATAAACTTTAGCTAATTATTTTTATTTATTATTATTTATTTTTAACGTTTACAAGTTATAATAAATTTTGAAAAACTATTAAATTTTTAAAAATTTTATATATTTATTTTCCATAATCAAAATTTTTTGTAATCTCAATCTTGATAAGCAAAGCATTTTAATTGCTAAAAGACATGATAAGCATAAAGTTTGGTGAATGTAAATCAAGATAAATGGACTTATCAACAATTTGTTTAATCGGTTTATTGAATAATTAAGTAGGTAATTTTTTTAAAATTAAGCGCCACGTAAATTAACAAAAAGTAAAATAGTTAAATTTGATGTGACCGAATTCATGAATACCCTCTAACATTTTGAATACAAATAAATTTGAGTGCAAAAGCCCTTTTTTAATTATTGTAATTTTTTTAATAAATTGTAGTTGTAATTATTCGACCTTTCAAATTGTAATTAAGTAAATAAATAATCGAGCTCAAGGCCAGTGTTTTGTTTAATAAATCTTCTTTATTAACTTCCAATATTTCGATCCTCATCGAGGAACATCATCAGGGAGTAAAATTGGATTTTTAACGCAAAAAACTTAAAGTTGTTGATCCTCCTTCTTCGTCATTAAATATTGCACTGGCTTAAAAAAAGCCAGTTAAGCCAGTGCACTGGCTTAAAAAAAGCCAGTTAAGCCAGTGCAATATTTAATGACGAAGAAGGAGGATCAACAACTTTAAGTTTTTTGCGTTAAAAATCCAATTTTACTCCCTGATGATGTTCTTCGATGAGGATCGAAATATTGGAAGTTAATAAAGAAGATTTATTAAACAAAACACTGGCCTTGAGCTCGATTATTTATTTACTTAATTTTTTTAATATTTAATAAAAATGTTGACTAAAAAAATTTTGACTACACCATTTACAGATGTTATTCGTAAAAGATCAATTGTAATTCGATGATTCTATTTGTAATTCGAAGATTCCATTTATAATTCGTTAAAGATCCATTGTACACTCAAAAAAAAAAACTGTAATGCTAGCAAAAAAAGCTTGTAAACCTACAAGAAAATTTGCTGATTTTGAACCCACAATGTTTTTGCTAAAGTTAGCAAAAATGTTTTGCCAATAATTAGTTAAGTGTTTTTTTTTTTAACTTAGTTCATACACATTTGAGGACCCCATTGGGTTCGGACCCAATAGGTCCAGACCCCGATGGGCCTAGACCTAGTTGGGTTCCTTAAAAATCGTCATAGTTTTTGATCCAAAATTTGTGTCCGTTTCGCTCTACCTTGCTTAGTTTTTGAGATACGCGATTTTAGGGGATCACTGGGGTTTTGAGAATTAAAAAACTCGATAACTTCAAAAATATTACTCGGAGAGCTTTTGGTTATTTTGCGGTCTTGTTCTACTTGTTGAGAGCTACAAAAATTCTTTTGGACTTTTTGTTGTGTCGGCAATATTTACCGAGATATGAGCATTTTAAAATTTTCGGGAATGCTAACTTTTTTGGATCCAAAGTTAGGTTCCATTAGGGTCCACACATGTGAAGAGGACCTGCGAAAGTATGGAGATTCCAAGAACCAAAAATGGCCTCCATTTTGCTCTATCTGGCTTAGTTTCCGAGATAGCGCCATTTTAAGTTTTCTGAAAATAAAAAAAAATTTACCATTTATTTTTGCTAATGTTAGCAAAAAATCTTGTATAAATGTTGTCAACTCAATTTCAAATTTAGCAAAAGAAATTAGTTCAAAGTTTGTTTAAAATTGCTAATGTGCTAAATGAAGTTTACAAGAATTTTTTGCTAACATGCTAATCTCAACTAAAAATTTGCTAAAAGTTAGCTAACTAGCATTAGCAAAAAAAAATTAGTAAATCTACTAACGTATTTTTTTGAGTGTAATCCGTAAAAGATCAATTGTAATTCGTAAAAGATCAATTGTAGTTCGAAAAATATCAATTGTAATTGGTAAAAGATCAATTGTAATTCGTAAAAGATCAATTGCAATTCGTTAAAGATCAATTGTAATTCGTAAAAGATCAATTGTATTTCGAAAAAGATCAATTGTAATTCGTAAAAGATCAATTGTAATTCGTAAAAGATCAATTGTAATTCGAAAAATATCAACTAAATTTTCATTGATATTTTACGATTTAGTAATTGAGCATACAAATACTTAAAATTTAGGTAAGTTTGCGTGAGAGTGAGTTAAAAATCACACACAAACCCGCCTCCACTCTCGATTACAATTCCACACTCACAAGGAAAGTAGCCCTGGTGTTACCCTTCGATTTTCTTGAAATTTGGATGTGTTGTTCAGAAGGAAAATTAATTCGACACGTGTTTTTGTTAGCGGCCCAAAATCATTTTTAGGGGGGTCGATTTGTATATGGGGAAGTTTACCTTTTTCAGTTTTTTATGATTTACTCCTTTTTAATCAAAATTAATATTGACAAATTTGATATCAGATTAAGGATTAAAATACCTGTCTCGTGGTGCTAACAACGTGCCAAAAATATTAATATTTTTCGACTTTTTAACAAAAATCTCCTAAAATTTTAGTATTTTACTGAATATGACGAATTTTTGCATATTTGGACACATTTTTTTCACTCGTAGATAGATTTTCGTTTCATTTGGTTTATAACATGACTAGGTTTATTTGTATGATATATTAGATAAACGAAAAATAAAACCAATTCTATGAAGATCGGCGGGTAACACTAGGGAGACATCCCTTGTCAGAAGAAAAACTGTCGAATAATTTGAAAAACAACTTTCAGTTTGAATTAGCAAACTTTTAGCAGTTTTTATTGCTTAAATGGATGTTTTAAGTGAATTCTCTGTCATTTAGTTTTAAAAAATAACAGAAATCAGCAGATTATTTTTGCTAATTTTACAGAAATATTTAGTTATCCTGTTTTCAAGAAAATTTTCTAAAATAATAAACACAAATATTCTTCAAATCTTTTAAAATTCTTTTTACATAAATAAAATACATTTTAGATGTTTAGATTCCTTATCTGAAAACAGCAGATTTTTCTGCTAAAATTATCAGATTTTTCTGCTTAAATCAGAAGATTTTTTAGCTGAAATCAAAGGTATATTCTAATATGGCTCAAAATGGGTGTATTTTTCTGCTGATTGGACAGAGGTTTTATTTTGAACGTAGTTTCCAAAATTTTGTTATGCAACTATTTAATTTAGAAAAGTCCACGTATGTTTGACTTTACTGTTTATAATTTTTTTAGCAAAACTACAAATTCAATGCAATTATATTATTACTTAAATGATATATGTATACCCTCCAACCACAGTATGGGGGTATACTCACTTTGTCATTCCGTGTGTAACGCATCGAAATATCGGTCGGGGACCCCATAAGTTGCATACATTATTGATCCGTTAAAGATATTAAGACATTCTATGAGTATCCGTCCATCCGTCCGCCAGTCTGTAGAAACCACAATGCAGTCCGAACCAAAAGAGATAGATATCTCAAGTTTGGTAAAAATATGTCTTAATCGCAAAATCGAATATGTCGCCAAATCAGACCAGGGGGAAAACAGTTTCCCCTTCAAGAACTAAAACTACCACAGAAAACACAATTTTTAACATATGAATGAAGTGAAGTCCTTCGACCTTCACTTGGACAAAGGGGATCAAAAATGCCTACGAATTTTGTACTCTTGCCCAAAACATTAAATCATGATAATGTTTAGCAGAAGATTTGGGTGTACTTGCCAAAGCAACGTTTTTTTAGAAAAAATAATGTTATATTACTTTGCTATTCCATGCAAAACGATTTGAAAAATCAGAGAGTAAAAAAGATTCGGCAACAAAGAATATAACAATCTCACTTGTTTTATGTACATTTGATAAACAAATGGAAAATGTTTTTGTAGTAGTTGTGGTAAAAAAAAAAATATTTTTTTCACGAAAAACAAAATTATGTTAAAAAATTTAATGAAACAAAAATTTTTGGTGAAAATAAATTTTGATGAAAAAAAGTTTTTCATAAATTTTTTTTTGAAAAGAAAAATTTTTTGAAGTAAAAAAAAATATGAAAAAAAAAAAATTTGGTGAGAAAAAAATTGATAATAAAAAAATTGATAAAAAAGTTTTATGAAAAAAAATCGATGAAAAAAAATATGATAAAAAAAAATTTTATTAACAAAAAAAATTTTGATGAAAAAAAAAATTAATAAAAAAAAATATGAAAAAAAAAATTAATGAAAAAAAAAAATTGATAAAAAAAAAATTTGATAAAAAAAAAAAAAAATTGATGAAAACAAAATTGATAAAAAAAAAATTTGATAAAAAAAATATTATGAAAAAAAAAAGTTTGATAAAAAAAAAATTATGAAAAAAAAGTTTGATAAAAAAAAAATTATGAAAAAAAAACAAAAATTGATAAAAAAAAAAGTTTGATGAAAAAATAAAAAATTAAAAAAAAAAAAATTTAATGGAAAAAAAAATTTCTAAAAAAAAAAAAATTATGAAAAAAAAAATACGAAAAAAAAATTTTATGAAAAAAAAAACTTGATAAAAAAAAATTTTTTTTGTTGAAAAATAATTTTGTTAATTTTTATTCACCAGCTGGTGAAAAACAGTTTTATTCATTTATTCACCACGTGGTGAATTTTTATCCAAGTTACAAACCCAAGTTATTAAAATTTTGATTATAAGAAAATGAAAATAGTAATTCTTGGTTTCTCTTTCGTTAATTGTTAGCTTATATAGTCAAACTGAGGTGGCGTCCTGCAACTTTTTTAAAATTAGACACCAGCCTAAAAACATTATAATGTTAAAAAGTATATAAAAAAATTATTTAATAATGATAAAATTTTATTAATTGAGCGAAATAGCCGTAATCTATCTATTTAGCAATATTTTTCGCGAGGGAGTAGGTGTCCCCAACATCTGCCTCCTCCCTCACCCCTTCAAAAAAAATTTAAAAAAACGCCCCTGCTAATTTTTTTATTAATTTATAATTTTTTTAAAGCTTTTTTATATGTTGAAGGGCATAAAAGATTCGGCACAACCGAATTTTTCACTATCACTTGTTTTGTATACACTTTGTTCATACTTATTTTGTAAATTATTGCTATTGCTGATATTACCCAGCAAAAAATAAATAAAAAACAAAAAATCAGCAACTTCAAAAAAAATTCTCAAGCATATTACAAATTTAACCCAAATAATATTTTCTGGTGCTTGTCACACAATTTAATACACTGTTATGAAACGCAGAACTTTAAAATAAATACTATGTCTAATAGGGTGGGGCGATTTGAACATCTTAATGGGCGCTTCGCGTTTCTGATTCTTGGGATTGTACTGAGCAAAAAAGTCAACTAGACCATATGTCTACGGTGAAAATCGAGCCTCCCGATTTTGACTTGAAGTTTTTTTCTCAGATTTTATTTTTTTGGACAATTTGCAAATATTCTTGGGCTCATATTTCGTAAACTATTTGAAACTTTGACTTATTTTCAAAAGGAAAGTTGTAGCTATTGTCTCGGGCTACAATTTCTCTGAACATATTACTTAGAAAAAACTTTGTTTTCATGGTCAAAAAGTCGAAAATGTAGAAAATTCACCACTTTTTGTAATATTTTTTTTTGATATTTTGGCCTATAACAGCCAAACTATTAAGATTTTCGATCCAATACTAAGACAAAAATTGTAGCCAAGACAATAGTTAAGAACTCTCTAGTACATCGCAAAAGTATTAGAATGCTCCTTAAGGCAGTTTTGGCCTTGTGAAAGTGCAAATTTTTTGTGAAAATATTGATAAATTACCATTTTCAGTTGTTATAGCGCAAAATCATTAAAATGTTCTATTTCTTATTTTTTCCACTTTTTTTATCAAAAAATATAATGTTTTTTCTTTGTTTTGTTCAATATTTATTTTGAAAATTCATTTAAAGTACAAAGTAACTGTACTGGTAGAGACAAGGTACGAATCAAGAAGAATTCCAATTTAGTGTATTTTTCATTCAAAGATTGCCTTCCAAATCTTTTCGAGATTCCATACGAGGCGCTTTCTTTCGGCCTTCAGATACAGATGCCCCCAGCAAAACTTTGGTAATGGGTAGTGATTATATAACACATTACCAGGTAATGTATATACCTTATTTGTAGCATTATTTTAGGATGTCTTACCAAACATTTGTTCCACAACGTATTATTTTCAAGTGAAAAATAATGCATTACTAATAATTTGCTACGTAATGCATGATTATTGGAAAAAATTTATTTCATATTTATTATTTCTAAACATTAAATCATGGATGACTTATATTTGGTTACATTATGTATTATTTGAAAGTTTGAAATAATATATTATTTATAATTGGATGCATAATGCATTACAATAACATAAAAAATAATTATTTTATAAAAAATGCATAAGTTTAAACTAGAGATGGGCTCACGACAGGAAATTTCTAACGCCACACACTCACGAGCATATTTTATCTGCTTACACTCACTTACAATCACGTGAGTAAATTTAATACAAAATTACTTTTTCACTACTCGTAACACCTTATATATTACGTTCTGGTATGCTATATTATATACCTTACTCGTATGCATTACTTTGAGTCTCATCGCCTGTTAAAATCATCAATGCTGCAATGTATAAAATAAGAGATCCTATACCTTATTTTATACCTTATTTGGTAATCTAAGTTTTGCTGGGCCATTATACCTTCACGGTTTTTGTCGATTGAGCGCTTAGCGAAGCTCAGTTAAATCGCATACGTTGTCGCGAATATACAATATTTTTTTTGAGTGCCAATGTACGAATTTCTTTACCATCATTGTATAACATGCTCAACAAAACATTTTCACTGTGTGCGAAATAGGAATTATTCTGTATTACGGGATTTATGATGTTACGTAAGTTGTCTGGTAAATATTGCGTCCACTGGATGAATTTTCCAAGCAGAGCACTACCGTATACAGCCGAATTGTAGTATTTGACATTGAAATACATGGGAACATACACTTTCATGATGTACCTTGCCAAAATTTGTAAATTTTGTGATGGATTTTCTGTCGCAATATACACACGGAGCAATCTACTAGCTTTTGTTATCCATCTCGAATGTCCTACTGTTCCAGGTTTGATGTTTGCAAGATTAATTGAGCAACTACCATTTGAAACGGCTTGGGCAATTTGGTATAGATATTTAACGTCCGTAGAAAGTTGATTTTCAGCATCTGTACTCATTGGAGGAATGTGTTCAAGTGGAATAAGTTGAAAATTTTCGATAACCTGAAAAATGTTTAGATTATTTAAATAAAAAAATTACAAAACTATATCGTATGCGAAGGCTTATGTTCTAGATTTGATGATGACGCTGATGATTCTGGCTGCATCTCCATCTCCACATTCTCTGTATTATCAGAATCCACTGGATTATCCGTATTTTTTATATCTTAAATTTTGTAGTAGCACTGCACAGTTTATACACGAAACAATTATTTCTAAAACTTACATTCAAAAACTATAATAAGTAAAGACTAATTATGGGACCGTTCCTTTTGACGTTTATAGGTGGGGTTAGTTGTTTATATGGTATCTGGGAAAGCTGGATGTTTAGTTTACCTTTTATTTTTCGCTATGAACAACTGAAAATGGTAATTTATCAATATTTTCACAAAAAATTTGCACTTTCACAAGGCCAAAACTGCCTGAAGGAGCCTTCCAATGCTTTTGCGATGTACTAGAGAGTTCTCAGCTATTGTCTTAGCTACAATTTTATTTAGTATTGGATCGAAAATCTCAAGGGTTTGGCTGTTATAGGCCAAAATATCCAAAAAAAAAATTACAAAAAGTGGTGAATTTTCTACATTTTCGACTTTTTGACCATGAAACCGAAGTTTTTTCTAAGTAACATGTTCAGAGAAATTGTAGCCCGAGACAATAGCTACAACTTTACTTTTGAAAATAAGTCAAAATTTCAAATAGTTTACGAAATATGAGCCCAAGAAAATTTGCAAATTTTCCAAAAAAAAATAAAGTCTGAGAAAAAACTTCAAGTCAAAATCGGGAGGCTCGGTTTTCACCGTAGACGTATGGTCTAGTTGACTTTTTTGCTCAGTACAATCCCAAGAATCAGAAACGCGATGCGCCCATTAAGATTTTTTTCCTTCCTTACTAATCGCCCCACCCTAATGTCTAATCAGCAGAAAAATCTGCTAAAAAATACACCCATTTTAATCCATATGAGAAATCAGCTGATTTCAGCAGACACAACTTGCTAAATTTCTGTCTGGATAATCTAGGTCGAATTAGCAGAAAAATCTGTAGATATGCTAATTTTAGCAAAAAAGTCTATTGATTTAGCAGAACAATTTGCTAATTTCAGATAAAAATATCAACATCTTAAATGTGTTTTTTTAAGAAAAGCTTAAAGAGCTTTTTTTTTAAATCTTCGAAAAAACGATTAAAACAAAAAAAATTAAATTTAACAGAAAAAACTAGTTGTAATATTTCTTCAAGGAAATTTTTTAGTTGCTTTTATTTGTAAAGTGTTATTTCTTTAATTTTACTGTTTTTCAATAAAACTTTTTTTTTTTTTTTTAACTTGAAACTATGAAAAAAATTCAGGAAATTTTCTTGAAGACAGGATAACAAAACATTTCTGTAAAACTAGCAAAATAAGCTGACTTTTTTTTTAATTTAATCAATTGTTTAAATTTCACAAAAATTAAAAAAAAAATCATCATTAAAAAATCTGTAAAATTACAAATTTAATTTTGTGACTAAATTTTCACACAATTTTTTTTTAAATTTTAGTAAACTTACTAAAAATTAGTAAAATAACTTAAAAATGCGTGTTACTTACTTAAACTGAATGACAGATAATTAAGTTTAAATATTCTTTTTAACAGAAAAATCTGCCAAAAGTTTGCTTATTCAAACTAAGGGTTGTTTTATAAAATTTTTCGACAGCACTTTCTTCCGATTGTGGGTGCATAATTTCAGCAAACTTTAACTACAGAGTATACCCTGTGGGGTATATCGTTCAACTGTTGACAAGTGTGGACGTGTTTTAATTTATCTCCGTGCTATTAATTGAATTTTTGAAATTGTTCGTAATAGGTATTTTTGTAATATTTTCATGACCACATCCAGGAAAATGAAAATATGGACACAATGATACCGATTTAATTCGAGGCTCTGCCTCACCGACTGGTGCTGGTCCTAGCACTGGTCTTAGGGTTGCGACCTTGAAGTCCGACCTTGATTCTGGTAGGGGTGCTCAGCCTAATATTGGTGGTAAAAAGAAAAAGAAACTTAAACCATCAAAGGTCAGGCACAACCAGAGACGGCTTTGTTTGAAAATAATTAACAGACTAAGCCAACTTGATGGAACGAAGCTCTCCGAACGTGAGAGGGCGTCGCTATCATGGGCGAAAGGAGTCATTGAAGAACAGGACAAACTTTCGGCAATGCGCGCATCTGACAAACAGAGCGCTGTTTCGGCCTCGTCATCGAAGTCTGGTAAAAGGTTGCGCTCGCCCGACGAGAAACCTTTACCTAAGAGATCTAAGGTGACCGGCAACGTCTGGACTCAGTCTTTTAGTGAAGTGGTTAAAGGTAACTTCGTTAGGGCTGTGATAAACAGGCAAAATGGGGATTGTAGTATTCCAAGGGACAAGTGGAGTTTAGTTGAAACTAAACTAAATGAAATCTACTATAGGCTCCTTGAGAGTTTGCCTGATTTTCTCCCTACTACTGTCAACGCAGGTTGGTATCAGGGGCGAGTAAAACTCGTTGCTTTTGGGAACGAAAGATCCGCAGCCGTGTTTAAGGTTGCCATTAGCCAAGTGGGAGAGTTATGGCCTGGAGCCAGACTGGACGTTGTGGAAAACATGATATCCCCTCGCAACCCGGAGCTCATGCATGGATCCCAATGGCTACAAATGACACTGCGGTGATTCTTAAGATGATAAAAGTCTGCAATCCTGACCTTCCAACTCAGAATTGGCAAATTGCCAGATTGGGTGAGATGGAGGGCGCTCGTCGTCAAGCAGTGGTCTTGGTTAATGAGGAATCGCTTCCGCTTTTAGCCAGGACTGACGGCATTATTAGATTTGGATTTTTTCATATAAGAGTCAATGTCTACAAGGGCGACCAGAAGACTATTTTGGACGCAGACAAGCCAGTGGCAGAGTCGGCTGGGGAGGAGAATCTGGAAAAGGTTGATATTCAGCTGGCCGATTCTAGGCTGATGGGAGATGCATCTGGCATTTTTGAAACCGAATCTGGTAACGAATGCGACCTCTGTGATGGCATGGAGGATAAAGCTGATGCCACGATGGGTGACATTCAGGACGAGGCCCATGCAGTGAGGAATTCGGAGAGTTCTGTTGCCTCCGATTCAGAACAGATGGGATATATATCTGGCTTATTCGAAACCGAATCTGCTTCAGAGTCGGCTGGGGAGGAGAATCTGGAAAAGGTTGATATTCAGCTGGCCGATTCTAGGCTGATGGGAGATGCATCTGGCATTTTTGAAACCGAATCTGGTAACGAATGCGACCTCTGTGATGGCATGGAGGATAAAGCTGATGCCACGATGGGTGACATTCAGGACGAGGCCCATGCAGTGAGGAATTCGGAGAGTTCTGTTGCCTCCGATTCAGAACAGATGGGATATATATCTGGCTTATTCGAAACCGAATCTGGGGACGAATGCGACCTCTTTGATAACACGGAGGATGAAGCCAATAACACTGTGGTGGAAAGGATGGTGGAAATAAAACAAGATGTTGCGGTTCCTACAAATAAACCTCCATCACTGTAAGGCAGCCTCAGCTGCACTCTTGCTGCGCCTGACGACAGGAGCAGTTGACTTGGTTTTTATCCAAGAGCCCTGGGTGCGGTTGGCAGGGTTTGCGGATTGAAGACCCCTGGGTTTAAGTTGGTGGTTGCCAAAGGTGAGGGCTCACCAAGAGCCTGCATCTTGGCAAAAAATGGCTTAAATATATTCTTTTTATCAACTTTTAGTGATATGGATGTTACAGCGGCTAGCTTAGAGCTTCATGGGAGGTCTATTTGGCTCGCCTCTGCGTATTTTCCTAATCCGGGGTCAATACCCCCGGAGAAGGTTGTCGGTCTAATTCGGGAGTCTGAATCTAGGGGACACCAGTTAGTAGTGTGTTGTGATGCTAATGCACATCATTCGATATGGGGAAGTTCAGACACAAATGATAGAGGCGAATCACTTTTGGAATTTTTGTTAAGCACTAACCTGTATATTTGTAACAAGGATGGTGAACCAACTTTCGTTACAAGTACGCGGCAAGAGGTTCTTGACGTAACACTTGTATCAGATACATTGTCTGATAGAATTGATGACTGGAGAGTTTTGGAAGAGCATTCTTTCTCAGATCATCGCTACATTGAGTTTTCACTCAGGGAGCGTGCCCCGGTTGAGACAGTCTCTAGAAATCTGAGGAGAACAAACTGGGTGAAATATAGGGAGACTTTTTCTTTGCTTTTGGATGAAGTACCCTTATCTGAACCACATAGTTTGACGGAAATTGACTGTCTGGTTGACCATATAACAAATGTTTGTAATAGGTGCCTGGATGCGTCTTGCCCTTCTGCAAAGCCTAGAGGGAAAAAAAAGCCACCTTGGTGGTCAAATGAGTTGCAGACGAGCAGAGATTCCTGCAGAAAGCTCTTTAATAAGGCTAAATTTTCAAGAGCGGACGAGGACTGGTCTGCATACAGGCTGCAACTTAAGAGTTATAAAAAGATGATCAGAAATGCAAAATGTGATTCTTGGAAAAACTTCTGTGGAAACATAGAAGACGTTTCTGAGGCATCCAGGCTGCGCAAGGTTCTGGCTTCTTCTCCTTGCACCCTGGGATACCTAAAAGATCCTAATGGGGTGTGGTCTTCCTCCAGTGGAGAGTCGCTGGATCTCCTTTTAAACACGCATTTTCCGGGCAATTCCATGACGCCGTTTCAAGCTTTGGAACGTTCTGACGCCCAAGCATCTGAAATTGCTTCGGAAATAATAAATATGCCAACATTAATCTGGGCGATAAAAAGCTTCAGGCCCTATAAATCCCCGGGACCTGATGGTATAATCCCGGCTGAGTTGCAGCAAGTGTCGGACTATATAGCCCCGTTGCTGTATAATCTATACACAGCATGCATCAACTGGTCGTATATTCCTTTAAAATGGAGGGATACCAGAGTCGTATTTATCCCGAAGGCTGGGAAAAGTTCCCACACAGCTCCGAAGGATTTCAGACCAATTAGTCTGTCTTCTTTTTTGTTAAAGACAATGGAACGAATGATAGACTCATATTTGCGTAGAGTGATTGACCCGAGGTTGCTTTCGACAAAGCAACATGCATACAGCAAGGGACGATCAACGGAAACAGCTCTTCATGAGCTCGTTGGTACCATCGAGAGATCGCTTTCGGTAAAGGAGTACACTATGGTGGCCTTTCTTGATATTGAGGGGGCTTTTAATAATGTCATCCCAGAATCGATAATATTGGCATTGTCTGGTCTGGGAGTAAAGCGTGAAATCGTTTTAATGGTGGAAAGCCTACTTGCCAGTAGACGTATAACGTCTGAATTGGGAGCGTCCGTCATATCTCGATTTGTCGATAGGGGCACACCACAAGGAGGTGTTCTTTCGCCGCTTCTTTGGAACCTGGCACTGAATTCAATGCTACTATCTCTAGAAGCACGTGGTTGTCATGTTGTCGCATATGCTGACGATGTCGCGATAGCGGTAAAGGGGAAGCATCTGCCAACATTGCGGGACATTCTTCAGGGTTCTCTGAAAGATCTGTCTAAATGGGCAAGAGACTGTGGTCTAGGAGTTAATCCTAGTAAAACAGAGCTTGTTTTATTTACAAGGAAAAATAAGATTCCTGCTTTCGATCCTATTTCTCTGGACGGTACTGAAATCACCTTCTCAGATGGAGCCAAGTATCTTGGAGTATTTCTAGATAGGAAGCTGAATTTCAGGCGTAATATTGAGGAACGGGTGAGAAAAGCAACGATTGCTTTGTATTCCTGTAAAAGGGCCATTGGAAAACGATGGGGTTTTAGCCCTCAAGTCGTTCATTGGATCTATACAGCAGTGGTGCGTCCAATTTTGCTGTATGGAATCATTGTCTGGTGGCCTGCTTTAGAAACAAAAGCGAACTGTGTCTTTATCACGAAGGTACAGAGAATGGCGTCAATGTGCATCACTGGTGCTCTTCGTACTAAACCTACGGCTGCATTAGAAATCCTCCTTCACCTGATACCCTTGGACATATTGGGTAGGCAGTATGCAGCTGCGTCGGCAAATCGACTTAATAGCACGCTGCAATGGAGGAGCAGCGATTGTGGCCATAGCGCGATCTTGAAAAAGATAACAATACCACAAAATGTGGATTGTGCTCCCTCTTTGAGCCTCTTTGAGCGCCACTTTATCACTATGATACCATCCAGGGAGTCTTGGATGGGGGATACTCCGGGAAGTGGAGCTACCATAAATTTTTACACAGATGGATCGAGGCTGCACGAACAAGTGGGCTTTGGGGTCTATTCGGAAGAGCTTGGATTGAGCCTGGCTCGTAGATTGCCAGATCATTGCAGTGTTTACCAGGCAGAGATGCTGGCAATAAAGGAAGTGGCTGACTGGTTGAGCTGCAATGTCTTGTCTACAACCGCATTCAACATCTATACTGACAGTCAAGCCGCGGTCAAGTCCCTGGATTCAATGTTTCTGAAAACAAGATCTGCCCTTAACTGCCGCACGTCTTTAAATGAGATGGCCAAGCAGTTTAACATACGACTCATATGGGTCCCAGGGCACAGAGACATTCCAGGGAATTGCAAAGCCGATGAGCTTGCAAGACTAGGAACTACCTTACAGGTTCCAACAGAATTGGAATGTGTTGGTATGCCTCTAGAAACTTGCAAGCAAAACCTACGACTTTGTTCTGCGACGGAGACTAATCAAAGATGGGCAAATGGATGGACGTGTGAGACAACACGACTGATTTGGCCTTCTCTTAATCAGGGGCGCACAAGTGAGCTGATATCGCTTCCAAGAGGAGAGATTTCGACGGTGGTTTCTATAATTACCGGACACTGTCTTATAGGGAAGCACGCAGAGCGGTTAAATGTGCCGTCGAATGACTTTTGCCGAAGTTGCATGGATGAAGAGGAGTTGGAAACTATCGAACACTTTATTTGCCATTGCCCGGCACTTTCTGGTCAGCGACTTGCTTCACTGGGATCTAGGGAGCTGTACGATCTTTCTGATTTGTCGGATGTCAAAATTCAACATCTAAGGAGTTTCATAAGAAGCTCAAACTGGTTTAACGACAGGGACTAGTAGGGAAACCTATTACGATCCCGTGGTATCACAATGGACCTCAGAGTCTACGTGTGTTGACGTAAAACGTCAGCAGCCACTTACAACCTAACCTAACCTATACCCTGTGGGGGTGTTCTGTAATTTATGCGAAAAGTTTTCGCATCGAAAAGTATGAAACAAAAAATTCCATCGTTTCTCGATTCTGGAAAAAAGGTTGTTTCTGTATATCAATGCGAAAACGGCAGCATTTTTATTGGAATATTCCAAATCAGTTGTCAAAAAGGAAAATAAGGCGAGAAAATAATAACAATCACAACAAAAAAAAAAAACGCAATTTGACATTTTTTTTAAACAACGCTCGTAACATTGGCAAACAAAAATGAAATAATAAATTAACTTATTAAAATTATGTGAAGTATATCATTAATAATATTAGTTGATAGTATTTTCTTGCAAAAAAAATATTGTTTTTTATTTATTATAACTCAAAAGTTGTTTAATTTACGAAATATCGCACCATTTTTAAATGTGAGAGATTCTGACACTTCAACTTCAAAAGTTTTCGATCAATTGGTTTACAGAAACAGTTTTTCTCGCATCTTTCCAATAATTTTGAAAAAAAAAAAAATCATATTTGATATAAAGTTTCCGCATAACCAAATTACAGAAACAATCGAATGCTAAAAGTCAGGTTTTGTGCCGATTCACGATGTTTCTGTTTCGATTTTCATGTTTCATGTGAGAAATCTTTCGATTCGAGATTTATAGAACACCGCTACTGCTTTCATAAATTGGTTAGATTTCAACAAATCTCAATTAGAATTATACTCTGAATTCAAATTTTCCTATTTTGTAATTTTTTGTATTTACTGACTACTTTTTAGTTTAGAAATATTTAATTTTTTCCACTTTGTTTTTTTTTTTCTTTTTGCTGGGTTAAAATGTACACATATTGATTGTTGCAAATTCCAAAAAAAGAAATAGCTAAATAAAAATAGATAAATATTTTTTCTAAACGTTAATGTAAGTTGTTCGTAAAAACTTCCATAAATTACATATGTATAGCAATATACTATAATATCGTGCCACTGTATTATGATCGTTTTTTTTTAAATAACGAAAAAAGATTTGTTAAATTTGAAAAGAAACTTAATTTTTTTACTCGTCCAATCTAGTGATAAAGGGTATATATGAGTTTGTCATTCCATATGTAAAACATCAAAATATTGGTCTAGGACCACAAAAAGAAGCAGTTCTTTAAAGGAAAAGATTTCAATACTAAACCTGATTATTATCAATCGGTTTTTTTAAAGTGCTATATGGAAAATTTTCCATGCTTTAATTTTAGCTTTAAAATATTTTTATAAAATTTTATGAAAAATGTCTATAAATAATTTTCTTTTCCAGAGCGACCCTCGTATCTCTTTTAATATTTGCTCAATCTGGACACTATTGAGCTTAAATTAAAGCTTGGAAAATTCTATATAGCACTTTAAAACAAAAATCGATTGATAATAATTATGTTTAGTATTGATAACTTTTCCATAACATATTTTACAGGGAATGTATTACAAACGCATATAAATATTTACTATTTTACAGTTAGCAGATTTTGCTGCAAAACTTTAACACTATGACTAAATATTAAGGTGGAGCGATTGTTTCTTTTTTTCGATAGCGTCGGGGTCGGATTGTTGCCTTTTTAGGTCAATATTTAAGTTAATTTTTTGACTTGAAACTCGTAAAGTTCCAAACAAATTGTACACCCAAAAAAATACTAAAAATTTAACTAAATTTTAGTCCAAAAGGACCTAGTGCAGAAATTGGTAACCAGTGCTAAAATTTTTAACTAATATTATTCAAAACCAGTAAAAATGACTAATTTTAGTACTTTGAAGATACTAAAATTAGTAACTTATTTGTAGATTTTGGGACAATATCAGTTACTAAACCTTTTACTGTAGAATTATTTTGAGTGTAACATTTTTTTATTCTTTTGTCTAAAATATAAGTTAATATATTCGAACAATACTGAAAAAGTGTTTTTATGGTAAACATATTTTTTTGGTTTGTAATAAAAAAATCTTGTTTTGCAAAAAAAAAATACTTCCAATAAGTTTTTGCTGAAAATTGAATGTAATATTAACTCAGTATTAAAAAAATGTATATTTTTTATTATTTGGAGTAGAAACAGCGAGTGCTGCAAGGATTCATGAAGCAAAACATAGCTATTCAATTGAAACTAACCATAGACTCTCAGAATTCTGTGGCCGACTATCCGTGGTGAAGAGCCACAACCTGCAGGATGTGCCTCTGCTTTTAAAAGAATATGGCGGATCTAATGTTGACGCTCAATAAAAACCTGTAATCCCGGGTGTGATTCGTACAGTGCCTTTGGGATGAATGGCACTACATTAAGGTGTCTGTGAACGGTGGCCTCCACGTTATGGCGAAATCTGGTTGTATTAGCTAGCTGGTAGCAAATGGCTCTGCTATCTAGCTTCATTTATTTTTTGCTTGAATTCATTTCTTTTTCAGAAATGAATTCAAGCAACCAACTAATTATTAAAAAAAAATTAAGCGAACAAGAGCAGCAAAATGGCCTACGCCAACATTTTATGGATACGGACGAGATACCATGACTTGTCATTTTCGAGGAAGAAATTAATGCAGTTCAGCAGACAGAGGCCAATAGGTCTAATTTTGTTGAACAACATATCCCAACGGACGAAGAGGATGAGTTTTTCAACTCCCAGCCTAAATTAACCGAAGCTGTAGATGAAACAGTTATGCAGACAAACGTGTCTGAAAAGGTTAAGCTCTCTGACGCTGCCCGAATACGCCTGCGTAAATATTTGACTATGACCAATCCTATGCTCGGAGCGAAGTACGTGACCTTCTATCAACACGCAAGAGGGTTAGGTCGGATGCTCCTACACCACCTGAGGTAAACCGACCTTCAAAATGAGCCGCTTAGATAGACGCTGATAGCACACCGCGCAAGTAGCAACGACCAAACCAGATAAGCAAAACGTGCATAAGCCTAAAGCAGAAGAAAAAGGCTCCCTCCTATAGTGATGCTGTTTCGACCACCACGATTGGTGTAATACCACCAGAATTCACCAGCTCGAGGTGGTCCGGTGAACAGCTGTGGGCTATATAACAGGCTGTCCTGGTGAAGATCGTCGAGCTGTGGAAAAGGCTTATTAAACCAAGCTTCTCCAGATGCACTTGCAAACCAGGATGGTTTATATTTGTTTACCACGGCAACATTGGCGTATACAGGGGGGGGGCCCAACAACAACAACAAAAAAATATTTTTTTTATATGTATTGGAAAACACGAATCTCACGAAAAAAACAACAAAAATTTTTTTGTTGTTGTTGTTGGGCCCTGAAAAAACAGTCCTGCATACGCCGTTGCACGGCAATGATATAGTTGAGTGATTGCAACTCATGTTCCCACTTAGAAACCCTGAAACGATGTTATTGGATATTCCCCGAACAGGCCGAAACACTCAACAACGAGATGATCATCGGTTTTCTCTAGGGACAGAATATTGATATTTTTGTTGAAAAGTCCTAAAGCGGGTCATAAGAGGTGGTATAGTTGAATTTACCAATTCTATTGACCCAATTTCGGCTAAAGTACTTCAACAGAAGGGTTATAAAGGGAACTATGGCTATGGATCAGCGCTGGTACGTACTACCAGTCCACAAACAAAGGTCGAGCGCATGATAGCCAGAATGGTTATGGCGGCCACTTTAGCAAACAAGGCTAAATCTGACAATAAAGCTAAATGCAAAACCAACTTGAGATGTTAACGTTGTTGAGCCTGCAGGCAATTCCGACCTCGTAAATGGGAGAGGAGCGCAACCGAGGAGTCAGCACTGCATAACTCAAATCGTGGGAGAAAGGTGGCAAAGTGTGCAGTGAAGCACATTCAACATGATGCCTGCTCCAAAAGGTAAAACAACCAGGCACCTTAGGTGTCTCCAGGTGAACCTTCAACACGCAAATGGTGCTTCATACGTGCTCAGTAGAAGGTTCACCAACGTTTATCTGGATATCATATTCATTCATAGAGACTCACTGCTAAAAAAGGTAAGGTTATTTACAACTTACATCTAGAACGGCGATTTTCATAAGAAACAATCTAACATTTCTTCCAATTCTTCCAAACGACACCAACCAGGGAAATATCTAACTTCGCGGATTACTGCCGGGCAAGGAACCTGAGTTGGATCCTTAGGTGTGATGCGAATGCCCATCATACTATCTGGAGAAGCACAGAATTATTTAAAAAAAAATGAGGGGCTTTTACTTAGAGTTTGTGTCTAAAAATAATATTAAAATTCCGAATAGAGGAGATGAACCAGCGTTTAAAAATGTTATCAGAACTGAGGTCTAAGAACTCACTATGACTAGCTCCAATCTAGACTTCTACACCTAAAACTGGCATGTTTCTGATGTACTATGTCGGATCATCAACATTTGGTTTTTAACATAGTAACTGGGATAAATTTTGTTTTAACCTTGATATTATAGTGAATCAATCGACTGAACTCATTAGGAGTACTTTCATATTTGATTAATCAGGTTTATTTGATTAATCAGGTTTATCAGGTTATGATTAATCCTCACTAGCTTATGAGGAAAGTTGTACGCTTAAGACAAGGAAGGGAGATATTCCATGTTTGAACAACGGTCTTAAACAACTAACAAGAGACTTCTCCCTGGTGTCACCCGCCGATCTTTATGGAATTGGTTTTAGTTTGTAGAAATTCATATTTAGGAGGTGCAAATGAGGGGGAAGAAACTGTAATTTTTCATTTGGCCTATTATGCAAAGAAACATAGTCATGTTATGTACGAAATGAAAGGTCTTTGGAAAACCGATCTACGTGTGTAAAGCACATGTCCTAAAATGCACAACTTTTCGCCTTATTGAGTAAAATACAAAAATTTTAGGACACTTTTATTAATAAGTCGAAAAATAATAACTTTTTTAGCACGTTGTAAGCACCATGAGATAGGTCTTTTAAATATCTTTAATCTAATACCAAATATGTCTATTAATTTTGATTAAATAGGCGTAGATCGTAAAAGATTAAAAAATGTGAACTTCCTCCCATACAAATCAACCACCCCTAAAAATGAGTTTGGGCCGCTAAAAAATGCGTGTCAACTAATTTTTCAGGATGCATGTCCTTTAGCGAACCATCACCAGTTACAAGAATTCCGTCTTTAACTGGTCGGGACATTCGCTTAACGAGCATCATATACATAAGAGAACGAGTTAAATGGGCAATCAGTAAGTTTTGCTCCTTCAAATAACTAGGTACGGACGAGATCTATTAATGTCTTCTTCCGAGGGGAATGGATATAATCATTTCTCAACTGATAAGATTATTTATATCCAGCCTTTTATTTGGCTACGTCCCTGAACCCTGGAAAGAGATAAAAAGGCAACTATTTGATTCGAAGCTATCGAAAATAAAAAAAAATCGCTCCGCCCTACTGCACATTGAAGTGTATTTTTCATGTTGTTGCTTCTATTGCTGACTTTGCTTAAAAGTTGTTTACAATTTTTTTCTAAATGTTGTTTATTGTTGTTTATTGTTGCTGTAATGCACAAAGGGACAGGAATTTCAATTTGGTTCAAATAACTTTAATGTTGGCTAAGACGGCTGACAAAAAAAAAATTTTTGAATTTAAAAATTTGCTTATATACCTCAAGACATCTGACAAGGGAAGTATCTCAACCCTTATGAACTGATTTGCATGAAACGTAAAATATATATAAAAGAGACAATTCTAAGATTAGGGTGTCTCGGCTTATGGGCCATATCGGGGATTTAGGGGTTCAAAACATGGGTCAAAAAATGGCGAAAAAATCGTTTTTTTGGATTTTTCAACCATTTATTTCTAAGAAACTATATGATGTTTACATATGAGAAGAAAGTTTTTTTTAATGCCTATCCAACGGTGATATAAACTTGTAAAAGTTTTGCTTCGTTAAATACTTTTTTCATGAAAATGTGTAAATTTTGGGGGTATTTATATGAAGAGATAGAGTTACGATGTCCATATGAATACGAAATGATCTTTATTAAATTTAAGTCGATACGTATTTTCCTCTAGATGATGTTCCTGTTATTTCGGGAGTTATCGAAATTTTCCCGGAGGACAACGAAATTTTGAAATACTGATATGGCCGATAAGCCGAGACACCCCAACCTTAAAATCGTCTCTTTTATATATATTTTATGTTTCAGACAGATCGGTTCATAAGGGTTGAGATACTTCCCTTGTGAGTGAATCTCATATTTTTTCTTAAAAAAAAATATTACTGACCCATTGTGCACAATGGCTAAAACATAATAACCTCACAAAATATTTCCAATGTCTATGAAAATGAATAAAGAAAAACAAAAAAAATTAAATTGAATAAAAAACGTTGCAAACTTTAAAACAACATTGCCAAACTAAAAGTAATCGTTGAAAAAAAAGCAAACACCATTTTTGCACAAAAAAACACATTTCTCAGTTAAAAACAAAATTTTCAGTTATTACGTCATTGTTGATTTTCATTGTGCAAATATTTGCTATTATTTACTTTACTAGATGTATTTGTCTGTCTGTCCGTCCGTCCGTCATATAGTAGTTTATATTTTCAACTTTATGAATGAAAATTTAGTTTGTTTATTAAAATTTTATAAAAAAAAAATTTTAACATTTGTCAAACAAAAATATAAAAATAACCGCAAGTTGTTTTGTGTACATTAATTTTTTAAAATTCATTAATTCATGTTTATGGTGGTTGTTTCTTTTAACATACATATTTATGTATGGGACTTTCTAATCGCCCTTTATTGTTATTATTAAAAAAAAATCAATAGATTTATAAAGAAAGTTTAACAAACATATACACGAATTTATTACTAACAATACACATTTATAAAATGTGTGAAAACGGTGATTTTTTGTTTAATTTTTATTCAATCGAATATTTAGCAAAACACGTTTTTAAATTAATATTAAGGGCCTAATTTTGTAAAACGCAACGCGGCTATTTACCTCGCGTTGGAAAATTTTCTATTTTGTAAAACGCGGGGGCTGAACAGCTGTTTTTTTCGCGTTGACTTACGTGTTTTTAGAACAAATTGTATAGAAAATGGAATTTTGTAAAACGCAAGAGAGTTTTTTTCATCACTTGAAATGTCAAAATGATCACTTGAAATTTTGGGGCGTTGATGTAAAAATAATGCTTTTAAATAGCAAACATAAATGTACAAATTTATCTGAAAAAAGTGATTTATGGGAATATTGTAGTTTTTTTATTAATGAATTATCAAAAATACATAAAAACACAGCATTTGAGAAAAAAAATTTAACAAAATGTTTTTTTTTTTTAATCTTTTAGTCGTTTTTTTTTTGTTTTTGGAAAAAAACACGAAACCCTTCAACATATAATAAAGCTACTAAAAACAAATGGAGGGGACGTTTTTTTGGCGTAACGGGTGGGGGGTTTACCGGGAGACTATGGGGGACACCTTCCCCTCGCGATAAACGTTGCCAAAAAAATAGATGTAATTTTTTGCACCTAATTAATAAAAATTTATCATTATTTAAATTTTTTTTTCTATACACGCCCCCAAAAAGGGGCGGACAGAAAAAATTCGCTTTCCTGATCCCCCTTGGTTCAAATTCAGGTCGATGAACTTCATATGGCATTAAAATGTTTCATTTATTGAACAAATATACAAATAAAACTTGTAAAAAAAATATTTTTCTGGGGTAGTTTTAGTTCTTCAAGGGGGAACTTTTTCCCCCCTGGTCCGATTTTGCTCGTTCAAGAACTTAACCAGCCTATGACCATTATACATATTTGTGACAAACTTCAGGATTCTAGCTCTTGTTTTATGTACTTTATGGTGTGCTCAACAACAGACGGACGGACGGACACATTGTTAGTCACTGAATGTCTTAGAATCGATCAGTGATCAATAATATACACTTTATGGGGTCCTATCAATAATATACACTTTATGGGGTCCATATTTCGATGCGTTACATACGGAATGACAAAGTGAATGTATGCCCATACCGTAGTTGAAGGGTATAAACACACATATTATGGTCTTGTTTAATAAACGATACCCAGACTTTTTACACAAAAACGGGAATAAAAAAAAAGGGCCGGGCATTGTCTGTACTTTTTTTTCTTTTAAATAAAAGCTGATATCCTATACTTTTTTGAAATCTACAAAACTAAATCCAACTATTACTAACTTAATATGTGTAGCCCATTAAATGGGGAAAATATCCCAATTTCGGGTCCTTTTTAAAAAAATTATTAAAAATGTTAAGACCCAATTTTTATAAACAAAAAAAATTTTGCAATTTAGTATAATACCTGTTGTTTAAGGTTCCATTATAAAAGATTTTCTTTTAAAAGATTTAATACTACTAATAATCGCTTGAATTGTAAAAAATTTGAATTTTTTTACTTTTTTCAAAGACTGCAATAATTTGCTAACTTTGACAGCTCACCGAAAAAAAAGTAAACAACTTAGTTTATTGATTTTGATAACTAGCGTTGCAGAATTTTATCTACTTTTACCCCATACCAAAACTTATAACAAAAACTTCATTTATAAATTTCAATTAATCGCCACTTTGGTACCATTTGAACCCAATGTGCGATCTAGCGATGTCCGTCCGTCCGTCTGTCCGTCTGTCTCTCTGTTGAAAACACGTTAACTTTTGAAAGACTTAACGGAGGCTCCTGAAGTGTGGCATACATGTTGGGCATTTACCTGGTCAGGTTGGCATTGCAATCCAGCAAAATCGGTCGAATGGTTCAAAAGTTATGAGCAAAAGACTGAATTTCGGCAAGGGTTTTTCATGAATTTTTGAGATAAAAAGCACTATAACTATCGGAAAGCAATTCTGAGCAATGCTGAAGCTTGGCATATATATTTTGCGTTCCTCCAGCCTCGTTCGTATTGAATTTCAGCCAAATCGATCTAGTGGTTCAAAAGTTATTAGCAAAACCGTGAATTTCAGATTAGCTTCACCTTAAATTCACGTGTTGAAACCCGTTAAACCTGTTTTAAAAACATTGGTAAGTCACAAAAATATTTTACAACGTATTTTTGTCACTCAAAAATATTTTTATATCAAAACAAAAAAAAAAAAAAATGAAAAAAAAAATTTTACACTCAAAAAAAATTTTACACTCAAAAAAAAATTAGTAAATATTTTTTTTTTTCAAAAATTACTAAAAAAAAAAAATTTTAAACAAAATAAAATATTTCTAATCAAAACTGTTATTTTTTTCACGTTAGAAAATTTATTATCACTTAAAATGGGCATTGTGGAGGGTATTCATAGATTCGGCCAAGTCGAATTTAACTTTTCTACTTGTTTTTTCTAAAACTACATTTAAATACCAACAAAACTTTGTCCAACTTTTTTTAAGATATTTATAGTTTTACTGGTCAAAATTAATTGAAAATTTCAATTTATTAATTTTTTTGCAAAAATCGCCATTTTGAAAAATTTATTAATCAATACCAACTTGGTATAAAAGGCTAAAAATTTGAGTTCAAGTTGCATTTAATACGTAAAAAAGTTTATATTGGGTGTTAAAATGACTCCATAAAATTTTCGTGAAAATCAAAAATTTCCTTACCCTCCCTTATCGCTGTTTAAGTAAAAACCCAAAAATTTACATATTTCATGTTTTTTCTAGACAACCAAGTTCCTGTTTTTTATCTATTTGGAAAAATAGGTCTTTCCTGTCTAGATAAGATCACATTTAAAAATATTGCAAAAAAAAAAAATTCGCGAATTATGTGACTTTTAAGAAATAAAAATTCGCGAAATCGTAACTTAATAAACGATTTCTCCGAGTTAAGCCACTTTAAAAAATTATGATATGGTGGAAACCTTCTGCTGGAACTCCAAATGACTCCCCCGAAGTCTCATAAAAATCAAACAAAAATCTTTGGACACCCACATCGCGGATAAAATAAAAATATTGGAAATATTGGTTTTCAAGAAATTTTTATCGAGTCATTTTGACTCCCAATAGAAACTTTCTGGACCCTTTTCAGCTCAAAAAAATAAAAATCTATACGACCTATTGCACTCGTATAGTATAGTTTTTTGGGGATTTTTATTTAATCCGCGATGTGAGTACCCAAGGATTTTCATGATTTTTTTATGACTTGGGGAGGCAGCACGTTTTCCACCATAGGCTTAACGCAGAGAAATCGCTAATGACAATAATTTCGCGATTTTTATTACTTAAAAGTCCCATAATTCGCGAAAAAAAAAATTGTTTGCAATATTTTTGAATGTGATCTTGTGTTGAAAGGAAATACCTATTTTTCCTATATCTATTTGAAAAAATAGAAAAATTTTCTATTTTTCCAATTTCTATTTGGAAAAATAGGTCTTCCCTGTACTATATTTATTAGAGTAAACTTTAAAATTTAGATTTTTTGATATCATCACTTTTTCGAGGTTTTATTCATCCGTAAAAATAATGGCGTAGTTTTTTTTTGAAAAGTTCCAACTCCTACCCGAGCCTCTCCGCGGTTAAAAACCCGGTTTACAACCCATTTTTTCTGCTGAGAAAAACGGCTTAACTTATTGCAAATTTTGTTTTACCATTCGATTCTAAATCAAAAATTGGTGTTATGACATTTTTCGCAAGCTTCTAGAAGGTTCCAAATAATGGCGATACAGCGCGGAACACACGTAATGGAAGGGCATTTACAAAAATCAAATTTTTCTGACAATCCGTTAACAAGTTATTAAGCTTCAAATATTGTTTTTTGAACACTAAAGGGTACTTTTCACTATCACACATTTCCATTATTCAAGCGTAATTTCACAATGTTAGCGAAATATTTTTTTAAAAAATTTGGCCAGAAATTGTTCACTTATTAGATACGACTTGGTTTCAATCAAAAAAGAATCCAAAAATCTTTAGGAAGTTGGTAAATTTTGATGTGTATAATGGAAAGTGGAAATTACCCTTAACTAGTGTTTTCTAGGAAAATTTTATTGAGCTTTTATTAAACGACCAAATATGAAAGCTTTATAACTTTTTAACCAGTTGCGATAAAATTTTGATTTTTGTAGCATTTTTCTTAGTTTGTAACGCCCTTTCATGATGTGTGGTAAAAAATCAATTTTTTTTTAAATCATCGGTTTTTTTCCGCGCTCCATTACCACTTCTTGATAACATCTAAAAGCTTGCAAAAATATCCTAACACTAATTTTAGCTGTAGAATCGAATGGTGAAATAAAATTTGCAATAAGTTTAGCCGGATTTTTAACCGCGGCACTGTGGGCCAGGATTTCCATTTTTTGGCCAATAAGGTCTGTAAGGCAACACATATTTAAAAATATTTTTTCGAAATGTAGACATCTTGAATTTTGTCCACCTTTAATATCTTTTTATTATAGCTCAAAAATTTTTTTTTTTTGCATGAGGTTAAAGTCAAAGTATGAGATTTTTTTATATTTTTTATTTATGAAACAAATAATTTTTTTTGTACTTCGACACAATATTTTTTCAAATTTTCGGCGAAGTTCTCCTAAAGACATACCTGTTTGTCCAACACATGAGATAAACTGCCAAAAAGTATGGTATAAGCTTATTTTTTTTTAATAAATTATGGAAATTCATACTTTTGTTGAAATCCGCCTTTTTTCAACACCAAAGTCCAAAAAAGTCCAAACGACAAACCTCGAATTACGACAAACCTCGAATTACGATCTGTCTCTGACAATGTATTCTATTCACATTTTTGCGACCCTGTGCGACCGTTCATAAACTTTTGATCTAGAGGCAATAAACCAAAATATGACGTTTAGAAATGCCATAAAGTGGAACTTTTTGTTTTTGATATTTTTGTTTCTATTGATTTCTAATAAAAAATTGACAACATTGGCGTGATAAGTGGTGATGGGCACGTGAGTGAATTTTGACTCACGTTGTCTCATGCTTACTCACTATTTACGTGAGTAAACAAAACACCACTCACGTGTGACTCACGCTCACTCGTAACTCACGCTAAACATTTAAAACACGAAAAAAATTGTAAAAATTGAATCAATACAATTAAATAATTTAGACTCACGCAAAGAATTGCACTCACTACGAATCACTCACGAAAAAAATTGTCTCACTCACTTATCACTCACGAACAAAAAATTTTAATCACGCTCACTTTTAATCACGCGTAATTCATGTGACCAGCGTCCATCGCTAGTGCTAAACATTAAAGCTGGTAACGCATTTAAGCGGGCATATTTTGGCAATAGAATTTTTAATATTTTTTACGAAATTGTAAGCTCGTAGCATTATTTGTACATTTAGGATGGCAAATGCTAATTGGAAATAAAAAAGTTCTCTCTTAAATGAGCCACTGAATATATGAACTTTTTGACGCATTTAAAAGAGAAATATTTTATTAACATCTTCTGATAAAAGCAAAAAGAGGGATTTATAAAAACTTAGAAATGCAAACATTGTACATTTTAGTAAAAAGCTATGTCCTAAATATTGGATCCGCCACTTTGATTTCAAAAAATCTGAGTTCATATTCGTGTTGCGCAATCATATCCTAGTGATATTTTGAAACATTATTCAATAATTTAAATATCTTGTCCGTTATATTGGATCCGCTATTTTGAATATTTGATTCTAAAATCATATTTTGCATTCCAAAAACTATCAAAATCAGACTACATAGAAAAAACGTAATATTTTATTTGACGCCATATTGGATCCGCCATTTTGAATTTAAAAAATCGGAGCTCATATTCGTAATTACCGACTCAAATACATCAAAAATGACTAATTTAAGTACAATTAGCTAAGAATTACAAAATCATATTCGCCATATTGGAATTTTAAATCTTTAATTCCAAAATCAGTTTTAACATCCGAAAAACCATTAAAATCTAAGTTTTTGGTCAAAAGAGACAACATATAAAAAATCTTAAATTTAAATTTGTCGCCATAATGGATCCGCCATTTTGAATATTAAAAGTCTGAGCTCATATTCGTTATTAACGACCCCAAATACATCGATAATGATTATATTAAACACAATAAACAAAGAATTACAAAATCATGTCCGCCATTTTGGATCCGCCATTTTGAATTTTGAAATTTTTTTTCCAGAATCGTGATCAGCGATCCTTTAACACCCATATGCAATACTTTTTTGATATATAGGTTAAGCGGTCTATTTATGGCCAAAATTCAGGGATGCTGGCCCACAGTGCGCGGAGAGGCACGGAAAGGAGTTGAAATTTTTCCAAAAAAAACTGCGCCATTATTTTTATTCATGGAAAAACCTTCTTAAAAGTGATGACACCAAAAAATCCAAAGAAAGTAAATTTTGTAAACCCACTCTAATATTTATATTATTTTATCAATTTTAATTTATTTTTTACCCACGCCCACAAAAGGGTGGCAGACTCTTTTGCTCAAAATCTTCTTTTGGTCGCCAGCAAAAAGCGCCTTATACTTTTTTGTTCTCATTCTCATCCTTACGTATCCTAGATACAGAATAATTTTTCAAATTGGAAGAACCGGATTTTTTTTAAATCCTAAAAAAACCCACCGTTATAAAAATTACATATTTAAATGACAAGTATCAGCAGCCAAGCTGTCTTTCGAGCATGTCTCAATGGGAATGATAAAAGAGGCCAAAAATCACGAGCACCTCTTAATTAAATATCAAAATATTTAAATGAAGAATCCTAAAAACTAAAAACAGTTTATTTTAAATAATTGTTAACCACGTTTTGTGAACGCTAATTAATTTGTTAATAACTTAAATTAATGTTTTAACCCTTCTTTTTCCACATTTTCTATACATAATTTACATTGCAAAAACGTGTTGGGTTTCTAACATCTGTATGCAAATAGTAATGCCTAGTGTCCGACCGAACGCACTTTTTCAGACCGAACCCGTACCCGAACCCGAACTTCGGTCAATTTTGCAAAGTTCGGCCGAACCCGAACCCGTACCCGAACTTTTTTTTTTATTTAAAAAAATCTGTTTTTGCGAATAATTATGTAAAAACAACTAAAAAAAGTGTTTTTTTCTTAGTTGTACTATTTTATAGTTTAAAAAAAATATTTTGTACTTTTTCACACTTATAAAAAGTGAAAAAATATAGCTCAAGTTGATTTTTTTGGAAAAAAGTATATTTCTTTTTAACAATAGCCATATTCAAGTTGTAAACTATTTGCACTGGTAGTATGGCTTAGTTTTAAGACGATAAAAATCAATACATACACTCAAAAAAATAACTTAGTCAAAATATTAGTAAAAGGTGTTGTAATTTACTTCAACCAAACTTTAGCAAAAAAAATTGTAAAAATTTAACTTTTACAGTTTTTTTTGGCAATTTACTATTGGTAAAATACAATAATTTTTTGGTATTTTTACTATATTTTCTTGCTAGTTTTTTTTTTTATTTTACTATAATTTTAGCAAAAATATTAGTATTTTCCTTAAAGAAATGGTAATACTTTTTATTTTTTTTTTTTTCTTAGTTTAAAAAAAAAAAAATTGTTTCAAGTGTTCTAGTGTGAAAAAAAATCATTGCAGATTGATGATGCTGCCAACACCATAGCAAAGTAGCCATCCATCAACTGCATGTGCGCTGAAAAATAGGCTACACAATTTTTAGTATTTTTTACCATATTTTTTGCTAATTTTACCATATTTTTTGCTAATTTTATATAAAATTTTTTTAAAATTTGCCACCTAAATTGTTAATAAAAAGTTAATAATTTTGAAAAATTATTTTTTTAAAATTTTAACACATAGTTTGATATCTAATCTTCAATATCCAAAAGTTTTTTTTTTATTTTTTTTTTAAATACATGTGAAAAAAATTAAAAATTCGAAAAAAAATTGTTAATTTTTTACAAATTTTACCTGAAAATGTAAGAAATTTCTTGTGTAGACTACTACGCAAATCTCATTTGTTCTACTTAAGCTAAAAAAATGACGCAAAAAAAATAAAAAAGTGAAGTGTTGTTCTTTAAATTTTTTGTTTAAAGTGTTTAAGTGAAAAAAAAAAATCATTTTGGATTTTGATGTTGTTGGAAGTCCAGTTACTGCAACTACAGCTGCTGAGAAGAAGGCAAAAGAAGATGCTGCCACCATCAAGCCGAAGAAACCATCCAACAACTGAAGTAATATGCTGCTATTACTACATTTAAAGAATGTGGTGCTCAAAAACAGGCAAAAAATTTTTTAGTATATTCACCAAATTTTAAATCAACTACTAATCAGAGAAAAAAAATTACTAAATAAAACAGTTTTTTTTACCAAATTACAAATTTTTTTATCTATTTCAATTTTACCATTTTTTTTGGTAATTTTACCATATTTTTTGATAATTTTACAAGGTTGATTTTTTACAAAAATAAAATGGTATTCTTGTAATTTTACCATTTTTTTTCCTAATTTTTTGATTAGCAAAATGGTTTTGCTAATATTACCAAAATTTTTGCAACGTCCAAAACTACAGTTTTTTTTGCTAATTTTAACCATTTTTTTTGCTAGTTTTACAATATTTTTTTTTTGAGTGTACTAAAGTTCGGTGTTCGGTAAAGTTCGGCCGAAATTTGGCCGAACACCGAACAGTGGCCGAACGTCACTTTTTGCCGAACTCCGTAACCGAACCCGAACGTTCGGTCGGACACTAGTAATGGCCACTTTGTTAAAAAAAAAAGTATTCAACCACATAAGCACAAGGTATGTAAAAACAAATATAATTTAACCATGCCATGATAAACTTTAAAGATTTTTCATATCTTCTATTATATTGGTTTTTTAACTTTTCGTACTATTTTTGGAGATATATTTAATTTGCCATTCCACTTGTAACAACTTCTGGAAATCCAGAAAAATCCAGAAAAATCACAAAAATTAGAAAATTTAACAAATCAGAAAAAATAAGTGAAAATCCGAAAAATTTAGAAAAATTCGGGACAGTCAAGAAAAAATTAAGACATTAAAAAATATGTAATAACCCGAGTAAAGATGTGAAGGATCAGTACCGATCCAAAAAATGGATCGCTAAGATTAGATCAGTTTTAATTGGACGGATACAATTTTATCCGAAAAATAGGTTTATCTAAATATATAAACCTATTTTTCGGATGAAATTGTATCCGTCCGATTAAAACGGATCTTATCTTAGCGATCCATTTTTCGGATCATTACTGATCTTTCAAATTTCGGATCAGCACTGATCTTTCAAATTTCGAATCAGATGTGATATATAAGAATATATATAAACATTTTTACTCGGGTAATGGAATTCTACACTAAAAAAAAAAACCTTGTAAAATAACAAGAAAAGATTGTTATTTTTATTTTTTGCTAACTCCTATTTGACAAGAGTTCCTAGTAATTTCACAAGCTTTTTATCAATAATTTTGTAATTTTACAAATTTTTTACCAATAAAATTTGAAATTTACAACTTTTTTGACGTGATAAAACTTCAAGGAATTCCCTTGACTTTACTAGATTTTTGCTACCTCCTATTTTACGAGAATTCTTAGTAAAAATTACGAGCTTTTTCTGCAATGTTGCAAGTTTTTTACCTATAACATTGTAAATTTAAAACTTTTTTGGCGCAATAAAATTTACAAGGAATTCATGTGAATTTAATAGATTTTTCTTGTAAAATTACCTTGGAAATTTGTAAAATTACAAAAAAAAATGTAAAATTACAAAAAAACAAAGTAAATTTCGATCAAAATTTTTTTGTTAAAAAACAAGAAAAACTGTTAAATATTGGTAAAATGGGATTACGAGACTTTTTCTAGTTTTTTTTTTTTTTGAGTATAAGAACAATTTCGAAAAATTTACAAAAAATCAATTTGTGAAAGGTATTTTTGATTCGAAACTGCTAAATATAGCATTGTTAGTTTTTATGAGGTAAGGTTTGATTTCACACTTCCACTATTCGTTTGCTTTCATATTTATTAATGGTGGTATTCAGAGTTTTACTTGCCAACCCAGATACCGGTAGTAAATGAGAACTTTTCAAAAATACATTTCAAAATGCTTGTATCTTTTGAAAGAAGTACTCTTTTGCCACTTTGCCAGGGCTGAAAGTAAGACTCTGAATACCTTTAATATATTTTCGTTCAGTAGTTATATATTTTATTTTAGACTGGCATTTTTCTGTATAGCAAAATTTTTTCTTCTCCGATTTTCAAAGTCCGGGCATTTTTTATTCTACTAGGCCTAAACCTCATGTGGTACCAATTTGAGGCCAATCGAATTAAATTAACCCGTGGCGCCTGCCGGACAAAGTTTTGGATTTTTGATTATTTGTTAATTTTGATGTGCTGAGCACGAATATCAAAAAAAAATTAAAATAGGTCGACCAGTTTTCGATATATCGATATTTGAAATTTTCAAAAAATGGCGTTTTTTTTTTTTCTTTTAGCATGCTGAATACGAAAAAATTTATAAAATCCGTCGAACGGTTTTCGAGATATCGCCATTTAAAATTTGTCAAAAAATTGCAAAATGGGAGATTTTTTCCTACGTTTAAGAATTTTCTTTAAAAAAACTCTAAAAATTTCTTCATTTTAACCCTTTTGTAGAGCTTTATGCAATCTTTCATTTAAGCTTGATTGGAGCCAAATCCGATCATTTTAACCCGTGGCACCCTTCGATCAAAGTTTAGGGTTTTTGGTAAAAAGTTTCTAAAAATCCAAAACTTTGATCGATGAACGCCACGGCTTAAAATGATCGGATTTGACTCGAATAAGTTTTAAATGAAAGATTGTCTCAAGCTCTACAAAAGGGTCGGCGGAATGCAATTTTGAGACTTTTTTAAAAAATTTCTTGAACGTAGGAAAAAACTGCCATTTTTTACAAATTTGAAATGGCGATATCTCGAAAACCGAACGAGCGATTTTATTTATTTTTTTTTGATATTCGTGCTCAGCGCATCGATATTAACAAATATAATGTGTCGAAAGATAAAATTTTTTTTAATTTTATTTTTAAAAATTTTTCAAAAATCCAAAACTTTGACCGCCGGGCGCCACGGGTTAGTTTAATCCGATTGACCTCAAATTTGTACCACATAAGTTTTAGACCTAGGACAATAAAAATTTGAACGGACACTTGGTAAAATCGAAAGATAAAAAAAAATGCCAGTCTAATGTTACATGTATAGTATTGTTATTTCGTATGTTAGTTTTATTATTACAACGAAAGGTTTACAAAAATATAAGACAACATAACCATGGTCAAAAATAAAAAAAATAAACAACACTGAAGCACTTGAGCTTCGATCTACGATCCATTACTACTGATTTCATATAACCTTAAAATACAAAATGCTATATTTCGTCTACTGGTTGTCATATGAGCAATTCCATTTAATATCAACGTTAAATTAATCATGTCTTACGATTTCGATTAAATTTTGTGAGTGTGTGCGGTACTTAAACATTAAAAGAAAATATATTTTTTTTTTGAAAACCCTATAGCTTTGAAGAAATTAAATAAAAAAAATAAGAAACCCGGCGAAAAATGTCAGATGTTATTCATATATTATTCATATATGATCGTCCATATGTATTACATATATGAAGCAAATGCGAAAATTGGCGGCATATGTAAATATATGGACATATATGATCACATATGTAACATATACATATTTTTTTAATTCCGTTTTGCATTTTGGTGTAAAGAATTTCATTAAAATTGTTTTAGAAAAAAAAATGCTTCACTATTTTTGAAAAATTTTTGAAGTTTTAAACATTTTTTTTTTTAAATTTCAGAAAAAAACTTTTTCTATGTTTTTTAATATTTTTTTTTTTTTTTAATTTTCAAAGTTCTAAATTTTTTTTTTTTTAAGTCCCAGATACAAAATTTTTTTGGCAACATTTTTTCGGTTTTAAATAAAAAAATAATTAAAAAATGTTTTAAGAAAAACACATTTTTTGGAAAATTTTCTAAGTCGCGACTTCCGATTTTTTTTTTAATTTTCGAAGTACCAAGTGTTTGTAGTAAAAAAATCATTAAAAAATGTTTTTAGAAAATAAATTTTGAAAAATTTTCTAAGTCCTGAGAAAAATTCAAACATCTTGTATCGGGACACTTATGGAAGTACATGTTATATATGTGCAAATGCGTACATATCTGAAAAGTTTTTTTTTTAATTTTTTTCATATATGAACATTTTTCACCGGGAATTAAATAAAAAAAAAAATCTTTAATGTAAATTTAAAAAACAAAAATACATTTTTTACATTTTTTAGCAACAAAAATCCATATCAAAATCTTCAATTGAGCAATTTTTGCAAAAATCGTGTCTAAATTGCAATATTTAAATTTAATATTCATAACTACATACAAAATATAGGGAATTGCCATCGTTTAAATGCGCTCGCCTTAATGCGTCAATAGTTACAAGATTGTAAATTTACAACTTTTTTTCGCGACAGCCTCGTTAAATTTACTAGGTTTTTGTAGAATTTTTAGTGTGATTGAAATATTTGGAAGATTTTTTTCAATAGATTTATTGTTGAAAACGCATTGCAGAGCAGTAAGTAAAATTACAAATGTAATTTAGTTTTTTTGGTGAAAAAAAAAGTATTTTGCTTTCTGTATTTTTGCAGAAAACTCTGGTTATTATCTGTAAAATCAAGATTACAAAGTTAAAAGTAAAATTACAAATTAATCTTATTTTTTTGGTCACAAGATAAAAACAAAGTATTTTCTTAAAAGCTGCATTTTGATAGAAAACTTTGTCAAATATCTGTCGATTACAGTCATTTTACAGAGTATTTAACAGAGTAATTATTTTAAGTGTAACATTCCAGCTCCGCTTTAATTACCACTAAATACGCGTTGTCTTTTTATACCCTACACCACACTGTGGTAGAGGGTATAATAAGTTTGTGCTGATGTTTGTAAGTACCCGAAAAATTGGTCCTAGACCCACTTTTTAGTATACCGATCGACTCAGAATCACTTTTTGAGTCGATTTAGCGTTGTCCGTCCGTCTGTTCGTCTGTCTGTCCATGTAAACGGTGTAAACACGATACAGGTCGGAATTCTAAATCAATTTACTTACTTGAAATTTAAGCCTCTCTTGTTCCAAGGACGAAGCCTATTGAAATTGAAAAAATCGGTTCATGTTTAGACCTAGCTCCCATACAAAGTTCCTCTTTAATTTTGGCTCAAATGACTCTAATAACCGTATTATAATTTATATCCTTTCGAAACTTGGCAAGTAAACGTGTTTTATATTCATAAAGCCATCATTCCGAATTTTAAAGAAATCTGACCAGTTATTCTTGTAGCCCCCATACAAACTACCTTCCCGACGTAAATCTCTCGAATTTCATGGAAATTTAAACCTCAATTTGACTATATAAGCTTCCGTCTAACAAAAAATAATATAGGAATTACCCAGCAAAACTTAGATTACCAAATAAGGTATAAAATAAGGTATAGGATCTCTTATTTTATACATTGCAGCATTGATGATTTTAACAGGCGATGAGACTCAAAGTAATGCATCCACATTATCACAAAGAATACCAGTAAGGTATAAAATAAGTCATAAATTTATAACGAAGAATACGAGTAAGGTGTAAAATATATGATAATTTATAGGTTACGAGAAATGAAATAATATAGCATACCAGAAGATAATATATAAGGTGTTACGAGTAGTGAAAAAGTAATTTTGTATTAAATTTACTCACGTGATTGTAAGTGAGTGTAAGTAGATAAAATATGCTCGTGAGTGTGTGTTAGAAATTTCCTGTCGTGAGCCCATCTCTAGTTTAAACTTATGCATTTTTTTATAAAATAATTATTTTTATGTTATTGTAATGCATCATGCATCCAATTATAAATAATGCATTATTTTAAACTTTCAAATAATACATAATGTAACCAAATATAAGTCATCCATGATTTAATGTTTAGAAATAATAAATATGAAATACATTTTTTCCAATAATCATGCATTACGTAGCAAATTATTAGTAATGCATTATTTTTCACTTGAAAATAATACGTTGTGGAACAAATGTTTGGTAAGACATCCTAAAATAATGCTACAAATAAGGTATATACATTACCTGGTAATGTGTTATATAATCACTACCCATTACCAAAGTTTTGCTGGGTACTGTTCTTATTTTCTTAAAACCAAAAAAGTTTGTAACTCCGATTTGTAACTTGGATAATAATTCACCTGCTGGTGAATAAAAACATTTTTTACCAGCTAGTGAATAAAATGCAACATAATTATTTTTCAGCAAAAAAAAATTTCACCATTTTTTTCATCAAATTTTGTTTTTTTTTTCACAAATTTTTTTCTTCAAAAATTGTTTTTTCATCAAAAATTTTTTTTCACCAATTTTTTTTTATAATGTTTTTTTTTCATTAAAAATCCGAAAGCAGATTTGGAATCGCGAGGTCAAAATCTATTAAGCCCATAATTTTGAATTTTTATAAGAGAAGGTTTTTAATTTTTCGCAATTAAAAAGCGATTTTTGCAAAAAATGCTCGATCAAGATTTAGAATTTTGTTGCTAAATTTTCCTTAGACATCAAAAATTTATATTAAAAAAAATTTTTTTGGTAGTAGCACTTTTAGGTTACAGTTGGTTCAGACTAGCCGTGATATTGGGTTTTTATGTTATATCTGCCCTTTTAAGTTTTAAATGATTTCTTACCATTTATATTTTTACATCGGTTACATCAACATTAACTTACCTAAAAAGAAAAAAATATAAAAAAATAAAATTATTATTTACACAAAACAAAATAAGATAAAGAATTTAACAAATGGGCAGTGTTTAAAATTATTTAACAGTTGTTTTTTTTTTAATAATTATTAATACCGCATATCAAGAGTGAGGTGTACAATATCATCACACAATATATGTGTTATAGAAAACTGAATGGAAAAATAAATAAAAATTATAAAGACACGCACAACCTGAGGTGTAAAGTCGGATATTTTGTTGTTCAATATACAATACATATTTATTATATTTATTTGTTTATTTATTTACAGTGCCAACAATGAACGGTAGTATTATCATCATCATTGTTATTATTGTTATCATCATTAATTTATTAAATAAATATTTGTATCGATCACATTCTTTTTCCAAAGTCAGTCAGTCAGTTAGTCAGCTAGTCAGTTAGTTTATTCATTCACTATCAATTGTTAATATCATCAATAGTTGGTTAGGTTGATATAACAGTTTAGTTTGTTTTTTTTTTTTTTAAGTTTGTTTGTTCGTCCGTTGCTTAAATATCGTAATATAATCTAAACATATCAAGTGAAAGTTGTAGTCTTTAAGTTGGCATTGATTTGATTTTTTTTTTTTTAAGTTTTTAATTTTTTATCAAATATGTTTAAAATGTCTGTCTGTTTAATCATCTATTATGTGCGTGAGTTTATTTTTATAAACTTGTACAAATAATTTGTATTTAACAAAAAGATGGGTGCGTGTTAAAATTAAGTTTAAATAAATATTGTATTTAATCGTTTAGCAAAACTTTTATTAATTTGGTTATAGATTTTATGTTAAAAAAATTTATGTAAAAATTAAAAGTGAGAAATTTTTTTTTAATTAACAATTAATTTTATAATGAAATTTAAAAAAAATCCTAAAAGCAATACTTTTACTCTCCAAAAAAGTCTTACTAAATTATCATTTTACCAATATTGAACCATTTTCCTTGTATTTGAACTAGTGCCCCCCATTTCCCGGTTCTCGGTATTCCCGGGAATACCGGTATTCCCGGTTCTGGAACCGGTTTCCCGGTTCTAGATATATTCCCGGGAATACCGGTATTTCCGGTTCTGATCCTGGTACCGGTTCTCAAAAACCAAAAATTTACTATACAATAAAATATTTAAATTACACTATTTAATCAGTATTTCAGTAATATTTAGTTGTGTTTGTAAAATTATTTAAAAATCATGCAACTATTTTTTCTTAAATTAAAAAAATACATTGAAAATGGTGTTTTTCACATGTTTTGTATTTTTTTTGGTAAAAGCAAAGAAAAAAATTTAATTGTGCAAATTTTACAAAGTATACATACCGGTTGTCCCGGGAATACCGTCAGAACCGGAACCGGGAATACCGGTATTCCCGGGAATACCGGGAATGAATTAAGAACCGGGAAACCGGTACCATTTCCCGGTAATACCGAGAACCGGGAATACCGGTATTCCCGGTACTACGGTACTGACCGTTGGCACTAATTTGAACAAAAAAAAAATCTTGTGTTTTGGTCAATCAAAATTTACAGTTTTATTGGTTGTTTTACAAATTTATTTTCGTAAATGTCATTGTTATTCTATAAATTTTCAAGGTAATTTTCGACTTGGTCGAATCCTTGAATACCCTCTACAATACCTTTTTTATTGTCCGTTTTTTTTTTTTTCAATAAAGTCTCGTAAACTATAATTTGGTTTTAACCCTTTCAGACATTTTGTCCAATATAATGGACATTTGGTTTGCTCTGTTTGAAGTCTTGTAGATTTGGCACAAATCAAGCGATTTTGACATATAGTACCGTTTTCGAAAGACAATTTACTTAACTTTATATACATGTGATTAACACTGGAAATTTTCCACTAGTTTTTGTTAAATTAAGGGGTATTAAATTTTTTTTTTTTTTATTATTATTTCAAAAAATTGTTATGTTTATTTTTGGGTACAACGCAGAAGCAATGGTTTTTATACCCTCCACTCTAGTGATAGAGGGTATATATAAGTTTGTCATTCCGTTTGTAACACCTCGAAATATTGGTCTAGGACCCCATAAAGTATATATATTTATGATCCTCGATCGATTTTAAGACGATCTAGCGATGTCCGTCCGTAGAAAACACGCTAACTTTTGAAAGACTTTACAGAGGCTACTGAAGTTTAGCATATATGTTTGTCATTTACCTGGTCAGGTTGGTATTGCAATCCAGCCTAATCGGTCCAGTGGTTAAAAAGTTATGAGCAAAAGAGTAAATTTCGGCAAGGGTGTTTTGCGAATTTACGAGATAAAAAACACGATAACTTTTGAAAGACAATAATGAGACTACTGAAGCTTGGCACGTATCTTTGCCGTTCCCCGGGTCTGTTTGGTTTTGAATTTCAGCTCAATCGGTCCAGTGGTTCAAAAGTTATAAGCAAAACCCTGAATTTCAGATTAGTTTCATCTAAAATGCCACGTGTTTTAACAAGTTTTAAAAGCATTGGTGGTAACTAAACAATGCTTTTCAAACTTGTTTAATTTTAAAGCAATGCTTTTTAAACTTGTTTAGTTTTAAAAGCATTGGTAACTTAAAAATTACAATCGAAAAAATTTTACACTCAAAAAAAATTTACACTCAAAAAAATTTTACACTCAAAAAAAAATTTACACAAAAAAAAATTTGTTTTTTTTTTATTAAAATTACAATATTTTCTGTACATAAATACGTACGTTCATTTACTCAGAAATATTTGTACAGTAAAAAAAAAACATTATACTCGAAAAAAAATTTACACTCAAAAAAAAAATTAGTATTTTTTTTTTTTTTTAATTACGAAAAGAGTTTTTTACTCAAAATAAAATATTTCTAATCAAAATTGTTAATTTTTTCACGTTAAAAAATGTACTACCCTTTAAAAAAATGCATTGTGGAGGGTGTTCATAGACTCGGCAAAGTCGAATTTAACTTTTCTACTTGTTTTTACTACAACAAAAAAATATTTTTTTTATTATTTTTGTCTTATTTAATTATATATGGGGCATTCCAAGCCAAATCACTCACTTTTAGACCCGACCCCTTTCGATTTATTTTATTTTTGGATATGTTTTAGTACTTATTAAATGCAACTTGGACACCAATTTTCAGCCTTTTATTTCAAGATGGTGTTGAGTAATCAATTTTTGAAAATAGCGATTTTCTCAAGAAAATTAAAAAATTGAAATTTTTAATTAATTTTGACCATTAAAAATATAGATATTTTAAAAAAAAGTTGGACAGCGTTTTGTTGGTATATAAATGTAGTTTTAGAAAAAAAAATATGAAAAAATTATTCGAGGTAATTATCACTTATTTTTTGACGTTTACAAATTAAAATCGACTTTTTGAAAAAGTCCGAAACCTTCGATTTTTTTGTAAAAAACTATAAAAAGTCTACTCTAAATAACGCAACTTTTAAGCTATAATTCGAGATGTGATCACAATTCTTTCTATTTTTTTTTTAAATTTTTAAAATTGCACCTTTTATTTTTTGGCTCTGATTTATTTTATATGGTGCTGCAAAAAAAATTTAATTTTTAAAATTGCACCTTTTATTTTTTGGCTCTGATTTATTTAATATGGTGCTCCAAAAAAATTAAATTGGTAGATACTGACCGTAACTTACCCTAGATATATTCATTTCGAGGTAAAAATACGTCTCACAAAAATTTAGGACGATCGGAAATGGGTAAGGCGTTTAGCATGGTCCTTGAAGTTTAAAAAGCGGATTACATGGAAAAATATGAATTTTTTTCTGTTTTCGCAATTTTTTTGGTATTACAAGTTAAGTTTTAAATCAAGTGATTACAGAATTATGATGTGGAGTAAAATGCCTTTCTAATAAGGTACTAAAAACTAAAATCGGCCAAGTTATTATAACTTCCCCAGGCATCTAGCGTGTGTCATACCACTTGATTAAAGAATACGAGTCCCTTTTTTAAATTTATTTAAATTTTCTACTGTAATAACATTTTTTCATTATTCATGTTTCAGTGTAATATTTTTTTGGTTTTTTCAAATTTTAAAACAAAAAAAAAAAAAAAATTTTAAAATAGAGATTTCAAAAGGGTTTTGAAAATGCAGGCATTTTTAGCATTAATTTAAAACATGTTAGCAAAACACAATATGAAAAATACTTGTCACATAATTACATTTGAACTTGAAGAATAAAAATATGTTATTACAGCAGAAAATTTCAATGAATTTCAAAAATCGGATTGTATTGCTTAATCAAGTGGTCTGCCATACGTTAGATGCCTGGGGAAGTTGTAATAACTTGGCTGATTTTCAACCGATTTTAGTTTTTGGTACCTTATTAGAGAGGCATTTTACTCCGTATTATAATTCTGTAACCACTTGAATTTAAACTTAGTTTAAAATACCAAACAAATTGAGAAAACAAGAAAAAAATCATATTTTTCCTTGTAATCCGTTGTCTAAACTTCAAGGCCCATGCGGAACGCCTTACCCATGTCCGATCGTTCTTAATTTTTGTGAGGCGTATTTTTACCTCGAAATGAATATATCTAGGGTAAGTTACGGTCAGTATCTACCAATTTAATTTTTTTGGAGCACCATATTAAATAAATCAGAGCCAAAAAATAAAAGGTGCAATTTTAAAAATTAAAAAAAAATAGAAAGAATTGTGATCACACCTCAAATTATGGCTTAAAAGTTGCGTAATTTAGAGTAAAATTTTTATAGTTTTTTACAAAAAAATCGAAGGTTTCGGACTTTTTCAAAAAGTCGATTTTAATTTTTAAACGTCAAAAAATAAGTGATAATTACTTCGAATAATTTTTTCATATTTTTTTTTTTCTAAAACTACATTTAAATATAAACAAAACGTTATCCAACTTTTTTTAAAATATCTATATTTTTTAATGGTAAAAATTAATTAAAAATTTCAATTTTTTAATTTTTTTGAGAAAATCGCCATTTTTTTGATTACTCAACAACATCTTGAAATAAAAGGCTGAAAATTGGTGTCCAAGTTGCATTTAATAAGTACTAAAATATATCCAAAAATAAAATAAATCGAAAGGGGTCGGGTCTAAATGTGAGTGATTTGGCTTGGAATGCCCCATATATACTTTATATGGTCCTAGACCAATATTTCGATGTGTTACAAACGGAATGACAAACTTATATATACCCTCTATCACTAGAGTGGAGGGTATAAAAAATATTGGATCCATGTGTCATTAAAGACGCCCATATATTTTTGTGTAGCTGCAAAAACTTTGCCAACACTGAAATTATTTTTGTGTGAATATTTGATTTTTCACGATGTGAAGTTTGTGTCTTAAGTCTTTTGTTTTTTTTTTTTTTGTTTAATGAACTTTTCATCATACTTATGTTTAAGATTATTTTTTGAATTTAATTAAATAAATATTACAAAATTTTCTTTATTAATATTAAAATTAATTCATTAAGTCCTCTTTATAGCAGGTTAATATGTATATGAGCATTAGGGCGGCACTGTGTTTTAAAAATAACAATATAACAAAAATCTAATAACCCCAAAAGCGCGTTTATCCATATTTAAAAAAAAAAAAAAAACTGAAATAAAAACAAATAAAAAAGCTAAATTAGGCCTTGTCGAATGTATGGTTACAATCTACAACAGTCATACGCATTTTTGTAATTCCTATTCCCGCGGGAATAGGCAAAAGAATGCTGTTTGTGCGCTGTCAACACACGTATACTATAAAATTCTGTTGCTTGAGCAAATATGTTGACTTTTCGCTTGCTACTACCCACACAAGCATAAATGTTATAGTATGTGTGTGCGCATCGCTGATCTACAATATAATAAAGATTATTGCAAAAATCTTTATTTGAAAAAAATGTTTAAAAAAAAAAAGGAATTTTTTTTTTTTTAAAAGGTAAATGAAATTAATTTTTAAGAAAAAAACATTTTTTAAAAAAAAAATTCGCGAAAAAAAATTTTGGGGTAAAAAGATATGTTCTTACAATTTTGTGCACATATAAGGCATTCCACACCAAATGTCCAGCGAAAAAAAACACGTGTACCGTAAACTTCTGAATAGGTTGTATGGATAGCCCTATATGGAACTTAGAAAATTGAGTTTTTAGTTTTTCAATTTTTCAAAAACTGGGCTTAGGAGGCGTGGTCAAATATTGGAAAAATGGTCAAATTTGTGGCGAGTTGCCTTGATTAAATATTTATCACATTAAAACGGAATGCACCACAATCTCAAAAATTTACATTCTTATATAGTTTTGTATGGGCTATCGATTAAATATTTTTTTTTTTGGAAAATTATATAAACCCATTTTTCGGATGACATTGTATCCGTCCGATTAAAACTGATCAAATCTTAGCGATCCATTTTTCGGATCAGTACTGATCCTTCACATTTTTACTTGGGTGTATACTTTTTTGTTAACACGGCAATTTGATTAAAACAAAAAATGTCGTCACGACAAAAATGTCGTAACGATTTTTTACTTTTTAGCTAATTACAGTTTAAAAAAAATTTATACACATTAATTTTTTTTGGTGCTACTTATCTGATGATAGAAGCAGATGTTAGGAAAAACAAGTAGAAAAATTAAATTCGACTTGGCCGAATCTATGAATACCCTCCACAACGCCCTTTTTAAGTGATAGTAAATTTTCTAACGTGATAAAAATAATATTTTAGATTAGAAACAAGGTAAATTTATAAAAGGTATTATCCACTAACCTATCTTTTCCTCCATAGTAAGTTTTTTGACAAATTTTGAAACATATTTACGAATTTTCAAAACGAAATAAAAATATTTTTTTCGGCATAAATGACTCGAGTTCACACTACACTATTCATGCTTAAAAATATTTGAATTTTTTTCAATTTGTGTCTTGGAAAATAAAAGGATTTCGTTTGAGTTTCAATATTTTTTAATAATTTATTTGTTTTCTAAAATTCCAAATGCTTAAAAAGCGTTTCAATTGGTTCATGTGTGCACTGATCATTTAAGTCGTTTTTGCCAACTAAATTGATTTTGAAAGAAAATTGTTTTCATTTACGTCACTAAAATATTACCTTTATAAATCTACCTTGATTAGAAATATTTTATTTTGCGTAAAAAGACTTTTTTTAGTAATTTTAGAAAAAAAAATAATTTACTAATTTTTTTTTAGTGTAAAAGTTTTTTTGAGTGTATTTTTTTTTTTTTTGTTTACGTGTAAAAATATTTTTGAGTGACAAAAATATGTTGTAAAATATTTTTGTGACTTACCAACGTTTTTAAAACATGTTAAACGGGTTTGCAACATGTGAATTTAAGGTGAAACTAATCTGAAATTCACGGTTTTGCTAATAACTTTTGAACCACTCGACCGATTTGGCTGAAATTCAACCACTCGACCGATTTGGCTGAAATGCATCCTTCATCAGCATCCTCAGTACTGCATTTCGAATGTTAGTGTGTTTTTTATCTCGTAAATTCTCAAAAACCCTTGCCGAAATTCAGTCTTTTGCTCATAACTTCTGAACCACTGAACCGCTTTTGCTGGGTTTCAATACCAACCTGACCAGGTGAATACCCAACATATATGTCAAACTTCAGGAGCCTCCGTAAAGTCTTTCAAAAGTTAGCGTGTTTTCAACAGACAGACAGACGGACAGACGTACGGACATCCCTAGATCGTCTTAAAATCGATCGAGGATCATGAATATATATGGGGCATTCCATGCCAAATCACTCACTTTTAGGCCCGACCCCATTCGATTAATTTTATTTTTGGATATGTTTTAGTACGTATTAAATGCAACTTGCAGCCAAATTTTCAGCCTTTTATACAATGGTGGTGTTGAGTAATCAATTTTTCAAAATGGCGATTTTTTTCCAAAAAATTAAAAAATTTAAATTTTCAATCAATTTTGACCAGTAAAAAATATAGATATTTTAAAAAAAGTTGGACAACGTTTTGTTGGTATTTAAATGTAGTTTTAGAAAAAAAATGTGAAAAAATTATTCGAAGTAATTATCACTTATTTTTTGACGTTTAAAAATTAAAATCGACTTTTTGAAAAGTCCGAAACCTTCGATTTTTTTGTAAAAAACTATAAGAATTCTACTCTAAATTATGCAACTTTTAAGCCATAACTCGAGATGTGATCACAATTCTTTCTATTTTTTTTTTAATTTTTAAAATTGCACCTTTTATGTTTTGGCTCTGATTTATTTTATATGGAGCTCCAAAAAAAAAAAAATGGTAGATACTGACCCTAACTTACCCTAAATATATTCATTTGGAGGTAAATATACGTCTCACAAAAATTTGGGACGATCTGACATGTGTAAGGCGCTTAGCATGGTCCTTGAAGTTTAAAAAACGGATTACAAGGAAAAATATGAATTTTTTTCTGTTTTCGCAATTTCTTTGGTATTTTAAGTTAAGTTTTAATTCAAGTGATTACAGAATTATGATGTGGAGTAAAATGCCTTTCTAATAAGGTACTAAAAACTAAAATCGGTTGAAAATGAGCCAAGTTATTACAACTTCCCCAGGCATCTAGCGTGTGCCATACAACTTGATTAAAAAATACGAGGCCCTTTTTTTAAATTTATTGAAATTTTCTACTGTAATAACATTTTTTCATTATTCATGTTTCAGTGTAACACTTTTTTGACTTTTCCAAATTTTAAAACAAAAAAAATAATTTTTTTTTTAAAATAGAGATTTCAAAAGGGTGTGGAAAATGCAGGCATTTTTAGCACTAATTTTAAAAATTTTAGCAAAACACAATATGAAAAATAATTGTCATCTAATAACATTTGAACTTGAGAATAAAAAAATGTTATTACAGTAGAAAATTTCAAAGAATTTCAAAAATCGGATTGTATTGATTAATCAAGTTGTCTGCCACACGTTAGATGCCTGGGGAAGTTGTAATAACTTGGCTGATTTTAAACCGATTTCGGTTTTTATGACCTTAATAGAGAGACCCCAACTTGATTAATGAAACCACAACAAATGAAATTAACGAAACACAACCCACGATGACGACTATTGGCTTAAAACAACGGACACGATTTGGATCATGGAATGTCAGAACTCTATTAGACCTCTCAAAACTCGAACAAGTTGAAAGAGAATTTATTAAATACAATTTGCTTTTTCTCGGACTAAGTGAAATAAGATGGAGCGACTGCGGCGAGCACCAAACATCAAACGGCTCCACTTTGATTTACTCCGGCAGACCTAGCAATCAGCCAAGAGCTAGCGGTGTTGGCTTCTTGTTATCGAAAAAAGCTAAATAATCTATGATTGAATGGCAACCCCATGGTGATCGCATAATAGTTAGGGCGGGTCGATTTTTTTTGTCAAAAATCGTATAGCAAAAACATAATCTACAAGAAATTCTAAGAACATTTCCCAAAGAAACCATGTTTCTAAAATCAAACCCTATACCGCGCCTAACGACATGAAGATTTGTCCGTCCGTCCTTTTTTTCATAACCAAAACATAGAACTTGACTCTTTTTTGGTGTTTGTGTTAATTTTTGGGCTTTGGTGTGCTCTGAGGTATGTAGTAAAATTTTATTGGCAACATTTTTGTAGAACATTTCATCCCCACCCTTCCCCTCATTCGGGGTGTTTTTTGCGATTTGTTAGAATAGATCCAAAAAATACCGTTATGAGAGGGAGTTAGAGGGTTAATATGTTTCACAAAAATATTTGCCATAATATTTTCTACAAAGTTGCTGAACATACCATACACCTCAAATGTAAAGAAAACATAGTTTTATATACCGATATGCTGCAAGACCATATCCAGCGGCAATGTTTTACTAATTGCCGCTGGATATAATTCGAACAATTTTTGAGATTATGGGCGGCAAGTATATTAGTAGACATAATCCTTGAAATGGAGAAATAAATAATTAGATTGATTTGTAATGAAAACGCCACAGATGAAAAATTATAATAAAAAATTTTCACAATAAATCGCTGGCTTCATCGTTAATCCATGATAATTTTACTCCATTATTCATTTTATATTGGGCTGCAGTATATTAACATGTAGCCTGGTACTCTGAAAGTAAGTGCAGGAGTTGTGGGTTCGATTCCCTCCAAAGCCTTTGTTTGTTAATTACAAAGGGAAGCTGGTTCAGCGGATTTTTCTTAGAAAATAAAAGTATGTAACTGAGGATCATAATGATATTTCGTCAAAAAAAAAAACACATAGATACTTTTGTGAATGAAATTGGAGAGCTGCATATCGGAGAGGAAAAAAGCTGTGTTCGATAAAAATTTTTGATAACTGAATATTTTTTTTACATCAGTATTTGATTTATATTGAGTAAATATTTTTTTTTAATTTTTGTAAATAAAAAAAATTTTTGAGTGTAAATTTTTTTGAGTGTAATTTTTTTTGAGTGTAATATTTTTTTTTAGTTTTTTTGAGTGACAAAAATAGATTCTAAAATATTTTTTTTTTGCTTACCATTCCTTTTCAAAGCGTGTTTAGCGTTTTTTTCAACACGGGAGTTGGGGTTAAAACCCATCTGAAATTCCCCATTATGCTAATAACTTATGAACCACTGGACAGATTTCGCTGAAATTTAGTATAAATCTGACCTGAAGTATAACAAATATATACGCCACGCTTCAGCAGCTTGCCGTATATATTTTTCATTCTTCCGCTAACATTTGAAAGTTAGCGTGTTTTACACAGACAGAAAGACAGACGGACGGACGGATTTTCATGTCGTTAGGCGCGGTATAGGGTTTGATTTTAGACCAATGGTTTCTTTGGGAAAGTTTCTTAGAATTTCTTGTAGATTTTGTTTTTGCTATACGATTTTTCAGTTTTTTTCGATCCATACAAATCGACCCGCCCTAATAATAGTCGCCAAGTTTAGAACAAAGGCAAGGAATCTTACTTGTGTGCAATGCTATGCACCTACCGATGAAGCAGACGAAGAAGTAAAACAGTTATTTTATAGCAATCTTACAAAGGTATTATGCCATGTAAACCATGGGGACATCAAAATACTCATGGGTGACTTCAATGCTCAACTCGGTAATAAAAACACCGGCTGGGAATCCATAATGGGTAAGCATGGAATTGGGAGATTGACAGATAATGGTGAACGGTTTCTGGAAACATGCAGCAATTTCAACATGGTAGTTGGTGGCACCATCTTTCCCCATAAAAAGATTCACAAGGTTACCTGGATTCATCCAAATCTTACAACCCAAAACCAGATCGATCATATTGCTATTAGCAAAATGTGGCGGCACTCGTTGCTTGATGTCCGCAATAAGAGGGGTGCAGATATAGCAAGTGATCACCACCTTATTATCGGTGAGCTTCAACTTAAACTCAAATCTGTTTACAACAACAACAGGATGAAACGTAGGAAATTTGACTTAAGCAAGCTTAAGAATGATGCTGTTAAGCAGCAATTTTGCAATGAAATTGAAAATTTAACGCAACATATTTACAACGTACCAAACATTGAGTCATATTGGAATAATGTAAAAAACGTCTTTACAAAAACGGCAGAAAGGTGTATTGGTTACAAAGGTAAACACAACAATCCGTGGTTATCAGATAGAACATGGGAAATCATCGAAGAAAGAAAACGTAAAAAAAATGAGCTGAACAACGCAGATACCCAAATTACTAAGCAAAACTTGCAATTGCACTACAATACACTTAACAAAAAGGTTAAACGCAGTGCCAGAACGGATAAGAGAAAGTGGATGGACAATCTTGCGCATGAAGCGCAAGCCGCTAGCGAGACTAATCGCTCCCGTGACCTATATAAAATAACCAAACTCTTGTCAGGAAATAATCGTGCCAATAACAAACCCGTAAAAGACATCAATGGGAATGTCAAATACTCGAAACAGGATCAAGTTCTAGTGTGGGAGAACTACTACAAAAACCTACTAACCGTAACTACCGATAACAGCCAACCCATCTGCAACTGCATCACCCACCCCTTGCCTCTTTCTATTCACGTGGACGTTCCGGACATAGATGAAATTAATAATGCCATTTGTGCGCTCAAAAATAATAAGGCGAGCGGCTCGGATGACCTTCCTCCTGAACTGTTTAAAATTAACAGTCTAATGACCGCATCAATCATCCAACCAATCATTAAATTATTCTGGGATACTGAAAATTTACCTGAGAATATTAAAGAAGGCCTCATCATTAAACTTGCAAAAAAAGGGAACCTAATGGAGTGCTCTAACTGGAGGGGAATCACACTACTCAATACAATAAACAAAATCATTGCTAAAATTTTACACCAACGCATCTTCAATGCCCTAGATATAAACTTGCGCCCAGAGCAAGCAGGTTTCCGTCCAAACAGGTCTTGCGTAGACCACATCAATAGTTTGCGTATAATAGTAGAGCAATCTGTGGAACTGAGAGCCCCTCTATATCTAATCTTTATTGATTTTAAACGTGCCTTTGACTCTATACATCAATCTGCTATTTGGCAGGCCTTGGCTTGTAAAGGAGTCCCATCTAAGATAATCCGGCTAATAAAAGCTCTTTACAACAATGCTCGTTGTCAAGTTCTTCATGAAGGTCTCAAAAGCAACCTCATTGATATCAACGTTGGTGTCAGACAAGGTTGCATTCTATCACCCTTGCTCTTCAACATTGTTCTCGACCTAGTTATGGCACAATCTATTTCCTCTACCAGCGGCATCAATCTTGATTTCACTGCCAAATTAAATGATCTTGACTATGCCGATGATATATGCTTAATCTCGCATAACTTTAGTGAAATGCAACAAAAACTTGACTTAGTAAGCGCCAATGCAGAAAAAGTAGGGCTTCAACTAAGGCTTCAACACCAACAAAACCAAATCGCTGAGGCTTAATACCGAAAACACCCGCCAATTCTCTCTCCTTGACCAACCCTTAGATGATGTTAATGAATACCTCTACTTGGGTTCGCTAATCGATAAATCCGGAGGAAGTTCGGCCGACATTCAATATCGCATCAACAAAGCGAGACAAACCTTTGGAACTCTTACCAAAGTCTGGAAATCATCCAACATCTCAGTAAAAACAAAAATCAAAATTTTTAATTCTAACGTAAAGTCAGCTCTATTGTATGGATGCGAAACATGGAATCTTCCAATACTTGACGCCAAACGAATTCAAGCTTTTGTCAATAGATGTCTTCGGCGCATTCTTAAAGTTTTCTGGCCGAACACTATCTCCAATGATGAGCTATGGGTAAGAACTAGCCAACCATTAATAACTGAAACCATCAAAACACGAAAATATCGATGGCTTGGTCATACTCTTCGCAAACCAATGACCAACATTACAAGAAAGGCGCTGGAATTCAACCCTCAAGGCAGCAGAAGAAGAGGTCGACCAAATAACACCTGGAGACGTAACACAGAAAAGGAAATCCGTGATGTTGGGTATTCCTGGAGCCAGATCAAACGCCTGGCCGAAGATAAGGTTGAATGGAAGAAATTTGTTGTGGCCCTATGTTCCTCTTAGGAATTATCAAGGATTATATAATAGAGAGACATTTTACTCTACATGTCAATTCTGTAACCATTTGAATTCAAAATTAACTTAAAATACCAAAAAAATTAAGAAAACAGAAAAAAATGCATATTTTCCCTTGTAATCCGATTTTCAAACTTCAAAGCCGATGCGGCACGCCTTACCCATGTCCGATCATCCTAAAATTTTCTGAGACGTATTTTTACACCCAAGTTAATATATCTAGGGGAAGTTACGGCCAATATTTACCAAATTATTTTTTTTGGAGCACCATATAAAATAAACCAGAGTCAAAAAAAAAAAGTGCAATTTTCAAAATTTGAATAAAAATAGAACGAATTACGATCACATCTCGAATTATGACTTAAAAGTTGCGTAATTTAGAGTAGAATTTTTTGACATTTTTAAAAAAAAATCGAAGGTTTCGGACTTTTTCAAAAAGTCGATTTTAATTTTTATACGATAAAAAACAAGTGATAATTACTTCGAATAATTTTTTCATATTTTTTTTCTAAAACTACATTTAACTACCAACAAAATGTTGTCCATCTTTTTTTAATATATCTATATTTTTTACTGGTCAAAATTGATTGAAAATTTAAATTTTTTCATTTTTTGGAAAAAATCGCCATTTTGAAAAATTGATTACTCAACACCACCTTCGTATAAAAGGCTGAAAATTTGGCTGCAAGTTGCATTTAATACGTACTAAAACATATCCAAAAATAAAATTAATCGAAGGGGGTCGGGCCTAAAAGTGAGTGATTTGGCATGGAATGCCCCATATACTTTATGGGGTCCTAGACCAATATTTCGAGGTGTGACAAACTTATATATACCCTCTATCACTAGAGTGGAGGGTATAACAATAAAATATTCAATAATTTTTGTGGTTGTTATCTTACAAAAACGATTTCTTGTTTGTGGTCTGTCGACCCAACTGTGTCTCGCCTCTTATGAACGAAAATGTAACGACACAAAATCTAAAACTACAAAATGTTTTCATTCGGCTGCTGGTTGACATATGTGCACAAAATTGCAAAAACATATCTTTTTACCCCAAATTTTTTACCTCAAAAATGTTTTTTTCTTAAAAATAATTTCGTTTACCTATTTTTTTAAAAAAAAGTTTGAGCAAAGGAACAAACTCCGAATTTTTGAAAATTTGGTATCTTCCCAGTTGGCAACGTCCTCGAGCCATCCTCAGTGACGGAGCGATGACATGTCAGAGTCACACCTGACATCCACAAGACATCTCTATGTACTGGGTTGAGGACATTTTCATACAAATTTTCAAAATGTCCTCACTCAAAGTCAGCAGTGGTCAGGGCTGACCTTCTGGGGACATGTCACCTAAGACTTCTTTGGGGAAATGTCTGACATAGGTCATGCGAAAATACAAAAAATTTTCGTATTTCCTTTAGTTTTTACTTTTATCCATTTTCCTTTATAAATTATCTTTCTCATATTTAGAAAAAACTTTTCGCCTTTTTTAGTCCCAACTGGATTTGAATCTGGAACCTCCAGTTTATTAGTCCCACACCTAACCACTTGTTCCAAACTTTATTTTTAAAATTGTTTGTCTATTTATTACTTTTATTCTACTTGTTAGATTTTGATTTTATTTTAATTAAGTCGATAATATTGCCATCTTTTTCTTGGAAATTAAAGAGTTGCCCAGATTTAAAATTCTTATTTAATATACTGCTATTCTGAAGACATTTCCTTTTATACGTCTTAGAGGAATTGTCCACACTCTTAAAGCAAACATTCAGTGCTGACAATGTTAGGACATGTCATCAAGGATTGCCTATGATTTGTCAGAACCTGAAGACATTTCCTCAAGGAATCACTGTGGAAATTTCCTCAGTGACACATTTTCCAACTGGGTTTTGTCACCAAAAAAATCTGAAAATTTACCACGAAGGAGACTTTTACTTAAAATTGTAAAAAACTTGGGAAAATCTAAAAAAAATAAAATTCTAAGTGTCTGATTTGGCATGGAATGCCCAGACCGATATTTGGATAAGTTACGAACGGAATGACAAACTTATATATATTTTCTATATATACACCGATTTGCCGGAAACTTAAAATGTATATAAAATAAACGAATTTAAGGTTAGGATATCTCGGCTTATAGCCCATATCGGAGATTCAAGAAACGGGTAAAAAAATGGTGATTTTTCCGTTTTTTTTTACATTTTTGCGCTATTTTTTACCGATCGAATCAGAATCACATTCTGAGACAATTTAGCGATGTCCGTCCGTCTGTCGATGTAAACGTTGTGAGCACGATGCATGTCGCAATCATGAAACGATTTCTATGAAATTTAAAACTTAAGCTTTCTTTGGCCCAAGGACGAAGCCTATTGAAATTGAAAAAAAATCGGTCTATGTTTAGACCAAGCCCCCATACAAACCTGTCTTTATAATTTGACTAAAATGACTCTGATTGCCGTATTTAATATGTATACTTTCAAAATTTGACAGGTAATCGTAATTTGTATTCAATCAAATCACCATTCTAAATTTTAAAGGAATCGGATTAGTTCTTCTTGTAGCCCCAATACAAACCACACTCCCGATGTTCACACAAATCTCTCAGAACTAATGCAAATAAGAAATATCTGATGAAAATTTTATTTGTAGGTGTTAAAAGTGTACTTTTGTAACCTTATAAAATCTTAAAATAATTCGACCATATTTTGACTTAGGCCCCATATTAAAATTTCGCCCGATATTCAATTAAATCGGTCTATTGGCAGCAAAAATAAGACAATTTCACTAAAATTTGGTATGTGTATGTTTTCGACAATAATTAAAGATCTACCGAAAGAGATATTCAATCGGTCCATGCTTGGACTAGGGACTGGTGTAGGATACCATATGGTAGCACTGGTGTAGGGTACCATATGGTCGGACTTGACCAACTATAATTTTTTTACTTGTTTTGCTCTTACCGATATTTCTGTTAGTTCGGGAGCAATCGAAATTTTCTCGAAATTTTCAATTAAATATATTGATCAACGAAACTTCAATGAAACAATCATTGTTTTGATCAAAATTTTTGTAATTTTCTTTTACAGTCGAATTAGAATTTTTCAACATACCAGATTTTTTCGTTTTGATTTATTTGACCAGATTTTTTCGCTTTAATTAATTTGAATACATTAATTTAAAGAAAATTTAAAATAATCAGGTTTTACTGTTAAACATATTGGACAGCAAAAAATACCCATTTCTTTTACAATTCATTCATTAGATCAATCATAATTTTGATTGACTACCAATAATGTCAAATGGCAGATAAGCCAAGACACCCCAACTAGAGATGGGCGCTGGTCGCGTGATTTGCGTTATTCACGTGAATCACGCGTGAGTGTGATTGATTTTCATTTCAATCACGTGATTGTGAGTGAGTGTGAGTTGAAAAAAAATCTGAGTAAGTGATTAGTGAGTGAGCCATTTATTTTTTTGGGTGAGCTTGCGTGATAAGATTTTTTGAAATACCCAATTTTTTTTTGGAATTTTTTTTTTGTGCGTTTTTTTTTTGGTAAGAAAATTTTATTGCGTGACTAGATTTTGCGTGGCTCACGCGTGATTGAATATTTAGTGAGTCACGCGTGATCGTGAGTAAGTTTTTTTTACTCACGTGAATAGTGAGTGAGCGTGAGTAAAAAAATTGCGTGAGTGATTAGTGAGTGATTGGATTAGTGTTCATAAACCGGTTAACCGGTTAACCGAAAAAACCGTTTTTTTCCCAAAATTTCGGTTTTTTTGCAAACCGGTTAACCGAAATTGAAAAAATCCGGTGCACCGAAAACCGGGTTTTTTATGTCGGTTAAACGGTTTTTATTAAATACATTCAAACGGAATAATTTGCAAATATTAAGGGTTTGCACTTATTTTTTATGATATTTTCAAAATTTGATTTAAAAGACCTTGAAAATCCATGAGAAAGAAAGTCTAAAATACTTTTTGTCTTCAAGAAACAATTTTCCAAATAAGAATTTTATTCCGAATCTGGTAAATATTTGAATTACTCGCCGTTATAAGCGTTTTTTGACTGTTAACCAGACACCAACATTTTTGTTAATGGAGAAAATGTCAATAAAAGAACATCTATATAAAATACGGTACTACAATTTATAGCGAATTTATGTATTTTTTTTAAATAAAACCAATAAAAATTAAAGCTCCGGTGAATATGGGAAAATAAAGCACCGTATTTAAATCCTGCTATTTTTACAGGATAACAGTTGCTAACTTTGCTCAAAGAAACAAATATGTTAACTTTAGTTACATTCGATTTTTTATTTAATAATAATTAGCTATTTTAAAATATTTTTTCGATTTGTCAGTTAAGGAAAAAAACCGGTTAACCGTTTTTTTTTTTATTCCGGTTTAACCGAGAAAACCGGTTAACCGAAAAAGCTGAATTTCGGTTAACCGAGAAACCGGTTTTCCAAAATGTCGGTTTTTTATAAACACTAGATTGGATTATTTTTGCGTGAGCGTGAGTGAGTGTGAGTCAAAAACCACTCACGCGCCCATCTCTAACCCCAACCTTAAAATCGTCTCGTTTTTAGTTTTAAGCAATCGGAGACTTCCCTTGTAAGTGCCAACTTAATGTCCAAATGCACTAGGCAATCATATTTAAATTAAATATAAAAAAAAAAAATATTAAATTTCAAAATATTTTTACCATCATTTCATATGTTTTGTTTAGTTTGGCTGTCTAACTTTTATGTCTGATTGTCTGTCTGGCTCTTAATAGTCTGTTATGGTTTTTGAATATGATTTAGAAGGCATACAACAACCAGATAATACAATATTCATTATAAAACCACTCTCTCAAATGTCTATGATCAAGTTTAAATAATAACAAAAAATTAGTTACTCTCAAAAACATTTGTTAGTAAAAAATCTGAAAAAAGTTTTCAATTTGTTACAAATTAAAAATTTGTTAAATATAAAAAATAAAAAATTTGAAAGATCGAATAAATAAAAATAAAGAAAAAAAAATTCTTGCAAAAAAATCGTAAATAAAAATTATAAATTGTCAATTAATTAACATTGGAAGCATCTCTTGAAATACAAACTGATCATTACAAAATTTGGATATGTTTTTTTTTTATAATAAAAATTTGTGGAACTAAATTTTAGGAGTGATCGATTTGTATTGTGGGAAATGTACCTTGTTTAGTTTTTTACGTTTTATTGTATAACTAAATTTTTGAGTGTATATAAATATAAAAATATATTTATTTATGTAAAATGTAAAACAAAACAAAAATCAAAGAAATAATAATAATAAAAAATTTTAATGTACCTATCATATGTAAATAATATAAACTTGAAATATTTTTTTATATTATTTTTATCAACCTGTAGTAGATGCTGTCAAGCGTTTAATAAATTTATTTATAATTTAATTTTAAAATCAAATGACCTTAAATTTTTTATAAACAACAAATGTTTGTATATCTTTTTTTTATTAATTCAAAGAACAGGTATAAATTGATTAAATTCAATAAAATTATTGTTAATAGTTTCTGGGGTAATGTTAAAGTAATGTTTTTTTTTTTTAGGTTTTTTTCTTAAATTTAACTTAATTGATTTTTAAGTTAAATTAAAAATATTAAATCATCGTGTAGGTTTCATTTGTCTAATTTGTTAATGATTCAAAATATTTTTGTTTTATAAACCACAACTTCTCGTATCTCTTCGTTTCACTTTGAAATCTATCTAACTAATTTGCTTATTCATGCGTTAATTAATTATTTATTTTAAGTTAAAAAGCTTATTGAATTTGGGCGTTATCTAGCCATTAATATTCCTGAGTAATTTTAATTATATAGTAGTAGGCCTGCCCGTGTAAAAAAATAATTATATCAAAACATATCTCCTTTGATAAAAACATATATGGATCATATCTAAATGGATATAATCAGATCTACTCCATAAATATTCATATCTGCTTCAGATATGTTTTGATCCGTAAATTGAGTCTATCTGACAATTTTACATATATGAAAATATCTGAAAATGTCTGATCATATATGCCATATATGCCAGATAGACTCAATTTACGGATCAAAACATATCTGAATCAGATATGAATATATATGGAGTAGATCTGATTATATCCATTTAGATATGATCCATATATGTTTTTATCAAAGGAGATATGTTTGATATAATTATTTTTTTACACGGGTTCTTATTATAGACGTTGTCCATCAGACACTGTTTAAATTGTAAGGAATTTAGAGGAAAAATCTTAAATTACGAAATTTTTGTTTTCGATGGCAGATTTGGATTCAGGAGAGAAAAATCTATAAGAATCAGTTGGATATTTCACTGGGAAGCTTTTGTTTTCGAACAGTGTAATTATTTAGCAATAACTCGAAAACAGGATCAGCTAAGATTTTCGTGTTAACGATTTTTAAAGTTCAAAATAAAGAGGAGTGAAATGCCATTAGCGGATTTTGTCACCATTTAAAGACAACTTAAACTTGTTTGAAGAGGGGTGTACAAAGGAATATAAAGAAAGTTGTTTTTAAAAAAATATTAAAAATGGCACACACTCTCGGTCCGTTGCAAGCAGAACATTTTTTTGTAGCAAAAATCTTAAATTTTTCGAATATTCATATTAAAAAAAAATGGGCTAAAAGTTTCACAAAATGCACTTGCATTTGCATATTAAATTTAAGTTTAAAACACGAATAATTTTTATGTTCACTCAGAAAATTATGTAATTTACTACATGTTAGGTGTTTGTATATTTTACAGTAGTTAGTTGTTTTCAACTACAAAGTCAGTTGTTTTTGTATGAAAATTATCAAACAACTATTTATGTAAGTTATTTTAAGTCGTTTTTTTGAACAACTAACAAAAAGTACTGTGATGTAGTAACAGTTATTTAAAGTAGTTAATTTTACTTTTTTAATTTCTTAAAAATTTTCAAAGTTTTTTTCCAAAAAAAAATAAAATAAATTTTCGTTTTTTTATTTTTCACAACTTAAAAAAAAAAAAAAAACTTAGAAAAAATTTGGTCTTCAATTTTTTTCCGAAAAATTTTTTGAAAAATAAAATTATGTATTGATTACTTTATTTTTACTACATTGTAGTTGTTTTGACTACAAATGTAAGTAGTTTTTACTACATAAGTCAGTTGTTTATGGCAGTTAAAATAACTAACATTATTAGTTGATTTAACTGAAAAAGTAGTTAACCCCAAAACAACTTACAAAGTAGTTATTTTAACTGACATTTTCAGTTGATTTTACGAACATAATTTTTTGAGTGTTCAAGTATCAAAAAAAATAGACTTATGTACTTCTCGAAAGCGCCTTAGATCGTTTAAATGCGACAAGTAGTTTATAAATAACAGCTGCTGAAAGTTACACAGTCTGCATTTTTTTTGTTTTTTTTTTAACGAAAATCGGGAATAACACCGCGAGTTTTTCGAATATTTTCGATTTGATGAATGAAATCTGTAAATGGTTCCACACTCAAAAAAAATGTGAATTAAATCTGGGAAAATTAACAAAATTTTGAGAAAAAGAGGAAATGATTTGGCTCCAAAGATTTTTTTTCTAAAGTTCATAATTTTCCCAAAAATAAGGAAAACTAAGTTATTTAGTTTTAAGCCAATTTTAACTAGAAAATGGGAAAAATTATATTACACTTTAGTTCATTCACATTTTAGAACTAGTTTGGGTCTAGACCCTGGACACATGGGTTGGGACCCCATAGGTCCAGCCCCTGTTAACTCGAGAACCGGAGGGCTTTCGGGTATTTTGCGGAAGTGTTCTACGAGTCAAGAGCTACAAAAATGCCGTTGGACCTTTTCTAGTGTTGGCAGTATTTACCGAGATATGTGCATATAAAAAATCTCGGGAATTTCTCATTGAGATATGCAGAGCTAGGCTAATCCATACTTTTTGAAGTCATTCTTTTGAAAATTCCATCCGTTTCGCTCTATCTCGCTTAGTTTTCGAGATATCGCCATTTTGAATTTTTAACTAAATTCTAAGTGCCAGTTTACAGAAGGCGAACGATACACACAAACGAAAATTGTACATGTATTTTGTTGTTACAATAACAAAACATATGCAAAATTTTCGTTCGTGTGTATCGTTCGCCTTCTGTAAACTGGCACTAACAAGGAAGGTCTTTCATAGGGCACCCACCGATTGTCCTGAAACTTTAATATGGAAATGCGGGGGAAAAATACGAGTTACCTGTTTTTTAGCTGCCCAATCTCAAATTTAAAAAAGGGTTGCCACCTTATGAAAAATTAAGGGCTTTCGGGAAAATCCGTATAAAAGCCGAACTAATAGGAATTACGCCAAACGAAAAAATACGGTCAGCTTAATTTTGAAGAGATTATTTTACATGATTTTGGCGGTCTTACACATATACATCTCCATATAAACTACCCCAACGATTATACATTTTTCACAAAAACGAACTTAACGAAGTCGAATTTGGACACGACCAATACACCATTAGATAGGTCTTCAAAAAACCTTTCGACCTGTAAAAATGTTCATATAGTTTCTTTTGAAGAAATGGGAAAAATCCTCAAAAGACGAAAAAAATCCCGTTTTTCCCCCTCCCCTTTGACCCGCTAAATGTGTGATTGGGCCTCTATAAAAAAACCGATAACTCTTATTTTACTCCCCCCCCCCCCTTATATGCAAGTTTCAGGACAATCGGCTAGTGCCCTGTGAATGACCTTCCTTGTAAGAAGTTATTTACTAAATTCTCAGAAGTTATTAACTAAATTGTAAGAAGTACACTTCCTCAATTCAAAGAAGAGAAATACGATAATGTTTTTTTAGTAAATTTTAACTTAACTAAATTGTTTTTTAAGAAATATATTTTGTTTTTTAAGAAATATAAAAAATTAAAAATTTCATTTAAAGAAAACTATGAACTAATTATAAGCAAATGAACTAAACTTTTTTTTCTAATAGTTAAGAAAATTTCTCATTATATAGTTAAATTTAATTAAATTTTAGAAAAATTCATGATAAATTTTTGTTGTAGACAAAATCGCCCAAAGAAAAATGGCCCAAAAAAGAAAACCGAAAATTCGCCCAAAAATTTTTCATACAAATTTGGGTCATATTTCATATAAAAAGTTACCTAACATTTTTGGGAAAATTTTCATAGTTTTTGGGCAAAATTTCGAAATTAAAAATTGCGTGATTTTTCACTATGAAAAATTATCCAAAAATTATATATGAAAAATTGCCCAATTTTATTTTGGTTTTATTTTTTGTCAAAATCTTAAAATGTCAAAACTGAAATATGTATGTCACAATAAATCAGTATATTATTATTTTTAGAAACAGTCAACGCATATCGTGTTTTTTTTTATAAATTATATATTCAACTAACCAGGAATAAGCTGAAGGAAAACCGTTCCGTTGTTGCTAACATACAAAGGCTCTGGTGGGAATCGAACCCAAAACCTCTGCTCTTACATGCAGTTTACCACGCTATATATTAATCTATCGCAGCGCAGTAGAAAATCAAAAGTAATGAATTTAAAACAGCGATACGCAGACACATACTATAACATTTATGCTTGTGTGGGTAGTAGCAAGCGAAAAGTCAACAAATTTGCTCAAGCAACAGAATTTTATAGTGTATGTGTGTTGACAGCGCACAAGCAGCGCATATTCCCGCGGGAATAGGAATTACAAAAATGCGTATCACTGATTTAAAAACAGCATGCAACTCCGAAAAATTTTACCAAAAATTTTACCGATTTTTTGTTAAAATTTGTTGGTAAAATTTTTCGTTAAAATTTAAGTTTCACACTTAAAACTTTTACATCAATTGCATATGCATTTTAAAACAACGATCTATAAAAGTAAATAATAACCACGTAACCTATTGTCTTATCTTAAAAGTTTTTGTTTTTGTCTTAAAGTTCTTCTGCGTAGCCGGCCTTCGGCCGGGCTTAGGGATTACGAACTCCATGCCTTAGACCCACCCTCTCCCAAAAAGAAAGCTTTTCTGTACACTGAAAGAATTATTGTTCATTATATCTATGAACAAATTTCATAAAACCAAATTCACAGAATCTATGAAACAATTCATTTGCTGAATGAATATTCATTAGTATTCTGAAATATTTCATAGAATTTTATTCATAGATTTAACTAAATTCATAGAAAAAATTCATAGAATTAATGAATGTCATTCATAGAAGAAAATGCCATCAATATGCCATTTGATTTTTTAAATAATTAAAATAATGTTACAATAATTAAAACAGTTGAATAAATTTATTAAAAAAATAAAAAAAACATTAAAAAAAAAATTTCATTGTTGCCATGACCGGGGTTCGAACCCAAGACCTTTCGGCTGAAGTGGTATTTGTCGACGCCTTAGCTATCAGCGCCACCAAAGAAGAAAAATCTCGCCAACTAACGCTTGGTTTTATAACGCTTTATTTTTGTAAATACACAAAATATTTGTTTTCTACAAACACACACACAGCTTTTGGCAGAGCATTGTGACAGAGCAAAGACACAAACTCAATATGTTAGCAGAATATTATTTAAATTTGATTTTAAGTGTTGTTACTTGTTTATATAATTTAGCTAAGTCGCTAGAGACTAAGCTTCACGAACAAGAGGTTCTATGTTCGAATCTCGGTGGGGATAAGTTAAAAAAATATATAAATTTTTAAAAATAGAAAATTGTAAATAAATAAAATAATAAAAATAAATAAAAATAAAATAAAAAAAAAATAAAATTGAAATAATAAAATAAATCAAAATAGAATTGAATAATAATTTGTTTTTTTTCACAGCCTATGAACTTTTTCATAGGTTTCTATGAATTTGTTTCATAGATTCTATGAAGGGCATCATTGGCTCACTTCTAATTATTTTTTTATAGAATCAATGTACGTTTTCATAGCCGTAATGAACAAAATTCTTTCAGTGTAGTATGTGTTTTGAAAAAAATGTGTTAGAAAAAATCTTTTTTTATTTTGGGCCATTTTTCATTTCTTTTTTGGGCTTTTTTTCGTTAATTTTGGGCGAAGTTTCGTATTTTTCTTTTTGTGTAATTTTTCATATTTTTTGGGACATTTTTGCATTTGGGCGATTTTTCATAAAATTTTTTGGGCGATTTTTCTTTGGGCGATTTTGCCTACAGCCTACATTTTCAATGACATTTTTCCCATAATTTTAGTTATGTCTTTTTTTTTCAGTGCATAGAGAATCAGTGTGCAAAATACAACAAAAATCAGAAGATCCTCGTCCAGATTTTATAAAATGTCTCATGGAATACCTCATATATATTACTAAAGAGCTCGAACTTTAAATATCAAAAGATGACAGTGACATTTGGCACCTGCAAGCGCAATATCATTCATAAGTTTATTACAATTACTATTCAAAAAATAATCATATCGCATAAATATTTTTGTGAATACAAGTTTAAGTTTAATCATAACTTATTTCAGATTTCATCATAATTGTATATGAATAAATTAATACATTAATGAACTCATCTCTAACATCTTTCAATTCAATATCTAATTGCAAGTTTTGTTTAGTTCTTTTTGTTTTTTTATTATGAATAACAAAACACATACAATTTCAAAAAAACTTTAATTAAAGAACTGATAAAATTGAAATATTTAAACATTAGCACATACCTAACGAATTAGCTATTTTATGGTTAACAATAATAATGCTCTCTTGCATTTAACCTTGAGTAACCAATGGTATGGTGGTATGGTATGGCATGGCATGGCATGACATGGTTTGTTAAAACAACTATGTACTGCTAACATTTATTAGTCATAAAAATATTTCAAAAATGCAGCTGTCTGTCTTAAGCTGAATCAAATAAAACTTGATTTAATTGTTTTTTTATTTTTTTTTTTTTCTTTCAAAATATTCTCTAGTATTTAAGATTCAATCAAATAGATAAAATAAAACGACGCAAAAATCAAATGGCAAATAATACAATAACAAATTACAGAATTTAAAGTGCTGCTAAACAAAAATTGAGAGAATTAATATCAGTCACAGGTTGTTGGATTGTTAAATTTGTTTTTTTTTTCTATCATATTTTTTGTTTTATATAAAACCAGTATTTAAAACAAGTTGTGTAGTGAACAAAAAAATAAATAAAAATCTATCTAACATGCAAAGCATTTTCAAATACTCCCATATGAATTCACATCTCAACTACACATGAGTTTCTAGTTTTCTTTAGTCGTAAACAAAATAAAATAAATATTTTGTATACAAGATCTGCTTCTTTTTTTTACACATTATTACACTAGAATCTAATACACTTTGTATGTACGAGATACAAATCAACTAATAAAATGCTAGAAGCTTATAAATTTCTTATTAAACAGAATACATACAACTGTCCCTATTGATACGGCGCTAGTATTTATTTTGTATTTGTTTTATCCTCTATAAAAACCTAAAGTTTCAATTAGACCTAAGAGAAACTAATGGGATACCAATCTTGAAAAACATTTATTTGATTGTGATTACATAAAAAAGTTTGTGTCTTAAGTCTTTAGTTTCAGTTCTAAATTTGTTCAATAAGTTTTGCAGCATGGAGTTCTTTAGGGCAAATAAAGCATGTTTTCATGTTCTATAATAAATATTCAATATATTTATTACTACACTATTTCCAATTGAAATTGAGAGCTTTCTATATAAAATTGGGAAAATTCCATTTGAAATTAAGATTTTCCATTTGAAATTGAGAATATTTCAAATGTAATTAAGATTTTTTATTTGAAATTGAAAAAATTCCAAATGAAATTGAGAATATCTATTTGAAATTGAGAAAATTGTATATGAAATTGAAAATTTTTTTTTTAATTAAGAAAATTTCAAATGAAATTGAGAAAATTTTAAATGAAATTGAAAAGTTTCAAATGAAATTGCACTTAGAAAATTATTGCAGTTACTACATGCTGGTCATTTGTGTAGTAAGTAGTAGTTGTTGTTTTTAACTACAACTTCAGTTGTTTTTGGGTGAAAAATCTCAAACAACTGTATTTTGTAGTCGTTTTAAAAAATAAATACAAAAAATTACTACATTGTAGTAACAGTTGTTTTATGTAGTTGTTTTGAGTCTATAAAAAAATTTATAATTTTCTAGAAATTTTTAGAAAAACGGATGTGTTGAACGAGTTAGATGCAGCAGGAATTATTTCCAAATAATGTTAACCCTTTTTAAGTTTAGAAGAAAATTCAGACAATTTGAGTTACAGTAAAAATAACTGTAATTTGAAGTAGTTTTTACCGTTTTTTGTAGTTGTTAATTGATAGTTAAAAACAACAACAATTTTTGGTTGATTTTACCGTAAAATGTAGTGGACGCCTAAACAACAACAAATGTAGTAGTTTTAACTGTCTTTTGTAGTGGAATCTATCGTCATAATTTTTTGAGTGTGAGAAAATTTCATGTGAAATTGAGATTTTACATTTGAAATTAAGATATTTACACATGAAATTGGGAATAGTACAATTGAAATTGAGAATTTTCATTTGAAATTGAGAAAACTTTAAACGAAACTTACACTTTCCAGTTGAAATAGAGAAAATTGCTAATGAATTTGAGATATTTTCAATTGAAATTGAGAAAATTTCAAATAAAATTAAGAAAACTTCAAATGAAATTAAGAAAACTTCAAAAGAAATTCAGAAAATTTCAAATGAAATTGGGAATATTTTTATTTTAAATTTTCTCAATTTCATTTGAATTTTTTTTTTTAATTTCATTTGAAATTTTCTCAATTTTATTTAAATTTTTCTCAATTTCAATTGAAAATAGCTCAATTTCGTTTAAAATAAATAAATTTTCTCAATTTCAAATGGAAAGTGTTAGTTTCGCAATTTCAATTGAAAATTTTCTCAATTTCAATTGTAAATATCTCAATTTCAAATATAAAGTCACAATTTCATATTAAATTTTGTTAAATTCATTTGAAATTTTTTCAATTTCATTTGAAATTTTTCAATTTCAAATAAAATTTTCTCAATTGCAAATGAAATTTTCTCAATTTAAAATGGAAAGTCTCGGTTTAAAATGACGTCTTCTCAATTTCAAATAAAAAATCTTAATTTCATTTGAAATTTTCTGAAGTTCAAATAGAATGTCTCAATTTCATATGGATCAATTTTATATGGAATTTTCTCAATTTTAAATAGATGTTCTCAATTTTATTTATAATTTTCTCAATTTCAATTAAAAATGGTGAAGCATGACGGCCTGGAACTTCATTATCGGTTACATAAACTGCCGGATACTAAAAGAATCCAATCCCCATTTCAAAAACCTTTTCTTACGGAAACTTCACTTTATTAAATTGTGGCCGTTTAAATCTTTCACAAAAAATGTTTAAAATAATTTGAACAATTAAATAAAAACTATTAAGAGAGTTAAATTCGGCAGTGCGGAATCTTTAATACCCTCCAACATGCAAAAAAATAAACAAAAATATTTGCTGGTGCGTTTTCTTCTTTTTTGGGGAGGGTGGTCAGTAGGCTGGTTCATATATGGCACTTTTTTTTTTTTTTTTTTGAATGGGCCACCCGGAATATATGTATACATATTAAGCACCGTGAAAAAATAACACATGATTTTTTTCAGATTTTTTCATTAAGGTTTAGGGTCGCTACCGGGCCTCAAACTTTGGGCTTAAAAATTTTTTTTTCACACAATTAAGCCAATTTTTTTTTATACCCTCCGCTCTAGTGATAGAGGATATATCGTCCATTCCATGAGACATGTTAAAAAATCTGACCGAGGGTCTTCCGATTTTTGTTATATTTTTCATACAGATTCTCTATGGAGCCAATTTCAAATTTCATCCATCAGATCGAAAATATTCGAAAAACTCGCGATTTTATTCACGATTTTCGTTTTTAAAAAAGTAAAAAAATGCAAAATCTGTGTAACTTTGAGCTGCTGTATTTCCTAAACTATTTATCGCATTTTAACCATCTATAGCGCATTCGAATGGTATTTAAGTCTACTTTAATATCTAATAAACTGAAAATTATTGGTGGTTTAAAAGTGCATTTTATATGCAAATGCAGTTTTGAAGTGCATTTTGCGAAACTTTTACCCCTTTTAATTTTTTTTTTAATTAGCATATTTGGAAAATTTAGAATTTTTGCTACAAAAAAATGTTTTCATTACAATGGACCGAGAATGTGTGCTATTTTTAATATTTAAAAAAAAATACTTCCTTAAGTTTCCCTTATAAAAATTTTTATTTTTTAAATTATACGAAAATCATGTAAAAAGACATGTTTTTAAACCGTTATATTTTCAAAAGTACGAATCGAATATTATTGCTTTTATGCACATTAGAAAGGTAATTTTGTCTATTTTCTGCATATAATGACCGCAAAAATTTTGGTGTTTCGAAAATGCATTTTAAATGCAAATGCAGTTTTAAGTGCATTTTTCAAAACTTTTACCCCTTTAATTTTTTTTAATTATCATATTCGAAAAGTTTACAATTTTTAATACAAAATAATGTCCTCCTAATAATGGACCCACTGCGTGTACTATTTTTTAGAATTTTTTAAAAAATCACATAATTTCAGATTTTTTTTGGTTTAATTTAAAATATTAAAATTTGTTTTAAGGAAATTTTTAAAATTTCTTTAAAAATAGCACACTCAGTGGGTCCATTATTAGCAGGACATTATTTTGTAGTAAAAATTGTAAACGTTTCAAATATGATAATTAAAAAAAAATTTAAAGGGGTAAAAGTTTTGAAAAATGCACTTCAAAACTGCATTTGCATTTAAAATGCATTTGTGAAAAACCAACAGTTTTGCGGTCATTAAATGCAAGAAACGGACAAAAATACCTTTCTAATTTTCATAAAAACAATAAGATACGATTAGTACTTTTGAAAATATAACGATTTAAAATCATGTCTTTTTACATGATTTTGGTATAATTTAAAAAATAAAAATTTTTATAAAGGAAACTTAAGGAAGTATTTTTTAAAAATAAATATTAAAAATAGCATACACTCTCGGTCCATTGTAATGAAATCATTCTTTTGTAGCAAAAATTCTAAATTTTCCAAATATGCTAATTAAAAAAAAAATAAAAGGGGTAAAAGTTTCGAAAAATGCACTTCAAAACTGCATTTGCATATAAAATGCACTTTCAAACCACCAATATTTTTTCAGTTTATTAGATATTAAAATAGACTTACATACCATTCGAATGCGCTATAGATTGTTAAAATGCGATAAGTAGTTTAGAAAATACAGCTGCTCAAAGTTACACAGATTTAGCATTTTTTTTAATTTTTTTAAAAACGAAAATCGTGAATAAAATCGCGAGTTTTTCGAATATTTTCGATCTGATGGATGAAATTTGAAATTGGCTCCATAGAGTATCTGTATGAAAAAAATAACAAAAATCGGAAAACCCTCGGTCAAAAAACGCCCAAAATCACTAAATTTCTGGTGGAATGGACGATATATAAGTTTGAAAAAAAATCAAAAATTTTTTTTGTTTTTTTTTTTTTTGAAAATATCAATTTTTGTTTTTTGCCGTAAGTGAACGTTCTTTAGCAACAAATGAAAAATTTTAAGCAGAATATGTATTCAATACCAACAAAAACCCTTTTACGTAAGCTTATCAAATCTAAAAAAAAAGTTTTTAAATTTTTAGAGAAAGACCAATACCACCATAAATTTTTTTTTTTTTTCATGGTCACTTTTGGAACTGAAATACTTGAAGAACCAAAGTGAAACTTTTTGTCATTAATAAGCTAAATTATAATAAAAATTACAAAAAATAAAAAAAATAAATTTTCATTGTGTGAACTTTTTTTTTTAGACCCAATATTTAGGGCCCGGTAGTGACCCCTAAACCTTAATGAAAAAATCGTGTTATTTTCTCATGGTGCTTAATATATATTCCGGGTGGTCCGTACAAAAATTTAACTTTTGTTTTTATGAACCACCCTAATGTATACTCTAAAAAAAACTGATTACACCGTCCGACAGCCAATATTAAACATGAACCGGATGATATACGTCTGAAAGTAGAGATTTAAACTGAGAGAGTTAAACTGCATTTGCTGTTTTTCATTCCGTGATCCTGTTTCCTTTTAAAAAGACTTCAAAGTTTTAAAGGATACATTTTGTAAAATATTTTTTTTTGTATTATTTGTACTTGCCCTAGGACGACACTGGTGATGTCAAATGAAAGAGTAGGATCTCCTCTCATTTCTCCATTTTTTATTTTGCCATATCAGGATAAAACGACGTGAATAAAGTCATTTGAAAACTTTATCAAAATATTTTGTTGAAAATTTTGAATGATATTGAAGGATAAATTTTTGAAAGGACGTAACTTACGTCCTTTTTCCTGATATGTAAAAATAATAAAATAGGAAAATTAGGGGACATCCTCCTCTTTAATTTGCTATCACTAGTGATATCATAGAACAAACATTAAAAAAAATAAAATTTAATCTTTTGAAACTTTGAAGTCTTTTTAAAAGGAATCAGGATCACGAAAAGAAAAACTATAAACGCAGTTTTACTACATTTGGTATCTAGTTTCAAACGTATATTATCCAGTTCGTGTTTTACAACTTTTTTTAATTTTTGTCGGACGGTGTTATTAATAAGAAATAATTTCGCACCATTTTGTTTTTGGTGACAGTTAATGGAAAACTTTACCAAGTCATTAATTTTTATCAAAACAAAAAAGTTCAAAATCCAAAAATGGATTTTGTTATTGATTCTTTTTGGATCCTAATTAGCTATTAAATATACAAGTTTCTTCAATTTCTAAGACCATTACCTTATATGTGATTTTTTTTCTATAGTACAACGCACTGTGCGACGCACAGTGTGTTTTTTGGTAGTGTGAGTGACCAAAAATCTGTAACTTCGGAATGGTTCAATATTTTGGCTCGCAGTTTTTTGCATTTGGTTCTTTAATAATATAGCTACACTCAAAGAAAAAGCTTCTTCATATTGATGAAAAGTTACATCATTTTTCGTCCAATGTAAGTTGTCATCAATATGATCAAGCGGTGTCATCAATAACATATTTTTTTTTGAAAAATAAGAAAAAAAATAAAAAAATAAATTTTGTTTTTGTTATTTGATTTTATTTAATTTTTTTTATTTACTTATAATTGTTTGTTATTTTCTAATTTTTGAAAACTTACAACTTTTTTTTCGTATCTACCAAGATTTGAACGCCGGACCACTTGTTTGTTGGGCTTAGCCTCTATCCACTTGTCTACAGAGCTTTAACAAATAATAACAATAAAAAGCCGTTTTGTTTGTTGTGTTATTTAGCACACAACAAATAACGCTAAAACACAGACTATAAACAGACTCGACAGTAGAGTTTTATTTAAAAAAATGGGGAAAAACTAAGCGATTTCAGGATAAAACAGAGCAGTTTTTAGTCCGTTTTACGCTAACATGGCAACACTTTCTACGACTTAGGAGTGAGTGCAACAACAAAAACCGATCTGGCATCTATTTTTCTTATGGCGCGTTATATCAGTTTTCTCTTTCTAACCTAATTCGTAGAATAATTTGAAAATTTTAACCATATGGTTCAGAACTACTTTTTTGACACCTGTCACTTATGTCGAGTCTGTATTAGTCTGTGGCTAAAATTTGTGTGTTGAAATAAGCTCTGCTAAAAGCTGTGAGAGGGAAAGAGAGGGATATTGTACAATAATAAAATGTGTGTCTACAAACCACCATAAGCAAATGTGTATGTATGTATGTATATAACAAAATTGAGTCTTTACATCAGTGATACGCATTTTTGTAATTCCTATTCCCGCGGGAATAGGCGCTGCTTGTGCGCTGTCAACACACATACACTATAAAATTCTGTTGCTTAAGCAAATTTGTTGACTTTTCGCTTGCTACTACCCACACAAGCATAAATGTTATAGTATGTGTCTGCGTATCGCTGCTTTACATATACACATTAGCAAACGTTTAACGTTATCTTACTAAGTAGTGGTGCGAGATTTTCATCTATAGATAGGTGAGCTAGCTAATGCGTCGACAATAAATACTATAGCTGGAGACCCGTGGGTTCAAGTCCCAGCCAGGGCAGGATTTTTTTTATTTTTTTTTTATTGTTTTTTTTATTTTTTTAATGTTTTTTTAATATATTTATTCAATAGTTTTATTTATTTTAATATTATTTTAATCATTTAAAAAAAAAAAACATTTGAAAGGCATATATTGATGGCACTTTTTGATGATATGATGAAATGTGTCATCACTTGTTTTTTTTTTCAATTTCGATGACATTTTTCATCATATTGAAGAAAAGCTTCATCAATATGAAGAAATTTGTCATCAAAATTGATGACAGCAAGTGATGAAACCGTATCATCAATATGATGAGTGTATAAACAAATCATAAAAAATGCGTAATTCCTTTTTTACTAAAATAAAGAATAAATGGTATAACAGAGTCAGCTACACTCTAATTAAAGTGATTTCAGTTTCCTACTATAAATTGGGTAAATTTACACAATTTTCGTAATTATACTTAAAATTATTAGAAATTTACCCAATTTATAGTAGTAAATTATTTGAATTTGTTGAAATTTACCCAATTTATAGTAGGAAACTGAAATCACTTTAATTAGAGTGTAGCCCGTTCTGAAACTTTAAACTTTTTTACAAAAAAAAATTAAAAACGAATTTATAAAATCTGTTCTCACTTTAAACAAGAATATCCTTTTAACCATAACAGATACAGAGAAACCAATACCAGATTTGGAAAATTCAGACATTTTCCTATTGGAAGACATTTTTTAAATTCAAAAATTAAACAATAAATTTTCAACTCTTTCCTATTTTTGATCACTCAACTATTAAAAAAACACACTGTGCGAAGTTTAAAGTTTGTTTCTTAAGTCTTTTGTTTTTTATTAAATTTTCATTAATTCTGTCAATTTTGATTTTGAAATACTTTAAAGTAAATTAATATTAGATTTGACAGAAAGCTTTTTATTTTTTCTTAAATTTTATATTTTTATTTTTCATTCTAATATTTTACAAACAAAGTGATTTTCAATCGAGGTTCAAGTGTTTGGCTAAAGCACTTACACATGCAACGCACAAGTACAAGTAAGAGTTGTTTTATATAAAAAAAAAATAAAAACAAAATAAAACAAATAAAAAACCTTGAGGCGCATCTTGACTCTGTTTTGGTTTTTATTTTATTAAAAAGTCATTTGTTGTGGTTATTTATCAATTTTTATTTATCTTAAATATTTAGTGTGTATTTGTGTGAGTGTGAATGTTAGTTGTATGTGTAAATATTTAAATACAAATACATGGTTTCTTAAGACGTTTGCAAGGAGGAATGTCATCTGTCATCCGTAATAAAAACAACAATTTGTTGTGTTGGCGTGGACAAAGATTTGATTTTTTTCCTCATTCTATACGTGCAATTCATTTTAAAAATATTTTTGAATTCTAAAATTATTCAATCTGATGGCGTTTCAGTAGAATATTTATTAACTTAATTACATTTATATAATAAAATATCTAATAAAATGTTAAGGTAGTATAATCCACTCTAGATTTAATCTTTTATTGAGACTTTTATGATGAATTTAATATACATATCGCTCATTTACTGTAAAAGTGGCATCACTCAAGAAAACTGATTTTGTAAAAAAAACGTTTTTATAGTTATCAATTGAAAATGGGTTTCCATTGAAGAACCCCGGGACATAAAAAATGTAGTAATGACATATTCTCTTCTTAAGCGAAGAGTTTAAATGATATTAATACGAATTTTTTTACACAGTATGAAGCATGATATAACGAAGAATTCTGCATGATTAACTTAAAAACCACGTTTTTTGTGTTATGTCAATATTGTAGTAAATGAGCGATATGTAAAAGTTTAACGACAAATGTCTTTAGAAGTGACTAATCATTATTCTATAGGAATGTTGAAATGCCCAAAATATTAAACAGTTATGACTGAAACTTAACACACATATGGGGCATTCCACACCAAATGTCCAGGGAAAAGAAACATGTGTGCCGTAAATTTCTGAATAGGTTGTATGAATAGCCCTATATGGAACTAAGAAAATTGCGTTTTTGGTTTTTCAATTTTTCAAAAACTGGGCTAAGGAGGCGTGGTCAAATATTGGAAAAATGGTCAAATTTGTATCGAGTTGCCTTGATTAAATATTTATCAAATTAAAACGGAATGCACCACAATCTCAAATATTTACATTCTTGTATAGTTTTGTATTGGATTATCGGTTCAGCGGTTCGAAAGTTATGAACGAAATTATGGGTTGCCAGACGTTACTTGATTTGGCTTCCCAGTTGGCAACGTCCTCGAGCCATCCTCAGTGACGGAGCGGTGACATGTCAGAGCCACTGCTGACATCCACAAGACATCTCTATGTACTGGGTTGAGGACAGTTTCATACAAATTTTCAAAATGTCCTCACTCAAAGTCAGCAGAGGTCAGGGCTGACCTTCTGCGGACATGTCACCTAAGACTTCTTTGGGGAAATATCTGACGTAGGTCATGCAAAAATACAAAAAATTTTCGTATTTCCTTTAGTTTTTTTTTTTTACTTTTATCCATTTTCCTTTATACATTATCTTTCTCATATTTAGAAAAAACTTTTCGCCTTTTTTAGTCCCAACTGGATTTAAACCTGGAACCTCCAGTTTATTTGCCCCACACATAACTACATGTTCCAAACTTGTTATCGATAATATTGCCACCTTTTTCTAGGAAATTGAAGAGTTGCCCAGATTTAAAATTCGAATTTAATGTACTGCTATTCTGAAGACATTTCCTTTTAGACGTCTTAGAGGAATTGTCCACACTCATAAAGCAAACATTAAGTGCTAACAATGTTAGGACATGTCATCAAGGATTACCTATGATTTGTGAGCACCTGAAGACATTTCCTCAAGGAATCACTGTGGTAATTTCCTCAGTGACACATTTTCCAACTGGGTTGATTATGAAGCTTTTTTAGTCAGTTTCAAGAATCAAGAAAAAATTTTAAATTTTACACATTTTTTACTAATTGTAAAGGATATTCCAAAAAAAATAAATAAATTTTTGTTTTAGATATAAATAAATAAAAACTAAATATTAGGACGACAGAGGACATTGGAGGATACATCCACCCTCGCATTAAATGTTAACAAATTCATTTACTAAAATCTTTGCTCTTAAGTTATACAATTTTGTTTATTGTTTACATTAATAATTTATATCCACGCCCACAAAAGAGGCCAGATCGAAAAAAGTTCCTAAGCCCCTGGATCCAATTGCAAGACTTTGAACTTTTTTTGTCATAAAAAGTTTTATTTGCATAACAAAAGTTTAAAAAACCAGTGAAAATTGTTTTGTTTTTTTATAGGTTAGTTTAGTTTTTAAAGGAGAAGCTTTTTCCCCTTTTCCGATGTTGCCCATTTATGAAGTTAACCAGCCTATGCTCATTAGACATATTTGTACCAAACTTTTCACGGTCGGACGGATGAACCATTAAGACAAACAGAACTTCATTAAACACTTTCTTGGTAAATTTTAAGATTTTTTGTTTAATTACCGATTTTTAATTTCTCATCATTATTTTTATACCCTACACCACACTGTGGTACAGGGTATAATTTTAAGATTTTTTGTTTAATTACCGATTTTTAATTTCTCATCATTATTTTTATACCCTACACCACACTGTGGTACAGGGTATAATGAGTTTGTGATGATGTTTGTAACTACCCGAAATATTGATCCTAGACCCACTTTTAAGTATACCGATCGACTTAGAATCACTTTTTGAGTCGATTAAGCGATGTCCGTCCGTCAGTCCGTCCGTCCGTCTGTCCATGTAAACGGTGTAAACACGATACAGGTCGCAATTTTTAATCAATTGACTTGAAATTTGAAAGTTAAGCATCTTTTTGCCCAAGGACGAAGCCTATGATTTGAAAGTTAAGCCTCTTTTTGCCCAAGGACGAAGCCTATTGAAATTGGAAAAAATCGGTCCATATTTAGACCTAGCCCCCATACGAAGGTCCTCTTTAGTTTTAGCTCAAATGACTCTAATAACCGCATTTTTAGAGGTATCTTTTCGAAATTTGGCAGGTAATCATGTTTCATCCACACAAATCACCATTCTGAATTTTAAAGAAATCGGACCAGTTCTTCTTGTAGCCCCATACAAACCACCTTCCCGATTTTCACATAAATCTATCAAATTTCATGAAAATAGAAAATATTTAATTAAAATTTTGTTAGTGTATGTTAAACGCGTACTTTAATAACCTTATCAAATCTGATTATCATAGGACCATTTTTGGACTTAGGTCCCATGCAGGCGCGGATCCAGGGGGGGGGGGAGAATGGGATTTCTCCCCCCCCAAAATGATTTCGAAAGAAAAAAAAGAAAGGAAAGGAAAAAAAGAAAAAAAGGAAAGGAAAAAAAGGAAAGAAAGAAAATGACTAGAATGTAAAAAATGCTTAGGGGATTTATGTGTATGCTGATAATTTACGTCAGCATACGTAGCCTTAGGATAAAATGTTTCAGAATTTAAAAAAATTGCATATGAAAAACTTAGATGGCGATAGAGTCATAGACATTTTCTAACCGAATAACTTTCCTTATAATTTCCTATGGAAAAAGTATTATTTTTTATAGAAAAATGTTTCAAAATTTTAGACTTTACCTTTAGAAAATATTTTGATACTATTTGACTTCGAATATAAGAACTTTTTCAATTTAAAAATTAACTCAAATTTTATAAAAAATTTCGTATTACATTTCTATAGAAAAAACCCCTCAGCACCTGAGAGTTTTTCCTTAGAAAAAATGTTTCAGAATCTGCCAAAATTTTTCTGCAAAAAAAATCTCAGAATCAGATAACTTTTCTACAAGAAAAACGTCTCAGATTTTGAGTTTTGCGAATTTTTTAATAGGAAAAGTTTATCAATATCAATGGTTCCCAACCTTTGATTCTCGCCCCACTGGGGGGCAATTTGAATGCTACAGGGGGGCAACGAGCAAATTTTTAAGACTTTTTTTTTGTCAAATAAACTAAAAAAAACTGATTTTAGTCAAATTATTTAGTTGATTGTTGGAAACTTTTTCTAAAAACTTTTTAACAAAATGTTTGCTTACCCTCACTAAGTTTTGAATTTGGTACAAATTTGAAAAATTAAAAAATTTTTCTTGAGTGAAGGGGGGACATTGTAGTTTTTTTAACTTAAAAGTGGGTAATGGCGCAAAAAAGGTTTGGAACCATTGATCAAGATCTATTAATTTTTTATAGAAACCATGTTTTATAACTTTTCTATAGAAAACTATATCAGAAGCTAAGATTATTTTTTGTATGAAAAATCATTCAGAATCAGAACATTTTTCTGTTGGAAAATTCTGAGAATTTGTATATAGGTAATGTGTCTCTGAATATGTAAATATTATTTTAAAAAGTGTCTAATAATAATAATTTTTCTATATGAAAACTGTTTCAAAATCTAAGAAATTTAAAACACTAGATGACATTAAAACCGTAAATATTTTCTATCAAAAAATGCTGCAAAAATTTAGGATTTAAGTTTTAGAAAAGAGCAAATATTTCAGAAATGGATTATTTTTCTATACGTAAACTATTTTAGAATCTAAAAGCTTTTCTTTAGTAAAAATGTATCAACATCTGTGAAATTTTGTAAATTAAAAACTAATAATACATAAAATTTTTTTTCGACATACATATTTAAGTTTTTTATATACTACTAGAATTTTTATATAGAAGTTTACGGGTCTTTTCGCATTTGTGATTGGCTATGACTGAGTATAGGTCCGCTTTTTTTACTATAAACGGTCTTGCTTAGGAATTTAATCGGTCCGTTAGGATTCCCTCGTGAAAAATATTTCTTGAGTAAAAAAAGTTCCTCGAAATCCAAAAGGTTGAATCCGCGCCTGATTTAAATACTTTCAGTTTATTTTTGTGTTTTAATTTGTTCAGACTACACCCCCCCCCTACCAACCACAACGAAACTTTTTTTGTCTTCCTTGCATACATTTTTTTTTTGGTAAAAAAAATCTCCCCCCCCAAATGAAATTCCTGGATCCGCGCCTGGGTCCCATGTGAAAATTTCGCCCGATATTCAGTTGAAGCGGTTTATTGTCAACAAAAAAAGCCTATTCCACCCAAATTTGATTTGTGAGTGCTTTTTACACTTATTAAAGATTTGACAAAATATAGATCTAATTAGTCCATGTTTGAACTTGGGACCCATTTTTCGGGAAACTCTGGTGCAGGGTATTATATGGTCGGTCTTGACCGACTATAATTTTCTTACTTGTTTAATTTTCGATTAGTTTCTTCTACAAATTTTTTTAACGAAATTTTTTACAAAAATTCTTTTCAAAATTTTTTTTTTTTTTTTCAAATAAAGTTTTTTGCAACAATTCGCATTTTTTTTTTTATTTCCTGATTTTTTCTAAGCTCTTTTAGATTTTTCTGAATTTTTCTGGATTTTATGATGGCGAACATAAAATGACCTCGAACTAGAACAAACACTTTTCAATTGCACAATTTAAAGGTCGAACTTTTATTTTTTTTTTATATTTTTTATAGCTAATTTTTATTATTCTTGTTTTAGAAGCAAAAACATAAAAACTGCATTTAACATTTTCCGACGGAAAACATGCAGAAATCACCCTGTTTTCATACTTGGTTGTAATGTTGTTCAGATTTCTCTTATTTCTTTCTTACTAGTATGATAGAAATAGGAATATGAATATTTTCAGGCCGATTTATATGTATCATTAAGAGGAACAAAACAAAGTTGATTGTAAAAACTAAAAAAAAAATAAAAATTTTTAGTGTAAGACCCCAACGCACAGTGCCACATTTGGCCAATCTAGGACGACAAAAATCCAATTTTAATTATATTGACTTAAAATTCGGTATAAATGTTCGTTTTGACTTCGAAAATAATATTATGAAAAATGTGGGAGGCCGGTTAAGGGCCACGCCCACTTTTTTTAAAATTTGTAATTTTGGTTATAATTTCTTTAAATTTCGTATATATACTCTCAATGACAGTAGAAATAATATCACAAAAAAAGGGGGCGGTCAGACAACTGCCACGCCCACTTTTTTAAAATATGTTTAAAAAATATGTAAAAACAAGGTTTACATATCGCCCCACTGTAGTCGGCGTCGCAGACGGTCGCAAAAGTTAGCCGTTGAAATAAATACTATGGATATTGGTCAATATATCTGAAAAAGTCCGGCGACCAATACGGACCAAACACAAAAGTTTTATTCCATCAAAAAAAATAAATATATAATTTTCTTTTCAAAAATTTGTATTTTGTTAAAAATTTAATAAAAAATAGAAAAATTTGTTTAAAAAAAAAGAAAAGATATGACTTAAAGCATTTAAATATCCTTTAAAATTACAAAAAAAGAGTGGATAAATATCTCTTTTGTTCAAAAGTTACAACAGTTTAAACTCGACTTAATTTATGCGAAATAATGTACACTAGTTACAGGATTTTACAAAATGCAACTTTATGCACCCACCTGTTAGTAACGAACAGAATTATCGATCTTATATGATTATTTCCGTGCTATTAGGAATGTTCTATAATACATACAAACATATCATGAAAATCGGGGAACTTTTTTTTTTGATTTTTGTCGTGCTAGATTGGCCAAATGTGGCACTGTGCAACGGTTCTCAATTTTTTTTTAAGTTAATTTTGAAGCTGAATGCCTTATCCCAATAAAATAAAATTTTTTGTCGTTAATAGGATAATAAAGTAAAATAATTATTTAAAAAAAAACAAGTAGAAAAGTTAAATTCGACTTTGCCGAATCTATGAATACCCCCCACAATGCATTTTTTTAAATGGTAGTACATTTTTTTACGTGAAAAATTTAACAATTTTGATAAGAAATATTTTATTTTGAGTAAAAAACTCTTTTTTGTCATTTAAAAAAAAAAAAAAAACAAATTACTATTTTTTTTTTTTAGTGTAAAATTTTTTTCGAGTGTAATGTTTTTTTTTACTGTAAAAATATTTCTGAGTGAATACACGTACGTATGTACACAAAATATTGTCATTTTGTCACTAAATTTTTTTTTGTGTAAATTTTTTTTTGAGTGTAAATTTTTTTTTGAGTGTAAAATTTTTTTTGAGTGTAAAATTTTTTTCGAGTGTAATTTTTAAGTTACCAATGCTTTTTAAACTAAACAAGTTTAAAAAGCATTGCTTTAAAATTTAACAAGTTTGAAAAGCATTGCTAAGTTACAACCAATGCTTTTAAAACTTGTTAAAACACGTGGCATTTTAGATGAAAATAATCTGAAATTCAGGGTTTTGCTTATAACTTTTGAACCACTGCACGGTGGTCAATTCCGGCCAAAAATCAATAACTTCCTTATTTCTGCATGTAAATAGCTGAAATTTAAAATTCAAATTAAGAATAACATATCTGATACCTTGCCCAAATTTTGGACCTACAAATACAGGGGTTGGCCAAATAACCATGGACGTCACAAATGTATCAAACATGTCTGCTATATGCAGACATTTATATCCAGCAAAAATTTTATATCCGAATTAAGAACAATATATCTGATCTCTTTTCAAAACGTTGTACATACAAATATAGTGGTTGGCCAACTAAGCATGGACGTGTCAAATGTATCAAACTAATTAAGGTGGGGGTTGGAACTAAAAGAAACAGCTTTAGTGTTAGCAATTGAAAAAAAATAGATACGCAATACTTTTTAATTCTGTTTTTTTTTTTTGAAATATTAACAATCGTAATATTTTTAAAAGTTTAAAAGACAAAGAATTGCCAGGGTTTCCAGGTAATTGTGGGATGCTATTTTTAAAAAAACAAAATGGCCGCAGTTGTACAGCAAAAACTACTGAACCGATTTTGATGACATTTTTTTTTTTTTTGATTTGTAGATTATTTAATTTTCTAATACTTATCGTGACAATTTTTTTAAAATTTGACCTAATTAATATTTGAATGAAAGAAGAAATTGAAATTTTTGTATTTTTTAAGTTTACGTTAGCATATCTTTAACAAAAATTAGCATATCTTCCAAAAAAATGGCCACGTTAAGTGCTTGAAAATTTTATTATCTACAAATCAAAAAAAAAGAATTCATCAAAATCGGTTTAGTAGTTTTTGCTGTAAAAATGCAGCAAATTGTTCCCTTTAAAAAAATAACACACGGTTAACTGGCAACCCTGAAAATTCTATTTGACCAAATTTTGTGTTATGAAATTTTTCAAAATACTAAAATGTTCTTTCTTTCAAATGAAAAAACAGAATTTAATAATATTACGTATTTATTTTTTTAGCTGTTTAAAAATTGCTAACATTAAGGCAGTTTTTTAGTTTCAACCCCCCTTAAACCACATTTTTTTTTTTTTATTTCGTCTTTTTTTAGGTTTTTTTAACTCAAATCTATGGGTTTTAAGTTAGCATCTCTTCACATTCCCTATTTTGGTGGAGTTTGTAGGTTTAAAAAAGTCCACCATTTGAATGTGGGTGTGGAACAAGGTGCTATAATCCAAACACCAAATTGTATAGGAGAAGCAAAAAACTAAATAAGTCGCGAAAAAAATTAAATTTCTTAATTTTCTTTTTGCAGATCGACAAAGATTGACCATTTGCATCTATGTACAAAATTTCATAAAAATAGAATGAGCGGAAGTAGCAAAAAATTGTATGTGAAATTTTGTTCTAGTGGAATAAGGTGCTATGTTACAATTTCTACTAGGAATTTCAATACATTTGCCAAGTAGTTTTATGTTTTTTGTGTTATTTTTTAAAAATTAAAATTTGGCATGATGAATTCTGCAAAATTTAGACGGGGTCCAGCAATACTAATTTATATATAAGAATAATAAAAGGTAGTTAATTTAACAAAAAACAAGTGGTTTTTGATTTATTTTGAACAGATTTTCGCGTAATGGGTTAAAAAAATTTTGCACAATTTGTAATATAAGTTAATAACCATTCAATTTTATAGTTTAAACTCAAAAATTGGATAGATTATCTAAATCCGCCCTTAGTATTTCGTAAAATAATATTGTGTTTTTGTATGGATATAGCACCTTTTTCCATATTCACACTTTAACTATAGATAGATTAGATATGAAAGCGTTTTTTGCCAAACCAATGGGCACATGTTAAAGCCTGGGATGTTTTCTACACGTTAACTATCCCACATGTAAGAATTTTGATATACCACCTTTAGTTTAACTGCAAAAAACATGTTAGTATTCGGAGAAAAATATAAAATATTTCCAAAAATAGCTAAAATTAAACTTTTAAGGTCAATTTTATGACCTAAAACGACCAAGTTTTTAACAGATTTGTTTGCAAAAAGGTCGAACTATTGAAGGAATTTACGATTTTGCAAAAAAACGCGATTTCAAAAAATTGGATTTTAGCACCTTCTTCCACACACACATTCATTTGTAAAAAATGAGTCCACTGAAAATGCTCTGGTTTAAAGAATCGGTAAAAGTAGGGGCTGAAATTTAAAATACTTACTTTTAATAGTTAAAAGTACAAGCTGCTTTTTATAGCTAACCTCTAAAAGCCTCTAATTGATTTTTATGGGCTTTCAAAATTTATTTTTTTTAGAGTTTTTTTTTAATTTTTATCTAATTTTCATACACATCACTTTAAGACAAAAACGCACACAAAATCTGCAAAAACCACATGGAATGATTATTTACTATAGGAATTTAAAATCTATGAGCGAACTTACAAAAATAATGTGAAGAAAAATGCATGGCCAACTTTTATTGAACACTAAAATATACATTTTAAAAAAAGGTTAAATGAGAAGCAAAAAATACTCCACTTTGCACCGCTATGGACAATAATATAGTGTTACAAGGCCCAAAAAAAGTTTTAAGTTGTATGTTTTGAAGTATTAGCTATAATATAGCATCAAAATTTCATCAAGATTTAATAAAAAAATAAAATGATTTTTGGCCGGAATGGACCACCGTGCACTGGACCGATTGAGCTCAAATTTAATACCAAACAGACCCAGGGAACGGCAAAGATACATGCCAAGCTTCAGTAGTCTCATTGTTGTCTTTCGAAAGTCATCGTGTTTTTTATCTCGTAAATTCGCGAAACACCCTTGCCGAAATTTACTCTTTTGCTCATAACTTTTGAACCACTGGACCGATTTGGCTGGATTGCAATACCAACCTGACCAGGTAAATGACAAACATATATGCCAAACTTCAGTAGCATCTGTAAAGTCTTTCAAAAGTTAGCGTGTTTTCTACGGACAGACAGACGGAGGGACGGACGGACGGACGGACATCGCTAGATCGACTTAAAATCGATCGAGGATCATAAATATATATACTTTATGGGGTCCTAGACCAATATTTCGAGGTGTTACAAACGGAATGACAAACTTATATATACCCTCTATCACTAGAGTGGAGGGTATAAAAAAAAAGTTTTTTAGTTTGTATATTTTTTTTAAGGTCCAACTTTAACCTCCTAGCAGAATCGGACCTAAATTGGACGAAATTCAACAAAAGTAATTTTTCGAGTCACCCTAATGTGCATGTTTCTTAAGTCTATTGTTTTTAATTTAAAAAAAAATCCAAACATGTTGGATTGCATCAACAATTGTTTGATTTATTTGTTAATTTTATTTAAACAATCATAGCAAATCAATGTCAAACAAATACGTAATGCAATATTTTTTTCTAGGCTAATTTTAAAATTTATATGCCAAACATCAATCCAAATATGTATAGTGTAGGTATTTACTCGTATTATATAAAATCAAAAGTAATGACCAAATTTCAATTGATTTTTATTTGTTTTTTTTTTTTTGCGAAAATCACATAAAAATTTCTTTAAACAAATAATTTACAAAAAACTACACGTATGGCAATAAAATTTAACAGCAAATAACATTAATAATAAATGATAAATATTGCAAAAAAATAAAATATTTATATATTAAATATTCATTAAATGACAATATTTTAATAGTGTTTTTTGTTATGCAAACTAATATTTCTATTTCGTTTTTTTTTTTTATTATTTAAATAATAAATTATTCTAAAGAAGATGCTTGTAGTTAAGTACTAAATATAAACTAAATGACATCATTTGGAATTTCTTCTTTTTTAAAAAAAAAAAAAATATTTTATCAAGATTAGCATTCAATGATTAAAAATCACAATTCATTACACATAACAACAGTTTTTTGTATTCTGAATCTGTTTAACATTTTAGCTTACATTTAATCATTTTTGGGATTATAAATAAGGAATTTTTTGAATCTTTAAGTTAAAATTGAAGTTAAACAACAGTAGCCCTGTTTTCGAAAAACCGCATATACTATGTTAACATTAACCGTTAAACCGAAAACGTATCTACGAATAACAAAATTTACTTGGCATCTGTTGTTGAATGTCAAAATTTATTAAGGAAAATATCTGTATTTCGTTACAAATTATCACTGATAACATAGTGATACAAAATAAAATTTTCGAATCGGAATGGGATTAAACCAAACTCAAATGAAAGTTGACATTTTCCATGACAAAACCCATTAGGGTTTTTTTAGTTCAGTGCGAGATTTTGTTTTACACGCATTTTTAATTGGAGATTTTAAAGCATTTTAAGTTTTTGTATACTCAGAGTTGGGCCCGAATCATTGAGTCATTGATTTTTTCATGTAAAATGCTTTCTTATGTCGACTTCATTGAATCATTAAATCCTTACAAATTTCAACACACAAAAAAAAATCCAATGAACGACTTTCTCAGTATTTATGAACAAATTCATACAATTTACTTATTAACTTTTTCATAATATTTATAAACTTTTTCATAGTATTTATGAATAAATCAAAATATGTGAAATTTAAGAACTATTTAGCATTTTTCATAAATACTAGTTTTCGAGCAATTCGTGTTTGCAGATTCCAAAAACCGCTATTCTTTGTTTACAAAAAACTGGTGGTAAAAAGAATTGGAGGTCAAAAAATGTGTATTTTTTCTACTGTACTTAAAAAATTTCACTGTTTGTTTGGGTTGTTGGAAAAATTATTTGTTCACTGAATAATATCTATTGGACCTTGTTTTAAATTTTTAATGTTTGAACTAGGAAAAAATCGATTTGAAAATATTTTTAAAAAATGTTCTAAAAAATGTCTATAAATAATTTTATTTTCCAGATCGACCCTCGTAGCACATATATTATTTACTCAATCTGGACGCCATTAAGCTTAAATTAAAGCTTTATAAATTACCTACATAACATTTTTTAAAATAATACTCATTTGATAATAATAATATTTAGTATTGTTAACTTTGTTCTTAACAAATTACATCTATTATAAAAAAGTTTCCAATGTATTGTCGCCCACTGTATGTGTTTTTTCATATCTTTCATAGTTTTCGAGAAAATTCGAATATAATAATTTTTTGCAATTCAACCGTGATTTTTGCAAAAAGTTACTAAATTATTCTTAGACATCCCAAATACATATTAAACAAGTAAAAAAGTTAAATTCGGCCTTGCCGAATGTAGTGATACCCTCCACAATTTCAAAAAGATTATTGCATAAAACTTTATTTAAAAGGAAATTACTTTTGAAAAAAAAAAAATTTTTGAAAAAATTTTGGGAAAAAAATCCGCGATTTTTTCTTTTTTTGTCAAAAAAATATGTTCGTACTTGTTTAAATACCATTTGGTGTTCAATTATGTTCACATATGCCAACCAGAAGCCGAATTAAAGCATTTTGTATTTTTAGGTTATGTTGAATGTACTGAAATTTTTGAGGTGTGCTGACATTTTCGTTCATAACTTTTGAACCGATATCGCTCAAATGCAATACCAAACTTCTCGGGAGAACTTCCAATAAATATGTTAAGTTTCAGTCATCTCTGTGCAATATTTTGTCCGCGACAGCATTTTCCACAGACAGACGGACAGACGGACAGACGGACAGACGGACATTGCTAGAATGTCTTAAAATCGATCGGGCATCATGAATATATATACTTTATGGGGTCCCAGATCGATATTTCGATGAGTTACAAACAGAATGACAAACTTATATATACCCTCTATCACTAAGTGGAGGGTATAAAAAAATATGGTATTCGCACTTTTACGCTAAAACTGTTTCCGACCACCCGTGCGGTAAAGCAAACTCAACATGTTAAATCAGAATATTAAACAAAGTAGATTTTTTTAGTGTTATTATTTGTTTTTTATACTTTAGCTAATTGTAAGTGGATAGAGGTTAAGCTTCACGACCAACTGGTACGGTGTTTAAATCTCGGCGGGAATAAATTAAAAATAACATATAAATTTTTAAAATAGAAAATTGTTAATAAATAAAATAAAAACCAAAATAAATAAATAAAATTGAAATAATAAAATAAATAAAAATAGAATTGAATAATAATTTTTTTTCATAGCCTATGAACTTTTTCATAGGTTTCTGGTTTCTATGAATTTATTTCATATATTCTATGAAGGGCATCATTGGCTGATTTCTAATGATTGTTTTCAATGTACGTTTTCATAGCCGTAATGAACAAAATTCTTTCAGTGTGGCTTTATCTCAACATTTGATGCAACCAACATTTTACAGAAAAAAACTATGTAAATTTACAGAGTTTAGTTAAATACATGTTATTTTGTAAAATTTTTATAAGATTTTTGAAAAGATTGAAAGAAATGATGACAAGAAAATACACATAAAATTTTTATGTTTTTACAGAAAACTGTTTTTAACTATGAAATTAAGATTACATAGAAATAAGTAATAAACTTAGTTTTTTGGTTATAAAAAATTCAGAGTATTTGGCTTAAATCTGTATTTTAGCAGAAAACTCTGTTAATTATCTGTAAAATTAAGATTACGAAGTTAAAAGTAATATAACAGATAAAACTTTGTTTTTTTGTCACAACAAAATACAAAGTATTTTCTTTAAATCTCTATTTTGACAGAAAACTCTGTCAAATATCTGTTGAATTGAGATTACAGTAATTTTACAGAGTATTTTATAGAGTTATTATTTTGAGTGTAACGTTTGGAATACTTCCTAACAGTTTTTCTATGTGAAAAATGTTTCAGATTCTAAAAAAAATGCCTTAGAAAATATTAGAAGTTTTAGAAACTTGTAATTTTTTAAAATCTAAAAAACTTCTTTGCAAAAAATGTATAAGGATCTGAGGATTTTTGTAAACGAGAAAATTCCCAGAATCTGAGAATTATTTTAATATATGAGAATTATTTCAGAATTTTTCTACAAGAAAAGCTCATCAGAATTTGAAAATTTTCATACATACAGAATGTCTCAGAATCTTAGAATATTTAATTGAAAAAAAATCTAAGAATCTGAAACATTTTCTATAAGAAAAATATTGTATCTGAGAATTTTTCTACCGAAAATATGGCCCGAGAGTTACAGAGCTTCTTTATATGGCTTTTATAATCTCAACAAGGCAAATGTCGCAAAAATGGGTTATAACATTTTAGAATCGAATAGATTTTCAGTAGCAAAAATGTCTCAATATCTAAAAAATTTTGTAAAGGAAATTTGTATAAAAATCTAATATGTACTTTTAGAGTGACATTTTTGCTTAACTTTTGGTTTTGCCAAGTGTCCGGGCAAATTTTTATTCTACTAGACCTAAAAAATACTAATTTAACCCGTTGATTAAATTAACCCGTGGCGCCGGGCGATCAAATTATGGATTTTTGAAAATATGTGTATTTAAAAATTTTAATACGAATATAAAAAAAATTAAAATTGGTCAAACGTTTTCGAGATGTCGTTATTTGTAATTTGAAAAAAAATGCGGTTTTTTTACGGTCAAAAAAATTTAAAAACAGAAATTTAAAATTTTTCCGTTGCCCTTTTCATAGAGCTTGAGATAAGCTTTTATATAAAATTAATTGGAGCCACATCTGATAATTTTAACCCATGTCGCCCTTCGATTAAAGTTTTGGTTTTTTTGAAAGTTTTCACCAAAAACTCTAAACTTTGATCAAAGGGATCCATGGGTTAAAATGATCTGATGTGACTCAAATTAAGTTTAATTGAAAGTTTTTCTCAATCTCTATAAAAAAGTCAGTGGAAAAATTTTGAGATTTTTCTTTTTTTTTAATATTTTGAACGTAGGAAAAAACCGAAAACAAAATATCAAAAACTTATTTTGAATAAATCCTGGAAAATTTCTGGAAATTAATCAAAAGTAAAATTTTTCTCAGTGTAGATATATACTTTTACTAGAGAATTGTAAATTCAGAATCTCAATATGCAATTAAAAAAATTTATATATTTTTTTTAATCATTAATCAAACTTTAGTTTGTTTATTTGTCATGTTGTTTAAGTCCGTCTCAAATAAAAAAATCAGACAGAATACATCGTTGGTTTCTTTTTTTTTTGCTAAATATTTATATGGTTTTAAGTAGTTTCAGTCAGGTAGTTCTTAAAGCTTTGATTTTAAATTCTTTAAAATTTTTTTTTTAGCTTTTGTATCTGAGTCATATTGAGGTTTAGTGTTTTTTGTTCTGTCGTTTTTTTTCACAACAACTTTAAAAAGCAGCTACAAAGAGTTATCGTAAATTAACATTTGTTTTGTTTTTAAATAATATTTTTTTATATGTTTTAGAAAACATTCTAATATTCTTTTTAAATGTGGTTATATGTTGTTGTTTTTTGTGTTAATTACAAAATTATCGCTTAATATGTTTTAAGGTACCTACAGACGACGCAATATTATGTACAATATTCAATTATATTGATGGTGTGTGGGTTAGATTGACCATTGTACAATCGTCAATCTTACCCACACACGATCAATATAATTGCATATTGTACATAATATTGCGTCGTCTGTAGGTACCTTTAGCACAAGTGGCAAAGATTATAACAATAATGTAGCATCAATGATATTTAATATTAGTAAGAAATAGTTGTTATTGTACATATTTTATAATTTTAAATTAGAAAACCACGTAGGTTTATAAATAATAATATATTATTTACAATCATATAATTAGTTAATTATTAATTAATTTCACAATGCTAGTAAATCATTTTAATAAAAACTAACTTCGACTTTCATAAATTGAACAACATCGAATTCATGGCTAAATATACAATGAGCTCACGCTAATCAGTATAAATTGATTGCTAAGACCCACTTGGACAGCCAGATTTAAAGCAATATTTTGTTTGGCATAAATTAAAAGCTTTAAGGGATTGGTCATATGTTAAAGCTTTAAAGCTCTTTTAATCCATATCTGAGGTCGAAACATAAATCCGCCTGGGCTGTCTAAAAGTTTAATTTCTGGACAAATCTTTATATTTCGAAACATACACACAAAAAAAAATTTTCCAAAGAACGATTTTCATAGTATTTATGAACAAATTCATACAATTTATTAATTTTTTCATAATACTTATAAACTTTTTCATAGTACATATTTATGAAAAATGTTAAATGTTCTCAAATCTCACATATTATGATTTATTCATAAATAAGTCTGAAAACGATTTTGACCAATTATCTTTCCGAATCAAGAAATTTGCTTTAAAATGGCATCGATTTGTTTTTGCATATTTTTGCATATTTTGGTTAAAATGCATATTTTTGCATATTTTAGGTTTAAGTGCATATATTGTGCATATTTTCAACTTTTAAGTGCATATTTTTGCATATTTTGATATAAATTAGCTAAAACACAAATTGAAATTTATTTGTTTCAAAAACTATTTTAAATTTTAAAAATTTATTTTGAAAATAAGAAAAATTTTTGTTTGCTTTTTATTTTTTTTTTGTATAGCTTGTCCGAGTTTCTAAAAAAACCCTGCTTATATAAAGTTTTAAATGTTGCTATTTAAGCCCGGTGTTATTTTTTGCTTTTTTAAAAAGTTTTTCGAATGAAAACAAGACTTTTATTGCACACATTTTATTTTTTAGTGCATATTTTTAGGTTTTTTAGTGCATATTTTGAATTTTTTAGTGCATATTTTAAGCGCATATTTTCGATTTTTTAGTGCATGAAAATCTTATCCCTATTGATCAGTAATCAGTGATTCTAGCGATGTCTGTCTGTCCAAACCAAAAGATCTAGAACCATGTCTTTTTGTTATAGGTTAATTTCGTAAAAGGGCAGAATCGGTAAAGGGAAGAACTAAACCTACCTCTAAAAAAACTAATTTTCTAACAGTTCCTGTTTACTTTTGTTAAACATGTTAACAATCAAAAGTTGTTTTAATATTTTTTATACCTCATGATATAACGAAATAAAAATATATTTATTCGGCCTTTATATATATTCGATTAGAGTGTTGTTTTAGTTCGAGGCCCAAAACTTCTATTTATAATATTCTTATAATCAGTGGCGGGTACAGCTTTTGAGAGGGGATTTTTTTTTTGTTTACTTCTAATAAAAATAATTATCCATTTACCATTGTCGGACAAGCACCAACAGGGATTTTTTTTGCAAAAAAAAAGAGATGGGAGAGCTATAAAATCATAAAATTTACATTCACGAGGACTTAAATATTCCGTTAGTAAGAGAAGAGTTTATAGCAGTGGTGCCCAAAAAGAGAAACGATAATATAATGGTAATTTTTAACAAATTTGAGAGTGTATTAGTGCTATTGCTCTGAAAGAAATCTACGCTTTGTTATAACAACAATAAATATTATTTGTGTAGTTTTTTATCAAACAAAGCGAAATCGACCTGCTTCTTTGAATGATGGCAAACAACTAAGGATTTTTTTTACGCCGTCTGTTGTTAGTTTCGTTGTCGTTCAGATTGTGTACGTGTATCTTCGTCGATCTCTAACAAATGTTTGGGCACCATTGGTTTATATGCATCAGAACGAAATACTTGGAAAAGCTTAGCAACCACCCAAACCCATTGGCAAGAGCCCTTACCCGGACCCAAACGTACACCAGACTGGAACGTGCAGACTTACCGCCCATTTAATTTAGAGGCCCGTTCTTCAAAATGGCTCCTTGGGAGTAACTAGTATTTAAGTTAGTTTTTTAAGATTTACACACTTATTGTTAGGTCAAGAATGGGCAGATTCAATAATCAAGATAATAAAGAATTTAAAAAAATAATAAAATTTAGTAGTCTTTTCCAAACATCAAAAACTTTCTTAATGAAAAATGTTTCAGAATCTGAGACTTTTTTCCTCTAGACAAATTTCGGATACTAAGAACTTTTTTCACAGAAAAAGACTCAGGTTCTTAAACCTCTTACTATAGAAAAAGTTCCATACTCAGTTTTGAAATATTTTTCCAATAGAAAATTTCTCAGACTCTGAGATTATAGAAAAAGTTTTATAAAAAAAAGTTTAGATTCTGAGAACTTTTTCCAATACAAAAAGTCTCAGATTCTAAGAACTTTTTTCTATCCAAAAAGTCTCAGATTCTGATAACTTTTTCTATACAAAAAGTCTCAGATTCTGAGGCTTTTTTCCTATAGAAAAAGTTGATATTCTGAGATCCTTTCCTATAGAAATTCTGAGACGTTTTCCCATAAGAAAGTCTCAAGTTCTTAGACCTTTTTCTTATATAAAAAAGTCTAAGATTTTGGCACATTTCCTAAAGAAAAAGTCTCTGATTCTGAGAACTTTTTCCTATAGAAAAAATTCTTAATTCTGAGATCTGTTTTCTACAGAAAACAGAACAAGTAGAACAAGTAACAAATGCTGAGATCTTACTCCTATAAAAAAAAGTCTTAGATTCGAAGACCTTTTTCCAATCGATAAAGTCTTAGATTCTGAGACTTTCTTCCAATAAAATATGTTTCAGCTTCTGAGACTTTTTTCAACAGAAAAAGTCTCAGATTTTGAGACCTTTTTCCTATAAAATAAGTCTCAAATTCATAGATTCTGAGACCTAGAAAGTCCCAGATTCTTAGCCGTTATATATAGAAAAAGTCTCAGATTCTGAGATATTTTTCCTATAGAAAAAGTCTCAGATTCTGAGACATTTTCCAAAAAAAAAAGTCTCAGATTCTGAGACATTTTTCCTATAGAAAAAGTTTCAGATTCTGAGACATTTTTCCTACAGAAAAAGTCTCAGATTCTGAGACATTTTTCCTATAGAAAAAGTCTCAGATTCTGAGACATTTTTCCTATAGAAAAAGTCTCAGATTCTGAGACATTTTTCCTATAGAAAAAGTCTCAGATTCTGAGACATTTTTGCTATACAAAAAGTCTCAGATTTTGAAATATTTTCCTATAGAAAAAACCTCAGATTCTGAGAAATTTTTCCTATAGAAAATTTTTACTACCCGGATAAAAATAATGTATACAAGCTCATGTACGATCATATATGATAATTTATGGTAAGGGTGGGCCAATATATGATCGCATATTATCATATGTTTTACCATATATGGTCATATAGTGAATAAGCGCCAATTTTAATATATGTTCATATCTGATCATATATGTTTTCGAATTAATGATGTATGGTCAGATGTGTTCATATATGCTCATATACAATTCATTTTTAGCCGGGTATAGAAATTTTTTCTATAGGAAAAGTTTCATATCTGAGACATTTTTCCTATAGAAAAAGCCTTAAATTCTGAGCCATTTTGACTATAGAAAAATTCTCAGATTCTGAGACATTTTTACTATAGGAAAAGTCTCAGATTCTAAAACATATAAAATTCCTTTTCATAATTTGAACTTTGAGATTGACAGATATTTGTTCACAAAAAATTTTCAGATTTAGTCCCATTTTTCCTTAAAAAATTTTCCGATTTTCGTTATAAATTTTTTTCGCATAAAGTTTTTTTTATATGATTTGTAGCGAAAAGTTGGAGGAGGAGTCAGTGAAGCACTTGTTATGTAAATTTTCGGGTTTGATCAGAAGAAAGGACGTACTAGCCTTTGAACGTGGGGGTCGTGGGTTCGATACCCACCAGAACCCTTGTTTTTTTTTCGCTACAACGAGACGACGGTCATTGTTACCAGTTCTCGGTTAGGTTGAATTTATAAAAAAAATTAGTTTTATTTACAACTAAGAAAAAATAGAAAAGAATAAATAAAAATAATTGATAATGTGATCGAAACTATTATTATTATTGTTATATAGTATTAGTAAAAGATTTGAAATATAGAAGGGATTCAGAATGGCAACACTGTATTTGCGAGTGCTGTTTTGTCAACCTGTGTAATAAATAAATTTGTAAACGTTTCTCGCAAAGGGGAAGATGTTTTCCACTGGCCAATGGTACCGAGAATTGAGAAGTAACCGATATTTAAAGCACTTCCATAAACGGTACCATTCCATTCTTGTATTCATTAGGAATTTTATAAATTTTTATTTGAAAAATATTTTTTTCCGGGTATTAATTTTATAATTTTTTTTAAAAACTCATGATTATGTCAATAATCATTTTCACTTTTTAAAATACAAAATGTTAATAAAAAAAAATTCTTGAGTCGATGCCAAATTAAATTAATTATTCCAAACACATAACAAATTCTTTTGCGCTTACAATTTACCACAGCACATACGATCGATGTATAAGGAATTACAATTTAATGTAATGTTGTTTTTTTTTTTTTTTTTTTGTTTTTAACCAAGTTGTCTGTCTGTCAGTCAGTTAACAATTTGACTTAAAGACACAAGTTTTATTTGTTGTAGGAGTTGAATTTATAAAAAATAATTTTTATTTTTTTTCGGTATAAAACCAACACGAAAGATAGTTTGATACATTCATTGTATAAAAAGTACAATGTGATACCAAATAAAGAAGAAGAAGGGAATGGCTTTAAAGTAATAAAAAAAATGACATGTATAAATATCAAATTGGTCAATGTCGACTATGTAACACCCTATTTCAAAGATTTGTTTATTAGAGATGAGTTTAAATCATTCTAAACTCAAAAAAAAAAGACATAACTTAAATTTGTGGAAACAATTTCCTCTAAAATAGTTCACGAATTTTCCTAAAATGTATTGCAATTTTACTATAAAATGGCGTTGCGTTCCAAATGACGCTATAAATATCTTCACAGACGGCTTCAAACTATCGAAGGGAGTGAGAGCGAGATTAACTACCGACGTCTGTGATGTGCGACGATCTTTTAGTTTAGTTTGAGCTGTTCCAGGCTGAAATAGTTGCTAAGTATAAATAAGGCTGCCTTACAATTTCTTGGAGAATCGAAAAGAAAAATAAACTTTTCGTCGACAGTCATGCTGCACTAAAAGCTCTTTTGTATATAATCAAAAGTCGTTTTTGAGTGTTACGAGAATCTTCAAAAGCTATCCGGCAATAACCTCGTATCTCTTATATGAGTACCTGGACATAAGGGAGTAGACGGGAACGAGAAAGCTGATGAGCTTGCAAAGTTAGTTGCAGATGGGGTAGGAGATTTTGTTCATATTGAACCCCGATGCAGTACTACAGATCGAGAAGTGCTTGTTAGTGTATTTCCATGGCGAACAGGAAATGGCTTGAGTTAAGTACAAGCAGAATGACCGGAATAATCTGGCCGCGTAACGAACTCAGAAGAATTCGCTATTAAATTTCTCTTAACAGAAGGAAATGTCGTTTACTCACGGAAGTGATCACAAGACACTGTATAATTTCCTTCCAAGTAAGAACGATTAGGCTCATCTCTGATTACAGTTGTAGAAGATGCGATGAACCGAATACGGATAAAACCGTTGAACATATTCTGTGCTAATGCCCCGCATTGGCCAGGCATCACAAGTGAATATTAGGCAAAGTAGACCTCGAGAATCTGGAGGAAATCCCAGTTATGGACCTTATGTCTGTAAAACTGTTTGCAACATGGACTAAAGTGGTTTATCCTAGTCGCTAAAGGAACATGTGGTATTGCTATCCACCCCCCCCCCCCCCCCCCCTAACCTATCCTGACTATAAAATGGAAAGTTTTCCTAACTATGAGAAAAAACTTTAGTTCGTACACAGATAAATAGTTTTCAAAAAATTAAGTTCTCTTACATTTTGAAAAAGTTCTAAAAGGGTAAGAAATTTTCATAAATCTTTGAAAAATATATTTATTTTATAGACACATTTCTTAAAACTAAGAATCTGAAACTTTTTCTATTGGAAAAAGGTTTTGGAATTTAAGACTATTTTTAGGAAAAAGGTCTCAGAATCTGAGAATCATTCAATAGGAAAAAGTTCTTAGAATCTTAGACTTTTTCTATAGAAAAAAGGTCTCAGAAACTGAGACTTTTTCTCACAATCTTAAACTTTTTCTATGGAAAAAAATACCCTAAAGCTAAGACCTTTTCCATAGGAAAAAAGTTTCCGAATTTGAGACTTTTTCTATAGGAAAAATTTTTCAGAATCTGAACCCTTATCTATAGGAAAAAATTCTAAGAATATGAGTCTTTTTCTATAAGAAAAAGGTCTAAGAATCTGAGTCTTTTTCTATAAAAAAAAGTCTCAGAATCTGAGTCTTTTTCTATATAAGAAGGTCTCAGAAACTAAAAATTGTTCTCATAATCTGATACTATGGAAAAAATGTCTCAGAATCAGAGACTTTTTCTATAGAAAGAAAGTCTCAGAATCAAAGACTTTTTTGTAGATAAAAGGTGTCGAATCTAAGATTTTTACTATAGGAAAAGGGAATCTCACACTCAGAAAAAAAAATTAACTAAAAAATGGGAAAACTAACTAAATTCAAGGAATATTGATAATGATTTAGCTCCATTGCCATGTTTTCCTTCTTTTAAGTTCATATTTTTCTTAAAAATAAGGAAAGAAAAAAAATTTTAATATTATGCCAATTTGAACTAAAAAATGGGAAAAATTTTATTTAAATTAAGTTCATACACATTTGAGGACCTGATTGGGTGAAGGCCCCATTGGGTTTGGACCGATTAGTTCAGACCCGATGGGCCCAGACCCAGTTTGGTTCCTTAAGAATCTTCATATTTGTTGACAGGCGCCCCAGTAGGCTAGTTGGTAGCGTGCAAGCCTATGAGTCTGGGGGTCGTGGGTTCGATTCCCACCAGAGGCCTTGGTCTGTTTCGCTACAACGAGACGCAGGTCATTGTTACCAGTTCTCGGTTAGGTAAAATTAGTATATGATTTGTAATTATATGGTAATTCTTAATAAAATAAAAATAAAATATTTTTTGACCCAAATTTTTGTCCGTTTCGCTCTACCTTGCTTAGTTTTTGAGATACGTGAATTTAGGGGACCACTGGGGTCTTGAGAATTTTAAAAACTCGATAACTTTAAAACTATTACTCGAAGAGCTTTTCGGTATTTGGCGGTCTTGTTTTCCGTGTTAAGGGCTACAAAAATGCTTTTGAATTTTTTGTTGTGTTGGCATTATTTACCGAGATATGAGTATTTTAAAATTTTCGGGAATGCCAACTTTTTTAAATGCTAAAAATTTTAAATTGGGGTCCACACATGTGAAGAGGACCAGCGATACTCTGCAGATCCTAAGAACCAAAAATGGCCTCCATTTTACTCTATCTGGCTTAGTTTTCGAGATATCGCCATTTTAAGTTTTTGAAAAAAAAAAATTGGCCGAGTTATTAAAATTTTACTAAAATAGTGGAAAAAACTTCCTCAAATCTAAGAAAATTAACTAATTGGTAGAAAATTACGTCCTAAAACTAAAGAAGAGGAATATGTCTTAAAAATAAAGATTTTTGTCATATATTTAGGAAAAATTTCTTTGGCGGTAAGAATTTCTTCCATGTATTTGGGAATTCCATTTAAGGAAAATAATGGACTACACAGCTCAACAAGAAAATGCGCATTGGATTCTGGTTAGTGATTTAGATAGTGTCTGTTGCGCTGATTCCAAATCCGGAGCCCAAATTTGTCTATCACGTCAGGATTTTGAGTAATTTGCGGTTAAAGTGCCGAAAAAGGGCATTTTTGACCCTTATAAAATAAGATCCTGACAAGCTCATTCGAAAGCCTGTAATTTTCTCTTTAAAAAAACATAAAATGTTCTAAAAATTTAATTTTCTAAAATGGTAAAAAAAATAATTAGCAAAAAACCATACATTTTTTCAATATTTAGTTTATTTACACAGTGTTTTTCAACAAATTTCCATACAAATTTATACGTAAATTTTAGATTTAAAGCCAGGGTTCGAAAAAAAACTCTAACGTACGGTACGTTAGTGTTCTGTACGGAACTATGGAGCGACCGTACGTTGTCGAAACGTACCGTTCCAAGAACACATTCACTAAAAAGTTTTTTAGTGGTTGTGAAGGTGTTCGCAAACAGAATTCCGAACGTTATGCCTGCGAGTTGAAGAACAGAAACTTTACGATAACGTACCGAAATAGGTTAGAAACAAAATAAAGTTCTTTTAGTGTTCTGTTTGCGAACTTTTGAGACATTTTTTAAACTTAAAATGGCGATATCTTGAAAACTAAGCAAGATAGAGCAAAACGGAGCACATTTTTGGTTCTTGGGATCTTCATAGTATCGCTAGGCCTCTACACTTGGGTAGACCCCATTGGGTCCTTATTTTGAATCTAAAAAAGTTAGCATTCCGGGAAATTTATAAATGCGCATATCTCGCTAAATACTGCCGACACGATGAAAAGTCTAAAAGCATTTTTGTGGATCTTGTCTCGTAGTACATGACCGCTTTTAGACTTTATGTCGTGTCGGCAGTATTTAGCGAGATATGTGCATTTTTAAATTTCCCGGAATGCTAACTTTTTTAGATTCAAAATATGGACCCAATGGGGTCCACCCATGTGTAGAGGCCTAGCGATACTATGGAGATCCCAAGAACCAAAAATGTGCTCCGTTTTGCTCTATCTTGCTTAGTTTTCGAGATATCGCCATTTTAAATTTAAAAAAAAAAAGTCTCAAAAGTTCGCAAACAGAACACTAAAAGAACTTTATTTTGTTTCTAACCTAGTTCGGTACGTTATCGTAAAGTTTCTGTTATTCAACTCACAGGCATAACGTTCGGAATTCTGTTTGCGAACACCTTCGCAACCACTTAAAAAACTTTTTAGTGAATGTGTTCTTGGAACGGAACGTTAAATAACGTACTGTTTTTTTCGAACACTGTTTAAAGCACTTTGGATAATGATTTTTTTACCATTTAAGAAAATTAAATTCCAAGAAGATTTGATCTTGTCTGAAAGAAAAAATTACACACTTTCGCATGAGCTTGATACCAAGTCATTTTCATGTCAGGATCTTATTTTATAGGCGTTCAAAAATGGTCAAAATGGGCATTTTTTGACACTTTAACCGCGATTTTCTCAAAATTGTGACGTGATAGAAAAATTTTAGTGACCGTTTTGGAATCGGGGCACCAAACCCAATCAACTTTTTTTGGTTTCATACAAAACGCAGCGACAAACTTCAGATTTGTATAGCGGTGCTATTTAACAGTACATGAACTTAAATTTTTTCCTAACACTTAAGAAAATTTCCCAACTTTTAGTTTAATTTAACTAAATTGTGGGAAAATTTATAAACTATTTTGAAGAAAATTTTTCCAAAGTTTAAGTTAAGTCTTTTTTTGAGTGCAGAATCTGATTCTTTTTCTATAAGAAAAATATCTGAGTCTGAGACATTTCCTATAAGAAAAATGTGTCAGATCCTGAGACCATTTATGAAGGAAAATGAGTTTGAGAACTTCTCTAATAGAAAAATTCTCAGATTCGGCATTTTTCTATACGCAAAATGTGAAAGAATCTGAAATTCTTTTACTTCCTACTTGATATCAACACACTGCACTGCACGGAATCTGCTGAGTGGTTGATCAAATAAAAATCACGTTTAGTTAAGCGAGATAGAAATAGAGTCCAATGGGGTCCCCATTCTAAAATTATAAGATCATTTTTTATAGCTCTTGCCCCTTAGAATACGACCGTAAAATATCCGAAATCTAGATTGAGTCATTCAGTTTTTAAGATTTTCAAGACCTAATTAGGCCCCTTAATTTTCGTATCTTAAAAACTAAGAAAGATAGAGCAAAACAAACAAAAATATTTGATCAAAATCTATGACGACCCTTAAAGGAACCAATGGGGTCAGAACCCAACGGAGTCAGCTCCCATTATATCCGAACCCAAGGGGGTCTGGACCCGATTTGCTTTTAAAATCTCTATAAATATAAATTGGAATAACATTATGAACTAAAACGAAAGAAACAAATCTCTTGCGCTATTTTTTCTATGGATTTTTTTTTCAAATCTGAGACTTAAGATAACTTAAAAAATTGAATAGATTTCTGGATATGAAATTTTGGGAAAAGCTGGTACTTTGTGGTCATACCCGTCACATCTACGACATTATAAACTTTAAATAACTTATTTTAAAGTAGGGTGTGGATTATAAAAAAATATGCAGGCAGACAAGCATGGATACAATAAAAAACATGCCGGTACTTTTAGATCGATAGATAGAAATATGGATGGCTGGTTGGATGGATGGATGACACAACCAACATACGACGATAAAAAAGGCACCAGCCAAACCAACATAATATGACTAAACTTCTTTTCTTGGTTAAAATATTGTTATCTAACAAGGAAGGTCTCTTAATGGATCCCCACCGAAATTCTTATTTGCACATAATGTAGAGGACAAAAATCAAAGTTGAACTGATTTTTAAAAAGGCACAATTTAATTTTAAGAGGCGTTAGGAAAGGAGGAACAAATTCTGCAAATTATTAGGAAAAGCTTAAAGTAAAGCATTGAAATTTCGGTTGAAAACGTGAAATTTCATACATACTTCTGCCTCTCTTAAACTCTTGAAAATTTTAATTAATCCGCTTATAATTATAAGTTTCACTTAATTTCAATTTAAAATTTTTAAGAAAATGTGTGGGTGCCCTTTTTGAGAACTTCCTTGTGAGAAGTACTATGTGTGTATGAGATTTAATGTAATAGCCATAATAACTTTTAAACACATCTTCATGTTTGAAATTTTAAACACGCAAAACGGATGCATATCAAGGTGTTTATGTTTCTTTTTTGTTTATTGCAATTGTTTGTTGCTGCTTTGTAAATTCTAAATTCTATAAAAAAAAAACAACTAAATTTTGTGTGGGTGATTCAGTGATGCCAAGTTTTTTTAAGAAAAACGCTAAAACATCCAGCTAACAAACCGCTTAATTTTTTAGCTTTCTTTAGCTAAATTCTTACAGCCAGCTAAATATTTTAAAATTTACCGTCCATTTTTATACCCTCCACTCTAGTGATAGATGGTATATATAAGTTTGTCATTCTGTGTGTAACACCTCGAAATATTGGTCTAGGACCATATATATTTATGATCCTCGATCGATTTTAAGACGATCTAGCGATGTCTGTTCGTCCGTCTGTCTGTCTGTTAAAAACACGCTAACTTTTTAAAGACTTTACGGAGGCTCCTGAAGATATATGCCAAACTTCAGGAGCCTCCGTAAAGTCTTTAAAAAGTTAGCGTGTTTTTAACAGACAGACAGACGGACGAACAGACATAGCTAGATCGTCTTAAAATCGATCGAGGATCATAAATATATATGGTTGGACATTTATCTGGTCAGGTTAGTATTGCAATCCAGCGAAATCGGTCCTGTGGTTCAAAAGTCATGAGCAAAAGACTGAATTTTGGCAAGGGTTTTTCGGCTGCTGAGGATGCTGAAGCTTGTCATATATATATATTTGTCGTTCCCCTGGCCTGGTTCGTGTTGAATTTCAGCCAAATCGGTCCAGTGGTTCAAAAGTTATAAGCAAAACCGTGAATTTCAGATTAGTTTAACCTTAATTCACGTGTTGAAAACCCGTTAAACATGTTTTAAAAACTTCTGTTTTAATTTTTAAATTAATAAAAATTATTTATTATTCGACCTTTAAATTTCTATTTAATTTAGAGCTGTATTATGTTGTGTATTTAGTACATTTCTCGTTATGACTATTTACATACGAATATAAGTCTTTATATTTTGCCACAAACGATTGTCAATTTGCTAAATACTCTTGATAATGGAATTTGACGAATTCCGAAACACGTGTCGAGTAAGTCTTGCAAAATGACCAAACCAATCAATTTAAAACAAACAACTTTATAAAAAGTTTCTTGAAAATTGTTACTTTGACAATATCATCGTAATGATTAGTAAAAGAAATATGACCTTGAGCTAGAATAATCTTTCTCAAAAATGTTTTAAAAACATTGGTAAGTCACAAAAATATTTTACAACGTAGTTTGGTCACTTAAAAATATTTTTACACTAAAAAAAAAAAATACATTCGAAAAAAATTTTACTCTCAAAAAAAAATTTAGTAAATTATTTTTTTTTTTCAAAAAATTGTTTAAAAAAAAATTTTTTACACAAAATAAAATATTTCTAATCAAAAATGTTGCTTTTTCATGTTAGAAATTTACTATCACTTTAAAAGGGCATTGTGGAGGGTGTTCATAGATTCGGCCAAGTCGAATTTAACTTTTCTACTTGTTTTTATACCCTCCAACTACAGTATGGGGGTATACTCACTTTGTCATTCCATGTGAAACACATCGAAATATCGGTCGGGGACCCCATAAAGTATATATATTATTGATCGGTGATCGATTCTAAGACATTCTAGCGATGTTCTTCCGTCCGTCCGTCTGTAGTTAACACGATGCAGTTCGGAAATGGGCCAAATCGGACCAAGGGGAAAAAAGTTCCCCTGTGAAGAACTGAACCAACCTCTTAAAAATGCTAATTTTTTATGACGTTTTTTGTATTTTTGTGAAACAAATGAGATATTTTTATGTTCGAAAAAAATTATAGTCCTGCGCTTGGGGGATTAAAAAATATCGCTTTTTTTGCCCCGCCCCTTTTTAAGGACGTGGATAAAAAAATAACTTAAATACTTATAAAACTATAATACTTTAGTGCACAAATCAGACAAAAATGAACCTGTAAACATATACCGTGAGGGCCAGGGGTCACCCCAGCTTACCGACACCCCCCCTTCCTTGCCCCTCCCCCTTAAAACAATGCCCATGTCAAACATTTTTTATTTTAATTTTTTACATGTTGGAGGGTAAAATACATTCGGCACAGCCGAGTTTAACACTCTCACTTGTTTTTTTTTTTAATTTTTAATAGTGAAATTTCTAACTAAAATAAGTTATCGCTTAAATTTTTGTTTTGAAATATATCTAGTTTTTAAATTAAATTAGTTTGAAATAAATGGGAATAAATACGGCCGTGCTTTTAGGAAAAAACTGGAGCCGGAACGGTCAAAATTAAAAATTTTACTTTTAAAAAAGCTCAATCGCGGAAAGTATAGGAGATTATGACAATGTGCTAGGCCAGAGTTTAAACACTTAAAATAATCACTCTGTTAAATTACAGAGATACTCTGCTGAGCCAGTCAATATTTCGACAAAAAACCTTGTCAAATATCTGTCCAATTAAGATTACAGTCATTTTACAGAGTATTTAACAGAATAATTATTTTGAGTGAAGTGTTCATATGCAAAAGGTACCCTACTTTGGCGGGTTCTGGTGCCTTCCCTGTTCAACCGCCGGTCTCCAAATTCCAAACTTAAGCTCGAAAATATGTTACCTATGATTAGTTTAAATATCATGGCAATACTTACTGAATGTCTGAATTATTTCCAAAAAATTTAGCTATTTCTCACACCGTGTAACGTAGGAAAAAACCACCATATATGAAATGGTCGAGGAAAGAAATTTTGACGCCATATTGGAGACGCCATTTTGAATTTTGTATTTTTGAGCTCAGTTTTAAAATTGGTAGAGATACCAATTTTTGGCATTCTACGACAAGTGGAAAGAATTTTGACCGGAAAACACCTTCTGTGTCCCAGTGTGCGTTGAAGTGATTTTATTTCTCTTGAAAAAGACAGTGTTGATAAATAAAGTCGAATTTTGCCACACAAAAATTTTTTTATTGGTTATCCTACGGATTTTTCAGCCGATGTTTTAATTTTTAGGTCCAGTAGAATTTAAATTTGCTCGGACACTTAGTAAAATCAAAAATTGGAGAAAACTGTTGGCAATCGATACCTTTTTAATACCGTTATCCGTTTCAAAACCCTTTAAATTGAATACCGGTACCAATACCAATACCGAAACCCAGTTTTGGTATCGGATACCGGTATCTTAAAACCTTTTCCTTCGGTACCGGTACGTACCGGTATTGAAACGGTTTTTCTTAAAAAAAACATGTTTTGTTGAAAAAAAAAAAAAAAAAAAATATAAAAAATTGTTAATTGTGGTTTTGTAAATGAAAAATCAAAACTAACAGGCGCATGATTAAAAGATGTTAATTTGCGTTGATATTTAAGCGATGACCGTCTGTCCGTCTGTGGACGACACGATACAGTCCAAAATAAAAAAGCTATACTCCTGAAGTTTGGCACGATTATGTCTTGCGGAGGCAAAATTGGACAAGGGGAAAAAATGTTTCACCTTAAAGATCTAAAACAACACAAGAAAAACACAATTTTTTACAGATCTTTTTTATTAATTTGTTCATCAAATGAAATATTTTAATGCCAAATGAAGTTCATTGACCTGAATTTGGACCAAGATGATTTAGAAACACCTCTATTAAGGGCGTGGATATAGAAAATAATACAAAAAAAACATAAAAATTTGTGTTTGTAGAAGTAAATATCGTAATAAAGGGAAAGGTGTCCTCCAACCACCATTGATGAATGCCAAACAAAGATGGCATGGCGTACGATTTTGACGTCTACTTGTCAGCAATAGTTGCTCAGATAAATTTCCAAGCAATTTTGATGTTTGCTCTTATGTCTAAGTATTTATATCAGTTGAGCACACTAAGTAATACCTGTCCACGGAAGAGCTGATTGTGGGAAAATTTATAAAAGTTTAAAAAAAACTTAGCGAAAATTTATGTCCGAATTTTTTGGCTAAATCCAGCTCAAACATTAGGAAGTTTTGCTTACTTTATGAGAAAAACATTAAAAAAATTCCAAAAACGCGATATGGGTCAACAGATTCTGATCAGTATTTTGGGACTAATTCGCGTTTTTATATTTTTTTTAATATTTTTTTCACAACATAGTCATCATATCCAACTTTTGAGGAGGATTTGGATAAACAAACATTTTTTTATTTAAAAATCAGCATCTGTGGACCAAAATTGTTGTTTTGGAAAATTTTTCAACTTTGATCGCTTGTTGTCGACTGAAGATGCTCTTGCAAATTTTTTTCTTAATTTTTCCCACAATCAGGTTTTTGTGTGGCCATCTTTAGGCAGGTATTACGAAAAGAAATTCGAAAGTTAAGACTTGAAGGGACGCACAGTGCTTTGTCCCATTGACAAAAATCAAAAAAAAAAAAGTTCCCATCGTTTTTATTAAAATATTTTTTTTTGTAAAGGTAATAAGGTAACTTAATATTTTAATAATAATCCCTTTTGATATAACTCTTTTTGTCGCCACAAGGGGTCGCTAAAGTTAGAGAATTTCCAAGCAAACGGTATTTAAAAAAATAATATTATTTTGAGTTTTACAAAAATAGTTCCCAAAAATTCAGTTTTTTAGATAATGACTTGTTTTTTTTTGCAAAAAATTTAAAAATATATTTGCAATACGGAAAATTTTTTATTGGAGATAAAAAGTTAAAGTATGTGCCTTTTGTAAGACTTCGAGTTACTTCTTTTTTTTGTGAGGATCTTTAAAATAACAAAAGTTTGATGGAGTATTAAAAAAATATATGTTAACGGATTTTTGATTTCATAATTTTTTTTTAAAGCCTTGACCTTTATCTTTCAAAGAAAAGAAACAACGCTTGCAACTTTTGAGTAGAACTTTAAATATATATTTTTTTCTAAGTGCCTAAAATCACATTTTTGAAAAATCCATTTTAGTGGCTGACGAAAATAGCTGTAACTTTTTTGTTTTTTAATGAAATGGCTTGATTTTTGTTTTAAAAAACTTTAAAATATATATTTTTTTACCAGAAAAAATTACCTTAGTATTAAGCAATAAGATTTTTTTCTACACGCATTGAGAGTTACCTAAATTTTTAGTTTGAAGACCCAAAATTTGCAAAGTTTGAAAAAATATTAAAAAAATATATGTTAACCGATTTTGGATTTTTTTCTTTTTTTGAGAAGGTTAAATCTTTATCTATTAAATAAAAAAGTAAACAGTTGCAACTTTTTTTTAGAACGGCAAAAAAAAATTTTTTTCGAAGTGTCCATTTTTTCGTTATTTTTTGTTAACCGCCAAGAATTAACAATGTTTGAAAAAATATTATAGAAATTATGTTAAACCTTTTTTTAACCCAATCAGCAGAAAAATAAAAAAAAAAAGTAGAAATGTTAAATTTGGCTTCACCAAATCCATGAAAACTGTCCACAATGTACAACAAAATTTGAATTCAAATGAATTTGAGTAGGGCAGTATGCGTCTTCCCATGGATAAAAATCAAAAAAATAAAATTGTCTGAAATTGTTATTAAAGACAGATTTTTTGAAAGATAATTAAGTTTTTCAAATAAATGTGAAAAAAACATTTAGTGTAATTGCTTTTGATGCCACGAGAGGGCGCTAAACTCAGAGAATTTTATGCTAAAATTACTTAACAGAATAATTGGGTTAATTGTTTCAAGACATTAAATCTCGAAAATTTATTTTTTAAAAACTGGTTTGAAGTTTTGGATTTTTTTACGCATTATGGATTATTTAATTTTTAACTGTAGCTAGAAATTATGTTTAATTTAATATGTCAAATTATAAGTTAGATTAAAGAAACTGTGAAAAAAAGTAATTTAGTATTGCTCTTTAACCTTTAAATACCCGTTTTATAGGTTTTATGTTAGAATTTTTGTAAAAGCAAATAATGTGACCCTTTAAAATGGGAGATAAGGGTCAATATGTCTCAAGAAAAACTGCCATCAAATTTCACTAAAGATATGTAAAAACATAATTTAGCCCAGCAGTAAATTTTATAAATTTTTTTGTAAATATAAAATTTTTCTTATTTCAATCTACTTCAGTAAAACACAATTTAACAATATATTATACTTTACAATTTACTTTTTATGCATTTTCCTTATATTGCACGATCTTTTGACCTTTGAAAACCCGTAGTAAAATTCGATGCTTAAAACTTTTGTAGAATACTTTAACCCTTTAAACCCACGTGTTAGTGGTTTTCTATGAGGGTTTTTGGAAAATGGACTAAAATGACCCCTAAAAATACGAGATAGAGGGTTAATATGTTCATAAAATAAAATTTCACTGCATACATCAATTAACTTTACTTAGCTCAGAACTTGCTTAAATACTTTTTTTTTCAATTTTTCCAAACGCTTTTGGAAAAAAATCCACCATTTTTCAATAAAGGATATTTTTGTATTTTCCACATTAATAATCCGGTTTTACCCAAATTTGGCAATAATATACTCCTTATAAATATCAATTTACGTACCAAGTTTTGTTACGATCGGACTATTTTTGTTGAAGTTATAGCGTTTTTAGGAAAAAGGATATATGGCAGGACCTAGAGTCCTTACTTCGATTAAGCTTAAAATTTACATACATGTTGCTAGTTGTATATGTATCCGAATGACCACTTTTTGTTCTTTTGCGGACATTATTGTAGCTGAAATAACATTTTTAAGTTTCAGGACACATGGGAGGGAGGCGTGTCCTTGCACCGATTTTCCCAAAAATTCATATTTTTCTTAATTAAGGTATTTGCTGTTAGTGTACCAAATTTCAAAAACGCCTGACCACTCCTTCTATTTTTGCCGATTTTAACATGTCCGGACGCCCTAGTATTTAGTATTGAAATTGAAAAAAAAAAATGTTTTTTTTTTTAAGTTTTTATACCTTTTTTATATTTTTTTCGATAATACCGGTACGTACCGGTATTGACGTTTCGGTATCGGTATTACCGTAACCGAATCCACTCAAATACCGTAACCGATACCAATACCGAAATAAAATAAAAAGCGATACCAATACCGATATCGATACCGTTATTCGTTTCGATTGCCAACCTTGGTAAAAACAGTAAGAGAATTAATGGGTGAAAAACCTTTCCTTTTCGAAATTTGATTTTTAGCCGTAAACTCTGATTATCTCGGGAGTGAAAACCAGAATACACACAAAAGGAAATCAAAGAAAAAAGGAAAAAAACAAATACATTTAAAAGGAATCGAAGAAAAAAAGGAAAAAAACGAATACATTCAAAAGGAACCGAAGAAAAAACAAAAAATAAACGAATACATTCAAAAAGAACTGAAGAAAAAAAGATAAATAAACGAATACATTCAATAGGAACTGAAGAAAAAAAGTTTTCTTCCTTGAGATAATCGGAGTTCATAACAAGGTTTTCACAATTCTTTTTCTCATTAATCCTCTTACTGTTTTTACTCTATGGTATAGTGTATCTTTGTACTTTTGAGCTTCAAATTGTACCAAAAAGAGTATAATTATACTAATTTTTGCAACCCTGTTTTAAACTCTTATGTTTTAAAAATTCCATAGATTCCGCCCAACTTATTCGCTGAAAAAAATTTGTTTGTTAATTTTTACCAAAATGTTGAAATTACTAGATTTCCGCTAAAACTAATTTTTACCACTAGAAATAAACAAAAAACGCTAAATTTAGCGGGAAAACACCAAATTGGCCATATTGTGGGCGAAGAAGAAGATGAAGAAGATTATACAATACAGAATATTCAATAGAATTCAAAATTTTAACTTACATTTTACAATTCACTTTTATTTCTATTGTTGCCGATTGTTATTGTTATTGTGAAAAACACATTTATTTTAATGTTTTCCTATTTTTTTGCTTTATTGTTGAGAAACTGCAAATATTCACACTTGTGTTAAGATCAAGATTATTTTTTACGGTTGATCGATCAATAAATAATTTCACAAGTTATTTTTTTGTTTAAATTGATTTTTATGGTTTCTTTAATTAGTTTTCAATATTATATTTGAATTGTGCTATATATTTTTATTTTTTTTTTTTAGTATTTTTTAAATGAAACGAACTATTATAACTTTTTTACAGTTGATTTTTATTTTAAATTTGATTTGTTCCACTTTTGTTTTTAAATTATTTTTTAAAATCTTTAATCGTATTAGATTTTTATTTTTGGCATAAATAATTTTCTTTAATAATATTTCAGATTTTTCAAATTACAATATCATTTTTCACGGCACACGGAAACAGTTGTGTTGGCGCTGCACGTTGTGTTAGTTCAAGTTTGATATCCACCTGAATACACAAATGTAAAAACACAAAAAAACAACAACTAAAACACCAGTATTCCAGTTACTAAAAGTATTCAAATTGAATACTCTGCTGCACCACAGTGATAGTTTCTTAAACAGACTTGTCTGTCGTACATACCACACACACACCACAAGTTTTCACTGTTTCAAATTTTAAATTCCACTTGTAAATATGTTTTCAAATGCGACGTCACCACAATCTTTCTTTATTTTTATTTTTTTTTCGTTCACTTTTCTTTATAGCACAACTTCACAGTCGAACATCTCAAAACCGACTAAAAGTGTTTTGGCTCTTGAGTTTTAGACTTTGCCTTCACTTGACAAACATACAACACAACAATACATCTAAGCTATGCTAAGTTAAGCGAAGCTTTTCTCCATTCAACAGCAACAACGTCGACTTGATTTCCAAAGCCACAATGAAACGACTTAAACCAGTCGTAAGTACGTTTGTATGTATGTTGGTATTTAAAGCTTTGATTGAGCTTCTTTTCTTAGTTGTGTCGTTGGGTGCTCTGGTCAGTAGTCTGCTGCTCTAACCATTAAACTGCGGATTGCAATTTTTCGTGTATTGCTTCTCATACAGGTGTTGTATTGTTTGTTGTATCATACCTGTAGCTTGTGTATGAATACGGTTAACTTTGATTTAAGAGATTTGAAAATCTCTTTAAATTTTACACTGGCAAAATCCAACGATAGATTGTGAAAGTTAGCGGAATGAAATCACAACAAATTCTTGCAATGTTGCAAAGAATAACTTTTTTTAACATTCAAGGGGAGATCTAGCCCTTACGGCCGGCACTGCGATGCTTTTGGGTGTACTGTGCCAAAATCTATAAATTCAAATCAAACTCTGACCAATGTTTCTTAAAAGTCAATTTCAAAAGAATAAGTCTGCATAAAATGAAAGAAAATGTTTTTAGTTGAAGTAGCACATCTAAAATCCTTCAAGAGGTGGAAATCAGGACAATCTTTCATAATTCTTTTTAATTGTTTTAAATCAAATTTCAATAAAAATATGTTTGATTTCTGATTACTGTTTAAAATATAATGTTGCATCGTTTTAGGCCTTAAAATAAATTCATAGCTGCTACACTCAACCAAAAATAAATTTTTAGAAAAATTAAAATTTTTCTTTCACACTTTTCTCAATTCAAAAACCATATATAACAAATCAAAAAATTATAATACATAATTATAATTGGAGCCTGAGCTCGACTGTCTTTACAGAAACAATAATTTAAAAATAACGACTATAAGTCGCCCTAAGTGGCAATAATCAGTATCTTTGGAAAAATGGCAACACCTAACATTTGTGTCTAAAATATAGACCATGTCTGGCAATGTTTGCAAAAATAAGTACTTAGATCAGAATTGATGAAGGAGAGGAAGAAGAATAATGATTACTAAAAACAAAAGTTTGTTTACACATAATTACAATAACAAGTCTTCTGTTAGAAAAAACAACAGCAACAACACTCGACAATAACAAAATTGTTATGAAATTTAAAGTTCAAATGCGATTTTCTCGAAAAAAAAGATGAACGTGTTTCTGATTTTTTTTGTGTGGATGGACAAACATCTAAACTTTTAAAAAAATAAATAAAAAAGAAAAAAAAAAGTGGCCGGATTTTTGATAAATTGACTTTTTTAAAAAATGGAAATTTTCAGAACAGGTTCTGAAAATTTTCCAAAAAAAAAAATTTTAATCGATAGCCCATACAAAACTATATAAGAACGTAAATTTTTGACATTGTGGTGCATTCCGTTTTAATGTGATAAATATTTAATCAAGGCAACTCGCCACAAATTTTACCATTTTTCCAATATTTGACCACGCCTCCTAAGCCCAGTTTTCGAAAATTTGAAAAACCAAAAACGCAATTTTCTTAGTTACATATAGGGCTATCCCAACAACCTATTCAGAAATTTACGGGACACATGTTTTTCTGTAGCGGGACATTTGGTGTGGAATGCCTCATATAGAGGTTGAATAAGATTGGACAACTTGTCGGCCATTTCAATTTTTTGACAAGTTTCGGTGTTTTATATTAATTTTTTTTAATTGAAATTTTACACATTTTTAGCGGAAACAATTATTAAATTTTTAAAGATTAATTAACAAAAACTAATAATTTTCAAAAACATTAAAAAAAGTACACAATTTTCTAAAATTTTAAACAAATTAAAAAAAAAAATAAATTGACAATTTTCACAATTCCTTTTTGGTTCGACATTTTATTTTTTTAGTACACACCGATTTCTGTCGTTCTTCATCATCCTTTATATATGTCATTCGTGGTTACAAGCAGTTAATAGCAAAGTATTACAGATGATGATGAGTTCAATTCTTGTCGGCTGCGATCTGTTAATAATTTTCACATATAGAGTTTTATTGACTATTAACCAGGGTTGGCAACCGAAACGAATAACGGTATCGGTAACGGTATTGGTATTACATATTTTTTATATCGGTAACGGTAAAGGTAACGGTATTTTCGATTATTTCGGTAACGGTGAACCGTTACCGAAACATCAATACCGGTACGTACCGGTATTATGAATAAAATGTTAACAAGTCAGAAATTTGCAAAAAAACACGTGGGTGACGGTAGGGGGCACCTTCCCCTCGAAATTTTGAACTTCTTCTGAGATTAGAAAGTTGTATTTGCTTAGCAAAAGAACAAAAAAAACCTGCAAAAAATGAGGTTTTTCTTAGGTTGGTTTAGTTCTCCAAGGGGGAACTTTTTCCCCTTGGTCCGATTTTGGACATTTCCGAACTTAACCTGCCTAGGAATATAAGACATATTCCTGCCAAACTACGGAAGTCTAGCTCATTTATTTTGGACTGTATCGTGTCCTCTACAGACGGACGGAGGGGGCGAAGGGCGGACCGAAAAAATCCCATTTTCTAATCTTTGTCAATAAACTTCACACGGCATAAAACTGTTTGATTTTCTAAACAAATAGACAAAAAAATCAAATAAAATATGGAACATTTTTTCATCTGGTCCGATTTTGCCCATTTCTAAACTATGAGCATAAGGCGTATTCGTACCTGCAGAATAGCCCGTTTATTTGGGTTTTATCGTGTCTTTACAGACGGACGTTGGATTGGCAATGAACAAACATATATTTTTTTTTACGTATATTAAAAATATTTTACTACGTTTTTAATCCACAAAAAAATTAAAATAAGTAATATTAATACAACCGAAACAAACCCGAAATAATACCGGTAAAAATCCGAATAAAGGTAACGGTTTTTTATCGGTAACGGTATTTAAACATTTTTATTTCGGTATTGGTAACGGTAACGGTAGTCAATATTAAAGGGTTTTTAATCGGTAACGGTATTGAAAGGGTAACGGTAGCCAACACTGCTATTATTAACTAAATAAATTTGACATTAAAAGTTTTTCTGAAGATTATTATAACTGGATAATATGAAACTAGTACGAAACAAATCAGGATGTCTTAAATTTTTAGAAAAATTAAAATTTTTCTTTCACACTTTTCTCAATTCAAAAACCATAATATGGTTTTGTATATTATATGGTTTTGTATTGTAACGAGGTTTTATTCATTGGCTGGGATTGCTTAGTTGTACCAGGATCTACGTAAGGGCCCTCAAACCTTTCGTAATAAAAACACAGTTGGATTTTCCCTTCTTGGGCTTAACAACAATATATCTTTATTTGAATTCTTATTTATATAAATTAGAATTATTATAATGATTAGCAATAATTTCTCATGTATGACAACTCGCAATCGTACTTCTAAGATGGTAACCTCGGCTTTCACAACTTCGGATTTGACAGGAGTAACAGGGTTTAGCTGCTTCCGCTTTCACAACTTCGGATTTTACAGGAGTAACAGGGTTAAGCTGCTTCGGCTTTCACAACTTCGGATTTGACAGGAGTAACAGGGTTTAGCTGCTTCGGCTTTAGCTGTAGGCACGATTTAAGAGTTGACAACTTTCGGATTTTCCAGTTCGGTAATATCGGTTCGGATCACCTCTGGCGATGTCGGAGTGGTAACTTTGATAATGGCAACTTCGGTGATTTTAGCAGTGGCAACCTTGGCAATTTCGGTGATCTTAGCAGTGGTAACGGTAGCTTCGACGGTGGCAACTTTGATGGTCTTCGGCTTCGACTAAGGCAACTTCGGTAATGGTAGCTTTAGCAAGGCGTCCTCGTCGTGGATTCGTCGGAACAGTCAACCCGAAGGTTGCTGTGTGAACAGTCAGCCCGAAGGTTGCTGTGTGAACAGTCAACCCGAAGGTTGCTGTGGGAACAGTCAACCCGAAGGTTGCTGTGTGAACAGTCAGCCCGAAGGTTGCTGTGGGAACAGTCAACCCGAAGGTTGCTGTGTGAACAGTCAGCCCGAAGGTTGCTGTGTGAACAGTCAACCCGAAGGTTGCTGTGTGAACAGTCAGCCCGAAGGTTGCTGTGTGAACAGTCAGCCCGAAGTTTGCTGTGTGAACAGTCAGCCCGAAGGTTGCTGTGTGAACAGTCAGCCCGAAGGTTGCTGTGTGAACAGTCAGCCCGAAGGTTGCTGTGTGAACAGTCAGCCCGAAGGTTGCTGTGTGAACAGTCAGCCCGAAGGTTGCTGTGTGAACAGTCAGCCCGAAGGTTGCTGTGTGAACAGTCAGCCCGAAGGTTGCTGTGGGAACAGTCAGCCCGAAGGTTGCTGTGTGAACAGTCAGCCCGAAGGTTGCTGTGTGAACAGTCAGCCCGAAGGTTGCTGTGTAAACAGTCAGCCCGAAGGTTGCTGTGTGAACAGTCAGCCCGAAGGTTGCTGTGTGAACAGTCAGCCCGAAGGTTGCTGTGTGAACAGTCAGCCCGAAGGTTTCTGTGTGAACAGTCAGCCCGAAGGTTGCTGTGTGAACAGTCAGCCCGAAGGTTGCTGTGTGAACAGTCAGCCCGAAGGTTGCTGTGTGAACAGTCAGCCCGAAGGTTGCTGTGTGAACAGTCAGCCCGAAGGTTGCTGTGGGAACAGTCAGCCCGAAGGTTGCTGTGGGAACAGTCAGTCCAAGGACCGCTGTGGTATATTAGAACAACCAGGATTGGTCGCTCCTTAAAATATTTGTTCTTTACCCAAGAGCAAAGAACAAGATTGTCACGTATATACTGACCAGGTGCAATGCCAGTATGGAGACACAATTTCAAATGTCCAAACTGATCTTCTTATTCCATAACAAATATTAACTTAATTGGAATTATAAGTGCAATAGTCAGTTTGTTTAAAATACAGAAACGTATTCAAATGAGTTTACAGTACATTTGAGTAAACCAACACACACACACCCATAGAAAAACTCAACTTATATTAATTGTACAGGCAGTGTGTACAAACACACAAACCTGAATAATTCATATTTAAATATACCGGTTATTTATAAAGATAAACAAACACACAAACCAAAACATTATGACCGGTGTGGAGAGTGCTACGCAAAAGAGTGCTCTACACGATAGTGTGGCTGGTTTTACACTGTACTAAATTATTATAAAAAATAACACGAGTGTTAATATAGGAAAAATAGGTAATAATTATGAAAATATGTTATGAAAATAGGACGAAATATGTGCGTCGTAATTATGTCGATAATTTGCGACGTTACAGTATATTATACAAAACTCATTGTATTCCCAAAGAAAATCGTTGTAAATTCAACAGAAATCATTGTTGATTTTGACCCTACAAATATTTATGTTGATTTCAATAAAAATTGTTGTCAGTTTTTGTAAAAGTTGATCAACTTGTTTTTTTGTAAATCAACTCGAATTTTTTGTAAACTCAACTCATATTTTTGTTGATATAAGACATTTTATTAATAAAAAAAAGCTTGTTGTTATTTGTTAATATTCTTTTATTAAGTAAAAATCACAATATTTTTTAGAATTATCACCAGTGAAATGACGGCTGACGGCTGAGTCGCTAAGCCGATATTTTTCCACGAGCCGCGCCGCCGCCGATATCATCGGCTGATCGGCGGCTCAAACTACAGCCGATTTTGGCGGTTTTGAAATTAAAAAGAGCATATTCCTCAATTTTGTTCCATTTTGATATTAAAATTTTTAAAAGTCATATTGAAATTCAAAAAAGTCCAATTAAAATATAGAAATCACAACTAAAATTAAAAAGTTCGCATTCTCAGAAAAACTACACACAAAAAAAAATTAAAAAAATTGTGTCAGTTTTTGGTTTAATTACAACCTATAAAGTGGTTTTGGATAACTTACCAAAGTTTTTGCTCTAAAAAACTTAGGTAAATTATCCAAAACCACACTCAAAAAAATAAAACTGTAAAGTAAACAAAATTTTTTTTGTTAACTCGAGTTTACTGGCTTTTTAGCAAATTTTTAGTTAAAATCAGCGTTTTAACTACTTTTTCTAGTTAAGTTCAATTTACGAAAATACTAGTTTTGTACAAATTTTGAACTAATTTTTTTTGTTGACTTTAAAACTGAGTTTACGAATTTTTACTAATTAATTTGCTGATTTTTTGTAACATTTTTGTCAAGTGAAAAATTTTAAACATTTCTTGTGTAGCCTCCTATGCAAATCTCATAAGTCCTACTTAAGCTGAACTTAATGCTGTGAAAAAAAAGAAAAAATAAGTGAAGTGTTAGTGTTTTAAACCAATATTTACCAAACTTAAAATTTTTTACAAAAAGTTTAGCTGAATTCAACTAATAAAAAATGTTACGAAATTTTCAGCTGAATTTTTAGTTAAAATTACGTTTTTTTTTGCTACATTCATTCTACGAAAAGTTAACTAAATATTTTTTGTTAAATTAACTAGAAATTTAGTAGGTTCAAAATCAGGTGTTTTTTTAGTTAAATTTAACTAAATTTTTTGCTAACTTTACAGTTTTATTTTTTTGAGTGGCACGTTATAGGTTGTATTATCCCCAAAACGTACACAATGTTTTAATAAATTTTTTTGTGTGTAATTGAGAATTACAATTTCTGAATGACTATTGGCTTTTCCAAATTTCAAATGAAATTTCTAGGTTTCAATACTTTTTTTCTAGATTTCATTTGAATTTCAACTAAACTTTTCTCAAATTTAATTGCGATTGCTGAATTTTAATTGTCTGTTTTATTTGTGTTTTATATTGTTGGGCTTTATATTTTATAATTTAATAGGTATATTAGTTCGGTTTGAGTCCTTATTATTTCTGAGAAATAATAACTCTTGTTTACAAATTAAAAAAAAAATTTGTGATCCACGGCACGGTTGGGAAATGTGGCACAATAGTGCCATTTTTGGCACTATTGAATGGTCAGTGGCACCACAAATAACAGTTTTGGCCCTTTTTCATTCTCTTCAAATATTGTCAAAATTTATTTAAAATAAAAATATTCGTACTAAAATTTAATTATGTATGTATTACAAACACGAACAAATTTTCAGTTGTTCCCCCTTACAACAATGTAAGTTTCTGTTTCCTTTAAATGAAGATTTTGAAGTGTTTAATCCCTGAGGGAAATTGAATGGTCCTACAGGAAAAATTGATCCTAAAAAACCTATCCCATGACTTATTCAACGCGAACTGGTCATGGAATACTAGTTCTAAGACCAGTAAAAATGTGTCCGGAGATCTGAAAGATCAGTTCGACACAAGTCCTGGAACATATTACAAGGTGTTAATTATTGACAGGTCCTTTTTGTACAAAAAAACACTCTATGCCCGGTTCTCGACTGGTCACCTTTCCCGCAGAGATGATTTTACCACAGACTATATACAGACTCGACAGTAGAGTTTTATAAGAAAAAATGGGGGGAAACTAAGCGATTTTGGGAGAAAACACAGCGGTTTTTAGTCCGTTTTACGCTAACATGGCAACACTTTCTACGACTTAGGAGTGAGTGAAACAACAAAAACCGATCTGGCATCCATTTTTCTTATGGAGCGTTATATCAGTATTCTCTTTCTAACCTAATTCGTAGAATAATTTGAAAATATTAACCATATGGTTAAAGAATACTTTTTTGACACCTGTCACTTATGTCGAGTCTGTATTAGTCTGTGATTTTACTTTCAAAACCGTCATTTATAAAAAAAGTTATAAGTTGTGTGTAAAAAGTTCTAAAAAATAAAAAATATTTAAAAAAAAAATTGTTTGGCCCTTATAACCTATTTTGGCCCTTTTTAGCCTTTTACTTGGCACTAATTGAAAATTCTCAAATACCAACACTGATCCACGGCACTTTGCATTTATTTTCAATGTAAAATCTTACGCAAAATCCGAAAATGTTTTAATATTTACCTAACTTTTACAAGAAATCCGGAATCGGTACGATCAAGGAAACCATCAGGATATTATACGGAAGTTCAAAATATCCTTTTTATGGTTATATCCTTATAAGTATCCGAAGTTTGCAAGAAATTTCCTGTTCAAAACAGATGTGTTAAGTAGACACTCCAATAAAAAGAAAATCTAAAATCCATTAAGTATATCCTGAAATATTTGCAAAAGAAGTCAAAATATTGAACCAAATTTGAATATTTTTTTCATACATTTGTTCGTACCAATTTTTATGATTTTTTTGGTAAAATTAAAAAAAAAGATTAAACCACATTTCCTAAAAATTTTTGTATCAAATCGCCTTCTCGAGATATAGCCATTTTTAATTTTTGTGGACCAAGTTCAAATAAATAAAAATATGAATAACTTTAACATACACTTTTTCAATATTGTTTGCCCACCCCAGAATAATGGCCTAGATACGCTTATGCCTACACCACTCTATGGTACAGGGTACAGATGGTCGCGTGAGTGACTTTTGACTCACACTCACGAGTACTCACACAAACTTCACTCACGAAACTTTTTTTTATAAAAAAAGTCCTTTTTTTGGAATGAAAGAAAATATAAAGAGAAAATAAAGCACGCAACAAAATGACTTACGCAAACTCACTCACGCAATTTTTTTTCCACTCACTCACAACCACTTAAGTAAAATTGAGTTTCAGTCACACTCAAGCACAAATCTGCTCATGTGCCCATCTCAAGTACATGGTATTGTGAGTTTGTCTTAATGTTTGTAACGATCCGAAATATTGGTCCTAAACCAAACTTCAAGTATAGCGATCGATTTAGAATCACTTTCTGGGTCGATTTAGCGATGTCCGTCCATGTAAACATAGTGAGCACGATACAGGTCGCAACAATCAATTGATTTGACTGAAACTAAATTTATGCTTCCTTTTTCCCAAGCAAGAAGCCTCTCGGAATTAAAAAAAATAACCGATCCATGTTTTGACCTAGCCCCCATACAAACGCCCCCCAAATTTGGCTAACATTACTTTTATACCCGTAATTTAACAGGTATCCTTTCGAAATTTGGCATGTGAATAAATAAATACCCAAAAAAACATATTTTTAATCATATATTTGGAATGTTTCCAAATTTTAAAGAAATCTGACCATTTCTACTTGGTGTCCCCACACTAACAAAAGAGCTAACTTAATTTTGGGATACAATTTTCTTCAAAATAGTTCATATTTCTACATCACAGTACTTTTTTGTTACACTCAAAAAAATACGTTAGCAGATTTACTAATTTTTTTTTGCTAACGCTAGTTAGCTAACTTTTAGCAAATTTTTAGTTGAGATTAGCATGTTAGCAAAAAATTCTTGTAAACTTCATTTAGCACATTAGCAATTTTAAACAAACTTTAAACTAATTTCTTTTGCTAAATTCGAAATTGAGTTGACAACATTTTTACAAGATTTTTTGCTAATATTAGCAAAATATATGGTAAATTTTTTTTTATTTTCAGAAAACTTAAAATGGCGCTATCTCGGAAACTAAGCCAGATAGAGCAAAATGGAGGCCATTTTTGGTTCTCGGGCTCTCCATAGTATCGACGGTCCTCTTCACATGTGTGGACCCTAATGGGCCCTAACTTTGGATCCAAAAAAGTTAGCATACCCGAAAATTTTAAAATGCTTATATCTCGGTAAATATTGCCTACACAACAAAAAGTCCAAAAGCATTTTTGTAGCTCTCAACACGTAGAACAAGACCGCAAAATAGTCAAAAGCTCTCCGATTAATATTTTTGAAGTTATCGAGTTTTTTAATTCTCAAGATCCCAGTGGTCCCCTATAATCACGTATCTCAAAAACTAAGCAAGGTAAAGCGAAACGGACACAAATTTTGGATCAAAAACTATGACGATTTTAAAGGAACCCAACTAGGTCTAGGCCCATCGAGGTCTGGACCTATCGGGTCCGAACCCAATGGGGTTCTCAGATGTGTATGAACTAAGTTCAAAAAAAAAAAAATTTAGTTAACTAATTATTGGCAAAACATTTTTGCTAACTTTAGCAAAAAAATTGTGGGTTCAAAATCAGCAAATTTTCTTGTATGTTTACAAGCTTTTTTGCTAACATTACAGTTTTTTTTTTTTGAGTGTAGTTGTTCAAAATAACGACTTAAAATAACTAACAGAAATAGTTGTTTGATATTTTTCATACAAAAACAACTGACTTTGTAGTTGAAAACAACTAACTACTGTAAAATATACAAATAACTCACATGTAGTAACTTACATAATTTTCTGAGTGTAAGAGGCAAACAAATTTCACATTGCAATGCATTGCTACTAGTGTTTGGGGACCGGGAATTCCCGGGTCATATTTCCCGGGAATTCCCGGAAAAAGACTGACGGGAATTCCCGGGAATTTTTTTCATTTTTCCCGGGAAATCCGGGAATTTTATAAAATAAACCATTTTACATAAAAAAGGTTTATTTTAATTTAATTTTTAATATCTTTTTTACATACAGGTATAAAAACATTTGCTATTTTTTTATTTTTTCTATTTGGAAGAACAGTGCTAATATATATTCATAGGAAAACTGACCAAGTGTAAAAAGTATGACAATATCATGAAAAAACTCCAAAAATTCAAAAAATTTACATCGGTTAATGATAATTTTGCTAAGACTGTCAAAAAAATATAAAAATTTTTAACCTAGAATTTACATTTCCAGAACAAATATTAAAAGTGCTGTCAACTTTATTACTTTTTGCTCGAATAACGCAGTTTTTTTTTTTTTTGGATTTTTAGCTATTTTTAGCGTTTTTTTGTGGGGAAAAAAGTTGCAATATTTTTTTGTTTTGTTTTATTGTATTTCACGATTTTTAACTTTTATTTTTTGATTTTTTATGTTTTAATTAATTGTTTATCTCTAATAAAACTGTTTTTAATAGAAAGTTGGTAAAATTTTAATGTTTTTTATGATTTATATTAATAATGAATATTTCCCGGGATTCCCGGGAATCCCGGGAAATAAATTATTTTTTTCCCGTTGCCCGGGAAATTGATAAGTCCGGGAATTCCCAAACGATAATTGCTACCACGAATGACATATCATAAGGATACCGATGATTGACGTAAATCGGAATTTGAATAAAAAAATTGTCATTAAAAAATAACAAAAAAAATGTCAATTTGAAAAATTAAAATTTTTAAAATAATTCAAAATAAGAATTGAATTTACATTTGTTTTTATAAAAATGTAAAGAAAAAAAGTAATTTCAAATATCACAATCTGAGAACGCCCCAGAGTAACGGTATTAGCTAGAGATTGCAAATAATTACAATTTAAATATTGCTTAAACTTTTCCAAACGGTTTTGGTGTCTTCACCCAATGCCGTTTACTCCGCAGAATTCCCGCTTTTCTGAAATTTGGTCGTTGACTGGCCTGCAGGATGGGTTATGTATACATAGTAAAAAATCGAAACGGCTTAGAATATATAGAATATAGGACCACAATGGGATCGCTAAAAAAAGTCTTACAGGCCAGTCAGTAATATGCTTTAAAGAACAATTAATGGACCCTTCCCTTTGTAACTGATTATTTACAGATTTAGGTGGTGCTAATGAGATCAATTATAAGAAAAGTTGTTAAATTTTAGATTTCACCACGTTTTCTAAGTAAACGTTAAAATAAAACGTGGATCGGTTTGTCTTGAGTCTTCAGATTGTATGGAAATTGTAAAGGAGTAATAAGATACCAACATTATGTAATTTTTTTCGTCTTTTTATTGGAAACATTTCTATTTTTTTAGATTTAATAAACACATTTTTATTATTTTATAAAGGGAAATCCTTTTGGTTAGATTTTTACAGCTTCCAAATATGTTGGATTTTCAAATAATGTTCTCTCTCCGCAAAGATCCATAAAATCCATTAAATCCAATAAATTTTGTGAATACATTTCTTAAGGGAACACATCGATAAATCATTTATTTTTTTTATATTCCTTTTTTTGCAATAAAATATACATAAATATAAAATATTTTGTTTTATTTTTTAATTATTGTATTTTTCTGATTGATTTTTGTCAATATTTTTTTTGTTTTGTTTTTTTATATCAACCTTTTATTTTTAAAAATATTGTTTGTTTTCTATGCACTTTTCGTAAACAAGACCTCCGATTCTTGTCATAGAATTGATATGGCGACCAATTTTACTAAACTTACTTAACCTTATATATGTCAACCGTGATTGCTACCAACTTGATAATACAAAAATGAACGAACAGGGTTGTTTTTTCTTTTTTGGTTTTATCTATTGAATTCTGTATGAGCGTTGTAAATACCTAAGATAAATAATTATATGTGCACTGTATTATATTGAGTTATAGGAAAGAAAACAAAATATTTTTTCAAGTTTGGTTAATATTTTGTTATGTTTTTAAGTAAGATTTAAAATCATAAAAACATTCATTTTAAACTTTATTTTTTAATACAGAAAATAAGGAATAAAAATATACTTCATAGAAAATAATTATATGTGCAAAAAGGAAAATTCATATATGTATTTTCTTTTTGATATACAATATAATTAGGTTATATGAATATTTAATGAATATTTATACTTGTTTTAGACTACGAGGCATAAAACCAATCAAGTTTTTTAATGTGCCAATACCATTTTTCCCTCGTTTCGTCAATATAGCAAATTTAAGTCCTTAGCGCGTAGTGTACCACTTTGACTTTGAAACGACCTTGGCAGAAAGGGGCCTAAGGAGGAATTTAGTTAGGTTTATGTCGGGGCTAATGGCTGGCCATTTCAATTCTGGTATGCTGGGCGCATTAAACAAGTTTTTTTGTCAAACCAGTGACATGGATTGGAGCGTTGTCTTAGTGGAATGTCCAATTATCTCCACATAGTTCGGTAGCAAAGTCTATTAAATGTTCCCGAACAAGTAAAATTATATTATTGCATTGTTTTTAGTATGGGCAATTCATATTCGGAACCGTCCTCTTGATCAAAATGCATCCCATACCATAACGGATTCGCAACCGTGATTTTGCAAATAGCACGTTTGGCGCGGCTGTCTTAAATCTCTCCAATATTGGTGTTGACGATCATTGCCATCCAAATTAAACTTTTTTTATCACTAAATATGACGAAAAAAAGTTAAATTAAGACGGCGCTGAAGGTCACCACTTCTCTTGTAGAGATGAAACACATTTCCGCCAAACGTGCATTTGGATTATGAGGAAGGGTTTGAATATGATTTGTTTCCAATAAAAATAATGCAAAAATATATTTTTACTTGTTGGGGACCTTTTAATAGACTTTGCTACCGAACTGTATGGAGATAATTGGACATTCTCACAAGATGACGCTCTAATCTATGTCACTCGTTTGACACAAAACTTTCTATATGCGCACAACATACCAGTATTGAAGTGGCCAGCCATTATAGTGCGTTTACATTGGATTTCTAATCTAGTAAATTCCGATTTTAATCTACTTTGCAATCTGTACCGTTTACATTGGCATTTTTTACATTTGAGAAGATTAAGATTGGCATTTTTAACAAGTTGGTAATAAATTTGTGTGACTGCGTCAAAAGACAGCGACGGTAATTAGTCGTCGCATGATTAAAAAGGACAGTGACGGCGTTTACAAATAACAATGACGGCGGCATAATCATACTTGGCGGCGTCATCAAAACGGCAGGCTTTGTGTCGGTGTTTTTCAGTGTTGGAAAATGCAAATAATAGAAATACAGAGTTGTATTTAACTTTACCAGATTGCGTTTGCCGATTAGAGCCTAAACTACTAGATTGAAAAAAAATAATTTGTATGGGCAATCTAATAGATTGAAACTGGATTGGAGCCACAATCTACTTTAAGCTAGCTTAGAGGACCAGTGTAAACGCACTATTAGTCTCGACCTACACACAATTAAATTCCTCTTTAGGACCTTTTCTGCCAAGGTCATTTCAAAGTCAAAGCCGTACAAGACCGTTAAAGGACTTTAACTTTAAATGCTGACAAACGGGGGACTAGGGGTATTGGTACACAGAAAATAAAATCATAAAATTCAAGTCCACAAACAGCAATTGTGAATGTCTTATACTGATATCAACCAAACATTTAGTAAAAACGGCTCCCGTTAGTCAATAATACAAAAATTCGATTTTGTTTTTAACAAACTACGTCAAATAATTTTATTTCGAAATAAAAGGGGAACTTCAACAAATTATTAGTGGCAGTTTGTCAATAAGACAAAATAATTTTTTTTTTTAACTTTCAAATAACCCGTTTGTTATTAATGTTCAATAATTTGTAAATAAAATAGATTTTTTCAACTATTTATATCAATAAACGACTTTGTCAAATAAAAGTCATATTTTCAACAATTTAAATCAATAAATATAAAGAACTTTGTCAATCTAACAAAATCGTAAATTTTTTTTTAACAATTGCTGTCTATAAAGAATTTGGTAGCTTTTGTAAAGTATAAAACAAAAACACAAACATACTATAAAGACAACATGCTCTCTCTCGTCGTGTAGTTTATTTTTTATTTGTGCCTGTACTTATTTTTAAAAAAGCAGACAATGAAAAAAGAAGACAATTAAAAAAAACCATGATGAATTTAGTTTTATCTGAGCTAGCAAGGGGTACGGAGCTAGCAAGGGGTGCCTCTTCAACGCCAAGGACCGGGGAAGCTTTCGTTCTGCAAGATGGAATAGAGATTACAATCCCGATCTTTGTTTCATATCATCCGTTCACGACAAACCACTAACAGCATCAAGGTCCATATCATCTAATTTTCCACAAAGCCAACATCGTCCCGCAATCATCAATATTGGAATTACAGTGCCCATCGTAAGAACCACCCCGAAACCCAGATGGAACTTTAAAAAAGCTGATTGGCCGAAATTCACATCCAAACTAGACTGTGACATTCGCTTCATTCCTCCAACAGCTAAGAATTACGACCGATTTATAGGCCTTATCATTGCCACCGCAAAAAAATGCATTCCCAGGGGATTCCGTAAGGAATATATTCCTTGTTGGAATGAGGATAGTGATAGGCTGCACGAGGAGTTCCTATCTAGTCAAAACCCGGTTATAGCCGACGAGTTAATAAGAAGTCTAGACGAGGCAAGAAAATCGGAATGGTCCAGCGCCGTATCCCAGATAGACTTTAAGCACTCAAGTCGTAAAGCCTGGAGTCTCCTCCGAAAGTTAGGTGCTGCAAACCCGCCAACCTCCTCAAAGCCACCAATGGATCCCAATTGTATAGCTCGACATATGGTCAATGTATCCAAGGCGGACTCAGAGAAAACATTTACGCGCAAGGTCAACTCCGAACTTAAATCGTTACGAGGTCTTACCCAGCCGAATGAAACATATTCTAGGCCCTTTTCCGAATCAGATGTTACTGATGGGCTGCTAAAGATAAAAAGTGGTACAGCTGCAGGCGTGGATGGCATCTACCCGGAGTTTATGAAGCACACAGGTCCTCATGTTAGGGTTTGGCTTGCTAAATTTTACACGGACATTCTACATTCTGGTTCCCTGCCTGGACCGTTCAAGAAAGCCAAAGTAATTGCATTACTTAAACCGGGAAAGGACCCAACAGATGTATCAAGTTACCGACCTATCAGCTTACTCTCTGTTTGTTTAAAGCTGTTCGAGCGACTAATATAAAGCCGAATTGAAACTGATATTGAAAAAATTATCCCTCCAGAACAGGCCGGGTTTAGAAGGGGGCGAAGCTGTACTGATCAGGTCTTATCTCTGACAAACTACATAGAAAACGGATTTGACCAGATGCAAAAAACTGCAGTTGCCTTTGTGGACCTCACAGCTGCCTATGACACCGTATGGAAGAAAGGCCTAATCTTTAAACTTAACCAGGCAATCCCGTGCAGCAGAATTTGTAACATCGTAATGGCAATGCTAAGTGATCGGCTTTTTAATGTATTCATAAACGATAGCCTCAGCAGGACCAAAAAACTAAACAATGGTCTACCACAAGGATCAGTTTTAGCCCCAATTCTTTTCAACCTCTACATCTACGATCTTCCTTCCACCACCTCCAGAAAATTTAACTATGCTGATGACATGGCATTTGCTTTCCAACACACAAGCTTCAACTTGCTCGAAAATGTGTTACAAACTGATTTATCAAAGATATCCTCCTTCTGCAGTAATTGGAGACTAAAACCCAGTCCAGCAAAGACTGAGGTGTGCTGTTTCCACTTAACTCACAAAGAAGCTGACAGAAAGCTTACAATCAGATTTAACGGTTCCACACTTTACCACAACTCCACCCCAAAATATTTGGGCATCACCCTTGATAGGACGTTATCATTTAAGACCCACCTTACCAAAACTGCACAGAAAATCAAAACAAGGAACAACATAATCCAGAAACTCACAGGTACAACTTGGGGAGCCACTGCAAGCTGCCTACGAACATCAGCACTAGCCCTAGTGTATTCCACCGCTGAGTATGGAGCGCCTATCTGGTTAAATAGCCACCATGTGAGAAAAGTCGACACACAACTAAACACCACAATGAGACTTATATCTGGTACACTTAAGGCTACCCCCATTGAATGGTTACCCATGCTATCAAATTTACAACCTCCACAACTACGGAGAAAACAAGCCCTCCTTCGGGAGTACAACAAAGTTTATGCCAACTCCGATATCCCGCTTTGCTCTGATCTTTCAATTCACTACTGTTCGAGATTGAAATCTAGACTCCCTCCCATAGTGCTAGCCAAAAAACTATGTGAAGATAATTTTGAAATAAACACCTCATGGATGGCTCAATGGAACGACTCAGGACGATATAGTCCTCTTTTCAACCCAGACGAACGTAACATGGAATTTGATATCCCCCGAAAACCATGGTGTAATTTAAACCGTTTACGTAGTGCCACTGCCAGGACTATGGAAACCCTGACCAAGTGGGGTCTTGCCACCGATGCCAGTTGCTCATGCGGCTATCCTTCCCAATCTATCAACCACATAATGTATGATTGCCCAATCTTGTCCTTTCCAGGAAATGTTGAAGATATAAAAAACCTAACACCTGACGTTATATCTTGGCTAAATTCCCAAAACCTATAAAACAAATACCACATATATTGTAATATTCTCTGTATCTTTTTTTAATCCATACGCTAAATAAAATAAATAAAATAAACTATTGTTTTGTTTTTGCCTTTATATTTTTGGAATAATTTTTTTACAGAGTTTGCTGTCCAAGTTTTTACCGATTGCTATGTTTGTCTAAAACGAAACTAAAACATGTGTATATAAAAAAGAAAGAAATAAAGAACAAACGAAAAAAAAATGTTCAACATAAGACAAAAACGGTAAAACGATAAAAGCAAAATTCATTCTTAAGTGTTATAAAAAAGAATATTGACTAACAAAATACTTTTGTTTAATTTCAATATTAATATTCTCTTATTTCGATATTTAATCAATTTATTTTTAATTTTTTTTTTTCTATAAAAAAAGTTTTAATTTGTTAATACAACTAATACTGTTGGTTGATATCACAAATTCGTTTGTTGAATTCCTTTACCATATCAACAAATGACGTTTGTGTTTGTTGAATTTCTTTGTTGAAAACAAAATTTATTTTTTTTCTTTTGTTAGATCAACAAATTACGTTTTGTGTTTGTTGAATTTCTTTGTTGAAAACAAAATTTATTTTCTTTTCTTTTGTTAGATCAACAAATTACGTTTTGTGTTTGTTGAATTTCTTTGTTGAAAAAAAATTTAAGATTTTGTACGTTTGTCAATACAAATAATAATTTAGGAGAACTATTACAAACTCATTTATCAATTGTTTTTTCAACAATTAATATTTACAAACGTTAGTTGATATTACAAATTTCCGTATAGGAGCACTTACAGTGAAAAATTTAATTGTATTCACAAATATGGGGGTCAATATAACAATTCGTTTTTTTCTGTGTACATTAAAAACCTAGGCGGGTTTTTTGCTTCCTAGGCTTGAAAAAGTTTAAATATACAAGGCCAACACAAATTTTCACAAAATACTTAATTATATTGCAAATCAAACAGAATATATACCCGAGTAAAAATAATTATATATAGACGTATATAATTTTATCCAATCATATAAAACATTATATGATTACATATAAGTTAACAGATTTTCTTAATTTTCATATGAAATTACTAGGGATGAGATTTCCATGCAAATGCATGTTTTTTGTCGATAGTCTAAAAACGATATCGATCAATTATCTTTCCGAATCAAGAAATTTGCGTTAAAATGGCATCCCGAGTAAAAATTTTTATATGATGCAATACATAATGATATATAACACAATACATATTTATACGCAATTTAATCCGAATAATGGTGGATGTTTTTGCATTAAAAAAGATCAACTTTTATAAAATATGATTCGATTTCATCCGAGTTTTGACCAGACATTGCCATATTTCATTGGATCCAATTAGATCTAATTGCATAAAAACATAAAAAATCTTGGTGTGTTTTGGTTTGAGTGAGTTACACCACAGGTCAACGATACATTCACCAAACATATAATTTTCTAAAACAAAAAAAATGTTTGGGTACGCTTCGATCCAGATAGGTGATATACATAACCCTAAAAAGGAAATGTTTAGGAACATTTTAAAAGTTTCTTATACTTTGCTTAAAAAACTTAGAACATTTTTGGTTAATTGGAAACATTTAATTGGAAACATTTATATATGGAACAGAATAAGCTATATATGTATAATTTTATATTAAATTATAAAGAAAAACAAATTTTGTATTGGCCCTAATATTATTTCATATATTTATATCAACCGTATACCTTTTAATCCGAATCATGATTAAATTATATATTACAACATATGACTGCATTTAAAAAAATTAGAAAATACCTCACGGGATGTACAGTGCCGGTCAAAAAAAATAGCACCAATGACAAAATCTCTATTCATTCAATTAAAACAAAATATTATGTGCGTATTCGTTTAAAGTAAATATGCAATACTCTTATACTAAGTCTGAACCCCTTAAATGTTTTTACTTTTTCCAAAAATTGTGGACGGTTCTTTTTTAATGATCGATATTTTAAAAAAAACTCCGAATCAGTGCAGTCAATAAAATAGCACCGAATTAAAAAATTTCTTTAAAAAAATTAATAATATTTTAATTATTAATATAAAAGTGTTAAATACTAAAGGAAGCTAGTTTTTATTTATAAAAAAATTTATTTCATTACAAAATTTCATATTTACCCAGGCAGAAAAATACATACGGGCCAGGTCTGGCAAAGTATCTAATAAGGTAGTATTAATACTGGCAAAGTACCTTTTTTGTGGGTTTTTAGTACTTGCTAAGATGCTAAATGATAACACCATTTAGTAGTGGCAAAGTACTTTTAAAAGCGCTTTCCCTGTACTTTAAAATGTACTATCCGAGAATTTTTAAAAAAAAAAATTTAACTAAAACAATCCATTACAAAATTAAAAATGTATTTAATAAAATATTTTTTTTATTTAATAATTTGTACATTAGAAATCTTTTTCTTTTAATTTTTCTATTTGAAATAAATTATATATTAATTACACAGCATGACAAAAGTGACCACTATTATAGAAAATAAGAGGTATGACCAACATTTACATCTACTTGAGACATGCTGAGTCGAATGGCACACTCCGTTTTTCGATGCATGGTACAGTTTTCTTGACTTGTATCAATGTTTCTTATGCAAATTTGGTTTAAAGCTTTTCATCTTAAGTCCTTAAATTCGTGAATTTCTTCATTTTTCGAGGTTCTCGCGAAATAAACCTCTAAATTGGTATTTGATAAAAAAAGCTTGCCTTTAGTGGATCATAAAGGCATCCCTAACACTACGAATAGTGAATAAAAAACATCTACGTGATATAGACCATCATGCTAAAAATCGCGAAAAACTTTTTTTATGGTAGAATCATTTTACAACATGACTTAAGGATCCATCTTCAACTATATAAGTAATGTGGTAACCTTAAACAAATAACTGACGAAAGATTTGTCCAAAAATATAATTTTTGGTCAGTAAATTCTGTAAGGTTACCACATTATTTACTTAAAGATGGACCCTTAAATTATCTCGAAAAATGGTGCTGCCATATACAACATGATGATAAAATTCAACATGATGGTAAAAGCAAGTTTTTTATCAAAGACAAATTAAGGGGCTAATTTCGCAAAAACGTCAAAAAATTAAGAAATTCGCGTATTTATTGCTACATCCTCTTAATAGAAGTTCCAAATACTCTCTAGGAATATAAAAGTCCAAATGCAAATGTGATGATATATTTTTGAAAGGCAATATTTCTATGAATGTAGCGATTTTTTAATTCCACTACCATCAAGAGAAATAGGACTCTACAATGTTAAACAAATTTGATAAAAATAACATTGAAATCAGTATCCACATAGTAGAATCAAAATGTATTCATACTAAATTTGATAATGACACCATTGTTATAACTTCATAACATAATTAGTCGTTTTCAAATAAAATGTTAAAATTAAATTAAATTATTAAAAAAAAATATTTCAAATAAATAAACCGCCTTTAGTTTGGTAAAAAAGTACTAGCAAAGTACTTAATTCGGTGAAACTAAGTACTTTACTAAAAAGAGCTTGCTATACAAAAAATAAATTGCTTTGCCAGTACTTTTGTTTTGGTACGGTTGGCAATTTCTGGCTGGGTATTTTCATAAAAATATGACGTGGAAAGAATTACACTCCTAAAAACGTTCTTTTGTAAAAAATATGATTTCTGAACATAAACCATATTCTGAAAAAGGAAAATTGGTTGGATGCGCTTATAAAATGATTGGAAATTCAGCAAAATTAACTTTTGAGCTTGAAAAACTTAGTCACAAGCGACGTTTCTTACCATTAGTGGTTAGGTGTTTGTAAAGACAATGGAAGAAAGACCTATGTACGGCAGCTCCAGAGCTAAAATAGAACAGCAAATGGCGAAAATGTTCGTCAAAGATTACAAAACAACAACATTAACGCTTGTAGATTCGGAAAAGTGCGCCTACTCTCACTTAAGCATGCTGTAAGTCCTTTGAAGTTTGCTAAAAGTACACTCAGAAAATTATGTAAGTTACTACATGTTAGTTGTTTGTATATTTTACAGTAGTTAGTTATTTTCAACTACAAAGTCAGTTGTTTTTGTATGAAAAATATCAAACAACTATTTCTATTAGTTATTTTAAGTACTTTTTTTGAATAACTAACAAAAAAAGTACTGTGATGTAGTAACAGTTATTTAAAGTAGTTAATTTTATTTTTTTTATCTCTGAAAAATTTGTTTTTTTCAAAAAATAAAAATAAATTTTGTTTTTTTTTTTATTTTTCACAACTTTGAAAAAATTTGGTCTTCAATTTTTTTTCTGAAAAATTTTTTGAAAAAAAAAAATTATTTATAAATTTTTTTATTTTTACTACATTTTAGTTGTTTTGACTACAAATGTAAGTTGTTTTTACTACATAAGTCAGTTGTTTTTTGTCAGTTAAAATAACTAACATTGTTAGTTGACCCCAAAACAACTTACAAAGTAGTTATTTTAACTGACATTTTCAGTTGATTTTACTAACATAATTTTTTGAGTGTAACTCAGAATGACCAGCTTAAAAGTGGATCAATGATCTATGGGCAAATGAATCCAATGTTGTTTTATTTGGAGACATGGGATCAATCCAAAATTCAAAATAAAAATAACTTTAAATGGTGCTTATGGTGTGGGGGATATTTTCCTACTGTGGAGTGGGGTTCATATATTGGACCATGGCTCACATATTGGACTAGGACAACCGTGGATATACACTTAACGTTTATATCCTCTAGAAAGTAATGTTGCAATAAGTTTCTAAGCAAATGCCACTAATTTAGTTCTTTTAGCACGTCAATTACCCAAAGCATGACGGGAAATTGGCAAAAAAATTGGGTCTGGACAATAAAATTGGGTCTGGCCTGGTCAGTCCCCAGATCTAGACCAAATCGATAGTTGATGGACAGATATAGAGAAGGGAGTGTCTCGAATACAACCAACTTGTAATGAAGCACTTTGGGTGGCTGTTCAGCAACTCTGGAACTGAATTTCGAATTAAAGATCCAAAAATCTCGCGAATTCGGTACAAAAACGTTGTATAGAGTAATTGTCAACAATGGGCACTCGACAATTTTTTTTAAATATTTAAAGATATTACAACAATACTGAATTCATAATCCATTCGTTTTTCAAATTTAAGAATTTAATTTTAATACAAAAAGTACTGTGGTGCTATTTTTTTGACTGACAATGAGTCTTTTTTAAGAGTTTTTAAAAACTCTGAAAATTTTTAATAAAATAAAAAACCAAATTAGCCTTTTCTTATGTAATATTGTTTCACACTCTTGTAAGTATCTTATGACACGTTATCAGTGACATAAGTTGAAATTGTTAAAAAGAAACTAACGAAGAAAATTCTGTTGTATCCTGGTGCTATTTTTTTTGACCGCAGCTGTATAATCATATATGATTTATTATGTTTGTGTCAAGTTATATATTGTTATATATGTTTATTTTTACTCGGGATCGATTTGTTTTTGCATATTTTTGCATATTTTGGTGAAAATGCATATTTTTGCATATTTTTGTTTTAAATGCATATTTTGTGCATATTTCCAACTTTTAAGAGCATATTTTTGCATATTTCGGCATAAATTAGCAAAAACACAAATTGAAATTTATTTGTTACAAAAACTATTTTAAATTTTAAAACTTTATATTGGAAATAAGAAAAACATTTTTTTTCTGTAAGTTTTTTTTATAGATTGTCTTAAGTTCTAAAAAAATCTTGCTTACCCTAGTAAAAAAAGAAAAAAAGTTCATGACTAATTGTATCCCAAATATGGCGGATACAATTACTTTAATAATCTAACGGGTATATTTAATGATCTAGCGGGATAACCTTATATATTATGTGATACGTGAATTGGGTCTATATAATTATATCAGTTGGAGAAAACTGATACGATTAAATATAATTTAAAACCATTATAACTGATCATATATTGCTCCTTATAGCGTCATATAAGTTAGATAACATTAAATATAATCATATGCACTTTATGTAATGTTATATACAAAAATATGTTCTTTATGTAGAGCAATATCTAACCATATATATTTATATCTTATAGTCTCAATTTATTTTATATTGTATCAGTCCGGATCAAACTGATAAAACCCGATAGACCCATTTTACGTATCATATTATATATAAGACTATCTGTCCAGATCTTGTAGGATAACCTAAGATAATATTTGAAACAATTGTGTCCATCATATTTGGGATCTAATTTGTCACGGCTATATATAACTCTTTTTTACTCGGGTATATAAAGTTTTTAAATGTTACTATTTAAACCCGGCGTTACCTTTTGCTTTTTAAGAAGTTTTTTTTATGAAAACAATATTTTTTTATTGTACGCATTTTATTTTTTAGTGCATATTTTTAGGTTTTTTAGTGCATATTTTGAGTTTTTTAGCGCATATTTTAAGCGCATATTTTCGATTTTTTAGTGCATGAAAATCTCATCCCTAGTAATTGTATATTATTTGATGATAACTCAGATATAAATAAATATGGTTGATGTTATTATATCAATTCAATTCATTTATTCTTTATTTGGTATTCAATGTAATTTCTTAACAATTTTCATAAAGAGTTTAGGATTTCTAATTTCCTTTTCTACTTAAATATAAATAACAAATTATTATAATACTTTTGGTTTCAGCTAATATAAGATAAAAGGTAAAAATTTTCAAAAAAAACCTTTATGAACATTTAAAATTAAGATAAAAGTTTAAAGGTAAAATTAAGTTGAGCCTAGCTCATTGATATGAACAAATTCCGAATTGAGACATCTAGTATTAAAGTTTAATGTAAGCCTTTGGATTTTGTTATTTACTAGTTCAACGTTTGCTAGAGTGTGAAGTCGTCGAGTGGAGTGATGCCAGGGCAAATTGTGTATCATCTTTAATAGTTTGTTTTGCGTTATCTGCAGTTTCTTTGTATGACACTGAGCTGATGTGGACCAAACTGGAGCAGCGTAAAACATTATGGCATGAAAAACAGCTTTCAATATTAGGCTCTTGTTTTCAATATTAAGTTTAGAATTTCGATTTATTAATGGATATAGCAATCTTGTTACCTTATGAATTTTGTCGATTATATAGGGAATATGGTCTTTAAATTTGAGTTTAGGATCCAATATGACCCCTAAATATTTGACCTTATTCTCCCAGTTTATAAGTCTCTGGTTGAAAGTTATAGGTTGTTGGGGAAGAAAACATTGTTTACGTCTACGGGAAAAGTACATCGCTTGAGTTTTTTCTGGATTTACTAAAATTTTCCATTTTGTAAAATAGGAATGAACATCGATAAGTGCAGTTTCTAAATTACATACTACATCTGTCGCAATTACACCCGAGCTAAGCAACGCGGTGTCGTCGGCGAAAATAGAGGTGACACAACCATCAAGAGTTGGGAAATCTGCTGTGTAAATATTATATAATATTGGTGAGAGGCAGGAACCCTGGGGACAACCAGCTGTTATTTCTTTTTGAGTGGAGTAGCTGGATCCAATATAAACATTAAAAAATCGTTCTGAAAGAAAGCTGTGTATTATTTTTATAATATGTACTGGAAAATTTAATTTTATCATTTTGTAAATAAGACCATTATGCCACACAGAATCAAAAGCTGCTTTTATGTCCAATAAGATCATACCAGTGGATTTCCCGGTATTAAAGTTTGATGTCACTAAGTTTCTTATTCTGACTAATGGTTGAACTGTATTATGTTCCTTTCGAAACCCAAATTGTTGAGACGGTAATATTCTTTCAGCATCAATAAAATTTAAGATTTTTTCCTTAATTACTTTTTCAAGTATCTTACTTAACGATGACAAAAGACTTATGGGTCTATAAGAAAGAGGGCAGTCAGGTGGTTTGCTTGGCTTCCGTATTGGAACAATTTTTGAGTGCTTCCATGTTTTGGGAAAATATTGTAGCTTTAAACAACAATTAATAATTTGTGTTAAAAATTGTATTCCTTTTTTAGGTAGAGCTTTTAAGCATTTATTTGTGATTCCATCTGTACCAGGTGATTTTCTAGGTTTAAGTTTCTTCAAAATCGATGATATTTTATCTGTTGATATACATACACTCAGAAAATTATGTAAGTTACTACATGTTAGTTGTTTGTATATTTTACAGTAGTTAGTTGTTTTCAACTACAAAGTCAGTTGTTTTTGTATGAAAAATATCAAACAACTATTTCTGTTAGTTATTTTAAGTCGTTTTTTTGAACAACTAACAAAAAAGAACTGTAATGTAGTAACAGTTAATTAAAGTAGTTAATTATATTTTTTTTATCTCCGAAAAAATTTCAAAGTTTTTTTTCAAAAAATAAAAAACAAATTTTCGTTTTTTTATTTTTTGCAACTTTTTTTAAAAAAAAAAAAAAAAATTTTTTGATCTTCAATTTTTTTTTGAAAAATTTTTTGAAAAAAAAAATTATATATTGATTATTTTATTTTTACTACATTTTAGTTGTTTTGACTACAAATGTAAGTAGTTTTTACTACATAAGTCAGTTGTTTTTTGTAAGTTAAAATAACTAACATTGTTAGTTGATTTAACTGAAAAAGTAGTTGACCCCAAAACAACTTACAATGTAGTTATTTTAACTGACATTTTTAGTTAATTTTACTAACATAATTTTTTGAGTGTATATCACTATGAGCGACATCGTTGGTGGAAAAGAGATTACTAAGAGCGTTATTTACATCTGTGATAGTTGTCTGATCACTAAGATTTTCTGAAATTGTGTGATTTAAACGAAATGTTTGAGATAGTATTTCGCACTTCTCTTGCTGTGTGTTGTATCTTGCATTATTGTATTTTAAAATTGGAATGTTTGAAGATTTATTTTTTAGAATTTTTGATATGTTCCAGAATGGTGTTGAACCTTTGTCTAGTGTAGATAATTTTTTATTCCAAGAATTATTTTTAATTTTTTTAATTTCTTCCGAAATCCGAAAATTAAAAATTTTCATTTGAAAATGATCGTCTATGTCTCTAAACCGTTTCCAGTTTCTTCTATACACATTCCTTATTTGTATTAAATGTTTTATACACATTGGAAGTGGTTGAGTTTTGGCTGTAAAAATTTTCTTTGGGACACTATAGTTAACAGCGTTTGATATTGTGTTACTAAGGGTTTCTATCATAGAATCGACTTGCTCATGATTGTAGTAGTCGCTTTCATCTGAAACTGTTAAATTTCTTTTGATAAATGAAGCGTATCGTGACCAATTTGCTTTCTTAAAGTCATAAAATGTTTTTTGTACAGGTCTGAATTCACTATTGAGGGAAACATGAATAGGAAGGTAGTCGGAACCGAGATCATTGATGACGGAAACTGGCGTAAGACTGTTAGCTAAATCGGTTAAAAAGAAGTCCAGAGTAGATGATTGTCTTCTTGGGTCTGATGGAATATATGTATGATCACTTGGGTAAATTATTTGAAAGCTTTCGGAATCTAATTTTTCGTACAATAGATTTCCCCAACAATTTGCTCGTTGACATCCCCATAGACTATGTCTGCAGTTAAAATCGCCACCAAGAATAAAATTATCATGACTATTGTAAAGTTTTCGAAGATCAGCCTTAAACTGCACTTTTTTAACGTTGTCTCTTCCAGGGGATCCACCAGGAAAATAGCAGGAAAATATATTTATGTAGGATCCATTTAAAGTTCGTATTTTTACGCCAATATTTTCAATAAAAAAAGTGTTTGAAGGAGGTATGAACGTGTGTTCAACATTTTTTCTGACCAAAATAGCCACTCCTCCGCCTCTGCCTTGTTCCCTATCATTTCTGTAACAATAAAACTCTGTGTGTTTTATTGAAATATTTTTATTTAACATTGTTTCGGAAATGAGACAAATATGGATATTTCTACTTAGTAGAAAATTAAAAAGTTCGTCTTTCTTGTTTCGAATGCCTCGAGCATTCCATGATATTATATTTATGACTCTACTCATATAAAAATTTACAAGCGAGTGATGTTATCACTTCAAATTGATCGGCTTTACACTTACAATTTTTCAATTTGGAAATAAGCTCAAAAGTAAGGTTTTTTATTTCTTCTATACAGAAAATAAATTATTGGGGTTATTGTTACCATTGTTGTTGTTGGCGTTATTGTTGTTAGTTTGGTGGTTCCATCCGGGGTTTGTATTTGCAGTAGCTTGATTTAAACTATTTGGAAAATCATTGGTATAATTTGTACTGTAGCGACTGTTATTTTGAAAATTATTTTGTTGTTGCCTTGGTCTAAAAACCTTAGGCTGAGATCGTTGCCTTATTTGTTGGTATTGTTACCTGCTTGGACAATCTAAAGAAAACGATTTGTGTGGACCCTGACAGTTTGCACACTTGATAATTTCGGAAAGTTTTTACTTTGCAACGGCTTGAACCATGACCTAGCATTTGACAATTATGACATTGGGTTAAGTTTGATGTTCTTTTTCTTTGAAAATCCCATTTAACTTTAACATAGTCGATCACGGAGTAGTTTTGTCTTAATTCTTTAATAGTAATAGACTTTTTTTTAAAGTACACAATGTATATTGCCTGTTCATTATTAGGCCCGTTTGATTTGGTTACCAGTTTTACATCTAAACATGACAATTTCATATCAGTTAGTTTCTTTTTGATTATGAGTGGATCAAATTTATCGAACCCGAGCATTACTGCTTTATATGGCTTTTCGTTTTTAGTTCCATATGTAAAATATTCAAATTTAGATTCTAAATTTTGGCGCACCAGATCGAAATCTTCAATACTATCACAAAATAGTTTGAGACCAATTGATATTTTTCTGATAGCAAATTTAGTTATTTTTAAAGTTTTACAAATATCCTCTATTTGAATAGTTTTACACTTTAGTATTGTTATTGGTGGAACATCACTCAGAAAATTATGTAAGTTACTACATGTTAGTTGTTTGTATATTTTACAGTAGTTAGTTGTTTTCAACTACAAAGTTGTTTGTTTTTGTATGAAAAATATCAAACAACTATTTCTGTTAGTTATTTTAAGTCGTTTTTTTGAACAACTACACTCAAAATAATTATTCTGTTAAATACTCTGTAAAATGGCTGTAATCTAAATTCGACAGATATTTGACAAAGTTATCTGTCGAAATACAGATTTTTAAAAAAATACTTTGTATTTTCTTGTGACCGAAAAACAAAATTTTGTAAAATTGGAGTTTTCTCGTTAAAAAATTTTACAATTTGGAAGCAAATTTACAATTTGGAAGCATTAAAGCGGGCAAATTTAACAAAATTTTAATTTTAATTAATTATTTTTTTTTAATTTTAATTAATGTTTTTGAAGCAGAGAAGTTTTACTCATAAAATGGATTTAACTAAAACTTTGTAAATTTACAGAGTTTTTCTTGTAAAATTTTGAACTCATAAAAAGCATTTAACTAAAACTTTGTAAATTTACAGAGCTTTTTTGGTAAAATTCTTTTCGGCTTTATCAATATTTTACAGATAATTCTGTAAATTTACGGTTTTTTTTATCGAAATCATTTTACAGAGGTTTCTTCGTAAAATAACAAAAAATCTTGCTGGTTGAAAATCTATGGTATTTTCTGCTGGCTCAGCAGAGTATCTCTGTAATTTAACAGAGTGATTATTTTGAGTGTAACAAAAAAGTACTGTAATGTAGTAACAGTTATTCAAAGTAGTTAATTTTATTTTTTTATCTCTGAAAAATGTTCAAAGTTTTTTTACAAAAAATAAAAATAATTTTTGTTTTTTTTTTATTTTTCACAACTTTTTTTTAAAAATTTGGCCTTCAATTTTTTTTCTGAAAATTTAAAAAAAAAAAATGATATGTACATTGATTATTTTATTTTTACTACATTTTAGTTGTTTTGACTACAAATGTAAGTAGTTTTTACTACATAATTCGGTTGTTTTTTGTCAGTTAAAATAACTAACATTGTTAGTTGATTTAACTGAAAAAGTAGTTGACCCCAAAAGAACTGACAAAGTAGTTATTTTAACTGACATTTTCAGTTGATTTTACTAACATAATTTTTTGTGTGATGTATTTTAATTTGTTTATTAACAATCATTTCAGTTTCTTCATCATTATCATCATCAACCGTTTGCAGTGGTTGAAAAAAGTTGTTATTGTCTACTGTAGTAGCAACATTCTTTTGTTGTTTGTATTTTTTACTCATTATGTTATGCCTATTGGAAGCATTAGCATCTTCACTATGTACACGTTTAATTGTTTTTATTTTTTTTTTATTAAGTTAGAATAGGGATTAACTAATCCCCCAATAATTGTTTTTGGGTTTTTTTTTATTTTAAATTGTTATAACTTCTTATTACAGAAATTTTTGCACAACACGTCTGTTAATGATCACGAGCAATCTAAGACTGATATTATATAAGGCACAAGTATCATAACTTCATTTTATATAAAAATATATATTATGTCGCCTTAAATTATATAAAACTATATATTAAACTTAACTTAAATTTTTTTCGAGAGCATTACATATATAATTATATATTCCTTAGGTAATGTCATATATAACCATTAGGGCGTTTCATCAAAGACTTTTTTTTTGATTTTTGCTACTCTTGAAGCGGAATATGAATTCTTATGGCCTAAAAGATTTTTGAGATTTTTTTCAGATTTTTGGCGGGCGGGGATCAACTCGCTCAAATCGATTTTATGCTAAAAATGAGGTTATAAAACATAATTTTTTATTTTTTTTTTTGTTATGGTGCCTTGTTTTTACAAAAGTGGATAAATTACTTCAAAATATTGCTAGCCTCCTAAAAAAAATATTCTCGGTAAAAATGATAAGGTCAAAGGTCAATTATTTGACCTTAAAAGTAAAAATTTTGAATTTTCCAACTTCAAAGCTCAATAACTTAAGAAATATGCAACGTAGGTTCGTGATGTTGACACCGTTTAAGAGATATTTTAAATACCTTTCATTTAAATCCAAAATGACGTCTGTCATTTTAGTAGAAGTATTAAAAAAATTAAAAAAACTAACTTAACCCATTTTTTTTTTTTACATTTCACATGAGCTTAACCAACAAATACATATGTTAGTATCTTATTAATCGGTAGAATGTCTGAGAATAGATAACTTATCATTTATGTATATGCGTTATGTGGTCCTATACCGATATTTCGATGTGTTACACACGGAATGCCAAAGTGAGTTTACAAAGAATGAGAATGACTTTCAAAACTTACTAATTAATGTTGATAATAATAGAAAAATTATACGTCATGTAAACAAAAATGTGGTTGAAAAAGCGTTAGCGAAAGCTGTTTGCATATGCTACTACTTTGGCACAAAATTACTTAAGAATTGTTTGGCTTTATATGTTTTGTGTGAAAACAAATTGTGTTTTAGATTTAATTTTTATGTATTGTAATTTTAAATACATTTTCAGAATATTTATTATAATATTGTTATGCTTTTGATAATATTGTTATTCTTTTGATTTTGTATAATACATATTCATAAAAATATATTCTTGCTTTGGAGATTCGGCATTTTCTCTAAATTTGTATACCCTCTACTATCGCACATAACGGTATTTGGAGGGTCTATTCTCTAACAAATTGTAGAAAACACAGCAAAAAAGGGGACATAATTTTTTTTAAGAGCATATTTTTATTGTTTTTAGAGCATATTTTTCGTTTTTAAGGGCATTTTTTAAGCGCATAAAACGTGTTTTTTAGAGCATATTTTTGGTTTCCCTGGTAATTACATATTATTTGATGATAACTCAGATATAAATAAATATGGTTGATGTTATTATATAAAATTATATAAGGCACAAGTATCATAACTTCATTTTATATAAAAATATATATTATGTCGCCTTAAATTATATAAAACTATATATTAAACTAAACTTAAATTTTTTTCGAGAGCATTACATATATAATTATATATTCCTTAGGTAAGTAATGTCATATATAACCATATATGTTAAAAAAAAGTTTTTTTACAGTTTGAAATTGTTCTAAGGTTTTTTACAGTTTGAAATTTTTCTAAGTTTTTTTTTTTGCAGTTTAAAAATTTCACAATTATTTTTACAGTTTGACAAACTACATCTTCTGGTTCGAAGCGTACACAAACTTTATTTGGTGTATGTATCGTTGACCTTCAATTTTTCTTCTGCATTTTTTCAACTTGAACCCTTATAACAAATATAATTAGAGCCCGTGCTCGATCTGTACTTACAGAAAAAATCAAATAAATACACTCAAAATAATAACTCTGTTAAAAACTCTGTAAAATGACTGTAATCTCAATTCGACAGTTATTTGACAAAGTTATCTGTCGAAATACAGATTTTAATAATATACTTTGTATTTTCTTGTAACCGAAAAACAAAATTTTATCTGTAATTTTACTTTTTACTTTGTAATCTCTATTTTAGAGATAATAAACAGAGTTTTTTGTTAAAATACAGATTTTATAAAATACTTATGTTTTTTCTCGTAACCAAAATACAAAATTTCAACTGTATTTTTATTTATTGCTCTGTAATTATAAACCCTGGAAAATTTTACGAGGATGTCGTGTAAAATTGGAGGTACTCGTAAAAAACTTTCACAAAAATAAAAAAAGTAAATTTACAATTTTTAAGCATTAAAGCGGGCAAATTTACTCGATGGCATTTTTCAATTGTCAACACCAGATTGGCTATTTGACCAGAAATCAAATAGTAAATAAAATAGTCAAATTCTGGTCGCTTTTATCAATATTTTACAGATAATTCTGTAAATTTACAGTTTTTTTTATCGAAATCATTTTACAGAGTTTTCTTTGTAAAATAACAAAAAATCTTGCTGGTTGGAAATCTATGGTATTTTCTGCTGGCTCAGCAGAGTATCTCTGTAATTTAACAGAGTGATTATTTTGAGTGTATTAACACGTTTGTTATGTTTTTTTTTTTTATTAACCCATTTTTAGCCAAGATTCAATTTTATTTTTCTTTTTCGGAAAAAGGTAATTTTTTAGGGTGATTGGCACCCGCTGATCTCAAAAACATTGTCAAAAAAAGAATGTATTACTGCTTTTTATGCAATTTTAATATTTGAGTTAATTTGCCATTTTATTAATTTATGTATTTTATTATTTTCAAAATATATCAAATTAGTGGAATTTGATAATAAATTAGATCTAAAAAAATTTTAAATTATTAAAAATATTAAAAGCCAAAAATAAAAAAATGCAAAATTTTCGTTTTTACTTGACACAATTTCTGTGCTGATGTGTATTGCATTTAATGCACATACGAGGCATTCTACACCAAATGTTACGCTACAGAAAAACATGTGTACCGTAAATTTGTGAATAGGTTGTATGAAAAGCCCTTATTTAACTAAGAAAATTGCATTTTTGGGTGTTCAATTTTTCAAAAACTGGGCTTAGGACGCGTGGTCAAATATTGGAAAAATGGTAAAATTTGTGTCGAGTTACTTTGTTTAAATATTTATCAAATTAAAACGGAATGCACCACAATCTCAAAAATGTACATTCTTTTTGTATGGGCTATCGACTAAAATTTTTTTCTTTCAAAAATTTTCAGAACCCGTTCTAAAATTTCCCATTTTGTATAAAAGTCAATTTATCAAAAATCCGGCCACCTTTTTAAAAAAAAAAAATTAAGTTTAGATGTTTGTCTATCCACACAAAAAAATCAGACATGTGGTTTTCATTTTTTTCGAGAAAATCGCATTTGAATATTAAATTTCATAACAATTTTTTAATTTGCTTGTATTTTCTTGTTTTAACGTAGCGAATGAGTATTAAATATTTGCATAAATGTTACTCATACGCTCTGTTAAAACAAGAAAATACAAGCAAATTACTAAATTGTTATGGAATTTAATATTCAAAAGCGATTTGCTCGAAAAAAACGAAAAACACAAGTCCGAATTTTTTTGTGTGGATAGACAAACATCTAAACTTAAAAACAACAAATTTAAAAAAAAAAACAAGTAAGAATTATAGTCGGTCAAGACCGACCATATAATACCCTACACCAGAGTTTCCCGGACCATGGGTCCCAAGTTCAAACATGGACTGATTAGATCTATATTTTGTCAAATCTTTAATAAGTGTAAAAAGCAATCACTAATCAAATTTGAGTGGAATAGGCTTCTTTTTGTTGACAATAAATCGCTTCAACTGAATATCGGGCGAAATTTCCACATGGGACCTAAGTCCAAAATGGCCCGATGATAATTAGATTTGATAAGGTTATTAAAGTACGCGTTTAACATACACAAACAGAATTTTAATTAAATATTTTCTATTTTCATGAAAATTGAGAGATTTATGTGAAAATCGGGAAGGTGGTTTGTATGGGGGCTACTAGAAGAACTGGTTCGATTTCTTTAAAATTCGGAATGGTGATTTGTGTGTATAAAACATTAATTCCTGCCAAATTTTGAAAAGATACCTATTAAAATGCGACAGACAGACAGACGGACGGACGGACGGACGGACAGACGGACGGACGGACGGACATCGCTAAATCGACTCAAAAAGTGATTCTAAGTCGATCGGTATACTTAAAAGTGGGTCTAGGACCAATATTTCGGGTAGTTACAAACATCAGCACAAACTCATTATACCCTGTACCACAGTGTGGTGTAGGGTATAAAAAACAAAAGTGCCCGGATTTTTGATAAATTGGCTGGGCATTTGGTGTGGAATGCCTCATATATGTAAATTGCGGTCGTCAAGGGAATGTATGTCTAATATATAATAAAAATGCAGCAAATGCTTCTTCTTATTACTGTTCACTAGATGGCGTTTTTTATAACTGTTTCCGGCAGTTTATTAAAATTTCTTAATTTAATTTGTTTTGCACTTCTTGTGTTCTTCTCTTCCGTTTCCGGAATTTACTGGAAAAAACAAAGACATATCGTCAGGTGATTATTGTTTTAGCCTATACGCCATTTTTGAAAAAATTGAGTTAGGAATTTATTGTATATGGCGTCAATATTCTCTTTCCATTTCTGAAATCAATTTTTTGATATCTCGTATAGAATGTGAGATATATAGCATCGACTTTGCTATATCGTCAGGTGATTATTGGAAAAATGAGTTAGGAATGGATTATATATGGAGCATAAAACGACGAAATGATATTTTAGTAAAACCACTCAAACTTTTAATTTATAGCATTTAGAGGCATGAAAATGTTTAGTTTTGTTAATAACATATGAAGCAATGAATTAAGAGCATTAAAAACAAATCTATCAAGTATTTTTTGAGAAAATTGATTGTAAACCTATTTTATCGTTTTTCTCAAAACCGAGTTGATGGCGTATAGGCTATAACAATAATAAGCTGACGATATATAATACAGATGCAGCAAATACTTCTTCTTTTTACTGTTCACTAGATTGCGTTTTTTATAACTGTTTCCGGCAGTTTATTAAAAGTTCTTAATTTCACTTGTTAATGACTGAAATCTTGATCAGCACATCAATAAAGCAAATAAAAACAAATCATTTTTGCACTTCTTTGGTTTTTATTTGTTTATTTTTCTAATAATAAATAGTTTTTTCTTCTCTTCCGTTTCCCGAATTTACAATGCGCATACACACAAAAAGATAAAAAATGAGTTTTGATTAAAAAAATGATAATAGTAATTAAAAAAAAATTGTAAAAATTTAATAAGATAAAATTTAATAAATAAAAATAAGGGTTTTCAGTAAATTCCGGAAACGGAAAAAGATAATTATTATTAGAAAAATAAGCAAATAAAAACCAAAGAAGTATTTTTTTCAACAAATGAACTTTTAATAAACTGCCGGAAACAGTTATAAAAAACGCCATCTAGTTAACAGTAACATCCTTATTATATATGTCTTTGGGTTCTTCGTTACTACAGCGCCACCTGTTGGTGTTTTCGTATCTATTAAGGACATCAACCACAACATAAATGCTGCCAAGTTTGTGACAGAATGGTTGCCAAATTGTATAATAATAAAGATGGAGCAAAAGTTGCATCTATTGACACCTAGGTGGCGCCAGGTGAATTGCATAGTATTATAGTTCTAATGGAAAGTTGCATTAAATTTCCATCGTCATTAGAAAAAACGGTTACTACTTTTTGGAAAACACGGCAGCTATCTCTTTCGAAAACTTTGGAAAGTCCAAATAGAGAGAATTACTTTCAGAAAAAACTAAATATGTAAATAAATAAATAAAAAACAAAAATAAATATTTTGCAAATTTGTTTCTGTTTGTTTATTTATGTAACAAAACAATGATGTTTTTTGCTGGTGGTAACCAAATGCATACAATGTGGATAAAATAAAAATGAGACATAAGAAAGGAAGTTTTCTGTGTTGGATGTTGCAAAATAATTGGCTATGGACAACTGGAGAGCATGAGCTGAAATGGTCGCAGACTTTTTTTGTAAATGGACTTTGACTTGCAAATGATAAATTGTATCCTTTAACTTGCAAAGGATAAATTACACTTAAATTTTGTACTTTATTTGTTGTTAGATTTTTAAAACGCTCATTGTGACAATTTGGAAAAACATATAGTAAATGATGAGCCGCAGAACAAAAAACGTACTATTTCGCAAATTTAAAATTGTTGGGCTACTAAGGATTATTTATTCCGTTTTTTTTTTCATCCTTATTATTCTGTCACTTCAAACGCATAAAGGCAAGGTGGAAGACTAATTTGGCTATCCGTGAGGATCAATACAAATTCACTCGGTCTAGTTGTGAACATATTACAAATGACGGCAATAGATTAGCAGCCACGAGGAATAACGGGAAACCTCGTTACTAATGAGAACGCCACGCTAAAGCCCAGACAATCAAGTTTTCACCGCACACAAAAAACAGCAATTGCCTTTGCAATGGAGGCAGTGAAACAATGCTCCCAAGCACCAACATACATATAATCACACCACAAGTGTCTGACGCAATGTCGAGTGAACCAGCAGGCTCAATAAAAAACACGAGGTATAGTTTTGTCTTTAACTTTAATAATCTTCAACGCTGGAGTTTAACCCTTCTTATGTCCAGTTTCTCTATTACGAATTTTCATTTTCGTTCGTCCAAATGACATACGAAAATCAATTTGAGGTTCTGTATTGCGGATGTCATTTTAGTCGAACGAAAACGTAAAAGTTGTCATTTTTCTTCATATTTTTCCGTTTCTACAACACGAATTGAAATGTCAAAAACGCCAAAACCACACGAATGAAAAATACCATTCGTTAAGGAATTTTTTGTGTAATATTTAACAAAATAAGTGAAAAATGTGAATTTATAACAAAAATAAGTAATATTAATTTATAAAATTAAAAAATGTGAATGTTTTAAAACTAAATGCTTTGAAAAAAATGTATATTAAATGAAAATCAGTGAAAAAAAGACGGATTTGACCAATTTATATTAACAATTTAAAAGCCACGGGTCATCATACAAATTATTGTTTTCATTTGTTTTTTATTAAAATTGTATTAACTTTTTAGCTATAATAAATAAAAAACTCTGATTTGATTATAATTGTATGTTTTTTTTTTATAAACATGAAATTTGATCAGCGGTTTTCTTTAGCTAATGTGTTGATGTTGCCACTTCGTTTAGTTTAGATAATTTTTGTATGAAAAAAATAAACAAAAACTAAAAAAAACTTTGTGGCAATACTGTAATTTGACAAATGGTCAAGACAAACGTAACTAACGAAAAAAAATATCGTAATCAAACGAAAATGTTATAGAAACTGATATCATTACGAATTCGTACGGGTAGCGTTCGTTCGTGTATTGTTTCGTCCGTTTAACAGAAACACCATATTAATCATTGACTGGCCGATTACAACTGTTTTCCGTGTCTTAATAAAAGAGCACGAACCTGAAAAAAGTAAGATTTGTTTTAAATTTTTATTAAGTATAAAACTTCTTACTAATCTCAGCCTGGGATTCCCAAGTTCATTCCGTTTTATAACGAAACACATAACTCTTAATTTTACAAACAATTTTAAAATGCGAAAAGTACGTTTTGTTCTGCGGCTCTCTATCTTATACCAAATTCGCATTAATTTTTTTAAACATGTTTAACCTCTTAAACATGTTTAAATTTAAATTTGTTAAGGTACATAAACATGTTTAAGTGCTTAAACATGTTTAAAAAAATTAATGCGAATTTGGTATTACACAATTAATTTTTCTGGATGCAAAACCCTCTATCTTTTCAAATCTTCTACTATCTATATATATAAAACAAGTAATGTGACTGACTGACTGACTCATCATCGCCCAGCCCAAACCGCTGTAGGTTCACCTCCCGGAATATAGATCCACTAAGGCTGTATTTTTGCCAATGTTGGTTCTAAGGGGGTAAAAAGGGTATCTCCTGAAATAATGGACGCGGAAACGACCTGAAGTTTGAATAACGGATTACAAGGGGAAAAATTGACTTTTTACTCATTTCCTCAATTTTTTCGATATTTAAAGTTAAGTTTGAATTCAAATGGTTACAGAATTGTGATGTGGAGTACATTACCTTTGTAATAAGGCAATAAAAACTAAAATCGGTTAAAAATCAGCCAAGTTATTACAACTGCCCCAGGCAACTAGCGTGTGGCAGACCACTTGATCAAAGATTTCGAGTTCAATTTTTGAAATTGATTGAAATTATTTACTATAGCAACATTTTTTTATTCTTTACTTCCCAATGTACTAAGGTGATAGGTATTTTTCATATTGTGTTATGCTAACTTGTTTTAAATTAATGTTAAAAAGGTCAAAATTTTTCAGCCGTGTTTTCAAATCTCCAATTTTAAATTTTAATTTTTTTAAGCAAATAAAATTTAAAAAATCGACCATTGGACCATAGGATTTTGTTAAGCACATATATGGGAATAAAAATTACAAAAATTGTACACTGAGGGAAAAAATCGTCGTCAAATCAAAAATTTTCGCACTCATTTTTAAAATTCTCAAATTTTTGAAAGAAATTTTAATAATGAAATGAAATTTTATAAAATTAAATATGTTTCGTACTTGATTTTAAAAGTATATTTTTTGAATTAAATATAAAAAAACTCCTTTTTATTTCATAATGCTGCCATGATGAAAATAATCATTTTGATTGTAAACAATAGCAAAATGAGTTTTCAACAACTTTAAAAACGACGCCTCATAAATGACGCAATTATTTTAGAAAAGTTTCGTGGCGTATCATAAGTGAAAACTTTTCAATTTCCATAAAAATTAAATAAACGAAAAATAATTAATATTTTCTTAAAGTAAAACAATGAACTAAATTTTTGTAATAAGTGACAAAAGTAAATACATATGTACTGACATAAATAAAAAAAACGGTGTGGAAATTAATGTGGAGTTTGCGGAAATTAATGTGGAGTTTGTGGAAATTAATGTGGAGTACCTATAATCCAGAAGAAAATTAACATTTTATGACAGCAATCCCGGAATTTTTGTGTTATTTGATGTCTATTTTATCGTCGGTGCTCTGACAAAAACACCTACGTGTATTTCTTGAAGAGACTGACTAAATTAGCACAAATTGTGAACTTTTGCGTTGAGTTTTAAGGTAATCTTAATTGAAAAAGTAGATTTGCAATATTATTTAAATATAAACGTAAGAGGTGTAACTTTAAAACAACGCGAAATGACAAAATTAATCTAATTCGTAGACGTCTTCAAGAATTTTTGAAAATCACATGGGTGTTTTCGTCAGAGCAGCGACGATATATTATTTTATTTCTATATTTCTGTGGTAAAGAAAAATAAATAAAATTTGTATATAAATATAAAAAATTCCAATTGTTTTATTTACATTGAAAATTTTAGGAAACAGAAAGAAAATTATATAAATAATTTTTAATATTTAATTTTATTATGTGCACTTTTGATTTGAACATAAAACATTCTCAAATCAACGTTGTTTCAGTTCATTTTTAAAATTTTGTTTGTTACTGAAGCCATATTAAAAGTGTCGATAAACATTTTCAATTTGAGAAAAAACAGAGTTTGTTGACTTTTGTCACTGTTTTATTTTTAATTTGAGATTGTTTTTGCTTGATTTGAGAATTTTTTTTTCTTAGTGTAGACATTCCTTTTTTCATTCGTCTAGTTTAGCGATTTTAATTAGGCGGATTTCGAGATAATAGTGATTTTGGTAACTTTTTTAGCTTTTACTTAATTTTTTTTTTTTTTTTTAACAAACTTCGTATTTTTTCTACCGAATTACTACAGATCAATATAGAATACTTCAATTCCTTTAATCGGGGCAAAATTGAGACATGAAAAATTGACCCAGTTCAAGGTCAAAGGTCAAATTTTAGAAGAATTTGAATTTTTAAAGATTTACAGATTTTTCGAGCGGATATTAATGAAACTCCTAAATGTTATATTAATAAGATGTAAAAATTAATGGCTTATACAAATTCAGAACATTAACCCTTAAGTGCTGTTGGGGTCTATATGACCCTATGAAATAATATACTTATATTTTCTCCATTAAATAAAAAAAAATTTAGACCCCAATAGCACTTATGGGTTAATTTTCCGAATTTTAATAATAAGTCATTTATGTTTAGTCATATTAAAATAACATCAAAGAGTTTCATTAATATCCGCTCAAAAACATTGTTAATCTTTAAAAATTCAAATTGTTCTCAAATTTGACCTTTGACCTTTAACTGGGTCAATTTTTCATATCTCAATTTTTCCCTGATTAAAGGAATTGAAGTAGTCTATATTATTCTGTAGTAATTCGGTAGAAAACATATGAACTTTGTTAAAAAAAAATAAAAAAATTAACTAAAAGCTAAAAAAGTTACCAAAATCACTATTATCTCGAAATCCACCGAAATAAAATCGCTAAACTAGCCGAATGAAAAAAGGAATGTCTACAATTTTTGTAATTTTTATTCCCTATGGTCCAATGGTCGATTTTTTAAATTTTATTTGCTTAAAAAAATTAAAATTTAAAATTGGAGATTTTTCAGGGCTGAAAAATTTAGACCTTTTTAACATTAATTTAAAACAAGTTAGCATAACACAATATGAAAAATACCTATCACCTTAGTACATTGGGAAGTAAAGAATAAGAAAATGTTGCTATAGTAGATAATTTCTATCAATTTCAAAAATTGAACTCGAAATCTTTGATCAAGTGGTCTGCCACACGCTAGTTGCCTGGGGAAGTTGTAATAACTTGGCTGATTTTTAACCGATTTTAGTTTTTGGTGCCTTATTACAAAGGTAATGTACTCCACATCACAATTCTGTAACCATTTGAATTCAAACTTATCTTAAAATATCGAAAAAATTGAGAAAATGAGTAAAAAAGTCATTTTTTCCCCTTGTAATCCGTTATTCAAACTTCAGGTCGTTTCAGCGTCCACTTAAAGTTATCGGATTAACTTCAATTTTTTTATTATTAAGTTTTTAGTATAAAGGAACAAAATTCTGCCCAGTGCCAAGCAATTAAAACATTTTAAATTTTTCCCTTACTGTTAAGAACACCCTTAATGTAGGTATATCAATGATCAATCAATCAAAAAATTTCTGAGACTTTTTCTATAGAAAAATGTTTCAGAATCTATTTTCAAGAAAAATGTCTAAGATTCTCTTATGAAAGTATGACTCAGAAAATGCTTGAGAGTTTTAGACCTTTTCTAAGGAAAAGTGTCTGAAAAAACTATACTTTTTCTATAAAAATATATCTCAGAATTAAGGAAATTCTTCAAAAAAAATTTAAAAAGTCTTCAATTTTTCTAATCTCATATATTTTTTATAGTTATTCAACCTCTAAAAATTTTGGGGTAAAAAGATCGTTTCTGTATCTTAGACCTTTTCTGTAGAAAAATAAAATAAAATAAAATATTTCAGTACCTAAGAAGTTTTGTAAGGGGAAAAAGTCACTAAATCAGAAAATTTTTCCTTACGAAATTTTTCAATATAGGAATGTTTTGGTGTGAGAACTGCATAAGTATCTGAGAATTTTCTATATGAAAGTGTATCAGAATTTAGAAAATTTTTCTATAGCAGGAATTTTTTAAATTGTAAAAGCTTTTCTGTAGCAAAATACCTCAGAATTTTTTATTGGGGATGTCTCAGAATCATTAACTTTCTCTTTAAACAAATGACTCAGAAAAATTTCAAAATTAGAAAACTTTTTTTGAACAAACATACATATCTCAAATCTGACTTATTTTCTATTGGAAAATTGTTTTAGAAACCGGGGGTTTTGCTGTCAGAAAAATGCTTTAGAATCTGAAAATTTCTTGAACTAACTTCGTAATTTAAACTCGAAATGATGCAGTTAAGATATCATACTTTTGTTTATAATGTATATGGAAATAGTGTAAGCATTTTAATTACATTGAAAAAACAATATACTACTATTCAGTTTCACAAAATTATATTTTTGGAATTTGTGTGGAAATGGTCTAAAGTATATAACTTACTTTTACAATAGCAATTGGAAATTGTGTAAAAATGTTCTTTACATAATTAAAGAATAACAATTACCAATTTGTAGAATATAAATTAAATGATGTAATTAAATTACAACATTACCTAAAATAAAATAAAGGAGCGAACTGAACATTGACTGCAAGCCAGGTAATATTATGCCAGCTCCTTTTGGCTTCCTATCGAGCTTTTTCCAACCCTTTTACATATATAAATTAATTTATTTACTTACAGTAAAGTGTAGGAACAGCACAAGGACTTAATTTACCCTCACCGACATATTTTTTTTCGAAATGCCTTTCGCATATACGGACATATCGCTCCTTTACTTGTATAGTGTCATAACTCAAAAAATGCGTTTTTTGAGTTAATGATGCAGAATTATTCGTTATATCGTGCTTTATATTGTGTCAAAAATTCGTATTAATATCTTTTAAACTCACCGTTTGAGAAGAGTACACGCCATTATTACATTTTCTATGTACCGGCCTTTTTCAATTAAAAACCAGTTTCAATAGTAAACTTTAAACGTGTTTTCTGCAAAATCAAATATTTTGAGTTGTGACACTATACAAGTAAAGGAGCGATATGTGTTTGGTGTACTTAATAGGCCCAATTTTTTGGCCCAAGCATGTTTTTTTTTTCATTATTTGGGAACTTGTGAAGCCTTACAGGCTCTTTACATCCCATTATACACCGTTTGGACATTTTTTATTTTATTCAATTTTTTTAATTTAAAGAAATTTTTATTTTAAAAGTTTTCTTATGTTGTCGTTACAAAATTCAAGAACAACTGATTTTTTTATTTTTCATATCTTTTCTATTTGACAGTCAGTTTTATTTTCAAAATTCAAATTCTGATTGGTTACTTAACGGCCATATTGTTTTAGTGAGAGAATTTTCAAATATTCAATAGTTTCAATGGAATATTTCAAAATATTCCATTGTAGTTTATATCAAACCGGAACGGAAACGTACAATTTAAAATTATACGGTTTCGACCACATATAAACCGTAACGTTTTTCTTAACATACCATTAAAATCTGCTGAAAGTCTAAATGATCGACGTGTTTATTTCATAATTGTACAAAAAAGATTCAAATGCACTACTTTTATGCTAAAAACAACAACATTTTAAACATTTTATTTTCACGATTTTTCTTATACGATACGGTACAGAAACTTCCGGTCGAATGCCGGATTTTGAAATTTCCAATATATTTCCAATTTATGCAATGATCCCAATGGAATTAATATCCAATATAGCGCCATCTCTTTTATTGCCTACACACTAAATAAGAATGCATTTTTTCCTATTTTTATTATTTTACATCTTTGAGGGTTGCTTGTCACTTTTGAGACCTAGATGGCGCGGATTGAAGTACATCCTTTCATAATTCTAGTTCTTTTTTTAAATCGAATTCATCCTATAGATGGGGACAGAGTCATAGAGTAGGACAACAATGGCGTTTGAAAAATAAGTAAACAAAAACCATATCGTCAGGTTATTATTGTTTTAGCCTATACGCCATCAACTCGGTTTTGAGAAAAACGATAAAATATGTTTACTTTTCTCAAAAAATACTCGATAGATTTGTTTTTAATGCTCCTAATCCTAATTGATTTATATGTTTTTAACAAAACTATACATTTTCATACCTATACATGCAATAAATAAAAAGTTTTATTGGTTTTACTAAAATAACATTTTGTCGTTTTGTGCTCCATATCAAATTTTATTTTAAAAATATGACGTTTTCTTTGATGAGGAGCACAGTAAGTACATGGAACAGAGACACCCTGAAAGCATAGAAATAAACTAAATTTTGTTCTGCTTGCTCAAAATATGTAACAAATTGGTCTATGCAGCAAAACAATAGTAAAGTATAATTTTGTTATGTTTGTATGCAAAATTTGCTCCATGTGCAAAAAATTATGATATGCAGCACAAAAATATACAATGAACCGAAAAAATGTGGATATAGCGCAGAGTCGATGCTAAATATCTCAGATTCTGTGCGAGATATTAAAAAATGGATATTGGAATATAAAAGAGAATATTAATGCCATATATAATCCATTCCTAACTCATTTTTTTTTCAAAAATGGAGTATAGGCTAAAACAATAATCACCTGACGATATGCACCTAGAAAAGTTTTACAGTAACTATCTACAGTTATTCAAAAAGGTTTTGGTTAAAGTTGTTTTAAACGTTTTATTGTTTGTTTTTCAAAAAAACTAAAATATTGAAAGATTTATACAGTTATTAAAACAATGATCTACTAAATTTACGGAAAAATATTTTTATCAGTTAAATTATTTGTGACTGATTATACCGTATTATTTTACAGAAGTACGGTTTTTGTAGTTTGTTATTCAAAAAAAAAAAAATATTTTTACTTCACAAAATAAAAAATTGTAAACAGTTAAAATAACTGAAATATTATTTCGTCAGGTGATTATTGTTTTAGCCTATACTCCATTTTTGGAAAAATGAGTTAGGAATGGATTATCTATGGCATTAATATTCTCTTTCATGTTCCAAAATCCATTTTTTATTATCTCGTATAGAATCTGAGATATTAACCATCGACTTTGCTCTACATCCACATTTTTTAGGGTCATTGAACGTTGTTGTGCTGCATACGACATTTTTTGCACATGGAGCAAATTTTGCATGCAAACATAACAAAATTGTTCTTTGCTATTGTTTTGCTCCATTGGCCAATTTTTTACATATTTTGAGGAAACGCTCCCTAGGTGTCAGAAACAGAACATAATTTGGTTTATGTCTATGCTTACAGGATGTCAATTTTTTGGCATCTTTTATTAGGTGTCAGAAGCAGAACTAAATTTAGTTTATTTCTGATAATACAGGGTGTCTTTATTCCATGCACTTACTTTGCTCCACTTCAAAGAAAACATCATATTTTTAAAATAAAATTTGATATGCAGCACAAAACGACGAAATGTTATTTTAGTAAAACCATTAAAAATTTTGATTTATTGCATGTAAAGGTATGAAAATGTATTGTTTTGTTAAAAACATATAAAGCATTCAATTAGGAGAATTAAAAACAAATCTATCGAGTATTTTTTGAGTAAATTGATTATAAACCTATTTTATCGTTTTTCTCAAAACCGAGTTGATGGCGTATAGGCTAAAACAATAATAACCTGACGATTTGTTTTTACGGAATATCTAGTCATTTATTAACGTTTAAAAATAACTGAAAAAGTATGTTGTTTTAAGTGAAATATAAGAAGTCCGTTTTTAAAAGGAAAAACGATTGTTTTAAACGTTTTTTCAGTTGAATTTACTTACAAAATATTTTGAGTGTGGTATTGTTTACGAAATTTTATCACAAATCGAAATGTAAGCGAGATGGAAGATACTAGTTTTACAGTGAGAATGCATATTGTTTTTTGTCTCTCTTTGCTTTACGTTTGAACTTTAGATTGGCATTGCCAGAATTTTTCAATTATCTTTGGTGATGCCAGATCTACAAAACGGTCGATGGATTACTTTATAATAAAGCTGGATTTTTTTGCTAACGTGTATAAATTATCCCAAACAAATTTGACGTTTTTTAACCATATACGGCAAATTTATGTCAAATTTGTATGAGATAATTTATACACGTTAGCAAAAAAATCCACCTTAACTTTGCGTTTGAACTTTAATTTTAGTGATGCCAGATCTACAAAACGGTTGATGGATTACTTTACAGTGTGTCTAGATTAGCAATCATCACTTCTATCATACGTCACAATTGATTGTAATGACTGTCATTGCTAATCTGGACAGTTTATACAATGATGGTATGCAATTGATGGTAGAGCGCCTGTTCTACTATAGATTGCTAGCAATCAAGTGTCTATATGTAATTGCTAACCATTGCTTAACACTGAACACCTTTTATGGTTGCTTTGGTGGTTGCTAATCTAGACCGGGTGTTATAACTTTGGATGGGGACTTACACCCGGTCTAGATTAGCAACCACCAAAGCAACCATAAAGGGTGTTCAGTGTTACATTTGACGTTTACAAACGCTAAACTCGATACACTCAACCAAAAATCATTGTATTCCCAAAGAAAATCGTTGTAAATTCAACAGAAATCATTGTTGATTTTGACCCTACAAATATTTATGTTGATTTCAATAAAAATTGTTGTCAGTTTTTGTAAAAGTTGATCAACTCGTTTTTTTGTTAATCGACTCGTATTTTATGTAAATTCAACTCATATTTTTGTTAATATTAAAAATTTTATTATTAAAAAAAAGCTTGTTGTTATTTGTAAATATTCTGTTATTAAGTATAAATCACAAATTTTTTTTTTATGTCCGGCTTTTTAAGCTGCAATATTTGAAGATTTTCACACACACTTCGTTTATTCATGTTATGCACTCATAAGACATTCTCCAGTTTTCTGATGATACCAAACAAAATCCTTAAAAAAAACAAAAAAGTTTTAATACAGTATGAATACATAAAGTAATCAATGTATTTTTTTACTTACCAAATTTTTACAAATCAGATCCTATTTTTATTTATTTTTATAATATTAAATATTTTTATAAAAACCAAACACATAAAATAATTTTATAAGAGATAAACACGTTTCATATTGCTAACAACTAACTCGTCACTCGTTAATAATAAAAAAAAATTAACGAACAGGGTTGTTTTTTCTATTTTGATTTATCTATTGAATTCTGTATAAGCGTTGTAAAAAGTTGATTCAACTTTACTGATTATTCAACGATATCAACATTAAGTTTTGTTGAATACGGCATTATTCTGTAAAACTTGATCTACAATGGGTTTACTAATTTTTCTACTAAGATATTTCTATGAGTGTAGTAAGCAATGGTTAGCAATTTCATATAAGTTGTTTTCACGTCATTTCCAGATTATGCAGTTAAAATAATTTATTTTTTACTTGTTGTGAGCGTCCCAGTTTTATTCAATTGGAAACTGATATAAATTTTATTTTTTTACACGCACACATCCAAACAAGAGTTAAGAAGAAGACAAAACAATTTTCTTAACATCGTTTACTATCATTTTATTTATTTTTTTATTTAATAAAAACATTTTTCTTATTTTGTAGATTGATTTAATTATTTTTTTTAAACAAACACCACAATTTAATTAAAAATATTTTTATGGTTGTTCAAATGTCAAATTAAATGCAACTCTGTTTGTTATTTCCTCAAGGTACCTACAGACGACGCAATATTATGTACAATATGCAATTATACTGATCGTGTGTGGGTTAGATTGACCATTGTACAATCGTCAATCTAACCCACACACGATCAATATAATTGCATATTGTACATAATATTGCGTCGTCTGTACGTACCTTCACAGATATATTTTATTTGCGTGTGCAAATGAAATATGCTATTGGTTTTTTGTGAGGATATGAATAAATTCGTGAGGATAAATGCAAGTGCAAATGAAATGCAAGTGCAAATGAAATGTCAAACTCATATAATTTGTTGTTGTGAGTTTGCACACTTTGTAAATATTCCTAGTTTATCAAGTTTGCACCGTTTATCACCCAAAAAGCAAATGATGTGAGCTCCACTATAGACACTTAATTGCTAGCAATCTATAGTAGAACAGGCGCTCTACCATCAATTGTATACACACAAAAAAAAACTCGATGTTATATTGCCTAAATTGGCAAAGGTATTTCCTTTTTGTATGAAATAAAAAAAAATAGTTTTATTACACCGAAAAAATTTTCCAGTTGGCCAGTTAAAAAATTTCCCAGTTGAAATAAAATACACTTTAAACAACTGGCTTAATCGAAAACAACTATTTTTTCAGTAAATGGTAACAATTTTTTGTCACCCTATTAATTCAAATTCATTTACAATTGTCAACAAAATCAAAAAAATATTCAAAAAATAATAATTTAAAGAAAAATACAGAAGAAATAAGCATGGATTTTTTTCATTTCGTGGATCTTTACTATTTAATATTAAGGTAAACAAAATAATAATAATTCATAAGAATACTTTTCATTAATTTTGAATATATCATTTCAGATATCCAAACACAATATCTGGAGCGGAACATTTTATTTATTTAAAACCATGAATTTGCATCACCAAAGGGTGGTGAATTATTATTGATGGCATATTCAAAATGGGTCAAACTACTAGAAGACTCCGAAGAATTTTCAATTTGGCATTAATTTTTCATTCAAAATAGTTAACCAATAACGTGGATTTAAGTTTTAATATGTTATTTATTTTGATGGTGTTAATAAAATAAGGATATCTACTAATGTACATACATACATCCAATTTATTTTTAATATTAATAAGAAATCGAATAAAAAATAAGTGGGTGCATGCTAGCATTTTTGCATTTCATGGTTAATTGTAACTAATTTCAGATTCTCGACCAGTTTAACAGAAACCATTGTTGTATGTAACTACCTACCCAGTTAAATTATTTATTTATAAAAAGCTCAGTCACAGTCAACTAATTTGAATAACTGCCCAGCAAAACTTTGGTAATGGGTGGTGATTATATAACACATTACCAGGTAATGTATATATCTTATTTGTAGCATTATTTTATGATGTCTTACCAAACATTTGTTCCACAACGTATTATTTTAAAGTGAAAAATAATACATTACTAATAATTTGCTACGTAATGCATGATTATTGGAAAAAATGTATTTCATATTTATTATTTCTAAACATTAAATCATGGATGACTTATATTTGGTTACATTATGTATTATTTCAAAGTTTGAAATAATGCATTATTTATAATTGAATACATAATGCATTACAATAACATAAAAATAAAGATTTTATAAAAAAATGCATAAGTTTAAACTAGAGATGGATTCACGACAGAAATTTGTTAATGACACACACTCACTCAGGAGTATATTTTATCTCGCTTACAATCACATGAGTAAATTTAATACAAAATTACTTTTTCACTACTCGTAACACCTTATATATTACGTTCTGGTATGCTATATTATATACCTTACTCGTAACCTATAAAATATCATATATTTTACACCTTACTCGTATTCTTTGTTATAAATTTATGACTTATTTTATACCTTACTGGTATTCTTTGTGATAATGTATATGCATTACTTTTAGTCTCATCGCCTGTTAAAATCATCAATGCTGCAATGTATAAAATAAGAGATCTTATACCTTATTTTATACCTTATATGGTAAGGTAAGTTTTGCTGGGTGGGACATAGTCAGAGGTATTTTAACTGGAACTCAGTTAAAAAATTAGTTACCAGTAACTGGGAAATTTTTTGGGTGTACCTATAGGCATGGGTAGTATTTCACCTAAAAGCAAAGTTGTTTTTACCTATGCTAAATTGGAAACATCTTCGAAATTTTTTTGACATAATTTTTAATTTGAAAACATTTATTTGAAATTATTTTTTTTAATCATCAATAAATAACGTAGTTTAATACGCAATAAAATTTGATAAAAAGGTAAATTATTTCTATAAATTATAATTAGGTTTGGTATTGATAAATACTATTTTCAGATTACGTGTGCCGTCAAGTTAAAATATCTTTCATTAGAAGACCACTAAGACGTAGATGAAAAATGCAATAGATGAACATTTCTCAAGAAAAGCCATCAATTACAACAAAATTACAAATGAAATACACCGTGATGGGTATGGTTTTGTTCAATTGCATCATACAATTTTCAAATGGTACGGAATACATACATTGGTTATGAAAAGTGTGAGTGAACCTTAAATCTTAATTTGGTATTTAGGGGTCTCATATTTTGAGGGTCATGGAAAAAGTCTGAGATAATAAGACAAAGTTCTGATAGAAAAATATTAGCTTCTGATATTTCTTAAAAAAGTCTCAGATTCCAAGACAATTTTTTTAAAAAAAGGTCATCCATTTTTCTCATTGAAAACGTCTCTTACTCTTCAAGAAAAATTGTCAAATTATGAGACATTTTTCCTAAAGAAAAATTAGATTCTGAGATATTTTTTTTCTATAGATGAAGTCTCAAATTCTGAGACATTTTTCTATAGAAAAGATAATAGATTTTGAGACATTTTTTCTATAAAAAAGCCTCAGATTCTGAGACACTTTTTCTATAGAAGAAGTCTCACAATCTGAGACATTTATTCTATAGAAAAAGTCTTAGATTCTGAGACATTTTTTCTTTAGAAAAAGTCTCAGATTCTGAGACATTTTTTCTTTAGAAAAAGTCTCAGATTCTGAGACATTTTTTCTATAGAAAAAGTCTCAGATTCTGAGACATTTTTTCTATAGAAAAAATCTCAGAAAAAATGTCTCAGAATCTGAGACTTTTTCTATAGAAGAAATTTATCAGAGTCTATGACTTTTTCTAAAGAAAAAAAGTCTCAGAACCTAAATATTTTTCTATAGAAAAAATATCTCAGATTCTAAGACTTTCTTTAGAAAAAATGTCTCAGATTCTGACGTTTTCTATAGAAAAAATGTCTCAGATTCTGAGACTCTTTATATAGAAAAAGTTAATCAGAGTCTATGACTTTCTCTATAGAAAAAAAGTCTCAGTATCTAAGTCTTTTTCTATAGAAAAATATCTCAGATTCTGAGACTTTTTCTATAGAAAAAAATGTCTCAGATTCTAAGACTTTTTCTATAGCAAAAATGTCTCAGATTCTGAGACTTTTTCAATAGAATAAATGTCTTAGATTCTGAGACTTTTTATATAGAAAAAATGTCTTAAGTTCTGAAACTTTTTCTGTAGAAAAAATGTCGTATATTCTGAAACTTTTTTTTATAGAAAAACTGTCTCAGAATCTGAGGCTTTTTCTATAGAAAAAATGTCTGAAAATCTATTACCTTTTCTATAGAAAAAATGTCTCAGAATCTGAGACTTTTTCTATAGATAAAATATCTTAGAATCTGAGACTTCTTCTATAGAAAAAATGTCGCAGAATCTGAGACTTCTTCTATAGAAAAAATGTCTCAGAATCTGAGACTTCTTCTATAGAAAAAGTGTCTCAGAATCTGAAGCCTGAGAAATGAGCCTCAGATTCTGAGACAGTTTTTCTATAAAAAAGTTTCAGAATCTGAGACATTTTTTGTACAGAAAAAGTTTCAGAGTTTAAGACACTTTTTCGATAGAAAAATTCTCAGAATCTGAGACATTTATTCTATTGAAAAAGTCTCAGAATCTGAGACATTTTTTCAATAGAAAAAGTCTCAGAATCTGAGACATTTTTTCTATAGAAAAAGTCTCAGATTCTGAAACATTTTTTCTATAGAAAAAGTCATATTCTGAGACATTTTTTTTATAGAAAAAGTGTCAGATTCTGAGACATTTTTTCTATAGAAAAAGTCTCAGATATAGAAAAAGTCTAAGATTCTGAGACATTTTTTTCTGTAGAAAAAGTCTTAGATTCTGAAGAATTTTTTCTAAAGAAATAGTATCAGTTATAAGGGTTCAAGTTGAAAAAATTCTCAGATTCTGAGAATTTTTCTATAGAAAAACTGTTTTAGAATCTGAGACTTTTTCTATAGAAAAAATGTCTCAGAATCTGAGACTTTTTCTATACAAAAAATGTCTCAGAATCTGAGACTTTTTCTATAGAAAAAATGTCTCAGAATCTGAGACTTTTTCTATAGAAAAAATGTCTCAGAATCTGAGACTTTTTCTATAGAAAAAATGTCTCAGAATCTGAGACTTTTTCTATAGAAAAAATGTCTCAGAATCTGAGACTTTTTCTATAGAAAAAATGTCTCAGAATCTGAGACTTTTTCTATAGAAAAAATGTCTCCGAATCTGAGACTTTTTCTATAGAAAAAATGTCTCAGAAAAAAAGTCTCACAGACTTTTTTTATAGAAAAAAATTTCTCCGAATCTGAGACATTTTCTGTAGAAAAAATGTACCAGAATCTGAGAATTTTTCTATATCAAAGAGTCTATCTCTTAGTAATTTTTTCTAGAGAAAAAGTCTCAGATTTTGAGACATTTTTTTTCTAGAGAAAAAGTCTTCTTATGATTCTGAGACATTTTTTTATAGAAAAGTCTAAGATTCTGAGACATTTTTTTTATAGAGATAAAGTCTCAGATTCTGAGACATTTTTTCTAAAGAAAAAGTATCAGGTTCTGAGACGTTTTTTCTATAGAAAAATCTCAGATTCTAAGACAGTTTTCTATAGAAAAAGTATCAGATTCTGATATATTTTTTTCTATAGAAATTGTTTCATATTCTGATATATTTTTTTCTATATATAAAAAGTTTTAGATTCTGAAATATATTTTCTATAGAAAAAGTCTCAGATTCTGTGACATTTTTCTATAGAAAAAGTTTCAGATTCTGAGACATTTTTTCTATAGAAAAAGCTTCAGATTCTGCACATATTTTCTTTAAAAAAAATCTCAGATTCTGATACATTGTTTCGATAGAATTTGAGAAAAAATCTCAGAATCTGCGACATTTTTCTGCAGAAAAATATCTTTATTTGTGATCGAAGGTTTGATTAAAATATTAATAAAGTAATTTTTATATTCCAGGTTGGCTTGGATTTCGACCTTATTTTTCGTATAAAAGGCATAGATAGATTAAATCAGGACACTCAATTTTGACTGTTAAGTTTGGAGCACCCTAATGTATCTTTGCATGTTTTTATATTTCTTTTTAATTAATATATAAATTAAAAAAAAAAACTTCTTTTATTTCACCAATTATGGGTTAATTAAATTAAATAAAATACCAAATTAAAAATGAATATCTACTATGGCTCCGTTTGTAAATTTCCAAAATTTACAAGGAGTATTACCAAAAATTATAGGTAATTTTTCGAACATAGAAATTTTATAGGAATTTCCTATTATTTTTGTAATTGTGCCTAAAAATTTAGCAACTGCCATGTTGCCTAAGAAATTAGCTGATATTATACTACAATTTTAGGAAATATTACCTCGATTTTTTTTTGTGTGTACCATCATTGTATAAACTGTCCAGATTAGCAATGACAGCCATTACAATCAATTGTGACGTATGATAGAAGTGATGATTGCTAATCTGGACACACTGTTAGAGATTAATCACAATTGGAGTGGGAAGCAGTTTTCCGCAACTCTCTCCATATGAAAACAAAATTCCGCCGCGTTTTTCGGTCGAAATAGATTCTCTTATTTTATTTTTTCTCTCATTTTCTTTTTTGGCAAAAACAAGTACAGTGTTGTACGGTATTAGTTTTTAGGCAGATGGAAATAAGCAACAAAGCAAAATACGACAAAAATGCTTTATTTTTTGTAAAAAAAAAAAAAATATATAGAAAATTATTTAAAAAATGGAGTTTGCTGAAAAACTAATAATATGCAAATTTTCAAGTTTTAAAGATGCAACATGTAAAATTTTTTAACTTTTATTGTTTTTAACGCCAAGTTTGTCAGTATTTAGCGCTTTTTTTTCGTAATTTAGCGGGAAAATTTAAAAATTTCCCCGCTTAAGTTTTTTTTGGAATTCGATTTTTCTAAATCGAATGAACAAGAAATCGAATGCATTATTTTTTTCAACCGAATCCATTCAAATAAATTATAAAATCGAATTCATTCACTGACTATAAAAATCCAATGGGGTTTTTGGAGAGTTCATTCGAAAAGAATTTCATTCTTCGAAGCTCCGATTTTTACTCATCTGTTCTAATAATTTTGGTATATTTGACCATTTTCCTTTAGCATATTTTTGATCAATTTATGACAGATTTTTGCTCACTTCGACACAACAAACTACAACAAAATGCATGGCAAAATTTTGCTGCCTGCCGCCTGCTGCTGCATTGCAAAGAAACACTAAAAGCTTTTAAACTTGGTAGCACTTAAAATATAAGAGGCAGAGCTGCCAGATTTAAAAAAAAAATAGACTGTTGACAGATTGAACGTACGTCATGGACAAATTGAACGTCCGTCATGGACAGATTGAACGTCCATCAGTCGTCAGCAGAGAACGAAGCCGACATGAAATTGTCGGCGGCGGCGGCTAAGCATAAAATCTATCGGCGGCGGCTCTTAGCCGGCTGTAGCCGAGGAAAGGTATATGCAGACCTTCGAAATTCTAATTCACCATTCAATTTCTCAAATCAAAAATTTTAATTAATGAATTAATTCATGCTTGAATTAAATCTTTGAATTAACAGGCCTATTCTCAGTTATGACTGGTTATGACTAATTTTATTATTTTCAAACTTCATATTCCCTGTGTTTGTTGTAAACAAAATCATAAAAAGTCTCAAAATTAAAAATTATTTGTCAATTTTGAGACGATGTGGGTAGCAGGTCTTTATTTTTTTGAAATTTTCAAACAAAATTTGAATTTTTTTATGATTGTTTACAACAACCAGATGGAAAAAATTGAGCTATGATTGAGTTATGACTTTATTTGTGAATAGGCCCCTAAATTTGAATTATATAAAAAATGAATTGATTCATTTTGGGAATAATTCAATTTCAATTCAAAGAATAAATTCAAGCATGAATTAATTCTTTTTTCATTTTTTGAATTAATTCATTTTTTGAATTAATTCTTTTTTTGAATTAATTCTTTTTTTAATTTTTTGAATTAATTCATTTTTTGAATTAATTCTTTTTTTGAATTAATTCTTTTTATACCCTCCACTCTAGTGATAGAGGGTATATATAAGTTTGTCATTCCGTTTGTAACACATCGAAATATTGGTCTAGGACCCCATAAAGTATATATATTCATGATCCTTGATCGGTTTTAAGTCGATCTAGCGATGTCCGTCCGTCCGTCCGTCTGTCTGTCTGTCTGTCTGTCCGTCCGTCCGTCTGTCTGTCTGTCCGTAGAAAACACGCTAACTTTTAAAAGACTTTACGGAGGCTCCTGAAGTTTGACATATATATTCTATATTTACCGGGTCAGGTTGGTTGGTATTGCAATCCAGTGAAATCGGTCAAGTGGTTCAAAAGTTATGAGCAAAAGAGTAAATTTCGGCAAGGGTATTTTGCGAGTTTACAAGATTAAAACCCCTCTAACTTTCGAAAAACAATTCTGATGGGGCTGAAGCTTAGCATATATATTTGTCGTTCCCCAAGTCTGTTTGGTTTTGAATTTTAGCAAAATCGGTTTAGTGGTTCAAAAGTTATAAGCAAAGCTCTGAATTTCAGAGTAGTTTCACCTCAACCTCGTTATAATGCATTCACATTGGCATCGAAAGCCCGTTTAACGAGGTTTCGCCTCAAACCTCATTTGAAAGTACGTATTTTCCCATACAAATTGAAAACTTTTTGTTATGAGTTTTCAACGAAAGTACGTCCGAAAGCTCTTAAATTTCATAAAGAAAATAAATTAAAGAAAGTGTCAAAAATAAAAATATTTAAATATTTTCATAAAAAATAGCATTAAATCAAAAGATTTAAATAAATTATTGTAAATTAGTGCGAAAATTAATTAATTGTGTGCGATTAATGTCGGTATGTTCGCAAATTTTATTCGGTAATTTTCGAAAACGTGATAACCGTCAAAAATTTCGGGTGTGAACGGTTATGTTTTCAAAATGAAAGTACGTACTTTCAACGAGGTTTCGAGCTGAGTGTGAATGTACTATTAAACAAGTTTTAAAAGCATGATGAAATACCAGTTTTTTTAAACTTGTTGTTTTTTGTTTTCTTGTCGTGGGGTGCAGTTTGGTTGTTAGACAAGTAAATATTTGTTATTGTTTTGTTATTGTTTTTGTAACTGTATGTAACGGTGTATACACTCAACCAAAAATCATTGTATTCCCAAAGAAAATCGCTGTAAATTCAACAGAAATCATTGTTGATTTTGACCCTACAAATATTTATGTTGATTTCAATAAAAATTGTTGTCAGTTTTTGTAAAAGTTGATCAACTCGTTTTTTTGTAAATCAACTCGTATTTTTTGTAAACTCAACTCATATTTTTGTTGATATAAGAAATTTTATTAAAAAAAAAAAGCTTGTTGTTATTTGTAAATATTATTTTATTAAGTATAAATCACAATATTTTTTAGAATTATCACCGGCTTTTTAAGCTGCAATATTTAAACAAGATTTTCACACACACTTCGTTTATTTATGTTATGCACTCGTAAGCCATTCTCCAGTTTTCTAATGACACCAAATCAAAAACCTTAAAAAAAAACAAAAAAAAAATATAATATAGTATGAATACATAAAGTAACCAATGTATTTTATTACTTACCAAATATTTACAAATCAGAATCTGATCATAAGATCCTATTTTTATTTATTTTTAAAGTCTTAAATATTTTTATAAGAAACAAACACATAAAATAATTTTATAAGAGACAAACAAATTTCACATTGCAATGCATTGCTACCAACTTGATAATACAAAATTGAACGAACAGGGTTGTTTTTTCTTTTTTGGTTTTATCTATTGAATTCTGTATAAGCGTTGTAAATAGTTAATTCAAATTTACTGATTATTCAACGATATCAACATTAATTTTTGTTGAATACGGCAATATTCTGTAAAACTTGATCTACAATGGGTTTACTAATTTTTCTACTAAGATATTTCAATGAGTGTAGTAAGTATTTTTTGAAAAAAAAAAAATCAAATGAAATGGGATTTACATATACATATGTATGATACAATGTTAGTTTGTTTTTGGTTTTTAAAGAACAGGATGATAAAATAAAAAGAGGGAAATATGTGAAATAGTTTTTTTTGTATTACATATAGGTATAAAACAACAAAAATATTTTACAAAGTAATTTTGTTACTTAAAGAAATTGTACACTAAAAAAAATGTTACATTCAAAAAAAAAAAAATGTTACACTCAAAAAAAATGTATACATTAATTTTTTTTTTAATGAAATGTCACACTCAAAAAAATGCTGACAGTCAAAAAAATTTTACGCTCAAAAAAATTTGATTGATTAAAAAAAAATTTTAGAAAATTACTATAAGATAACATTGTGGAGGGTATTCATAGATTCGACCAAGTCGAACTTAATTTTTCTACTTATTTTGATTTAATTCTTTTTTTGAATTAATTGTTTTTTTGAATTAATTCTTTTTTAATTCATTTTTCACGGGATTCGGGGAAAAAAGAAACAAAACTTTTGTTTTCTCATGCAAACATTTTGGTTTATAACAGTCTTTATAATTGCCCATAATATGCTATGCTATGCCCATAAGCTAAAAAATGCTGCTTTTGCGACGTTAATACAATTACAAAAAAAAGTGTTGTTGTTTGGTTGATTTAGTTCTTGCTACTTTCGCACAAGCATATATTTTTTGCTAATTAATTTTTAAAAATTAAGTAATTGTTTCTGCTAAAAGTGTGTGAATTCCAAATAATAAAAATTAAAAGAAAACACCGAAACTTGTCAAAATATTGACATGGCCGACCAGTTGTCCAATCTTACTTAACCTTATATATCTTTCTTAACCTTATAGGTATATCTTATTATACCGTGCATAAATTTCAAAAAAATATGTAAAATTTTTACATTTTTTTTTGACATTCAGTCATTTGATAACCAAATTTATCGATAACACAAGAATAAAATTGACGTTTACTTTTTTTATTGAGAATAATCACAATTGGAGCGGGAAGCGTTTTTCCGCAACTGTTCACATACGTTTTATATGAAAACAAAATTCCGCCGCGTTTTTCCGCCAAACTAGATTCAATTCTATTTTTATGAGGACAGTTGCGTTTTTCCGCTTCCCGCTCCAATTGTGATTATTCTCATTAGTATTCTTTTTCCCTCCGCACTTGCTCAGACTCGCAAAAATACAACTCTACAACGAAAAAAAAAATGATAAAGGAAAATGAGCCGCCGCCGACCGAAAGGTACAAACGCCGCCGCCGGCAAGCAAAATTGGTTGCGCCGAAAATTTCGCGTCGGCTTGGTTGCCTGTCTCTGATATGAAATTTTGTTCTCTTTTTCCAGTGTTGTTAAGTAAAATATTTAAAAAATTTGCTCTTCGACAGACTTTGTGGGAAAGAGACAAAAATTATTTTTTTTACACACACTTTAAATGACAGAGTTTGTGCGAATGAAACAAAGTATGTTTTCTCTCTTTGGACTCTCTTTTTTTTTTTGATTTGCACACAAACACAAATTCTTGGTGCATTTTGTTGTCCCTTAATTTAAAGAATATTTTAAAAATAAAAATATTTTTTAATAAATTAAAATTATTTCTTAGATGCAGAATAAAAGAAATCACACCAAAAAACTCAAAATTATCCCAAAGCAGGGCCAAAAAAATAATTTTTATAGACTTGGTACCTGCGTATTGTTTTGGTTAAGAATACATTCAAGTGTTGTAAAGTGAAATATGAATTTTAACAAAAATTTCCAGTGTTGTAAAGGGGTCGAGAGTCGAGAACAGAGAACGAAGCCGACATGAAATTGTCGGCGGCGGCGGCTAAGCAAAAAATCGATCGGCGGCGACTAACTAAAACTATTTGTTTGTAAACATTTTTAAGCCGAAATAAGCCGAGCAAACCGGCGGCGGCTGGAGTACCTAAAAACTTCGGCGGCGGCTAAATCGCGGCTGTTAGCCCGATAGGCTTCGTTCTATGTGGTCGTCAGTTTGAATTTATTTTTTTTTCACGTTGGTTGGTAATTTGTTATTGCTCGGATAAAATATCGCGTTTAAAAATCTTGCAAAAATTTTTAATTATATAAAATTTACGGCTCTCTTCGTATAAAACTGAGTACAACTAATTATTAGTGACAAATATAAAAAAAAAAACATTACCAACATAGAAAATTTAAATAAAATTAAAGGCAATAAAATTATTAAAGAAAAAGCCGCAAAAGTTTTTTAAATAATTGCCAACACATATTCAAAATTATGCAAATTGTATATTAAAGAAGAATTGTATATTTTTTAGATAAATATATATTAGATAAAAAGGAGAAAGCAATAATAAAAATTAAAAAAAATAAAACTGCTAAAAGCATTCAAGAATTTTATTAACGTCACTAATTGCGGTTTATGTTTTGTGATGCAAATTTTGATGCATATATTTTTACGCGCACACATTTAAACAAACACATATAAAAATTGTGTTTTCTAGCAAAAAGAAACTAAAAAAAAAATTAAAAACATTTTTTGTTTTATTATAACGGATTCGGGAAAGTCTATTGGATTTGTATAGAAAAAAGATTTCTCCACGTGAATGTCTTCCACAAATAATCAAAGACAAAAAGCTTCCAGTTCACAGTATCCAACGTATCAACCGATACCACAAACTGCTGTAGACAAAATTATGGATAATCCAGCCATGACACGAAGCACCAGTAGTAGTGCGGGTGGCATAAGTGCCGATATGGAATCATTAGATCGTACTGGTGCTGGTACACTACCTTCCACATATTCCTCACAACAATTGATGCCACCATCCGACAGTGACAGTGTTGAAGATGGTGATAGAGAAGCGGGTGGTGGAATAACACCAACGATAAATTGTGCACCAGGCACCGTACGTTGTATTACCCGCAGTCAATGGTTTACAGTGGGAGTATTGTGTTTTGTTAATTTAATCAATTATATGGATCGTTTTACAATAGCCGGTGAGTCACGTTAATTTTTACTACAGTTAAGACATCCTTTGAAGAAATTTGATAATGATTGGAATATATACAATGGAATTTTGAAGGGGCAGCTTAGCAAAAAAATTTAAGATGAGGTCTTTGGATGAGCGTATTTTTTGTCAAGGAATATTTTAAGATTAGTGGACTCCACACTATGTAAAGTCAGAACAGAACAGAACGAAAAAGTTATTTTGGTTCAAAATGGTTTTATGGCTAAATGAGGATTAAAGCTCAAATAGGCTCTAATAATAATTCCAAATAAATTAAATAAAATATGAAAGTAGATTGAATCTAAGACAAAGGATGTCCATCTGTCTGTTGAAATCACGGAAAAAATATAACACAAACGCCACGAAACTTTACATATCGCTCATTTACTTGTATAGTGTCATAACTCCAAATATGTCGTTTTTGGGGAAACAATACAGAATTATTTGTTATATGTATCATGCTTTATATTGTGTAAAAAAATCGTATTAATATCTTTTAAACTCACCGTTTGAGAAGAGAACACGCCATTATAACATTTTCTATGTACGGGCATTTTGCAATGTAAACCAAGTTTCAATTGTAAACTTTGAACAGGTTTTCTGTAAAATCAAACATTTTAAGTTATAACACTATACAAGTAAATGAGCGACAAGTAAAAATATTCAAATTTTTTTTTTATAAAATTTAGTCCCTTAACACATTGAAGTCCTTTTAAAAGGAAACAGGATCACGAAAGAAAAACTGTAAATGCAGTTTTTTTACATTTAGTCTCTAATTCCAAACGTGCATTATCCAGTTAGTGTTCAACGACTTTTTTAATTTTTGTCGAACGGTGTAATACTTAATAGAAAAAAGTTTTGGGATTTTTTTTTTTAATTTCTTAAACTTATGAAAAAAGTGAAGAAACAATAGTGGTATTCAGAGTCTTGCTTGCCAGCCCTGGCACTAGTGGTAAAAGAGCACTTTTCAAAATTACTTTTCAAAATACATGTATTTTTTGAAAGAAGTACTCTTTTGCTACATTGCCAGGGGTGGCAACAAGACTCTGAATACCTCTAATATATTTTTGGAAAAATTTCACAAGCCCGCCATGCACAATGGGAGGGGGTGCCGTTCCTAAAAAATTGTCATCAACTTTAAACGTTTAAATGTGCATTTATTATTCATAAGGGGACGAAAAAGTGGTAAGAAATGGATTAAAGATAAATTTAAAAATACCAACCCATTTTTTTTATCAAACGAGTATTATTTTAAACAGTGTTTTGTAGGTTATTTTTTATGCTTTAATTTAAGCTATGTAGCGTCCAGATTGAGTTAACAATAAATGTGATACGAGGTTCGATCTGAAAAATAAAATTATTTATAGCAAACTATTATAAAATTTTAAAAAATATTTCTAAGTCGATTTTTTTAAAGTTCGAACATAAAAAATAGTCAAAAAATTTATATTCAGTTATTAACTTAATTTTTTAACGAACCAAACAAAAATTAAAATTTTATTTTTTTAATTTAAATACAGTAGAAGAAACCCGTATTTCTTGACCACCAATTCTATTAACCATACATTTTTTGTAAATAAAGAAAAAGTTTGCTTATTTTCGTATCTCATTACCAGACAGGACCTTCATGTACTAAAAACCTACGTTTTAGGCGACTAAAATATGTACTTAAAATCTTTGAAATATGCACTAAAAACTACAAAAATTTCCACTAAAAATTATAAAAATAGGGCACTTTCAAAAAAATGTTTAATATTTCTTTACTTTGTTAGCTTATTATCGAAAAAATCACTTCGGTCAATTAATGATGTTTACAAAAAAAAAAAATTAAAAAAAAAAATCAAAAACTAAAATTGTTTACAAAATATGACCCTAAATTATGCATTTATAGCAGAATTGTAGCAAAATATGCATTTTAAGCAAAATATGCAAAAATATTCACTAACGAATCGATGCCATTTTAAAGCAAATTCATTGATTTGCAAAGTTATGTGGTTTTTGCTCTTCTAAGGCTAACAGGAAGAAAAATGCATTTGCATGAAAGTCCTCTCATTGCTCATTACCAAGGAGAGGACTTTCCTGCAAATGCATGTTTTTCCCGTTAGTTTTAAAACCAAATATCTTTGCAAACAAATGATTTTGCTTAAAATGGCATCGATTCGTTAGTGCATATTTTTTGCATATTTTGCTGAAAATGTATATTTTTGCATATTCTGCTAGTTTTCTTCTATAAATGCATATTTTAGGGTCATATTTTGCGGTAAAGCAGGCCTCACAATTTTTTCGAGGTCAAATACTTGTCTGAACGTAATGATTTTTTTTTTCGTTAATGACCTAACAAAGTAAAAACTTTGCTAATTTACTAATTTTTTTTTCTTATATTTTTTTAATGTAAAAATTTACATTTTTTATAATATTTGGTGCATATCTTTGTAGTTTTTAGTGTATATTCGGTTTTTAGTGCATAATTTCGGCGCCCAAAACAATTTTTTTTTGTCTATTTAAAATACTAATTTAATATACTGCTATTCTGAAGACATTTCCTTTACGACGTCTTAGAGAAATTATCCACACTCTTAAAAAAAAAAACATTCAGTGCTGACAATGTTAGGACATGCCATCAAGGATTACCTGTGATTTGTCAGAACCTGAAGACATTTCCTCAAGGTATCACTGTAAATTTTCTCAGTGGTACATTTTCCAACTGGGTTTTATAAAAATATTTTTTTTTTTAATTTACATTTTTATTTTTTCATTCATCATATTTTTATTTTTTTCATTCATAAATAAATGGCAGAATATTCATACACATGTATTAGCATGTAGACATTTTAGCTGTTCTAAATATACAGTGCCGGTCAAAAAAATAGCACCAATGATAAAATCTCTATTCATTCAATTAAAACAAAATATTATGTGCGTATTCGTTTAAAGTAAATATGCAATACTCTTATACTAAGTCTAAACCCCTTAAATGTTTTTACTTTTTCCAAAAATTGTGGACGGTTCTTTTTTAATGATCGATATTTTAAAAAAACTCCGAATCAGTGCAGTCAATAAAATAGCACCAATTTACAAAATTTCTTTAAAAAAATTAATAATATTTTAATTATTAAAATAAAAGTGTAAAATACTAAAGGAAGATAGTTTTTATTTATAAAAAAATTTAATTCATTACAAAATTTCATATTTATTTTCATAAAAATATGACGTGGAAAGAATTACACTCCTCAAAAACGTTCTTTTGTAAAATATATGATTTCTGAACATAAACCATATTCTGAAAAAGGAAAATTGGTTGGATGCGCTTATAAAATGATTGGAAATTCAACAAAATTAACTTTAGAGCTTGAAAAACTTAGTCACAAGCGACGTTTGTCACCATTAGTGGTTAGGTGTTTGTAAATTCAATGGAAGAAAGACCCATTAACGGCAGCTCCAGAGCTAAAAAAGGACAGCAAATGGCGAAAATGTTCGTCAAAGATTACAAAACAACAACATTAACGCTTGTAGATTCGGAAAAGTGCGCCTACTCTCACTTAAGCATGCTGCAAGTCCTTTGAAGTTTGCTACCAGTAACTCAGAATGGCCAGCTTAAAAGTGGATCAATGATCTATGGGCAAATGAATCCAATGTTGTTTTATTTTGAGACATGGGATCACATAACTATGTCAGAAGACCCTAAAACGCGGATTTCAATCCAAAACTCAAAATAAAAATAACTTTAAATGGTGCTTATGGTGTGGGGGATATTTTCTTACTGTGGAGTGGTGTTCATATATTGGACCATGGCTCACATATTGGACTAGGACAACCGTGGATATACACTTAACGTTTATATCCTCTAGAAAGTAATGTTGCAATAAGTTTCTAAGCAAATGCCACTAATTTAGGTCTTTTAGCACGTCAATTACCCGAAGCATGACGGGAAATTGGCAAAAAATTGGGTCTGGACAATAAAGCAAACGTGATGGAATGGCCTGGTCAGTCCCCAGATCTAGACCAAATCGACAGTTGATGGACAGATATAGAGAAGGGAGTCTCTCGAATACAACCAACTTGTAATGAAGCTCTTTGGGTGGCTGTTCAGCAACTCTGGAACTGAATTTCGAACTAAAGATCCAAAAATCTCGCGAATTCGGTACAAAAACGTTGTACAGAGGTAATTGTCAACAATGAGTACTCGACAATTTTTTTTTAATATTTAAAGATATTACAACAATGCTGAATTCATAATCCATTCGTTTTTCAAATTTAAGAATTTAATTTTAATACAAAAAGTACTGTGGTGCTATTTTTTTGACTGACTCTTTTTTAAGTTTTTTTTAAAACTCTGAAAATTTTTAATAAAATAAAAAACCAAATTAGCCTTTTCTTATGTAATATTGTTTCACACTCTTGTAAGTATCTTATGACACGTTATCAGTGACATAAGTTGAAATTGTTAAAAAGAAACCAACGAAGAAAATTCTGTTTTATCCTGGTGCTATTTTTTTGACCGCAGCTGTATGTCAATGTTTGCTAAAAAAATATACTAAATCAGCTAAATATTTGTTATATGTACTAATACTACGAACGAATTTTCAAATTCAAAGGTTAATGTTTTAATAAATTAATGTTCGAGCTCGAGGCTAAATATTTATGTATTTATTATTTTTTTTAGTTTTTCAATATTTGTAATAACCTAATTGATTTTATTACAATTATATACTAATAATTTATAAAAAAAATAATTAAAATAATAAGGAACTTTCCGTTTTGTTTAATAATAATATTTTTAATTTAATATATAATATTTTATAAATAGATGTAGTTTACATGATAACAAATTTATTACGGATATAACACTACAATTGGTTTAATACAAATTATTAGTGTCCGACCGAACGTTCGGGTTCGGTTACGGAGTTCGGCAAAAAGTGGCGTTCGGCCACTGTTCGGTGTTCGGTCAAATTTTTGCCGAACTTTACCGAACACCGAACTTTTGTATGTATTGAGTTTTATCGTCTTAAAATTAAGCCATATTACCAGTGCAACTACTTTACACCTGGAATCGGGCTATTATTAAAAAGAAATATATTTTTTTTCCAAAAAAATCAACATGAACTATATTTTTCCACTTTTTTAAGTATACAACTAATAAAAAGAACCCATTTTTTAGTTGTTTTTTTTATAATTATTTGCAAAAACAACTTTTTTTCAAATAAAAAAAAGTTCGGGTACGGGTTCGGCCGAACTTTGCCAAATTTACCGAAGTTCGGGTTCGGTTACGGGTTCGGTCTGAAAAAGTGCGTTCGGTCGGACACTACAAATTATTTGTCAATATTTGTAATTATATAATTGATTTTATTACAATTATATACTAATAAAATTTTATAACAAGTAAAAAAGTTAAATTCGGCCTTGCTGAATGTAGTGATACCCTCCACAATTTCAAAAAGATTATTGCAAAAAACTTTATTTAAAAGGAAATTATTTTTGAAAAAAAAAAATTTTGAAAAAAAATTTCCGCGAAACAAAATTTTGGTAAAAAAAAAAAATCCGCGATTTTTTTCTTTTTTTGTCAAAAAATATGTTCGTACTTGTTTAAATACCATTTGGTGTTCAATTATGTTCACATATGTCAACCAGAAGCCGAATTAGAGCATATTGTATTTTTAGGTTATGTTGAATGTACCGAAATTTTTGAGGTGTGCTTACATTTTCGTCCATAACTTTTGAACCGCTGAACCGATATCGCTCAAATGCAATACCAAACTTCTCGGGAGAACTTCCAATAGATATTTTAAGTTTCAGTCATCTCTGTGCAATATTTTGTCCGCGAGAGCATTTTCCACAGACAGACGGACAGACGGACAGACGGACATCGCTAGAATGTCTTAAAATCGATCGAGCATCATGAATATATATACTTTATGGGGTTCTCCCGTGGTATCACAATGGACCTCAGAGTCTACGTGTGTTGACGTAAAACGTCAGCAGCCACTTACAACCTAACATGGGGTCCCAGACCGATATTTCGATGAGTTACAAACAGAATGACAAACTTATATATACCCTCTATCACTAAGTGGAGGGTATAATAAAAATTAATTAAAATAATAAACAAACCGGGAAGTAAATACATATAATTTTTATTTTAATATATAATATTTTATAAATAAATGTAATTTACACGATAACAAATTTATTACGGATATCTTTGATGGTCAGAAACTCTACAATTGGTCTAATACAAATTATTTGTCACTAATTTTTTATATTTATGAACTTGCTTCCTTTTCTGGTACTGACACTTTACGACATAACTTTTATTTGAAGAGTATACCAGGTATACATATAGGCTAGTTAGTATTAATACTAGAATTTTTTATTATTTATTTATTTTTTTTAACTTATTTTTACTTTTGTGTTTGTTTATTGATCTTTTTCCTTTCAAACAAAACCATACGACATCGATTCGCCGATTTTATTGCCGATACGATAAATGTTCTTGCGGCAATTATCGAATTCGTATCGCCGGCGATACACCTTTCGGGAGAAACTGTTACCCGACGGCAATACATCCCGGCGATACGACAACGATTCGTCTTGGCGATAAAATGGCAATATCGCCAGATAATCGAATAAACGAAAAATAATAGAATTGTATGTATCGCTGAAATATCACCAAAATGATAAACCGGCATACAGCCATATCGATTCCCTGAAGCTGAAAATAGACATTATTTTTTCATTCATATTTTGGTCATGTTAACAGGACTAAAACATTTGCATTCACCCAAAAAATATATCCGCAACATTCGCTGAATTTTTTATTTTATCTTTGAACGCACATTTGTGTTTTTCGCCCAATTTTATATTCTTTCAAAGACTTCTTGTTGTGCTTGATAAATTATTTTATTTTAAATTGACAAAGAAATAAAAATTTTCAATATTTTTTTTTGTTTATCGCCACAATATCGTTCGTATGAGAAAACGGCGATATAATAAAAATACTACTTTGATTTTTTGATAAATTTTCGTATCGCCGGAATATCTTTTCGGCGATATATCGCCCTATTGTTTGCAGGGATTTATATTAATTTTAAGTTAGTATTAAGGTGATATACTCTCAAGATATGTAAAGCCCCGCGAGAAAGGGCGAATTAACAACTTTTTTTTTATTTTTTTTCTAAAATTTATCTTTATTTTGTAAGCATGTTGCTGTTAAATTTTATTCGTAATTAAGACATTACATTATAGTTTAAAGTTTTTTCTTTTTTATAACCTAATTTTAGAACCACAATTGTAACGTTTTTTTTATAAAAGGACTAAATAAAATTAACTTTAACTTTAATGATAAACAATCGATAATGTCTTTATTAGTTATAGGAAATTCTAAACTTATACTAAATGTTAACTTTCAACAGTAATTTTTCATTTCTGATGATAACGAATTTATTATTTATTTTGTTTCAATCGTGGGTCTATTCAGGAATTTATACGAATATTTTAGAAACAAAAGTTACACAATTCGACACCAAAAACCTCCCAGTTAAACATCTAACTGATACTCAGACATGGGCGTTTATGATTACAATTGTGTAATTGATTACAGTTTCAATTACAATTACATGTAATTAGTAATTGAGTTTTTTCAATTACAATTACAATTACAAGTAAAATTGAAAATTTTCAATTACTAATTACATCTAATTGTAATTGAAACTGTAATCAATTACATAATGTAATCATTAACGCCCATGTCTGTAACTTACCCTAAAGTGCCCCTAGGGGAGCCAAATGTATGACCGACCTTTCATGTAATTGTAATTGAAACTGTAATCAATTACACAACGTAATCATTAACGCCCATGTCTGCTGATACTTATAGATAAATGTTGGTCTCCTAATTCGGAATCTGTCATCCTAATAAAAAACCGCGCAAATTTAAAAACTCCTAATTTTTTTTTTTAAACTTAACCATCTTATAACTTCTTACCAAATGATGAAGCATCTACTAATGTCTTATGTGGACTGACTTTGTACTATACCGAAAAAGATGGAAAAATACGAAAGAATGTAAAATCTATATGTTTTTTAAGGTTTTATTCAACATTTATGTCAGTTTCACTGAATTAAGTTGAAATTTAAAAATGATTTTGTGATACATGTATATTATCAAGTCTTACTGGGAATACCCAAAATATGCTCAATTAGCGTTTTTTGTTACTCAAACACGAATTTATTTAAAACACTACGTCATTAAAAAATATGGAAGACAGACTTGGAATCAGGAGATCAAAATCTATTTTATTAATGTATTTTGATTAATGGCAGTGTGAGTTCCTCTGAATTTGTTCAACAGTGTTATTCTATGATTTCTAAATGGTCTATGATTTTTATAGTAGCTTTTTTAAAATAATTTTTATAGATTAAAAGTGGTTTTAAATTTTAGAAAATCATCAGAATCTTTGTTACTGTTAAAAAAAAACTTCTCAGAGTCTTAATGGGTTTCTGTTGAAAAAAAAACAGGACAATGTAAGGCTTTTTGTGCAAGTAACTCATTAAGCAATTAGGATTCTTGAATCTGATAAGATATCTAAACAAATTTTACAAGGCCATACACGATTGAAAAGTTAAACACGTAGTAGTAGTATGTTCATAATTATACTAAAAAAATTACGCAATTTTCCTAATCAGTTGTAGATTTAATAAACATTTACCAAATATGTAATTATAACTAATAAAAACTATGTATTTAAGTTGTTTTAGAATCTAGTATGTATAACATTTGCAATAAGTTTCCCTTTAACTTGGCTATAACGATGATGATAACAAAAAAATACCTCAATTAAACGTAATTAAAATCGTATGATTTTGTTTTTACTTTCTACACATTGTAACATACGAGTTTATTTACTAAAATAAACAAAAATGTTTATCATTAATTTTTTTTTAGATATTTTCATTTTCACTCATTCAATTAAAGTATTAATTTACGATTTACTTTTATGGAATTCAGAATGATTCACATCAGTTAAAAAAAGCCCGTCAAGTAGGTGGTAGTTAATATTTGCATTTTAAAAATAAAAACTTAAATCACATTTTGCGAAATTGGCATAAATAAAAATGCGATATTTTTTTTTTTAGATAAAAACAAAATAAACAAATATGACAAAAAAAAAAAAATTAAAGAAAAATAAAACCGAATTTTTCTTAGATATACAAACATTTACTAAACAGATATACAAACATGCATACAAGATATCGAGGGCTTATTTTTAAAATCCTCTATATCAAAAACACAAAATTTTCAGAAAAGCCCCAAAAAACAGTTTGTTTAGCCTTTTCTAAAGTTATTTAAATACTATATTCTACAATTTTTCGCGACCTTAGAACAACAATGTTCTATTTGCTTAAAGAAATAGGCACAGATAGAACCTTGTTGTCCCAAGGTCGCGATTTATTGAAGTCGACTTCTGAATCTCTATAGTTGGGTTTTTAAATAGTGTGCTATTGGCAAGATAGAAGAAATCCCCAGATAAAGGGTTTTGCATTGAACCCTGCAAAAGCAGGGTTCAAAAAAAAAAATGCAAAATTATTTTATGAGATAGAGGGTTTTGCATTAAGAAAAATGAGCTATGTGAAATATAACAAAAATTCCAATAAAATTAAAAAAAAAATATTCAAAATCGATGTAATAGATGATGGCTGTTTTAGTGAATATTTTGACATTAAAAACTCATTTTCGCGGAAATGTGAGATAGAGAGGTTTGAATATAAGCCATCGATATATCTATTCATTATTTTTAAAAAAAATAAATATTCAACTGAACTTTGAGCTAGGTGTTGACAATAATAAAATTCAGAAGAATATACGTTTTTGTATGTTTTTATTTATTTTTTGGCAAGAACATGAGATGTTTTTTCTACACATAAAAAATAAAATAAATTACTTTGCAGATTTTTATTTTCAAAATAATTTAACTTTTGTTCAAAACTTAATAAAAGGCAAAATATCTTACGTATTTAAATATATTTTACGCAGTCTTTGAAAAACAATATTAATCAGTGGGTTTAAAAAATGTTGCCCTAGACGTCAATGAATAATAGAGGATATTTCTATAATGGAATAACAACAAAAAAATAATACCGGAGTTTATAGTCTTATATGCTTGCACTGATACCGTGGCTTAAGATTTTTTTTTTTAAATATATGTATTTAAAAAAAAAAAATATGTCAAAAATTCAAAATGTTTGTTTGCACTGATATCTAGAAAATCTAATAAGAGGGAAATCAATATGCGTTAATCGGTTATACAATTACCCAGGCAGAAACTGCCAACCGTTCCAAAGAAAAAGTCTTGGCAAAGCACTTTATTTTTTGTGTAGAAGGTAGTATGAATTCGAAAAAGTGCTTTCCAAGCGCTTTGCCAATGTTTTTCTATTTAAATCCGTTCAAAGTATAAACTTTTTATTAAAATTTATTAATTTTCATAACAATTGGAATATTTTTTATTTCCCTGCAGGATAAGTGGCCGGTCCTTGATAGTTCTCGTGATATGTCACTTATACACAATGACCTACATATTACAAACTTGACACCTTTTATATAAAAACACCTGTTTCTTTCGTGAGGAAGTGCCTTAAACTCCGGATACATCACCCTTAAACTCCGGATACATACCCGTTTCAGTTCAATACAACACTTTTTTCCGGGAATTTTCTAAATTTTTTCCTAAAAGCATTTTAATAAATTTTTTATTCCAAAACGCAAAGAAAATTGCAAACAATTTTTTTCCGGGACTTAGAAAATTGTTCAAAGTTTGTTCAAAATTTTTTTATACTAATAAATGAGTCAATAAATTTTTTTATCCTAATTTAATAAATTTCTTTATTCAAATAAACACCAAAAAAAGTTATGTCTTATGGACTTATGTATGCAATTTAGATACGTCCCATTTTTTTGTTCTAAAAGTGCTATAATAGTACCATATTTTTTGCTTTTAAAGCGCTTTCAAAGCGCTTTAAAATAGCAACGGCATACCGTTTACCGTGGTTATCATTTTAGACGCTGGGAAAGTACTAAACTGTGGTGCTTTCCCAGCACACAAGCGACCATAAAAGGTACTTTGCCAGCGCTCTCCCGTTTGTATTTTTCTTCCTGGGTAATTATGATAAAAAAAAATAAAACGAAAAATTAAAATGATCCATTTAAAATAACAACAACGCACACTCCTCTTCAAGCAAGTTTAGGTTTTGTTAAAATGGTGACAAAATCGGGTAATGGCGCTTAACTACTCTTTATTTATAACTTCAAAAATCGTTAACTCGAAATTCCTAGCTGATCTTGTTCTTGATTCTTGCTAAATAATTACGCTGTTCGACATCAATTTCCAACTGATTCTTATAGATTTTACTCTCCTGATTCCGAATATGCCATCCAATTTTTTTTAGCACGTACCGTTTTTCAGATATGCCATCCAATTTTTTCTAGCACGTACCGTTTTTCAGATGTTCGCTGTTAAAAAGTAAAAAAAAAAACAATAATTTCGCACTTTTGGTGGTCCACTGTAACAGATTTCTTCAAAAATAGGATTTGATTTCATATAAAATAGACCTCCTGATTCCAAATTGCAATCGAAATTTTTCTAGCATGTTCTGTTAACGCGAATATCTCGAAAACGGAACATGCTAGAAAAAATTGGATTACAGTTTTGGAATTAAGAGTTCCAATTTACATGAAAACAAGTCCTATTTGTTAAAAGTAACGTGATCGTGGGCCCCCAAAAGTGCTAAATTTTGTCTTTTAGACTTTTTAACAGGAGGTATCTCAAAATCTGTACGAGCTAAAATAATTGGGATGACAGATTTGTAATCAGGAGAGCAAAATCTATAAGAATCAGTTGGTAATTTTATTGGGAGGTTTTTGTGGTCGAACAGTGTAATTATTAAGTAATAACTCAAAAAGAGGATCAGCTAGAATTTTCCTGTTAACGATTTTTAAAGTTCTAAATAAAGAGAAATGAAATGTCATTAACCGATTTTGTCAAAACTTTTTTTTGTTAATTTTTTTTTTTCATAAGCTAACATAAAAATTTCTCTACTATTTCGTTTCCTACTAATTTTTTCAACACTGCAATTTACACTTTTAAACAGTGGTCCTTCAGTTTATTTGCAAACAAATTTTTATGACATACATTAATTGATAATTTATTTTTAAAAAAATTAAAAATTTTTTGTGTTAATTTCTTAAATAAATATGTTTTTATTTATCTTTTTCATTAATACCATGACTAATATGGTATTTTAATTTTATATTTTTAAATCTACTTTATAAACATCTTTTTTTTCTCTCTTTCGAGAATAAAAAAAAAAACATAAAAACGGAAGTTATTAAATTTATCAGGAAATCATTTTCAAATAAACTGAAAAATAAACGAACAAAATTGAGAATTGTTAAAACACAGTCAAATGTCATAATTTATGTTAACAACCTAACCTCAACAAATAAAAACAAATATAGGAATGTGTAAAACTATTATAAAATACACTTTATTATGTGTTGTTTGTTTAACTCAATGAAAAGAAAATGTGTACTGTGTAAATGCGGGTTTAACATCTTGACACAAATATTGTCTTATAGAAAAAATTTTGAAAATTTAAGCAGCGACACGCGCAACTGCCCGGTTTAGGTATCTTATTCAATTGGGAGAGGCTTTTAAAAGAATGGTGGATATGTGTTAATGATGTTATTATTTAATTATGTATAATGTTTAGCAGCAAAAATTTAGTTAATGGAAAATTTTAATTTAAATATAAACGTTGTTAATGTATTTTTTTCAATTTTAAAGGGCAGACAGATGTGAAATGTTGGTATTTAATAAAAAAAATTGTTAATATTAAATTTTTGATAAGTCCAAATTATTTATGATCGTCTAGAAGTAGGGATATTTCTTTGTTATATTTAACTTCAAGTTTTCTTTGTTAACACTCTTCAATTAATATTACTTAATCTATTAGTTAGATAATTAGCAGTAATTGAGAATTTATTATAGGGGAATTTCTCGCATTTCCTATGCCGTTAGTTTGGTAATATGCAGGTTTTTTTTGTTGATGTCTGTAATTTGTAAATTAAATTTATATCATTTATAACTTTAGTTTTTCACAATAAATAATCTGGGATTTTGGTTATATTATATGTAGTCGTTGAAAGAAACAATAATTGAAGCGATTAAATTAAAAAAAAAAAAATCAAAAACAATTTTCCATTATTTATCAATTGAATAAGATTTATTAATTACACTGTGCAACAGTGAAAAAAAAACACAAGAACTTGACTATATATGTTTGATTCTTCTACCAAAAGGTAGTAGAAAACCCTATACTCGGATAGTTCAGTTTGGTGACCAATTCCTTTTTATGGGCTTCCAAAGATTTTGAAAAGCACTCGGACCCACAAAATATGGTGTTATTAGTTTTTTCCCAACAGCTTTATCAGACCTAGTACATCCGCTTAAGTATAGTCAGCAATAATGTGGTTAAAAGTCCGTTGAACAAATTCTGTAAACATTTTATGCCAAAAAAAATATATTTTCTTGGACTTTTTTTTTTAAATGTAGAAAAAAATACTACTATTATTTTTTGACTTTGACAGGGATAGTTACAGGGGTAACTCATGAATAGTAGTGTCAGTAATAACGAAGTCGTTATCTACAGATGGCAATCTTGTTTTTGGGAACGATTTGGGAATAACGAAAAATAAACATTAAAAAATTTTAAAATTATGAATGAAAATTATTGTTGTGTCACTTGAAAATAAAAAAATACATAATAAAAAAACGAAATGAATATAATTAAATCAAAACAACCAGCAAAATTAAACGAAAAATAAAAGGTAAACAAAATTTCCAGCTTTCCCAGATACCATTTGTAAAACTAACACCACCTTTAAACGTCAAAAAGAATTGACTGTTGCCTAGTCTTTATATATTTAAGTTTTTGGATAGTTAGAGCGGTAGGAACAGTTTTATAAAATGTAATCTTTGTATGGGAGCCCCCTCAGGAAGTGGTCCCAGTGCTTAGGTGTGTTTGGAAATGTTAGGAGGCGAGAATTAATGTGGGTTAGTCCAACATTTTATCTATCTAGGGGCGACTGGGGGACTGTTGTGGGGCTTTTTGTGAATTTTTTAAGCAAAAACTTCCATTTTTAAGGTACACAGTGGTCTTCATGAGCTATTTGGAGTTCCTAAACACGTTCAGATTTTGTTGGTATGTTTCCAAGAGTTGTTTATCTTTACCGTGACTACAATTTTGCCAAATATTGTTAGAAAAAAACAACAATCCCTGTTAGTTATTCTGAAAAAAAATGAAAAACAGTATTTTTTCTATATTTTGTAAAAAAAATATTTTTTTTTTGCATAAAATGTTTACAGAATTTGTTCAACGGACTATTAGCCACATTATTGCAAATATAGGTAGGCGATAGCACCAAGTCTGATAAACCTGTTGGGTAAAATCTGATGACACCATATTTTGTTGTTGTTGTTGTTGTTTGGTAGCAGAATCGAACCTATATAGTGAAATTCTTGTTTTTTTAAAAAAGCCTTTATTGGCTGCATAAATCTATTCTGCTGGTAATTCAAAGATTTCATTTGGAATTCAAAGATTCCATTTGTAATTCGAATAAACCATTTGTAATTTGAAAACTTAATTTGTAATGCAAAGCTTCCAGTTTAAATTTAAAGAAAGATTAATTGCAATTAAAAAAGGATCAATTGTAATTCGAAAAAGATCAATTGTTATTCAAAAAAGATTAATGGCCTAATTTTGTAAAACGCAACGCGCCGCGTTGTCAAAATTTCAATACAATTTGTTGTTGTAACAAAAACAAATTACACAGAAATTTTGACAACGCGGCGCGTTTTACAAAATTGGGGGGTAATTGTAATTTGAAAAAGGTCAATTGTTATTCGAAAAAAAAAATTGTAATTCGAAAAAGATTAATTATAATTCGAAAAAGATCAATTTGAATTCGAAAATGATGAATTTAAATTCTAAAAAGATCAATTTGAATTCGAAACAGATCAAAAAACTCCAATTGTAATTCGAAGAGGATCAATTCTAATTTGAAAAAGATTAATGCAATTTTAAAAAGATCAATTGTAATTCAAAACAGATCAACTGTAATTCGAAAAAAGACCAATGTAATTTAAAAATATCAATTGGGAACAAATTCGTGTTAACAATCTTTAATATTCCGCTCCTCTCATTTCTATAACTAAGAGAATAAACACAATTGGAGCGGGAAGCGTTTTTCCGCAACTGTTCACACACGTTTTATATGACAGCAAAATTCCGCCGCGTTTTTCCGCCAAACTAGATTCAATTCTATTTTTATGAGGACAATTGCGATTTTCCGCTTCCCGCTCCAATTGTGATTATTCTCTAACCCTTGCAGAATAATGTAAATCTTATAGATATAAAAAACGAATTTAGAATCGAAAAATGTTAACTGTCAAGGACATCAATATATTTGTTCATTTAATTTTTTTATATCTTTCATATTGTGTGTATTCCAAAGTTTTTAATTATTTATCTTAAATTCGCTGTCGAATAATATTAATAATTATTTCAAAACCAAAATATGATAAACATTTTAAAAACTAAATTTCTCAATTATATTCACGAGATTTTTTTTCGGTTTTATTATATAGAGATACAAAAATAATAAGAGCCAGTCATAATATAAACAAAACATCACGCCACTTTTATCAGTACAATTTTATATGAAAAACTGAAAATAAATATACAAAAATTTATAAAAAAAAAAAAACAAGATTTCACTATTACATTACGAACATCCATCATACATACATTTTAAAAACATGACTCACTTTGTCTACATCAGCTTACGAAAATCCTAAAAAATAAATACAATTAATTAAAAATTAACAAATTTTAACGACAAAAATATAAATACTCTTTGAAAAATTTGCAATAATTTTGAAATTTTTTAAAATAATTATATTTTTTAAAAATAGAAAGCACTACGCCGTAAAATCGTTTAGTAAAATGCCGCATAAATACATATGTTTGCATATGACGTAGTTAAGTTAAACGTTTAGATTAGTTTAGTAAATTAGTCTTCTAAAGATTAAAAATTAGAATTTTTTAAATAATAACATACGATTAAAAATACTATAATTTTATGAATGGTCAAAATTTGTAAAAATCTTTTAAGGTCTTATCAAATATTTATATATGTATTTTTTTTTATAAATCAACTAAATATTAAAATGTGTGAATTAGTAAGAATAAGTAGAAAAATAATTTATGTCACGAGACTTTTTTAATACACACATACATAAGTTACGTAGTCAGTCATCATACCTACATAAAATCAAGAATATTTGCCGAATCTTTAATACCCTTCATCAAAATTTTTAAAAACTAAAAAATGTGATATATCTCTTTGGTCGATTTCATTCCCAGTTTCCAAATTTTATTTATTATTTGCAGATGTAATTCGAAAAAGATCAATTGTAATTCGAAGATTCTATATGTAATTTGAAGATTTAATTTTTCGAGGATTCCTCCAAAATGGGTCGGGCATAAAAAATTATCATTTTCTAATCCCCTTGGGGAGTCCAGCTCCTTTATTTTGGACAGCTCTTTTATCAACAGACGAAGGACATAACTAGAATGTCTTAAAATCGACCACTGATCAATAATATATAGGGTCCTACAAAGATTAATTGTATTTTGAAAAAGGTTAATTGTAATACGAAATAAATCAATTGTAGTTTGTCAATTGTGATTTGTAAAAGATAAATTGTTACTCAAAAAAGATCAATTGTATTTCAAAAAGATGTGCAATTTTTCAGAAGTAACGTCAGTCGTTTACGAGAACTTGCAGACGTTGTGTCAACACAACCAGGTTAATTTATTATGGGTACCAGGATACAACGGAATACAGGGAAATGAAAGGGCAGACGAACTCGCGAAACTTGGAGCTGATGGTGTAGGTACCACGGTGCTAGTTTTACCATCGCTCCAACACTTAAAAAAAAAACGGGATTCCATAAATGTTGCAGTAGCGAACAGGAAGTGGGGACAACTAACAACATGCAAAACCAGCAGAACTTTATGGCCAACTTATGACCAAGGGAAAACTAAATACCTTTTATCACTTACGAGAAGGGAATGTCGAGCTCTGACGGGAATAATAACTGGTCACTGTCTCATCGGCATTCATGCTAAGAATATTAGACTCATCCCGGACGCTAGTTGTAAAAGATGCGGCTCACCAGGAGTGGATGAAACGATAGAACACATACTTTGTCACTGTCCAGCGGTGGCAAGAAGTCGCCGATCGATTACTGGTCAGATAAGCTTTAATACTTTGGAGGATATAACGCGAATGGATCTTAGAATATTAAAGAGATTCGCAATGACTTTGAACGTGTTTAACTTGCGCCGCTAGCGAAAAAGAAAAAAGTTTTGTGGTATCGCTATGGACCAAAAGGTCTATGCGAGGTGTAAATCGTACACCGCCACCCTAACCTAACCTAACGTCAGTCGTGTAATGTACCCTTTTTGAATTTATTCTAAGTGAGTCCAAGGATTCATAATTTAAATTCTTCATAGAACCTTCGTTGAATATTTAAAAATGTTACATACGGAATTACAAAGTTCGTATTTTATATGTAGGGTATAAAAATATTCATAGGGGCTGGTTGTGGTTGGATAGCTAAAGAAAAAAAAATATACATGGTGGCGTGATATGACGATTGTTTGAATTGTCCGTCCATCATTCAAATAAAAGGTTTATTTTTTGAGTAATTTGTCTGATTTTTTTTTATAAAAATTATTTTCATATGATTGTATTAATGGATTACAATTGATTGATTTTTAATGGAATTTTAAGTTTTAAATTTTATTTTTTGAAATTTATCTTTTAGATAAAAAAGGCATTATTTCTTTTTATGTGTTAGGGGAAAAACTGAAAAAAGATCTTATAAAATTATGCATTTTTTTGTGAAAACGTTGTTTGTTTTCGTGTTTGTTATTAAAAGTTTGCAAATTTAAATTTATGCGATAAGTACAACGAACTTAAGAGATTTCAAGGTTAGATTTGGGGTTTTTAAAAGCAACATATTATGTGATTAATGATATTATACATATGTAGGTAGGTATACACATAAATAATAAACAAAAATGAAAACAAAAAATTAACTTGAAAAGAAAATAAACAAAAATTTGTAGTGCTAATTATTTTTTTTATGTAGAAAATTTGGTCAAGATCGATTAAAGCCAAGCAAAATTTTTTGTTTCTAATAATTGGTTGCACTATAGTTTCTATTCCACTATTTTTATTCCATTTTGTCATTCCGTGTGTAACGGATCGAAATATCTGTCTCCGACCCTATAAATTATTTATATTATTGATCCTTGATCCGTCCGTCTGTGAAAAGCACACTGCTGTCCAACCCAAAAGTGCTAGACTCCGGAAGTTTGACCCGAATATGTGTTGTGTTCATATGCTGGTTAAGAGTAGATGGGTGAAATCAGATAAGGTTAAAAAAGTTTCCTTTCGAAAAAGTAATTTTTTGCACACAAAATTTTTAATTTTTTCAGAAATTCTCAAGAAATAAAAAAAAAAATGGAAAAAATTTAAGAAGTTCAGAAGAACTAAGAAAAGTCGGAAAAATTTTGTAAGAAAAAAATCAGGAAATTTAATAAATTGAAAAATATCAAGATTATTACACTACATATTAGAGTGTAACAAAATATTTTCTGTTTAACAATCTCTTTTTTTTTTCTTCAATAAAAGTAAAAATTCCTTTTCTCCATTCACCATCAAATGAATAGACTATGCAGACAAAATTGTAATAATAGTAAACTGCAATAAAAATAAAAATATTTTGTAATTTTTAATACCCATCTGTGTTTTGGGAATTTTAAATTTTTTTTTCGTTTTTGTTTGCAATATACATATTTTAGTACCCACCAAATAGCAAACTTGCTTTCACTTTATTTGTATTTTTTATTTTTTTTTTAATTTTCTATACAAACGTGTAGAGTGCAAGACAACATTTACAATAAATGTTTGTAAATTGAAATACAATGTACCGACTTTGTAAAATTATTAAATAAATAGAATTAAGAAATATTTTCTATTTATTTTTTATTTTTCATCAATTAAGTTTTTGTCATGTTTTTATATGAATAGGAGGAAATTGTATTGTCGTGGGTCGGTCAGTGGTCGAAAGAGTAAAGTTGTGATTTTATGGCATCTTGTAAACTTTTTATTTAATTAAATGTAATTTTTTTTAATGGCAATATTTTTTTAACAACCCCAGCAAACATTTTTATAAATAATTATATATAATTATATAAGCTTTTAGAAAATTGGATAAAGTTATGTATTATTTGATCAAATTTTATCCAGACCAAATTATTTGATCTTAGTTGATAAAACTTTATCAAATGTTTCGAATGGTGTACTCTGTTTTTCTTGCAAAAATTTTTTATTAACAAAAAAAAAATTGAAAAGTTGATAATTTTTAAATTTTATGGCATGGAAAACAATGATATGACTTGAAGCAATATATCTTATGCAAATTTAGTTTAAAGTTTTTCATCTTAAGCCCTTAAATCGTGACTTTCTTAATTTTTTGTTTTTCGAATTTAACCGCTAAATTAGTCTTTCAGCAAAAACGTGCTTCGATTGGATCATAAAGGCTTCCATAACACGACGAATAGTGGACAAAAAACAACTATGTCATATGGACCATCATATTGAAAATGACAAATAGATTGTTTTTTATATGGCAGCATCTTCTTACGAGATGATTTAAGGTTTCATCTTTTAGTGGGAACTGTAAACAATAACCTGACCAAAAATTTGGCCAACAAATTTTCATTTGCAAAAGTTATCTATTAATATTTTAGAGCAAACCCTGTAATATTAGTTTTTGTAAAGATAACTTTTGCAAATGAAAAATTGTTTGTCCCTATTTTTGGTCAGTTAATTGTTGAAGGTTTTTACATTATATACTAAAAGATGGACCCCTTCAATCATCTTGTAAAATGATGCTGCCATATTAAAAACATAGTTTTTCGTGATTTTCAACATGATGGTGTTATAGATGCCAGAACCAAGTTTTTGTTCAAGGACCAATTTAGCGGTTAAATTAAGAAAAATATCAAAAAATTAAGAATTCCGCAAATTAAAGGGCTTGAGATAAAAAATTGTAAACCAAATTTGAACGAGAAATATTGCTACACGTCATATCTTTGTTTTCTATTCCATACATTTTAAAAGGCATTAACTTTGCACATTTTTTGTTAAAAAAACCGGGTAAAAATGAGCAAAAAAATGAGCAAAAAAAAAAAAAATGACGTTTTGCAAGAAAACTGTACCATTCATCGAAAAACGGAGTACGCCATTGGAATCATCGTGTATCAAATAAAAAGAAAAGTTGGTCATACCTCCTTATTTTCTAAAATACTGGTCGGTTTTGTCACGCTGTGTAATTATATAAAATTTTATGTAATTTTATCAATTATCAAATACAACCTTTTTTTACTCGGGAATTTATAAATATATTTATGTACACAAACGTTTTATCTATGATGAATTATATTTTAATTATAAAAAATTTATTTTAAATAAATTTGAAATTTCAATAAAATTTTGAAAATATTATTTGATATTTTTTTTTTAATTTATGTATCTATTTAGTTTTTCATTAATATTGACTTGCTTCCTTTTTTATTTGTTTTGTTTTTATTTTTCCATGCCAATGACCGCAATAGTATTGATTTTAAGACTTTACGACATTAGTTTGCAACAATTTGCAACACAATGTTATTTTCAACATTTGAGTGTAGTTTTTCAATACAGATCTATGTACATATGAGGCAATCCACACAAAATGTTCAGCAAAAAAAAAGTTGTGTCGTGTCAATATGAAATCATTTGCAAAGTATTCGCTCTTAGGATACTTAAATAACAAAAATAAAATTTATGTTTTTTTCAAAAAGTTTGAAAATATCAAACTTTTTTGCATGAGTATCTTTACTTCAATATTAATGCAAATTAAATTAAACACAGTAAAGTCTTTAAGACAATAGTTTTTTATAGATTTTTGTATGGGCTATCGATTAAAAATAAATATGGAAAATTTTCAGAAGAAGTTCTGAACTTTTCAAATTTAAACTTAAACTTTAATTATCAAAAAACATGCCGCAATTATATTTTTTTTTTAATTTAAAAAAAAAATAAAACTTTTCTATCTGTTCTGTTTCTATGTGTTTTGCCTTGTTTTCAAGAGATCAAATCGCTCCTTTACTTGTATAGTGTCATAACTCAAAATATTTGATTTTGCAGCAAACACGTTTAAAGTTTACTATTGAAACTGTTTTTAATTGAAAAAGGCCGGTACATAGAAAATGTAATAATGGCGTGTACTCTTCTCAAGCGATGAGTTTAAAAGATATTAATACGAATTTTTGACACAATATAAAGCACGATATAACAAATAATTCTGCATCATTAACTCAAAAAACGCATGTTTTGAGTTATGACACTATACAAGTAAAGGAGCGAAATGTTAAAGATTGCACTACGCTTATTTTATACAATAAAGGTGTATATTACGTGTGCGTATGAGTAATAAAAACACTTAAACAATATTTAAAATAGAGATGGGATCGTAAATGAGTTTTTAATAACGATTACGCACGCTCATGAATGAAAAAATTTAGTCACGCACGATATTTTATTTTGCTCACGCTCATTTACGCACACGTGTATGAGCGTGTAAGTTACGGTCACGATGTTCACGTGAGCGTGAGTAAAATAAAATATCGTGCTTGAATATTTTTTTTTCTTTCATTAGCGTGCGTGATCTTAAATAAAAGCTCACTCACGCGCCCATCGCCTCTTAAAATATTTTTTAAGTATTGACATTACATATACGCACTCGTTTTATACATCATTATTGTATAAAATTAGCGTATTGCAATCTTTGACATTTGATTTCTCGAAAACAAGGCAAAACACATCTCTGAAAATTTCAGAACAAATAGAAAAGCACTTTAGCTTTTATTAAAAAAATTAAAAAAAAAAATAAAATTGCGGCATGTTTTTTGATAAATAAAGTTTAAGTTTAAATTTAAAAAATTCAGAACTTATTCCGAAAATTTTCCAATTTTCCAAGTAAAGATACTCAGGCAAAAAAGTTTGATATTGTCAATATTTGACCACGCCTACAAGGCCCACTTTTCGAAAAAACTTAAATTTTATTTATGTTATTTAATAGTACCCTAAGAGCGAATACTTTGCAAATGATATCTCATTGAAACCACTATGGTTTTTCTGTAGTGGAACAGTTGGTGCCCCATATGCGAAATTTCAAAAACGTTTGATCTGCGAAATTGTCGGCGAACCTAACTATCCTATTTACAGATGAAATTCTATAAAGATCATTTGGAATTAGAAGAGGTGCATTTTGGCGTTGGCCGGGTCAGATGCATTTCCGAAAAATAGAAACTTTTTATATTCCATTTTTAAAGTTTTTTCTTAAAAAAATCAAATTTATATTACACTAGCATATGTCCACTTTGAAGTAGCATTCTTAATATTGGTAAAAAGATTTTTTGAATTCGGATAAGTAGCTTTTTAAATTTTACGTTTTTTTTTTGCAAAAACTGGGCGTAGAAATGGCAGTGATCGATGAAATGTAGAACATGTACATATACCTAGAGTACCATTCTAAATATTGGTGAAAACATTTTTGATCGGAACAGTGTTTCCGGAGAGATTACCTCCTACAAAAAATATACCCACACTACCTCTTTATAATATTAGTATAAGAAGTATATCGTTAAGCTATATTCAATTCGAGCTATATGTTATGTTATAAGCTGCAGATAGGTCAAATTGAATAAAGGTCAACGATATATTTATTAACTTGGACTCAAAAAATTAAACGATACAAAAGACAGTTAAAACAACTACAAAAGACAGTTAAAACAACTACATTTGTTGTTGTTTAGTCGAAACAACTTCAAATAACAGTTGTTTTTTTCTGTAACTCAAATTGTCGGAATTTTTTTATTACAAAAACAACTTCTAGACGTAAAAATAGTTAAAATTGTTTGGTAATAATTCCTGCTACATCTGATACTTCCAATTCGTTTAACACATCCGTTTTTCTAGTTTTTTTTATAGACTAAAAACAACTACATAAAACAACTGTTACTACAATGTAGTAATATTTTTTTAAGACGACTACAAAAAATATTTGTTTCAGATTTTTCATTCAAAAACAACTGAAATTGTAGTTGAATACAACAACTTTTACTTACTACACAAATCCCCGTCATGTAGTAACTACAATAATTTTCTAAGTGAACCGTGGTTCTATAATAATAGACAAGCTCGACAAACTGGTGATTTAAAATAATACTAATTAACCTCGTTATTAAATTCAAATTATACATTGGGATACCTTCCTTGTTTGTAATTATTTAAATCACAATAAACAAATATTCAACAACAACTACAACAATACAAAATTCCAGTAATTGGTAACCTTCAAAATATCAACAGAATATGACATAGTGCAAGGAAAATGTAAACACAAAACAAATGTCGAAATTGTAAATAAAAGAACCAAAAAACTTTAACAAAACCCCAAAGATCAGCATATTTTGCCAAAAACACCAACATTCAAAATTCCAAATTCAAAACACACACACACAAAATTTGAAATGAACGACCTGCATATTTAGACCATTTTAATAATATTAGACACAATTTTATTTTCGATAATGCAAAAAAAAGCAGAGAAACATTAGAGGTATTCAGAGTCTTTTTGCCAGCCCTATAATTGTGGGCAAAGCGGAGTAAACTTACTTAAAAAAAAAAAATTCTCTAAAAATTAAATTTTTACAAAATTTTTCAACAAAACTTTTTTTTTATTTTTTTTTGCAATAATCTTTTTTTTTTTTAATTTGTGGAGGGCAAAGTCGAATTTAACTTGTTTTTTATGCTTTTTGCACTTATGTAGGTAATAAAATTGTATCATTATTTTAATTATTTTTCTATATTCACGCCCACAAAAGGGGGCTGCCTGAAAAAACGATATTTTTAATCTTCTGGGTCAAAGTGCAGGACTTTGAACTTCATCGGACATAAAATTATTTCATTTGTTTAACAAAAATACAAAAAAGCATACATATAAAAAATCGATTTTCAGAGGTTGGTTTAGTTCTTTAAGGGAAACTTTTTTCCCACTGGTCCGATTTTACCCATTTACGAACCTATTCTGCCTAAGATCATATCCGTTGCCAACTACAGGAGTCAAGCTCTTTTATTTTAGACTGCATCGTGTTAACTATAGACGAACAGACGAGTAGACAGACATTCATAGAATGTCTTTAAATCGATCAGATTATACAGCGACTCAAACTAATAATGGAACAGCATATATTTAATATCAGTTCTTTAAAGAAAAGGTTATAAATACTTAACCATATTATCATCAACCAACTATTTTTGTTAAATAATGCTATATAGGAAATTTTCTGAGCTTTAATTTAGCTTGATTGCGTCAAGATTGAGCAAATATTAAAGGAGATACGAGGTCGCACTGGAAAATGAAATTATTTATAGATATTTTTTAGAACATTTTTTAAAATATTTCTAAGTCGATTTTTTTCAAGTTCAAACACTAAAAATTTAAAAAATGATCCAGTAATTTTTATACAGTTATCACCAGGGAAACCAAAAATATGCTCTAAAAAACACGTTTTATGCGCTTAAAAAATGCCCTTAAAAACGGAAAATATGCTCTAAAAACAATAAAAATATGCTCTTAAAAAAAAATTATGTCCCCTTTTTTGCGGTGGTTTTTACAATTTGTTAGAGAATAGACCCTCCAAATACCGTTATGTGCGATAGTTAGAGGCTTTAATATGTTTACAAAAATATTTGCCTTAATATTTTCTACCAAGTTGCTGAATCTAAAGAAAACATAGTTTCATATACCGATATGATGCAACAACAGGCCAAAGGAGAATCAATCGTCACAATTCCGTAATTATTGAAAAAAACATCCTTGTTGAATAAAAAATTTAAAAATAAATGTTGCCATAAAAAAAATTCGAAAAGAATGCTCTAAAAATTGAAAAAAATGCTCTAAAAATGTAAAAATATGCTCTAAAAAGTGGAAAAATGCTCTAAAAATTGAAAATATGCTCTAAAAATATGCTCTATGATAAATATGCTCTTAAACCTAAAATATGCAAAAATATGCTCTTAAGGCTAAAATATGCAAAATATGCTCTAACAAATCGATGCCAGATTTCTTAAAAACATCTAAAACGGATAAATACATTGCCCATTTATCAATAAAATGCACAGGAAAAAACATGATACTGCATATTTTTGGTTTCCCTGGTTATCACC